>CM062813.1:315844240-317278214 GCA_031772625.1 Pinus tabuliformis
TAAAACGATGTCTTCTCTGTAAGCCAGTTTTAAATATGCTCATTTGTCGTAGGTAGAGCCTCTGCTGCCAGCATGCATTTATAGCCTCGACAGGGTTACCTATTACCCAAAAATGATCCTATATCCTACTTAAGGTAGCCTACAACTTTCAAAGAAAAATCCATATCCACACTTATTGCTTTGTTTCTTTTTTACTCTTTAAAGAACAATGTCTTGGTTTGGTAGCCAAATTATGACACAATCATTCACTTGATTTATAACTTTGCTGAACAAGCTGGCTCGTGATGAGACCCCTTGTATTTTGATTGCAACAATCTTGAGTCATTGCCCTGTTGTGGTGTATAGTATTGGCAAAGTCAGCAAGTTATAATATCTGTGATTATGATAAGCCGGCTCGTGATGAGACCTCTTATTCTTCAAGATAAAGTGTATCCTTGGGTTGTTCCTTTGAAGGTTGTGATCTCCTTAGTAGGGAGGAAGTCATTGTTTCCTTAAGATAGCTCTGGACGACAATAATAGAGTTTTTGGAAATAGTTTTTCTACAGAGAATCTTTATTTTGTTATTGATACCTTTCATTGTACTGAGATAAAACAATTTCTTCATTAAAGGTTGTTTTCATAAAACTTTTTTGAAGTTGGAACTAGTATCATATTTGGGCTAGAGTATTTAACTGTATCTATCAATAATAAAGATCAATTTTCCAAAATATTTGGAATTTATACAAGCGAAAAGTTCAAAATTTGAAAGAGAATTGGTATCATTTTCGTAAATGCCTAATGTAAGTACTCACAATTAGTTTTATTATGAAAAGAAAAATAAGTACTCTACAAAAATCGAAGAATAATCTTCTATGGAAAATATTTCTTGAGAATTTGTCCATTAACAGGCAAAGAGTCTCTCCTACTTGCTAAATCCTGTAACACAAACGTTGATGGACCTATGACTTCTACAATTTGAAAAGGACCAAGCCACATTCTTTGAAATTTTTTATGTTTGCCTTTCTCTTCATGAGTCTTGTCACACTTTAAAACTAAGTCTCCCATCTAAAAATCTTTTATGGTCATTATGTTTGAATCAGAAGAGGATTTTACTAGTGCTTGATGATGAGCATGCGTTTTTTAGCCTGTTCTCGTTGTTCTTCTAATTTGATTATTTCCATTTGTCTTAGCTGTAAGGAGGAAGTGGGTACTTCATCAATGTATTGAACTAGAGACAAAGAGGGAATTGATAAATGAGTCGGAAGAACCACTTCTTTCCCATAAACTAAATTAAAGGGAGAAGTGCCTATAGAAGCTTTTTTTGTTATTCGGTCTGCCCATAAAGCATATATCAAAGGCTTATGCCATTTTTTATGATTTTGGTCAACTATTCTTTTGATAATCCTGATTAGGTTTTTATTTGTCAACTCAGCTAACCCATTTCGTTGTGGGTAATAATTGGCTGAATATTTAAGTTTGAATCCTCTTTTAACTGCAAATTCAATCATTGCATTTCCAGAAAAGTATGATGCATTATCAAACATTAAAGCGGAAGGCAATCCAAACCTGGTGATTATAAATTGATCTATGAACTCAATGATATTTTTAGCATTAGCCGTCTTGAGTGGAACTGCTTCTACCCACTTAGTAAAATAATCCGTTGTTGTGAGGATGTATCTATGCTGCTTAGAAGAGTGAGGAATGATCTCACCTATTATGTCCAATCCCCACTGACTGAAAGGTTGGTCAATGTTAACTGGATATAGTGGCAAGGATGGCTTCTTTTTTCTTCCAGCAGTAGTTTGGCAGACTTGACATTTCCTCACGTAACTGTGCAAGTCTTTAAATAACGTGGGCCAGTAATATCCTACGTGCAAGATTTTATGTGCAGTAGCATCTCTAGCATAGTGGCCGCCTGCTGGCCCATTGTGGAGTTCCTGCAAAACTTTTTCAGCTTCAGATTTCTCAAGACACCTAAGAAGAACATAATCATAATTTATTCTAAAAAGAATATCATTTATGAGCTGATATTGTTTGGCTTTCAACCTTAGAGCTCTTTTCTTAGTATGGTCGAGGTGTGAAGGAGCATACCCGTTCTTAAGATAATAAATGATATCAACGTATAATGACTCTGCATCTTTTAGGCTTACCTCGCATATTTGTACCTCTGTAGTTGGAATTTCATAAATTTGCGACACTCCAACCAGCGTTTTGCAGAAGCATTGACCTCTTACAATGTTTGCTGGTTTAATCTCAATGTCATATTCCTGTAAGGCAGTGACCCAATTGGTCCTTTTCTCACCCACATCCTTCTATACTAGAAGGTTCCCTACCGCTAGAAATGATACTATAATTTTAGTATGGGTTTTGAGTAAGAAAGGTCTGAAGTATTTGACCGCTTTGAAAACAGCATAAGCCTTTTTCTCCACATTTGAATAATTTAATTCAGCTCCCTGTAAATTTGAACTGAAAAACGCAATTGGGGCTTCTGCTTTTTCTTGATTTGCTTGAGTGAGTATCACAGCATATGACCTATCTGAGGCAAATGTGTATAAAATAAAAGGCTCTGAAAAATTCAGAGTTGCTAAAGATGGAGCATTAATAATAGCTTGTTTGATCAGGTTGAATGCTTCATGTTCATCTTGGCCCCATTTAAAATTTGAGTTCTTTTTAAACATGGATTGCAAAGGAGAGACGATTCGTGAAAAATCTGGAATGAATCTCTTTACAAAGTTGATCCAACCAAGGAAAGATTGCATGGCTTTTTCGTTATGAGGTAAGGATATTTCAGAAATTTCTTTGATTCTATCGGAATCAATGTAAATACTAGATTTTGACACTATGAATCCTGGAAGTTTCCCTTCACTTAATGCGAAAAAAGATTTCTTTGGATTAAGTGAAATTCCATACCTTAAACACCGTTGGAAGATTTGTTTCAAGTCTTTAAGATGGTCGCTTCGTTTCTTTGAATACACTGTTATATCATCCAAATAAATTACTACAGATTTGTTGACTAAACCTTTGAATGCGATGTCCATGGCTCTCTGAAATGTGGTACCAGCATTAATCATACCAAATGGCATCTTTTGATATGCGAATGTGCCCCATTTAGTTCTAAATGTGGTTTTCAATTGATCATCAGGATGTACCAACACTTGATTGTATCCTGAAAATCCATCCAAGAAAGACATTAATTTTGAGCCCACCACTGCCTGCAATATCTGTTCCATAGGTGGTAAAGGAAAATTATCTTTTTGGCAGGCCTTGTTAAGGTTTCGAAAGTCAAGGTAGATCCTAATATCTTCGTTTTTCTTTCCAACAGGTACCATATTGGAGACCCATTTGGAATTGTCACACGAAATAAGTCGATCTTGCGGACAAGATAGACCTTCCTAGAATCTAAAGAAGACCTAATGACAAGAAAACCAACCAGACACTGTCTTTCTCTAAATATGCTTTAATAAGCAATGGAAAACAAGCGTTTTTAGGGCCTACCTTAGGTCCAACGCAAGTTTGTGGATGCCCTCACTCCTTTGATCCAAATGAGCTCCTTTGTCGCGAATCTGCAAACACAAACAAGGCAAACAAATTAAATAGCACCTAAAAAGCCAATATCATAAAACATATTTAACATGAAAGTCAAGGAGTCCATGAAACAAATAACATGAGATACTTGTTGAGAAAAATGAGTTTGATTGTATTAATTCAAAAGAAGAAGAACTTTACAACCTTTGCCTTGATGCTGTTTAAGCTCCTCCCAGGGTCCAGCAAGAAGTCTCCTCTACTTTGACAAGTTTCACTCACTCCCCAATGAAGCCAAAAAGGTATGTGATCTCTCCTCTTAAGCTCAACTAGGAAGTCTTGATTTCACCAGCATTTACACTAAAAAATGTTCAGCTTCTAACCTCCCTAGCAACCAGCCGAATGTCTGTATTTAGAGTGCAATGAAGGGAGGTTACTAGGTCCTCCTTCAAAGGGATAAAGCCCTCCTTCAAAGGGATAGCTCCTCTCATCAAGGGATTAGCTCCTTCTCTTTTGGGATGCATGAACCACCTCAGAGCGAACAATCCACGTCAAAATTCCTTCTAGAAACCTCTAGAATTAACCCAAAGTGAGTTTTTTTAAGACAAAACTTGCGCCTTTTGACTTTCACAGGGGTCCGCACCTACACCGTTAGGGACAGAGCGGGCAGGTCTGCAGTTTTTGTAAACAGAAGGTGCGGGACTGCAGGTGATAGTGAGAGAAAGTGAAGAACCAGAGTTACATTGATTTTTAATGTCTTTCTCTCATTTCCAAAGCTTGACTTGAAGAGCTGAGGTCTGAGACTTGCTTAGGAGGACAATACAAGTGATGATAGACCCATACTGACTGCAAATAATCATGGTGACGATATTTTTATGTAACAGATTGCCCCCTAAAGTGTGAAGTCTGTAGTAGATGAGGATTTCATTTATCATTTTGGAAGAGTGAAGTACTTTATCATTTAGAGGATTATCTTGTGAAGAGCCCGATTGGAACTTGTAAAAACATTCAATGCAAGATATATATATGAGATCATATCATCGCTGAGGTAGGCATTCCCATACTCAGATCAAAACTGACTAGAAACACTAACTACTGCTCTGATATAGGAATGATCTTGTAAAACATCACAAGTATAGACTCAGGTGGACACAGTATGGACGCAGCCATCTGTTTATGAATAGTCCATTATATAATGAATACAAAATTCCTCGCAGCCTGGATTGTGGAAAATAGATCCAAGGTCTTCATTTCTACTTCCCGAAACAATACGATTCTATCCATGTGAATGAATGTGTTGATGTCAAACATGGTAGAAATCACTTGATTACGAGTCAATGATGTAAACTGTTAACAAGTGTGAGAGAAACCACCAGTGATGTCAATGGCTCTTAAAGTACCCAGTACAATCCATGAGATGCGAATAAATGTGTTGATGTCGAACATGTCACGGAATCCTTTGATCGAAATTCAATGATGCAAACTGTCGTCAAAGGCGAGAAACCTGCCATTGAGGCATGCAGATCTCAAGGTACTGACGATTTCTAGATCATCTTTCTAGATAATGAGCTGAAGTCGATAGAAAGTGATCCGTCGTAGGCAAGCCCACAAAACGAAATCATAGATCAAGTTGAAGAAATTTAGTTGCAAGAACTGACTCAGGGATGGTCAAGATGGATGACAGATATTTTGCAGATGAATGGCTTATTGGCAGTAACCTCTTGAACACATAACGACATGACAGATGGTTTGGTGACAATTGACCCAAAGTTAATACCTAGAAACCGGCTGAAGACTTTCAATATGGTTGGTCAACTGTTAGGCAAAGGATTTACCAACCCAGGTGAATAAAAGTGTCGTGTTCAAGAGTGGTTACAAAGTACGATAAATAGGCTCATTTTTCTCCCTTTTCCCCCACCATTTCTGCCAAGTACCTCTTTATTTTTGACAAGCTTGGGGAGGATAACATTTGCGCTATTATAAGCTCATCCTTCGGATGAGTCAAACTTAGTTTAAATTCGAACCCTAAGAAGGATTGGTTCGTTCCTATTTGTAATTGAACAGGTCCTTTACTGTGAAATTTTAATGAGTCCAGTATAGGAGAAACTCGGCTTTTTTTAATTTTAGAGAGTCTGAAAAAACTTAAGAAGACTCCAGGGTTGACCTTTTTCGTAATTTGTGTCTCCCAAGCCCGAAAAAGTATAAAATAATACTTGAGAGAACCGCTTGATCTTTTACGACCGAGGAGTACTTTTCTTCATTAGTGCCCTTGACCTGAAAAAGTAAAAAAGTGATCAACGACACGTCGTGTTATAACCGATATCGAATTTGAAATGACAAAAATCTGGCAATCTTTTCATGTTTTTACAGTCGGAAAAGAGCTATAAGTGGACTGTCTTTTAATTCTGTTTTAACGAGTTTAAAATAAGAACTCGGCAATATTTTCATGTTTCAGGAGTCAGAAAAGAGCTTAAAGGTGACTCTAAATGTTTTTTCGTTGAAAATGATAGATTTCACCTGAATAATCCGTTATCCTGCACAAAAACATAAACATTACTCATACCTGTTTGAAATGGATAAAAATGTCGCAAAAATACCTTTCCAAAGTGAAACATAAACAAATTTGCAATTTATTTACTCAAAAAACTTATAAAAAGGGCCTTCGTCAATTCATTTTTACTGTTTGAGTTTGGGTGAGAAAATAGTGCTTTTGCTCAGAAAACTTCCCGTGAAGATTGCGGAAAATCCAACTGTCAGAATCGAACGTCGTCTTCTCCAGGTAATCCACATCATCCTACTCTTCATTTTTAACCATTTCATTTTCTTTTTAGTCATTTATTTCATTTTTTGGGAAGGTTTTTAGGCATAAAAGCCGCGCGCGTGGGCCAGCAGGTTTACCATTGCTGGCCTGCGGACCTCGACTTTTTCTCCATTGGGAAAAAGCTCGGGGTCCGCACCTTCCATGTAGACAAAGTGCGGTCCCACGCACTGTGTCTAACCCGGAGGGTTCAGTCCCCATCGCAAGGGTTTTTAACCCAAAAATTCTCAAAAATGGAGCAATCAAAATAATTTCTAGCAATTTAATTTATCCGTATGCTTGATGCAGAGAGTACATCATGCTAGATTGGCGTGAACGAGAGCATAAGGACGTGGATGTTTCCGCACGGAATCATCAACCTTCACTTGATGCTTTGAGGGCGTGCGGCTTGTACAAATTTTGGGCCATTCCTGGCATGAGGGCTCAGGTGGATTTCTTATAGTGGTTGGTTGACAGATGGAGCATACAGGACCAGTGCTTCTTCATTGGCGGCCACCAGCTCGAAATCGAGCTGGCGGACATATATTTCTTGACTAGTTTTCTTAAGAGAGGCGCAGACTTGACTCTGTTTGGGGCTAGGGCAGGTGGCCAGTCTGTCGATAGCCTCAGGCTAGAGTACTAAAACAGCCAGGCTAGAGACAAAGGGATAGACATAAAGACCATATCCCGTCCTGAGCTCATGGTGATTGTGTTCACTGTCACCAGACTTTGCGGGGCTGCCGCATTACATATTGCCACCGGATCCCAGATGCGTATGGCAGTTGATTGCTTCCGAGGCACCATATTCAACTGGTGCGATGCCGTGTTGGCCAATGTGAAAGGCCAACTAACCATGGCCAAGAACGGACGACTAAAGACCTTTGGTTATGGGGCTTTGGTTGTGAGTTTTGGCCTAGAGAGGGTTTCTATGCTGATCCCATAGCACCTTACTGTTGGAGTTGGGCTTCCTCGAGAGCCCAAACTGATGTGATGGGTCGCCATTATGGCCCGTCACCTGGACAAGATGACAGAGGTTGCTCGATTCAAATCTGAGTATTTCCAATGGCTGGAAAACCAGGTCTTTTCTATTCAGGACTTCCCTTACGCTGGGATAGATTTTCGTGGTGACCCAGACATGGTTCTTCCACCAGGAGAGCAGTGGGATGATTCAGGTAAAATCCTTTTCAACATTTTCCCTATTTTAATTTATTATTATTATTTTTCCATCGTCTCAAAACTGATAGCAAAAGTTTCAAATGCAGATGTGGGTCCACAGTGACCAGCCGCTCTCTGGCCTTACGAGAGGAAGCAACCAGTTGCACCCGCGCCAGCCCCACAAGATGAATTAGCAGAGGTTTTGGCCTAGTTGGAGGGTCATCTCGAGCGCTTGACAGGAGATATTTTAGAGACCACTATAGATGACATTCCTCGTCGACTTCAGCGCTATGTGATTGGGGTCCCGGGACCTTTTAGGAGGTTCCTTTGCAAGGTGGCATGTGCAGTGGTTTCTTATAGAGATCATCACCAGTGATAGGAGGATCGCCTATTGTGGGCACATGTGAAATTTTTGGTTTTTGTACTTATCATTTTTGCCGATCATAAGGTGTTTTTCAACCTATGATCGAGGACGATGTATTTTTTGACACACTCCTATATATATCATTATTACTGGCTTATCTTGTAAATCATGTTATGGAATGGTTTTACATTTACATGTATGATTATTGAAAATGTCTATTTAACATTTGAGAAGCAATTGCATCCACTAATGTATTTAAAAATCTTGGAATATGATGATATTTAATATAATCAAATTCATGTTCCAAGGGAGGAACTCCCAAAAATAATCTTAATAACACTGGATTTCTAATGGCATACACTCTATTAAGTTGTAATACAATGAGTTCAGAATCTAACCTCACTATCAAACTCCGAATCCCAAATGAAATAGATTCAGATAATAACTCAATCATTGCACTATACTTGGCAATGTTGTTCGTTGTTTGACCAAGGCTTACCCCATGCATAGAAACTAACTCGTCAGAGGGCGAATAGATAACCCAAGCTGCGGAAGAGATGTTCCGTGTATTACGACAAGCACCATCAGCGAAACCAATGTATGTTTGGAGAGGCATCGAAATCTGCAATATCAAGAGTAAAACTAGGATAAGCAGGAATAATGACGAAAAAACACTCTCTAAGCTAAGCACATTGTTTAAACTAAAACACACCAGGCTAGAAAGAAAAACTATCCTAACTAAAAATCTCCATACCCATTCTTTAAGCATAATACCTCTTCAAGTAAAGACCATTTCTGGGTTTACCCAAAGGGTCCCCGTCAAAGTCTACCAATTCATAGGCCCCTTTGGCTAGCTTTCACTTGACAACATAGGGACCATGCCACATAGGAATGAATTTTCCAGCGCCTAATTTATCATTAACTTGATCGTAAACTAAGACTAGATCTCCTTCCGAAAAATTTTGAGGGGTCACATTTCGATCATACTGAGCTTTCATGCGTTTTGCGTGAGTCTCGATCGTCAATGCAACATCACGTCGATTCTCATCTAATTGAGCCGAGTATAACAAACGCTTTTCCTCTTTGGAAGTGGCTGGAAGTAACTCGATGGCCATTTGCAATGACAGGATTTCTCATTCAATGGGTAACATAGCTTCCAAACCATAGACTAGTTGGAAAGGAGTGAACCCTGTTGATGTTTTTACTGAAGTTCAGTACGCCCAAAGCGCTGAAAATAGCATGTTGTGCCAATTCGACCGATGAATCCCAATGATTCGTCGGATCATGATAACTAAAACTTTGTTGATGGATTCAACCAGACCATTCACTTGTGGATAATAAGGGGTTGAAGTATCGTGACGTAAACCAAGTTGGCCTGTAAGTTCGGTCATCATAACGTTTCGAAAATGACACCCATGATCAGTGATTATCGCTTGCGGGACACCAAACCTAGCAATTATATGATTGAACACAAAAATTGTAGTTGTCTTGCCGTCTGCCTCAAATGTAGGCATCCCCTCGGCCCACTTGGTAAAATAATCCACCGCAAGGATGATATACGCATGCCCCCCGACCGAGTGAGGGTTACATGTAATAAAATTGATACCCCATTTGGAAAAAGGACCAACGACAATTATAGGATGGAGAGGAGCAGGTGGAGAGCGCATCTTTCGATCAAAAATTTGGCAGTTGTGGCATTTTCGAACCGTCGTAATACAATCTTTAAATAAAGACGGCCAAAAGTAGCCAGCGCGCAATATCTTTTGGGCTGTGGCATACCTAGACATATGACCGCCACACGCTCCAGAGTGACAGTAATTTAGAACCCTTTCAGCTTCCTCGAGAGTTAAGCAACGTCGAAAAGCAGAGTCCGCCCCACGGCGATAAAGACTATCTCCAATAATCCTTAATTGTTGGGACTGGAATCGAATTTTTCGACGTTCTGACCGTGAAATTTCTGGCCGAAAGGATTGGGTCTGGAGATAAATGATGATATCCCCATACCGTGGATCTAAAGTACTGATTAGAAACAAGGATTCGTCCGCAATGGGCTCCTCCGCCACAGTTTCCGCGTCAGCACGCGGGAAGTCACACATTAACTCTGAAAAAACTAAAGATTTCTTAGACTTAGACTTCTCAAATTCCAAGTCGAACTCCTGTAGGATAACAATCCATTTAGAGTACTTGCCCCCTAGAAATTTCTTGGTCAAAATGTAGATCATAGGGTTGCAATATGAAATTACTGTAGTTTTACGTAGTAAAATGTAGTGACGAAAACGTTGGACAGCTTGAACGGTTGCCAATGCCAATTTCTCCACATGTGAGTATTTTAGCTTAGTTGGATTTAAATTTTGACTAAGGTAATATATGACATGTTCAGTTCCGAATTCATCTTCTTGAACTAAGACCATTCCAATGGTGGAATGAGAGGCGGTGAGATACAAGAAGTAATCCTGGTTGTAGTTGGGAGGATGCAACAACGGTGCGTGGGTCAACGCATGTTTGAGTGCATCAAAATATTTCTGAGCTATCTCATCCCAATAGAAAGGAGTATTTTGCTTCAACAACCGGGTAAAACCCTTTGTAACCTCGCCGTAGTTAGGAATGAATCGTCGTAAAAAGTTTTCTTTCCCCTGCAAACTTTGGAGTTGGCGAAGACTCGAAGGAGGAGGCAATTTGATGATAGCTTCGACCTTCAAGGGATCGACGCGAATGCCGGCTTTCGAAACTACAAAACCCAGCAATCGACCTGTTTCTATACAGAAGACACATTTGTGTGGGTTCAACCGAATCTGATAATGCCTACACCTCATAAAGATTGCTCGTAAATGGACAAGGTGATCAGCTCGATGTAATGAGTGAGCAGGCAAGTCATCGAGATAGGGTTGCACAATGTGCTTGATGTCATCAAACGCATAAGACATCACCCTTTGAAAAGTTGCTCCGGCATTCTTAAGCCCAAAAGGTAACTTGCAATAAGCAAATGTCCCCCATGGACAAATGAAAGCCATTTTTGGTTGATCGGCAGGTAGAATATTGATTTGATTGTATCCGGAAAAACCGTCCATGAAGGAGAATATTTTGCTGCCGGCACAATCATCAATGATTTGATCGATATAGGGAGTTGGGTAATTGTCCTTTGGACAGGCTCAATTAATGTCCCTATAGTCGATGCATATTCTTATTGTTCCCTATTTTTTGTTAACCAGAACAATATTCGATACCCAATCCATTAACGGGATCGGATAAATGAAACCTACTTTCAACAATTTTTCAACTTCTGCTTTAATTGCAGCAGCTTTTCGTGGGTGAATCTGACGCAAACGTTGCCGGACGGGTTTAGCGTCCGGGTAAGTCTTGATCTCATGAACAACAATCGCGGGATCAATTCCTGGCATTTCCTCATAGGACTAGGCAAACACATCGCGTAATTCTTGAAATAGGGCCTTATATAGTTGAATTTCGTCATCTGTACACGAGGCACCTATATGAATGTTCTCAACAATTCCGGGCTTAACCGAAATGTCAATAGGAATAGTTCGAGAGATGTTTCCCAAATTTAACTCTGAATCAGGATGTTTCATTGGATTCTGAGATTCCTTGACATATTTAGTTGTAAAAATTGATGAGAAGTCATTTTCAAAACAAGCAATCTTGGGTAAAAACGAAGATCTGTGATGGAGATCTTCCCATGGTAAATCATCTACACATAGGATTTCACGAATTTTCTCATCAAAGTGAACAAGTTCAGAAAACGTGATTAAATCTAAGTTTGATGTGAAAAGTGATTCCTCACGGACCACATTCATGAAGTCATTTTTGGTTGAAAATGGGTCGGCAAAAGACTGCACAACTTCATAGGCAATTTCATATGGACTCAAAGGCATGGCATTACCAAATGAGTCTATCTCAGATTCAGAAGGAATGATCCAAGGATCATCATAAACAATGGTGTCTGATGTAATCGTATGAATAGTTGCAAATGAGGATGAAGCATTGATCGGAGGAAAAGGAAAAGTTCCCAGTAAACCGACATCTTTAACTAGTCCTACTCCAACATCCTTATATGGGATAGTCGTTTTACTGGCATGCTGAATAATCTCAGAAGAGGCTGGGTCTGATGAAAAGTAAGCCAGCCGGTCTATTGTCACGATCTTTCCATTATGTGGAAACTTTATTACTCGAAAGACCGATGAAATGACCACTGTCATAGCATAAGACCAACTTCGACCCAAGAGAAGGTTGTAATCTAGAGGGGAATCAACCACCTCCACATCTAGACTAACGGTTTTTCCTTCAACCCCTATAGGAAAATCCTATAGAATGCCAAAAGGATGAAACCCATGGCCATCAAAGGCCTTTAGAATCGTCGGGGATTGATTTAGCGAAGGAGAACCAAGTGATCTCCAACACTGTATCGACATAATACACGTTGAGGCTCCCTCATCAATTACAGTCCGATGAATAGGCCTGTTTTTGACTATCACTGGAATCTGGAAAGCCATTTGATGAGGCAAACGTGGTGTACTATTTTCTAGATCGAAAATTATTAGGTTCGAGTCCTGAACATCAACAACTCCTATAGCTGACAGAAGTAATTTACGTTGTGTTGGACATGATTGCAGCACTTCAAAAGCCGACATTTCTGAGGGTGAAACATCTAAATCCTCAACAATGTTATAATTTTGAGCCACTCTCGCATTTGGATTGAAAGCGAACTTTCGAAGTATACCCTTGGCGGGCGGTTTGATTACCAAGTCTGGATTAGGTTTCTCGATCTGTAGTGGATCGGAACCGGGAGCTGAGGTTGATGGATTAGAATGAGAAGATTTTGCTTCTTTACCATCAACAGGACTTTTACTACCATCATCTTGTGATCGAGTCACAATCCTAACACGGGACATCATCAGTATGGGTTCTTCATTGGCACTCGAGGACGAACCTATCATCTTACTGTCTTGAGCTGGAAAAGGATTCTTCAAAACAGTAGGAGTTTGGGAACCTTTGACAATCTTCACAACCTCTGCACGATGAGGGCAGTCTCTTGTAAAATGTTCATCGTCACAAATGAGACAAGGATAACGAGGTTTGCGCTTTTCATCATTGGATTCCGCCTTTTCAGGTTTCTCCTTTGAATTTTTGTCCGTTTTATTCTTCTTCTTTCCTTTCTTCTTCCCACTGGATTTTGATTTGGCTGTAGATGACTCTACAACGTGAATATCGGCGGAAATCTCTATAAAAGAATCTCCTGTTGGTGAATCAGGCAAGTTTATGATAGGAGAAGAATTCTTGGAATATTTCTTCTTACCTTTAGTGTTAACCGTGCCAATCATACCATCGGTGACATGAGATCCCGAAGGAGTTGCACCGATTTGATTTTGCTTGGGAAGATCGGGGATTTTCTCGTGTAACGTACCTAACTGAGTATAGACCAAGTCAAGGTACTGTGCTTGATAAATTACTTGCTCCTCAGTAACAACTCCGGCTTTAGCTACATCTTCAATGATCTTTGGCAACAAAGATTTTACAAACCACTGGGACAAGATCTGATCCAGAATAAATACCTTCACTAAACGTCGTCGACGTCTCCACTCATGAATATGATCTGAAATATAGGTAGACGTCAATTTTTTTAACGAACTTAACAATTCCGTGCCATTGTCATATCGGACTGGGAACTGAAAATGAGTTAAAAACGAGGTAGCTAACTGACTAAAATTATAAAAAGTGCCTCGCGGTAACTCAATGTACCACTTGGCCGCGAGACCAATTAGAGTGCACTGGAAAAGTCTAAGATGGATTGAATCATCTGAAATGGAGTTAGACGCACACCAGAGGTGGTAAATCATCACATGGTTCGACGGGTCCTCTCCTGATTTACCTTCGAACATGGGAATGTCACTGGGCAACTTATTCGGCATTGGCGGCCAAAACAGAAGATAATTAATGGGATCATTCGTTAGGCGTGACAGGTCAGGCAATTCCAAAGTTGCGATAAACATTAACTGCCGATTAGGATCCCTAAAACTCTGGGTCATGAGACCAGCCCCAGGAGGAGGATATCCAGGATAACTAGGAATAGGAATTGCGTTTGGGATATTGTATCCTCCCGGAGAACCAGGATTAACCGAACCGTACTGGGGTTGATGAGGTTGTTGATAAGTGTACCCAGGATACGGTTGATACTGATAGACTGGCTGCTGCATAGCAGGACCGAATTGGTACTGCCCCTGGTACGGTTGATAAGTAAATTGTGATTGAGTTGTGACAACCATACTTGAACCAGGTTGTCCTACAGGCATCTGAACCAAAGTTTGAATCGTAGATCCAGATGGTGGTAAAGATTTCTGAGGAGTAGATACAGGAACAATAGAAACTGGAGTTGTCGATATTCCAGAAGTAGGTGGAGTAGATTGAACAGATGTTGTGGTAGTTGTAGCAGTCGTTTGGGGCGGATTACGAGGTGTACTAGGCCCAGGCTGAGAAACTACCAAAGGTACAGAAGTTTGAATATTAGATTGGACTAGTTGCTGGGGTGTACCAGAAACTAAGGGTTGTCCAGTTTGAGATGACAACTGTACATTTGGCTGCAACACCTGTTGAGTTTGCGATGGATCCCACACTATATTCATACCGGGGTACTAATCCATAACAGGTTGAGAATACTGAGGACCATAACCAAGTTGAGGGTAGGGTTGATAATTGAAAGGTACATTTCCGTTCCTTGAACATACATTTGACTGGAGGGTGGTTGGAAACCTTGGTTCGAGTACTGACCTTGGGGTTGATACCCTTGAGGCACGTACTGATACTGGGGTTGACCTTGAGGTATAAATTGATACTGGGGTTGACGTTGGGGTACATATTGAGTCTGGGGTTGACCTTGAGGAACGTACTGCCCCGTAGGTATGCACTGTCCTTGAGGTTGCCCCCAGATGCAAATTGTGTACCTTGAGGTTGCCCCCCAAGCGAGAATTGAGGTTTCTTCCCAGGCGGTAACTGGCCACCTTGAGGTTGAGGATTAGGAATAGAACCTGACATAATGAGAATGTCCTCTACGCTCAATGGCTTAGTACCATTGCTTCCAGTTAATAACCCTTGCTCAATGGGTTGAGGAGATGCTCCCGAAAAAGTACCAGAAAGAGACTGATACCCGAAGGGAACAGAAGGATCGCTGTAAAAAATTGATCTAGGCGATTGAGTAAACATGGATGACTGTCCTGACATATTTACGGGAGTATAAAAACCTCTAGGTGTTGGGTGATAAGGAGCATGAGGTGGTGAAAAACTTAACCCTGAGTTCTCTAAAAAATTAGTCAAAGAAAGATACCAAGAACTGCTCCTAGGTGGACTGTAAAAAATTGATTCACGCTCCCTTAGCTCAATAACAGGTTGATTTTCAAGGATAGGGATGCCTACTTCTTCTTCTGAAGCAATTTCTTCAATAGCAATAAGTCCAGAAGGAAGATCTTGGGTGATTACTCTTTCTACCCTAGGTGAACCAGGACCACTAGAAGTTGGAGAAACAAACCCTGATTTCGGAGTAGCAACAAACTCACTTTCAGGCTCGGATATTTCAGGTTCCTCACCTATATCACTAGTAGATGAAAAGCTACCAGTAACTTCTGAAACATACACTGACTGTGGATTATAATCTGCCACTAACGGTTGAAAATCAGGATGTACTATCAAAGAAGATTCTCCTTCTTCAGGTGACCCAACTCTACTGTCTCTAGGAGTTACGAGGACTTTCAAGCCTTCAAGGTGGCTTGGTACTTCCTCAGGAGGTTGGCCTCGAAGTCTACGAGACTTCCTCAGTAACTCAGCCACGTTTACAAACTCAGGAGATTGGCCCCAAAGTCTACAGGACTGCCTTGGTAATTCAGCCGCAGTTAAAAACTTTTAACTACACACGCAAACAAAGTAAAATCTCAATGAAAAGCACCTAAAGTCTCTAAAGAACCAAAAAAATTTGAATCACACGCCTAAAGAATCTAGGAGATCAAACACACACAAACAATAACTTTCCGTACTGAAAACACTAGTTGGTGATGAAATCCAACGTCGCAGAGTTCAATACAGAAATGGCGGTTGGAACAGTTACCCCAGCAACTTGCTTAATGAATGAACTGGCACAAGTTCCTCCACTTAACCGTCTCGAGTGAAGAGAACCCCCCAGAAAATCCAAGTGATTCTAGCCGATGTCTGCTCCAGGTACAGTGGGATCTTCCCACCAGTATCACCTCAGGAAGAGTCCTAAAGAATATGGCCACTAAGGTTACCAACTGAGAAAAATATACCTGGTGAAACAATCTACGATCTGATATGCACGCAAGGGCAGAGTAGCAAGCTCAATCCCCTTGAAGGCTCCTTGACATAATCCAAGGTTTACCAACAAGTGACCCCAGGCTCCTCAACAATGGTTAATCTGAGGTTTACCGTTTTTAATACGTGAATATCTGGCGTCGTTCCAATGAGGAAGGATTGATTCTCACACTGGTTCGGACACGATCTCGTGCTTCTCCTTTAAGAGGAGCTTTCCCAGAGCATAAATGCAACAATTGGATTTCTTCCCTACCAGAAGATACAGCTACTTTTTTGTTTTTACTGTCTTGGAGAGTTAATTACTCTCCTACTCCAAGACACTAGCCTAAGCTAAGTTGGTGTATCAGGGCCCTAGAAATAAAAATGTTACTAGATGAATTTTAATTTAAGCATTATTTTTATTGGTTTTTGTTTAAGTCAAAAGGTGCGGAGGTGAAACTCGTGGTATGAAGACTTGACTCAAAATCACTAAAAATGCACCTAAGATGATTTAAACAATCTTTTTCCCTTCGATGAACTTCTAAACTAAGAAAGAGTTTGAGAATGCAAATACTTTGTAAACACAAATCTTTCTCAATCAAACAAATTAAAAGAAGAGATTTTGTCCTTTTCCAATGCACTCAAAATGAGACAACTAGTTATTTCACAAAAATTTCCCTTTTTCGTTTCAAAGCACTCAAACACTACAAAAACAAACTTTTTCCAAAAGAGATTTTTATATTTTTTATAAAACACTCAAAACTATGAAAATGACTAACTTTGAGATCTATAAATTATAAAAACCTATTTGAAGTCAAAGCCTACTAGATGTCCTTTTTAAGGATGTTTTACTTAGCTAGATGTAAGCTAAGGACCAATTTATGCAGAATCACAAATAAGTCAAGAACAACCAATTTTTTTTTCTTTTTGAAAATGAAAATCCAAACTTTTAACAACAAGCTTTTCGAAGTTTTGTAAAGAGAAAACTCAAAGCAGATTCCTCAAAAAGGGGAGATTTCATAAAAGGTTAGACTCATAAGAAGGCTGGTAGACACTAAGGTGATCTGAAGTCCCTACAGCTTCTAAGCTCAGAGCCACTACACAACCAAAATGAAAAACAAGCCCAATAAGCAAAACTCCTAGGAATTTCACCTAAAACCCTAACACTAACGAAATCAAGCTAAGGAAAGCTTCTGACAAGTTATATGCAGTTCTAGGCAGTGGATAACAATTTCTAAACCAAAGCTAAGCTGACTAACAGAGGAAATCTTAGGTTTTTCAAAATTTTGACTGGGTCCGCAGGCCCACAGTTGACACAGGTGCAGTCCCACTCTGTGCTAAAAGCCAAGCTGTAGGTAGGTACGCACTGTGTCAAACGACTAGGGTGCGGTCCTCTCCCAAAGCTATGAAAAACAAAAAATAACCCTCAATCTACAAACTCTACCCAATTTTACACACAACAAGCCAAAAATAGAAACAAAAACACAATTTCTCATGTCAAAGTAAAAACAAGGAAAACAATCAAGTCCCGAGCGGAGTCGCCATTTTGTCACATGGAATAAATCGATCTTGCAGACAAGATAGACCTTCCTAGAATCTAAAGAAGACCTAATGACAAGCAAACCAACCAGACACTATCTTTCTCTAAATATGCTTTAATAAACAATGGAAAAGAAGCATTTTTAGGGCCTACCTTAGGTCCAACGCAAGTTTGTGGTTGCCCTCGCTCCTTTGATCCAAATGAGCTCCTTTGTCGCAAATCTGCAAACACAAACAAGGCAAACAAATTAAATAGCACCTGAAAAGTCAATATCATAAAACATATTTAACATGAAAGTCAAGGAGTCCATGAAACAAATAACATGAGATACTTGTTGAGAAAAATGAGTTTGATTGTATTGTTGTGGGGAAAAATGCCTATTTAGGACGATCCTATCCACCTAAGGTGTGACAACGCCTTAGCAACAAACAAATACAACTATTATGATTCTTTCCTTTATGAAATGTGAAAGAGGGGAGATTGGCAGACTTACCATTGTCTTCCGGTTGTCCCTCGATCTAGATCCTCTTCTCTTTGTGTGTCCACAGCTACTTGCCTCCCATGAGATCACAAGAGAACAACTACCTGTGACAAGAGAACAGCTACTTGCAACAAGAGAAGGACACAATACAAAGGCAAATATACATATTCATAAATGATTCAGGATTAGAAGTAAATCAAATATACTAATGCAATCATACAAAATACACCAGCATATAGGGAAGAATCAAGATAGCTTTACTGAAAGTAACAGGATTCAGGAAGAGATACAACCCATAGGGCTCCAACCCAGCATCTCCTTCCCATCAGAATGGAATTCCTTCTTCAGCTCCTTTCAAAGCATAACACACCCAATGTTTCTAGCCACAAACCAACAACAATTCTTTGCAAATATCAAATTCCAGCCTCCTTAGACATCATGAGAGAGATCTATATATAGGAGTTTTGGAGAGAGGATGAGTCAGCTTGATGCTGGTATGAAGCTGACTAGTGTCCTCTCCCACTTCAGTTCTTGAGTCCACTTGGAGGTTCTTGCTTCCACTTGGAGATTTGGAACCTCTTACTCATCACTAGTTGAATTCCCTGATCCAAGTGTCATTTTGGAAGCTTCCTCGGCATTGACACCTTGAGGAATGACTCTGCCACTTGTCCAAACTCGCTCAGTGCAGGTAGCCTTCTTTGCAGTTGACATTCAACGCAGGTGGATAGTGGAGCAGTTGACATTCAGCGCAGATTCTCAGTGGAGCAGTTGACGTGATCTAGAATTGCCTTGTTTTTGAGTGTTTTCAGGTGGAGAACTGTTGTGAATTGCTGTGGTTATTTGGCCTTGTTCCTCTAGGGGTAGGAAAAACATGTTTAGGCACTTTGGATCTCTTTATTATTGACATTTCATGCTCAGTGATGCAAGGCACAAAAATGTCTATAACAGTTGCCCCCTAAAGTATGAGGTCGTTTATCGGGTGAAATGCTTTATCCAGGAGGGTCCGAAGCTCATCCATCTGCTGGGAGGATACCTGTAATAAAATACAATACAATACATTATGATTCATACTGCTTTCATGATCTAGCTGAGGCGGGCATTCCCATGCTCAGCTTTATAAATTCATTTTTGTAGATAGAACAGATGATCGTCTGATGGTAGACTGATAATTTTGGCGAAATTATCATCCTTTGAATAGGATGATCATCTGCTGCAATGATGTACATATCAAATGTCTTTATTTTTCCCTGAATATATATCGCAGCCCGGATGGATGAAACTAGATCCGGGGTCTTCAAACGCGTTCGATCTTCACTCTAAGTACAAGTCAATCCATGTGAGAATTGCGCTAAATTCGAACATGGAAATGCATCGCTTGATTACCGGTCAATGATGTAAACCATTAAGAAGCGCGAGAGGAATCACCGATAATGATAATGACCCTCAAGGTAATGCAGTACAATTCACGTGGTGTGAATAAAGGACTTGGCGTCGAACACCACGCAAAATCTTCTGGTCGAAGGTCATTCATGTATACCTGTCGCCGGAAGTGAGAAACTTGCCATTGAGGCATGCAAGCTTCAAAGTATTGAAAGGGGGTGTTCCTAGATCAACTCCTTGGATAATGAGCTGATGTCGACAAGGAGCGATCCGTCAAAGGAGGGCCTTAATGAATCCCACATCAGTGACAGGGAACAGAGCTAATGATTTTAATGGAGGTGAAAACAATCTGTGACATATGATTCAGGGTGGCGGTCATGAATGGATGAAGGATAATATATGGCAGTGGATGGGACCCGGTTGACTCTTTCTGAATGACTTCTCTTGAACATATGGTGACACTGATGCGATGGATTGGTAGCATTACCCCAAATATGGATGGTATGGCGAGACCATGGTGACGTGACCGGTGAATGAAACAACCCAACCCGAATGTGATATGGAGGAAAAGTGTCATGTCCAAGAGCGACCTGCTACCATCAAAGTTTTCTTGATTTTTCCCAATTTTTCCCCAGTCATTGCTGACCAGTACCTCTTTATTTTTGTCAAGCTTGAGGAGGATAACATATGCTTGTTCTATAACCTGCCCTTCGGGCAAGCCCATCACTATGTTTTAACAAGCCTAGCGATAGGGAAACTCGTTCTCATCTAAAGACAAGTTTGTCGCTATTTAATCATTTTAACGAGTCTAACGACAAGGATAACTCGGTTCTTTTCATTTTTAGAGAGTCTGAAAAGGTACATAAAGTCAACTCCAAAATTCCTTTTTCCTCATCTAATCCCTTAAGTCCGAAAAAGTATAAAACAATACAGAAGGGATGAGTTTTCGATAACTTTAACGAGCCGAATAAAACAAGCGCTCGACCTTTTTGTGCAATAATCCCTCAGGTCCAAAAAGATTAAAATCTAGAGGAGGGATAGCTCTTCCTGTCCTTTTAACGAGCTGGAAGGCCAAAACTCGGCAATATTTTCGTATTTTACGAGTCAGTTGAAAAGAGCTTAAAGAAGACTCGTCTTTTGAGGAACGAGTGATAAACAGGGATACCAACTGATTCCAGGTACAGGTTGGAATTTTCCAATCACGGCAGTGTCACAAGGATGGCTAGGTGAAATCACTCTTCGCAGCTGTTCCTCAAAATGGGTAAACAATCATATGAGGGTGAACGATCGGCCAAATGAAATATGGAGGTGGCAGGTGCGAACACGACCAAGGTTTTTATGGCTGATAAATTTACGATCACAGTGGTTATTTACCGGGATAGGTTCATTTTTTAGTTAAAAATGAGCTTAAACACTGGAGGAAACATTGCTCACTGCTTATATTTATTTTTTAACGAGCATGAAGACCGCGTTAAAATTGCTCGGATCTTGCGTTTATTTTTTAACGAGCATGAACTTTATGCTAAAACTGCTCGATTACCCAGTCTTTTGATAAGAGTGTCTCATGAAAGATCCCATTTTTTATAGAGCTTGCACCTTACCAAAGCTATGCTCACTCTCCTTTCTTTATGCAAGTTCGGAAACGGCTAATCCTACGAGTTTAAAGGGTTAGACCTACAGGTTTAAAGGGAGGACCTAAAAATTTAAAAAATAAATAGTCGCCCCTTGCTTGCACTCCAAAAGGTTGCATGCCCCCAGGTATAAAACAGAGTTTCAAGGTTACCTCTACTTCAATTCCATCGAAACTTTCGTTTCACCGGGAGAGGCTTACCTCTTTAAGGCTAACCAAAGATTGTCTCGTTACTCTTTCAAACAAAACACTTCCTTGGCAATGTCTACCGAAATAGACAAGGGTGAATGACCATTGTCAAACACGTAACTTTGACAAAAGAATCTTATTCTAGAACAACCCCTCTTCCATCCACGGACTAGTCATATTCTCCCGCGGAAACCTACCTTATACCCAAAAGTTTCACTGCCGAAGCAGGCCAGGATGCATGCCCCCTGGGTTCCGGTCATATCCTCCCGGATTACTCGCGCTCATCAGGAGGACGGACCGTGGGTTGACACACTTCTTGCATGAATAGACCATTTAGGGATGGCACATGACTATTTGCGATGTGTGATCCGGGAAACGAAAGTTGGTCCACGAGCTTGACCATTCTTCCTTCATGCGGAAAACACATTACTCTAAAGAGTGAGGAGACTACAGCTCCCATGCAATATATATAGTCTCGTCCAAGGAGTAGGTTATAATCCAAGGGTCCTTGAATGACCATCACGTTCATTTGAAGGGTCTTCCCTTTCAATGTTATAGGCACATTGGGGAGGATCCCTAAAGGTCGGCTGGTTCCTTTATCAAAACCTGATAGATTTCTCATCTCAGGTAAGAGTGCTGGCGAACCAAGCGCTCTCCAAGCAATAGAGGAAAGGATACTCACAGATGCCCCCTCATCAATGATAGTGCCAGCCATTACCATTCTGTATATTTGACAAATAATTCTGAATGGCACACTGGCTGGCAACCGGGGTCTGCCTAGTTGGTTCCAATCAAAGGACACAGCCAGGTTTCTTGGTGGTGGGACCGAATATATGGCCGGATAGTGCTCTGATGAACTTCCTTCCTGCGACAAAGGAATGGTGGCATTGCCCCCTTGATCATCAGAGTCAGTGCTGACGAAGAGAATCTGGACGGTGTCGTCTTGATTCTCCTCTGTGACGGTGTCATTCGAAGATGGAGCCTCTGAAGGCAAAACCGGGTCAACTACCATATCAACCTTTTGACTTTCGTCAGGCATGGATCCAGACGGTTCATCTTCAATGACAGATGCTTCGGCTGACCATCTTTGTGGCTCAGCCGGATTCTCAACTAGCGAGGGACTTGGCAGGAGTCTTTGATATCCAGGAGGGAGATTCGCTCGTAAAATCGGGCGATCTTCCAGAACTCTTTTTGCCTCGTCTAAGAAGGGACAACGGTGGATGGCGTGATCGCCTTCACACAGTCTGCAGGGAAATCTCACTTTCCCATTCTGTCCTGGAGCTTCACTCCCACTAGTTGACGGCGAGCACTCGACATGACTATCAGAGGTCGATGCTCCCGAATTGTGCAAACGGGGGGACCAGTCTCTTAGTATCCGTGGGATACAGGGACAATATCTATGGAAGTGGTCTCCCCTGCATATGACGCATGGCGATTTAGGCCTTACGAGTGCGGTGTGTGGATTTTTGTTAGATGACAGTTGTTTGCCCCCAGTCGCCTTAGGCTCCTTCTTCTCCTTAGGAACCCGATTTTTTGATCGACCAGTTCCGTCAAGCGAAGAGGAAGGAGGGGAGGAAGATGAAGTGGAAGGCTGGGAGGTAACTCTTGTTTGATCTAACTATTGACTCGATTGTTCAGGAGTGGTGGTATTTTGAACGACATTGGTCGAAAAGAGCCAAACTGATAGGCCAATTGTTAGTCCTGGAAGCGACAATGTGGCCATGTGGGGCGCACCAACATCTCCCCAAGAGGAGAAGGGACTAGGATTTCCACCCAAGGGAATTCCTTGGTTGGTGTGCTCCATCTTTTCAACCTGAAGATCAACGCAGGATTAAAGGGTGATTGTTCCGTTTAAAATAAATTGTTAACGACGCTTTTAGACACAACTTGCTTTTTCAGTTTTAAAGAGTCGAGAAAAAGCTAAAGATGACTCTAGTCTCATTCGATGTTTTAACGAGCCCGAAGTGACAAATGCTTAGATGGAATTTTTCTGTTATAGAGTCTGAAAAAGGCCAAAAGAAACTGCTCTGGAGATCTAGGCAGAGGGTGTACCAAACTTTTCGCAAAACCATAGAATACGTTTTACGGTACGGGTGGTCGATCTTTGTGAATGCTGTGTTCACTGCATTGCGATCAGTAGGGCGGCAGACACGGCTTCCTATGGATAAAATATATATGCCTATAGGGGTCTCCCAATATATACGCGACGGTACGTGGGAGCACAAATCCGTATTAGCGCCACCGACTCTCAGGAGGAATCACCCACCTTCTTCGAGATCGACAGTCACTATGTTTAACGACGCCGGAACACGTCTCTAGCCTAGACCTCTATGTTGTGCGTTATGTTACAAAGCGTTGTTATGTTCATTCAGTTTATTTTAGGTTGATCTTTTTAAAGTTTTCCTTTCAAGGTTCACCACGAGATGTGTGATACAAATTCCTAAATGCAGTCTAAGATGATAAGCAAGCTTTTCAATCTTTCAACTTTGAAAATCCTAGCTACTAACGGAAAAGAGAGCGACTATCTTTTCTCAAAGAGCAATCAACACACTCTGATGCACTTCTCCTAAATCCAACATGCAAACTTATGAAATGAAAAATGCACAATGCAGGTGTTTGTTTTCACTTTCTTAGTATAAATGCCTACAAAGAAAGATTTTTGCACAACTTTGAATTTGCTTTTACAATGATCAAAAAAATAAACAAGTTCACTTTCTTCGAAATCAACAAGGGTAGAAGAGATTACAATCACTTTGCGATTTTCGAAATAAAGACTCGTTTTTGATACTTTGAAAAGAAAAAACTTAAACCAATAAGAAAAAGTAAAACTATGATCAATCTGAACAAACAGCCAATGAACTCTCTTCTAAGATCAATCTCAATCAGATCTGAATCAAAAGCTACAGAAAGACCACTTTACTCATGCAAAGGAAGACTGTAAATGATGCCACAAACACATAAAAACATTCACAATCTTTTTGTACAAAAATGGGGCGGAATTCAGGCAAAGAAAAGGTTTATCAGACTAGCACCTATGCTGGTTAAAGGCTACAAAAACAGAGATCAAAACAGGGCAATAAAGGACAAAGAACCCCAGCTGGACAAGGCCACACTGGTTCAGCGTAGGTACAACACTGTCAGTTTGACATTCTGCCCAGGTAGCCCCTTCGGGACCTGCGTTGAAATGCAGACTGCCTTCACAGTGCCTGCAATGAAGAGAGAAACTCTCGTCTCTCTTGGTTTCCGGGTCACAAAATGCTAAAAAATACACTGTTTCAGGCCAAATCAGAAACACAAGCAAGGTATAAATAGAGGGATGCTTTGATAGGGTACTAAAGACTATCACAAGGATCAATCAAATCATTTGTGGATCTAGTTTAGATCATAGACAAGTCCAACATACTGGATCAAAGAAGCAACTTTTACTTTGCATCCGGGAAATATGCAGTTCAAGAATTGCTGTCAAGTCTATGAGGTAAACAAATGACGGAAACACAAATGAAATGAGTAAACAAGTTCTTCCCCAACGGATTCGCCAATTTGTTGTGGGGAAAAATGCCTATTTAGGACGATCCTATCCACCTAAGGTGTGACAGCGCCTTAGCAACAAACGAATAAAGCTATTATGATTCTTTCCTTTATGAAATGTGAAAGAGGGGAGATTGGAAGACTTACCGTTGTCTTCCGGTTGTCCCTCGATCTAGATCCTCTTCTCTTTGTGTGTCCACAGCTACTTGCCTCCCACGAGATCACAAGAGAACAGCTACCTGTGACAAGAGAACAACTACTTGCAACAAGAGAAGGACATAATACAAAGGCAAATATACATATTCATAAATGATTCAGGATTAGAAGTAAATCAAATATACTAATGCAATCATACAAAATACACCAGCATATAGGGAAGAATCAAGATAGCTTTATTGAAAGTAACAAGATTCAGGAAGAGATACAACCCATAGGGCTCCAACCCAGCATCTCCTTCCCAGCAGAATGGAATTCCTTCTTCAGCTCCTTTCAAAGCATAACACACCCAATGTTTCTAGCCACAAACCAACATCAATTCTTTGCAAATACCAAATTCCAGCCTCCTTAGACCTCATGAGAGAGATCTATATATAGGAGTTTTGGGGAGAGGATGAGTCAGCTTGATGCTGGTATGAAGCTGACTAGTGTCCTCTCCCACTTCAGTTCTTGAGTCCACTTGGAGGTTCTTGCTTCCACTTGGAGATTTGGAACCTCTTACTCATCACCAGTCGAATTCCCTGATCCAAGTGTCATTTTGGAAGCTTCATGGGCATTGACACCTTGAGGAATGACTCTGCCACTTGTCCAAACTCGCTCAGCGCAGGTAGCCTTCTTTGCAGTTGACATTCAACGCAAGTAGATAGTGGAGCAGTTGACATTCAACGCAGATGCTCAGTGGAGCAGTTGACATGATCCAGAATTGCCTTGTTTTTGAGTGTTTTCAGGTGGAGAACTATTGTGAATTGATGTGGTTATTTGGCCTTGTTCCTCTAGGGGTAGGAACAACATGTTTAGGGACTTTGGATCCCTTCATTATTAACATTTCATGCTCAGTGATGCAAGGCACAAAAATGTCTATAACATGTATTAATTCAAAAGAAGAAGAACTTTACAACCTTTGCCTTGACGTTGTTCAAGCTCCTCCCAGGGTCCAGCAAGAAGTCTCCTCTACTTTGACAAGTTTCACTCACTCCCCAATGAAGCCAAAAAGGTATGTGATCTCTCCTCTTAAGCTCAACCAGGAAGTCTTGATTTCACCAGCATTTACCCTAAAAAATGTTCAGCTTCTAACCTCCCCAGCAACCAGCCCAATGCCTGTATTTATAGTACAATGGAGGGAGGTTACTAGGTCCTCCTTCAAAGGGATAAAGCCCTCCTTCAAAGGGATAGATCCTCTCATCAAAGGATTAGCTCCTTCTCTTTTGGGATGCATGAACCACCTCAGAGCAAACAATCCACGTCAAAATTCCTTCTAGAAACCTCTAGAATTAACCCAAAGTGAGATTTTTAAGATAAAACTTGCACCTTTTGACTTTCAGAGGGGTCTGCCCCTACACCGTTAGGGATAGAGCGGGCAGGTCCGTAGTTTTTGTAAACAGAAGGTGCGGGACCGCAGGTGATAGTGAGAGAAAGTGCGGAACCAGAGTTACATTGATTTTTAATCTCTTTCTCTAATTTCCAAAGCTTGACTTCAAGAGCTGAGGTCTGAGACTTGCTTAGGAGGACAGTACAAGTGATGATAGACCCATACTGACTGCAAATAATCATGGTGATGATATTTTTATGTAACAAGAATGTCTGACGGGAAAGATTATTCTGACTTTCAATAACTTATTAAGCTTAGTTTTTATCTGATTTTCTAAATTGGGATGGATCTTTCTCATCTTTTGTTGGACAAGTTTTTCATTATCGATCATGGGAATAGTATGTTGGATGATGGAAGTATCGTATGTTGTCATTTCATCATAATTCCAGGCAAAGACATTTTTATATTGTCTCAAAATACGAATGTACGTTAGTTTTTCTTCAGGGGCTAGGCCGAGACCTAGATTAATGTTTTGTGGTTTGGCATCAGTTCCCAGGTTTACTAATTCGTAGTTAAGGTTTAAATTTGGAGTTTTAAATTGGTAGACGTTTTAAACCAATCCTTCAAATCATACAAGTCTTCTAACTTGACTACCGACTTAGGTATAGCATTGTTAGTGCTATCTTGTTGCAATTGTCGATCATGTTGGTCTTCGTCAATTATTTGATTGGAGTAGGATCCTTCAGATGTGAGGAAATTTACAATATCAGGATCGTCATTGAATACTCTCCAATTTGTGATGTTATCAGGAATGGATGGTCTAAAGATTAATTCTATTGAGAATCTATCTGGACTAAAATCTTCTGAAGGAATAAGCTTAGAAGCTACGTTAGCCAAAAGGTCTGCACTTGCATTTTGGAGCCTGGGGATTGAAGAGATATTAATCACTATGAAATGCTCAGTCAGATCTTGAACTAAGGATTGATAATGTTTTAAATGACCTGATAAGCAATGTATAGTGTTACGTACCTGTTTAACTACAATCTCAGAGTCTCCAAAAACTTGAAGATACTTGACGTCTAACCCGATTGCTTTGTACAACCCTTGGACCAAAGCCTCATATTCTATTGTATTGTTGGTGCAATCAAATTCGATTCTGCATGTGAGCATGATTTTATCTCCTTCTGGACTAATCAGAACGAATCCTGCTCCTGCTCCTTCGTTAGATCTAGAACCATCAAAAAATAATTTCCAAAACAAAGATTTATTTATAGGTTTATCTAAAAAATTGATACATTTCGAACTATGAGTTCAGGAAAATTTTCGACTTGGGACAAAATAGAGTGTTCTAAATAGGGTGACGCATGAGCATTGAAATTTTTGAGGAAAGAATCTACCGAGTAATTGCCAATAATGCTGTTGTTATACGCTACTGGTTCATTTTCCCCCTCTAGCTCTATTAATATGTATTTCTAGTGTAGTTCTCGTTCAACTTTTATTTGATTCGGTTTACCATTGTAGGGCAGCCACATGTGTGATTAGTCATTTGTGAAGTACCCATGAAGTTTTTCTGACTAATCCCTGCTAAGAATTAAGCCATAGAATTCTGGAATATCAGCAACTACAATGTCAATAACTTGACATATCTTTGGGTTGGATGATAGCCTTATGGTTACTTGATTTAGTTCTCCAATCACTTCGAATTGAGATCGATCTAGCTAAACTATGAACACAACGGATTTCTGCGTCTGAACGTTTAAATTGGCACATATGGACTTTGGTAAAATATTGGATGAAGCACCAGAATCTACCAAACAATTGTGCACATTTTTATTGAAAATTTCATATGTAAGGAGAAACGGGGGAGTATGAGATCTCGATCTTCCTCCAATTAGAGCGATGTCATTTGGATCAATCTTATTGATCATGTTAGTTGGAGGTCTTCCCATGTTATGAGAAGCTTGAGAAAGTATAGCAGTAGGCAAAGGTGCAACTGGCACGGCATGTAACTCTTTCATTATTATCTTTTGTTGATGCTTTAACTGGCTCAGTTCATAAAGGGTGATGTTGGCCCTAGTCTTTTTTATATCTTCTATAATATTGTACTCCATTTCATCTGACACGATGACTGTTTTAGATGGAGTTGATTCATCTATTTGGACTGGGCTGGTTTGAGTCGCTTTGGATGTTGCTTTCTTTGTTGTGACTTTATCCTTAATTGCAGAGCTTGCGCTCTTTGGCTTAGGGATAGTTTGGGGAGGATCAAGCTGATTTTTGCTTCGCGTGCTAACTGGGAATACTTCTTAATATTCTTCTTGTGGGAGGATAAAATCCCACATTCCTTGTAATTCCACAACCTCTTCTTCATCAGTTTTCCCTTCCGTGGCAATTTCCTCTTCCTCTTCTTCGGATTCAGCATTTGAAATAGCATTGGGTGGCTTTGAATCCATTGAAGGGCCTCTTTTAAAAGCTCTGTAGGGATTTTTTGAAGTTTCTGCTACTTGCTTTTTGATGTCGACCATTTCATTGGACATGGTCTTTAGAACTTTCTGCAATCCTTCCAAATCGAATGGATCGTTTGTTTGTTTCTTCTTGGAATCTTCCTTGAAGGTGACTTTTTTGGATTTACGTTCCTCTATCGCGGATTCCTTTTCCAGGGCTATTATACATTTCTCTACTGCTATTGCTTCTTTCATGTTTTCAGATAAGGTTGTTTTATTAGCCATGTCCACGAAGATTTCTATGTTTGATGGTAGAGCGGTGATATACCATTCACTTCGGACTTCTTCGCTGGGCTGGGAAGCAGTAGAAATTTTGTTTAGGATTTTATTGAATTTATGTAAATTGAAATATTTGATAGGCTCTCTAGATTCGGCCCTAAGGTTGGATAGGTCATTGATTAACGTTGCCATAGACTTGTCATCACCAAACTTGGTCAGGAATTGCTCCTGGAAGATATCCCAAGTAGTGATAGATCCAGAGGGTAATGAAAAATACCATGATCTGGTTGTTCCTTGCAAAGTATAAGGAAAGAGTCGAACAACAACATCTTCATTAGTAACCCCATTGAGATTAATGGATGGCATAAAGTTGTTTATGTGCTCTTCTGCTAGCATGCCTGCCTCGGGATTAAATTTAGGTAGCCATTTCTCAGGATGGGCTGGTATTTGACTCAAGGGTGCAGGCATTAAGACCGCCCCAGGGTTATTCCATGGAGACTGGGCCATTGCTGTGCTACTAACAGTGGAAAGTGCAGAAGATGATCCCTGTGGCTGGGAAGATGAGGATACTACGATTGTAGATGACTGAGGAAGAGTTGTGGGGGTTCCAGTGGATGGATGAACGATGATCTGAAGTGGTGGAGTGGATAGTTGACTTCGCAGTGAAGAAGTTGAGATGGATGATGTTGACGAAATAATCTCACTGTCAGACTACTTAGGTGATTTCCTTGCTCTTTTCCTGGTGGGAAGGGGTAATTCGGTTGGCTGAACGCCAAACTTTTCACTCTTTATCCTGGTCAGGGGATGAGCAGGGTTATAATGCGAAGTCATGCTACCTTGATATTTATCAGACCTCTGAGGAAAAATGGATAATCACTGAAGTTTGTGAATCAAAGATTCGACTTCAAGAAGTTCAACTGTAGATTGTTCTAAAATGTCAGGGTTTGTAGCAGCGGTTGATACTCGAGCGACTTCTAACTCTGGATTTAAGTGTAATGGAGAAGTTGGGGGAGATGGTGAGGGCGATTTACTCTCGAATGGTATTTAGATTTAGATTTACTTGCCATTCATAGTTCAGGCCCTCCTTCTAGCGCCAAATATGTTGAAGCCCCAAAAATCGGGTCTAAAACAAGGGGGATACCCGCCCGATATGGACCTTGGTTGGCAGCTACTTAACTGTTTGGTATAGCAGGTCCAACTGGGGATATGGGACCAGTTTCCCAATCTATGAGTGTGTGTGTGTAGAATTTGATGTTCCTGGTCTAACAGTTCCTAATTTAAGATATTCTAATTCTATTTGTAATCTAATGCTATGCTATTGTAATCTAATAAGCAGCGACATCTAAGCCTATACTAACCTGGGATGTAATTATTCTATTATGCGATCTAAAAGGATTTCAAATAACAACTGGTAATAAATATCATTCAGCTATTATAAGAAATTAAATTAATAAGGATGAACCACTTCGCATAAAAAGCTAGATGAAACAATTGTGAAAAACATATCGCATAATGAGCTATTCATACATTAAGCATAAATAAATAGCTATCACCGTACAAAAGTGCCAAATGATAACTCAAGCATTCATGCAATAATACATAAACAACTAAAAACTGTATATCACTTTAACATAAGCAGAGATGGTCAAGAGATAAAAGTACCATTTATGACTAGTCCTACTCATAAGCTTCAAGCGAAAATGATTTACCTCTCCTTGGTCTAACATCCTCTAAGAGTACATAAGTGCAACATTAGTAGCAAACATCAAATGCAAACATCAACAAATCTTGATCCATTCATTCACCAAAACCTCCTCTGAGGGTGCAAAAGTGCATGTTCTGAGGACAAGTTTTTGATAAATTTCTGGACCCTTCTTTAAATGCATGAGAAGGGTTTAAATACTACTAACTAAATAACTTAATTACACAGATTCAGGATACATTTAAATGACCGCCCTTTTTCTAAGAAAAAATAAAACAAAACTATTTCTAAAAATTAAATCTAATATCTAACTATTTCTGCATTTGCTCCTTAATGTTGCAAGAATTCAGTATTTTCCTGGGTAGAGTTGGCTGACTATCTTCCGCTTTTGGTTGAGCTAAGCAAAGAGAATTGGTAAGAGCTGGCACCATCTTCTCAGCAAAGTCGATGATATACTTAAGAGTCATCCTCTGACTATGTGGATTTACTACGTATGCCCAGTAATAATCTCAATTCACTTGATTAACCCTTTGGATTGATTCTTCCTTTTCTTTAACTTTCTATTTCTAGTTTGTTTTTTACCATTTCTTCCTTGCACTTCTCGGGCTTACTGGTGACTGAGCCGTTAGAGGCTTTCCTTCTCAAACAATTTTCTCAGCTAGGCGCTAATCGCGCATCGGAAACTGCCTCCGTTCTTTGATCTGGGCTTCTCTGATGCGTTTTTCTCCTTTTGCGCTTCTTCATCTTTATCGGGTATAAAGCTTCAAAATCTGTAAAAATAATGTCCTTGTGAGCTCTTTACCCTGATCATTAAACTGCCTGTTGATATCAACATCCTTCAATGCTCATTTGAGCATGGATGTATATGAAAGGTCTGTAACGGATGGCTCAACAGAATTCTGTGAATCTGCGACTCTGTTGCATGCGGTATCTGTTTATGAGGGCGTATTTTCTCTGTCTTTGAACATTGGAGCTTTACCCTTTTTCCTCATAGCTTCCTGTACATTGCTTTGTGTAGCTTTCGTTTTTCATTCCTGCAGTTCACAAGTGAGGGGAGAGTAATGATAATAAATAACTATAGGAAAGCTTTAAATGCTACGGATATGTAAAACACACCACCTGACGTGAACTGGCTCTTTGAACAACACAAAACCATTTTTTATTAACAACTGGAATATAATACATTAATTATCATTAAAGCATGTAACCAAAAACTTTTTCTTGAATATTGAGCCAGAAAAATTTGCGATGGAATGTTTCTGTGATCTGCATCGCAGTATCGCATTTCGTTGTATCGCATTACCATAATTTCATCGTGCTATGCTATCGCAAGGTTGCTTGATTGCGCTATCACAAGATCGCAGATTGCAGTATCGAAATATCGTAGATCGCTTAATCGTTAGATCGTTATGTGTCTTTTATGCAATTTTGCGAGATCGATATGCGATATCGCATATCGGATTTTTCTTAAGGTTTTCTAATGTGAGCTTTTCTTAATACATGTGATGCGATGGAGTTCGTATCGTGATCTCGCATTTTAGCCTTTTGACTCACAAGGAAATACCCTATCATTCTTTGCGCGATGCGATACTTGTTAAGGAGTAACATATATGAGTTGATTTTTTGAATTTTTTGACTAAGGGTCCCCACTTACATAGTCTTATTGCTAATACTAAATAAGGAGGGGGGTTGTTGGTGGCCACAACAGGACCTAATCTCTTACATATATGCCTTGTTCTTAACTATATTTAAGTTTATGCATTATTGCTTAATAATCTATTTTCTATGAAGTAAAGAGTATTCTCTACGTGAATCTGACAAATCTCTAATATCTATCCATGAAATGAGTAATGAACTATTTTTGTAAAGGTAGTAACTAAATTTGTTATGATAAGTTGAAATCAGGTAGATCTGTGTGAAAGTAGATCTAAGTTTATTATTTACTAAGATAAATTTTTGAATCTTCTTATTTTAGGTCTGAAAAGCTTGATCGTAGACCTTCATGAAGGTCTGGAAACCATTTGATAGAGTTAAAGTAGTGGACTAGAGGAAGATATAAATTTGCGCAAAGGGAAATCTCAGCTACAAGGGCTTCAGAATACATATCACACAGTCTCTCGATACAAATGACTAGTTCTAGCATTCCCTAATACTACTTTGGATGAGACTACAACCTGTGCTATGCAAGTTGTTTCTGAAAGGGCCAATAGTTAGGGTTTTTTTGGTTGGCACGAATAACCCTGAACCTGGGTTAGGCCCCCTTAAGCCAACAATTCCTTTGAGTAGGAGTGTTTTGATGAACTCTTTTTCCAAATTTTTTCCTTTAGTTTTGAAGGTTGTATCAAAATCACTTTACATAGTCCTCCAAGCCTTCATATTCTCCTTGTATCATATTAAAAATATCTTCATTGAATTTGTAGTAGTATTTATACTTCTCCAAGAATACATTATTCATATCTTCCCACGTTTGGATATAGTTCCCACCAAGGCTCATAAACCATTAGAGAGTTGCTCCTTTTAGAGTATGAGGAAACACTTTCAATATTTGAGCATTAGTACAATAATCATATCATCTACAAAGTACTTCAAACTCAAGTAATAATGCATATGGGTCTTAATTTTCCAAATAATGAAAATTTGGTAGAGTAGATGGGGGAATGATGTTCATTTGTGTCACTCCTCCTAGATCTCTAATAAGGAGTTAAAAAATAGAAATGTGTGCCATTTCTTATGAAATTAGAAGGTGTTCTTCATGTGTTGCTCCAAGGATCCTCCTTCCAATTTTCCTTCCAATTTCTTAGTGAAATGGGTGGTTATTACAAAACCACTGTATTGAAATGATAATATTTCTTCAAATTACTACCTCTAAGATTCCTACTTTTATCCATGCTTGCTATATGACCTAAAACTACTACAGAGGGAAGACCTCACCATATGTTAGCTAGGGTGAATGCATAGGTTCTTACATTCTGTCTTTAATATCCAATGCTCTTGGAGTCAGAAATGCATCTACAACTAGATATTATTGTGGTAGTGCTATTTGACTACCTCCCCAGCAATGACACCAAAATGTTGGGTAAAATTAATTGCTTAATAAAAAACAACTAATCACCTCGACATTAATTATCAACTAAGGAATGTCTTTTTGTTTCATGGATATCTACAAAATTTATTCAAGAAACTACCAACAGATAACATTGGTTCTACGTGATTGGGTTCTACACTATCAAGCTCATTCGACAAGAAATAAAATGTAAGACTTGAAAAACAATACTAAATTTAAGAAGAAAAAATTAAATGACAAGAAAAGAATTATGCTAATCACATGGGTCGAATAAATAATAAATTAAACCACACCTTGCTGAATTGGAAATTTAACTTATTCCACCCAACATAAATCAAATGCTAATCTAGAGCAGCAACTTAAATGAAATCTAGAAATTCCAAGAAACAACAAATCAGGAAAATGTAGCAACCAACAAATAACTTGAATAAGAGAAAATTTACTTTAACTAAAAATATTTTATCAAAGAAAAAAAAACTAAACTAAACTACTTTATATGTTCAAGAAAACACCTCGTCCAAGGTAGTCGACCCAATTGCCCAAGAGTCAATTCTGCCTTGGAAAATAATTCATACCAGATTACAAGTAAGAGGTGTAGAAATCAATGGATAAATTATTTCGTTAAAATATCTCAAACAAATAATCATACTAGAATGAAGTTCTTATCTTTGCCTCCAATTCAACAGTTGTTCATTCCCCCTTTGATCTTTGATTTCATTTAAATACACAGAGAGAAAATGGAAATTACAACTAAATTGATTCAAAAAAGATTTTCCATTACAATTGTAGATTGTTCCCAACAACTTTATCAACAATATCTAATCTTAAAGATATATCCATGATGATTTAGCTAGAACAAGTCGACTCTAGTATTGCAATTGCAAGAATTTGGAAAATGACCACAACAACAAATATGAGAAAATCACATTTAGAGAACCTTTCGTTTATCATTCCAGACCGAATTTTGGAAAACGAACCATGGGAAAACTAACTTGGTGTGTTCTACACAAAATCTGTGTCTCAGATTTTCAAGATTGTTTTAATTTTCCTAAAACATTCAACGCAAAACTACCACTTTTTATTGCAACAAATTTCTGAGTTGGAATATTTGACTATCAGTTGAAGATCAAATTTGCAATCTGGAAGATATCTTGGAGGCTAAAATTGTGAGTGATTTTATAACAAATTCATTAATAAACCATCTTTGGAAAACTCATGCATAATAATCATCAATTTATTAAAAATAAAGGAGAAAAAGTATTACTTATCAACAAGAGCATAAATAATTATGAAATGGAATTAAATGATAAATTATGATAAATGACATGATAAATAATGGTAGGAATGGATGAAATATATGTTAATAAATGGTGATAATGATGACAATATAGTGGCCCAATAGTGAGGCTACCTCAGGTATCATGTATATCATACTATCCAAAGTAATTATAATAGTGTGAGGCCTAAACTCACACACACCATAATGCTTCCTCAAGTATGGTTGCCCTAATAACACATCACAAACCTCAGGGGGAGAAACATCACATATTACCTCATATGTCAAGGACGTGATGTTGTAGGGAAGGTGACATTGTTGGTTGATGTAGAGATCTCACCCTTTGTGGAGTCACCGGATGGTGTATGACTGTGGGTGTGGTTTTTTTCAATAGGCCCAACCACCTCACACCCTCAATTGAGATGAGGTTATTTTGAATTCCACTATCGACAATGAACTATAGTGATGAACCCTTCACCAAGGTCTATGAGTGGAAGAGACATTCACCCTCCTCTAGATCTTCAGGCTCAATCTTATTGACCTTGGTGGTGGAAATATTGGCGCTAGGTTCTATAATTTGTTTCCCCTTATCGTTCCCCTTGTCAGTCTCTATCTCAGATTTGGAACATGCATCAGACTTTGGAGCTTTTAGCTCAACCACAAGTGTGTACTTAGTGTAATATTAATTTGTGTTGTGGGTGGGGCTATTGTGGAGCTCACACCACTTTCATTGTCCTTCTTTACCTTCATGATTGTTGGCACCTAATCATATGGATTGGGTGAACAACTGTAATTAGTGTAAATAAATAATAGAGAAAATAGAGAGTCATCAGGAGATGAACGGAACAGTCACTACCTCTTGTATATAATAATGAACAACCTGAATGACTAATACAATTAAATTTGAGGAGTTACCTCCTGGCTTAACATGGTATCAGAGCCAACACCATTTTTGGTTTACCTCTCTAATTTGCAACTCCCATTCTACCTATTCTGCCTATGTTATGTATCCCTTGTAGACTAACATCTCTCTCATATCCCATGTAACTCTCCATCATTCTGTTGATTCTGGCACTCTCCACAACCATCAAGCCTACTAGGTCCATAAAGCTTCTAAACTCTATGTCCCACTTAGATAACTGACATATTTTCCATATAGTTTTCTGTAAAATCCCCAGAGGTCTCCAACTTGTACTCTATTCTATTGCACTCCTTAGGATCTAGATAGATCTTCATTATCTTGGAACCATCAAAGTGATATGTAACTCGCTTCCCAACATCTTTTGCGAAGGGCTTCATGATTCTCAGCCTGATTTTCCCACACAACGAGCTATCGAGCCACCTCTTTTTTCACGCAGCCCTTGGACAATTCAGCCTGATATAATATCAAAGATCCCTGTGTGGGATCACAGTGACTCTATGTATGTCACCCTATTCTCCAACAACTCTGCTTACTCCATATGTCGCTGCTCCTTAGACCATACATCACATCCTCCCATGTTGTGTTGCTCCTCCTTATACCGTCGCTCCCACACTATCCAGAAACTCTACTCACTCCATATGTTGCACTGCTCCCAAACCATATGACCCCTCCTCCCATGTTACGTTGCTCCTCACAACACGTGGTCTCTACGCCCTCCTCAATGGTTGATCCTCATTGTTATAAAATATCCACTACCTACTATGCGCTGCCTACTATGCTAAAGGAACTCCATGACCTTTAGAATTTTTTTTTTTTTTTTGTATTAAATACTCCCCATATGTTACCTCCCCCACATGTAAACCCTTCCTCATAAACCACCTGCCCAATAAAATATCTCTGTCCTATATATCAAAGTGAATTTCTTTTCCCAATTTTACACCAGAACTGCATTTTTTTAACACTAGAGATGCAATTCCTTTTTTTGCATTGGCAGCAGAAGTATTTTTATAGTACACGGATTTTTAAAATGCATTTATTGATATCTATTGTGGGAGTGGTTCTCACAGGTAAGGAAAACTATCCAGAATGGTCGTGAAAAATCAAACACACTCTCATTTTTAATGAGCCGTGGAAAGGAGTGTGTGTTGGAAATAAAGACAAAGAGCCAAAACAACCTACGTCAGACAAGGAATTCACCATTTCGGAAAATAAGAATAGCAAGGCTTATGCATTGATTTCACCATCAGTAAATGAAGAGGTGAGTCGCCATATTTCACCATTTTCAAATGCTTTCAAAGCCTTACAAAAACTGAAGGAACTCTATGACTCACACTTTGCACTTGAAGTTGTTCAACTCATGATTAAACTTTTCACCCTTGAATTGCAAAATGATGATCCTCTTTCTCTTGCATCGGAAGTAAAATATATTATGCATGATATCAAAGTCAATAATGTTGAACTTGATATTCCTTTGATAGCTTTTCTCAAGGCACTTTATCCCACTTACTCAAATTATCTCGAGTCATTGCAAGCAAATGGAAACCTTAAAGATATTACTTTCGACTCCCTTGTGAGGAAAATTATTGAAAGAGAGAAAGCTTTTGGGAAGAAGATAACTCCTCAGTATTCTGAAAAGAATCTTGCTCAAGATTCTTCCAGAGGAAGAGGTGGTCGAAGAGGAAGAGGAAGAAATTTTAGAGGTAGGGGGGCAGACACTCTCAAGGAGAAAAGTTATATTTTCACTGCATATGCTGCAAAAGAGATGGATCACATGATGCATCCACATGCAAGTTTCCTTGGGACAAAATTGGGTAGGAAAGAAACCAACCCAAAGGTAAAACTAATGACAAAGAGAAAGGTAAAGCACCCGAATCCGCTCACTATGTTGTGGCACACTATAATATTGGAGTAAATGAAGGCTTATTTAATGCTTCACTTGCTTCTTGGAGAAATGATTGGTTTCTTGATTCAAAAGGAACTTGCCACATGACTTTTAGAAGAGATTTTTTTTGAAGAATTTACTGACAATGTTGATGGAGTAGTATACTTTGCAGACAAATCAAAACTCAAGCCATCAGGGCATGGCACAATTACGCTTAAATTACCTGGTCTTCCAAACTTTCTTCTGCATCAAGTTATATATCTCCCACATCTGTGGAGAAACTTGTTGTCCTTGGTCCACATCTTCCAAAAAGGACACTCCATTCATATGTTTTATGGCAAGCTTGAGATGAGAAAAGCATCAAACCACTCACTTGTCATGACGGGTATAGAAGAAGAAAGGCTTCTCAAGCTGCATGGTACCTCTGCTCATGCACAAAATCTCTCATACAATTGTCATTATGAAGAAGGTACATTTCCATCAAGTTTATTATGGCATGCTAGATTTGGACACTTGAATTATGATAGCCTCTGCTTGTTGAAGAAAAATGGTGTTACCCATTTGCCTACAATTCCTATGAAACTTAAGTAATGTGATGCTTGCATTCTAGGAAAGCATAGCAAATAGTCTTTTCATGATTCACATTCAAGAGCACATAGAAAACTTGAACTCATTCATTCATATTTATGTGGTCCAATGTGCTATGAAACCAACTCAAGAAAAGATAGAAAAGATAGATCAACGCCTTAGAATTTAGCCTCTTCGAGGAGGAAACCTCCTTTACATTACATAAATGAACAATTCTTGGATGACACAAATGAAAAAACCTCATTTCTATATATAGGAGTCTAAGGAGTCACAATATAATCCAGCCGACCTAACAATAATAATATAAAGCCACAAAAATAACAATAGAGGGATTCTATGGGGCACAGAAATAACAATATGGGGGTAATAGGGGCACAACAATATAAATAAGGGGTATAACTACAATAGTAATGGGGTAATCACTAGTATTATAGGGACCGAACATGCCCCTCTCCTTCAAAAAAGTGTTGTCCTCAACGCTTGAGTAGTTAAGGATACTTATGCATAAAATTCTCATCCTCCCATGTGGAATCTTCAGCGGATAAGTTCTTCCACTTGACAAGATACTCTGAAATTGATTGATTTCGTAGCTGTTGAGTTCTTGTTTCTATGACTGCTTCCGGTTCCAATATAATTTTTCCTTCCTCGTCAAGTTCTGGCAATATTGTTTGAATTGGGAGCTTGTCGCCTATAACCTTCTTTAAACATGAAACATGGAAAACTGGGTGCAATCGAGAAGCTGCAGGAAGCTCCAATTTGTAGGCCATAGTACCAATCTTTTGCAACACCTTGTACGGACCATAATACTTTGGTGATAATTTATTATCCTTCTTAGCTTGCTTTAGGGACATTTTCTTATATGGTTGTAGCCGTAGGAATACCCAATCACCTACATCAAAACTTCTTTCACTGCGATGTTGATATGCCTGTTATTTCATTCTATTTTGTGCCAACACGAGGTTATCCTTTAAGAGTTGGAGGACTTGTTGTTGATGTTCGATGTGATGTTACACTACCTGAACCTTAGAATTTTCTCTTAAATATGATGTGATGGATGGTGGTTGATACCCATAAAGTGCCAGAAATGGGGTCATTTTTGTTGCTGTATGGAAGGAAGTGTTATACCACCATTCAACCAGAGGAAACCATTTGACCCATTGTGTCTGTTTATCAGATACAAAGCAACGAAGATGTCCTTCCAAAAATTTGTTTACTATCTCAGTTTTCCCATCAGATTGAGGATGATAAGATGAGCTATGAGCTAACTGAGTACCAAGACAAGAAAATAATTTCATCCAAAAATTTCCAGTGAAAATGGGATCTCTGTCACTTACAATAATCTTTGGGTTTCCATGTAGCTTTTGAACTGTTTCCATAAATGCAGTAGAAACTGTACTAGCTTTAAATGGATGTCATAATGCACAAAATTATGCATACCTGGTAAGTTTGTCAACTACCACCATGATGACACTCTTTCCCTCAGACTTGGGTAAACCTGTGATAAAATCCATTGAAACCTCCTCCCAACATTGGCTTGGAATGGATAAAGGTTGTAATAGACCCGGTGTATTAATTGTTTCAACTTTATTTTGTTGGCAAACCAAACATTCTGCCACAAACTTTTGAATATCTGATTTAAGGCCATCCCAAAAAAATTCCTTCTTAACCCTATGGTAAGTTTTTAAAAATCCTGAGTGCCCTCCTAAGGGAGAAGTGTGCAATTCCATAAGAATATTTTGTTTTAGCTGGGAATCCTTACAGAGGTATAAGTGATCTTTGTGCCATAACGAATCATTTTTCCAGCTAAATGTATCAGAAGTACTGGAATCTTGTTGTAGCTTTCGAATAAGTGCCCACACTTCTTCGTCATCCTTCCATTCCTCCCTTGCTTCGTTTATCCAACCTGGTTGGATAATAGAAATGGCACACAACAATGCTTCCACATCCTCATCCTTTCTTGAGAGCGCATCTGCCACCACATTTTGCTTCCCTTTTTTGTAGATGATTTCAAAGTCATAACCCAACATCTGTGTGACCCACTTTTGTTGCTCTTTAGAGGATAATCTTCGTTTTAAAAAGTATTTAAGGCTATCATGATCTGTTTTTACCTTGAAGTGTCTTCCAATTAGGTAGGGTCGCCATTTCTTAAGTGCATGGAGTATTGCCAACATTTCCTTCTCATAAATAGCTTTGCTTAAAAACTTTCCCTTGATTGGACGACTTTCAAAAGCAATGGGTATTTCATCTTGCATTAGAACAACACCAATTCCATTTCCTGAAGCATCACATTCCATAATAAAGGTTTTTGTGAAGTCCGGTGTAGCTAAGACCGGTGCTTGGCACATTGCCTCTTTAAGATGTTCAAAGGCCTTTGTTGCTTCCGGAGTCCATGAAAATGAATCTTTCTTCAATAATGTTGTTCGAGGTGCTGCTATTCTCCCATAATTCTTAACAAACTTGCGATAATACCCTGTCAACCCAAGAAATCCTCGCAGATTCTTTATGGATGTGGGGACTTTCCATTCCTTAATGGCTTTAATTTTTCTAGGGTCTACCTTAACTGCTTCATGAGATACAATATGACCCAAATATTCCACCTCCTGGACTCCAAAGAAACATTTGGACATTTTGGCATATAATTGTTTCTCCTCCAATAGTTGTAGCACCCTGTCAACATGTTCAACATGATCCTTCCAAGACTTGCTGTAGATTAGTATATCATCAAAAAATACTAACACAAATTTTCTAAGAAATGGTTTGAAAATTGAATTCATCAAACCTGGAAATGTTGAAGGTGCATTGGTAAGGCCAAAAGGCATGACCAAAAATTCATAATGACCCTCATGATTTCTAAATGTCGTTTTCAAAATGTCTTCAATCTTCATTCTGATTTGATGATATCCCGAACGAAGATCCAACTTGGTGAAGTAAATTGATCCATGAAATTCATCCAGTAATTCATCAATGACAGGAATGGGGAACTTATCTTTAATAGTGAGCTTGTTGAGGTCCCTATAATCTGGACACATGCGCCATGATCCATCCTTCTTGTGCACCAATACTACTGGAGCTGAGAAAGAATTTTGACTCGGTTGAATTATACCGGCCTCTAGCATTTCTGCAACCATACGTTCAATTTCACTTTTTTGGACATAGGGATATCTGTATGGCCTGATGTTTGGAGGAACACTTCCTGGAATCAGATGAATAGCATGATCATATCACGCATAGGTGGGAGACCTTTGGGAGTCTCAAATTCCTTGGAATGATTGTCCAGGACTTTTTGGAGATCTGGAGAAATAGGTGATTCCAATGTGGAAACATCTAGCGAACATAATTGTGCAATTACACCTCTTTGCTCCTTTTTTAGAATATTTTTCATGCCATTAGAGCTGATTATCTTTCCTGGCTTCCCTACAATACCCCTTAATTCAACTTCCTTTCCTTCCATAGAAAATTTGATGAAAAGTTCTTGAAAAATAAAAGCTATTGTACCCAAGGATTGTAGCCATTGGACTCCTAATACAACATCAACACCTCCCATTGGAATGGAAAGCATTCGGCTAGTCAATACATATTCTCCCATGGATAGCTTGATATTATGGCACTTTCCAGAGTAATTTATTGTTCCTCTATTTGCAATCATCACTTGACACTTTGGTGCTGGATATAGGAAGCAATTCAATTCTTTTGCTACCCTACAATGAATAAAATTGTGGGTGCTTCCTGAATCAATCAACACTATTACCTTTTTCTTCTTGATTTGTCCTTCTATCTTGATGGTTTGAGGAGTGGTAATTCCTGCCAATGCATTACAAGATATGGTCGGATTTATTTTTTCTTCATGTAGGCTTTGTTCCTGGAGTATATCCTCTTCTTTTGAGCTTTCTTGCTCCTTTTCTTCTTCCTCTTCACAATCTATGTAGAATAATTTCTTCTTAGCACACTTGTGACCTTTTGTGTATTTGCTATCACAATTGTAACAAAGCCCTTTTGCTCTTTTTTCTTCCAATTTTTGTGGTGTCAACCTTGTAGGTTGTGGAAGACTATGGGAAACAACACTTCCGTCTTTATAGTTGTGAATGGTATGCTTCCTTGTTGCCATAATTTTTCTTTCCATTTTTCTTGCTAACCTGAATGCCTTCTCTAATGAATCAGGTTCCCAAAGGCGAACATCATGTTGGATATTATCCTTTAAAGACCCTATGAACACATCAATCCTATGCTCCTCTGGAATATCTTTTACCCTTATGTTCAATTTTTGGAACTCCTCAATGTGCTCCATTATTGAACGCTTTTGTTTGAGACTTATCAATTGGCTAAAAAAAGTGTTGCTTTTTGTATCCTCATAATGTGCTATCAATTCTTCTATAAAAATTGCCCAAGTGATAAATTTTTTAAGAGAACAAAGCCATTGATACCATACAAACTGATTTGGTTCCAAATATACAGTTGCCATACGTACCTTTTGTGTGTTTTGCACATTATTGAGATCGAAAAATTGCTCCATCTGTAATATCCATGTTGCGGGGTCCTTGCCATCAAACTTTCTCATATCGATTTTTGGAATATGGTGGGTCTTCGATCCAACATTAGATTCTATGATATCATGATTAACATTTCTTTTGTTCGCATCATGAGTTTCCTTTACTACCGTTTCACCATTAGTAAGTATTCCTTGTAGAAAATTTGTCAAATCTGTCTTCATATCTATCATGCCTGTCTTCAAGTTTGTGTTCAAATCTATCTTCAATTCTTCCATGTCTATCTTCAAATATGTCTTCCAATCATCCATCTTAGCTTCCACGCCGTCTATCTTAGATTCCATGCCATGTATCTTAGCTTCTGTTAGCTTTTGTGAGCGTGACATTTGTTGCACTTGTTCTTGTAATTTTGATATATCATGTAGCATTTCTTCCTCTTCTTCATGAGTCATGCTAGAGCTTTCAGGTTCCTTACTAGGTTTTTGCATTTTATTTTCTCGGGGCATCAATTACCGATAATAATTCTTTACTATGCCCTTTGAATTCCTTCAAACCCAACTTACACAAAAAAAAAAAAAAAAAACTACACACCTTTTTTCACCTTTTAGAAGCCTGATATTGAATCTGATGTATCTATGTAATTCCAGATCCTCCAATTTTGAAATTGTGATCTCTAGTAGCCTTCTGTGTCCTCTTTCCAATGCCACAAGTCTGACCCAAATTGGATTCTCCAAGGAAGAGTTATGCGAAATCTCCCACAGTGACTTGATTATAAACTAGTTCAGTAGAGCGAACTTGTATGACGTGCCACGAGTCACTGTTTTGACCAATGGATACATAAAAGAAACTATAGCCCGTCCTCTTTCTATACCTTCTGACGAAATTTCAATCCGATCCCCAGAGAGAAATTTATGGCGATTTTCCGTAGGTCACTTATTTTGAATGTAATTCAGGAGTCTGCAAAAAGACCAACTTCCTTAGATCATATCTCCGCAAATATCACGCGAAAAGCTCTGAAATTTGGACCCAAGGTTCAGCGCAATTTCTTCTCAAATGGGTTTTTTTTGCGACTTCTGAAACTTCATAGAAAAAAGTTATAGGGAAAATGCCACGATGACCTGTTTGGAGCAGCAAAACCCTAGAATCCAAAGCTCTGATACCGAATGTTGTGAAACCAACTCAAGAAAAGATAGAAAAGATAGATCAACGCCTTAGAATTTAGCCTCTTCGAGGGGGCAACCTCCTTTACATTACATAAATGAACAATTCTTGGATGATAAAAATGACAAAACCTCCTTTCTATATAAAGGAGTCTAAGGAGTCACAATATAATCCAGTCGACCTAACAATAATAATATAAAGCCACAAAAATAACAATAGAGGGATTCTATGGGGCACAGAAATAACAATATGGGGGTAATAGGGGCACAACAATATAAATAAGGGGTATAACTACAATAGTAATGGGGTAATCACTAGTATTATAGGGACCCAACACAATGCCTATTCCTTCTGCAAATGGAAATAAATATATGATGACATTTATTGATGACTACACCAGAATGTGTTGGGTTTATTTATTGAAAAACAAATCTGATGCTTTTCAAACATTCAAGAACTTTCATACATGGATTGAAAATGATGCACAATCTCATATTGGCTCTATTCACACTGATAATGGAAAAGAATACACTTCAAATGAATTTGAAAACTATATTCGCTAACATGGGATCAAACATCAAACAACTGTGCCTTATAATCCCGAACAGAATAGAGTAGCTAAAAGAATTAATAGGACAATCTTAAATATGGTGCACTCCATGATATTTTTCAAAATTGTAAAATTGATGTTTTGGGCTGATGCAGTTCTATGTGTTTTATATGTAAAGAATAGATGTCCATCTAATGCTATTAGAAACAAGACTCCTTATGAAATGTGGTATGGGCACATTCCTTCGGTAAAGCATCTCAAGGTCATTGGTTCCACATGCTATGACTTGATACCAAAGGTACATAGAAACAAACTTGGTGCATGAAGCCATAAGTGTATCTTCCTGGGGTATTCAAACACCTCCAAAGCATATCGTCTCTATGATGAAGTCAATAGAAGGTTTGTTGTATCTAGAGATGTAATCTTTCTTGAATCATCCAAAACTGACAATTTTGTTGAGAGGCAACTTGATCAATTTGATAGATTCACAAATGAAAAATCATTTCAACAATTTGATAATAAGATTCCACATATTGAAGAGGGAATTCCTATAGTAGATCAACCTGTGGAATCGTCTTCTGAAGCACTCTCTCCCCCACATGAAACTCCAACAACGGATGATACTTTGAGTGATGTGATTGATAAAATTGGGAGACTCAATCTTGATTTAGTCCCAACTCAATCAACAGAGCAACCTAGACCATCTAAGAAAGGTCCCCCAAAGTGGCTAACAAAGACACTTGAAAATGTTCATCCTGATGAGGTTGGAAAGACAGGAACTAGAAATTCAAACCAGAAAAATGGAGGTGATGTAGATGACTCTGATTCACCTGTTGATATGGATGTTTCTTATGATTGTGAATTGAATTTTTCTACAGATTTTGAACCAACTTCCTTCGAAGAAGCTACTTCACATGATGAATGGAAAGAAGCAATGCAAAATGAGTATGATGCCTTAATAAAGAATGGCACTTGGAAGCTAGTTGATCCTCCATTGGGAACCAAACCAATTGGCTACAAGTGGGTCTACAAGAACAAGTATAAAGCTGATGGCTCACTTGACAAGCACAAAGCCAAGCTCGTGGCAAAAGGTTTTGCACAAAAGGAAGGGGTCAATTATAAAGAGACATTTTCCCCCACATCAAAATGAGATACCATCCAGACACTCTTTTCCTTAGCTACTCAGAATGGTTGGAAAGTCCATCAAATGGATGTAAAAACTTATTTCTTGAATGGAGATCTAAAATAGAATGTTTTTATGTCCCAACCTGAAGGATTTGTTGTGAAATTACATGAACATAAAGTATGCAAACTTTTGAAATCCTTGTATGGCCTCAAACAAGCACCGCGAGCTTGGTATGAAAAACTAACTGGGCATCTTCTGAAACTCAATTTAAAACATTATGATCTTGATAATGCAAATTTGTTTGTCAAGACTGCTGGCAAAGTAGTTGTATATCTTGTGGTATGTGTAGATGATCTTTTGATGATAGGGAACAATAAGAGCTACATTGCATCCATAAATAAGGAATTGAGGAAAGGTTTTGAAATTAATGATTTGGGCTATGTTCATTAGTATCTTGGTATTGAGGTAACTCAACATCCAAAGTCCATATTCCATTCTCAAAATAAGTACATTGGAGATCTATTGAACAGGTTTGGCATGAGTGAATGCAATCCTTTGACTACCCTAATGGAACAAAACTTAATGCTTATATCCATTGAAGGAAAAGAATTTGAGGATGCAACAAAGTATAGAAAACTTGTAGGAAGTCTCAACTACCTAACTACTACCAGACTAGACATTTCATTTTTTGTCAGAATCCTCTCCAGGTTTATGCAAAAGGCTTGTGAGGGACATTTCTCTACTACAAAAAGAGTTCTAAAGCACTTGAATCTTGATTGGATACTCTGATTCATACTTCGATGGAGATAAAGAAACTGGGGTATCTACTTTAGGTTATGCTATGAGTCTTGCATTAGGAGCTGTCTCCTGGAGATCACGCAAACAATTAGTTCCAACAGAGTCCCCAATAGAGGCAGAATATGTGGCAGCAGTTGAGGCAACAAAAGAAATTGCGTGGCTTAGGAAATTCTTGAAGATTTGTAAGTAAAACAATTACAATCGACTCCACTCATGATTGACTATACCTCAGCAATAAAGTTGGCCAAGAACCCAGAGTTCCATGATCAAGCAAAGCACATCAATATAAAATATCATCTGATTCGACATCATGTTGAGGTCAAAACAATCCATCTTTGCCATTTTTCCACTAATGAGAAAATTGCATACACCTTCACCAAAGCGCTTGGAAGAAAAAATCTTGAAAGATTTAGAACAATGCTTGGACTCACCAATATCCCTTCAGATTAAGGGGTGAATGTTGACACCTAATCATAGGGACTAGGTGAACAACTGTAATTAGTGTAAATAAATAATAGACAAAACAGCGAGTCATCGGGAGATGAACTGAATAGTCACTCCCTCTTGTATATAATAATGGACAACCTGAATGAATAATACAATTACATTTGAGGAGTTACCTCCTCGCTTGACAGTGGTGATATTATTTATTTATGGCTTTTATGGGTTGTCCTAGGCTACTCCACCTTGGCTCTATCCTTTGTTTTATGGTTTATATGTCATGCATTTTAATTCCTTTGTCTTCATGTTTAGTCAATTTAGTGTCCTAAATTTCTTTCATAAATTATTAACCGAAGTTTGTAAGCTGATGAAGTGGGGTACACTATATGTGCTTAGTTAACTTTTTTCTTACTTTATTGTTTTGTATTTTATGTTGTTTTCGGGGGGCTTTTGTTCTTTGATGTCTAAGAATGTACAACTTGAAACTATGAGAAAATATAAGTGAAACTAATGAATTTTAAAGGAAATGAAATGTTTGTAAGTTAATCTAATTTCCTAAAAATGGACCAACAACTGTTCACTAGTTAGAACCTAATAAAAACAAAGCATCTATCTCATCTCACCATTAGTCCTAATCTATGGATCTAATTCTTAAAACCAAGAATGAAATTGATGCAGAGGGTAACTCAATAATTGCATTCATTAAACATTCAACCATTCAATTTTGGAATATGATTAAATCAATCTCCTTGAAATGATTTTTTGGAATATCAGTGATGCAACTAAGTGAGGATCTAAAAACAAAAAGGTAAAAGGATGTAAAACTAATTGTAAACAAATAATGTAATTTTGACTTTCTCCAACATCCAAATGTGAAGCATTACCCTCTTGAATTGTTTTCCAAGAAATCAATTATACCTTAGTTCCTAAGTTCCTAGCAAAATAACAATGTATTGAGTAAATTCAATCGTTGTATGAATTAGACATTTAACCATTTAGTTTAGTATCATCATGATCTTGAAATGGATTTTGAAAACATCTATTAACATAGTTCATTGACAATTATGTTCTAAGAAAATGAATGACCAAACAATAAGGAAACTAAGGATCTGTGTATTATTATTACTTCAATCTTAATCCAGTTTGGAAATAGAGTCATTTTTCTCCATGAAAAATCATAGAAGAACAAGGTTGCACAATTGTGATTCATCATTATGCTATTGATTAAAAACTGAAATGAAATATCATCCTAATTTAGAAAACAGATTTGCTAAAAACAAAGTAATGTAAATTGAACTAAAAAAAATAAATGAAAAACATCCTTCAGTGCAGAGGCCCTCTGCAACTGATGTGGCTGGAATGCTAGCTAGTTAAGGATGCACTTTAAATGATAATTGGCAACATGAAGTTTGTATTATAAAAAAACAAAGTTTGAATATAAGGTATCGAAAAATAGCCTGAACTGAATGCAATTCCTTCTAACTTCTAACTACTCGATTCCATGCAACCGATATTTATAGGAAAATAACATAATTGTTTGTCAGATAAAATTGCTACAGGTGGCTAACTCAAATTATATATAACATGATTGTTTATCAGAAAAACTTGTTACACATGGCTAATTCAAATTGCAATAGGACTGTTTAAACTTTTGATCATCTACAGGTGACTAGTTCAAATTAAATTTGCAATAGAACTGTTAGACTCTTAATTAGCTATGAAAGAGAAAATCAAGAGTCCTATTGCTTCCGGATAATGTATTTTGAATACATATTTGACCATGACCTTAGGCTTTCTTTTTTGTCGATCGGGATCGAGTGAATAGGATAGAATCCATGTGGAGATGATTCTAGAAATGCCCATGTGGCCCAATTTTTCATTTGACACCTAGAACCTACCAAACCATGAGAATAGCTATGGAATCCACAGTTTTCTGTAGAATAAGCTACATTCTGTAGCTAATTTCAAAAATCTATTCAAATAGAAAGAACATGAAAATATAATATGGCGATCATTTTAATGCTTTCCTTAAGACAAAACTTAGCATTTATCATTGATTGGGTCTATAATCTTATGAGAAAGTGAGGGAAAAAAGTGAGAAAAAAATGTCAAGAAGAGGGTAATTCTGGGGTTCAAAATACCCCCACTGCAAAATCATTTCATGTCCTTATTCAATTTGCCAAAAATGTGAGTTCTTCCTCCCTAATGCATTTTCTCAGACACCTCTGCTAGTACAACCAATTTTCTTCTTTTTTTCTTCTTTGAAGTGATTGTCATTCTGGGCTTTCTCTTAAGAAGCTTGTACTTAAGGTTAATGATTGCTTTGTTCAAAATATTATTCCTTTTTTTCAATTCCCTGTTTTTCTTATACCACAGTCCTAGATGCAGAATGGTATTATGGTGAATTGCCTTGTCCAATTTGTTTTGTTCCTTCAAGGTCTCATTCACCTGTTTGATATGTCTGTTCAATATCTCTAATTCATAAATTTCCTATTTGAGAGCATAAATTAGAGGTTCTTGTGGATTGACAGAAGGTTTCGGGTTCATTGAGGTACTTCTCTTCTCCAGTGATTCTATATAGTCATATATTTGTTACTGCACTAGGTCTATGCCTGGAGATCTTCTACTTGGGCTACCTTCAAAATGATGAACAAGAGAATTTTGAGGATTGTGTGCAGAAGAGATGTTAACAAGAGATGGTTCTGGGGTTTCCTCGTCTAAATTTATAAATTCTATCCCTTTTGATGATGTTTTCTTTACCAAACCTCGGAGTCTAGAGCTTCTTCTATGTTTTGGAGGACTTACATTACCCTCATTTGTGACCTTTTTCTCCTTTCATATCTTCCCTCTTGCCTTGATTTGCTTCTTCATTTTTGTCAGTTCTTCAGAGATTAACTTCTCATCATCTTTTTATAATGATGACTCAGGTATGTTTTCAATAGTTATACTATTCTTCTTTCTTCTATTTCTTCTAGCATTATCCTCTCTAGGTGACTCTGGTGCTTCTTGGAAATGGTTTCTAATAAGGAAATTCTCCCAAGTATCTCCTATGATTTTTAAATGAATCTCAATCAATATCTTTATCAGCCCATGATGATACAAGGTTGCATCTATGAACTATATTCTCTTTTGCACATTTGAGGCCATCCTTCTTAAACTATTTAGCAGGAAGAAAGGAATATTGATTTCTCCATTTTCTAATAAATTCATTAGTAAACGGATATGGTAGACATACATGCAACCAAACCTCCCCTCACAAGGGATAAATTTCTGTAATACTAAGAGCATGTTCCTCCATTTACTTTTAAGAGTTGAAATGGGAATTCCTTTTTAAAAACAGAGACATCCATACCTGGTTTTTTGAGTATTACTTTCCATGATTCATTGTGGAACTGCTTATTCTTGAACCATATTTCACCATGCCTTGTAAGTTTTGTAGCCTCGGTCATGAATGAATCAGTCACTGCAAACTTGATATCTCCAATTTCTACCTCTGTACCATCAAAATATCAAGAAAAATATTTTTTAATATCCTTATGAAAACCATCAAATTTCTAGATGAATTTAAGCTATCCAGCTTTCTACAACATTTATTTGAGTTGTGGATATCCTTCCATGTACTTTTCTCCTACTGGTTCTGATAAGACAATTAGCCCCATGTATTGTACTACGCAGAGTTCTCAACCTTTAGAATTACCCTTCCCATCTTACGAAATGAATTGGTTGTGAATATGGTGAAAGGAATTGTGGGCTTGTATGAAATGAACAGATGGTAGGGGTTCTGGAGACACGTAGACAAGTATGTGATGTCATAACCGTGAACGCTAATAATCAATGTGGGAGTTAATTATGGACCGTTATGTGACAAATTATGGAGGATGTAGAAGATATGTAGTATGATGGAGATTGCAACCAAATCAAATGATGATTCATCAAGGAAGCATACGAATATCCATATTATATATACTTTATGTTTTAACCTTACTAATTGAAATAAATTTTTTCACTTTACCTTATAGAGCTTAACCTTTTTGTTTTATGTTTTCCTCGGTGTTGATCCGTAGGTACCATTTTAGGATATTAGTCTTCAGAACAAGATTCTTCAATTTCCTACAATCATCATTTTTTTGTAAGCTGTATAATTATGCCAGAGCTGCTGAATGAGATATGGCTGCAGAATCAAATTAGCTGCAGAATGGAATCAACTATGGAACATGATAAAAATGAAGTATGTCTATGGAACATGAATGTGAAATGAAATGTAAATGGAATATGACAATGAAATGGAATGAAAGTGGAGCGAGATGGAATGAAACCCAAAAATAAAATGAAAAAGCGGTGAGATGGAATGAGACCGTAAAATGAAATGAATTTGCATATTATGAACTACAACTGGATGTAGCTTTATGTCAATACTTATTACAGAAAGGAAATGGAAAATATAGGATGTTAGAAATATCTGATTTTCATCATGTATTTTCTATATAAGTATGCCAATTAATGATTGGTTTTCATACTTATACATTTTATTATTTATTTATTTTATGAATTTTTATTATATATATATATATATATATATATATATATATATATATTTATATGATATATATATATATATATATATATATATATATATATATATATCTATATATATATATATATATATATATATATATATATATATATATATATATATATATATATATATATAGATATATAGATATATATATATATTTAGATACAGGAAAAATAAAATCTAAGTTAGTGGAGAAGAAGAATTATTCTTCACCAACTTCATTTTAGTGTTATCTTGGAAAATCTTGATAAAATTCTCTTTTCAAATTGGCTTATGATATATATTCAATCGACGACCGTTCACAAGAAGAGGTACCTTTCTTTCGTCCATTGTCCTTATTATCACTACTCCATTACTAAATATTTCTTCAACCTCATATGGCCCAAGCCAATGAGTCTGAAACTTTCCTTGAAAATCTTTTAATTTTGAATCGAACAAAAGGGACCAATCCCCTACTTGAAACTTATTCTCCTTGATATAATTATCATGCCATTTAGCCCTTTACTTCTGGACTAAAGTGGTTCTTTCAACTGCATCTTGCATGATTTCATCAAGGTCATTGAGTTTCTCCAATCTATGTTTTTGTGCTTTTGATAAATCTAGTCCCAATTGGATTGCCATCTTGAAGGTTCCGATTTGAAACTCTATAGGGAACAGGACTTGCTTCCCATAAACAAGCTCATAGGGAGTGTGTCTTGTTGTGTTCCTTCATGTAGTTCTGTAGGCCCTTAAGGCTTCAGGAGACTTTTCTGCCCAATCTCTTCTATGTAGATGTATAGGCTTAGTGAGAATTCCTTCAATCACCTTATTGGTAGACTCAACTTGACCATTTTATTGTGGATGATAAGGAGTAGAATTTATGTGTTTGATCTTGTAATCTTCCACAAGCCTCTCCACCATTTTATATTTAAATTAAGATTCCGGATCGGTCATAATTTCTCTTGGAACACCAAAACGAGTGAAAATGTCCTCTAAAAGAAAATTAACTACAGATTTTTCATTACAAAAAGGTTATGCTTTGGCCTCTACCCATTTAGTGACATAATTAGTGCATACCAAAATATACCTCTTTTGTTTAGATGGAGGATAAATTGGTCCAACAAAATCTAATGACCATTTTTCAAAAGGTTCAATGAGTACCTGAGTTTGTAGTGGCATTTCATCTGAATTAGCAGGTTTTCTTGCCCTTTGGCAGCTATCACACCTTTTGACATATTCTTTGGCATCTCTGAATATGGAGGGCCAATAATATCCTAAATGAAGGATTTTATAGGTTTTTCTCTTGTCACCAAAGTGCCCACCACAAGGTTCATCATGACATGCCTTAAGAATTTCAGGCATTCCATCTTCTTGAACACATCTTCTGATCATGAGATATGGACCTATTTTATACAATTCATTAGTAATCCATGAGTAACTTGCACTTGTTTGAATGATTTTTATTTTCTCCATAGGAAACAAATGTGAAAGTAATTTTCATGTGACTAAGTAATTAGCAATATCTACAAACCAAGGGGTCTGAGTAGTTACTGCAAACAAATATTCATCAGGAAATTTATCTTCAACTGGAGCATCCTCTTTTAGATTTTGAATTCTAGACAAGAAATTAGAAATTGTGTTTTTTTTCCAGGTCTATCTAGGATAGTGATGTTTAATTCTTGAAGGAGTAATAACCATCTTGTAACTCTGCCATTATTAATAGGTTTACTTATTAAGTACCTAATTGTAGATTGATCTTTATGAAGAAAGGCTTCATACCTTGTTATGTAATGTCTAAACTTGTTGATAGCATGAACAACAACTAATAATTCCTTTTTAGTTAGAGTGTAAATTAATTCAGTGGGAGTAAAATTCTTACTTTTGTAATAGATGGCATATGGGTTAAAATTTTTTTGTCCTAATAAATCTCTCAGAGTTGTATCTGAAGCATCTGTTGAAATATGAAAAGGTAGTTTCCAATTTGTACCTCTTAAGATGGGTGCTTCAGAAATTTTTTCTTTTAAAGTCTCAAATGCCAACTAACAATCAAGATTCCAATTGAATTCACAATCTTTGGTGAGTAATTTGAAGAGTGGGAATGCTAGTTTAGCAAAATTTTGTATAAACCTTCTATAGTATCCTGTGAATCCTAGAAAACTTCTAACATCCTTTTGACAACTTGGAATTGATAGTTTAGAGACAGCTTCAACTTTAGATTTATCAACTTTAATTCAATCTCCTGAAATGTGATGTCCTAAAACAATCCCTTCCATAAACATCATAAAACATTTTTCATGGCTTAGTTAAAGGTTTGCTTCCCTACATCTTTTAGGAGCTTTTTCCAAATTTTCTAAAGCTTCTTCAAATGTATTCCCATAAACTGTAAAGTCCTCCATATACACCTCTACACAATCATGTATTAGATTAGAAAAATTCCTAGTACTACTCTTTGGAATGTTGCAGGTGCATTTCATAATCCAAAAGGAAGTACTCAGTAGGCATAAGTTCCCCATGGATAGGTGAATGTGGTTTTATCTTGATCTTCAAGTGCTACCTGAATTTGATTTTAACCACTAAAACCATCCAAAAGTGAGAAATATTTATTACTTGCTAATGTATCTAACACTTGATCTATAAAGGGAAAAGGAAAATGATCTTTTAGGGTAGCTTTATTCAATTCTCGATAATCAATACAAACCCTCCATTTACCATTCTTTTTAGGCGCAATCACTAGAGGAGAAACCCACTGGTTGTCTGAAATTGGGTAAATGAAGTTTACATTCAGCAATTTTTGTAACTCCTCTTTGACAATTTCCCTAAGATTTGGATTCATATTCATTTGAGGTTGTCTGATAGGTTTATAATTTTCCTCAATGTAGATGTGATGTATACAAGTCTTAGGACTAATTCCTTTCATCTCAATGTATTCCCATGCATATGCAGAAGAATATTGTTGTAATGTATTGATTAGCTTTTCCTATTGTAATTTTTCTAAGTTATTGTTTATGTTCAATGTTTTCCCTGGAAAGATTTCAACTGTAGAGCTACCAAATTCTTCCATAGAATAAAGAGACATCTACCTAGATGACAAATATTCAATGTTGAATATTTCTTGAAATTGATCAGGTTCATATTCTGGAGATGATTCAAAAATTTCCATTGTATTTAAGATTTCACTATCTTCACTAATGGTTGAAATATTAAAGAGAGGTTGAATATCATTTTTGTTATCAATCCATTCTTTGTCATCTATCTCTGTGATTATTCTTTCTAGAGGATATAGAGTGAATTTCTTAGTTGAGTTACCATCAGACACATACATATCACCATATCTACAACTAATGAAAGCATTAGTTGTAGCTGGCCAAGGTCTTCCTAATATAAGTGGATGTCCTCCTAGATTGTTCTTAGAGGTTAAGATCTTAAAATCAACAGGGTACTCCCAAGAGTCTAAGGACACCGAAATGTCTTTTAACACACCATCTGGTTTGATTACAGATTTATTTGCCAATTACAGTAATGTAGGTGTATAAAGAAGATTAGGAAGCTTGAGTTGTTCCATGGTTTGTTTTCTCATGATGTTTATTGCTGCTCCTAAATCAATTAATGTATTTAGAATTTCAACTCCATTGATATGTGTTTTTACAACTGGACTTCCTAGACCTACATATTTTTGTATGACAATTTTTACCATCATTATGTCTACTATTTTTCCTGTGAGCTGAATTATTTTTATTTCTTTTGCTTTTCTTCTTGGTTTCATCATGCTCAACTCCTTTATTGTTTTAGCTAGAATTTGAATCTCCTTAATGGCTTGTAATAGAGGGATTTTGATATAGACATTTTTCAATTCATCTCGAAAATCATAATTAGGGAACATAATATGATTTTCTACCCCTCTATCAACTTCTAATCTTTCAGGAAAAGGAGGTGTAGAAGTAGATACGAGTGGTTGCTCTATGATAGGAGTTGAGTTTATTGGTTATTTCTGTTTTTCATTTTCAATATTTTTGTTTTGAAGAGATTTTCCTTCAAAACTTTTATTTGGTTGTAGAGAATCTTCCTCAGAATTGTCTTGTTCTTGAATAACTACAAAAGGCTTTTTCTTTTCTAATGTCCTACTAGATCTCAATTGGACATCATTGAGATCTATAGGAGTTATCATATAAGTTGGAATTGTTTTCCTTCCACCATATAGGTATTTTGAGGATTTTTATTATTGGGGTTTGGTAATGGTTGGGTAGGTAACTAATTTGGTCTTTGTGGGAATGGCAGTGAAAGTTGAGGATTTTGGTTTTGAAGTTGGGGCTATTGATTTCGTTGAGGAATTTGTTGGGGAGGATAGTTTGGATATGATTGAGGATATTGATAGTATTGAGAGAATATTCCATAGGGATTTTTCACTCCTTGAGCCCAAGGTTGAGATTGAGATTGATATTAAGGCCAAGGTTGCTACCAAGAATTCCAATTTTGTAGGGGCTAAATATACATTTGATTATTAAAACCAAGGTTTTGTGGCCCCTACCAAGGTATTCTAGAGACAAATAAAAGAGATTTTGTTATATTTTAAATTGTTTCCTCTTGAAAAATAGCCTTAAGACCACGAATTCAGGGACAACTTTTGGTCTCATGGTTTTCTAAACAAATCACACAAGTCTCTATGATTTTTTCATCCAAAGGGTATTCTCTTAATGCATGCTTCTTTCTACATTTGGGACAGAAAATAGCTAAACCATCAGTCTCAGCTTTCTTATTGTTTTGTAACTTAAGGGTTTCTATCTGTTCACTAAAGCTCCCTAGAATAGCTGTTTTAAATTCATCAAGAACATTTCCAATTTTTTCCCTAATCACTGATCCAGTTGCAGTTTTATTCATTCTAACAAGAGACTGATCTTTTCGACCTCTCCCAGTTTTTCATTTTCCTCTTGAGAGATGAACGCACAATTCTCCAATGTCACTTAATGGGATTTGAGAGATATCTCCCTTCCCCATCATGTTAAGGATGTGTATCCACTCATCTCTAATGGTTTTTAATAAAAGAGATTTTAAAGTATCTTAATCTAAGTTATCCATTTTTTCCTCTTTTTAAGTTATAGTCAAATATTTCAATTAAATCCTCCAAATTTTCATCGTCTCTTTGCATCATTTTAAAAATCTCATCTTTTCTGATTGATAGGCATGCCATAATCCAAATACCTATCCAAAAATACTTTCTTCATGTCATTCCATGTTCTAATATACTAAGTGACCACTCCCATGAACCATTTTAAAGTAGCTCCTTTCAATGTTGGAGGAAACAATTTGAGTTTTTGAGAGTCTTGTAAATAATCATAAGTTCTGCACAAGACTTCAAATTCAAATAAAAAGGTTTCACGATCTTCACTTTTTAATCCATGAAAATTTGCGAGGATAGAAGGTGAGATAATTTTCATTGTGGCATCTATTTCTTCATCAACTATAGGGAATCCAAAAGAATTATCAACTTCCCTATTTCCTATACCTTCTCCATTATTTCCTCTACCTCTTCCTCCTCCAAATAGTGTAATTTCTCCATTCAGAACTCCTTGTCCTTATTCTTCTCTTCCTGCCATTATAGATTCTTCAAGGTTATTATAAGATTCATCCTGCAAGGTTAATTTCTCTTCCTCTGGTTCCTCTATCAATGGTACTTGGATGAAAGGTTCTACTTATCCCTCTCCTCTAGAAATTTCTAATTCTTCAGCTAAAATATGTTCCCCTGTAGAGGTGAAAAAGGCTACCCCTTCTATTGGAGATCCAATATTTTCTTCCTCTAGGAATCCATCGGTAGATGAAATAGGAGATACTCTTAATTGGAATTATGACCTTATAACTTCTGGAAGTCTATGGCTAATGAAATGTGGAATATGAGTTTGAGATGGAGGTGTATCTCTTCTTAGTCCTGATGGAGTAAGTGGTATTTTAGGAATTAAAATCTTGCCTCTAGCTATGAATCTACCCCTAGAGTCTCTTTCTCTACGCATATAATGTTTAGTCAATTTAGTGTCCTAAATTGCTTGCATAAATTATCAACTGAGGTTTGTAGGCTGATGAAGTGTGGTGCACTATATATGCTTAGTTAACATTTTTCTTACTTCGTTGTTTTGTATTCTATGTTTCTTTTCAGGGGTTTCTGTTCTTTGATGTCTAAGAATGTACAACTTGAAACTAAGAGAAAATTTAAGTGAATCTAATGAATTTTAAAGGAAAGGAAATGTTCCTAAGTTAATCTAATTTCCTAAAAATGGACCAAGAACTGATGGCTAGTTATAACCTGATAAAAACAGAGCATCTATCTCATCTTATCATTAGTCCTAATCTATGGATCTAGTTCTTAAAACCAAGAATGAAATTGATGCAGAAGGTAACTTAGTAATTGAATTCATCAAACATTCAACCATTCAATTTTGGAATATGATTAAATCAATCTTATTGAAATGATTTTTTGGAATATTAGTGATGCAACTAAGTGAGGATCTAAAAGTAAAAAGGTAAAAGCATGTAAAACTAACTGTAAAGAACTAATGTACTTTTTACTTTCTCCAACATTGAAATGTGAAGCATTACCCTCTTGAAGTGTTGTGCAAGAAATCAATTATACGTTAGTTCCTAAGTTCCTAGGAAAATAACAACGTACTGAGTAAATTCAATCACTGTATGAATTAGACATTTAACCATTTAGTTTAGGATCATCATCATCTAGAAATTCCTTTTGAGAACATCTATTAACATAGTTAATTGACAATTCTACTCTAAGAAAATTAATGAAAAAACGATAAGAAAACTACGCAACTATGTCATTGCGAGGGAACGAACATTCTTCTAGTGTCATTGTGAGGGAACGAATGGTTCAGATTTTGTTTCCATAGTAATTGAATAATTGTTAATTCTATGACCCATGGGTGGATGTGTTTATAGATTCACATACCATAAATGATTTCAAATAAATCATTCTTCATTTAACAATTCACATGGTGACTCATAGGTTGTTTAAATGGCTTTAACATGTGCTTCTATATCCTAACAATTTGTTCCTCCTAATTTTGGTAATATACTAGGTTTTCCAAATGAAATGCTTGATATAGATGTCTAGGATACCTACCTACCACACTTTCAAGAATATTGTTACAAATCCATTTGGGCATATCACTTCCATCATCCATATAAGTGTTTTAGGGCTCATCAAACCCTAATTTCAGTTGCTACATGCCCTAAACAAGTAAACCCTTTAAATGCCTCCTTCCCAAATAGTTTCAAGACTTGAAGACATCCTGAAATGATATCTAAAGGGACCAACGTGGGTAAGCCCATGTAAGGGTGCGCTACAGAGTAGTTGAGTCTATGCCAGGGTGCTCTGTAGAGCACTCAGGCCCTCTTTGACCTGTGCTGGGTGAGATTGAGCGAAATTCACATAGGGTTTGTGGAATACTCTTATCTGTTGGAGTCTTATAGAAGTTTCCCTCACTTATCAACTCCTATGAGCTCGAAAATGGTTGAGGAATGAGTTAAGATGCATCCTATACTCTCATACCTTCCTCATGGAAGTAATTCTAAGCATGGAAGGCCATTCAATACCCCCATTTATGATATAACCTCCTTCATCTTCCTATAAATTGAGCACTCATAGAAGTGATCAGGGGCTTCACTATGTTGAATTGTAAGGAGATAATTTTTCTATGAGAATTGAATTTGAGACAAGTATTGTTATGCTACAAGTTTTTCATGCTTTTGATGTGATGTGGATGGGATCAAAGCTGGAGGAGTGACTTCGAATCAGACTTGACTGTTGTAATTCCTTCTTCTATTCAATAAACTATTGTAACATTTTTCCATATGCTTACCTTGTTATATGATGCTTATATGTGTGAATGTATTTGACTCCATTTACTTGTATTCAATAGATCTTTTGCTTTGATCAGTTCTTTGTCTTCTGTTGATGTTTACAAGTACTTATCAAGCATGTTAAGTATGGGAAGGAGCAACAGGATACGAAGGAGACAAGCAGAAAGCAGAACTACAAGTAGGTCTTATCATTCTCTTTGTCCTATATATTGCTTATAGGAAAAGGCTAAAGTGCTTTAAACTGTTTTTCTAGATATGGCTACTTATCTAGGGAATTAGTATTTATCTGTAAATACCAAATTCTCCAAAACAAATTGGTGACTCCATTGGGGAAGATCATCCTTCCTAGTAGCTTAACCACCTCCTAGGACATTCTTGCAGGCCCTACTTTTTTTCATTGATTGTATTTCAACTCTATTGCATTGAATTCTAGTAAAACATTGTGTCAATTTGCCTGTTCAAAAGGCTTACTGTCAGTAGCTCAGGCTTGTGAGGGTCACAGTGTGCTACAGAGCACCCTTGGCTTAGGGACGGTGCTTTGAAGCATAGTGTCTCCCATTCAGGGCTGCACTGATCCTCCTAGGATCGGTTTCCCACCTTTGGATTGAGTTTTTTTACCAAAATTCCTCTGTTTGACTACTTGTTGATTGATCAATGAATTCATGTCTTAGATTTTTTTTTTTAATCTCCTTTGCTACCCTACTTTGAATTGGTTGATTAATGCTTCTTAAAATTTTTTCCTTGTCATTATCGATCTATAGTCAAAGTTAGATTATAGTCAATTAGTCTTTGTTCGAAAGAAATTGTCGTAAAAGTCTTCTTTTCCTTCAAAATAGAATTGTCGTGAAGTCTTCATTCTTGTTAAAGATTGATTTATTTTATGTGCATTAGTTTCCTTTTGTTCATATTCACATTAAGGAAATCGAAAAGAAATACATGCATTTTTCATTGAAAATGTTTGTGTGTGCTCATAGGAATAGTTTAGGGAAATTGCATTAGATTGTGCTCTTTACTCTTTGATCGAAAGAAATATGATTGCTATATTCCTATTAACTAAGATTTTCATTGTTAAATTGAATGGAAAGAATGCTTATCATAATAATTGCATTCCTAGGAATTTCAGAATACATCACATGGTGAACTTAAAAGGAAAATTCCTAAGCAAGATCAACTTAAAATTAACCTCAATTTACCTAATTGATCATTGTTACCTAACGAAAAACATTTAGTGGTTCTAGGCTAGAGACGTGTTCCAGTGTTGTAAAACAAAGAAGTTTTCGTTAACCTCTCTACAATACATCCCAAGTGTGATACCTCATTCCACGTACGTGAGTATATCGTATCTTGTCCACATAACTTTGGTATATAGGGCATTGTTACAGTACGTAAAGTATATGGGATTTCTCTCACTATGTGGTTTTTCATTAGAAAACGCTTATACAGATGGGGCCTCCATGTACTTTTGGGTATATATGGGAGGACAACACTAGGTTTCTATCCATCCATAGGGGCTTCACTTGGGGAGCAATACCATACCATGTGGGTTGATATTGGGGGATATTTATTGAAGAAAAAATGACATAATATATTGGGGGATATATAGAGGGGAGAGGGTTTTTATATTAGCAGGTATAAAAAATGGAGTCCAAAGTTAATGAAAAATATAAATGGGTATAAAAAATGTTAATGAAAAAATGGATACCTACAATATCTAGTGAAAGTAGGGGTTTTTAAATTGGGAAGGTGTATTGGGTTTGTATTGGTAGGGGGTTAAATAATGTGATGTTTAGAGGTATTTTCCAATATGTAGTCAAATTAAGGGTATTGTTTAATATGGCATGAACTCACCTGATATGTCAGAGGTTCATTGAGTGAAGCCCCTATGTATCCATCTTTAGGTAACCGAGTCAGCCGCCTTGTACACTGTGATACACCGAACACAGCATTCAGGGAGATTGCCTACCCATACTTCTTGGTTCGCCATGAGGTATTTTGTAGTTCACAGTTGCTTGGTAAACCTATTACCTAGCTTAGCCCTTTTAGTTTATTTATTTTTGTAATAAAATTAATCAGAAATGGTGGAGGAAGATCAACCCTTACCCCATCGTTCGTAGAGAGCAGCGAGTAAACTGCCTTTGCCGCCCGAAGCTACACCTATTTGGTCAAAGCGGTCTCATTTAACTAAGTCAAGTATGTAAGGAACTCTTGGTTATTCATCTGAATTACCAGAGTCATCCATTTTGGTAAGTACTAAGACTCTAGTTATTCCAACTATTTCCGGTACATCTGTCACTGTAGAAGAAGTTTTACAAATACCTGAGGACACTATAACTGACACTAGTTAAATGGTAACCGAAGTTTTTCAACAACAAGTTGATCCTCAACTTGAAGTTGCTCAACAAGAAATTACTTCTGAACTTGAATTAGTTCAACCAGAAGTTAATCCAAAACCTATCATTGTTCAATCAAAAGTTACTTCTGAACTTGAAGTTTTCTAAGAACCTCTCCCTGAAACTATTGTTCTTTTACCCGAACTTCTGGACTTCAAATTTGAACATTCAGAAGTTGTTACTTTACTAGAAGAAGATAAACCGATTAACCCTCAGATATTAGTAACTGCTGAAACTTCCACTTTACCAACACCAGAAGTCTATTATGGACCTGGCGGTGAAGTTCTTCTACCTTGTTCAATTTTTGTTGAGGAATAATTTGAAGAAGATACTACACTTGGAACTCCATTCCATATTCGAACAGGGCTTTATCTTTACCCTTATACTCCTCATTTTACTGCTCCTTTTGATCCTACTTCTTTTCAAGTACCTGTTGATTCTTTAGGACATCTATTAGGTCAGCTAACTATGGATGAACACTCGTCAACATCCCAGACTGTAGCATTTGATGTAGCTACGACATAATCTTCTATCACAAACTCTTCAATGTTTTCTACTACTCTTGAGTCACATCTATATGGTGAATCGTCCATCCTGGTTGGTTACCAATCTTTATCTGGAACCCAGTTAGGGGTTTCTTCTACACCATGGTCATAATCCATGTCCTCAACCGAATTTTACATGGTTCTTCATTTACGAGAACTTAGTAGTTTGATCCTGCATATCAATATCAAAACTGGGAAATCTAGTCAGCAACTACCTATGTATCCGTTACATACTGGATTTTCTCCATATGGAGAGAAATATTATTATTCACCTCATCCTCCATATCCTGGAGGACATCATATGGTAGTATCCTACCATATTCAGGTTAGTCTGGAATGCGAGTCTTTCAATGGTAACCAAAAATGCCAGTTCAAGAAAGGCTTGTGTATCCACACAACCAATGAAAATTGTGTCAGTTGTTTCTACTACACTTATTGTTATCACTATACCATAGTCACAAGCTCAAAAAGTTGTATCTCAACCTACAAACTGATCCTTCTACCTCTCAACCACAAGTTTCAGGTTGTGAGGTCCAAGTTTCTTAGGTTGTTATAAAACAATCGCTTGTGTCTAGGGTCCAACAACATCAGGTTAGTGTATCTTTATCTGGAGTGACACAAGCTTACACTAGTATTTTTTATTCACAACATGGTCAACCTTAAATTGTTGGGCAACAACAACAGTTAAATCAACAACCGTTGTACCACCAACAAGAACAACTGACTCAACAACCATGGTAACCCCAATATCAACAACCTCAGTTCCAACAATTCCAAATCCAATTTCGACTTGCCAAACAAGCTCAACCTGGTTTTGGACAATATCAAGCTTACGGAAGTCCAGTCAACAATTCTTTTCTAGTTATGGACAACCACAAATTCAACCTAGTTATCAAAAACCACCTTATACCGATTTTTTCAATAACCACCTTATCAAGGTTAGCAAATGCAGATGCTCTGTGTTGGTATGAAAAGACCTATTTCTCAGGAAATTCCATCATACCCTGAGTATGCTCAACCTGACTTGAATCAATAGTTTCCGTTTGTAGCAACTCTTGAATTACCAGATTTAAACTAGCTCACTAATGATCTAATTTTATATGCACCTTAGTGGCTGGTAATTCCACATAAGTTACCTTCTAACCTTATGATATTCAATGGAAATCCCGGAGAAGACCCATGAAATCATGTCATGACTTTTCATTTGTGGTGTTCATCAAACTCCTTGAATGATGATTCAGTTAAACTTCATCTTTTCCAAGGAACACTTACTGGTCTAGCTGCGAAGTGGTACATTGAGTTACCACGAGCTTCTTTTGACAACTTTACGACTTTCACCACCACATTTTTTACCCACTTCAAGTTACCTATTAGATACGAGACTAGAATGGAACTTCTAACCAACTTTAGATAAACTACTGCTACTCATATATCAGATCATATTCATGAGTGGCAGCATCGTCGTCGAATGGTTAAGACTTATGTTCCTGATCACCTTTTCGCTCAGTGGTGTATAAAACCCTTTTTCCATCAATCATCGAGGATGTGGCGAAAGGTGGAGTTGTCACAGAAGAATAAGTAATTGCTCATGCCCAATATTTGGACTTGATTTATACACAGTCTGACATGCTCTACGACAAGATTATAAATGCACCCCGACCAGATTTTGTTGTTCCTCCACCACCATCGAGTAAGGACTCTCATGTCAGTGACGGTGTGATTGGTTCTTCAAGCACAGAAATGGAAGGTAGACCATCTGGTTAAACACTTGCCATTTCCAATCAAACTTCCAATGCATCAGAAAACACTCTTGCTTCCGAAGTCAATGCCATGTCATTTGACAAAGGAAATAATGAAAAGCAACCAGGAGGCAAGAAGAAGGGGAAAAACAAGAAGAAAAATGTTGACACCTAATCCGAAACGGATGAGGTGAAGCCGGACAGTCATCTAGAAGATGAACTGATCCGTTTCTGTACATGTATAAATAATAATAGTTGAATGAATAATATCACTAAGTTGATTTGCGCTCATTAATTTCTGAGCTAACCTGGCCTGACATGGTATCAGAGCACAGGTCCCAGGCTTCAGAAATAGCGTAACTCCTCTGCTGCCATTGCTCCCTGGCGCACCAGCGCTGCATACGCTCTCTGAATGGCCTGACATCTGCTCCCTTCTGACAGCGCTGCATACGCTGCGTTGAGGACCGTTCAAGAAAATGAAGACCTGCGTTTATGGTTTTGAAGACACTGTGACTGCGTTTTGAAGAAGCCTGCGTTTTGTTTTTGCAACGTATTGTGGCATGACATGTTGGACTCAGATGATGCAACCGTTTCAGCGTCGAGGTATAGGTATCGAAACTGATGCAACCGTTTCAGCGTCGAGGTATAGGTATCGAAACTGAAATAAGGAGTAAACATAGAAATCTCCATTTCGTGCATCAATTCATGTTGCACATGTTGAAGACTGCGTTTGTTTTTTAAAAAGATTGGTATCACTATTCGACTGTCTACTCTTTCCATTGAAAAACTGTCACTGCAACTAATGTCGTTCCCTAGAATTGGAAACCCAATGCCACCTACAGATCAGATGTTAATTTTGACAAATGATATCATCCGATAACATACAAGTTGATGTCGTTCAATTCTCTATTCGTTTGTCTACTCTTTCTCGGCAAAGAAACTGTGTTGGTATCGTTTTCTTTTATCGTTTTTTAATCTGTGGTAAGAACTGGCATATAGCTGTGGTGACTGCATTGCGGAAGTGTGGAACCCATGATGTGGGTGCGCCCAAGTGTGAAACTGTGTTGGTCAAGTGTGAAACTGTGTTAATATATTTGAAGCTGCGTTCTGAGAATGGTATATACTGAGCGCTCTCTTTTTTCAAAACTGTGATATATATATGCGCCCTTTTTTTTTTCAAAACAATGGTATATGCTGAGCGCCCTCTTCTTTCAAAGCAGTGATACATATATTTGAACAGTGAAGTGAATGCCTTTCTTTTGAGCAGTGATACATATATTTGAAAAGTGAAGTGAATGCCTTTTTGAGCAGTGATACATATATTTGAAAAGTGAAGTGAATGCCTTTTTTGAGCAGTGATACATATATTTGAACAGTGAAGTGAATGCCTTTCTTTTGAGCAGTGATACATATATTTGAAAAGTGAAGTGAATGCCTTTTTGAGCAGTGATACATATATTTGAACAGTGAAGTGAATGCCTTTTTTGAGCAGTGATACATATATTTGAACACCCTCGTTTTTTCTTAAAACATAATGGAAGTGATATAAAGAAATGGTGATATAAGAAATGCTCATGATATACTGATGAAATGTTAGAAGAAAAATAACATGCATAAGGCTATCACATAAGGATTTTTTTCTCTCTCAACAGAAGTGTTTTTGGCAGAGATAATTTTTTTTTACAGAATGCATTCAATCATTTCAATGGTCGGAATAGTTCTCACTGGCAAGGAGAACTATTCTGAATGGTCCCGGATGGTAAAACACACCCTTATCTACAATGAGCTGTGGAAAGGTGTGTGTGTTGGAGAAGAAGACAGAGACCCTGTGCAGCCCACATCAGACAAAGAACTCGCCATTTGGGAAAACAAGAACAGTAAAGCTTTTGCATTGATCGCAGCATCTGTCAATGAGGAAGTAAGTCGTCATATTTCTTGCTATTCCACTGCCTTTGAAGCTATACAAAAGCTGAAAGAACTCTATGATACACATTCTGCACTTGAAGTTGTTCAGCTCATGATTAAACTCTTCACTCTTGAACTGAAAAATAATGATCCTCTTGCTCTTGCATCTGAAATAAAGTCTATAATGCATGATATAAAATCCACTAAGGTTGAGCTGGATATCTCTCTTATTGCCTTTCTCAAAGCACTCTATCCTACCTACTCCAATTATCTTGAGTCTTTACAAGCAAATGGAAACCTTAAAGATATAACCTTTGACTCTCTTGTGAAAAAGTTTGCTGAAAGAGAGAAAGCCTTTGGAAAGAAAACAGTCCCTGAATCTTCTGAAGAGACTGTTTGCCTTGCTCACAAAGAAAAGCATCCTGCTCAAGATTCTGCAAGAGGAAGAGGTGGACGAAGAGGAAGAGGAAGATACTTCAGAGGCAGGGGGGGCAGACATTCTCAAGCAGAAAAGGCAGATCTGCATTGCATTCGCTGCAAACGAAATGGATCACATGATGCTTCTACATGCAAGCTACCATGGGACAAAGTTGAGCAGAGAAGAAATCAGCAGAAAGGTAAAACTGATGACTCAGACAAAGGTAAAGCACCCGAATCTGCACACTATATTGAGGCACAATGTAATATTGGAGTAAATGAAGATTTGTTTAATGCTTCACTTGCTTCTTCGAAAAATGACTGGTTGCTTGATTCAGGAGCAACCTGTCATATGACTCATAGGAGAGATTTCTTTGAAGATTTCACTAACAATGTTGATGGAGCAGTATACTTTGCAGATCAGTCAAAAATCAAGCCATCAGGGCTTGGCACAATCAGGCTTAAACTGCCTGGTCTTCCAGACTTTCTTCTGGATCATGTTCTATATCTCCCACAGCTGAAGAGAAACTTGTTGTCCCTGGTCCACATCCGCCAGCAAGGTCACTCTATTCACATGTTTGATGGCAAGCTTGAGGTAAGAAAGGCATCTGACCACTCACTTGTCATGAGGGGTATAGAAGAGGAAAGACTCCTTAAACTGCAAGGAACCTCTGCTCATGCACAACATTTCTCATATATTTCTCATCATGAAGAATGTACACTTCCATCAAGTTTATTATGGCATGCTAGATTTGGGCATTTAAACTATGATAGTCTCCGCTTGTTGAAGAAAAATGGTGTTGCTGGTTTGCCTACAATTCCTAGAAAACATAAACAATGTGATGCTTGCATTCTAGGAAAGCATAGCAAACAGTCTTTTCATGATTCACATTCAAGAGCACATAGGAAGCTTGAACTTATTCATTCAGATTTATGTGGTCCAATGCCTGTTCCTTCTGCAAATGGAAATAAATATATCATGACATTTATTGATGATTACACCAGAATGTGTTGGGTTTACTTATTGAAGAACAAATCTGATGCTTTTCAAACATTTAAGAATTTTCATAAGTGGATTGAAAATGATGCACAATCTCATATTGGGTCTATTCGCACTGATAATGGAAAAGAATATACATCAAATGAATTTGAACACTATCTTCGCCAACATGGGATTAAACATCAAACAACTGTGCCTTATAATCCTCAACAGAATGGTGTAGCTGAAAGAATGAACAGAACAATTTTGAATATGGTACGATCCATGCTTTTCTTCAAAAATGTAAAGACAATGTTTTGGGCTGATGCTGTTCTATGTGCTGCATATATAAAGAATAGATGTCCATCTAGTACTATAAGAAACAAGACTCCTTATGAATTGTGGTATGGACATGTTCCTTCGGTAAAACATCTCAGGATATTTGGTTCCACCTGTTATGCTTTAATACCAAAGGTACATAGAAACAAACTTGGTGCTAGAAGTCGTAAGTGTATCTTCCTGGGGTATTCAAACACATCTAAAGCATACCGCCTTTATGATGAAGTAAATAAAAAGTTTGTTTTATCTAGAGATGTCATTTTTCTTGAATCATCCAAATCTGACAGTGTTGTTGAGCGGCAACTTGATCGCTTGGATAGATTCACAAAACCAAAATCATTCCAAGAGTTTGATAATCAAATTCCACATCTTGAAGGGGGGATTCCTATACTAGATCAACATGTGGAATCTTCTTCTGAAGAACAATCTCCCCTGCATGACACTCCAACAACGGATGATGCTTTAAGTGATGTAATTGATAGAATTGGGAGACTCAATCTTGATTCAGACCCAACTCAATCAACAGAACAGCCTAGACCATCTCAGAAAGGTCCCCCAAAGTGGCTGACAAAGACACTTGAAAGTGTTCATCCTGATGAAATTGGAAAAACAGGAACCCGAAATTCAAACCGACAAGATGGAGGTGATGTAGATAACTCTAATTCACCTGTTGATATGGATGTTACTTATGATTGTGAATTGAACTTGTCTACAGATTTTGAACCAACTTCCTTCAAAGAAGCTGCTTCTCATGATGAATGGAAAGAAGCAATGCGAAAGGAGTATGATGCCCTCATAAAGAATGGCACTTGGAAGCTGGTTGATCCTCCATTTGGAACCAAACCAATTGGCTGCAAGTGGGTCTACAAGAACAAGTACAAAGCTGATGGCTCACTTGACAAGCACAAAGCTAGGCTTGTGGCAAAAGGTTTTGCACAGAAGGAAGGGGTCGATTATGAGGAAACTTTTGCTCCCACAGCAAAATGGGCCACCATCCGAACACTCTTTGCACTAGCTGCTCAGAACGGTTGGAAAGTCCATCAAATGGATGTAAAAACTGCATTCTTGAATGGAGATCTAAAAGAGAATGTTTTTATGTCCCAGCCTGAAGGATTTGCTGTGAAAGGACATGAACACAAAGTATGCAAACTTGTGAAGTCCTTGTATGGCCTCAAACAAGCACCACGAGCCTGGTATGAAAAACTAACTGAGCATCTTCTGAAACTCAACTTCAATCATTTTGATCTTGATGATGCAACTTTATTTGTCAAGAAAGTTGGAAAAACAGTTGTATATCTTGTGGTATATGTAGATGATCTTTTAATGACAGGGAACAATGAAAGCTATATTGCATCCATAAAGAAAGAATTAGGAAAAATCTTTGAAATGACTGATTTGGGCTATGTTCATTACTATCTTGGCATTGAAGTAACCCAACATCCAAAGTCCATATTTCTTTCTCAAAAGAAATACATTGGAGATTTGTTATACAGATTTGGCATGACAGAGTGCAATCCCCTCTCTACTCCAATGGAACAAAACTTGAAGCTCACATCTACTGAAGGAAAGGAATTTGAGGATGCAACAAAGTATAGACAGCTTGTAGGAAGTCTCATCTACCTCACTACTACCAGACCAGACATTTCATTTGCTGTTGGAATCCTCTCCAGGTTTATGCAAAGGCCTTGTGAGGGACATTGGTCTGCTGCAAAAAGAGTTCTAAGGTACTTGAAGGGAACTCAAGACCTTGGAATCAAGTATACACAGGTGGACGACTTCAACTTGATTGGATACTCTGATTCAGACTTCGATGGAGACAAAGAAACTGGGGTATCTACTTCAGGATATGCTATGAGTCTTGGATCAGGAGCTGTCTCCTGGAGATCACGCAAACAATCAGTACCAGCAGATTCCACAACAGAAGCAGAATACGTGGCAGCAGTTGAAGCAACGAAAGAAATTGTGTGGCTCAGGAAAATTCTTGAAGATTTGCAAGTAAAACAAATACAATCTACTCCACTCATGATTGATAACACATCTGCAATAAAGTTGGCCAAGAATCCAAAGTTCCATGATCGTACTAAGCACATCAATACTAAATATCATCTTATCCGACATCATGTTGAGGCCAAAACAATCCATCTCCGTCATTGTTCCACGAACGAGCAAATTGCAGACATCTTCACCAAAGCGCTTGGAAGAGAAAAGCTTGAAAGATTCAGAACGATGCTTGGACTCACCAACATCCCTTCAGATTAAGGGGGGGAATGTTGACACCTAATCCGAAACGGATGAGGTGAAGCCGGACAGTCATCTAGAAGATGAACTGATCCGTTTCTGTACATGTATAAATAATAATAGTTGAATGAATAATATCACTAAGTTGATTTGCGCTCATTAATTTCTGAGCTAACCTGGCCTGACAAAAAAATATAATCCCCCTCAAGAGAAATCATTTGATTCCGCTACCTCGGCAAGAGAACCTCGTTATCCATGTCTAATCTGTAATGACAAGCATTTTACAAGAGATTGTCCACACCGCTCGGAAGTCTCTAAGATTATAAAGACTTCTAACACATTTGTATTATTGACTGATCTATTTCAAAACCCGGAGACAAATTTGGTTGCGAGAGACCATGCTTCTACATCCCAAGTACTTATGCTATCCATTAAAAAGCCTCAAAATGATGTTTCGGTATCAAAATGAAATAAATATTATGGAAATCCAACGTCATTGTCAAATAATCAAGCCACTAATCAACCTAATTGTTTGACTTTGACTTCATTTGAAAATATTCCACCACCTATTGTGCTAGAATTGAAAATAGAACCAACACAGGGAGTTGTACATAAATCAGACATTTAACCCTTGAGCTCCAGCAGCTCAGAACTATAACATAGTAGAAGAACTTGCTCAATCACCTTCTGCTATGTCGATGCTTGAGGTGTTACAAAAATGTCCCTCCCAGAAGCAGGCTTTGCTCTCAGCAATTAGTGGAATAGACCCTATGGATTCCAATCTTGTGGTTTTCAACCATGCGGGATATACACCACAGTTACCGACACAATTAGCTTTCTTAATTCAAGTAAAAGCTCTTAATAAAAATATTCACCAAACTATTATTAACAAGGGGGCATCTACTTGCATTATGTCAATGAGCTGCTGGAAAACACTTGGTTCACCGTCATTGTCACGATAACCAACAATGATAAAAGCTTTTGACGGATTCACATATATGCCTTGTGGGATTTTGAGTAACATACAAATTGAACTAGGGGGAAAAATAGTTACTGTTGAAGTTGAGGTAGTTGACGGACCCCACAACTACAACATTTTACTAGGAAGGCCATGGGTATATGTTATGGTTACTGTGGTTTCCACGTACTTTCGTATGATTGCATTCCCTCATAATGGTGGAATCATAGTTATCGATCAGCTTGCCTTCTTTGCATCTAGTTCTCAGGCTACTGGAAGAATTTTGTTGGTACACGGACCCCTGCTATCACTTCAAATGTTGGTGTACTTCTCTTTAAAGATCCTTCCCCAGTGGGTACTTTTACACTACTGTCACCATCTGATTTAGCAGAAGTGGTAAGAGTAGAGACTTGCAACATGATTTCCTCCACCTCATATGATTAAAGGAGGATTACTAATGGTTCTACAGTTGATAGTAATACTGAAGTTTTGTCGCTAAGCTCCATTGAGCTTGCATAGTAATCAATTTTTCTAGCTTGCGACGAACCCAAATCAACTTTCACCAATTTTATGGGTAGACCATTCATTAGGATATGATACTTCTTCGAATCGTTTTTCACGTATATTTTCTATGGATGAAGGAATCGTCCAATAAATTATGAGAGGAGAAGAACCTTGGGAAGATTATCATCATCGTTCCCATCCTCCAGATGACATCGAAGATTATTCAAATGAACTAACCACCCTTCATTTGTTGATTTCCTTTCAAATTTTGTTTTCATAGATATAGTAGATTCCAAGAAAAACCTGTCAAATATTGAAGAAATGATTTCTATTAATATTTTGACCAAACCTAATGTTGTAGAAAACATCCATGTCAGAAAATCTTGTTCTCCATTAGAACTTGATAATTACTGTACTCTCCTTCATGAATTTATAGATATATTTGCATGGTCATACGAGGAGATGCTAGGCATTGACTCTAGCGTTGTTTGAACATGAAATCAAAATGTATCATGATGTCAAACCAGTACGACAGTGAATTCGACCTGTTCATCCAAAGAAAATCACTGCCATTAAAGCAGAAGTTGAAAAGCTTTTGCATGCTGGTTTCAGTTACCCTATACCTCTTATTGATTGGGTTTCCAACATTGCTCTTGTCATGAAAAAACAAGGGACAATTCGCTTTTGCATCGATAATAGGGATGTAAATCAGGCTTGTCCAAAAGACAGTTATCCTACTCCTTTTATTGACTAAATTATTGATGAATGTTTTGGATGTGAAATTTTCTCAGTTTTGGATGGTTTTTCCGATTATAATCAAATCAATAACCACCCACAGGACTAATCTAAAACAAATTTTATTTTTCCATGGGGCACACTCTCTTGTAGGAAACCCGCTTTTGGTTTGATGAACGCAGGGGCCATATTCCATAGGGAAATGAACTATGCCTTCCATGACATCAAGCATATTTTTCAACCTTACCTTGATGATTTACCTGCTCATTCATGAAAGTAGACTGATCACCCCCAACATTAGAGAGATATATTTTTACGGTGCCAACACTACAAGATACAAATCAATCCACACAAATGTGTGTTTTGTGTTGGTTCTAGTTGACTCCTTGGATTCGTAGTGTCTAGAGATGGAATTTGACTCGATCCTCCAGAGGTTCAAGAAATTCCTGACTTGCCACCAACTTCAAATATTTTATAGTGATAGAGACTCCAAGAGAAGGCTAATTTTTTGAGGAAGTTCCTTTCCAATTACATTGAAATGGATAAAGTTTTTACATGTCTTTTGAAAAACGGGATACCCTTCCATTGGGATCAGGTTTCGCAAGCTTCTTTTGATGCTCTTAAAGATACCTTGATTAGAGCATCATTAATGTATTCTCTGAATTATCAAAATGATTATTACCTATATCTCACCACTGGAGATACAACCATTGGCATGGTTTTAGTGCAAGAGGAATATGGGATAGAACATCCTATATATTGTTTGAGCGACAATCTCAATGATACAAAAAATAAGTACTCTTATGTCAAAAAATTAGCTTTGGCGGCTATTCAAGAAAAACAAAGATTTTTGCCACTACATCCTACTCCTGAAGACCACTATCATTTTGGATTGCAACCTAAGACATATATTTTGTCACGTCAATTGTTGGGGGGGGGATACTAAAAATGGATAGTCATTTTGTAGGAGTTTGATTTGGAATTTGTTAAGTCCAAATCAAAGAAATCTCTCGATTTCTCCAAGCTACTTTGCAACCTTCCCTTGACCTCCATTAATTCAATATCTGAACCATCGATTTTAGATGAGTGTCTATTCCTGATATCGTCATCTAACCCATGGTATGGAGATATACTGATTTATATCCAGACCCAAACTTTCAGGCATGATACCTCTCACTTGCAACAGTGACGTATCCGATACCAAGCCAAAGATTATAAGATCATTGGCAACACGCTTTACCGTCGTGGTATTGATACAATTTTATGGAGGTGCCTTACACATGAGGAAGCTGAGAAAGCATTAAATGATTTCCATTCAGGTTCTTGTGGTGGAAACTTATCTAGTTATGCTACCGTGCAGAGAATTCTCTGTGTCGATTACTTTTGGTCTTTTATATTTAAATATCTCATAATTACCATCAAAAGTTGTCATGCATGCCAGATATATGACCGCAAAGCTAGATTACCACTTGCACCATTGTATCTAGTCATTGCTATTAGAACATTCACCAAATGGGCATTCACTTCATGAAATGTAACCCCACCTCGACTGGGGGGCATGGATATATTACAGTCGTTGTTAACTATTTTACCAAATGGGACGAGGCGATGCCAACATTAAACAACAATGGTGAAATGACTGCTCTTTTCTTTTTGAACCACATGGTTGCATGGTTTGGTGTACCATAGGCTATAGTTATAGATCATGGGTCGCATTTTCACAGTCACATGGTGGTTGAGTTGATTGCTAAGTTAGGGCTATCACATAATAGTTCTACCCCTTATTATCTGCAAGCGAATGGAAAAGTTGAGGCCATCAAAAAAGTCCTTAAGCGAATGGTTCAAAGAATGATAGGGGTTCATAAATGAAACTGGAATTTAATCCTGTACTCTACCTCGTGGGCAAGCTGAACCTCAGTAAGGAATGAAACTGCATTCACACCCTTTTAGGTTGTGTATGGTTTGGAAGGAGCCTTACCAATGCAATGTGAAATTTTATATCTCAAACTTGTGACTGACCTCTTACCCGACACTTCTGAAGAAGAAGTGTGTCTCTTGCAACTTATCTATCTAGATGAAACCCGTCATGATGCCTCATTTGCTAACTAAGTGCATAAGAAATGAATCAAGGTAAAATATGATAGAAATATCAAGCCTCGTATCTTTTGAGAAGGAGATCTAGTCTTACTTTACGATCAGGAAGTTGATAAACTTGGCGCAGGGAAATTTGAACCAATGTGGATGGGTCCTTATATTGTCAAGTGTGTTTTGGCAAAAGGTACCTATGAGTTAGTAGATTATGATGGGATTCCATTGTCGCAACCCTGAAATGGGTTGTACCTCAAATGTTACTATGATTAATTGAGTGTAGTAAAACTCACTTTATATATACTTTCATTGCATATGTGTGTGTTAGTGTGTCTTTTAGAGTTTTTTATCTGGTTAGTAATCCGCTTTTCATTTGTTGCAGATGTCAAAATATTCGAAACCATTTGTTGGTTACATTGATGGTGCTAGTTGTAGTACGTAGAACCTATCTTCTGTGGTATGGGATATTTTAGCTCTAAGTGGCAAGTTAGTGAGTTTTCAAGGGATATGTATCGCTCATTCAATGAATAATATCACTGAGTATAGCGTGTTGATCGAACTTGTCTCTAATGCCATTTCACTTAGCATTTTCCAAATCATCGTTAGGCTGGACTCACAACTCATTGTACTACAACTTACAAGTGCGTATACCATTCGAAACCCAACAATTCTTCGTATGTTCCTTAGAGTTCGTATTTTGGAAAGGCATTTTTAATACATTCAATATCAACATATTTCTAGAAACTTTAACACATTAACTGACTAATTAGTGAATTATGTGTTAAACAGAAATTTACGATACCTGTAAAAGTAACATTTTCAATTCACATCATTAGTTGAATAGGATTGCACATAACCATAGAAAACTCTGAAAGTAAAAATAGATAGATGTTCTAAAAGTTTTTATAAAATTTGTGTCAAAGACAAGTTTGGTCATTTGACCCAAAAATTCAAAATGCATGCAAGAAACATCTTAAGTAGACCCAGTGATGCTCATGATAATAGGCCAAAAACTGTGCTATCATGCACAAAAGCCTCATCCAGTGGCTAAGAACACAAATAGTGTGGCGCTACAGCCTCATAGGTAACTCCTCGATCGAGACATCTAGAATACCAAGGGTTAATCCCTCGATGTGATCCTGCAACTCTTCCAGTGTCTCGGCCAAATGCAAGTCCTAGCGAACTGCTCTCCTAATGTTTCTCTGCACTGGCTCACTTACCCCTTTTTGGTTTCCCACATGTCAAACAATATCCACATCTGCATTCATGAGAATGATTTTAGTTTAGTCTTGGAAACACTAAAAACATGAAAACATCTAGAAACTTGAAAAATTAAAAACACTTAGGTCAATCATTTTACCTATAGCACCCCACTATGCTCCAACCGGTATAATCAAGTCTGGATCTCTACAAAAATCCATCCCTGAGTATGGATGATCCTTGATGAAAATGTGTTGTCGATCGAGCCAACTAAAGAATGTAGTGGAAAAAATTATTGTTGACCGACCCACATGTCAAGCCATCAATTTGACCCACCTCTGCATATGTGGATCTCTAGGACCAGCTACACTCAGTGACACATGTTTCGGTTGCATCAATGGAATTATCTCTAAGGTAAAAGTGATTAAGATCAAACCATAGCAAAAATTATTTACCTTACCACTTTTTACCTTGGTCAGTTGTTCTTTCAGTGAAGAAAGCACGACCTCACATCAATTGAATACTTTTGGCTCTAGACACTCAAGGGCATACAACATATATGATTTGTTTGCAAGATGGAGTGTCGCACTACCAGCCAACTTTGTGATTGTGAAGAGGATTATTCTCAAAGGCAAATCACCCACATCTCTGATGTTTATTTTCCCATTCTTGCTAGGCTGTGTACCTAGCCGACAAAACTATTGAATGTAATCCCTCACTGATTCACCTCCACGGGAAAATCCAGAAAATAAGATGGGGCACCTTGCCTCAACAGTCCGGTAAGAAAGAAAATATCATCAATGGTAATAGGGACTATTTTATCCCCTAAGTGAAAAGTCTAATCTATCTGATCCGATTCATGAAAAATGAACTGCAATGGTTCTATTTGTTGCCTCATTCTAGACAACCTGAAGTATTTGAGTAACCCACAATTTTTGAGGGCCTCAACTGTACCTGGACTTTTTAGGAAAACCATGTCTTTTTCTCCATTCTCTCTTTCTCCACATGTAATAGACATTCTGATCCAATGAAAGCCTGAAATCCAATCATAAGCTTAGTTAGGATGCTTTCCATGCAAAAAACAGAACAATTTTTGGAGAAAATAGCCAAATAAAATTTGGGAAACTCACCCAGCGTAGCCCAGGCACATAAACACTGCACTGAAAAGTAGGCAACCTTCTATTAGGGTTCTCTTCAACATAGTTTTGAATGTGGAAGCCTGCGCTGATCCCATGGTGAAAAAATCAAACCCCAGCCGCCCCAAAAAACCGTAAAACTTGCATGAGAAAGTAAAATAATGACCTAGAAAGAAAGATGAGGGGTAGGTCTCCTACCTTGTGCACACGGCACGAGAAATGGTCCACAAAATCTCTTGCAATTAGCTAATGAAGTTCGAGGTAAAAACTAGCCCAGAGCACAAAACTGAATGGTAAGTATCAAATGGTAAAAATTTCATGGTAAAAACTTGTTTTATGTTTATTTAATGTTCATTAATTGATTAAGCAATAGTATTTACCTAATTTTACCTATGAAACAAGTAATTTTAATCCATTTGGTGATCTTTTGAGCAGGTTTTATAGCTAACTTACAGGATTTTATGTGCTCGAGTGTAGATTGTACCTTTGACCACATAACATACTTTATCTCTTTTTTGAGCTTTGTCAAATAATGAAAAAGGAACCGCCTTGGAGTCCTCTATAAGCTCTTTTCAGAATCTCTATATATGAAAAGATTTTCGAACACTTGTCCTTTTCAACTTGTTAATGGATTGGAAGTGACATCTACTCAGTATAAGTTTAACCCTTTTTCGGGCTGAGATAGATTAAATACGAAAAAGGAATATGTTGATTGAACATGATCAATATGTTCTCTCTCGTATTGTTTTACACATTTTTAGACTTGAGAGACAAATCTACGAAAAATAACTTGTGGAGTTTTATTTTTTCCCTTTTCAAACTCTCTAAATAGGAATAGGATCGAGTTATCTTTGTCGTTAAACTTGTTAAAACATCAAATAGCGACAAACTTGTCCATCTAGATAACACCGACTTTCACCTTCTCTAGACTCGTTAAAACATCACATAGTGATGGATTCACCCAAAGGGTGGAATTATACAACAAGAATATGTTATCCTCCTCAATCTTGATAAGAAATAAAGAGGTACTAGTCAACAATGACTGGGGAAAATGGGAAAAAGGGGAAAACCACTTTATGGTAGCAGATCGCTCTTGAACATGACACTTTCACTTCATCACTGTGACTACTTCGGTTGGGTTATTAGCTTGATGGTTATCATACCATTGGTCTATCATACCATCCATCACTTTGTTTTGGGTCAATGCTATCAATTCCTTTTAGTGTCGCCGACATGTTTAAGAGAAGTTGTCGAGTTAAAATTCATCCTTTGCAATACAATAAACTTTCATTTTCATGACCGCCATTCTTGAACCTTGTGTTCTCAGTCAAATTCTGTCTCCAAAATAATTACACTTGTTTCGTTTCGTTGATATGGGATACATCAGGGCCCTCCTACGACAAGTTGCTTCTTGTTGACATCAACACATTATCCAAGAAGTTGACTTAGAAACACCCTTCCAGTACATTGAGGCTTGCATACATCAATGGCAAGTTTCTCACTTCTTGCGATAGGTTGACATCAATGACCTTCGACCAAAATACTTTGTATGGTTTTCGACATCAAATCATCCATTCACACCATGTAGAATGTACTGCAGTACCTTGAGGATCATTATCATTATCGGTGATTTCTCTCGTGTTTGTTAACAAATTACATCATTGGTTAGTAATCAAACTGTGTCTTCCCATGTTGGACTTCAGATCACATATTCACATGCTTAGAATCGTACTTGAGCAAATGATTGGACAAGATAGAAGACCCTGGATCTAGTTTGATCTATTCAGGCTACAATTTCAGGAGTACTAAATCATATGTACAATGGCCTTACACTAATGGTAATCTATTCATGGGTCTATATCTATAGATGACTGTCTATGTACATGTAATGAAAGTTTATATGCTGACCATGGGTATGCCTTTCCTCAACAATTCATGAAAAAACACCAAAATATCATGATATATGTATTGTAATTGATGCAGGTCACCTTCCACCTCAAAACCTCCTCATCACATCGTAAAGCATTTCATTCAACATTTATATTTTTTGACTTCATGCTATAGGGGGCAGCTGTTACAGATCCAATTGGGCATATCACTCCCATGATCCAGATCAGTTTTCTAGGGCTCATCAAACCCTAATTTCAGTTGCTACATGCCCTAAACAAGTCAACCCTTTGAATGCCTCCTTCCCAAATAGTTTCATGACTTGAAGACATCCTAAAATGATCTCTAAAGGGACCAATGTAGGTAGGCCCATGTAAGGGTGTGCTGCAGAGCAGTTGAGTCCATGCCAGGGTGCTCTACAGAGCACTTAGACCCTCTTTGACCTGTGTTAGGTGAGATTTAGTGAAATTCACATAGGATTTGGGGAATATTCTTATCTCTTGGCTTCTTCTAGAATTTTCCCTCACTTATCAACTCCTATCAACTTGAAAATGGATGAGGAATGAGTTAAGATGCATCCTATCCTCTCATCCCTTCCTCCATGGAACTAATTCTATGTATGGAAGGCCATTCAATACCCCCCATTTATGACATAACCTTCTTCATCTTCCTATAAATTGAGCACTCATCTAAGTGATCAGAGGCTGGACTATGTTGAATTGTAAGGAGGTAATTTTGTTATGAGAATTGACTTTGAGACAAGTATTTTTCTGCTACAAGTTTGTCATGCTTATGATGTGATGTGGATGGGATCAAAGCTGGAGGAGTGACTTCGAATCAGACTTGATGGTTGTAATTACTTATTCAATTCAATAAAGTATTTGAACCTTTTTCCATATGCTTATCTTGTTATATGATGCTTATATGTGCGAATGTATCCGATTCCGTTTACTTGTATTCAATAGATCTTTTGCTTTGATCAATTATTTGTCTTCTATTGATGTTTATTGTTATTTCTCAAGCGTGTTAAGTACAAGAAGGAGCAAAAGGATTTATACAAAGGAGAAAAGTGGAAAGCAGAGCTACAAGTAGGTCTTCTCATTCTCTTTGTCTTATCTAGTTCTTATAGGAAAAGGCTAAAGTGCTTTAAACTGTTGTTCTAGGTATGGCTACTTATCTAGGTAATTAATATTTATCCATAGATACCAAATTATCCAAAACAAAGACGAGGACGAATATATGGATCAACATCTCATTGAGTTCCATTGCAACATTCCCAAGATTGGGTTTTTCCATGAAGATGTACTCATGAAATTGTTCATGTAGTGTCATTGGATGGTAACGCACAAAAATGGTATAGGAAACCTCCTAATGTTATCTCATCTTTAAACTATTTTCAGGCAATTTTCAATGAACATTATAGAGTTATGTATCCCTCTGAATTAGTTCTTGAATATTTTTTCCATTCAAATGAGAATTGTAATAAATACGACATAGGGTTTCAAGAAAGTGAGTCTTATGTTACCAATTAAGTTGTATGTCGTGAAGATTAATCTTATTATTCTAATAAAGTACGTTTACCCTATGAAGGTTTAACTGAACAAAGCATTATATCTAGCTTTTATTTCCAAGATAACCCTAAGGAATCTAATGATTTTATTACCAATATTGACTTTTTTTATTCCCTTGATCATTATACTAATAAATTTTGTGAATCAATCCATGTTGAGGAAGAAATTATGTATACAAAAACATTATCCATTCATGGTTATGTAGATCAAGCATCAACTTTGGAAAAGCTTTCTAAAACAAACAAACAAGTATGTGACAACGTTTTCAGTAATTGTGATATAAATCCATATAACATTTATGTTGATTACTCCAAGCTGCCCATATATGATAATTATGATGATGAGACATTATCCTTCGTTCATAATCTTGAAATAGGAGATGGTTTAGATGCAAATTTTGGTTTACATTCATGGCATGGTTATGAATCCTTTCATACTAATACACATGATAGTGTAACTGATACAAAACATTTCCATATTCCTTACATTGAATCTATTTATGATAATTGCATCGAATAACATACAGGTTATGCAACCAACCTTATGGATATTAATGTGTTACTTTTTTTGTTTATTATTTTATTTTCGAATTGTATTATGACTAACCAAATGAAAATACATGATTTCCCTGAGGAAGAAACATGAAAAAATTATTTTCATGAACAAGTTATTGGTATTTTAAGGTATTATCCATTAGAAGTTCATAAAGGGCTACATGATTTTGTTGAATAATGGATACGTGCATATTTTGAAAAAAAATCTTCAAGTTATCAATCATATTCAAGAAAGCATAGTAAATGAATTCTTCCCCTATATCTTTTGGAAGCAGAACATATTACTATTTTTGATAAGTATGAAGCCCATAAAAAGTAACCATGCATCTAGTAAGATTTTAACCTAGCTGCATTGGCTTTATGACTTTTTTGAAAAAAATATATATTAAAATACATATGTATATAAGTTAGTGTACATAAATAAACCTTTACAACTTCTATTACTATTGTTAAGTTTAGAATGAATAAACATGAAATATTTACATCTTAAGAACCATTAGTGATTACAATGGAAATTAAATGTGAATTTATTATCCTTTAGTATAATTTATATTGATGAGTTTGGAGTACATATTTAAAGAAATTTTTTGATGTATGAGAGTTGAAGGGTAATTATATTTCAAAATACGTTTACACCTTATCTTTTTTAACAATATAAAACTTCATGATTGAAGCATTCTCTTTGATCATGCCCTGATTGTGTTGATTACACATAAATATCATGAAGGATTGCATTATTTTATGAGTACTTAAAATATAAACTCAAGGTTTCACATTTGCAAAATCAAATGGCACTAAAAATCTTGTTTCTAATTAGTTAAAATTATATCCCATGCATGATACCTTCCCTAATCATTATGTTATTCTCAACTACTTGAAACTAATATTTTTTCACAATAGACACTTGTTGGTGTAGGAATTTACAGGGTAAGTTCCTTAGACAGAACACCAAAGGACACCGCTCACAACCAGATCGCAGATCAATACACCAGTATTTTTGACGTGGTTAAAACCCTCAAAGAGGGAAACAGTCAACGGCCTGAGCCAACATGGCCACTTTAGGCAATTTATTAATAAAAGAATGAAAATTTACATATGCTTCTCTCATGCACGGATTACCCTACAAATGACCCTCCATGCGCTTTAAATAGAAATCATGGGCCAATCAGGTGTCAAGCCACGTATCAAGTGTTGGTAATACCTAGGAGAGAATGAACCATCGGATCACTACATATCGTGACCGTCGGATTGTAAGTTACAAAATGTACAACAGTAAAGAAACACACTTTACCTAACTCTATACCTAACTCTATACTAGACCAAGTTGTACTTAACTATTTCCTATGTGTCGGAATATCCTAACATCCCCCCTTAAGAACAACTTGGGATAGGATTGAAGGATTTACAAATATGACACAATAGGAGAAGGAAGGAGGCACTAGAGCCTATCCCCCCTTAGTGACAACTTCCTGAACTCCAACCATAAATCGAAGTTTAGTGAACTTCACCTCTGTGAGAGCCTTTGTGAAGATGTCTACAACTTGATCATTTGTTGAACAATATTGCACTTCAATAACATGGTCGTGAATGAGCTTTCTGATGAAGTGCATGTGCAGTTTAATGTGTTTTCTGCGCTGATGTTGGACTGGACCTTTGCATAGCTAAATGGCACTTTGATTATCACACCAAAGTGTAGTCAGATGCTGATGCTCAAAGCCAAACTCTGACAGGATCTGACGAAGCCACAAGGCTTCCTTACTAGCTTCTATAGCACCACGATACTCTGCTTCTGCTGATGAAAGAGAAATGGCACCTTGTTTCTTGCAAGCCCATGTAATAGGTCCTGAACCAAGAGTGAACACATAACCGGCAGTAGACTTCCGATCATCAGGGTCACCAGCCCAATCGGAATCAGTGAAACCAACCAATAGAGGAGATGCTTCGGCACTGTAATGAATCCCAAACTGAACTGTACCTCGAACATAACGAAGTATTCTTTTAGCTGCTTTCCAATGACTTTCATGGGGGTTTTGCATGAACCGAGAAACAAGGACAACAACAAAGGAAAGGTCAGGATGAGTATGGGTTAGATACAAAATTTTTCCTACAAGTTGATGGTATAAGGTAGCATCAACTTCAGGAGAAGTACAAGTGACTGAAAGTTTGACTCCAGACTGAAAGGGAGAAGGGGCTGGCTTACAGTCTTCCATGTGAAAATGGCGTAGAATATCACAGGCATACTTGGACTGGGAAAGAGAAATACCCTCCTTGGATTGCAAGGCTTGAAGACCGAGAAAATAGTGTAAGTGTCCTAAGTCTATCATTTCAAATTTCCTTTTAAGGCTAGACTTCACATGGTTTATAAGGTTGGGATCACTACCAGTAAGGATAAGATCATCAACATAAAGAACAAGGATGATAAGAGAGTTTCCCACTTTCTTGGTGTAGACAGTATTGTCAGAATGACACCTAGAAAAGCCAGATTCTAAAAGAAAGCTATCCATTTTGGCATACCAAGCGCAAGGACCTTGCTTGAGACCATAAAGGGATTTCTTAAGTCGACATACAAGGCTGGAGTCTGTTTTTATGAAGCCAATGGGTTGTTCGATATAGATTTCTTCATGCAAGTCCCCATGCAAGAAGGTAGATTTAACATCCATCTGATGGACTTCCCATTTGAAAGAGGCAGTAAGGGAAAGAACAAGGTGGATAGAGTTCATTTTGGCAACAAGGGGAGAAGGTTTCAGTGTAGTCAATGCCTTCAACCTGTGAAAAACCTTTAGCAACAAGACGAGCTTTATGTTTATCAACTTTCCCATCTAGTCCATACTTGGTTTTGTAAACCCATTTGCATCTAACAAGTTTTCGTCCCTTTAGTATAGGAACAAGGTCCCATGTATCATTTGCCAATAATGAATGATATTCTTCATTCATAGCTGCTTCCCAATCTGGATGGCTTGAAGCTTCTGCAAAGGTGTCAGGATCATAATTTACTGGAGCTTGAGACAGTAAAGAAGAGGCTCTCTCGAATTGAGAACGTGTGCGTCGCTGATCTGTAGGATCACCAGCAAGATCACCTGCTGCATCTCGAGTAGCACGAACCCATTGAGAGCGTGTGCATCGCTGATCTGTAGGATCACCGACAAGATCACCTACTACATCTCGAGTAAATTCCTACATGGTATCAGAGCACCAAAGGACACCGCTCACAACCAGATCACAGATCAATACACCAGTATTTTTGACGTGGTTAAAACCCTCAAAGAGGGAAACAGTCCACGGCCTGAGCCAATGCAACCACTTCAGGCAATTTATTAATAAAAGAATGAAAATTTACATATGCTTCTCCCATGCACAGATTACCCTACAAATGACCCTCCATGCGCTTTAAATAGAAATAATGGACCAATCGGGTGTCAAGCCACGAATCAAGTGTCGGTAATACCAAGGAGAGAATGAACTGTCGGATCACTACATATCGTGACCGTTGGATTGTAAGTTACAAAATGTACAACAGTAAAGAAACACACTTTATCTAACTCTATACCTAACTCTATGCTAGACCAAGTTGTACTTAACTATTTCCTATGTGTCGGAATATCCTAACAGTTGGCAGCGGAAAAACATATGTGGTACTCGGTCACCCTACTGCATAATCATCCAATTAGTTGCTTCAAAATGGAGAATAGTTACATCTTCGTCAGGGATATAGGAACTCACTAGAAGTGGAGCAGGGTTAGTGGTATTGGGTCAAACCCTAGTGCGTGATCATTACATTGTTAGTTAATCAATGAAATAAATTTAAAGCTTCTGCATTACATGTTTATATATGAATGAAAAAGGATGAAATTCTTAGTCAGGATAGTGTATGACTCGGTCGGGGCTATGGATGCACACTGGAAGTATAACAATGTCTAATTTTGGAAAATCATTTTTTGGAAACAAAAAGAGGAAATAAAACCCCTGATAACTAGTCTCTTAGTTTCAATTGAACCTTATTTTAATGAAAGAAATCCTTGTGATTTTAAACTAGTACCATAATTTTCGCAATATTTCAAGAATGCAATTCTTTTTATATGGTTTTAAAATGATCCTATGAAAGTTGAAACAAATATCAAAGGATGGTCATTATTCCATGAATCATTTTCATAATAACCATAATATGTTGAAAACATGAACAAATTCCTTATATGTAAATAACCATTTCATATGTCTACATATTTGACCATTTATTTAAACCTTTAATATGAAATATTTTCATTCTCTTTCTTAGGATATATTAGGGTTTGAAATTGTGTGCATCAAAATCTTGCTTCTCTCCCGCTGATTAACAAATCAATGATTTGAAAATATTTTTTTTTTTTACCATGAAAGTGGTCCATATTTCTACATCAACGAGAGCTGATGGTATTGAAATTTTCTACTATTTTATTTTCAATAATTTGATCTTCATCGAAATTTGGTTCGATACACATGAATCTTACAAATTTGGTGCTAAACTTTATGAAATTCTGTGCGGATTGGTCGAAAATGTTGAAATTGCTTCATATATCATCAAACAATGGAAAAGAAAAAATGGTCAATGGCTCATAAAATATATGAGGCATTAATAAAGACATGATTATTCACCATGATGCATCAAACAATGAATAAATATGCTTGCACCTCGCAGACTACTACGATAGAGGTAAAGGATGAATTAGGTGAATTAACTAGTAATTTCCATATTTATCATCAAGCTTCAATACCATTCTTTAAAAATGGTAAGAAAAACATCCCCTACATAAAATGAAAAACTACAAGGAAAATAATTCATAGGGAGTTTGATTACAACAAATTAACATTAATGTTTTTAGCTATATGATGAGATGTTGTGAGTTTCATTATTAATGTAAATCGACTCCATGCCTAATGGATAAGGCACCATGTTCTTCGCTCTTTCTACCTCACAAGGAGGCACCATCCCCAGTAGGAGCCAGATGTTGTTACTGAATCTGGCCCTTCTCAAAAAAAAATGGGCTACCTTTGTGTATTCTCACCCACACAATATTTTTCTTGTTTTGGTCAGCCTTATTTAACTTCCTAGAATCATATTTGACTCCCTATAGATTTCCCCTAGTCATAAAAATAAAAATCAATAAAATATATTAGAAGAAGTTTAAATGGAGTTAATGACATAAGCGATGTTGTCTAAATAATTCCACATATCCATGAAAGTATGCATGTAGTATTTTGTCAATATTATTAATCATATCGAAATAAAAACAAAAAAAAAAAATATTAACATCACTAACTAGCACATGTAACTAAAAATAATTAAGAAATTATTACCATAACTAAGAACTCCACAAAAAGTGGTAAAGTTGTCCACAAAAATGGGAGTAGTTTACAAAAAAAGAGGAAATATAAAAGATCCACTAACATAAACTTATTTAAAGGTAATCATGTTAAAAAAAATTTAACTAGTGAATTATGAGAAAATAATTTAACCTAAGTAAAGAGTAGTAAAAATTCATGTCATAGGGTATTAGGTGTGGCGCTCTGGAAAGGTATGTCTTTGACCAACAATTTAGTGACTTTTTGGTAGCAATTTTAACCCTTTCGGCATAATGAATTTAAAGAGATAAAGAATTTTTAGTAGAATATGTGAGAATTAGTATGAAAAGCTTAATCACTAATAATTGCTATTTTTCTATGCAGGAAAGGGTGGAAACGAAGGATCACTGTTCAAGAGGAAAAGACAAAGGAAGAGTAACTGCTGTCCCTTTGTGAGGAAACCGGATGCGAACAAGATCAAGCGGATCGAAGCAGAATGACCCGAGAAAGAAAGAAGAATTTTTGATTCAGCGGAGCAGGGAAAAGAAAATCAAGAAGTAACGGCTTGGCGAATCCCTCAGGATCTCTGATCCTGAGGGATCACTGTCTTGCTTATTTTTGCTATCTAGATACCTCCGCCAATTCTCTTATAAAAAGGGGCAGCAGTGTTAAGCTCAGGGATCTCTCTTTTTCCATATATGTAAACTTAAGTCTCAGTTTGAACTTTGATCATCGAATCTCGTTAAGACTTGTTTTACTGTACTTTTGTTGATGCATTAATACGAAAGACTTGGTGTTTTATTTCATCTCTGCGACTAGAGTAATCTAAGGCAGTGTATCCTGGGAAGCTAAGGGCCCGGCTCCGAAGGACACTTGCTTTTGTATCATTATAATTTGGTTTCTATGTGGATTGTCTGTATAATTTGGTAATCTGACGTGTTAGTCATATACTGTTCCATGCTCTGTTATGACTACTTCATTAATGGTTTCATTCAGGAAATTTATGTAAGTAACTCTGTATCGTGTAAGTGAATCTCTTCAGAGTTGATTGCATGATCACTATTTAAGCCAAGCGTTTCTGTTACAGAGCTTTCATATTAAATATTTCTATTGGATTCATTTGAAATCCTATTCGTGGGAACCCAAAAGTAATATTATTTCATTTGGAAGAAGAAGTCATGTTCTTTGGAAACATCAGATTGCTGTAATAAGTGTGTTGTGTATATATGATAAATGTTGTTCCATAATTCATTTGTGAATATTTCCTCATAAAGTAAGGTTCATTGGAATTGCTTTTGACGATTGTTGTTTGATTGCGGAATGAGAGTTCAGTTCTAACTCGCGAGATCTAGTTTACTGAGTTGCTATTCCATTTATTGCCGTTCCATTTACTGCTGTTCCATTTCAGATTTGCTGTTCCATTTTCCGTTTGTTGTTCCATTTCCCTTTCTGCTGTTCCATTTTCCTGCATTTACTGTTTTGGTGTGAGAGGAGGTCGAAAGCTGTAGTGAGTCAGCAAGTCGCTGCTTAGCTCCCAGATCTTTGGTCCATACTCTATTTTTCCTTCCATCAGTTTCTAGAGGGATGGGTTATTGCTTCCGCACCCTTGACTGATAAATTTCCTGGTGTGATTCCTTTCTTTTAAAAGCAAATTAGTTTTAGCTTAGCATCCATTTACTGTTGTATTTTCTAGACACTGTACTACGAAGCATTACTCTGACGAATAGCCTCGGATTGAGCTACTCTTTGCAATAACAAAGCGTTCCCGGATTGACTTATTAATGTAGCATAAATAGAGGTGAAGGAGACCCTTGTTACATCCCTACATTAGGTTGAAATAGAAATTTAAGATGAAAGTAATACCACATCCTAAGAGTTATTTCAAAGAATTACTCATTTGAGATCGACCCATATTGATGAAAAACTATCATTATTGGCATTGCATGTATTATCCATGTAACAACCTATTGTGCCCTACAACAACCCCCCATTTTCATATCATTTATATTTAAAAAATTATTATATGAGATGGGTCCCTTTAGAAGTTAATTGGTATCAATATTGCATTATTTGAAAAAGGTCCGCAAACCAAATGAAGACATTATATAAAACCTTTTTAAGAACCCATTTTTGATCAAATAAAATAATCTTTTATCATTGTGATAAAGCGATCGCAAGATCGCATATCGCAATGACATAGAAAACACAAATAAGTGACATATGGGTTCCCGCCGATGCGATATCGCTATCGGCTATCGGCAATACTCTATGCAAGTCTTAAAGCACCCCAAGCCTTTACCCCCGATGCGATGTGATACCGCAATTGGCAATCGGCAATATCCTATGCACAATAATAAGGCGCCCATGTCATACCCCCGATGCGATGCGATATCGCAATCGGCAATCGTCGATACATTATCTATGCACATTGTTATGCCCATTCACCCCGTTGCGATGCGATTTCGCTATCGACGGTCGGTGGTATGCTATCCATATGGTTATATAACACCAATTCTCCCGATGCGATGCGATATCGCTATCGGCGATCGGGGTTTCAAAATTGTCAACATAAGGATTTAGGTGTTCCCGATGCCCGATTATGATATAGTGTGAATTTCAAAAAAGCCGTTAAATGGAGGGATATTACGATCTGTTCGTATTTAAAGCTTGATCTGTTAAGCAATCGTTCACCTGCACTCAACTGCCAAAATATCCATAGCACGCTTAAGCGGGCCATTCGGCCGAATAATGGTATAATGATCATTTAAGGGGTGGCAGGTCTTAAGCGGCCATTTAATGTAATTGTAAGATCTTCCCATGGATTGTATCTGCGGCCATTTTTAAGAGTTAATCTCTCAGCACGCTTTGATCAATATATCTTTCCCATATTGGATTTTCATTATCATATCTCTGTGTTATGTTTATTTTTGCCGCTGTGCAGAATTCATCCATAGGAGAAAGCTCAAGAAAGATGGGGAAGAAATCCAAGAAGACCACAGGTGCTTCCGCTACACTAGCTGCAGGACAAGCTATCGTGGACAAAAAGAAGGGCTTGATATCTGATACTACATGTACGGGTCTCGTCAGAGTTACTTGGCAAGGCACCTACAACTTGATTGAAGCTGAAGAACCAGCAAGGACAATAGTAGAAGCTACTGTGGATTCAACTCGGAAGTCTGAGAGTACTCTCAAGGATTTAGCCGACTCTTTCCTTCACCGGAAAGCTGCCAGGGAAAAAATTCTCCCATACACAGACGTAGTGCGGTGGGCGATAGAAGAAATCCCAACCTTGGATAGAACCTTCAGCACCAGAGACGGGAGAATTTTCGGGTCATTCAGGGCGGATGATCTAAGGCAAATGTACCATTTGCCCGAGCTAGAGAAGATATATAATAAGGCATTCCTGGAGAAATTCGCAAATGAAAATGAAGTTGAATCCGAACCCATCCGGGATTGGAGACAAAATCCGGCCAAGCACAAACACGAATCTTCCGGTAAGTACTCGGTTGATTCTCTGGCTTCTCCTTATTGCTATGCTGGAATAATGATGTGTAGATTATAGGGATTGCATGACTCTACTAGTTTTACCATAGAAATGGTTCCTCTCATGGAAGCAGCATGCAACAGTATAATTATGGATTGGGCCACTATCCTTTCTGACAAATTAGCACAAGTTGTGCTTGAGTTTAGAAACAAGACCCGTATTTCTGAAAGGGTAATTCCCCCATTTTACTACAGTGCCTATATTCTAGATACCCTCTGTTTTAACTCTGAATTCCCTGTACTCGGCTGGAGGTGGACTGCAGAAGACCCCACGCCTATTCATATATATCATCAGAAATTGTGGAAATCTTCTTATAAACATCATCTATACCAAGTCTGTAATGGCTTTATGTTGCCTATTTATTATTCCATTTTCGATAAACCTGCTCCCAAGATTTCCTATCAACCCGGAATTGATTTAACCGCAATAGGTAGATGGTTCGGAGAGAAGAGATTTACCTTTAAGGTGTGGTGTATATACCTTGCATGATCTCAAACATGCAGAAAAGGAAGCCACAAAAATTCAATCCTTGACTCTGCCGACTCTCCCAAATAGGCATTTCTATCCAAATAAAGTTGCCTATAATGCATTAGAACAGGCCAAACTGACAAGATTTGATCATAAGGAAGATATCTTTGACGACCTGTTCTCTTCAGATGAGTCAATAAATCAGGTTAAATCATTCGCCAAATCGAAATATAATGATGAAGGGTTGACTGAATTTAATAAACTTAGAGAATGGAGGTTGCAAACTCTGCCTCTAGATTTACTAGCAACAACCCCAGCAACATCATCAAGCGAGCCTGGTCGGCAACAGAGAAAAGAACAGGAATAAAATCAACAAAGAGAACAAGAGGAAAGACAGAGGAAAGAGGAAGAGGAACAGCAAATGAAAGAGCAGGAGGAAAGACAAAAGAAGGAACAAGAGGAGCAACAGAAGAAAGAGCAGGAAGAAGTGCGGAAGGAGTCCCAAGCCGAAAAGCAAAAACAAACCACCATTGATGTCAATATAGATACTCGTATTGACCCTAAATTGCTCCAGGAATGGAAGCAATTTGATTCCATCATCAGTGGGTTGGAATGTTCCAAGGATACAGACACTTCCAAGACAAATGATACACAGGACATCACTTCACCTCAAGTTCTAAGTGGAACCAGCGGCCCACCCATTTCTAAGGATGTTGAGGTAATACCAAAAGACCCCTCCGACCAAATCATTCTCCAGGTAGAAGATATTCCTCCCCTGGATGTTTTCTACAGCCCGAGGCATAAAGCAGTGGTAAAACGACAAAGGAAAAGAAGGACGATTGATCAACGTTCCCTTTTCCCAGAGCAAACTATTACGCGTAGCGTGGTTTGGAAGGAGGAGTTCGACCCCTCCGATAACCTGACAAAACTGTCACAGTATGCGGGACCCTATTCGGCAGCGACAATCGATAAGGCATCGGAGGTAAGTCTTCTACTGAAAACCAAGGATCAAGAAATTTTCGCATTACAGGCAGAATTGGCTGAGACAAAGCAGAAGGCAGAGCAGGCACAGTAGCAATTGTTGACACAACAACAAGTGAATTGTCAACTAACTCAGCAATTACAGGCAGAAAAGCAAAGGATCGACCAAAGCACGATCTAGAAGCAGAAGGAATTATCAGAGGCATTAGCACAATTAAGGGCAAAAAACGAGCAAATGATGAAAAAAAAGGATGAGCAAATCGCTCAATTGTCATCGTAGCTCGAAAAAAATAAAGGGCGCTCCACAAGTGGTTGAATTCAGAGCAGAAGAATTACAAATAAACACTGCATTAATATCCCAAATTAATCTCCTGTGTCAACAAATCGCTCAGGCAGAGCCACTGTGTGAACTAACGACATCCATAAATCAGCAGGTAGAGAAGGCCAGAAATGAATTAGATCATGCCGAAGAGACCATAACTGCATTTCTTGACTGGCAAGATTCTGATCAAGGGAGAGCAGAAAATTTGCCCAGGATCTTAGAAACACATAAGGATATACTCTTCACAGAATCACAGTCTCAGATGATGAAAGCAGAGAGAGCGGCTTCAAGATGTAAATCAACTTCCAGCAATCTAGTTGAACTAGTTAAGAACACTCTCTACTTATCAAATATGATTTCCCAATGTACACCAGGAAAATTGACAACAACAAACACATTGGAGCAATCATGTTATCCTAATTTAGAGGAAAAGGGGAGATTAATCGCTGGGATTAACAGTTTAACCATGGACGCATATTGGCTCTTCCTAATTAAGCCGCATACACAGAGAGCCGCCCTTAAGTGCCTAACAGATGCGATCGGGTATATAATTCCCGATATTCAGGATGCCACCTATGCCGCCCAGCTCAGTTCGCGCCTCAAAAAACCTCCTGAAGTAGAGCCAATTCTTGCGATAAGTCAGCTCAGATTTAAAGGCAATCAGCCTACTTGATGAATCATGCCACCGATTGCCAGATCGCTGAGGAAAATAGGATCAAGATTTATTGATACCAATTTAGTACGATTTCAGTTTAATAGATATTTAGATTAATTTAGTATTTATCGACCCTTTCATTGTTTTGGAAAGGGTCGTAAAGTTTTGTACCAGACTTAAAAGACTGAAGTTTGCACTATTGTGCTTCAGTCAATATTCTTTTATGAAATTGGACCAGTTGTTCTTAATTCGACAAGGAAGCTTTTTATGCAATTGTGCACTATTGTCTTTGTTGAGAATCTTTTTGCGTTGAAGGAAGAACTACAAGTAGCGATTGATATTGGGAGTGTCAAGCAGCTCATATGGTATTTTTATCCATGTCTGAATTCATTCCTTTAATATGAATTGTTATGTGATTATTCTTGCTATTATTGATTATATGCATGCGCTGTGACAGCAGATCTATATTCATTCCACTATTGGATGTTTATGATGTGTTTTTTTTAATCATGTATATGTCAATGATATAAACGATAAGTGTGGTAATATCGCTTTAATCGCTTTGCTTAACTATTTAAGCACAGTAATCATGAATGAAATAATGTCCCTGTCTGTTAGATGGAGTCATCTATATGCCTGTTTATAGACATAGATCATCAAGCGCTGCACTTTAAAGCTCAATAAGTTCCCGGGATAGATCATAATTTATGTATTCTTGTTAATAGTTTAGTTATTCGCTCACCGTTAGTCTAGTTTATAAATCATCCATTCATCTCGTTTATCCACTTTTGGGAATCTGGTCCCATTATCCCCAGTCGGAGCCACTATTCCAAACGGAAAAGGAGCTGTACTAAGGTCCGGATCGGGTGGTTATACCCGATGTTGTTGCAGCGATTTTCGAGGCATCAACATTTTTGGCGCTAGAAGGAGGGCCTGACTGTGAAGGGCAAGCAAACCCAAATCTGCAAGCCATTCTAAGATCAAATCTCCCTCCGAATCCCCTCGAACTTCTCATTCGCATGCTGGTTCTCCAGTATCCAAAAAAGAATAAGAGGAATCAACTACCACTTCTCAAACCCATCATACTCCAGAACAATTAAGTCTTGAATCACCTGAAGTTCAGTCTCTTATCCACAAACTTCAGAGCTTCTCGATTTCACCACAGAAATTTGAGGTATCACAAAGCAGTGCGACTTCGCAGTTCAATTTATCTCATCCTCTCACCAGACTTCAGAGCGAAAAGCTCGGTATTGAACCCACTGAGTTCCCTTTACCCAAAAGGAAAACGGCGAAAAATATACTGAAGAATCTGATAGTGGAGACCTTTCATCCACATCCTCCATTTCAACTTCCCATCTGCAAAGTCAATCATCCACTCCCCTATTACATATTGTTGTTCACCAGGGATTAGAAGCTTCAACATCCCAACCTGCTCACTCCTCAAAATTATTTACTTCCCAGACATCTGGAGTTCCAGCGATAGTATCATCCACTACTGCTATTATAATGGCAGATCCATGGACCAGACCTGGTGCAGTCAATATGCCTGCGCCATTGCATCCATTACCAGATTATCCTGAAAAATGGCTACCCAAGTTTAATCCAGATGATGGAACCCAGGCTGAGGAACACATTAATAATTTCATGTTAGCAATCAACTTGAAAGGAGTAACAGAACAAGATGTTGTTGTTAGAATTTTCCCTTACACCTTGCAAGGATCAGCAGGATCCTGGTATTTCTCTTTACCCTCTGGTTCCATTACCAGTTGGAACACTTTCCAAGAGTAGTTTCTTACCAAATATGGAGATGATAGGTCTTTGGCTACCCTAATAAACGATCTCTCCAATCTTAGAATAGAGCATAGGGAACCAATTAAGGAATTTAATGCCCGCTTCAATAAACTCCTGAATAAAATCCCTACAGCCTCCAAACAAAGTGAACAAATTCGAAGCGAATGGTATATCACCGCCCTACCTGCCAATATAGCCATTTTTGTAGACAGGGCCGGGAAACCTACCTTAGCTGAAAATATGAGAGAAGCACTTGCTGTGGAAAAACGCATCAATGCTCTAGAGAAGAAAGCTGCTTTGGAAGACAGAAAAGCCAAGAAAGTATCTTTTAAAGATGACTCAAGGAAAAAGACCCCAAAAGACCCATATGACATGGAAGGTTTGCAAAAAGTCCTAAAAACTTTATCAAATGAAATGGTTGAGATAAAGAAACAAGTAGCCGAAACCTCAACCAAAAGACCCTTTAGGACTTATAAGAGAAATGAATCAAAGCCACCAAATGTCATATCCAATGCAGATTCAGAACAAGAAGAAGAAGAGGAAGAGGAAACAATCTTACCAACTGATGATGAGGAAGAAGTAGTGGAATGTCATGGAATGTTGGATTTTATACTCCCCAACTCCGATACCGATAATGAAGAAGAAGCATTCCCAGTCACTACTAGGAGCAAAAGTACTTCTGAACCCGTTCAGGCAACATCAAAGAAAAGGAGTGTTGGTTCGGCTAAAACCAAAGAGAAAACACCTACAAAGAAATCACCTGTAGCAGTTCCCCAAAACCAGCCTTCAACTTCTAGTACTCCTTCAACATCCAAAACATTAGTGGTATCCGATTCAATGGAGTATAACATTGTTGATGACATGAAGAAAACTAAAGCAAACATTACCATGTTTGAACTTAATAAATTAAAGCATCAGCAGAAATTACTTCTTAAAGAATTGAATGTTGTTCCCTCTACACCACTTCCCAGTGCAAAAGCTGCTAATGACTCAAGCCAACCTCCTCCAGGTATGGTTGAAGCTACCGATTCAGTTCTGATTGGAGATAGATCAAATTCTCATACTCCACCCTTCCTTCTAACCTATGAAATCTATAACAAAAACATGCACAGCTATTTAATTGACTCAGGGGCATCGTCTAACATAATGCCAGCTTCAGTTTGTTCTAAACTGAACATTGAACCCCAGAAGTCTGCTATCCATATTGTACAGTTGGACAGGACCAAAGTGCAGGTTGTGGGAGAAATTAATTTCGTAACTATCAGGTTGTCTGCTGATCCGAGATTAGTACAAAGGCTTGACATCCTAATAGCCGATATACCTGAATTTTACGATTTAATTTTGAGTAGGGATTGGTCCGAAAAATTGCATGGGTATATTTCCACTGATTGGTCACATATGTGGCTTCCCTATAAGGGTAAGCCAAATCAAATAAGGATCGATCGAGAGAAACATATGACCCATTCAGTTACTGAATTTTAGCAAGAAAACCAACCCGTAGCATTCAACAACAACATTTTGGGGAATTATTCATCAGAGTCATTCTTTGACAACTTTGTTGCCCAACCATCTCCTTTTTCAGTCAATCATTTTACATCTCAGATTAAGAATTTTTCACAAACTGATAGGTCTAGATGTTTCAATGATGCTGAGAAAACTGTAAATACATTTGTTAATACCTCTTTATTTTGGTCTTTATATTTTGATGGGTCCAAGTCTAGCGAGGGCTCAGGAGCAGGATGTATTTTGGTTAGCCCAGAAGGAGAAAAGACAATGCTGTCCTGTAGGCTAGAATTTGAATGCACTAACAATACAGCCGAATATGAAGCCTTAGTTCAGGGATTATATAAAGCAATCGGTCTAAAAGTGCAATATCTAAAAGTATTTGGCGATTATGAAATTACTGTTAAACAGGCGAGGAATGCAATTCATTGTCTTTCAAATCACCTCAAGCATTATCAATCACTAGTACACAAACTTACCTCGCACTTTTCCGCATTCAACATTTCCTCCATTCCCAGGTCTCAAAACTCGGTAGCCGATCTCCTAGCTAATGTAGCTTCCAAGCTCCTACCTTCTGAAGGCTACAGCCCAGATAGATTTTTTGTAGAATTGCTTTTTAGGCCTTCAGTTCCTGACAATGTCACTAATTAGATAGTATTCAACCATGATGAGGATATTTTACAATTCTTAACTTCTGAAAAGTCCTATGATAATCAAATCATTGAGGAAGATGAGCATGACTCCCAAATGAGAGAAACACCTCAGGAAAATGCAATTCCTAAGCCTGTGGTAAAGCTGGAAGACCTTTATGATATTAAAGACAGGTTTAAACCTGTAACTAATGCAAAGCTCCAAAGCTCTACCCTAAGGTTTGAATTGATAAATCTAGGTACTGAACAAGCTCCTGAAAATATTAATTTAGGATTAGGACTTTCCTTTGAAGAGAAAGAGGTATTCATTAAACTGTTAAGGAAAAATAAACAGGTTTTTGCTTGGAAATATGATGATTTGAAGACTTATGATACATCCATTATCCAGCATACCATTCCGGTACTTCCCGATCAGAAACCGATTCAGCAAAAGTTAAGAAAAATACATCCAAACTTGGAGAGCCAGATAAAATCGGAACTTAACAAACTCTTGAAAGCCAAGATTATTTTTCCTGTCCAACATTCAAACTGGGTCTCTAATATGGTGCCAGTTAGAAAGAAAAATGGCGACATTCGAATTTGTATTGATTTCAGAAATTTGAACAAAGCAAGCTTGAAAGACAATTTCCCATTACCTACTATGGAACAAATACTTCAATCAGTCACAGGCTCTGAATTGATGTCCTTTCTAGATGGTTTCTCAGGATATAACCAAGTCGTGGTTCATCCTGATGACCAGCTTAAAACTACATTCAGAACAAAATGGGGAACATATGCATATCAGAAAATGCCTTTCGGACTTATAAGTGCAGGGGCAACATTCCAAAGAGCGATGGATACAACTTTTAGAGGATTGATTAATAGAACAATAGTCGTCTACCTAGATGATATTACTGTATTCTCTAAGGAGAGGTATAATCATTTGCATGATCTAAATCAAATTTTTCAACGTTGCAAAAGATATGGTATTTCTCTTAACCCTAAAAAATCTTTATTTGCTCTTGATCAAGGAAAGCTCTTAGGTTTTATTGTGTCCAAAGACGGAATTTATATTGATCCTGATCGGATCAAAGAAATCTCTGAAATCCCTTTCCCACACAATAAAAAATCGATGTAGTCATTTTTAGGCCAGATCAATTTTGTTAAAAGATTTGTTCCAGATTTTTCTCAAATTATTTTGCCACTTCAAACAATGATTAAGAAAAATTCAGTTTTTAAGTGGGGATCAGCAGAAAAAGAAGCTTTTGATCTAATCAAGCAATCGATAATCAATGCCCCAGCCTTAAATACTCCAAAAAATTTTAATCATTTTACATTGTCTACCATCGCATCCAACTCGTCGTATGCTGCAGTACTCACGCAACTAAATGATCACAATTTGAAAGCACCCATTTCATTTTTTAGCTCAAATCTTCAGGGTGCTGAATTGAATTATTCCGATGTAGAAAAACAAGCCTTTGCTGTATTTAAAGCAGTCAAGCATTATAGACACTTCATTTTGAAAACCCACACAGAAGTTATAGTTCCTTTCCCTGAAGTTAGGCAACTATTAATCCAAAAAGAACTGGGTGAAAAAAGGGCAAATTGGGTCACAGCGCTTCAAGAGTATGACTTAGAAATTAGGCCAGCAAAGATTGTTAGGGGCCAAGGTTTTTGCAGGATATTGGCAGGAGCATCCAACATTCCAGAATCAAGCGATACAGATCAAACTGAAGAAATCAATCAGATAAGTGTTACTGATTCTGAATCCCAATATGCGGATTTAATCTTTTGTTTAAAGAATGGTTATGCACCTCCAAACCTATCTTACAAGAACAAAAGGGACATTAGGTTGAAAGCAAAGAATTTTACAATTATTGATGATGTGCTTTTTAAGTAGAATTATGATTCTATTAAGATGCCTTGAGAAACCTGAAGCACAAAAAGGTTTTGCAGGAGTTACATGATGGACCAGCAGGAGGACATTTTGGAGCTGACACAACAACTCACAAAATTATTCATGTTGGATACTATTGGCCTACTATGTTTAGAGATTCCCACGAATATGTAAGGAAATGCCTCAATTGCCAAACTTCTAGTGGAAGACAACGTAAACCAGCTTTCCCTCTGCAACTAGTCAACATTGAACAACCATTTGAGCAATGGGGATTGGACATCATTGGGGAGATTACTCCACCATCTTCCAAACAACATAAGTATATCCTTACTGCTACCAATTATTTTACTAAGTGGGTGGAGTCCATTCCTTTGAAGACAGCAAAGTCTGAAGCAATCATTGAGTTCATAGATCAATTCATCATTACCAGGTTTGGTGTCCAAAATGCTCTTGTTTTTTATAATGCATCTTATTTCTCAGGCAATGCTATGTTTGATTTCGCTATTAAAAGAGGATTTAAATTAAAATATTCTGCTAATTACTATCCCCAGGGTAATGGTTTAGTAGAATCTACTAATAAGAATCTAATCAAAATCATTAAGCGAACTATCGAACAGAATCATAAAAACTGGCATAAATCCTTAATGTTTGCTTTATGGGCTGATAGGATAACACAGAAAGCTTCTATAGGATCTTCCCCATTCAATCTCGTGTATGGAAAAGAAGCAGTACTACCCACAAATCTTGTTCTTCCTTCTTTAGCCCTAGTACAGTACATTGAGGAAACTCCTTCTTCTTCTATTCAGCTTAGACATGATCAAATTCTAAAATTAGAAGAGGAAAGAGAAAAATCCAAGGTCATTCATGCCAAACATCAGCAAATCATCAAAGCAGCTTTTGATTTAGTCTCATCCGGTTCAAAACAATTTCAAGTCGGTGATTTAGTTCTGAAATGGGACAAAGCCCATGAGGACAAGGTAAAACACACCAAGTTCCAGAAGATGTGGTTTGGACCATTTCAGATCTGTGAAAAGATAGGCCATTCGACCTTTATATTGCAAGACTTATCAGGGTTGAGAGATTCTCTCCATGTTAATGGCCTTACCTTGAAGAAATTCTTTAATTGAGGAGGTAACCCCTTCTCCTTTTAGTTTGATAGATTTTTGTAGTTTGTAAGATTTGTAGAAAATAATGTTGTAAGGTATCTACTATTGACCTTTGTTGTGTTTGAAAATTTGATCTACAGGAGTACAGTGATATTTGCTTTTAAGATAATAGAATTCTTAACCAAAAGGGATAATTTCTAGGAAATAAGGTATCATTGTATTCTGAAACCACATTTCAAGTTTTGTGAACTCCTCTCAAAAGTTTAAAGTATTGTAAATCATTTTCTATTTTCAAATTGGTCTCAAAAAGTTATCAATATCAAGATAGAAGCTAATCTAATTTCAGCATCTTCAACTCTTACCCTGTCATCCATTTACTCTTAAGGAGAAGATTTTTCATCCCATTCACTAAAGTTTATGATTACTCAGAGTGTAATTCTAAAATATCTGATATTAAAGATAATAGGTCTTATTACAAGCCTGCTTACCATGTTCATAGGGAAATAGTTTAACCGACATTACCAATACTGCATACTAAAACAGGGTAATGGCTTGAAATTATAAGACAAGGGGTCTCATCACGAGCCATCTTGTTCGGTTAGATTACTACTAGTGAATGGCATTGTCAATAGCTGGCCACCAAACCAGGACAATGGATTTTTATCTTATCAATAACAGAAAAAGGAAATGAAATACAAAATATGAAAACATGTTTTGAATTCATTTTGTTAATCACACTCTTAATTGGATGGAACAATGGACAATAGCATGGTTAAAAGGTATCCCTGTCGAAACTATAAACGTTTGCTGGCAGCAGAGGCTCTACCTATGACAGAGGAGTTCACTTTAAAAGCTGATTTGGAAAAGTTTTCTGTTTTATCATTATAAACCCATAGAGGCCTATTTAAAACTTAGAATGTATCTATTTTCTTTAAAAAGAGAGGAAATTAGCAAAAAATAGATTCATTTTACTTGGAATGCATATATACCTAGTTATATTAGAATTTTCCCCTTTGATTAGAACTCTATTTTGCAAAAGTTTAAGTATTTCTGTGCTTTTCAGAGATAACTGGTTCTTCCAGCGAATCGCCAATTGTTGTGCCCTACAACAACCCCCATTTTCATATCATTTATATTTAAAAAATTATTATATGAGATGGGTCCCTTTAGAAGTTAATTGGTATCAATATTGCATTATTTGAAAAAGGTCCGCAAACCAAATGAAGACATTATATAAAACCTTTTGAAGAACCCATTTTTGATCAAATAAAATAATCTTTTATCATCGCGATAAAGCAATCGCAAGATCGCATATCGCAATGACATACAAAACACAAATAAGTGACATATGGGTTCCGCCGATGCGACATCGCTATCGGCTATCAGAAATACTCTATGCAAGTCTTAAAGCACCCCAAGGCTTTACCCTCGATGCGATGCGATACTGCAATCGGCAATCGGCAATCGGCAATATCCTATGCACAATAATAAGGCGCCCAGGTCATACTCCTGATGCGATGCAATATCGCAATCGGCAATTGGCGATACACTATCTATGCACATTGTTATGCCCATTCACCCCGTTGCGATGCGATTTCGCTATCGGCGGTCGGTGGTATGCTATCCATATGGTTATATAACACCAATTATCCTGATGCGATGCGATATCGCTATCGGTGATCGGGGTTTCAAAATTGTCAACATAAGGATTTAGGTGTTCCCGATGCCCGATTATGATATAGCGCGGATTTCAAAAAAGCTGTTAAATGGAGGGATATTACGATCCGTTCGTATTTAAAGCTTGATCTGTTAAGCAATCGTTCACCTGCACTCAACCGCCAAAATATCCATAGCACGCTTAAGCGGGCCATTCGGCCGAATAATGGTATAATGAGCATTTAAGGGGTGGCAGGTCTTAAGCGGCCATTTAATGTAATTGTAAGATCTTCCCATGGATTGTATCCGTGACCATTTTTAAGAGTTAATCTCTCAGCACGCTTTGATCAATATATATTTCCCATATTGGATTTTCATTAGCATATCTCTGTGTTACGTTTATTTTCGCCGCTGTGCAGAATTCATCCATAGGAGAAAGCTCAAGCAAGATGGGGAAGAAATCCAAGAAGACCACAGGCGCTTCCGCTACACTAGCTGCAGGACAAGCTATCATGGACAAAAAGAAGGGCTTGATATCTGATACTACATGTACGGGTCTCGTCAGAGTTACTTGGCAAGGCACCTACAACCTGATTGAAGCCGAAGAACCAGTAAGGACAATAGTAGAAGCTACTATGGATTCAACTCGGAAGTCTGAGAGTACTCTCAAGGATTTAGTCGACACTTTCCTTCACCGAATAGCGGCCAGGGAACAAATTCTCCCATACACAGACGTAGTGCGGTGGGCGATTGAGGAAATCCCAATCTTGGATAGAACCTTCAGCACCAGAGACGGGAGAATTTTCGGGTCATTCAGGGCGGATGATCTAAGGCAAATGTACCATTTGCCTGAGCCAGAGAAGATATATAATAAGGCGTTCCTGGAGAAATTCGCAAATGAAAATGAAGTTGAATCCGAACCCATCCGGGATTGGAGACAAAATCCGACCAAGCACAAACACGAATCTTCCGGTAAGTATTCGGTTGATTCTCTGGCTTCTCCTTATTGCTATGCTGGAATAATGATGTGTAGATTATGGGGATTGCATGACTCTACTAATTTTACCATAGAAATGGTTCCTCTCATGGAAGCAGCATGCAACAGTATAATTATGGATTGGGCCACTATCCTTTCTGACAAATTAGCACAAGTTGTGCTTGTGTTTAGAAACAACACCCGTATTTCTGAAAGGGTAATTCCCCCATTTTAATACAGTGCCTATATTCTAGATACCCTCTGTTTTAACTCTGAATTCCCTGTACTCGGCTGGAGGTGGACTGCACAAGACCCCATGCCTATTCATATATATCATCAGAAATTGTGGAAATCTTCTTATAAACATCATCTATACCAAGTCTGTAATGGCTTTATGTTGCCTATTTATTATTCCATTTTCGATAAACCTGCTCCCATGATTTCCTATCAAGCCGGAATTGATTTAACCGAAATAGGTAGATGGTTCAAAGAGGAGAGATTTACCTACATAAGAGTTTTCGATAGCCAAGCCCGACCTCATGTTCTCCCTTTGTACATATTGGATAAACTGCTAGCGAGGGAAATTTCTTACCAAATCATTGCTGAGAGTGGTACACAAACGCTCAAGAAAAATAAGAAGCAAGGCTGGCCCTCTTTTCCTTTAAGGTGTGGTGTATATACCTTGCATGATCTCAAACATGCAGAAAAGGAAGCCACAAAAATTCAATCCTTGACTCTGGCGACTCTCCCAAACAGGCATTTCGATCCAAGTAAAGTTGCCTATAATGCATTAGAATAGGCCAAACTGACAAGATTTGATCATAAGGAAGATATCTTTGACGACCTGTTCTCTTCAGCTGAGTCAATAAATCAGGTTAAACCATTCGCCAAATCGAAATATAATGATGAAGGGTTGACTGAATTTAATAAACTTAGAGAACAGAGGTTGCAAACTCTGCCTCTAGATTTACTAGCAACAACCCCAACAACATCATCAAGCGAGCCTGGTCAGCAACAGAGAAAAGAACAGGAAGAAAATCAACAGACAGAACAGGAGGAAAGACAGAGGAAAGAGGAAGAGGAACAGCAAATGAAAGAGCAGGAGGAAAGACAAAAGAAGGAACAAGAGGAGCAACAAAAGAAAGAGCAGGAAGAAGTGCGGAAGGAGTCCCAAGCCGAAAAGAAAAAACAAACCACCATTGATGTCAATATAGATACTCGTATTGACCCTAAATTGCTCCAGGAATGGAAGCAATTTGATTCTATCATCAGTGGGTTGGAATGTTCCAAGGATACAGACACTTCCAAGAAAAACGATACACAGGACATCACTTCACCTCAGTTTCTAAGTGGAACCAGCGGCCCACCCATTTATAAGGATGTTGAAGTAATACCAAAAGACCCCTCCGACCAAATAATTCTCTAGGTAGAAGATATTCCTCCCCTGGATGTTTTCTACAGCCCAAGGCATAAAGCAGTGGTAAAACGACAAAGGAAAAGAAAGAGGATTGATCAACCTTCCCTTTTCCCAGAGCAAACTATTACGGGCAGCGTGGTTTGAAAGGAGGAGTTCGACCCCTCCGATGACCTGACAAAACTGTCACAGTATGCGGGACCCTATTCGGCAGCGACAATCGATAAGGCATCGGAGGTAAGTCTTCTACTGAAAACCAAGGATCAAGAAATTTTCGCATTATAGGCAGAATTGGCTGAGACAAAGCAGAAGGCAGAGCAGGCAGAGCAGCAATTGTTGACACAACAACAAGTGAACAGTCAACTAACTCAGCAATTACAGGCAGAAAAGCAAAAGATCGACCAAAGCGCGATCCAGAAACAGAAGGAATTATCAGAGGCATTGGCACAATTAAGGGCAGCAAATGAGCAAATGATGAAAACAAAGGATGAGCAAATCGCTCAATTGTCATCGCAGCTCGAAAAAAATAAAGGGCGCTCCACAAGTGGCTGAATTCAGAGCAGAAGCATTACAAATAAACACTGCATTAATATCCCAAATTAAGCTCCTGTGTCAACAAATCGCTTAGGCAGAGCCACTGTGTGAATTAACGACATCCATAAATCAGCAGGTAGAGAAGGCCATAAATGAATTGGATCAAGCCGAAGAGATCATAACTGCATTTCTTGACTGGCAAGATTCTGATCAAGGGAGAGCAGCAAATTTGCCCAGGATCTTAGCAACACATAAGGATATACTCTTCACAGAATGGCAGTCTCAGATGATGAAAGCAGAGAGAGCGGCTTCAAGATGTAAATCAACTTCCAGCAATCTAGTTGAACTAGTTAACAACACTCTCTACTTATCAAATATGATTTCCCAATGTATACCAGGAAAATTGACAACAACAAACACATTGGAGCAATCATGTTATCCTGATTTAGAGGAAAAGGGGAGATTAATCGCTGGGATTAACAGTTTAACCATGGATGCATATTGGCTCTTCCTAATTAAGCCACATACACAGAGAGCCGCCCTTAAGTGCCTAACAGATGCGATCGGGTATATAATTCCCAATATTCAGGATGCCACCTATGCCGCCAAGCTCAGTTCGCGCCTCAACAAACCTCCTGAAGTAGAGCCAATGCTTGCGATAAGTCAACTCAGATTTAAAGGCAAGAAACCTACTTGATGAATCATGCCGTTGATTGCCAGATCGCTGAGGAAAATAGGATCAAGATTTATTGATACCAATTTAGTAGGATTTCAGTTTAATAGATATTTAGATTGATTTAGTATTTATAGACCCTTTCATTGTTTTGGAAAGCGTCGTAAAGTTTTGTACCAGACTTAAAAGACTGAAGTTTGCACTATTGTGCTTCAGTCAATATTCTTTTATGAAACTGGACCAGTTGTTCTTAATTCGACAAGGAAGCTTTTTATGCAATTGTGCACTATTGTCTTTGTTGAGAATGTTTTTGCGGTTAAGGAAGAACTACAAGTAGCGATTGATATTGGGAGTGTCAAGCAGCTCATATGGTATTTGTATCTATGTCTGAATTCATTCCTTTCATATGAATTGTTATGTGATTATTCTTGCTATTATTGATTATATGCATGCGCTGTGACAGCAGATCTATATTCATTCCACTATTGGATGTTTATGATGTGTTTTTTTTAATCATGTATATGTCAATGATATAAACGATAAGTGTGGTAATATCGCTTTAATCGCTTTGCTTAACTATTTAAGCACAGTAATCATGAATGAAATAATGTCCCTGTCTATTAGATGGAGTCATCTATATGCCTGTTTATAGACACCGATCGTCAAGCACTGCACTTTAAAGCTCAATAAGTTCCCGGGATAGATCATAATTTATGTATTCTTGTTAATATTTTAGTTATTCGCTCACCGTTAGTCTAAGTTATAAATCATCCATTCATCCCGTTTATCCACTTTTGGGAAACTTGTCCCATTATCCCCAGTCGGAGCCACTATTCCAAACGGAAAAGGAGTTGTACTAAGGTCCGGACCGGATGGTTATCCCCGATGTTGTTGCAGCGATTTTCGAGGCATCAACACAACCCAAGTTAATAATCCATGTAATAAAGTTAATAAAGAAAAATAAGACCAAGGTCATGGGACAAGTATTCCAATCTGAATATTGGGCAAAAGCATAGTGATGGGCATCATGAGTGATTAATTAATAGTTACGGAAATTTGCAAAGGTAAAGTGGCATTTATTGACATTTATTTATGAAAATAATTGAAAATAGGAGAAAAGGAAGGTGAAAGTCACATAACTGCATGTGAAGAAAATTGAAAGAGAAATGAAGGAAAATGAAGAAAATAAAGGCGTCAATCATAAAAAGGCTTCTGAGAATCAATTCACAGCTTTTGTCAGTTCATCATTTTATCAAATTTAGCTTGGGGCTCTCTTCTATTCTCTCCCTCACACTCTTGCATGCTTATAGTTTCTTAGAGAATTGTGGCATACTTTGGATTTGGAGAAAGAAGTAAAAGGAAAAGAAGAAAAGTGCAAGGGGGGAGCTGGATGAATAACTACATTGGGATTACTTGGCAGGTATGAAGTTGCATATATGGTTTCCTTGCTAGCTTTGGCATGCATGGTATATGCATATGGTTATTTTGTTATCATCGATTATTGACATGGAGGATTTCCTGGATTGACAGTGGCTTTTCTGATCCTTTCCATTTCCTAGATAACCATGGTGTCATGGGTTTCCCACTTGATTTTTTTGATTGGTTCTCATGTTCCTTATGGTTTTGGGTTGAGTTACTAGCTCCTAGAGTTTTGGTTGGAAAATTTCTCTGGAAGCCTTGGAACAACTTGGGTTGAGTTACTAGTCCTAGAAACCTTGGTTGGAAATACAGTCTGGAGCCCTTGGTGGGTTGAGTTACTGGTCCTGGAGCCTTGGTTGGAAAAGCGCTCTATATCGTTACTGTAGTTGTGGGTTGAGTTGCTAGTCTTCGTTCTGCATTGAAATAAATGCTCTAAAGCCCTAAAAAACTTGGGTAGAGACCGATCTAGTAATGGTTAGTGATGTCCAACTGTGAGCTGGAAACATTAGTTAATGGTTGAGGTGGTTTGGCCTCTCGAATCCCTAACTTTCATTTTCTTGGTTTATTCCATGAGCTCCCACATTAATTCTTAGAGTATCGCATGGGGGTGATTGGGTGAAAAAGGGATTTGTTTCAGCCAAATCTATAGCCGGATGGTATGTGAAAGTCCATGACTTGGTTGGATTTTCAATATGTTAATAAGAGCTATTTTCCTCTTGTATTTCATTAGTATTTATACTTTTTATTATGTGGTTTTGATGGATGATTTATCCTTGTTGTTATTGTAGTTATATGTTGGTTACAAGCATGGTTTCATGACATATTCTAGTTATGGCTCTTATCATGTGTGATTGGTAGATGAATGGTTATTGAATGCATGACCTTATAGAATTTATTCAAGCTATTGTGAAAGGGAATTGAACCTTCTTAACAATCCTTAGATAAGTATCAGACCCTGATGTTCAGAACTGTAGATTACATGTTCACAATGTGCATGGTTAAGCCTGTTTAGGTCAAGTTCTTGACTAAGTTTCACATTTATGGCTTTGTCCTTGTGTCATTCATCATTATAGAAAGTTATATCAAGCTCTGTGAAGAATTCTAGACACTAGCTCTGAAAAGGCGGTTCAGATTTCAAGGTCACATGCTCAGAACTAGGAAATCTAGATTGCAGTTGTCGGAAGGAGGGTTATCCATGTGATTTGAGGGTCACATTCATTGAATTTTCTTGTTAAGAAAGTGAATTGGAGTCCAAATCATTAAAAAAATAAGTTAGCTTAGGGTTTTCACACCTCGAGTGGTTTTTTGGCTCTTATGGGTCATGTAGCTCATGAGGAAGGTCAGTAAGGATTCCTCTTGTCAACTCCATTTCCTTGATGTGATCTAGGTGGTCGAGTCACATTATACTAACTCACCTCTCATGTTTACGCTCGCATGGTGACAAACGTGGGAATATATGGGAGGGGTGGTTACAGAGTGTTATTAGAGCTCCCATGTTCAACAGTTGGACTGGATGGGTGGAATGTGTTTGATATGCATGCATGTAAGTTCTGTATGTGCTTGTTATCTATACATGGTGATGGCCATTATTGTATTTTTGTCATCATGTAGAAATTGGCAATTTTTTTGTTGAGATGATGGACATGTTGAGTTTCGTATATGTTTGTGTGTGTGTGCGCGCGCTAATCTGGATTGATCTTACCGACAATATTGCCTCCCTTGAACTTCTCTGAGGTAGGTTTGGTTATGTTTATATTTGGTTTATCCAACATAGTATGTTTGTAGTAAGAAGATTAAATATGACAAGAAAAATGGTGGACTATAGCTCATGTGATTCTCCCTATAGATCATATGAGCATCATGGTGATGAGTACTCCCCTCACATAGAAGACACACTTAGAAGTTTGAAAGCAGACATAAAAAGTTGTAAAGAAAATAATGCAAGATCATTTAGTCATAGGAAAGACGTGCTAGGGCACAAGAGAAACAAGAAAGGTCAATACACTGATTCTTCATATTTTATCATATTTACAGATACAAAGACTACTTAGGATCTATCGTGGATAGGAGGAAAGGAAAAATGGCTCATATGGCATCTCGATTAGGGAATAGGATGGATAGAGAGGATACAGTTAGAGATAGAATATTTCTATATACACTTGACTAAAGGGTAGTGATCATGGGTTCTATCATAATTTTGGTTTAGAGAGACAATATGGTCATCACCGTCACCAACGTAGGAGGACTGAGAAGGAGTATTTTGTAGAAGAGTTCAAGAAAGAAAAGCCACCTACATTCAATGGAGAAAATAAGAAGTCATAGGATGCAAAATCTTGGTTGCTTCAGATGAAACAGTTTTTTAGATTGCATGACTATTTAGGAAACATGAAGGCAAGGATAACTACTTTTAATATTAAAGGTAAATTAGATATTTTGTGTGAACATGTGAAGAATGTCAGAGTCATTCAGGGAGAGGAGTTAACTTGGAGTGAGTTTGAGAGACTTTTCAGGAAGCATTATCTATATAAGAGATATTATGATGACAGGGGAAAACGAATTGTATGAGCTTAAGATGGGATCTATGACTAATGAGCAGTATACTACCAAATTCTTGGAGTTGTTGAGATATGTTTCTTACCTTAAGGGGGAGAAATAAAATATTTAGAGATTCATAAATGGGTTACTGGTGTCATTCAAACACAACCTTGAGTTTGATTAGCCTAGATTATTAGAGGAAGCCATCAAAGAGTTGAACCATTGTTATGAGAAATTGAAGTGCAAGTCTGAATCTAAACAGGATTAGGAAGGAAATGCCAGGACTAAGGGAAAATAAGATACGAAGCAAGGAAGACTACATGACAAAGGTAACAAATAGAATGCAACACCACAAAATAAGTTCAATGCATTTGACAGAGTTCGAGGATTGAGTATGAGGATAAGAATAAGGGTGATAGAAGGAAGCCTATGTAGTGTTGGACTGGTGGCAAGGATCATCACATGAGATATTTCCCATAACATCAAGGTGGCCGACCACAAATATACAATGCTCAGTTGCCACAAATAGTGGGGGATGTTTGACATAGTATTCATTATCGAGATGGATGGTAATCATTGTGATCAAGTTGTTTCTATTTTAATCGATCCTGAATCTAATTATAGTTGTGTTAATCCTAACCTGGTTGATAAGTGTGTTTTGGATAAATAAGTGCATGCAGAGTCTTGGTTAGTGAAATTGGCTACACATACTAAGAAAAGAGTTCATCATTTAGTAAGAGCTTGTGCATTTGATTTGAATGGTATGTCTACATTAGCACATCAAAACATGCTTCCGTTGGGATCATATAATATTTTTTTAGGTATGGATTGGTTGTATCTTCATAGGACTAAGGTGGATTGTTATGAAATGGAAATTGAGTGCTTGGATGACAATGGAGAACAAAGAATATCTCAAGGTAAGAAGAGGGCAACATCACTTAGAATGGCTATAAATATGTATGAAAAAGGTAGTCACAACAAAGGGTGTGTATTATTTGTAGTTCATATTTCTATCGATGAACATAAGGATGTTGAGGATGTTGATGTATTGAAGAGGTATCCAATTTTACAATAGTACCAGGATGTGTTCCCAGCAGATGTTTTAGATTTTCCACCTCAGAGAGAAGTGGAATTTTCTATTCAGTTGGTATGAGCAGCACCTTCATCAAAGGGATCTTACAAGATGAGTACTCCAGACTTAATGGAACTAAATTTATAGTTGGAGTAAATGCTTGATAAGGGATAAATTAGGCCAAATGTGTCACCTTGGGGTGCATCAGTATTATTTGTGAAGAAGAAGGTTGTTATTGTCAAGTTATGTATTGATTATAGGAAGTTGAGCAAGGTGATGATTAAGAAGAAGTATCCTTGATGACTTACTAACTTTCCTGATAAATTAAAGGGAGAAACCATGATCTTGGAGATTGAATTGAGTTCAGGATATCATCAAGTATGCATCAAAGAAGAGGATATTTACAAAATTTCTTTCTAGACCAGGTATGGGCATTATGAGTTTGTTGTCATACTTTTAGGTTTGATTAATGCTCTAGCTACTTTCATGTCTTTTATGAATAGTGTGTTACATCCCTATATCGACATGTTTGTGATTATATTCATTTATTATATATTGATATATTGTACAAATGAGGAAGAGCATGCAAGACATCTTGCAATAGTGTTAACATTAATAAGAGAGCATCAGTTGCATGCTAAACTTAGTAAATGCAGCTTATTCCAGACAAAGGTCGATTACTTGGGGCATGTGGATTCCAATGAATGTATAGCAATGGATTGGGAAAAGATGGAATGGGAAGCTCCTAGGAATATGGATGAGGTTAGACCATTCATGGGGTTAGCAAGTTACCATAGAGAGTTCATCAAGAAATTATCATGGATTACATATCCTATTACATCATTCCAGATGAAAGGAAATAAATTTAAATAGATAGATGAATGTGAACTGAATTTTGAGGAGTTGAGGTAGTTGCTTACAAATGCTCCAGTTCTAATGATTGCAGATCTAGACAAAGAGTTTGTGGTATATAAATATTCTTGAAATAGAGGACTGGGTGGGGATATGATGGAGGAGGGAAAGGTAATGTGCTAAGAATCAAGGAAAATGAATGAGCATGAGAAGAATTATGTTGTGCATGATCTTAGGTTTCCTGTGATCATTCTTGCATTGAGGATGTGGAGACACTATCTTCTTGGAATTAGGTTTGTATTGATGAGAGATCACAATGGACTCTGATATTTGTTTGACCAACCAAATATGAATGCCAGGTAACCTAGGTGGTTGGTTACGATTAGTGAGTTTGATTTCAAGACTAGGTACATCAAGGGCAAAGAGAACAAGATTGCAGATGCTCTTAGCATAATATTATATGTGTATCACTTAGAAGCTATGAGTTTATATGGGATAGATTTACAAGATCAAATCTTGTAGGCAAGACAATAGGATGAAATGTAGCAACAACTTAAGCACAAGTTATAGAATTATGCTACATCTAAACAAGAGGTGGATTATCATCTCGCAGCAAATGGTTGGGTCATATTTAAGGAAAAGATCTATGTGCAAGACAACAGTGAACTCAAGAATATTATCGTGAAGGAATTTCATGCTAAGTTTTATTTAGGTCACCTGGGATATCTATTATCACTAAAAATTGTTCATCTAACCATATCTAACTATATGGATTGAAATACACCATGTAAGACCAATTTTACCATAGTAAAATTACTTTCCCCATAATAAATAACTTGATAAACCACATTTATTAAGTTATTTATGGTTAAACCCATGGTGAATAATTAAATAAATTATTATTTATTTAATTTTCCTCTAGGAATAATTAATTAAACAATCAAATCGTGACCAGGGAGCTCTGCAACTGCGAGCCTCGGCTCCATTCCACGAGATCCGCTCCCTACGGGCTCTGAAGCCTGCGGCTCCCCCCGCTCTCTGCGGCTTCTCGTCTCTGCGGGCCTGCCTACAATAGACCTGGTTTTGATATGATATTGTCAGTCGATTCTCTGGCTAGGGTTTGGCCGTTGCTGCGTAGCTGCCCTTGTGATGGCTGGCACCAGGCCAGATCATATGGAGACGCAGGGCCAACCCTTGGATCCGCCCTCTAATCCTGTCGTTGATGCTTTCAATCAGCTCCTGGTTGGCTTGCCTTCGAAGAAAAGAAGTGATGCCTCAAAATCCGTTAAGAAACTCGATGAAATTCCTAAGATCTCTTTGCCTCTGGAGACCCCCATACAAGTAGCTTTGTCTCTGGAAGATTGTGGACTTATTGGCCAATTCGCGGGACTTTGGCCCTCTCCAAAAACTACTGAGCAATGGGTTAACAGGAATTGGGCGCCTCTGATCAATCAAAGTGTTACCTCATACTTTTTGGGGCGAGGGTATTTTCTTTTCGAATTTACCTCCAAAGAAGACAAATATCTAATCTTTTGAAATGGGTCGTATTTCATGGGTCCTCAGGGACTCTACCTGAACAAATGGACTCTGGACTTTGACCCGGTGGTCGATGTTCCCGAGGCTATTTCGGTGTGGGTTCATCTCCCAAATCTACCAGTTCACTGTTGGAACTGGGACTCCTTGAAACACATTGGCAACTCCCTCAGGAAATTCGTAGTTCGGGCGAGAAACAAGGATCAATACGATTGTGCCAGGATTTGTGTAGAGGTAGATCTAGAGGTGGGTCTACCAAAGGCAATCAAAATCAAAGTCGGCAGCTGGTCCCATGTGCAGATCTTGGATTATGAATAGTTGCCATTCAAATGTAGGAAATGTCACGTTTATGGGAATTTTGCCAGAAACTGTCCAACCAATGCAGAGCTAGAGAAAGGGAATGAAGAGGGCTGGAACCAAGTCAAGCGAGAAAGAGCCAACCACAAGGGGTAGAAACAGGGTGGACCCTCTGGCAAAGGCAATCTCCAAGCTAATGTCCAACGACCCCCTCCCAAAAAGGCACAAGAAAAGAAATTTGACCCTCTAAGCCAGCCGACAGAAGACACACCAGAGGTAGAAACCCAAAAACTAGTCTCTTCAAGTAAAGGCACTCCTCCAGCTTCCCCCAAAGAAGTTGAAAATCCCAAAGGCATGGCCTTAGAGGATGAGGAAGAAGAGCACGAAACTAATGAGTCAGAAGAAGAAAGAGAAATAGGAGAGTCCCAAACCTCAGTAAGAAGATATACAAGAGGCCATAAAACAGAAAAAAAAAAAAAGAAAAAAAAGAGAGCAGCAAACCTACAAAGACAAGTTACAGGATAGCCAACCAACTCCGGAAAAACTGCTAGCCTCAAAGCCCAAGATGGTGAAAAATCAGCCGCAAGGCTCCAAGGGAGCTCACCAGAAATATAAATAATGAAGGTCATCTCCTGGAATTGCAGAGGTATGGGGAGAAAAGTTAAGGAAGAAGCCATAAGAAACCTAATAAGAACAGAAGCTCCAGACATACTTCTCGTCCACAAGACCAAGCTGGAAGACAAAGTCTTCCTACAAGTAAGCAAAAATCTATGGTCCAAAAGTGAAGCAAGAGCAATCTCAGCCAGGGGTGCCTCGGGAGGGATTGGTACACTATGGAACTCCAATAAATATGTAGTCATCTTTGAATTAAGCAACACTCACTGGTTGCTGCTAAAAATGCAGAATCTAGACACAAAGGAAACCTTCAGCCTCTTCAATGTATATTCTCCAGTTCCGGGAGAAAAAGGATTGCTGGGACACTATAAGATGACAGGCAGACTTGAAAATTTTTGAAAATACAATCATTGCTAGAGACCTCAACCTCACTCTTCATTCGACTGAAAAAAGGGGGGTAGTGTAGTCTGAGATCCGACAAGAGAATGGGCAGAGGATCTTTCGCAAGATTGGGACTTACTAGACATCAATCCCTCATCCGGTAAGTTCTCTTGGTCTAACAAAAGAGTAGGCCCTGGACACATTGCTGCCAGGCTAGATATATTTTTCATTCAAAGCTTTTCTATTACTGGGTATAGAACCTAGAATGCACATTCTTCCTAGCAACATCTCGGATCATAAGCCTATAAAGCTAGGGCTCCTTGCCCATCTAGATTTGGGCCCTATCCCCTTTCAATTTAGTCCCCTTTGGGTTAAGGAGCCTCTTTTCATGCAAACAGTCAAAGATTGTTGGAGCCAGCCTGTCAAAGGTTAACCCTTCTTCATCTGGGAGAAAAAGCTCAGAAGGGTTAAAGGAGTTCTGAAACGTTGGGCCAAAACCCTGTCTAATCCTGCAACAGAAAGGAAAGACATCAAAGCCTCTCTTGCCTCTCACTAAATCCACATGGAGAGCGCTATAGTCACAGAGGAGATGATAGATCAAGAAAATCAGCTGCAATAGAGCTATCATAAGGCTTGCTTAGCTGAAGAAGAATACTGGAGATTAAAATCTCGAAACCTTTGGCTCAAAGCACGGGACAGGAACACGGGTTTCTTTCACAAGCAAGCCCAGGCCAGGAAATGCTTTAACACTATTTCTGAGATCGAGGAAGATAATGACACGCACAGGGAATTCGCATAAATTAAGAAAGGAGCCTTCTCTCATTTCCAAAACTTGTACAACGATGATCAAGAGCCGCTCCAACACCAAGAGCTGCTATAAATTATCCCTCAATCAATATCTCCTTGTATGAACAGGATTCTAGAGGCCAAAATCACTAAAGAGGAACTTAAAAAGGACCTCTTTGGCATGGATCCGAACAAGGCCCCGGGGTCAGACGGCTTCTCCGCCAGGTTCCTCCAAGTCTATTGGCCGATTGTTGAAAAGGACCTTCTCAAAATGATACAAAAGTCTCAAAATACACATAAAATAGGAGGCTCCAAAAACTCCGCTTTCTTAGCTCTCATACCAAAGGAAAAAGGTGCCAACAACTTTAGCAGATTCTGCACGATCTCATTATGCAACACTAGGTACAAATTAATCACCAAGGTCATTGCAAATAGACTTAAGCCCATTATGCCTAGAATAATTCCTGAAAATCAAGGAGGCTTCATCCAAGGAAGGAAGATCGTGGGCAATTTCACTCTCATTCATGATAAGTCTTCTCCGAAAGGAACAAGGTATGGTGATCAAACTCAATTTAGCAAATTCCTTTGATCGAGTAAATCATAGATTTATTTTAAAAGTCATGTGAAAATTTGGTTTTGGAGTAAATTTCGTAAAATGGATCTGGGTATGCATCTCAGAGCCATGGATTTCCCCTCTTGTAAATCGAAGAGCCACTGAATTTTTCAAAGACTTGAGAGGACTTAGGTAGGGATGCCTCCTCTCCCCTCTACTTTTTGTCATCGAAGCCTCTGTCTTCAACTTTTTGTTAGACAAAAAGATGCAAGATCAAGAAATTAATGGTATATGTATTGGTAGAGGGGTCAAAAGCATAAACCATGCCTTATTTGCAAATGACACTCTGTTGTTAGGAAACTCCACCCTCTCCTTAGCCTCTAAGTTTAAAGCTATTCTGGATTATTTTAGTAAGGCCTCAGGTAGCGCTGTTAACAAGAATAAATGTCATATATTTAGCTGTAACACCTCACCCAGGATTCTCTCTACCATATATAGATGCCTGGGCTTTGCAACCTCCTCCTCCAGGACCTCATTTAAATATTTAGGCCTCCCTGTTTTTCATAAGAGACTTACAATCAAAGACTAGCACCCTCAGCTTGAAAAATTCAAGTCTAAGATCAAAACCTGGGGCTACCGCTGGCTCAACGCTGCTGGCAAGTTTGTCCTTATAAAATCTCTCCTCTCCAGCCTCCCCTTATTCCAATTTGCTGGACTTCTCACCTCGGTAACCATTCTAAACAAAATGGATGAGTTCATGCGTAGGTTTTTCTGGAAGGGTGGAAAACAGAACGAAAATAAAATTCCTCCCATCGGTTGGGAAACTATTTCCAAGCCGCTGTGGGAAGGTGGATTGAATTTTACAAATATATGTCAACATAATGTGGCTATGGCAGCAAAAACTATCTGGAGGATCATTGTGCCCAAGCCTGGATGGGCCCAGCTGGCTCTATGGAAAAAATATTTCAGAGGACCTCGTTTAAGCTTCCTAGAGAATGTGATCCAATTGTCGAAATCGCCTTTTCTCAAGTTGTATGCAAAAGTAGCACCATTAATCAAAATGCACTCCTTATGGATCCCTGGAAATAGCAGAAATATCAAAATCTGGACTGACAAAATAATGAATATGGATTCAATCGAAGACAGAACATCCATTAGAGAACTGCGCTACTGGATGGACAGAGAAGGGCTATGCACATTGTGGGATATCTCTCTATGGTTCAACTCAGTATGGGAAGGCTGGAAATGCATTGAAGTGTCGGTCCAACTGCGTAGTGAATGGTCCACGCTGCTAGAACACCTTCACGGCCTGGCACCCACGCAACTGAGGAAAAAGGATTTGAAAGGTTGGGGATAGAATGACAGAGGATACGCTATTTCCATGGGTTACATTAAGCTAAATGAAAGGCCTTACGTTCCCCCTGACCTAGCACCTTGGCAAGGAGTCTGGCACATTCCCTCATGGCCCAAGATCGATCTCTTTGCTTGGAAACTTTGTCATGGACGAATTCTAACGTATGACATCTTGCAAAGGAAAGGATTTCACCGGCCATCCATATGCTCATTGTGCAAAGAAAAATCTGAAACATCTGTCCACTTAATTCTTGAATGCAAGTTCTCCAAGAAAATGTAGCTCTCCTTCATTCATAAACTGAATCCCAACTTCCTGATGCCTTGTTCCACTGTGGAGCTATTCTCTAATTGGGCAGTCAGATACCCAGGTCCATCTCCTAAAAATCAGGTAATTAAAACAGCATGGGCCATTCTTCCAAAGATTCTTTGCTGGTAGATTTGGCTTGAACGCAATAGAAGAATTTTTAAAAGCACTAACCAGAACAACAAGGCCTTAGAAATCAAAATTAAATGCCATATAAAGGAGTGCTTGACTAATATTAAAGATGATACTAATCGCAGCCAATAGGACATTACTTGGGGTTCCCTCCTCGTCTTGCAATTTCAACCTGCAGTCAGAAACACCCTCTCTATTAAAGATTGGCAAATAAGAAAATTTGAAGATGACTTTCAAGACTGGCTCAAATCTCACTCAAGGCACTCTCTCTTCTTTGATGGGGCAGCAAAGGGAAATCCGGGCAAAGCTGGTGCAGGAGGTGTTATGGTAAATCCATATGGGGAAAAATCCATTCCTTCGCTTGGGGGCTTGGACATACAACTAACATTCAAGCTGAGGCTCTGGCCCTCTTTCAAGGCCTCAAGTTCCTCAAAGATTTAAATATTGATGAAGCTAATGTAATCGGTGACTCCCAAATCATTATAAATGCAATGATATCTAATTCCCGAGTGTTGGACCTCAAGCTAGCAAGACTGATATCTAGAATCAAGGGCCTTGGAAAAGACTTTCAGAAGCTAAACTACTTCCATGTGCTGAGAGCCCTTAATAAAGAGGCGGACAATGAGGCCAATAAAGTTGCCCTCCTCTCAACAGGGATCAAGCAGAAAGACAAAGAAGAATCATGGGACCCCATCCCTTAATCTGATTGCTGCCATGTTTTACTGTTTGCTCTTAAAGCAATTTGTTTGTATCTCCAAGTGGGGGAAAATTTCAGAAATCAAAAATATAGACCCTATATCAAGGAAGAAGTCTACAAGATTTAGAGGCATGCTCACTCATAGAAGTGAGTTGCATCAGGACACAGAAGTCCTCTATGTAATCAGTTTTTCGGCATTCAGGCCAAGAGGAATATAAATACCCCATAACTGTTTCTGTCAAATAATAATAATAATTAAACCATCATTTAACTAATATGTCTTGTCATATTTGACCCAAGCACGAGAAATAATTAGATAAATCATTATTTTTCTCTAGGAATAATTAATTAATCATTATTTAGTTATTATTCCATGTTAAATTTGACTACATTACCTAGGAATTATTAAACAAACCATTATTGGTTTATTATTCTTTAACTACATTTTCGAAATAATAAATAAATCATTTATTTATTCAAAGTAAAAGTATTTGACCAAATTAAATACTTTTTCTCTGCAACAAAATATAATAAAATATTCCAAGTGGTTAGGTCTAGAATTTGGTTAATACTATTTTATTATTTTCCATTATTTGAGAATAACCTAATATTTTGTTATGAAATGAAGGGGTTGACATTCATTCTTCACTTTCGATTATTTTCATTGTTGCACTCACTATTGTAGTTCTGATTATTATCACTGTCACCTTCCATTTCTTTTTATCCTTGAGATCCCATTTGAGCTCTATACACACATTTTGTTGGGTTTATACATTGTAGAGAGGAGGGACACTGCCAAGCTAAAGCATTGAGGACAACCAAGAACCCATCCCATTTGAGGGGGATTTCTAACATTTTACCTATTCCTTTCACTTTATGTTACATAATAAAATTACAATTTCGTATTCTTGTCTTGTCCATTAGTCATTTCAGAGTTATTATTCTCTATAGTTCTTATTTCTTTCTACTGTATAATTGCTTTTGCTGCATAGATCTGGAAGTTTGCATGTTTTATTTCTTATATCTGTTGCAGATCTAAAGGGTTCTACAACCATTTTTGTTGTGAGGGTTTTTTATCATCCACAACATAATGTGTGCTCTTTTCATACACTCTTGATAAGAATAAACCATAACAATATTCGAAAACATTGAATAAGGGTAGGAATTTCTACCATTTGTTGAACTTGAAGAAAGAGGTGGCAACATTTGTGGCGATATGTTTGGATTGTCAACAAGTAGAAGCAGAGTGTAAGCATCCAGGTGGGTTATTATATAAAATTCTGATTCCAGAGTGGAAATGGGAGGTCATTTCCATGGACTTCATTATAGGTTTGTTTAGGAAATCTAGACAACATGATTCTATTATTGTGGTGCCTGACAAGTTGAACAAGGTAGCACACTTCATTCCAGTAAACTCTACGAATTTAGCTAGTGAGGTAGCACATGTCTTCATCAGAAATATAATGTGTTACATGGTTATTTGAATAATATTGTGTCAAATAGAGATGCCAAGTTCATTTACAGGTTTTGGAAAGAGTTATTTGTAGGTTTGGGGAGATGGATGATTTATGAAGCTACATGGGAGATGGATGATCAAATTCGAGCTATGTATCCTTCTCTATTCGCTGGTTAAGCATATTTATTTGGGTATATGTTTTGATGATTTCTTTTGGTTATGATTATATATGAATATGTATGATGTAAGTACCACATCGAGTTGTGTTATAAAGCTCCAAAAAGCATTATGGTGTTCACGATATGTTGGTTATGTCTTCAATAGTATGATATAATGTAAATGCTACATTGAGTTGTGTTATAAATCTCCATGCGAAGAATGTGTTTTGTTTGTTTATAAGTTTCATTTAAAACTAAGGATGATTTTCCCCAAGGGGGATGGTTTTGTAATAGCCACAATTAAAAATACATGTAATAAAGTTAATAAAGGAAAGATAAGACCAAGGTCATGGGACATGCATTCCAAACTTAATGTTGGGTAAAAACATAGGGATGGGGATCACTGGTGATTAGTTAATGGTTATGGAAATTAGAAAAGGCATTTGCAAAGGATTTGGAAAGACAAAGTGACATTTATTGGCATTTATTTATGAAAATAATGGAAAATATGAGAAAGGAAGGTGAAAGGTCACATAATTGAATTTGAGGAAAATTGAAGGAAAAATGAAGGAAAATGAAGAAAATAGAGGCCTCAATGATAAAAAGGCTTCTAAGGATCAATTGACAACTTCTGTCAGTTTAACCTTTTCTTAGTTTTAGCTTGGATCTCTCTTCAATTCTCTCACTCACACTCTTGTAAACTTAGATTTTCTTAGAGCATTGTCACATACTTTGGATTTGGAGAAAGAAGGCAAAGGAAAAGTAGGAAATCATAAGGGGATAATGAGATCAACAAGTACAATGAGATTGATTCGTAGGTATCAAGTTTCATGTATGATTTCCTTACTACTTTTGGCATGCATGGTATATGCATGTGGTTATTTTGGTTATGATATGTCATTAGCATGGAGGATTTCTTTGATTAACAACAAATTTTTCCTAGCCTTGCCATTTCCTAGATAGCCATGGTCTTGTAAGTTTCCCACTTGATTGTTCTGATTGATTCTCATGTTCCACATCACTATGGTTTGAGTTACTAGTTCATGGAGCCTTGGATGGAGAAACACTCTGGAAGCCCTTGAACACCACAGATTGAGTTACTAGTCCTGGAAGACTTAGTTGGAAAAATGCTCTGGAACCCTTAGAGGGTTGAGTTACTAGTCCTAGAGCCTTTGTTGGACAAATTTTGTTCAGCCCTATGAAAGTTGTCGGTTGAGCTACTAGTCCTAGAGTTGGGTTGGAACAAACACACCCTTAACAACTTGGGTAGAGACCGATCTGGTGATCATATGTGATGTTTGACCATGAGGTGGAACAATTAGTTGATATGCATCCCTATGAAAATTCCATGTAATAAAATCTGATAAGCAAGAATAATAACCATGGTTGATGGGACACTTATTCAAAGCTGAATTTTGGGTAGGACATCCTAGGGGGTGTTCATTTGGTTGTTTATGGCTAAGGAAATGGCTAAGGCTTTTGAAAGGAAAAATGGAATTTTTGGCACATTTATTTATGAAAATAATGGGAATTAAGAGAAAAGGGAGGTCAAAGGTCACAGGTTGCATGTGAGGAGGAAATTGAACGAAAATAATGGAAAATGAAGAAAATAGAGGCCTCATTAATAAAATGAATTTTGAGTATCAGTTGGCAACCTCTTTTCAGTTTAGATTTGGAGCTCCCTCATTATTCTCTCTCTTACAATTGGACACTTAGAGTTTTATGGAGCATTTTGGCATTGGAGCAGAAAAGGAAAAGAAGGCAAGAGGAAGCAAAGATCAAGCAATGAAAGGTAGGATCAAGCAACTATAATAGGATTCATTGTAGTTATCGATTTTCATGTCTATTTTCCTTACTATATTTGGCATGCATAGTATTACACGTGTTTCTTTTTTGTCATGGCATGGGGTTTTCCAAGTGTAACAATGTTTTCAACCTAGCCTTGCCATTTCCAGATAGCCATTGCATGATGGGGTTCTCATGTTTTGGTCTAGATGGATTTCCAGATGGATTCAAACGTGACTGGGGTGGATCTCTAAATGATAGAGCACATGGCCTAGTGCTCCTTGAACCAAACTTTGGATCACAGTAAAGCCACTATCCTTGTGACCCCTAAGCCAGAATGTGGGTTGCTGTAAAGCGAGTATTGTGTTGCGTTGGTGGGCCTAGGTGTCCTTGTCAGTGAATGGTCGGATATACGGTAAAGCCAAGCGGTGGTTTTCTCTTTTTTGGGCCTCGTAATCCTGAGTTTGGGATATGTGGTAAAGCCTCAAGAGTGGGTCTTAGTTTAGGGTATAGTGATCTAGCTTTGGATTACGATAAAACTTGAGAGACTAGGAGATAGGAAAATTCCTCATTGTATATCCTATTATGACGTGTTTATTGTGTTGGCCTACTGATCCGGGATGGATTAAGGTAAATCACAGTTTTTTATTCATGAGGGTGAGGTGGTTTAGCATCGGTATGCCCTAGTTGGTTATTTTGGTTTCAGTCCCACATTCATTCTCAAAATATGGCATAGGGGTTAATGGTTGAAGAGAGATTTGGTTCAACCATTCTATTGCCGAGTGGAATGTGGAAATCCCATCCTAGATTTGGTTTTTGCATCATTAATGAAAGGTTCTTTCTCCTTGTATTTCTATGAGAATTTTAATGAATTATATGTCGTCCATATGGCTATACTTCAATGAGTATTTCTGTTGTTATTATGATGGTTATATGTGTGTTTTATGACAAGAGCTATGTATGGATCTTAGCATGTTTTTTCTTGTAAATGAATGGATAATGTATCTATGGCCTAATATATGATAATGCAACAAATGACGTGAGGGAACAATGGATAATAGTGATTATCAGATAAGTATGAGATCCCTACACTTAATTATGTTGCTTACACCTATACATTACATGTTGATGATATGTTTGACGAAATGTGTGGCATGGCTAGTAGGGGTCTGATTAAGGTCCTATTTAAGTTATTTCTTTTGCATCATTTTTTCCCTTTTAATTGACTAATATTAAGTTATCATTTGATTCCAGGCATTGACCTAGGCTCTGGACTTGAAAAAGTGGTTGAAATCCTAGGGTCACTGGCATAACACTGGAAAATTGGATCTCTGGATCCTGGAAGGAAATCCTGTGAGAGCAAATTTGGGTTTCTTGACACTATCATGCCTATAGAATTAGAGCGACTAAGGCTTAAGATATCCAGAACATCAGTGGGACTGAAGGACATGATGTGTGAGTGGCTAACATGTCTCATGAGGTTTCTATTATTGATGTGGATAGGTTGTTTGATGTGTTTCATTGATTCCACTTCCTTAAGCTCACATAGGAGCTTGAATCCAATCATAGTAGCCTCTCATCACATGTTTACCATAGTTGGTTAGGTACTTGGGTATATGTGTAAGGAGGGTGTTACAGAGTGGTATCAGAGCATGGTTCACCCCTCGGACTGGATGGGCAATGTGTGTTGGTCATGCATTCATGTTAGTTGCCTGTGTGTCTCTTACACTTGCATTCCATGTTCTTGTTCCATTTTATTGATGATTGGTTATGGTTGAAGTAAGGTTTTCATGGAGAATTTGATGTTGTGCTTGTGGAATGAATCATCATGAATATATGACTACTTACATATTATTACATGTCCCTTACATGTTAATTTTATGTTGCCTACTTACATCCTTATATGTTAGCGTACATTCTTATAGGTTTGATTACATGTATGAGTCTTATAGGTTTATTACAAGAATTGATTGCTTATGCTCGACTACATGTGTTTATGCACCTGTGTAGTTGTTTAGGCATTACTTATGCATGTTCATGGTTGCATGTGGCAACGTGTACAATGGAGTAATGGTTGTTGTCATGCATGAGGTCATAACATGCATTATTGATATGGTCTTGCATTAATGACTGGACGCTAACTAGAGTGATGATTATGTGTTGATGCACCTAGTTGTTGTATGTATATATGCTATTATGTTTATGTTATACATGTATTATGGTAATTGTTGATCTTGCAGATGAGGTATCCTCCCTGAATTATACTGATGTATGTTGATTTATTGTGATTTCTTTTATTTCACATATTATGCATTGTAGGAAAGAGACCAAATGACTAGCAATACGGTGGACTACATAGAATCTCCCTATGAATTAGATGGGAAGCGTGGTATGGGGAACTCTTCTGATTTGGCAGACACATTGAGAAGCTTAAAGGAAGGGATAAGGAGTTGTAGGAAAGATAATGATTGGAGTATATAGGAAAAAGAGAAACAAGTAGAGGTTAATGCTATTCTCCTTCAAGGTTTGTGAGACTTACAACAACAAGGGTCAGTTTGGATCATCCATGGACATGAGGATAAAAATAATGGGGCATATGGAAGTAGGTATGATAGATGGATATGAAAAATTGAGAGACGGAAGGTTTTTGGACACTCCTGATAGGAGGGGTGATGAGCATAAGTAATATTCTAATTCTGATACTGATAAAAATCATGATCGTCATCACTATCATCCTTGTAGGAGGAATGATATTGGATACTTTTGAGATGATTTTAATGAAGCAAAGCCACCTACATTGGATGGATATGTGATGAAGCCAGAAGATCCAGAGGCTTGGATACTTTGGATGAACAAATTCTTTGAGTTGCATAAGTACACATATAACATTAAGGCCAGAGTAGCGATATTGAACTTGGAAGGTAAAGCAGACATTTGGTGTGAATATGTTAAGCGATTGAGAGACATCAGCACTGATGGTTTGAGTTGGTGGGAGTTCAAGATGCTTTTAAGGAAGAAGTATTTGTCAAAGAGGTACTACAACAGTAAGGCTAAGAGTTCTATGATCTAAAGATCAGATGAATGACAGGTGAAGAGTACACAACCAAGTTTCTGGAGCAATTGATGTAGGTACCATATCTTACAGATGAGAAGGCTAAATTTCAACAATTTATCAATGGTTTTCCATTAGAATTTAGAGATGATATTGAGTATGATGAACGTTGGTAACTTGAATAATTTATTGGGAAATTGAAGCATTTCTATGAAGAGTAAAAGTGTAAGAATGAATCTCAACAAGGATGGAAAGGGAAAGACAAAGGTAAAGGAAACTGGCAACCTAAGATAATAAGGCCCCAACATGCAGATGAGAAAGACAATGTGGTACTAAAAAAGAGATTTAATGTAGCTACATAGGGACACGAGTCACTGCAACATCATGGAGATGTTGATATTTATCAGTTGGAGTGTTCGATGTGTGGCAAGGAACGTCTTAAGAGAGATTGTACATAGAATCAGGGTGGTGGCCTCATATATACAATACACAGGATGCATAGATTGTTGGGTATGTTTGTTAGATTATCCCACGTATCTATGCAGTAATGGAAAACAGACAGGAAGAACACTAGGTATCTATCATTCAGATGGATAGTAAGCTTTATGATCAAGTTATTTATATTTTTATTGGCCCTGGATCTGATTATAGCTATGTTAGTCCTGACTTGATGTATAAGTGTGGTTTGAGTAAAGAGTTACATGCAAATTCTTTCTGAAGCAGTGGGTTCATCATTGTGTAAGGTCTTATGCATTTGATTTAAATGGTATGCTTACCGCAACACATTTGGATGTATTACTGTTGGGATCATACACTATGTTGTTGGGCATGGATTAGTTGTATATTCATAGAACCAAGGTAGACTGTTATGAGAAAGGCATTGAGTGGCTTAATGACAATGGGTAACCAATAATCTTGCAAGGTAAGAAGAAAGTCACATTAGTTAGGATGGTGGTAACTATGCAAGCAAAGTGGAGTTGAAGGAAAGGGTGTATGTTAATTACATTACACATTTGTAGTGATAAGGATAAGAAGGTTGAGGATGCGGATGTGTTGAGTAGGTAGCAAGTTTTGCAAGAGTTTCAGGATGTATTTGCTTAGGACATTATAGAGCTGGCACCTCACAGGGAGGTATAATTTTCTATTGAGTTAGTGCCAGGGGAAACTCTAGCATAAAAAACATATTATAGGATGAGCACACCTAAGTTGGTTTAGTTGAACGAAATGTTGGACAAGGGATACATTAGGCCAAGTATGTCACCTTGGGGTGCACCGGTCTTATTTGTGAAGAATAAATATGGAACTCTCAAATTATGCATTGACTACAGGTAGTTGAACAAAGTGACTCTCAAAAACAGGTTCCCTTTACCGAGGATTGATGCTTTGTTCAATCAACTGAAGGGAGCAGCGATGTTCTCGAAGATCGACTTGAGATCCATATACCATCAAGTACACAAAAAAGAGGAGGACATTTACAAGACAACTTTCTAGACAAGGTATGGGTGTTATGAGTTTGTCGTAGTTCCATTTTTTGTAATGAATGCTCCAACTACATTTATGTGCTTCATGAATATTGTGTTGTGTCCATATGTGGATAGGTTTTTTATTGTGTTCATTGACGATATACTAGTATATTATAAAACCGAGGAAGAGCATGTCGAGCATTTGGAAACAATGTTGAGGTTTTTGAGGGAGCATTAGTTGTATGCTAAGGTTAGCGAGTGTAGTTTCTTTCAGAGTGAGGTACACCACATTGGGCATGCTGTCTCTAAGGCGATAATTATAGTAGATCTAGAAAAGGTAAGAGCCATCATGGAGAGGGTAGATCCTAAGAGTGTGGATGAGTAGAGATCTTTCATGGGGTTGGAAAGATATTATAGGAGGCTCATCAAGAACTTCTTTTAGATTTCTTATCTTATTACATCATTGCAAAGGAAAGGTAAGAATTTCAGATGGTAAGAGGAGTGTGAGGCTAGTTTTGAGAAGCTTAAGTAGTTTTTTGACACATGCACCAGTGCTATATATTGCAGATCCAGACAAAGATTTTGTAGTGTGCACAAATGCTTTCACAATAGGACTTGGTGGATACCTTATGCAAGATGGGAATGTGGTATGCTATGAGTCATGGAAACTAAACAAGCATGAGAAAAGCTACCCAACACATGATCTTGAGTTAGCAACAATTATACATGCATTGAAGATGTGTAGGCACTACCTTCTTGGCAAGAGGTTTGTACTAATGAGTGATCATATTGGGTTGAGGTATTTGTTCAACCACCTGAATGTGAACTCTAAGCAGGATAGATGGTTGGCTCGATCACTGAGTTTGATTTCGATACTAGGTACAACAAAGACAAAGAGAATGGGGTGGTAGACGCTCTCAGTAGGTGGGTATAGGTAAATCATTTGGTAGCTATGAGCTCCTATGGGACAAATATACATGATTATATCTTGCAGTAAGGTTAGAAGGATGTGATGTATATGGATATTGTGCACAGGTTGCAACAAGGTACTAGGGTAGGTACAGGTGGTAGTACAACTACATATACACTTAGTGGTACAACTTCAAGTGGATAGGTGCAGGTGCACAGGTTGTGGATTATTGTCTTACATTGGATGGATTGGTCAAGTTCAAAGACAGGGTATATCGATCAAATAACAGTGAGCTGAAGAAGGTGATATTAAGGGAGTTTCATGTGAAACCTTATTCAGCTCACCCAAGTTATCATAAAACATTGACTGCAGTGAAGAGATATTATTATTGGCCAAATATAAAGAAGGATGTAAGAGAGTTTGTGGCTAGGTGTTTCGATTGTTAGAGAGTGAAGGTAGAGTGCAAACATCAAGGTGGATTGCTACAACCGATCATGATTCTAGAGTAGAAATGGGAGGTCATTTCCATGTAATTCATTACAGGGTTGCCAAAGATAGTGAGACAACACAATTCCATCATGTTTTTTGTGGACAGGTTAACAAACATTGCACATTTCATTCCAATGAAGTCTATATTCTTGGCTAGTGATGTGGAACAGGTATTCATCAAAGAGCTGATCAGATTGCATAATGTTCCAAAGAAGATTTTGTCAGACATGGATATGAAGTTCACTTCTATGTTTTGGAAGAAGGAGCTATTTGCATGTTTGGGAATAAAGTTGGTCTTCAATACTACATATCATCCACAGACAGATGGACAAATAGAGAGAGTCAATAGGATATTGGAGGACATTGTAACACCCTCTGAGGTAAATTTGCATATAAATAACAAAATATGAACATAAATACAATAAACATATCATCCATCAAAATCGATATATATATATATATATATCAGTACATTTTCACATGAAAATCAAGGGAATGAATTTTTCATTAATAAATGCAATGAACCAACTGGTGATGGGACTACCATGTTCCACCTGACCATAAATTGGCTGAGCCAAGTCTCTCTTCAGCTAATCACCCTCGTGCCATATTCCAAGCATGAATGTGGGACTCATAGAACACATAAAAAAAAACCAATCAATGTGGATGCCACCAGAGTTCTCTGCCTACACCGTGAGGAATTTGAGTGCCTCCTAGTCGCTCAGGCTTTATCGTGCATCCCCGGTCTGACCCAGGGATCACTAGGCCCTACACCAAGACATACTCTCTAGGCTTTACCATGCACTCCAACCCAGAATCACTAGGCCCAACAAAGATAAAATCCACCTCTTGGCTTTACTGTATATCCCGCCATTCACCGACAAGGATTACTAGGCCCACCGAGGCACAGAATCTTGCTGGAAATAATACTGAGAGGGGGGGTGAATCAATATTATGAAGTTCTTTTAACAAATCTTCCTTATTTATACTTTGAATTATTTTTTCATATCAGTACCATAAAATAATGATCATGAACAAGAAAAACAGATAGTCACACCAAAGAACACCAGATGTAAGGTGGAAACCCAATGTGGGTGAAAACCACCTGCTGAAATATGTCTCTATCTTCTTTCAAATTAGAAACTCCTTTTACAATGATTTTGTACTGGTGCAGTCCAATACCAGTACATATGCTGCACCCTGCAGAGAGCTACAACTCTCTCTCGTTTTCCAGTCTTTCCTGGAAGGGAGCTACAACCCCCTACTTCTTTTCTTACAAGGACCACTTTTCATAAATTTTCAAACTCTGCACCTGCGCCTTCTGTGGCGTTTCTATGGCGTCTCCGCACTGCGTCTTCTGTGGCGTCTTTGTGGCATCTCCACACTGCGTCTTCTGTGGCGCCTCTGTACTGCGCCTTCTGTGGCACCTCCGCACTGCGCCTTCTGTGGCGCTTCCGCACTGCGCCTTCTGTGGCGTCTCGACACTGCGTCTTCTGTGGCGTCTCCACACTGCATCTTCTGTGGCGCCTCCGAACTGTGCCTTCTATGGCGCCTCCGCATTGCGCCTTCTGTGGCGTCTCCGCACTGCTCCTTCTGTGGCGCCTCCGCACTGCGCCTTCTGTGGCGCCTCTGCACTGCGCCTTCTTTGGCGCCTCTATGGAGTCTCCGCACTACGCCTTCTGTGGCGCCTCCACACTGCGCCTTCTGTGGCGCCTCCGCACTGCGCCTTCTGTGGCGTCTTCGCCTTGCGCCTTCTGTGGCGCTCGAGAGATCACCCTTCATAGATTCGCTTTCAACTTCCCTTTCATAGATCAAACTTTTAAAACAATAACCCAATATTTCAGATCTTAAGATATTCGATTTGCAAGAATGAATTAGCCAAGTGATCTCCTTTGCTTTATATAGTCTTAGGCCTTTCACAATACCACGGGCCAAAACCATAGGATCAAAAAACTGTTGGACTAATACCATGAACCAACCATGAAAGTACGTGAGATCAACACTTTTGGATGCAATACCACGGGCCAAAACCATAGGATCAAAAACTATCGGACTAATACCATGAACCAACCATGAAATTGCGTGAGATCAACAGTTTTGATGAGGTACCATGGTCCAAAACCATAGGTTCGAATACCAAGGACTAACTACCATGGACCAAAGGTAAGTTCTCCAACATATACGCGCTTTTCCTCATAGGTTCAAATACCAAGGACTAACTACCATGGACCAAAGGTAAGTTCTCCAACATATACGCGCTTTTCCTCATAGGTTCAAATACCAAGGACTAACTACCATGGACCAAAGTTAAGTTCTCCAACATATACGCGCTTTTCCTTGCATGAAAGTGCATGAACTTTTTCTCTACATGAAATTTATTATCTGAGATGAGTGGGTTGCCATCAAGTACAACATATGTATCATAATGCCAAAAATCTCCCCCTTTGGACTTGATGGCAACAACAACCAAACACTCTCCCCCTTTGACATCAAGGGCAAAGGGTTATGCTCCCCCTAAGAACATGCTCCCCCTGACTATAAACCAGATCTGCAAAGAAGAACCATAATCAATGACCATGAAAGAGATAGAGACGTATTGCAGCAATATTCAGACCAGCATCCATGATCTCCTTCTGTACTTCCTCCATAATGCCAACAATGCATGATATGCTCCCCCTGAACCTGTGCCATTCGATTTTTGACCAATCCGCAACCCAGCACATGTACGCATATACTTCAGATGAACCTTGCGTACAACCAACAATTAGAAGAGATTCAACAACAAGATGATGCATCAACAACCCCCAGCTTTTTCCTGAGGTATTCAAAGGTCTCCCTAGGCAATGGTTTGGTGAGTATATCAGCAATCTGTTCCTTAGAAGGAACATACTCCAACTTGACCTTTTGTTCAAGCACTTGTTCCCGGAGAAAGTGATACTTGATTGGTATGTGCTTGGTTTCTGAATGCATGACTGGGTTCTTTGAAATGCTGATTGCACTTGTATTATCACATAAGATGGATATGGGTGGTGTACAAGTGATTTGAAAATCCTGCAAGGTCTTCATCATCCAAAGGAGTTGAGTGCAGCAAGATGCAGCAGCAACATATTCTGCTTCAGCTGTAGACAAGGCAATCGAACTATGTTTCTTGCTGAACCAAGATACTAATCTGGAACCCATAAAGAATGCACCACCACTTGTGCTTTTCCTGTCATCCACGCTTCCGGCCCAATCTACATCTGTATAAGCATGAAGTGTGAGATCTGTATCTCTAGCATACCATAAGCCATAGTTTTGAGTCCCTTGAAGATATTTGAAGATTCTCTTTACTGCCTGAAGATGAGTTTCCTTTGGATTTGCCTGAAATCTTCCAACTATTCCCACTGCATGCATGATGTCTAGTCGGGTACCTGTCAAATAAAGTAGACTTCCAATCATAGATCTGTAAGTTGGTTGATGCACTGTTGTTGATTCATCATTTGCACTGAGGTTACATCCTGTGACCATGGGTGTACATACTGGTTTTGCTTCTTCCATACCATATTTCTTCAAAATCTGCTTGAGATACTTGGTTTGAGACAAGAAGATCCCTCCTTCATTTTGTTGGATTTGCAAACCAAGAAAATATGTCAATTCTCCCAGCAAGGACATTTCGAATTCTTTCTACATCACCAAGGCAAAGCTTTGACTCATAGCTTCTTCATTGCTGCCAAAGATAATGTCATCTACATACACAACAAGTATCAACAATTTGTCATTTTCAACTTTTATATAAAGATTGTTGTCTGTTGATCCTTTTGAAAAAGTTGATGAAGATATTTGTCCAAACGATAGTACCAAGCCCTTGGAGCTTGTTTGAGGCCATAGAGAGCCTTTTTCAATCTGCATACAAGATTTGGATCATTTCCAGGAATGAAACCATCTGGCTGCTCAATGTATACTTCTTCTTCCAAGTCTCCATTCAGAAAGGCTGATTTCACGTCCATTTGAAATACTTTGAAGTTTTGAAAGCTTGAGAGAGCAAGGAACATTCGGATGGCCTCAAGTCTTACAACAGGAGCAAAGGTTTCTTCAAAATCTATTCCTTCTTGCTGCGCATACCCTTTACAAACAAGTCTGGCCTTGTTTCTAATTACTTCTTCATTTTCATTCTATTTATTTTTGAAGACCCATTTTGTTCCTATAACATTCTTATCTTTTGGTCTAGGAACCAACTCCCAAGTGTTGTTCTTTTCGATCTGCTCAAGTTCTTCATCCATTGCTTTGACCCAACATTCATCTTTGCATGCCTCTTTCACATTTTGTGGTTCAGTGGAAGAGAGTAATGCCAAATATCTTGAAGCTTCTGCAATTGTTCTTCTTGTTTATACACCTGCTTCTTTCTGACCCACAATCTGAGATTCTGGATGATTCTTCTGAACATATCTGGATGGAGTCTTCTCTTCTATTCTTGTCTGCTCCTCTGGTTCTTCTTGAGGTTCTTGTTCTTCATCATTCTGTCTTTGAGGGTAGCCTTCATCTTCTTCGATGTCTTCATGATGTACTTGCCTAGGAATGTATCCCTTCTCATCAACCACTACATCAATGCTGTCAACAATTCTGCCAAGTCTTTTATTGTAGCACTTGTATGCTTTGCTATGTGGAGGATAACCAAGAAGAATGCCTTCATCTGCTCTAGGTTCAAGTTTTCCAAGTTGCTCATCAGTATTCTTAATATAACATTTGCTCCCAAAGATTTTGAAGTGCTTCACCGAAGGAGTCTCACCACACCAGAGATCATGAGGAGTTTGAGTGCTGTTAACATGGACATTTGTTTTGTTGAGAATAGCAACCGCAGCATGTGCAGCTTCACCGCAGAAAGTTGCGGGAGTACCTGACTCATCAAGCATAGCACGAGCCATTTGTTGGACTGTTATGTTCATTCTTTCCACAACTCCATTTTGCTGAGGAGTTCTAGCTGTAGAGAATTCTCTTCTTATCCCATGTTCTTCAGAAAAATCAAAAAATTCATTTGAGATAAACTCCCCACCTCTGTCAGATCTGAGACACTTAATTTTGTGTCCTGATTCATTTTCAACCAAGGCTTTGAAGGATTTGAATTTTTCGAATGCTTCATCTTTGTGCTTCATAAGTCCTAACCAAACAAACCTGGAGAAGTCGTCAATGAATAATATCAAGTATTCTTCTCCTCGAGGTGTCCTTTTCCTGAATGGACCACATGTATCTGTATGAACTAGCTCAAGAGGCATGCTAGCTGATCCTTCCTTCTTTGGAAAGTTAGTTGTGGTTTGCTTTCCAAAGTGACATGATTTGCATATGGTGTTGTCTGGAATTTTTATATCTAGAATATCACGAACTACCTGATATCTGCATGCTTTCCTTATTTGTGAAAAGCTTAGATGCCCCAACCTCTAATGCCATAACCAGTGTTCATCATCATTGCTCAGATAGCATTGTTGTTGTCCTTCTTCAAATATGTATAGATTATTTGGAGTTCTTTTACCTTTGATAATTGTTTTACCTGTATCAAGATCACGAACAAGACATCCATTTGATCTGAATATCACCTCGGTTCTTTGATCACACATCTGGCTGACACTTATAAGATTATGTTTCAATCCATCAACATACAAAACATTTCCAGCTTTGACCTTTTCTTTTAACTGAGCAGTTCCTTTTCCTTTTATAGTTGCAGGAGTATCATTTCCAAAAGAAACTTTCTTTCCTTTTTCTAGAGTAGAATATGATTCAAGTTTTTCTTTATCACCTGTCATATGCTTCGAACATCCACTGTCAATGTACCATAGATTTTCCTTTCCCTCTGCATAAAATGCTATCCCACATATTTCTGGTTGTGGTTCCTTTATTCTCCATGTTTTGGTGCTTGAGGCTTGTTCCTTTATCTGCTGAAACCTACTCCTGCATTCAGAATCTTCATGACCAAAGTTATTGCAAATAGAACATTCAACTTCATTTTCAAGAACCAAAAAGTTGTTATAGGTCCCTTTTGTAATCCTGGTCATACTTCTTTGTTTCTGAGCTTCTCTAGTCATGATCGTTTTATATGCAACACATTGAGCTGCTTTGTGACCAAAGTTATGGCAAGAAAAGCATTGTCCATTGAAGAAACTTCTGCGGTTATCAAATCTACCGGCCAAATGATTGTAATTTCTATTGTCATCCATTCTTGAACCAAATTGAGAAGATTTTACCTGTGGCTGGTTGTAGCTTTTGTTCACCCTTAAGACGGATTGCCCCTGATAGTCTCTATTTGCAATTCGTCCCTGCTTTACCTGATGGTCTCCATTGTGCTTTTGCTCATTTCTTCTTGCTGCATCAAGATAACTTTTTGAGGTGGATGGTTGAGAAGTTTCTCCATTATAGCCCAGACCTGTCTTGTTTAGTGGAGAACGTTGTACATTGATAATCTCATGCAATGTTTCAGATCCTTTGACAAACTTAAGATTAATAGCTTTTGTTTTCTTAATCTCTTTTCTAAGACCAACAATTTCACCTTCTAATTTTTCAAAATGTTTCTCCTTTTCATCAATTTGAAATTGTAGAGTATCAATGATCATATTCTTTTCTTCTATACATATCTTGAGTCTAGTAATTTCTTCATAAAGGCTATCCACATCTATAGCATCCATATAATCATCATCTTCAAATGCCATTAACAATTTATAGTCATTACCTCGTTCATCTTCATCACTATTTGATATACCATCACTATCTTCATGAGTGTAGTAGCTTTTCTTATTTGCACTCTGTTTCTTGTTCCATCTAGCAGGTTCCTTTCCTTTATCCTTATAAGGAAATTTTGCAGCATAATGACCTACTCTTCCACAAGCAAAGCATTTAAAAGGTAACTTACCTTTGAACCTTACAGAACCCCTTTGAAGATTTCTGACAAAATTTGATTCTTCTTCTTCTTCTTCTGGCACGTGACTTGCTTCATAATAATCTCCTTTGCCTGAAGCCTTGAAAGCAGCTTCTCTTCTGTCTGAGGGACCTCCCTTTCTCATTTCATAAGCAGTTAGTATTCCGTGAAGCTGAGACATAGTAAGAATTCGTAAATTTTCCTTTTCTTCTATTGCAAACACTTTAGATTCAAACTTGGGGGACAATGATCTTAGAACTTTTTCAACCACAATAGCCTCTTTTATTTCTTCACCCAAATTTTTCATGCAATTGACAATCTCATCTACCCGAAGAAAATAGTTAGCCACACTTTCATCATTATCCATCCTGAGATTCTCATACTGAATCCTGAGATTTTGAAGTTTAGCACGCTTTACCTGTTCATCTCCTTTGTAGCTCAAGACAATCTTGTCCCATATTTCTTTTGCGGATTTATATTGCATAACCTTTACGAACTCTGTTTGAGATAAGCATCCCAGCAAAGTATTGACTGCTTTAGCATTTGTTTCATATTTCTTATTTTCAGCTGCATCTGTAGGAGTAGCTAAAGGAAAAGTGTAGCCTGTATCTATGATATCCCAAACTTTTGTACCAAGAGATTGAAGATAGACAGTAACTCTTACCTTCCAATAATTGAAGTTTGTCCCATCAAAAATTGGTGGCCTGATTGATGCTTCCCTCTCGTAGTTTCTCATGATGAATGATCTTCCTTCAAGCGATCAAGCTTCTCCGAAGGACCTGCTCCGATACCAATTGTTGGAAATAATACTGAGAGGGGAGGTGAATCAGTATTATCAAGTTATTTTAACAAATCTTCCTTATTTATACTTTGAATTATTTTTTCATACCAGTACCATAAAATAATGAGCATGAACAAGAAAAACGGATAGTCACACCAAAGAACACCAGATGTAAGGTGGAAACCCATGTTATAGACATTTTTGTGCCTTACAGCATTGAGCATGAAATGTCCATAATCTAAGGGATCCAAAGTCCCTAAACATGTTGTTCCTACCCCTAGAGGAACAAGGCTAAAAAACCACAACAATTCACAGAAGTTCTCCACCAAAAACTGCTCAATACAAGTCAAATCGGGATCATTTCAGTGGCTACACTAGCTGTTTGCGCTGAATGTCAAAGCCAACACTGGCTACCTGCGTTGAATGTTAAATGGAACACTGGCTACCTGCGTTGAACGAGAGTGGACATGTGGCAGGCTCATTTCTCAAGGTGTCAAAACCCAGGAAGCTTCTAGAATGACACTTGCCTCAGGGAATTCGACTGGTGATGAGTAAGAGGTTCCAAATCTCCAAGTGGAAGCAAAAACCTCCAAGTGGAATCAAGAACTGACAAAGGGAGAGGACACTAGTCAGATCTCAAGCTGACTCATCCTCTCTCCAAACATCTATATATGGATCTCTCCTCCATGCGATCTAGAGGCTGGAATTTTGTTATTGCAAAGAATTGCTGTTGGTTCGAGACTGGAACTATTGGGTGCTTAATGCTTTGAAGGGGGTGAAGATAGGAATTCCATTTGCTGGGAAGGAGATGCTGGATTGGAGCCCTATGGGTTGTATCTCTTCCTGAACCTTGTTATTCATCAATAAAGCTATCTTGGTTTCTCCTATATGCTGGTGTATTCTTGATGTATGATTGCATTAGTGTATTTGGTTTATTTCTAATCCTGAACTAGTTATGAATATGAATCCATGTCTTGTGTAGTGTTCTTTTCTTGTGATCTTGCAGAAACCTCTTGAAGCTGGGCGAGCGAGAAGGCAAGTAGCTGGGAACTCTCTAAGAGAAGAGAAGTTGGATCGAGGGACAAACGGAAGACACTGGTTAGTCCATCTATCTCTCTCTTCATTCTTAATTCATAAAGGAAGAATACTAGAATAGCTGTCTATGTTTGTTGCTAAGGCACTGTCACACCTTAGGTGGATAGGATCGTCCTGCATAAGCATTTTTCCCCACAGGACGATTCATATCTCGTGTCAACCTCGTTAAAAAATGAAACAAGGAGTCATGAGGATAGCTCTTTTACTGTGTCAACCTCATTAAAAAATGAAAACAATCCCCTTTCCAAATCTCAAAGGTAAACCTTCATTCCAACCACCAAGTTGAATGCAATGAAGCTTGGGGGGCATGCACCTCGATTTACATTATTATGTTGGGGGCAAGCAAACTTATATCGAGCAGTTTTAGCACACATTTCATGCTCGTTAAAAAATAAACGCAAGATCCGAGCAGTTTTAGCACATAGTTCATGCTCGTTAAAAAATAAACATAAGACCGAGCAAATGTTTCCACCCGCGTTTAAGCTCGTTAAAAAATGAACTATCCCGGTAAATAACCACTGTGAATGTAATATCATCAGCCATTAAAGCCTTGGTCGTGTTTGCACCGTCACCTCCACTTTTCCATTGGCCGATCGTTCACCTCCATATGATTGTTTACCCATTTTGAGGAACAGCTGCGAAGAGTGATTTCACCTAGCCATCCTTGTGACACTGCCGTGATTGGAAAATTCCAACCTGTACCTGGAATCAGCTGCTAACCCTGTTTATCACTCGTTCCTCAAAAGACGAGTCTTCTTTAAGCTCTTTTCAACTGACTCGTAAAATATGAAAAGATTGCCGAGTCCTTGGCCTTCCAGCTTGTTAAAGGGACAGGAAGAGCTATCCCTCCTCTAGATTTTAATCTTTTTGGACCTGAGCGATTATTGCACAAAAAGATCGAGCGCTTATTTTATTCGGCTCGTTAAAACTATCGAAAACTCATCCCTTCTGTATTGTTTTATACTTTTTCGGACTTAAGGGATTAGATGACGAAAAAGGAATTTTGGAGTTAACTTTATGTAACTTTTCAGACTTTCTAAAAATGAAAAGGACCGAGTTATCCTTGTCGTTAGACTCGTTAAAATCACTAAATAGCGACAAACTTGTCTTTAGACGAGAACGAGTTTCACTATCTCTAGGCTCGTTAAAACATAGCGATGGGCTTGCCCGAAGGGCAGGTTATAGAACAAGCATATGTTATCCTTTTCAAGCTTGACAAAAATAAAGAGGTACTGGTCAGCAATGACTGGGGAAAAATTGGGAGAAACTAAAGAAAACTTTGATGGTAGCAAGTTGCTCTTGAACATGACACTTTTCCTCCGTACCACAGTCGGGTTGGATTGTTTCATTCACCGGTCACATCCATGGTCTTGCCATACCATCCATATTTGGGGTAATGCTACCGATCCATCGTATCAATGTCGCCATATGTTCAAGAGAAGTCGTTCAGAAAAGTCAACCGTGTCCCATCCACTGCCATACATTATCCTTCATCCTTTCATGACTGCCACCCTGAATCATATGTCACAGATCGTTTTCACCTCCATTAAAATCATTAGCTCCGTTTCGTGTCACTGATGTGGGATTCATTAAGGCCCTCCTTTGACGGATCGCTTCTTGTTGACATCAGCTCATTATCCAAGAAGTTGATCTAGAAACAACCCCTTCAGTACTTTGAAGCTTGCATGCCTCAATGGCAAGTTTCTCACTTTCGGCGACAGGTATACATCAATGACCTTCGACCGAAATATTTTGCGTGGTGTTCGACGCCAAGTCCTTTATTCACACCACGTGAATTGTACTGCAGTACCTTGAGGGTCATTATCATTATCGGTGATTCCTCTCGCGCTTGTTAACGGTTTACATCATTGACCGGTAATCAAGTGATGTCTTTCCATGTTCGACTTCAGAACAATTCTCACATGGATCGACTTGTACTCAGAGTGAAGATCGAACGAGTTTGAAGACCCCGGATCTAGTTTCATCCATCCGGGCTGCGATATATATTCAGGAAAGATAAATACATTGACATGTACATCATTGCAGCAGATAATCATCCTACTCAAAGGATGATAATTTCATCAAAATTATCAGTCTACCATCAGACGATTGTCTGTTCTATGTACAGAAAAATGAATTTATAAAGCTGAGCATGGGAATGCCCGCCTCAGCTAGATCATGAAAGTAGTATGAAAAATAATGTATTGTATTGTATTGTATTACAGGTCTCCTCCCAGCATTGGATGAACTTCGGATCCCCCTGATAAAGCATTTCACCCGATAAACGGCCTCATACTTGAGGGGGCAACTGTTATAGACATTTCTGTGCCTTACAGCATTGAGCATGAAATGTCCATAATCTAAGGGATCCAAAGTCCCTAAACATGTTGTTCCTACCCCTAGAGGAACAAGGCTAACAAACCACAGCAATTCACAGAAGTTCTCCACCAAAAACTGCTCAATACAAGTCAAATCAGGATCATTTTAGTGGCTACACTAGCTGTTTGCTCTGAATGTCAAAGCCAACACTGGCTACCTGCGTTGAATGTCAAATGGAACACTGGCTACCTGCGCTGAACGAGAGTGGACATGTGGCAGGCTCATTTCTCAAGGTGTCAAAACCCAGGAAGCTTCCAGAATGACACTTGCCTCATGGAATTCGACTGGTGATGAGTAAGAGGTTCCAAATCTCCAAGTGGAAGCAAGAACCTCCAAGTGGAATCAAGAACTAACAGAGGGAGAGGACACTAGTCAGATCTCAAGCTGACTCATCCTCTCTCCAAACATCTATATATGGATCTCTCCTCCATGAGATCTAGAGGCTGGAATTTTGTTATTGCAAAGAATTGTTGTTGGTTTGAGACTGGAACTATTGGGTGCTTAATGCTTTGAAGGGGGTGAAGATAGGAATTCCATTTGCTGGGAAGGAGATGCTGGATTGGAGCCCTCTGGGTTGTATCTCTTCCTGAACCTTGTTATTCATCAATAAAGCTATCTTGGTTTCTCCTATATGCTGGTGTATTCTTGATGTATGATTGCATTAGTGTATTTGGTTTATTTCTAATCCTGAACTAGTTATGAATATGAATCCATGTCTTGTGTAGTGTTCTTTTCTTGTGATCTTGCAGAAACCTCTTGAAGCTGGGCGAGCGAGAAGGCAAGTAGCTGGGAACTCTCCAAGAGAAGAGAAGCTGGATCGAGGGACAAACGGAAGACACCGGTTAGTCCATCTATCTCTCTCTTCATTCTTAATTCATAAAGGAAGAATACTAGAATAGTTGTCTCTGTTTGTTGCTAAGGCACTGTCACACCTTAGGTGGATAGGATCGTCCTGCATAGGCATTTTTCCCCACAACAACCCAATGTGGGTGAAAACCACCTGCTGCAATATGTCTCTATCTTCTTTCAAATTAGAAACTCCTTTTACAATAATTTTGTACTGGTGCAATCCTTTACCAGTACATAGGTTGCAACCTGCAGAGAGCTACAACTCTCTCTCGTTTTCCAGTCTTTCCTGGAAGGGAGCTACAACCCCCTACTTCTTTTCTTACAAGGACCACTTTTCATAAATTTTCAAACTCTGCACCTGCGCCTTCTGTGGCGTCTCCGCACTGCGTCTTCTGTGGTGTCTCTGTGGCGTCTCCACACTGTGTCTTCTGTGGCGCCTCCGCACTGCGCCTTCTGTGGTGCCTCCGCACTGCGCCTTTTGTGGCGTCTCCGCACTGCGCCTTCTGTGGCGTCTCCGCACTGCGCCTTCTGTGGCGCCTCCGCACTGCGCCTTCTGTGGCGTCTCCGCACTGCGCCTTCTATGGCGCCTCCCCACTACGCCTTATGTGGTGCCTCTGTGGCGTCTCCGCACTGCGTCTTTTGTGGCGTCTCCGCACTGCGTCTTCTGTGGCGCCTCCGCACTGCGCCTTCTGTGGCACCTCCGCACTGCGCCTTCTGTGGCGCCTCTGTGGCGTCTCCGCACTGCGCCTTCTGTGGCACCTCCGCATTGCGCCTTCTGTGGCGCTTCTGTGGCGTCTCCACACTGCGCCTTCTGTGGCGCCTCCGCACTGCGCCTTCTGTGGTGTCTTCGCACTGCGCCTTCTGTGGCGCTCGAGAAATCACCCTTCACAGATTCGATTTCAACTTCCCTTTCATAGATCAAACTTTTAAAACAATAACCCAATATTTTAGATCTTAAGATATTCGATTTGCAAGAATGAATTAGCCAAGTGATCTCCTTTGCTTTATATAGTCTTAGGCCTTTCACAATACCAACAGCCAAAACCATAGGATCAAAAAACTGTTGGACTAATACCATGAACCAACCATGAAAGTACATGAGATCAACACTTTTGGATGCAATACCACGGGCCAAAACCATAGGATCAAAAACTGTCGGACTAATACCATGAACCAACCATGAAATTGCGTGAGATCAACACTTTTGATGAGGTACCATGGTCCAAAACCATAGGTTCAAATACCAAGGACTAACTACCATGGACCAAAGGTAAGTTCTCCAACATATACGCGCTTTTCCTCATAGGTTCAAATACCAAGGACTAACTACCATGGACCAAAGGTAAGTTCTCCAACATATACGTGCTTTTCCTCATAGGTTCAAATACCAAGGACTAACTACCATGGACCAAAGGTAAGTTCTCAAACATATACGCGCTTTTCCTTGCATGAAAGTGCGTGAACTTTTTCTCTACATGAAATTTATTATCTGAGATGAGTGGGTTGCCATCAAGTACAACATATGTATCATAATGCCAACAAATCTAGCTTTACCACAACCCACAGTCTGGTTCAGGGGTTACTAGGCCAGTGGCTTCGTGCATCCTTAGTTCGGTTAAGGGACCACTGCCACCATGTGTTTTTCAATTCTAAGATCCACCCCACTCACCTTCGAATCCAATCCGGCTATCCACCATAAATGCATGAGAGAACCCATCTCATCAAAGTTATCAGGAAATGGAAAGGATAGGCTAAAAATTCTGTCACACCTGGAAAAAACCATGCCATGGTAGAAAAAGAAACACATACAATCCCGTGCATGCCAAATATAGAAAGGAAAATACACATGCAATCCCATGCATGTCAAATCTAGCAAGGAAAATACATATGCAAGTTGATACCTGCAATGAAGCCTATTGTAGCTGCTTCATCATGCCTTTCCCTACTCGATCTTTTCTTCGTCTTTCCTTCTTTTCCTTTCTTTCTCCAATGCCAATGTGCTCCAAGAAAAATCTAAGTGACCAAGAGTATGAGAGAGAGAGAGAATAATGAGAGAGATCCAAAGCTAAACTGACCAAGTCTTGCCCACTAATCCTCAGAAGCCTTTTTATTAATGAAGCCTCTATTTTCTTCATTTTCCATTAGTTTCCTTCATTTTCTTCCTCACATGCAATCTATGACCTTTCACCTCCTTTTTTTCCTAATTTCCATTACTTTCCTTCATTTTCCTCCTCACATGCAACCTGTGACCTTTTACCTTCCTTTTCTCCTAATTTCCATTATTTTCATAAATAAATGTGCCAAAATACCTCTTTGCCTCTTTAATGCCTTAGCCATTGCCTTTGCCAATTTCCTTAACCATAAACAGCGAAATGAAGACCCCATGGGATGTCTTTCCCACCATTTAGCTTGGAATACGTGTCCCATCATCTGTGGTATTTATATATTTTTACATGGTATTTTCACAATGGATGTTACAGAACCCTCCCCCTTGGGGGAACACCATCCTTGGTGTTCAATGACACCTATAACCAAAGGCCACTGAAAACAAAACATGTGGCCCATGGATCTTTATAACAGAGCTCGTTGTAGTATTTATAATGAATGACCCACTCAAAAGAAAAAAAATCATGACAACATGACCATATAAAAACCATACCATATACTGGAGCTTTATAACACAAGTCATTACAATATTTACAATGATATGCACATATACATATATACACATTTGCTCAACCAGCAAATAAAGGATGCAATGCCTGTATCAATCAACAAGGGAATCTAGAGGCTCATACCTCCACCCTCAAAGTAATACTAGGATCCACCTCCTTCCCAGAAAGTCCAAAATCCACTGCAAATTCAAATATGCATCCAATGTCCATGGATATAATCCCCCGCCACTTGTCCTCTCACCGAACAGTTAATGGCTCATCGTTTCAGGGCATACTCCCAATGTGCATATGATTCCATATGGCAACGATATTCACCAAAACAAATCCGAGCGTGACCTTCCCTTCTCTACTACACAGTCCCTCGGGAATCTGGTCACCTCTTCCATGCAGTCACTCACCTTCCAAGTTCCACTGGCACCCCATCCAATGTAGCCCATCCCTTGGCAAGGTTTCCTCGCATCAGAAGATACAAAAACCAAGGCATATACCCACATCAACACATCATACTAGTCATAGCATGCTCATGGAAATCAATGGACACTATTGGGTACCAATGTCCCACAATGGACCCGCTCCTGAATACTTTACTAGCATGTTGCTGCATGTTCCAATTTGTTTTGTTGTTGCTGCCAATTATTGTAGTCGATTTCAACCAGCCAACTGAGCATTTCATTTATTCCTGTACCAAGCACATAACTTCCATTAGATTTAAAATAAATTGAAATAAATTCACATCATACCTCATTGGTAGCTCGTCAATAAGGTACATTTGCAATCTTGTTCGCTTCCTGTCACAACAAGTCAAACTAGCATACTTGACCAAATCAACATATATAAAGATATCACATCTAGTTAGCTCAAAACACAACCATCATAGATCAAAATCATAAATCACATGTAACCATCATAAACCAGAATCATAGATCATAAATGATAATCATAGATCATAAATCAGAACCATAGATCATAAACCAGAATCATAATTCACATGTAATCATCATATACTAGAATCATAAGTCACATGCATAATAAAAATAAAATAAAATTTTGATACTTATCCTTTCATCAATCCTTAGCTTCTACCTTCGTCTTTATTCCATACGCACTTCGACTCAATTTCTACACCTGAAGAAAACCCAGTGCCTTCTCCTCAACCATGTGCATAGACACATAGTGTGCATCACACACATACATCCACACCTTACACACAACACCATGCAATATATGCACCTACACTTGAATACCACACATACACCTACACCTAGTGTATATAATGCAATGCATCCATCTATACTCGATGTGAAATACCACCCAATTCATGTACCTACACAGAGTACCACACAACAAGTACACATGTTGCAATACCATGACTACATGATGCACATACATAATACCACATGCTATCAGCACAACATGTATGACATGCACACAATACCACATGTGCACCCATACCATATGTACAACATGTACATAGTACCACCTGTACACTGCACCACCTGCACAACATGTGCACAAAATCACATGTACACAGTGCCACCTGCACAATGTGTACACAATGCCAAATGTACACTACACCACTATACCATGTGTGCACAATACCACATGTACACAGTACCACACACATGATGAGTATGCGACACCATATGTACATAGCATCACATTCACAACATGTACATAGCACCGCATGCTCATAACACCTTATGTACAACATGTACACGGCACCACATCCTAACAACACCACTTGTACAATCATTCACACAACACCATATGTACAAAATGCATGCAACACCACATGTACATAGCACTGCATATCCAACATGCACAGAGCACCATATGCACACACACCACATATACATCATGAAGATAGTACAATACGTATACAATACCCCATATGCAATATTCACACAACCCTATTTGTACCATCCTGTACATAACATTTCATAAATCACATGTACACATCTTATGTATACATAACACCACAAATTCACACATCATATATGCAACATGTACAAAACATACAACATATGCATAACAATAGTACCACACATCCAAAACAATATTGTCTTTACCAAAAAACCTTTCTTTTGGTATCTCATCCATGCTTATCCCAGCATGCCACAAACCATACTTCTGTCAATTTTTTGATGTATCCTTCAACATTACCTGTTATAACATAGACATAGGCATAATAAAAGTATACAATATCAAATAATATCCAGATGATATTGACCTCATATATCTGTTGTGACTATTCTTTCCAATTGATTCCTCATAAGACCAGGAACATCTTCATGTTTTCCTCCTGCATAAGCAATCATTCCTCCACAATAATGATCCTTGAAAACCCTATTATATAGTAACATAGATATAGGGATATATATATAGATTTATAAACATTAGCATTAAACAATTGTGATCCTATTAGAAAATGACATACATTCATACATGTATACATATATAAACTTCAACATAATCATGATCATAAAATAACTACTAGATAAAATAAGGTCTAGGTTAAGAGAAATTCCTTATTTATGCACAACCATTGAGAGCAATAGTTCCCAACATATCCAAAGCATATGACACCTCAAATCCATTTACTTTACCTTTTCATGTTACCTTTCTCATGACTACACTACTACCATCCATCTACCACAATGGACCTAACTAGTCCAACTGACTTTCATAGTCTTACCTTCCGATGCACTTGCTCATGCACAAAGCCTCATTTGAGTCTTGTATCATTGGTTGCATACCACACATCACTCCTCGAGCTCCATTAACTTTCCTCTTTCCGAACCAATTCCCTAGCTTCAAAACATAAAAGGCAAGAACAAAAACAACAACAACAAGAAAACCATGAAAAACAATAACAACACATCTCCACAAACAAAGTGGTATGGCCATACTCTAGACATAAACAAGTCTACAAATCAAGCTAAAAAATTCATAAAACACCAAAAAGCACAATAATAACAAAAGACACCATGACTCAATCCCCATGGTTCCCAAGGAAAGTTCAACCTGAGCCTTCTTCCAGATTTCATGGAAACCTCTCTTACCATGCAACTCCCTGCATCATTCTCACACACATCAACCACATGTTCCAAATATCAAGACAATCATATTTATCAATTTGAAATCAAATTTTACAAACAATCATGTCATAATCCATAGTCATCTCACAGCCATCAATCATAATACTACAACTATCACCTACTATACTCAAGTACATATCAACTGTCTCAACACATATATTTTAGTACAATCATCTTAAAACAAGATCATTTGAACAAATACTCATTTTATGCAATTCATCCAACATTCATACCAACTTGCAAACATACCATGTTAAATAAATCAATTATATGACATTATAGGCACCAACACTCAAATATCAAATAGACGACATAATCAACTATGAAACACTAAGTATAATGAATAAGCAAACTCATACCTTAGTGTACATCAGGGGAGGCTATCTTGTCTGCATAATCAATCTAGTTAGCAAGATATAACTTTACAACATGCCAATTCAAGCACTCATAAGATCATGATATCCATAACAATATCGAACTAACATGTTCACATCATAAGATCATAATCATTTTTTGTTTATGCATAACAATCACATATGTACAATTAGTCTAGATTAGTATGACACCATATCAAAAATATGCCGGCTCATACCTAAATATTGCAACCATAACCATCCACATAGGCCAAACCAGGTTAGGACAATATCAAGATCTTCAACGCAATGAACATAACCATCACGCATATGACCAATCCAAATTATAAAATCAATATCTCAATGAGATGACCCTAATAATCAAGTTATGGCCTATAACAACAATAAGTTATATATCATGCTCATCAACAACATAAAACCGAATCATCACGCTAAATTTCATATAACAATTAACAAGTTAACCTATAACATGATCATCAAGTTATTTAATATAAAACAACAATAGAAATGCATACAACTACAAGTTACTATCATTCTTGACTATCTGACACATGTGCATATAACTACACTAATCAACCAACAACTATCGTGAATGTAACCATAGCATCAAAAGACATGTACATAAACCTAATGCATATAAAAATCCTTAACATACATACATGCATGCTCAAATGCAATACCAATATGATGATCTGCCCTTGCCTCGAGGTCCAATGATGAAACTTCACTTTGATGATCTGCATCTCTTTCTTTATCTCAACCAACTCATTAGCATCATAACAATAAATAGCACCATGATGACCTAAATTTCATACAATGACTTCACAAGGCATGTTTGACATACTATACATGCATAATCATAGCGACAACCATACATGCATAACAACAACCATTAATCTATTGTACACATTTCCACATGCAACTAGCAGTGTGCATAAGCAATTAGAAACAACTACCAATATGCATAACTGCATGTAGTCGAACATAATCAACCAGTCCTTGTAATTAATCTACAAGACTCATCCATGTAATCAAAATATTCAAAAATGTAACCTAACATACAATGATGTAAGTACGTATCATGAAATGAACATGTAAGCGACATATAATTCATACATAGTCAGTCACATGTTCTAAAAATGAAGACATTGTGTCTATTAATTTGAAATCAACATTCACCAATAAAACAACCTATAAGGATACCCCCTTAGTATCCATGGTCCACACTAAGGTAGAAGGAGGAAGCTAGTATAATGGTCTAATCTCGAATGTCCAATTATGGAAATGGAATCTCCAAAGCTCTACTAAATTTAACCACACTTGAAAAGGAATTGATTTTTATTTCTCATACATTTGTATGAGAGTAAGTAAAAAAAATTGCACTTATTCCACTTGTAACATAATAACTAAAAACATGCCACTTTTCCATTTCCCTACATGCAACTTTTCAAATTCCTTGCATGAAACCTTTCAAATTCCCTACATGCAACTCTTCAAATTATTTTCATGAAAATAGGCATAGATGAGATACATCCATATTATCATACTACAATACTATTGCATTTAAAAAATAACATCTTCTTCAAACAATTACCATACATTTACATTTTTCTTCAAACAACTACTATACTATTACGTTTGCATGTAAACATTTCTTCAAACAATTTACATGCAAACTAATAGAGCAAACAATTTGCGTAAAAGTAAGCATATATCACTACAACAATACTATTACACATCAATGCTATCCCCAACCACAAACAACATACTCATTGGGGCATTTTATCAAATAGTTTGTATGCAATTAATCATTGAACAATTTAAGCATTTGATCAAACACTTTACTTGCATATATCCTAAACTATAGTAATACAAGTTATGGAAACTCAACCATATGATCAATCGAATTTTTCGTCACTATGGTTCAAGTTTCAACTTCTAATATTTCATAGATGAAAAATTATAACAAAATACCCACACAATCCTATTTGGTGCATAATTCTAGGAGTATCCAAAAATATCTACTTCCACCAGTCATATCTCGTAAACTATAGCAAATAAATGTCCGAACTTTTTATTACAATATCAGTGGGATTTTCCCTCATTGTAGAAAACAATTCAGCTCTCGAGAGTGCTCAAAAGAGAAGCTATAATGAAAATGACAGCGTGACCTATTTGAGGCCTGATTTTAGGAACATTCAGAAGGCTCGACTCCCTCTACTCATATCTCCTAAAATATTGCACCCCAATATCTGAAATTTCTACCACGTAATCAATGGTATGCTGCCTCAATGTGGACACATTTTAATCTTCTGAAAGCCTACAGAAGAAACGTTATTGCAGAAATGCCAACGTGACTTGTTTAAAGGTGCATTAAGGAAGGTCATCTTCCTTGGATCATAATTCCTAAAGTATTGTGAACCAATATCTGAAATTTTTACCACATTATCAATGGGATCTACCTTCAGTATGTACAAATTTTTTACTTCTAATATTTGACAGATGAAAAGTAATAACAAATATGACAGAAAGGACTAAAATTTGACTTTTGTTCTTCATTTTACCTATGATAGAGCCCATCCAGTCCAAGTGTTTGAACCATGCTATGATACCACTTGTAACACCATTCGAGGTAAATGTGCCTATAAACAACATAATAGTAACATAAACAAAATAAACATATCAGCAATCAAAATCCATGTATATATTAGTACATTTTCACATGAAAATCAAGGGAATGAATTTTTCATAATAAATGCAATGAACCACTACCATGTTCCACCTGACCATAGATTGGCTAAGCCAATTCTCTCTTCAGAAAATCACACCCGTGCCATATTCCAAGCATGAATGTGGGACTCATAGAACACATCAAAAAACACCAATCAATGTGGATGCTACTGGAGTTCTCTACCTACCCCGTGAGGAATTTGAGTGCCTCCTAGTCTCTCAGGCTTTACGTGCATCTGTAGTCTGATCCAAGGATCACTAGGCCCTACACCAAGATATACTATCCAAGCTTTACCATGCATTCCATCCTGGAATCACTAGGCCGAACAGAGAGAAAATCCACCTCTTGGATTTACCATATATATCGCCATTCACCGGTAAGGATTCCTAGGCACACAATCTGGCTTTACTGCAACCCATAGTCTTCTTCAGTGGTTACTAGGCTAGTGGCTTCATGCATCCTCAGTGTGGTTCAGGGAACACTACCACCATGTGTTTTTCAATTCAGAGATCTATCCCACTCAGCTTCGAATCCAATCCGGCCATCCCCCACAAAATGCATGAAAGAAACCATCTCATCAAAGCTATCAGGAAATGGAAAGGCTAGGCTAAAAGTACTATCACACTTGGAAAAACTCATGCCATGGTAGAAAAAGAAACACATGCAGTACCATGCATGACAATTCTACCAAGGAAAATACACATGCAATCCCATGCATGCCAAATCTAGCAAGGAAAATACACATGCAAGTCGATATTTGCAATGAAGCCCATTGTAGCTTCTTGATCCTCTCTTTCCCTGCTTGATTTTTGCTTCCTCTCGCCTTCTTTGTCTTTCTTGTTCCGATGCCAAAGTGCTCCATGAAAACTCTAAGTGACCAAGAATATGAGAGAGAGAGAGAATAATGGGAGAGCTCCAAAGCTAAACTTACCAAGTCTTGCCCACTGATCCCCAGAAGCCTTTTTATTAATGAGGCCTCTATTTTCTTCATTTTCCATTAGTTTCCTTCATTTTCATCATCACATGCAACCTATGACCTTTCACTTCCTTTTCTCATAATTTAAATTATTTTCCTTCATTTTCCTCCTCACGTGCAACCTATGACCTTTTACCTTGCTTTTCTCCTAATTTCCTTTATTTTCATAAATAAATGTGCCAAAATACCTCTTTTTCTCTTTAATGCCTTACCTATTGCCTTTGCTAATTTCCTTAGCCATAAACAACCAAATGAACACCCCCTAGAATGTCTTGCCCACCATTCAACTTAGAATACATGTCCCATCATCCGTGGTATTTATATATTTTTACATGGAATTTTCACAAGGGTTGTTACAGACATGTTGAGGATGTATGTAATGCATCAATAGTGGAAGTGGGAAAATTATATCCCCTTGGTAGAGTTTGCATACAACAGTGGTTATTAGGATTCATTGACGATGAATTTGTTTAAGGCATTGTATGGGAAAAGTTGGAATAATCCTATCCATTGGAGCGATCTAGTTAATAGGGTGTTAATTGGACCAGAGATGTTGGCAAACATGGAACAATAAATGTAGGTAATCTAAAGGTAGCAAATGATAGGATGAAATATGGCATATCATAACAAGTGGTTCAAGGAGTTCTAGGTTGGGGAACATGTGTACTTGTGCATCAAACTAAAGAAGAGCTCCTTGTGGATTCGATCATGTGCCAAGCTAGCACCATGATTTTGTGGACCCTTCAATATCATTGAGAGGACTGGGCTAGTAGCCTATCAAATTGCATTGCCTTTGACAATGAAAGTCCATGATGTTTTCCATGTATCATTGCTTAAGAAGTGTGTTAAAGATGGTGATCATGTGATTGACTTGTCTATATTGCAGGTGGAAATTTATTCATAAGACTCTCAAGAGGAGAGGTGAAGAACAATGCATACATGTGCCTACCTAATGGTCCTTGGCCGCCTTCATGTCTTCATGTTTCTTTAGAAATGATGGGTGATTTGCTGGTCTCTAGAGGTGTTATCTTTCATGTTGTTTGGTTCATATATTGGTCCTTCTTTTGAAAACAAATTGTAGATATTTTATGTAGGTGTCTGACTAAGTAAAATTTGTTGATGCAGCCTCTACAAAGTGAGGATCGATTTGCTATTTTTGTAGATGAACAATGATGTTGTAGTAGCTCCTCAAGAGTTGTATGGCTGCCAAAGATCACAAATATGGTCCTTTAATGCTTCAGGTTGGCTAAGTATTCATTCTAGTGGTGTCAAGTGTTTCAATATATTGTCTTGTATGTCTTGTGTGGACTGTTATAGGATTCGGTTCTTTCATATAGTAGTCACATAGACCCATCCATGCAATTCGTTATGAATCTCTAATAATTCGTGATTTTTTTATTTCCTTTTTCTCTCCTACTCTACTTGGAAAAAAAAATCTCTTTCAAGTATAGGAATACTTCCAATGGATTCATGTCCACATCAATATGAAAGATAGAATCATGTGTAGTCTTGAATTATATGCTTTGACATGTACCTAAATATGAGAGACTAACTATTTTGAATGAGATGAGATCAAGAATTGTTGAAGAAGAGTGTGTTGTTGTAACATCTTAATGATTGTTTGGAACCATATTTCAATATAGTTGTTGATGAGCCTCATCATCGGGTAACTATGTGGACCTTAATTCACCTCCTAGCTTAGGAAAATAAACTCTTCTCACAATTTATTACATATTGTGATTATATTTTGTTTAATGAGATGAATCAAAGTGAGATATTATGCCTACTGGACTAATGTGATTTTAATGCAGGTTTGTGAGAGAAAATCAGGTAATTTTGGCTAGATTAAGGTCTGAAACTCGAATAGACAAGGAAGAGATATTGTAGGAGGTAAATCTTCCTCGCTTACTTCTCCCTCATTCGAATATTCCTCCATTAATCACACTAGATCAGAGTACAAGAAGCCAAGTCATGGAGATCAAAAGGCAGTCCAACAAGTGACAATTAAAGAGTTAGTTTATCTCAAGTTTGGGAGCTGAGCATCCATAGATTTAAGGAATTCATTGGAGACTTCAGTTGTATAAATAAAGAGGCCTAGAGCCTCATTAGGATTTGAATTTTTGCTCTAAAAACACTATTCATTTTCGATTTCAAGACTTGTGGAAGACATTACTATGTATTTCTTGTTTTGATAATGAGAATGAGCATTTTCTTAGTCCAACACTGAGTTAACTCACAAGGTTGAAGCTCTTGGGTTAAGGCTCAACCCTAGCAGCAAAGGCTCCTCTTCTTGTATTTGTATGGTTAGATTGATTTCATAGCTCAATGGTTGAATTGTTTTTAGGATTATTCCATTGCAAGTAGTGTAGATTTGATTAGTTTTACTTATTAGTTTGCTTCCTTTTGTGCTTTACTTCAGTAGTAGTATAGAAAAAATAAAGGAACATCAAAAGGTTGTCAATAGGTGTTTTGGCATAAATTGTTCCTTCAGGGATCATGATTTGAGGAAATAACTCCTATGCAACCCCAAAAAGAAAGAATTCTAGTTTCTCATGTAATTTAGGGTTTTTTTACTTAGGCCACAATTTGATCAGTTTGCAAGAGTAGGATTTAGTTATCATTTCTTCCATCTTCAGCCTTACATTAGATCTCATCAATGATTCCATCTTATTCTACAATTTTCCTTCATTCATCAAGTAGACAGTTAGCTCATTAAACTTAGTTTTCCCAGATCATTGAAATTCTTCTTGTTTACATGATTTTTGGGTAAATGTCAATGTTTGATGCAGTGCAGGTGTTTCAGAAGTATAGAGAGATCTCATATTCGGAAACCTCCTTCCAACTTCACCCTTCCATGATCATTCCTTGCTTTCACTAAGACCCTCACCAATTTCATCATTTTACAAGGAAACTTCTCCAAGCTTGTTGAGAAAATCCAGCCATATTCCAACTTTGCTTTTGAGTTTTGGAGTGATCCTAGGTGTTTCTTTGTCTCATTCCATCCACGAACCACCTTCCCTAAGCCTTCCATCACCTTCAACACCCATCCTTTTTCTCTCGGTTGTATCCTGTAGAAATACAACGAATCTTGTAGGTTTTTTTTTAGTGGTATTTTTTGAGGCCGAATTGAGGGAAAAGCCTCTAGGAAGCTAGAAAATGTCACCTACTGGTCACCCCAACCTTCTAAACATTCACAAGCATCCCTAAGCCACCTACCACATCACCAAAATAGATTACCTTTCACACCTTTCCATAAAAAAGACAAAAATAAAATCAAATTTATTTTAGTCATTTACATGCACAGTAGTAGATGTTTGATGTTTTGAATTTACATGCTTAGGACAGTAGGATTGCATACATGTTAACTTAGCATTCTTTTTGAAGCATAGTCTCTTAGAGGTTTGTTAGAAATTGGTGGGTTTTTAGCATTTGATTTTAGTATTCTTCCTTATAGCAGTAGACAAGCTTTCTCTTAGAGTAGATTTTTCTTTCTCTCACGAGTAATCAAGCTTCTTCTGAATCCATAGAAATCTAGCATGAAAAACCCTAGTGGTCTATTGCCAGCTGAGCAGTGACAAAGATCATACCCATCACTTTTACTTGTGTATAAAACATTGTCACCTCCAAGTTTGTACGAACCCCAGGTTGATAAAGTAAAGTTGGTAGCCCTAGGAGTTGCAACATTCTTGTTGCAATATTGGTTCTCATCACTTTTGGGCACCGTTTCTGGGGAGGTGTCTGAGTATATGTGATTACTACTTTCTTTCTTCCATTTCTTGTTTTTGATATTCTGCTAGTAGTTTCATTTTTTCTATTAGTTTTTATTTTCTTCCATTTCTTGTTTCTGATATTCTGCTCTTAGTTTCATTATTGCTATTAGTTTTTATTTTCTTCCATTTCTTGTTTCTAATATTCTGAAAGTAAGGTTTCATTCAAGCAATTAGTTTTCATTCAATCTGCAATTTCAATTCTGCAATCATTTTCAAAGTTTGAAAAATCAGAAAACAAAAACGAAAACACTTCTTTCATGCCTCGTAGGAATAGGGATAACTTAGGGAAATTTTTTCCAAATAGCCCCACTACTTCAAAAAACCAACCTTCCCTCTTCTTCAGTGGTTGTGAATTGGAGGAGCCCTTAGGTGAGAAACCAGAGATATTTGAAGAGCCTACAGGACAATAAGAAGAAGAATCAAGCCCCAAGAGTTAGCTCAATCGGTCAAATCAAGTGCCTCGCCAATGGGAGGTCACAGGGTCGAATCCCAAAAGCTCTTGGGGTTAGGTCAGTAAATAGGCTGAGGGGTGTTGATGCCCTTTGGGTGGAGTCCACTCAGTGTTTAAGACCCTGGACGTATCGGCTACCCACTGACCTAGATATCCGTGAACCAGTAAGTGAAAAAAAAATAAGAAGAAGAATCCATTCCTATTGAACCAATGGCTGAAAATAGAAATGACATAGGAAATTAAGGAAGAGTTGAGGGTCGTTCCCCATCAAGGAACCAATGGGGATACTAAGATGAAAAATATAAGCTCGTTTTCTCTTCCTCATTTCGATGGCCTGACCTCGAAAGATCAAGACACTTTCTTCTTTGAGTTTGTTATCATATGCATAACCTATGACTATACCAATGATGAGCAGAAGTTGAAACTATTCCAATCCACTCTCAAGGATGCAGCTTTGTGTTGCTTCATGGGTTTACCTAGGGATATCATCACAACTTGGGCTCAGATGCAGCAGGCCTTCAACAACAAGTATCGAGACTACTGCAGGTTTAAAGACACTAAACAGGAAAATTTTAGGATAACCATAGGGCATGATGAATCCGTAGAGGATTATGAAGAAAGATTCCAACTTAGCTACAAAAGGGCCAGGCACACACTTGACCCTGAGTCACTTTAGCTAGTCCTAATTAGAGGGGTAAGGAAAGATCTTCTGGATACCCTAAACTTGTTAGCAGGAGGGGACATCTACCAGTTACCCTATGGATATCAAGATTGTCTTTAGAAACCATTCTAGGGTAGCTATGAAAAAGGGTAGGGGTAGTCAACCTATGGTCAGTCCATCCTCTTCCAATACATCCATCAAGGGTGAAATTGGAAACATGTTGGAGGATTTAAAAAGTGAGATGTTGCAAACCCTTTCCCTATAGATGGACACTACGCACATTAAGAGAAAATAGGAGGAAGCAGAGAGAGCCTTATCCATATTCTACCCTAGATTCACATGGAGGCACCCTACGAATGAATTTCCATTGAATTTAATTGAAATTTGCTCAGTCTATGAAGAAAACCACTCCACAGGCAAGTGCCCTTCTCTACCTAGACTAAAAGTTGTATATCAAGGAGTTGAAGGGGTGACTGAACCACTATACTACATAAATCAAAGGAGACTTCATGGGCCTCGACCATACTAGCAACACATGCAAGTTTCATCCCATGCATATTACAACCCCAACTAGACCACATCCATTCGCTTTTGGGGGACCCCTATTTCTCCTTCCTGGTCTACACCTCCTCCTTCGTCCTTTACACCTCAATATCATTCCTAGCCAACCAGCCAGTCCTTTCAACCATATGCTCTGCCACAACCTTAGTGCAATGCACCATGCGAGGGGTGGAGGCCTCCATACAACAATGTTCCAGATTTATTGCCTTCACCACCTGCTTAGCCAAATTGTTTACACCCTGCTCCACCTAAAAAACTCCATATGTCTGCCCATCCAAATCTGAACCCGAACAACAGACGGACACAACAAGTATACAGTAGAGAGATATCATATCCTGCTTATGTTGTGGAGATTCAGGAAATCAACATAATATCTGGGAGAGTATGCCTCGACAACCAACCTCTACCTCCACCTAGTGAGGTTTAGGAATAAAGAGAGGAAATCATGCCTAAATTAATTCCACTACCCTTTCCTGAGAGATTAACCCAACCACTCAAGCCTACCCGAGAAGAGACTGAAGTTCGAGGAGAATTGAAAAATATATGTGTCAAAATTCCACTTCTCCAAGCTATAAAATATGTACATATTTACAACAAGTTGATTAAGGAGAAGTGCTTCAAGCATCCAGGGAGGTGAAAAAGAGATGCCCCTACTATTAATTTCATTGGACAACTGTCTGACTTAATGTTGGGGCAAGTAAATTTTCCAAAGTATTTGGACGTTAGAAGCCCTGTAGTAGATGTGCACATCAATGGCACCATTGTCCCACACACTTTGATTGATATTAGGGTTTCCATTAATGTGATGACCAAGGACACCATTCTCAAGCTCAAACTCTAGGGTTCATTGACAAAGACCACAATAGTCTTATAACTTGCAGACCACTCCATAGTAACCCCTGAGGGGATTGTGGAGGATGTGATGGTCTTCATTGACTCTTGGGAGTACGCTAGAGATTTCCTAGCTCTCCAGCCTAAGGCCAAGCTTACTAGTTACCCTCTCATCCTTGGGAGGCCCTTGTTAGCCACGGTCGATGCCTACATTAGCCGTAGGGCTGGAAATATGATTATGAAAAATGGGCATATGTCCAAGAAGTTAGTTCTATACCCTCCTGCTTAGCCATCTCTAGAACATGATTACCTTTATGACTAGAAGAGGAGCAAGAAGATGAAGTTTATTCCACCCAACTCTATACCTTAGAAAAAACCATGGGAAGAGTACAACTAGACGAAGATGATTTGATTGAACATGTACTCCAAAGTCCATCTCCCAATACATTGTCCTTAGAAGAAGAAGTAAAGGAAACCTAGAACAACCATCAGATTGATCTATGCTTAGTTGATTCCAACCCCACCCGTGTCAAAACTGCAAAATTCATCCCTAAGAGAACTTTTAAAATAAACCCTATTTCTGTTCACCAAGATGAAAAGTTGTGCAACATGCTAAAGGAACATCTGGATGCCTTTTGATCCAAGTTGACTCAACTCCTGAATTTAACCAAGATATTTTACTTTCATGATATTGTTAGAATTGCATTGAAAATAGCATAAGTGAACATAAATGCATGTTGTAATGAAAAAAAGGCACATGACAAGAATTAGCAACATAAAACACAAGACGTCGATAATAGAGTTCGTCCAGGAGGGACTATGTCTCCGAACCCCGGTGTCAAGATGGTGTAGGCCACTGCATTAAGTGTTGTCAATAGTGATGATGTACATAAGTGGTGACATCGCTATCATACAAGGAAAATTCCCTCACGTAGGAGTGGCCCCAAGAGATGTTCTACTGCAGGAACTCTCATTCAAAAAGGACTCCTATCAGCATGACCTAAACTCATGCATGATGATAATGAGCATCCTGCCAACATGGCATAAAAGGTAACTCAATGAAAACATACATGGCAATGATTTTGCATCACATCAAGTTGGAATCATGAAACAAGTAAGGAAAGAAGATCCTACATCAAACATCAAATAGGGATCTCTATAGCACAATGCATCCCATAGCAAAAGAAGTACATGAACACACTACATATACCTCACATCCTGGGGCCATTTAAAGAAAAGGATGTCAAACTGCTGAAGTTGGTTGTACCATCAATCTCGTGGCATCGAATCTCATGGAAAATGACTACTCGCCCATGAATGTTGATACCTGCACTCCACTTTGAAAAGTGACCGAAAGATGAAGTGATCAAATGGAAAATCTGAATGCACCATTTAATTTTTCGCATCGAATAGTGTAAAATTGACTGTCAAATTTATGAATTCTGAGAAAGTGAAAATCTGAGGCTTAATGAATCTTTTAGATTCCCCCTAGATTCCTCAAAGATTCCCTCCTCCGGGTCATCTGAAGATCTGCTACTCAAATCAAAATTCTGACTGGGTCATCAGGTTTGTGTCGCTGAGAGGTGTAAGAATGACATAAATTTTTTCTAATTTGGATAGTGGAAAAATTTTGTCCTCTTGAGAATTTGGCTCAATCATGGTTCTGCCTACTCTTTTTTCAAGATCATGGTTCTGCCTGCAAAAATAATTAAAAAAATACAGTCTCAAAATACGCGCTCAGTCTTTGGGGATTCGTTCCTCCATTCTCCATTCTTCGTTCAGTGCCTCCATTCCATTCCCATATGACCTCTCCCCGTTAAAATAATGTTGGGTTTATGTAATGTTTTGGGGCGGAGAAAACAAAAGGGCAGTTGTGGCAAGTTGGTGGCGGAGTAGCTTAGGAGGGTGGAGATCGTGGTTTCAAATCCTCCACCCTCAAAAATTGGTCGACTGTTAATATTTTATGCCATGCCATGATCCCAACCGTTACATTGTTGTATTCAAATTTTGGCGGAGATTTGTTGGCATATGCCATATGGTTTGAATTAAATTTTAAAATTAGGGTTTGGCTGGGCCGCCCGTGGTGCAGGCCGGCCACATGGCTGGGCAGGTTTGATTCCTGCTAGCTCATTATTATATATATATATATATGGAATGTTATATAGTCTAGGTGGGGGCGTGGGCCAGGTCCACCGTAGGTGGCCCGCCTACCTCTAATTACTTGTCGTTATAATATGATGCGGTGGGGGTTAAGGCCGATGGGGGTCATGGCCCTTCGGCCATATTTTAACACTTTTTTCTTGATTATAATGTTGGGTTGTTGGGGGTGGTGGGGTTGGTGGCCCGCCACCTCAGAATATGTGCTTTTTTTATTTTTATAGAAACAAATATTTTTTTTGAATTTGTCTACCATAGGGGATATTAGACAAATTAATGATCCAACAAATTCGCCTGCTTTCAGAACCTATATTTCATGCCCTGGGGTCAGTCAAATTGTAAGACATTTAAACATGGCCTATTTCCCAGCTTTTACCAAAATTTTGATTGGCTCGTTCTACCTCATACGAGCTCGGATTTGAGTGTTGTTCACACCATTGGAATCAGGATGATGAGCACTTCGATCTAGTGTTGGTTTGGGAGAAATATGACCACTTTGAATTCTGCCCTTTCTGAGTCCTCTAGGACTTCTGCCTATGTCTTGAGCCACCTGGATCAATCCTCCCCACTGAGGAGCTTTTGGTCCTCCAAAAGCATGAAAAATAATCTACAACTTCTCTATACCTTGTCTGCATCTCAAGCATCCTGAAAAGGTCTCTCTTCCATCTCCTTCACCTTTGTTCTTCATAACCTTAAGCGATGAGCTGACACCTACAATCTCTGCAAAATTGTAGTACCATTCTGCAAATTACATGCTTGATTGACATGAACAACTAATGACCCAAGCATCCCATACTTGCCACGAGTTTATAACACATACTCGGTGGTCAAGTTTACATCAAAATGGAAGCAATCCCCCAGCTACGAAAACAAGGCCAACATATCATTATTGCTCCAACAAGTGATGGAAAACACATCATCACTACAACAAATGATTTATGAAGATAAGCCCAAACACTGTTTTTTCTTTGACAAGTGATGGAAACAAAACATCACTTTCATAGGGTAAAATGAAACACAAAATAAGGCCAGACATCATTGTTGCTTAACTAGTGATGGAAAACACATCATCACTTTTACTTTTTAAAATGCAACAAATGATTTACAAAAGCATGACCATGACAGGCTAACAATTTTAGAAACCATTTTTCACTTATCAATGTGAATGGGTCACCTCCTTGTGGCGCATTCGCTGGTCGGACAACCGTTTTATCTGGCTCATGCACTGACACTTTGCCTTTAAGGCACTTCTCTGGATGGAGCCTCCAACATGTGGCTCTTTGATCACCACCTCTGTTGCAATGACTGTAATACATATTATTCCTTCATATCTGCTTAACATGTTTCTTTACCTGTTGTTAAGAGGGTCTTTCATGCCTCCTCTTTTTGTGTGTTGTTATTCTTTTCCAACACATAGAAAATGTATGGTTATGTAATCCACAAAAGATACATGTTTTTTGATTCCATGATTTATGTTCATCTTTAACAACATTATTATAATCGAAATGAACATTCGAATATCGAGATTGTTTATACCTTTCCTTGATGTCTCTGTTGTCATTATGGTGATGAGAGCTTGCCTCAACTCTTTCCATACAATGGACACTTCCATGGGATGATGGTGATGTGTTCCCATCATTCTCTTTCCTCGATTATTTTGACAATATCTCAGAAGAATTTGAAACCTTTGAGCATTCTGCTTCGTTATATGCCAAGCCTGCATATTGAGGTCTCTGCACAACCTCCAGTGGTTGAGTTATGCCTTGGTTATTAACACCAAACTCTTTTTCCTCCTTGTACCTCGTCCTAGTAAGGAGCCTCATGTTTGTCCCTGTAATTGGGATCTCCAAATCTCCAATATAGATCATACTATGTGAAGACAAAACTGAATGGAAATCAACATCTTTTACCTCCTCTGTCGATTTGAAAATAACTGATGACAGCTGCTCATCATCTATTGTTGGTGGTTCGTTGTCTGTCTTGGCAGATTCCCCAACTTCTTTTCTAACATACCCAAGTCCTGCCTGACAGGGTAATTATTCTAATTTGATGGGGTTGACAATGCCTTAGCCATTAAAGCCCAAGCCTTTTCCTTCATACCCCATTCTCTTCAATAGTTTGGAGCCAATTCCTGTGGTATTTTTTTGAAAAATATTGAAATCATCATTAGGAAACATACATGAATTCGAAGAATTGCTTTTTACCTCACATGGGTCACGCTACAACTCTTCTAAGGCCTCATCCTTATCTTACACCTGTCGTATCAAACTATGTCTCTCCTCTTTCTCTTCATGTAGAAGCATCTTCAGCTCAACGTTCTCTGTTTGAAGATTTTAGTTATTGTGCTTCAGTTCTTCCAAGGCCTCTTCTGTGGCTCATAATTGAAGCTGCAATCGCTCCTTTTCCTTTGTCACCTTTTGTACAACTTCATACATTATTTCCACTCTTTTGGAAATTTGGAGCATGGTCTCGTACATTGCCTTTTCGTCCTCTGTCGCTGCACATTCCATTGTTCATGCTTGCAATTCACATCCACGCAAAGACCACTCCGATACCAAACTTGATCCGAGTTGAATCAACTCCCGGATTTAACCAAGATCTTTTACTTTCGTGATATTGTTAGAATTGCATTGAAAATATCGTAAGTGAACATATATACATGATGTAATGAAAAAAATGAACATGGCAAGAATCAGTGACATAAAACACAAGAGATTGATAATAGAGTTCGTCTAGGAGGGAATACGTCTCCAGGCCCCAGTGTCAAGAAGGAGTAGGCCGCTGCATTAAGTGTTTTCAACAGTGATGATATACATACGTGGTGACGTTGATATCATACAAGGAAAATTCCCTCACACAGGAGTGGCTCCAAGAGATGTTATGATGCAGGAACTCTCATTCAAAAACGACTCGTATCAGTATGACCTAAACTCATGCATGATGATAATGAGCATCCCACCAACATGACATAAAAGGGATCTCAATGCAAACATACATGGCGACACATGAGTATATTATCAACATAACAACAAAGGGATCTCAAAGAAAACATGACGGATCATGAAAGAAATTACATCACAGAGATGATTCCGCATCACATCAAGCAGGTACCATGAAACAAGTAAGGAAACAAGATCCCACATCAAACATCAAACAGGGATCTCTGCAGCACAATGCATCTCAAAGAAAAAGAAGTATATGAACACACTGCATATACCTGACATCCTAGGGCCATCTGAAGAAAAGGATGTCAAACTGCTGAAGTTGGCCATACCATCAATCTCGCGGAGTCAAATCTCATGGAAATGACTGCTCGCCCATGAATGCTGACACCTACACTCCACTTTGAAAAGTGGCCAAAAAATTAAATGATCAAATGGAAAATTTGAATGCATCATTATATTTGTGGTGTTCAATAGTGTAAAAGTGATTGTCATATTTTTTAATTCTGAGAAAGTGAAAATCTGGGGCTTAAAGAATCTTTTAGATTCCCTGTAGATTCCTCAAAGATTCCCTCCTCTGGTTCATCTAAAGGCTTCATGCTAAAATCAAAATTCTGACTACGCCATTAGGTTCGTGTCGCTGAGAGGTGTAAGATCGACATAAAATTTGTCCAATTTAGACACTGGCAAAATTTCGCCCTCCTGAGAATTTGGCTCAATCATGGTTTCACCTACTCTTTTCTTAGGATCATGGTTCTACCTGAAAAAGTAATTAAAAAAATGCAATACAGAAAAACACGTACAGTCTTTGGGGCTCCATTCCTCCATTCTCCATTCTCTATTAAGTTCCTCTAGTCTGTTCCATATGACCTCTCGCCCTCTCCCAATGCAAATAATGTTGGGTTTATGTAATGTTTTGGGGCATAGATAACAAAAGCGCAGTTGTGGAACATTTCTTGGCTTGAGGGGGCTTGACCCAGGTTTGGATTTATTTAGCCAAACAAATCCCTACACTACTGGCCCTTTCAGCATCAGCGCACGGACCGCAGACTGAGGTCTCACCCGAAGAGTTATGGGGGGATGCTGGAACCAAGTTTTCACACCCTTGAGATGTCTGAGATGTTGACTTAGTCCAAATACATTTATCTTTGCGCGGGTCTCTTTGCGCACTTGTTCCAACCTTCAATACCTTTGCGATCTATTATAATCATCTTTCACGCAACCCTAACGAGGGGCTGAGATGCTTTCGCGCTGCTAGGGCAACGAACTGCACTATTTCCCCAAACTACACCACATACCTTACTTATCTTCTTACAAATGTTAGTTAACTTCGAGAAAACAAATATTCTATCTCGCATTCAGTAATAATCACATAGTCATAAATATTCACGCATCATATAAACAGTAGAAGTGCAATTTATACCCAATATATTCAATGCAATAAACATGAAATAAATACACAGAATTGATATGAAACTTCTCTTTATTAATACTTATAACTGTTATAGATTTGACTCACCCTGCACCCTTGGCTGCAGGGGTCTGCGCACTCAGCTGCAGACTACTAGGCCTCTACACACTCAGCTGCAAAGCCTTCTCCTACTCTATGACCCAAAACTAGACTTTACTCCAGAGATATGGCTCAACTCTTCATCCTTCTCCTAATCATTCGATTAGATGCCTGAAATACTTAGAGCCTCACTCTATTTATACAATCCTATGGTCCGCGGACCATGGGTAGTGTTGAAAATAATACTGAGAGGGGGGGGGGGTGAATCAGTATTATCAAATCAATAAAACTTTTTCAATACTCAGAAACATATACACTACTTCAGTTAAGTGAACCAGCGTGTACACGCTACTGTGTCTAAAGAAACCAGCGTATAACCAGAAAACTTATGATTCTGTTAGTTTATCTTCTATAAAGGCATCAGGACATTATTAACCATATTAAAGATAAACAGATGCAGTATAATAGAACAGATCATCACACAAAATCCACACACATGAACACCATGATATAAGGTGGAAACCCAATGTGGGTGAAAACCACCTGCTGCAAGTCGTCTCTATCTTTCTTTAATAAGAAACTTCAGTTTACAATCTTTTGTACTGGTGCAGCCTTATACCAGTACGCAGGCTACAACCTGCAGAAGGCTACAACCTTCTCTCGTTTTCCAAACCCTCCTGGAAGGGAGCTCCAACCCCCTTTTGCTCTTGTACTAGCTAGGATACTAGTACGTAGGTGCTGGCCTAGAATCTTCTTTCCTTCAGGTACCACTTTTCATCAATTTTCAGACTGGATACTCCTGAAGCACAACATTTCAATCTGAATACCACGATTCATTCACTTTTCATAGCAAATCATAGAAGCACAAAACAACCAATACTAGCATCATCAAACTTTGAAACCCTGTCAACACCCAGTCACCAGAACACAGATCAGACAACAGAACCCTGCAATAACAGACAGACCCAACTGCAACCCAAAAAATCAAGCTTCAAAAGATATACGCGACTTCAATGAAACAAACCCGCGTATACATGCGCTTTTACCGAAGCCAACCTGCATACAGATCTAAAAATAATTTCTCATAACTTGCAGCTGTACCAGTCATCAGTCATACTCAGAACATAACATTGCGTCAGTATGCAGATCTAAAAACATGCGTAATCAACCATATACCGATAGTTCATTTCAAACAATTTGATCCCGATCTATCCTTTCATCAACCGATGTGATCTCTCCTTAGCTCAGATCAAGCAATGTAGCATCAACCCAGAACCTACATACTAGATCTCTTCCTTCATTAGATATTCAAGACTTTTTCAATACCCAAACCTAATGATCTTCTTCTCCTTATATAGCATTAGGCCCTCTTCAATACCACGGGCCAAAACCATAGAAATACAATACCATCAACTTCAAAACTCGAGATCAACATGACTGTCGAGATACCTTGGTCCAAAAACATAGGCTCAAGTACCGAGGACTAACTACCATGGACCAAAGGGAAGCTTCTCGACATGTACGCTCTTTTCTGTTCATGAAACTGTGTGTATACACGACTTCGTATATAGCAAACCTGCGTATCCGCGACTTAGTATATAGCGTACCAGCGTGTATACGCATCTTGGGCTTAATGAACCTGCGTATATGAAATTTCTCTTCATTCTTGTAGTCTGGACTGAGATCTGTCATCAAGGAGAGTTGCCATCAAGGACAACACCTGTACCGTAGCGCCACACCTGTTCCAAAATGCCAACAATCTCCCCCTTTGGACTTGATGGCAACCCCAAGATCTTTAGAATCATTCTCCCCCTTTGTCATCAAGGGCAAAGGGCTGTGCTCCCCCTGTGAATGTGCTGATATCTCTGCTCTGCTGTGCTGAACATGCTCCCCCTGATTGTAGGCAAGATCTGCAAAAGATGTTCTTCAAAAAGAACCAAGCCTTATACATCATAAAGGACCTTCCTATCACCAAAAGACTCAATACATACATCCATACTCCCAACCAAGAGGGGATACATCAGAAATTTATGTATAACAACCAAATACATTACATCATTCATCCCAGGCATAGTGGGGAAATCAACATAGGCCGTTACATGACCTTGACACCATAGAAGAGATATCACAAAAAAATACATGACATAGAGACGAAAGAACTAGACCAAGACTTATGAAAGTCACCAGCAGCATCTGATAATCATCTTTTTAGATCAGCAACCAAGATTTCCTTCTGTGATCCTTTTTCAACAATAGTTGTGAACTAGGACCAAAAGCATCTAAATGCCAACAATGCTTTATTAGACTTTAAGCTACTCCCCCTGAAACTGTGCCTGAAGGACTCTGTCATACCCATCTCAGACCTTCTCCAACCAGAATCTGCCCTTGTTGTTCAGAACTCCATATACGCGACTTCACCTGCATAAATCAGCGTATGTACGCGGATATCCCTTATACAACACGCGTATACCAACTTTTCTTTAGAACAGACAAGCTTCAACAGTAGGATGAAGCATCAACTACTCCCAGCTTCTGTCTGAGGTATTCAAAAGTCTCCCTGGGCAGTGGCTTTGTGAGAATATCAACAACTTGTTCTTTAGAAGAAACATACTCCAACTTGACCTTTTGTTCAAGCACTTGTTCCCGGAGGAAGTGATACTTGATTGGTATGTGCTTGGTCTTTGAATGCATGACTGGATTCTTTGAAATGCTGATTGCACTTGTATTATCACATAAGATAGAGACAGGTGGAGTGCAAGTGATTTGAAAATCCTGCAAGGTCTGCATCATCCAAAGAAGTTGTGTGCAACAAGATGCCGCAGCCACATATTCTGCTTCAGCTGTAGATAAAGCAATCAAACTTTGTTTCTTGCTGAACCAAGATACTAATCTGGAACCCATGAAGAATGCACCACCACTTGTGCTTTTCCTGTCATCCACACTTCCGGCCCAATCTGCATCTGTGTAAGCATGAAGAGTGAGATCTGTATCTCTAGGATACCATAGGCCATAGTTTTGAGTCCCTTGAAGATACTTGAAGATTCTTTTGACTGCCTGAAGATGAGTTTCCTTTGGGTTGGCTTGAAATCTTCCAACAATTCCTACTGCATGCATAATGTCTGGTCGGGTACCTGTCAAATAAAGCAAACTCCCAATCATGGATCTATAAGTTGGTTGATGAACTGCTGCTGATTCATCATTTTTACTGAGGCTGCATCCTGTAACCATGGGAGTACATACTGGCTTTGAATCTTCCATGCCATACTTCTTCAAGATCTGCTTGAGGTACTTGGTTTGAGACAAGAAAATACCTCCTTCATTTTGTTGGATTTGCAATCCAAGAAAGTATGTCAATTCTCCGAGTAATGACATTTCAAATTCTTTCTGCATAACCACGACGAAGTTTTGACTCATAGCCTCTTCATTGCTGCCAAAGATAATATCATCTACATACACAACAAGTATTAGCAATTTGTTATTTTCAACTTTCATATAGAGATTGCTATCTGCTGCTCCTTTTGAAAAGCCTTGTTGGTGAAGATATTTGTCCAACCGATAGAACCAAGCCCTTGGAGCTTGTTTGAGACCATAGAGAGCCTTTTTCAATCTGCATACAAGGTTTGGATCATTCCCAAGAATGAAACCATCTGGCTGCTCAATGTATACTTCTTCTTCTAAGTCTCCATTCAGAAAGGCTGATTTCACGTCCATTTGAAATACCTTGAAGTTTTGAAAACTTGAGAGAGCAAGGAACATTCGGATGGCCTCAAGTCTTGCAACAGGGGCAAAGGTCTCTTCAAAATATATTCCCTCTTGCTGTGCATACCCTTTACAAACAAGTCTGGCCTTGTTCCTAATTACTTCTCCATTTTCATTCAATTTATTTTTGAAGACCCATTTTGTCCCTATGAGATTCTTATCTTTTGGTCTAGGAACCAATTCCCAAGTGTTGTTCTTTTCGATCTGCTCAAGTTCTTCATCCATTGCTTTGACCCAACATTCATCTCTGCATGCCTCTTTCACATTTTTTGGTTCAGTGGAAGAGAGTAATGCCAAATAGCTTGAAGCTTCTGCAATTGTTCTTCTTGTTTGTACTCCTGCTTCTTTCTGTCCCACAATCTGAGATTCTGGATGATTCTTCTGGACATATATGGATGGAGTCTTCTCTTCTATTCTTGTCTGCTCCTCTAGTTCTTCTTGAGGTTCTTCTTCTTCTTGAGGTTCTTCTTCATTATTCTGTCTTTGAGGGTAGCCTTCATCTTCTTCGATGTCTTCATGATGAACTTGCCTAGGAATGTAACCCTTCTCATCAACCACAACATCAATGCTGTCAACAATTTTGCCAAGTCCTTTATTGTAGCACTTGTATGCTTTGCTATGTGGAGAATAACCAAGAAGAATGCCTTCGTCTTCTCTTGGTTCAAGTTTTCCAAGTTGCTCATCAGTATTCTTAATATAACATTTGCTCCCAAAGATTTTGAAGTGCTTCACCGAAGGAGTCTTACCACACCAAAGCTCATGAGGAGTTTGAGTGTTGTTTACTCGGACATTTGTTTTGTTGAGAATAATAACCACAGCATGTGTAGCTTCACCCCAGAAAGTTGCGGGAGTACCTAATTCATCAAGCATAGCACGAGCCATTTGTTGGATTGTTCTGTTCATTCTTTCCACAACTCCATTTTGCTGAGGAGTTCTAGCTGTAGAGAATTCTCTTCTTATCCCATGTTCTTCACAGAAATCGAAAAATTCATTTGAGGTAAACTCCCCACCTCTGTCAGATCTGAGGCACTTAATCTTGTGTCCTGATTCATTTTCAGCCAAGTCTTTGAAGGATTTGAATTTTTCAAATGCTTCATCTTTGTGCTTCATAAGTCCTAACCAGACAAACCTGGAGAAATCGTCAATGAATAATATCAAATATTCTTCTCCTCGAGGTGTTCGTTTTCTGAATGGACCACATGTATCTGTATGTACTAGCTCAAGAGGCATGCTAGCTGATCCTTCCTTCTCAGGAAAATTAGTTCTGGTTTGCTTTCCAAACTGACATGATTTGCATATGGTGTTGTCTGGAATTTTGATATCTGGAAGATCATGAATTGCTTGATATTTGCATGCTTTCCTTATTTGTGGAAAGCTTAGATGCCCCAACCTCCGATGCCATAGCCAGTGTTCATCATTCTTGCTCAAATAACATTGTTGTTGTCTTTCTTCAAATATGTATAGATTATTTGGAGTCCTTATTCCTTTGATCATTGTTTCACCTATATCAAGATCACGAACACAACATCCATTTGATCTAAATATTACCTTTGTTCCTTGATCGCACATCTGACTGACACTCAGAAGATTATGCTTCAATCCATCAACATACAGAACATTTCCAGCTTTGACCTTCTCTTTCAATGGAGCAACGCCTTTTCCTTTTATGGCTGCAGAGATATCGTTTCCAAAAGAAACTTTCTTTCCCTTTTCTAATGCGGTATATGATTCAAGTTTTTCTTTGTCCCCTGTCATATGCTTCGAACATCCGCTGTCAATGTACCATAGACTTTCTTGACCTTCTGCATAAAAGGCTATCCCACATCTTTCTGGTTGCGGTTCCTTTATTCTCCATGTTCTGACATTTGAGGTTTGTTCCTTCTGAGTTGTCTTCCAGAACCTGCTCCTGCATTCAGAGTCTTCATGACCAAAGTTATTACAAATAGAGCATTCAACTTCATTTTCAAGAACTGAAAAGTTGTTATAAGTCCTTTTCATGGTTCCAGTCATACTTCTTTGCTTTTGAGCTTCTCTAGTCATGATTGTCTTGTAGGAAACACATTGAGCTGCTTTGTGACTGAAGTTATGGCAAGAAAAGCATTGGCCATTAAAGAAATTTCTCCGATAATCAGATCTATCATCCAACCGATTGTAGCTTCTATTGACATCCATTCTTGGGGCATATTGGAAAGATTTTACCTGTGGATGATTGTATCTTCTGTTTGTCCTTAAGGCCGCTTGTCCCCGAACTTCTTGATAGTCTTTATTTGTTCTTGAGGTAAACTGTCCCTGATTCACCTGATGACTTTTATTTGGTCTTTGTTCGCCCCTCCTTACTGCATCAAGATAACTTTTAGAGGTAGAAGCTTGAGGTGTTTCTCCATTATATCCCAGACCTGTCTTGATCAGAGGAGAACGCTGCACATTGATAATCTCATCCAAGGTTTCAGATCCTTTAACAAATTTAAGATTAATTGCTTTTGTTTTCTCAATCTCCTTTCTAAGACAAACAATCTCACATTCCAATTTTTCAAGATGTTTTTCCTTTTTTGCCATTTGACATTGTAGAGAATCAATAATAACACTTTTCTCTTCTAAGGAAACTTTGAGATTATTCATTTCTTCATAAAAACCTTCTACAGCTATAGCATCCATGTAGTCATCATCTTCAGAAGCCATTAAAAGTTTATATCTATAACCTTGTTCATCTTCGTCACTATTTGAAAGACCATCACTATCTTCATGAGTGTAATAGCTTTTCTTCTTTTCATTTTGTTTCTTGTTCCATTTAACAGGTTCCTTTCCCTTGTCATTCTTATCTTTGTGAGGACATTTGGCAGCATAATGACCTACTCTTCCACAAGCAAAGCATTTAAAAGGTAACTTACCTCTGAACCTTCCAGAACCCCTTTGAAGATTTCTGACAAAATTTGATTCTTCTTCTTCATCTTCTGGCACGTGACTTGCTTCATAATAATCTTCTTTGCCTGAAGCCTTGAAAGCAGCTTCTCTTCTCTCTGATGGACCTCCTTTTCTCATTTCATAAGCAGTTAGAATTCCGTGAAGCTGAGACATAGTAAGAATTCGTAGATTTTCTTTTTCTTCTATTGCAGACACTTTAGATTCAAATTTGGGGGACAATGATCTTAGAACCTTTTCAACCACAATAACCTCTTTTATTTCTTCACCCAAGTTTTTCATGAAATTAACAATCTCATCTACCCTAAGGAAATAGTTAGCCACACTTTCATCATTATACATTCTGAGAGTCTCATACTTAATCCTAGGAGTTTGAAGTTTAGCACGCTTTACCTGTTCGTCTCCTTCATAACTCGTGACAATTTTGTCCCATATTTCTTTTGCGGATTTATAGTGCATTACCTTCATAAATTCCGATTGGGATATACATCCTAATAGGGTACTGACTGCTTTTGCATTTGTTTCATTCTTCTTTTTCTCGGCTGCATCTGTAGGAGTAGTTGAAGGAAAAGTGTAGACTGTCTCTACGATGTCCCAAACTTCTGTACCAAGAGATTGAAGATAGGCAGTAACTCTTACCTTCCAATAATTGAAGTTTGTCCCATAAAAAACCGGTGGCCTGATTGATGCTTCTCTCTCGTAGTTGCTCATGATGAACGATCTACCTTCAAGCGATCAAGCTTCTCTGAAGGACCTGCTCTGATACCAATTGTTGAAAATAATACTGAGAGGGGGGTGTGAATCAGTATTATCAGATCAATAAAACTTTTTCAATACTCAGAAACATATACGCTACTTCAGTTAAGTGAACCAACGTGTACACGCTACTGTGTCTAAAGAAAGCAGCGTATAACCAGAAAACTTATGATTCTGTTAGTTTATCTTCTGTAAAGGCATCAGGACATTATTAACCATATTAAAGATAAACAGATGCAGTATAACAGAACAGATCATCACACAAAAGCCACACACATCAACACCATGATATAAGGTGGAAACCCAATGTGGGTGAAAACCACCTGCTGCAAGTCGTCTCTATCTTTCTTTAATAAGAAACTTCAGTTTACAATCTTTTGTACTGGTGCAGCCTTATACCAGTACGCAGGCTACAACCTGCAGAAGGCTACAACCTTCTCTCGTTTTCCAAACTCTCCTGGAAGGGAGCTCCAACCCCCTTTTGCTCTTGTACTAGCTAGGATACTAGTACGTAGGTGCTGGCCTACAATCTTCTTTCCTTCAGGTACCACTTTTCATCAATTTTCAGACTGGATACTCCTGAAGCACAACATTTCAATCTGAATACCACAATTCATTCACTTTTCATAGCAAATCATAGAAGCACAAAACAACCAATACTAGCATCATCAAACTTTGAAACCCTGTCAACACCCAGTCACCAGAACACAGAGCAGACAACAGAACCCTGCAATAACAGACAGACCCAACTGCAACCCAAAAAATCAAGCTTCAAAAGATATACGCGACTTCAATGAAACAAACCCGCGTATACAGGCGCTTTTACCAAAGCCAACATGCGTACAGATCTAAAAATAATTTCTCATAACTTACAGCTGTACCAGTCATCAGTCATACTCACAACATAACATTGCATCAATATGCAGATCTAAAAACATGCGTAATCAACCATATACCGATAGTTCATTTCAAACAATTTGATCCCGATCTATCCTTTCATCAACCGATGTGATCTCTCCTTAGCTCAGATCAAGCAATGTAGCATCAACCCAGAACCTGCATACTAGATCTCTTCCTTCATTAGATATTCAAGACTTTTTCAATACCCCATCCTAATGATCTTCTTCTCCTTATATAGCATTAGGCCCTCCTCAATACCACGGGCCAAAACCATAGAAATACAATACCATCAACTTCAAAACTCGGGATCAACACGACTGTCGAGATACCTTGGTCCAAAAACATAGGCTCAAGTACCGAGGACTAACTACCACGGACCAAAGGGAAGCTTCTCTACATGTACGCTCTTTTCTGTTCATGAAACTGCGTGTATACGTGACTTCGTATATAGCAAGCCTGCGTATCTGCAACTTAGTATATAGCATACCAGCGTGTATACGCATCTTGGGCTTAATGAACCTACGTATATGAAATTTCTCTTCATTCTTGTAGTCTGGACTGAGATCTGTCATCAAGGAGAGTTGCCATCAAGGACAACACCTGTACCATAGTGCCACACCTGTGCCAAAATGCCAACAAGTAGATCTCTACAGCTAACATTAGATTAACAAAATTGAGAGTGGACAACCCTATGACTCTTTTACAAGCTCCACGCTCCACGCCCACAAAATGCGGAGACTTTACGTCGAAGTTTACAATATTTGAGTTTACAATTCCTTTACCAAAATCTAGGCTCTAAGCCCCAAAACTTCCATTGTGGGATCCCGCACCCAACAAGCCCCTAACAGAAATGACGTGACTTTTCCTCGAGTATCTTTGTTGGTGCCGAGATCTTTGCACGAAGACCTCCCAATTCTGCCTAAATCGCTGCAAGATTGGCATCACACTGAGTGGCTTCCTGTTGTACTTCCTCGATGCGCTATTTAGTGACCACTGTCACTAAACTACCGCCTTGAACTTTTTCTCGTGTTGCTTGTAGATGCGCGAGCTTTGCTTCAATGGAGGTTCTAATGATATATGCCTCATCAATCCATGACTGTAAGCGCACCTTCAAAAATTCTTCCTTATGGCGAGTATCATCTACCTGTTCCTTGAGTGTTTTCACCTGCTACATCCTCATGAGCCTATGTGTAAGGGAAACTATCTATGCAGTCCCTTTTACTTCATCATATTTCTACTGTAGCTCGCACACCTTTGTCTCTAGGATTTGTATGTTCGGGACCTCCTACGGGGTAGTGAGAACCTCGAACGACTGCTCAAACAACTTTGTGCAGTCTGTCACTGCACTATTAACCTCTATTATTGTTGTTTTGATCATGGTAGCGCACTGTTCCTTAACCTTAGGTAGAGTTGAAGGTTGCACCTTCAATTGTAGTTAAACTATTTGAAGGATCAGCTCCAGCTGAACCCTGGCCATTTCTTCCTTTAGATCGCGCACCCCTGCTTCTAATTTCCAGACGTGCACCTCCACTGGTTCTTCTGCTTGGATGGCCAACTCCAGGACTATTTGGTAGGCTTCCTCCACCCCCTGCACAATATGTCTGTTCTATGCCACTACCTTGTCACACTACATGCTCAGCTATTTAATGTTGATGCACTACTTGCTAATTACATGGACTATGTGACCCTCCCTGGCTCGTAGTTCTGCAGTGATTCCATCCTGGGGAACATAGAGCATCTCCCGAGGGAGCGCAGCCACATTTAACCTAATTACCTTCAACCTACTGACTATAGGTCTGTCGGCCTCATTTTTTGTAACGAGTGCTCCATCTGGCAGCACTATGTGTTGGTCATCTGAGCGTGCAACATTTTCTCGACCACTGATGTGCCTACTGTGAGGCTGGTTGACAAAGTGCCAGCCTGTGGAGTGTGCACCTACAACTCCTGTATCTATGCCCAAAGGGCCCCCATCACCATTTGGTCTTCCTCCTTGAACTATTGGAGGGCCTCTACAGTGACATCCCTCACCATCTCGCCAGTTTCGTGTCGATCCCCCTCAGTGAGGGTGATTGGGTCGAAAGAATTATTTGAAAACTTTAACTTCTTTCACATGCCTACCTGCTCTCTTGGGTGCAAACATTTCAGCTAGGTGGATGTTGTTTGCAGATCCACACCACCTTGCTCTGTATATATCTCTAGCTCGGGTGAAGGTGACTTCTATCCTTTGTGCTCTTCCTCTGCTGCCTTTTGCTACTCTTATGCCAACTTTGTAGCGTCACGCACCACTTGGGCCTTAGCTACTGCCGCTTCGCTTCTACACTTTTCTGCCAACTGTGCCATCTGTAGCTTTGCCTCTTCCTTTTTCCACTGCATGGCAGATTTATTTCCTTCCACTGCGGAGTTGGCTGGGGTGCACCACTTTGGTGGCCACAACCCAAGGACCATGAATATGATGTCGTCTGTGGCAAGATAGGGTAGCTTTCTCCACGTTGTTATGAGTTCCTTCCGCGCCCTGATGTAAATTTAGTGGAAATATGCATTGAACTCCGTGAAGCTCTGTAGACTATTGTAGACCATGGGCAATAACCGCAGCTTGCGATTAATCCCCACTCTGATGTTCATCTCCATGAACACCTAGAAGATTTTTTTGTCACATATCCTTTGTGCATCCCTGGTTGCCAATAGCGAACGTACTTTGCTGCCTCCGGAAGGTCTTGCGTGATCATCAGGAATTGTCTATCTTTGGGAAATTCCCATGCCACCAGTACTATGGACAATAGAAGCCACGCATAGTGAAAAGTTTTTCCCTACTCCTGTGCTTCGTGGCAGTTCTCAAGGAACTCTCTGCATAAGTATTTTGCCCAATGGAACTGGACCCCTTTTGTGCATTGCATTGCTAGTGCAACCATCAGTGGGCACCTCATCCACATGACACTTCTGCATAACCTTCCTTGCCAATATCTATGTCGCAACTTTAACCGCAGGGTTGTTGATGCTGGAAATGGCGTACCCTCTCTTCTTCTTCTCCAGCTTAAACTTCTTTTTCATGGCCTTCACGATGGCCAAATCATCACTCTTGCCCTCTAGGATGTTCTATAGATCCTCCCCCTTGCAAGGGAGACGGGTAATTCTGTGAATTAAATGGTCTATGATGGTGATGGTCTCCTCTAGCCACAAGCGGGTTTAACAGTACTACCTTCTCCACACCTCTCAGCCATTTACGTGGCTCCAACTCTATGATTCTAGTCGGCGCATCTTTCTTCTAGCGCATTAGCTGCACGGTTGCCAAATGCAGGAACTTCTTGTGGTCCATGAAATCCTAGTCTTCAAATTTCAGTACATGCACTCACCCTAGACGCGCTCCTTCAAAAATAATGTCGTCAGGGAGCAGTGGAGTATGCAGAGATATTTTTCTCTCATCTATATCTTTGGGCACCTTTGCTTTACCCTTTCACGGAGGAACATATGTGGGAAGCCTGGTAAGAGGGTCCGCACCCTCGATCTCAACCACAATTTCTACATACTCCTCCTCTACCATGATTTCTTCGAATTCTTCCTCCTCACCGACATCCAAATTGATAGCCTTCCCCTTTTCTTCCATGGTGATCCTAGTCCTTAGCGGATTTCTAGATGATACGTGCAACGGTACCATGGCCTGCTTGTCTCTCTTGGGTCTCAGCATGCGTGGCGATTTAGGGATTTCTGTGACTATCCTGACACTTTCTGGGGCTTCCACTTCTATAATGGCTTGCGCAACTTCCTCAGTGATCATTACTCCTGTATCCATTGCTTCTTCAAGTGCTACCACAGTGTGATTGCACAAGTCTCTCAATGTCTCGGGTAATTTCTCAAGCAACGAATTCGCCTTCAGAATATTGAACAAGTATGGGTTCATGAGTGTTAAGTTATGGTATGTTCTATGCTTATAACAATTTACTTCCTTTTCTTATTATATTCCACAGATTAGCAATCACATGTACATAAAGTAAAGTGCAGATAGAACATTAAATGATCGACAGAAAACAAGTCAAGACAAGAGACACAAGATGTGGCAGCTAGCCAGGGACAAACCCCACAATGTGTGGGGAACCCTTTGATCAAATATTATTTTATCTTCAATAATTTAGTAGAGATAAATATGACAATAAATTCGATTTATATCAGTAGTAGCAAACCCTAGATCAGCAACATCAGCATTAGAGGCTTCATCGTCAAACTAGGGTAGACGATATCTCACAAACCAACCGTCGGATCAGCTTGATTCCACCACCAAAAGTTGTAGCTTCCAGAGGAGGTTAAAATGAACCTACAACATAGTTCAAAGGAGGAGATATTCTATCCCACGCAGGTCGAAATTCACTTCTCCAGTTATGGCTTCAATTTTAGCAGCTTCCTTCAAACTAGGGCAGTCGATATCTTGCAAACCGTCTGTCAGATTGACTTGATTCCACCACCAAAAGTTGCAGATTTCAGAGTAGGTTCATATGAACCTACAATGCAGTTCATATGAGGATATCTTCTATTCCACGCAGGTAAGACTTTACTTCTGCAGTTGCAGCTTCAGTTTCAGTAGCTTCCAGCTTCACATGTGTGAGAGAGAGACCCTTTTTCTGCGCAATAGAGAAGACACTCTTTTCTGCGCAGTAGAGAGAGAGAGAGAGATGTGATGAGATGAGTGAGTGAAAATGAGGAAAATTCCTCTTGTATTTATACACAAATGATGATGTTTGAATAGATGCGACTGTTGGGCTTCTAAGCCTACATGAGTTGTAGGTCGGCTTGATAATAATTCCATAATCAAAATAAATTCATATCTGCATGAATACTTATCGAAATCGGATGATATTTATATCAATATTACACCTCTCAATGAGAGGAATCTAATAAAAATATTATTAGCCATCAATATGATGACCCACATCAAGTTTGGCCCTAGTTTCCAATTTTAACACTCCCTCTCAATTAGGGAGAACTTCATATGCAATCTGTCTATCAGTCATTAGTATTCATCCATCAAATGAACTACCCTATACAGCCTAACCCTTGCCCTGCTCTGCTATATTCTGCTTTGTATTTTTCTGCCCTATGCTGATCTGTATTGTTCTGCTCTGCTCTTGCATTATTCTATTCTGCTCTGATTTTGTCCAAATTATGAAGAAGAAGAAATGATCGAGGACGTATCATACTGACTCAAAGTCAGTCTTAAAGTATGTAGCACTAGTCCCAGACCAATCTCAACTGACCCAAAGTCAACGTCATAGTATGTACAACTCCTACCACTTATCCCAAATTAGTAACATCCTCGACTGATTCAAAGTCAGTCTCAGAGTGCGTACCACTGGTCCCAGACCAGTCTCAACCGACCCAAAGTCAGTGTCATATAATTTACCACTCCTACCACTGCTCCCAGACTAGTATCATTGATCCCAGATCAATGGAGGTCATCCTAGCGTACGGAGTAGGGTAGATACAACGATGCATCCATCGGTATTACTATGGTCCCTAGGTTTATTTCCCTTCTCATTGATCAGATGAGAGGTACTTCCCATGAGTCCTAGACTACATGGTTAGGATGCCTCGATAGGAGAACTAATCAATATTTTCCTCACAGGAGAACACATCAATCCTGCTACAATCGCCATGGAGAACACATCAATCCAGGCCTCACAGGAGAACAAATCAATCCTGCTACAATTTCGATGGAGAACACATCAATCCAGGCCTCACAGGAGAACACATAAATCCTGCTACAATCACCATGGAGAACACATCAATCCAGGCCTCACAGGAGAACACATCAATCTTGCTACAATCACCATGGAGAACACATCAATCCAGGCTGCCATGGAGAACACATCAATCCAAGCCTCACAGGAGAACACATCAATCCTACTACAATTGCCATGGAGAACACATCAATCCATGCCTCACAGGAGAACACATCAATCCTACTACAATCACCATGGAGAACACGTCAATCCAGGCCTCACAGGAGAACTAATCATCCTACTACATAGGAGAGCAAATAATCTTATTCCACAAGAGAGAGAATCATCTTGTCCCACAAGAGAGCGAATCATCTTGTTCCAATGCGCACCACCAGGGGAGGGTGAGTCGCCCTGTGGTCATATGTTGCTCCAGTAAGAACTGCAAGTCTTTAGAGCTCCCAGAGCTCAATGTATGCAACATGTAGAACCCTTGTACAAGGGTTTCTTGACGACTCCAAGTCGTTTGGGAAAATCACAGATTAGATCTTTCCTCGAGGCTTTCACAAGGTGTATCGACTTGTACATCATCTTAATGCGATGGAGCCTCCTTGCTCATCAACTTACCATATCCCAGATGATGTCTATCTGCTAGAGCAATTGATGAATACAGGATTCCTCAATAATCGAATCCCACCTCTGGTTGTTATAGAGAATCACAATGGTATTTGTTCAAATAGCTCACTGAAGAGCTTCCCCAACCAGGCAGCTTCATACGAGATCATACTCATAGATATGTATCTGGTCTCAGCGATGATTATGTTAACCGACTTCTTCTTTCTGCTCATCCATTATATCGAACCAAAATCCAAAGAGAAATAGCACTAAAAGTGCTCTAGTGATCCTCCACACTACATACCTAATCAGCATTCGAATAATCATGTAGTTTCATATTTTCGACAGTGTATCTCAATCCATGAGAGATTGTGTCCTGAAGACATCTCAGAATATTCTTGGCACCAATCTAGTGAGGCTCAACCAAATATGAGCTCAAAATGATAACTGCAAAACATATGTTCGGACAGAGGTGCACCAAGAACATCAATGCGAATGAGTTTTTGAAACTCAGAGGCATTTCCCAAATCTGGTCCGACATCACTACCATATAACTTCAGAAAGTTAAGATCCTCGAGGTAGTCACAGGCTTGCAGTCCATCATAACAAATATTTTCAGAATATTCACCACATATTTTCCTTGAGATAGGAAAATTTCCCTTGGCTTCTACCACACTTCAAGTCCTTGGTTCTTCATTTCAAATTCAGAAGCCAACTCCCTCTTACATTTGTGAATGAGATGGTATGCACCTGTTAGAAAGAGGTCATCCATTTAGAGCACTAATTTGAGAGGTTTCTCATATTCAACCTTAAAGTAAGGGTTAGGATCGGCTTCACTCCTAGTGAATCCAAACTTCCTCAAGTAGCTATCAATCCTATCATACCATGCTCAGGGTGCTTGCTTCAGCACATAGAGAGCCTTCTTCAACCTGCATACATGAGATTTTCAATCATAAATCTCAAATCCTTTGGGTTGCTCCATATAGACCTCTTCTTTGATTGAACCGTGCAAGAATACGGTCTTGACATCCATCTGATGTAGGTTCCATCCTTGTGAAGCCACAAGGGCTATGATCAAGTGGATGGTCGTATATCTGGCAACAGGTGCAAATGTCATAGTCTATACCTTCCTTCTGGGAGAAACCACGAGCAAAAAAACGAGCCTTATACTTTTATGTACTTCCATCTGCTGTATGCTTTATCTTGTAAAGCCATTTAGAAGTGACAATTGTCTTTTCCTAGGGTCTGGGAACTACTTTCCAGACATAATTCTCCATAATGGTCATAGCATCCTTCCATACTTCATGCTTGACGGCATCTGAGAATGATGAAGGCTCATTTTGTATAATCGTGCTCACGATGGTCAAGTATCCCTGATACCTGTTAGGTTTCTTACTTTGACGGAAGGTATCTCGGGGTGCAGCATGTCCTTCAGCATCATCAAATATCCCCCTAAGCCATGAAGGCCTCTTCCTAGAAGAGGAAGGCTCAGGTGGATAAATAGAATCCATGGGTTCCTCCAAATTAGACATTGTTACATCATCTACCCATAGAGACAACTTTCATAATCGTATAGTTCTTCCTTTCTGCCACACCATTCGGCTCAGGAGTATGTGGTGTAGTAGTCTCCCTCTTAATGCCAACCACAAATATGCCTGAGTGAACCAACTGTAATATATCTTAGGTCTTGCTTTGGCTTGAGGGGAATGGTCCCCTTTTGAGCTTTCCTTTGGCACATCCTGGACATACACCTTCTTTCTCTACTCAGAATTCGGGCATCCCTGTCACCATTTGTATTACACCGAGTAGAGCTTTATAATGAAGGTAGGCAAACCTCTGATGCCAAAGTTCTAACTAAAGAGATATGTCATAAGACATGACACCTAGCGGACTTCCATCAACCTGGTATAATTAATCAACATGAAACCCAAGAATAAAGCATCTTTAACATTATTTTTCGATACACGTACCTTGCCATCGCTGAAGGTTACCTTGTATCCTTTGTCTTCCATTGCCGAGATGGACACCAGGTTCTTTCAGAGGTTAGGTGCATTTAATACATCCTAGAATTTCTAGCCTTCTTGAATGCTTGTCCTCTTCCTTGATTCCCAACTCTCCTCTTACCTTTGCTATTGAATTTTTCATTCCTTTGATTTCCATGAGAGGGATTTTGATCATCGTCCCGGTGTGAATCCTTTCTATCAAGGAATTCCCTTGCATAGTGACCTACTTTATCGCAAATGTAACATCATCCTTTTCTTCCACCCTTAGGTCCAGCCTTTCCTTTTGATTTAGTCCCAGAATTATTCCTTTTCTTAGCATGAGAAGAAAAGGTAGTAGGTGGACCTTTAGGCATGGGCATTTCTTGCTCTTCTACCCTTGTTTCTTCTTGAATGCATCTAGCCATTAATTCCTCAAAACCAGGAATTATATTATTGTTCAAAAGAGTAGTCCTGAACATGTACCATTCGGATGGTAATCCTCCAAGAGTCGTGAGTGCCATTTCTCTGTCAATAATAGTCTCCCCAATAGATATGGGATCGTTCTTGATCTCTATGATTCTTAAGAAGTATGCTTGCATACTCTCATTTTTACCCTTCTTGATTTTCCTCAGTTTATTTCTAAGAAACAAAACTTGATTTGCATCATTAACTTTAAATAAACTCACCAGTCTATCGTAGATTTCCTTGGAGGTGTCTAGTTCAGAGATGTAGGCCACCAAGTGCTTGTTGATAGAGTCCTGGATGATCTTCTTTGTTTTGACTTCTCCGTTTTTCCATTTGTTCCAGGCAGCAGGAGATGCATTTGATGGAGTCTCAACAATATTTCCTCTTGTATGGTCCAACACTCCTTGATCTTCTAGGGTTAGATCAATAAACATCTTCCATATGTGATAGTCAGCTTTCTCACAGAGCTTGTCTTCGGTAGGAAAGAGTGTTGAGGACCCCATCGTTCTTTTAGGATAGCCTTTCCAATATTCTCTTCGGTGATTTCTCTTACTCTTGCTCGGGCTTTGTCTTCACCTCAACTCAGTTAAGTTATGGTATGTTCTATGCTTATAACAATTTACTTCTTTTTCTCATTATATTCCACATATTATCAATCACATGTACTAAGTAAAGTGCAAATAGAACATTAAACAATCGACAGAAAACAAGCCAAGACAAGAGACACAAGATGTGGCGCTAGCCAGGGACAAACCCCACAATGTGTGGGGAAACCCTTTGATCAAATCTTCTTTTATATTAAATAATTCAACAAAGAGAAATAGTACAATAAATCTGATTTATATCAACAGTAGTAAACCCTAGATCAGCAGCATCAGCATTAGCGGCTTCATCATCAAACTAGGGCAAACGATATCTCACAAACCGTCCGTCGAATCGGCTTGATTCCACAACCAAAAGTTGTGGCTTCCAGAGGAGGTTCAGATGAACCTAAAACATAGTTCAAATGAGGACATATTTCGGTACACGCAGGACAAACTTCACTTCTGTAGTTGTAGATTTAGTTTCAGTAGCTTCCTTCAAACTAGGGCAGTTGATATCTTGCAAACCATCCGTCGGATTGACTTGATTCCACCACCAAAAGTTGGGGCTTTCAGAGGAGGTTCAGATGAACCTACATTGTATTTTAGATGAGGAGATCTTTTGTTCCACACAGGTCAAACTTTACTTCTGCAGTTGCAGCTTCAGTTTCAGCAGCTTCCTTCAAACTAGGGCAGTCGATATGTTGCAAACCATCCATCGGATTGACTTGATTCCACCACCAGAAGTTGTAGCTTTCAGAGGAGGTTCAGATGAACCTACAACATAGTTCATATGAGAAGATATTTTATTCTAAGTAGGTCAAACTTTACTTCTGTAGTTGCAGCTTCAGTTTCAATAGCTTCCGGCTTCACATGTGTGAGAGAGACACCCTTTTTATTCGCAATAGAGAAGACACTCTTTCCTATGCAGTAGAGAGAGAGAGAGATGTGATGAGATGAGTGAGTGAAAATGATGAAAATTCCTCTTGTATTTATATACAAATGATGATGTTTGAATAGATGTGACTGTTGGGCTTCTAAGCCTACGTGAGTTGTAGGTCGGCTTGATAATAATTCCATAATCAAAATAAGTTCATATCTCCATGAATACTTATCAGAATCGGATGGTATTTATATCAATATTACACCTCTCGATGAGAGGAATCTAATAAAAATATTATTAGCCATGAATAAGATGACCCACATGAATTTTGGCCCTAGTTTCCAATTTTAACAATGGGAGTCTATGCGTGAGACAAATTGGTTCACAAATTGCCAAGTGTTGTTTGCTGGACAGCCCTTTGTAATTTATAGCGCCTTTTGAATTTGAATTCAACCATTCCCCCCACATTCAGTCCATTAATGCTCGATTGGCAACAAATTTTCAAGAATCTAGCCCATAAAGTTCGCCTTAACTTCCTACTGCCCACTCTATTTTGTCTCAAACCAAGCATCACATCGTGAATAGTGATTGTAATGGTCACTTTATAGTCGACACACGCGACAGTGCAACTACCCTCACGCTGTCATAGACCCTATGAGACTTCGCTACTGTGTGCAGTCCTAACATCATGTAGCTCCCAGGCAGAGTAATTTATAGTCCTGTGCCTCCTTTCAGCTTCCTAGAGTGCTAAGATTATGCTTCCGTTGCCTAGTCAGATGGTTGGGCCACTTGTGTATTTCTTCAAATGACTACCATCGACTTTTCTTGGGAATGGTTCTCCATTTAACTTTACCAACTATGCCGTGCCACCATCTGTGATCTCCTTAATAACATACAGTCCTAGCCATTGCATTTTGAGCTTCCCTGGGAATTTATCGAACTTACTATCATACAAAATCATTCACCTTGAACGTGCACAACTTAATATGTCGATCGTGCCAAGCCTTTTCACGCTGATTTTGGACCTGTTGGTGAAATCCAGCCAAAAATCGCACTCCATCAAGCTCCTCCAACTGTGTGAGCCTCTCCTCCAGGGCTCCATGATCCGTCATACCTGTGATCTCTATTATTCGCAGACTAGGCACGATGTAGGCATTATAGCTTCCACTCCATAGAGAAGCCTAAAAGGTGTTTGTCTTGTCATCTTCCTGCATGTCATCCTATAAGCTCATAATACTATAGGTACACGCAGGTCCCAATCACTTCGCTACGCATTGCATACTTTTGTTAGCGTGGTATTCAGTACTTTATTGAATGATTCTACTGTCTCGTTAGCCTATGGGTGATACGGTGTGCTCTTCTGATGATACACCTAAAACTCTTCCATCAGCGCACTGATTGTTTTGTTAAGAAAGTGTGTACTGTGATCGCTCATTAAGATCTTCAGACATCCAAATCATGCCAATAGGTGTTCAAACAAAAACTTTGCGGAAATTGCGGCCAAGAAATCCTTCACCATTTGCGCTTCTACCCAATGAGTCCAGTACTTTGTCGCAGTGATAATATACCTCACACCTATTTTTCCTTGAGGTTTGATAGGTCCTACAAAATCTATTACCCACTTTTCGAAAGGTTGCAACGTCATTTATGGGTTTAAAGGAATCTCTTCCCTTCACAATGGCTTACCTATTCTTTGACATACATCGCATGCCTTTCAATGTGCTTTTGAATCCTGATGAAGGGTTGGCCTCCAAAACCTGGTGCATAGAATCTTCTACGCGGTCGCTCTTCCCACATAATGTCCTCCTGCGGCGTCACCATGGGCATCCGCAAGGATGCTGCTTTCTTCAAATTCATGTACATACCTTCATAGTATTTCATCATTCCCCATCTTGTATAGATTCCCAACAATGACAAAGAAATCAGCCGCACACACCACTAATTCCTTCTTTTGCTGGACAAAGTATTCTTTCGGCACAATTCCAATTGTTAGAAAGTGAATTATATCTTTAAAATGTCCATTCACTATGCACACAGCAAAGAGTTGCACGTTGGGTAAGCCTTCCTCTAGACTAGTAGGTTCCTCCTCTGTCTCAATGCGTGCCAAGGGATCTGGTCCTGCGTTCAATCGTCTAGGCTTCACAACAACTTCAAAATCATATTCTTGGAACAATAAAAGCCATTTGCATATTCACCTCCCCAACATAGGCTTATTGACCAAGTACTTCAGCATGGAATGATCTGTATACATCTTAAAGTGTCCTCCTAGCAAGTAGTGTTGATACTTCTGTTGCGAATACATCATATCCAGTCCCTCGTGCTCAGTGGTGAAATAGTTATTTTCTACTTTAGATAATCTGCGACTCGCAAACGTGATAGGGTGATCCAAGCCTTCTCCACCATCCTGTGTTAGTACTTCCCCCAACGCTATACACAACGTGTCAACATGGACATGAAACTCTTTCTTCAAGTTCAGGAGGACCGGAATCAACGCAGTAACAATCTTTTCTTTCAACACATCCAGGCTTTTCTTATAGTCATCGTTCCAGCAAAACGTGACATCATTTTTCAACATTTTTTCCATCGTCACAGTAATATGGGCATAACCTTCGAAGAAATTCTTGTAGTACCCAGTATCTCCCAGAGTAGCGTGCATCTGTTTCGCACTTCGCGGTGCTTCCAAATTGAGAATCACCGTGATTTTCACGAGGTCTACCATCAGCCCTTTTTTAGAAACCACATGCCTCAACAAGTTCCCAAAAGGAACGAGGAACAAACACTTCTTGAGGTTGACCGTGATTTGGTATCTTCTACATGTATCCAGCATCAAGTGCAAGTTCGCAACATGGCACCTAATGTGGGATCTCACGCCCAACAATGTTGGTGACGGAGTAGCTTAGTAGGGCGGAGGTTGCAGTTTCAAATCCTCTGCCCCTACGAAATTGGTCAACTATTACTATTTTATGTCACACCATGATCCCAACCATTACATTGTTATATTAAAATTTGGGTGGAGGTTTGTTGGTGTATGCCATATGGTTTAAATTAAGTTTTAAAATTGGGGGTTGGTTGCGCCACCCATTTTGCGGGCCGGCCACGTGGCCGGGTGGGTTTGATTCCCACCGACCCATTTTTATATGCATATATAGCATGTTATTTAGAGGTGGGGGCGTGGGCCACGTCCACCACAGCTGGCCCGCCCACCCCTAATTACTTGTTGTTATAATATGATGCAGTTGGGTGTTAGGGCCAACGGGGGTCATGGTCCATCAGCCATATTTTAGCAATTTTTGTTTGAATATAATGTTAGGTCATTGGGGGTGGTGGGGTTGGTGGCTCGCCACCCCATAATATGCAATTTTTTTTTACTTTTATAAAAACAATTTTTTTTTTCAAATTTTTATACTATAGGGGATATTAGACAAATTAATGATCCAACAAATTCGCCCGCTTTTGGGACATAGGTTTCATGCCTCGGGTTAGGTCAAATTGTAGGACACTTAAACCTAGCCCACTACCCAACTTTGACCAAAACTTTGACTGGCTCGTTCTCCCTCATACGAGCTTGGATTTGAGTGTCATTCACACCATTGGAATGACAATGATGAGCACTTCGACCTTGTGTTGGTTCGGGAGAAATTTTGCCACTTTGAATTTTTCCCCTTTCTGAGTCCTCTTGGACTTCTGCCTGTGTCTGGAGCCATCTGTATCACCTTTGCTTGGAATTACAAAGAAATGAATGGAGTGTACCCCTCATTGTGTACTCACCACATTTATATCAAAGAAGGATGCAAACCAGTCTGACAACCCCAGTGGAGGATGAATCCAGCTCTCAAGGATATAGTCAAAGAAGAACTGTAAAAGCTACTAGATGCAAGATTCATTTACCCTATCTCAGATAATGAGTGGGTCTCTCCTTTGGTTTTGGTTCCAAATAAAAATGGTAAGTGGAGGATTCGTGCCTATTACAGAGAGTTAAACAAAGCCACAAAGAGGGACCGTTTCCCTCTACCTTTCATCGACCAAGTGCTAGATGGCCTGGCAGGGAAAAATATTTTCTCTTTCCTAGATGGATTCAACGGGTACAATCAAATCCAAATCATCCTGGAATACCAGGATAAAACCACCTTCACTTGTACTTAGGGTACTTTTTCTTATAGGGTCTTTCCTTTTGTCCTATGGAATGCTCCTACCACTTTCCAAAGAGCATTCCTGAGTATCTTTGCCAAGCTAGTCCATGATGTAGTAGAGATTTAAATGGATGATTTTACACCTTATGGGTGTGATTTCCAAGAGACTTTGTCCAACTTAGGTAAGGTGCTAAACAAATGCATTGAAATGAACCTGTCTCTTAGCCTCAAAAAGTGTGATTTCTTGATGACTGCAGGGACTATGATGGGTCATTCAATATCCCATCTAGGACTGCAGGTGGACCCAAACAAAACAACTATCATCCAAAGGGTCCCACCTCCGCAAAAATAGAGAGATGTCATAATTTTTCTAGGTTTAGCTGGATTCTATCGGAGGTTCATAAAATACTATAACAAGTTATATTCTCCTTTATTTGGGTTATTGGCCAAAGACTCTGAGTTTATATGGTCAAAAAGCTTTCAAGAGGCCCTAGACACCCTAAAGGACAAGTTAACCACTGCACCGATTCTCCGAGGCCCAAATTGGGCCCTTCCTTTTCATATACATGCTTATACCTCAAACAAAGCCATAGGAGAAGCTCTAGGCCAGACAGATGAAAAATTGACTTATGCCATTTACTTTATCAGTAAGTATTTGTTGAAGGCTGAACTGTACTACACAGTGACTGAAAATGAGCTCGTCGTTGTTGTGCATTCATTGAACAAATTCAAGCATTACATTGCAGTTATCAAATATTTTTACATACTGACCATGCTGCAATTAACTATTTAATGAATAAACTTGATGTGAATGCCCGAATTATTATATGGTTACTTTTATTACAGCAGTTTGATCTAACTATTGTTGATAAGCCTGGCAAGGAAAATTTTGTTGTAGATTTTTTTTTTGTCCAGATTAACTTTTCCTGCAGGTGAGGAAGGAATGGTTGATGATTAGTTACCAAATGAACAATTATTCTGCATTTCATTTCTCTCTCCATGGTTTTCTGACATAGAAAAATATTTGGTGTCTGCACGGTTCCCATCGAATTTTTCCTCCAAAGAGAAAAGAAAGATTGTGAGGAAGATCTCTCCATTCACTTGGATTGGGAAAACCTCTTCAAACGAGGTCTAGATCAAATTCTGAGAAGATGCTTCAAGGACGAAGAATTCTTTGACATCCTTCTGACCTCTCACAATGGACCTTGTGGAGGTCACTTTGTAGCAAAGAGGACAACATTCAAAGTGTTACAAGCTAGTTATTATTGGCCCACCCTTCATCAGGATGTGAGAAGATACACTAGTTAGTGTGATTGGTGCCAAAGGATGGGAAAGCCTACTCCAGGGGATGAAATGCCTTTGCAACCTCAAGTGACTTTCGAGCCATTTGACAAGTGGGGCATGGATTTCATTAGACCTATTGACCCTCCTAATAAAAAGAAATACATCATTGTGTGCACTAACTATCTGACTAAGTAAGTTGAAACCAAGGAAATCAAGGCGGAAAAAGAGGAGAAGGTGGTTGAGTTATTAAGAGAAAATGTCTTTTACAAGTTTGGGTACGCTAGAGAATTGGTCGTTGATCAAGGCATCTAGTTTACATCCAACATGATTGAATACTTGTTAAGCCAGCACAAGATCAAACGTAGAACCTCCACTCACTATCACCCACAAGCTAATGTGCAAGTGGAGGTGACGAACAGAGTGCTGGAGAGAATTCTAACCAAAGTGGTTAGAAGCAGCATAAAATATGGGAAAGTATATTAGTTGGGGCCACCTGGGCCTAAAATACCACCTGGAAGGCTGCCACTTGAGGATGGTAGCCCAACTAGATCTAGATTTCAGTAGTTCATAAAGAGAGATATTCCTCCAGTTGATTGGGTTAGATGAGTTCAGAATGCAGGCCCTCATACACACACGGGTAACTCAAATTGAGAGTAAGATCTGGCATGACAATAACATCAAGGGAAAAAAATTTCAAGAAGGTGATTGGGCTTTGTTATATTATTCTAGATATAAAGATTTTAAGGGAAAGTTAAGGACTAGATGGTTAGGGCCTTATGTCATAGATAAATGTTATGATAATGGTTCAATGATGATTATAACCATAGATGCAGAGGACATTCCTTTACTTTTTAATGGACACAGATTGAAAGTCTACAAGAGGCCATTGTCAAAGAAAGAGTTCATTGATGGTATCAGCAATACAGTGATAGTGGTGGAGCAAGTCTCAGCTCCTACCTCATCAAGCCACTGAGAAAAAGAAAAAGAAAAAAAGAGAAAGAAAAAAAGAAAAAAATAAGAGGAAAATAAGGAGACTGAGGTGAAAACCTCCATGATCCAGGTGGATATTGGTGGCCACCTGCCAAGTCCACCTGGACCCCCACCATTGTCTTTCTCAGCATTTTCAGTTTCCTTAATTGTAGCACAACTTACTATTTTTAGCAGTTTTTCGGGTCTTGAACTTCCGGAGCCATTTTGAGGCCCTAAACGACATTTTTTGGGGAATCCAGGGGCAACATGGGTCCATGGAATGGACCATTTTGCCCGTTCCAACAATGATAGTGCTCGGATAGATCTTTCTAATGAGCTATTGTACGCGTCAAACGAATATCATATGCCAAAGTTACGACCCCGGGAAGTTGATGTACCAATTTACCCCAAATGGGGCCCATAGTTTGGCGTTTCATCTCCTAGGGTTAGGTTTTGGAATGTTAAGGGTTTTTCCATTGTTTCTCAATAATAAATAGGCCTTCGAGCCTCATTGTAACACAGTTCAGAGGCATGTAGCCATCACATCTCTTCTCAGAGATAAGCTACCATCGCCCTAGCTGGTTTATTTCCATTTCTGTTTGTAAGCATATTTCAGTATTTTCCATTAATGAAATGAAGTATTATTTCCGCTGCATCTTTGTGTATATGGTTATCTCTGTAATTTGTTGCGTTCCTGTTTAAATCCGGATCAATGGTATCAGAGCGGTCTGCTTTTTCTCTATTTTTCTTTGCATGTCCCCAACAAGGTCGGGATATAAGGAGTTAGGGCTTGAACTGGTTGAACCTCTACAAGACCAGCCTCGCAAATCCCGATGGCCTCCCATGGCAGACGAGAAGAAAGATGAGGGGGCAGGAGATCCCATCAAAATCTTGCTCGAAGAAGCCCTCAAGCGACAACGGAACACGATGATGGACAGCTTTGGCCAGATCCTTCAGCGGCTACCCAGAAGCGGCGCATCGGCTTCCAGTAGCTCCTCTGGAAACGCCACACCCTTTAAGGTACAAGTTAATTTTGAAATCCCCATATTCGAGGGTCAGATAGACACCGATGCCGTAGATAAATGGTTAAATCTGCTAGAGGGTTATTTTTCTGTTGATGAATTTTCGAGTCGGGAAAAGATTGTTTTTGCTCTTCTCAAAGCAGCCCCCCACGTCAAGGACTGGTGGGAAACCTACTGCGAGCAGAAGGATGAAAGTACTGGCTCACTATTTTCAGCCGCACCCACCTGGGATTCGTTCTAGGATGCCATCAAGGAGCAGTACTACCCTGTCGGAAGCTATGAGGATGAATACATAAAGTGGACCACGCTGCGGCAGGGAAGGGACCAAGACGTGCCGGAGTTCACAAATCTTTTCCATACCCTTCGCACAAAGTTGGGTATCAAGGATTCAGAGCAACATTTGATACTCAAATACCATGGCTGCCTGCACAAGTACATCCAGGAAGAAATACAATTCCTAAACATCCCCTCGCTCGGTGCAGCATACCGATATGTCGTCAAGATCGAGCAGAAGTTTAAACAAAAGAAGCGAGACTTTGGATCTGCGAATCCAAAGCAGGGGAAAGGTGCCCCTAAACCATAGAACAAAGGACAGAGCCAAGGCGGAACAGCCCAATACAACCAGCCGAAGCTGCAAGCAAAGAACAACGCCGCGAAGCCGAGAAAGGACACTGGAAAATGGTGCGAGTTCCATAAGAGCTCCACTCACAACACAAGTGAGTGTCGGGCCAAGCAGTCATTGGTGGCTGAGCTAAAGGTTTCAGAATCAGATGCATGTTCCGACTCTGAGTCAGAACCCGAGAAGGGGTATGAAAAATGGAAGCAGATCATTGATGCGGATCCCAGCGCCACTGTTTCTACCGCAAAGATCCAGAAAAATGAACCCGAAGATCCAGAGGAGGAGGAGCGTCTCTTCCACTCCCAGATGTGGGTAAAGGGCTCCCCAATACAGTTCATTGTTGATAGCGGGAGTCAAAAGAACCTCATTTCGGCAGAGGTCGTGAAGCGGTTGGGCTTACCGACCACAGCACATCCACAACCATACACCATTGGGTGGCTTCACCAAGGGCGAGATCTTCGCGTGAGCCAGCAGTGTCGCCTTGCATACAACATCAAGCCCTTCACGGATGAGGTATTGTGTGACATTGCTCCCCTTGAGGTTTTTGATGTATTACTAGGACAACCATACTTGTGGAAGCGACATGCTGTGTATGAATCAAGACCCCATGCTGTTATTATTACATTGGGAAATAAGTTGTTCAGGATACCAAAGGTAGCACCACCTGCCGCCATCTCTTTGATTACTGCAAAACAATGCAGTAAGATCATTTCCAAAACCAGGAAATCTGTTTTCCTGATGATACGCCCTCAAGGGAAGAAGAAGACAATGGCCGCGGCCTCCAAACGGGGTCCCTCTGCACGACAGCTACATATGGACAAGATTGTGGAGGAGTACGAAGACATCTTCACCTCCCCGGCAGGGGTTCCTCTGCACTGTCAAGTCAAGCACTCCATCGATCTGACCCCAAGTGCGCCGCTACCCAATGGACCAATTTATCGGCGCTCCGTTCTGGAGAACAATGAAATCAAGAGGCAGATTCAGGAGCTCCTGCAGAAAGGTCACATCCGTCCGAGTTCATCGCCCTGTGGGAGCCCGATCGTGTTGGTACAGAAGAAGGATGGGACGTGGAGACTCTGTATTGACTATTGGGCGCTGAACAAGATCACTATCTGTAATAGGTACCCAATCCCGCGGATTGATGACCTCCTAGACCAACTAAAGGGGGCGAAATATTTCAGCAAGATCGATCTGAAGTCAGGATATCACCAGGTACCAATCGAACCCTCAGATGTGTGGAATACTGCCTTCAAATCCAAGGAGGGCCTCTTCGAATGGTTGGTCATGCCTTTCGGATTGATGAATGCTCCTGCAACCTTTATGAGGCTAATGGATGACATCTTGCGGCCATTCACCAACTCCTTTGTACTAGTATACTTGGATGACATTCTGATCTTCACCCAGAGTTGGGAAGAGCACCTCCACCACATCCGACAGGTTCTCCAAACACTGCGGCAACACAAGCTATGTGCCAATTTGGAGAAATGCACTTTTGGAATGACTGAGGTTCAGTATCTGGGATACATCATTGATGAACAGGGGGTGCATGTCGATCCAGCCAAGGTCCAAGTCATTCAGGATTGGCCCTCTCCAAACACTCTAACAGAGCTCCGTAGCTTTCTAGGTCTTGCCAACTTCTACCTCAGGTTTGTGCTGGGGTTTTCTCATATTTCTTGGCCCTTGAGTCAAGTCACCAAGGGAGGGGCGAAAGAAAAATTCTTTTGGTCTGAATCTCAACAGAAGGCATTCAGGGAGTTGAAGTATTGCCTCTGCATGGCACCAGTGCTCGCGTTACCAGATTTACAACAACCATTTGAGGTCAAGACAGATGCCTTTGACTATGCTATTGGGGCAATCCTTACTCAACATGGACATCCAGTGGCATATCACAGTGAAACGCTTTCAGACACAGTTCGGAGGTACCCCACTTATGGTAAAGAGATGTATTCCATTGTACAGGCCTGCCGACAATGGAAACGGTCATCCACACAGACCACCGACCCCTGCAGTTCATACAGACCCAAGGGAAATTGCAGAATGATCGCCATCAGAAGTGGTCTGCATACCTACAATAGTTTCACTTGAATATCAAGTATAAAAAGGGCAGCACCAATAATGTTGCAGATTGCCTCAGTCGACCACCGATCATGGCGCTGACCACCGTGCTCAACTCTTGTGGGCACGAGACTTCTGATTGGCCACTTCTCTACAAAAGCGACCCAGAATTCGGCCACACATACCAGACACTCTTGGAGGGTCGCCATGTTGCAGATTTTCACCTCCAGGATGCCCTATTATGCCACCTCGGTCACCTTTGTGTTCCTTCAAGCGAGCGTGCCAAGATGATTTGGGAAGCGCACTACAGTCGGGCTGCTGGGCATTTCGGGGTCGAGAAAACAGTGGCAGTACTGCAAAATTATTTCTATTGGCCGAATCTTCGACAGGATGTTGGGAAGTACATCCGATCATGTACTGCCTGTGCCATTGCCAAACCGACCATTAAGAAGCAAGGCCTCTATACCCTGTTGCCTACCCCTAGTCGACCTTGGGAATCCATCTCCATGGATTACATGTCAGGCCTTCCTTCCACCAAGCAAGGAAATGATTGTGTTTTTGTGGTCGTCGACAGGTTCTCGAAGATGGCCATTATGGTGGCTTGCAAGAAGAATATCACAGCAGAATCCACTGCTAAACTCTTCTTTGAACGAGTGTGGGTGCACTTTGGGATCCCACAGTCTATCATCTCAGATCGGGATAGCCGGTTTCTCAGCACATTTTGGTCCAGTCTCTGGTCAATGCTGGACACCAAACTCACGAAGTCCACAACCTTCCATCCTCAAACTGATGGCCAGACATAGGTTGTCAATAGGATGATTGTGCACATTCTGCGCATGTATAACTCAAAGCATCCACGCACATGGGACGAGAGCCTCCCCTAGGTTCAGCACAGCTACAATCGAGCTCTTCACAGCTCCACTGGCCATAGCCCTTTTCAGGTGGGTTTGGGATTCCAGCCACTATGCCCCATTGATGTGGCCATGCCACTTGCAGCTACTCACATGAATTCAGCTCATGTCCAGTCTGAAACAGATAAGGCCACCAGCTTCATTGAGCGCATCCAACATATTCGCCAGCATGTCCATGACATTCTTGAGAAATCAAATGCCAAGTACAAGCAGCGACATGATCAACATCGGGTGCCACACAAGTTTCAGGTGGGTGACAAAGTCTGGTTGCATTTGCAAAAGGAACGCCTTACTGGAGCCTATCGGAAATTGAGACCACTCTGATATGGTCCTTACACCATTACTAAGGCTATGGGAGACAATGCATTTGAGCTCAGCATTCCCCCATTCCTTGGCCTGCACCCAGTGTTCAATGTGGACCGCCTTCGGCCATACTTTCCACCATTGCTAGACACATCCGACATTGCAGAACAGCTCAAACCCACAGAATTAAATCCAGATTGCATGGAACAAGCTGCAACTGATAGAATCATGGACACACAGATCAAGAACACTCGCCAACAGAATATCCAACTGTATCGAGTGGTCAAAGCAGGCCAACTCCTTCAGCAGGGCAAGTGGCTCACCAGGGAACAAGTTCAGCAGAAGTTTCCTCATCTCATGGAGGAGCTCAACGCAATGGGGACCATTGCTTCCTAAGGAGGGAGGAATGATCCATGTGGATATTGGTGGCCACCTGCCAAGTCCACCTGGACCCCCACCATTGTCTTTCTCAGCATTTTCAGTTTCCTTAATTGTAGCACAACTTACTATTTTTACCAGTTTTTCGGGTCCTGAACTTCCGGAGCCATTTTGAGGCCCTAAACGACATTTTTTGGGGAATCCAGGGGCAACATGGGTCCATGGAATGGACCATGTTTCCCATTCCAACAATGATATTGCTCGGATAGATCTTTCTAATGAGCTATTGTACGCGTCAAACGAAGATCATATGCCAAAGTTACGACCCCGGGAAGTTGATGTACCAATTTACCCCAAACGGGGCCCACAGTTTGGTGTTTCATCTCCTAGGGTTAGGTTTTGGATTGTTAAGGGTTTTTCCATTGTTTCTCAACAATAAATAGACCTTCGAGCCTCATTGTAACACAGTTCAGAGGCATGTAGCCATCACATCTCTTCTCAGAGATAAGCTACCATTGCCCTAGCTGGTTTATTTCCATTTCTGTTTGTAAGCATATTTCAGTATTTTCCATTAATGAAATGAAGTATTATTTCCGCTGCATCTTTGTGTATATGGTTATCTCTGTAATTTGTTGCGTTCCTGTTTAAATCCGGATCACTCCATGAGGCACCTGAGTCCCAATGTTGGGTTGAAGACCTCTTGAGGCAGCCCAATGGTATCAAAACAAAAAAAAAAAGAGAAATAAAAAAATATTTGGGTGAAAACCTCTCTTAAGGTTCCCAGGGAAAGCAACTAGGATGGAAACCTCCTGGAAGTAGACTAGTTGTTTTGGTAGAAAAAAATTAAATTAAAAATTAAAAAAAAAAAGGAGAAAAGAAAAATTAAGAAAATATTGTTTGCAAGTTAGTAGGGGGACGATCAGAGCAACAATGGAGAATCAAAAGGGACTTGTCCAATGCACGTTTTATTTATCCATTCATTATCCTTCAACATTCCATCATTCCTTCCATTTTTCCACTCATTTTCCTCAGTTTGAAAGGGTTCTGTGTTTTCTATAGGATTCCCTGTAAACCTACAGTATTCCCTGAAAATCGGCAGGATGATCCTGTAGGATTTACAGTGGATTGGGAATCCTAAGAGAAATAACCCTAGAAAAAGGAAATGATTTGTCCATGTCAAAAAAATAAATCCCTACTTCACCATCTCATCACCATACCTCTCTCCACCATGATCACCCCAGTATTCATCACAAAATTCAATTTTCAAAAAATTACAGTTTTCAAGGAAAAAACACAGAGGAAAGAGGATGAAGACAGAGAGCAAGGGGACAACAAATGAAGGCTATTTTTCCTCATGCACAAATCCCTATACCCCTTTTCTTCGCATGCCAATCATCCTCAGGTCCCAGCAATAGAAAATGATTAAAAATTTTGAGGGAGAAGCAACTATAGGATGTCCTATAGGAAATCATGTAGCAGCATATCCCACAAAACAGAAATCATAGATTGCACTCAGTTTAAAGCATGGAGATCCAAGGGTAGAAGAAGCTCCTCCAGAGCCTAGCAGTGGCATCACCATCACCATCATCAACACCAGGTACCTACACATAAAAGAAGATCATCAAAGGATAAAAAAAGGGAGAAAAGGACATGCAGCCAACACATAGCAAAGACTTCATTTATTCAACAAATGGCATCAAGGTATCATTACCATAGGTAAGTATCTCGCTTCCATTCTCTCATTCGTATGATGTGATCAAACGATGTAAAGGTTGTGAAAGAGTTGGTTTATAAGCAAAGGGTGGCCAATTAACTTGGCCACCTTCGTTCAGTCAATGAGGATAGAGCAGTTAGTCCTTCCAGACACGGCAGCAGTCAAGTCAAAGAAAAGAAGGATGAGGTGGAAAGTAGTTAAGATACGAATGCCGAAAGTGGGAGTTGATTACGAGGTGAGGAGAATGATGATGTGGTAGTGGGACCAATGGTCCAAAAATAGATATTCGTACCTCGGTTTCCATCACACCACCTCACTCAAATCACCCATACGAGGAAATAAATGTTGATCCCTGTGCATAGAAGCATTCACATTCTCGAGGCTCACACTAGAAAAATCGCTCTCGGCCCTCAAGCAGTCTACAATAAAGGAAAAATTTCATTTCATTCCTGAACAATACCACCTACAAGATCCTACAGGAAATCCTGCAGGATCCTACAGATACAATCAAGCAATCTACAAGATTGGAAATGAGCAGCTTCAGAAGGGAAAAACAGAGGGTGGTTTCATCAAGTAGTGTTAAGGAGGTAGGCTCTACATTTCCCCACATTTTTTCAAGTGAAAGGAACATAAAAAAAAAATCTAGCATTAGGGGATTTTTGAGGTCTAAAATGGGCCTCCTCAGGAAATTATAAAATAATAGTGGAAATAATAAAATAATATTAGATTACATCATCAAACTTTGGAGGGAAAAATAAAAAACTATTTTTTCAACTCGTATTTTCAACTTATCTCCCTATGGCTTTACTCAAAGTTCGAGTGGAAACACTCATTGGATGCACAATTTGATTCCTCATCTAAGTAGTACCCATGTCGCATACTTCTGATGGACCCTGCTAGACAAAAAAATGAGAAATACATGAAAAACATTATTGAAATCATGTTTTTTTCAAGTATTTCTCATTTTTTGTGTAGTAGGATCCATCAAAAGTATGCAACATGGGCAATATTTGGATGAGGAATTAAATTTTGCATCCAATGAGTACTCTCACTCGAAATTTGAATAAAACCTTAGGGAGATAAAATGAAAATACGAATTGAATCACCCCCCATGGTTGACATCATCATATTGAATCATAATGGTTCTTATAAAGTTTATTTGGGTTGTACATTTTTCTTAGAAGGCCCATTTTAAACCTCATAATTCCCCTAATGTTCATTGAAATTGATCGCAGTATAGGGGAATTGTATACACAAAAATTCCAGTTAAATTTCATCCTTCATTAAAATTTTGTATCAGACATCTACACTCCTCCATCAGAGAAAATGAGAGGGGGGTTTAATAGAAGGGAGCCCATAAACACTATGAGGATTCATCAGCACCCTCCTGTGCTAGAGATATTCACAAGGCATAATTGGATGTGTTTCTTTGAGAAATTGAGGGGGTATGATGATGAAGTAGCTAGAGATTTTTCTCTCTCCCTTAATCCACTGAATAGGACCCATGTCACTATTGTGGTGAGAGGCCTCCCATAGAACTCACCCTTTAACCCATAAGAAGAATTACCACACTTCCCTTAGGAATGCCTTGGAGAAAGGGCGTTAAGGGAGATAGCCAAACTGCAAAGAAGAAATTATTTTTATAAGGAGAGGACGTCATGGAAGACAAAAATGGAGTGAGGAGAGCAAGCCTACCCTATCCTTGGAATGAAATTAGCTACCAACTTATAAAGTATATCTCATTTGAAGGTAGGTACAGTGTGGTATATGGATACCACTTTAGGCTTCTTGAAGAATTGATGTTTGGGAGAGACACACCTCCTCAACACAGACTCAGCATACCCTACTTCCTTCTTCAATCAATGACAGATATGCGCATGAAGGTACAGGAAGGAAACCATCAACAGCTAGCCCATCATGGGTTAATTAGACTCATCATAGAACATGCCCTACAACACCTCATAATTCCTATCACATGGGCAACTTTCGGAGACATGAAAATAGAGGGAGATATAAAATCCCTTGAATATGCCAAGAGCCCCACTGCCAGTGAAAAAGATGAAGAATAAATAGAGGAGGATGAAGGAGAAAACGGAAAAGAGGAAGAAGAAAAAGAAAGGGATGAACAGGAAATATATGATGAAGAAGAGGAAGAGAAGGAGAAGGAAAGTGGTGAAGAAACAGAAGAAGATACGAAGGAGGAAACTAATGAACAAAGTTAGGAACTAGAGGGAGAAGAAGAGGAGAAAAACAAAGATGAGAGGGGGAATGGAAAAGAGGAGGTAGAAGATAAGGAGGAATCACCCAGGGTGTCTCTATAACCCACTGAGAAGGAGGAAAAAACTATCCTGACTGCCCTTACTACCCCTATCAAACGAAAATGAAAAAGGAATAGAGAAACTCCATTGTACTTTAGGACAAGAAAAATTACAAGAATAAGGCAGGGAAAACATCAAAATCCCACCAAGGTTCCCATTGTTATTGAAGACTCACCTAAATAGCAGGAGAATATGGGTCCTCTTATGAAAACTCTGTATAATTTTCCTATAGATCAGCTAGCTCTGATACCATGTAGAAATTCCCACTATAGATCAACAAACTATGCAATATACTAAAACACAATACAAGATCTACTTCTACAACACTTTGCCGAATCTTAATCGAATTGGGCAAGATCAAGAGAACACATATAACTAAGAATGAGAAATCAATCACACATAACACAAAAGAAATAACCCGGGGAAAGCCTCAACCTAAAACCCCAATCTTTGTATTATTATACAAGTGGAAATCTTATTCAAGTTACAAAAAGAATCAACTCTCAAGCTATCTTGCTCTCTCTATAATAAAACAATGCAGCTCACATACTGAATAGACATAGTATATTTCCTCCTCAAGCCCTCTGTTAGGCCCCTATAACAACAGGTGTCATATGCCATGATTGACTTGATGAGCTCTGTAATATGTTCATACCTTTTCTTGTTGCAAATGTTTTCCATATTTTCAAAAAATCAAAAAATTTAAAAAATGTAAAGAGGGTATACCCTAAAATAAAAATCAAAGGGTAAAAAGAATAAAAATGGTCGAAAAAAAAATGAAAGAAAATGAACCCAAACCAAAAGAAAGACCAAGAAAGTGTGCAAGTCTAAATGCCACTACTTTTTCACTTTGTGTAATAAAAAATTGTGTGTAGCTTGTCACTTATGCCACAATTTATGAATAGTCAAACTGTCTAAACTTGGCTAATTCATTTTTCAATTTTATGTTGTAGAAATAGAGAATAAATATCTAAAAAAATAGTTTAATCTTGGCAGATAAGTAGATAGGTAGAGTAAATAAAAAGGAGCTCAATAGTTTAATCTAAGCCCTTGGATGTAATAAGTGCAGATTTAGATAGGCTTTGCCATGTAAAAGAAAAGGAAGATTTGATAAGGGTTTGTCAGTCTAAGTGCACCCAAATAAAGAAGTAAAAATGCTAGGATAAAGTAGGTAGGGTAGGTAGTTGATGTTGCAGAATCACATGTGATGAATTATGTCTCTAAATGTGTTTATTTTTCATTTTCACCACAAGGCCAAGGCATGTTGTACATTGAAAGCATCTTAAGCAAAGCAAAGTCAGAATAATTAACTCCCCTTCTCATTTTCCCTAGTTATTCACTAATTTCCCCCAAGTACTAAGGTATTTGCTAAATTGGATGGGCTCAGAGCATTTCTCGGACTTCTGGAGGGACCGGACCTTCGGCCCAATAATTCAAAAAATCCTAAGTACTTAAAACCATCCATAAATCATTCATTCACTTTCATAAGTCTTCTCCTAATTAAAAGTCTCATTTTACTTAGGAAAAATACACAATATCACATAAAAACCCTTTTCCACTTAGCCTAAGTTTAAATACACACTTTAATGTTTTATGCTTGGCCTTTTTACATTTCATCATCATATTAACTTTAACTTATATTATCTAACTCCCGTACAAAAATTCACCCCCACTGTATTATTTAAACTATTAAAAAATCCCAAACTTCTATATACCCCGCCCCTTTTGTTAATTATGACCATAAATACATTTTAAGCAGGATTAACTAGTTAATCCGTAACTAGTTAACAGCCCTAATCCCCGCTGCATTAATAGGAATTAATTAACCCTCGTGGTTAATTAAGAACCTCCCCAACCTATCACACCGCCCCCGATATAATTAATTAAACCTTAATTGTGTTGAGTCTGTCGTTGTTAAACCCCATCACATCGCACCTCCCGTCAGTCGTTCGACCACATCTCCCATATCCGACAACTATTATCAATATCGTGCACCCCTTTGTGACCGCGTGTTAGCGCGCGATCACAAAGTGGTTTTCACACAGCGCCTTCGCCACGCATTGCAAAACATGTGGAATCACTAGCTCCCAGTTCATTACCGCCCATCCCCAAAAGCGGTGCGATACGAAACCGCTTACCGCCCTTCCGCATATGACAAAACATCATTTCATTCCCCGCGCACGTCATCTGCCCAAAAGCCAAAAACCCCCGCCAACCTTGACTTTGTTAATAAAACCAACAAACGTCATTTTCATTGTTTTATACTACAAACTTGTGCTCCCATGCAAAGAACATCCAAGTCAACTGTCTGAGGTTTCCAACCACCACCTTGCTAAGAAACTTGCAGCTGATGCAGCCCGGAACCTATTAGCCACTACCAGCACCTGTTATTGCACTGCTCACTCCCCAAACACAGGTATTTATCCAATTTCTGATGAAACCCTGCAAGTTCATTTTTTACACTGTAATTTGACAGAAAAGACCCAATTTCAATATAATTCAGTCTTTGTTTCATCACATAGGTTCCCAGACCTACTATTTTACCCATTGTTCAAAGAAAACCTAAAGTTCCTTTTCTGAATCCACAAGAACCAGAAATGGAAACCGCTATGGCTTTGAATGTTGCACCCATGAATGCTCCTCATAAAGATTTAGATTGTATACCTCTTGCGGATAAAGACATCCAGATAAAAGACTTATCCACTGATAAAAACCACCTTAAAGTATTTTGCCAAAGTAGAGACAACTATTTGAATGGTTCTGACATCTTAGGACTATGGGAATCTAACCTTCCTATGTATTTTCTCCCCTTAGTCCATATTTTCCCTGATATAATTCATCAATTCCAGGACAATTATGACCCTAACCACAGAGAAGTTATGTCCCCAAGCCAAATATTCCTCTTCCCAATAACTGCTCAATCCATCAATGAAATGTTGCAATTCCACTCCAGTAAAGCTTTGACTCCCATTTCAATGGGATATTTACTCGAGAAATCCACCCAATTGTCTCAGTCAGAATTGAACCGCATCTGTCAGACTTTCATGTTACAGAAACATCAGCCCAAGGGCCCACCTCCTTATCTGCAAACTTTCTTCACAGATGTGGGAAGACTTATTATTGATATGATATCTTTAAATATGTGATTTAACACTAGTGAGGTTTTTGATGAGGTAACCCTAGTGTTGCTGCCAATTTTTACTCCTGGATAGCCCCCTGCTACTAAGTATGATTATGCCTCCTATATTGCTAACAAGATTCATGACCAGTTCTTGAGATTGGGAAATGAAGGAGTTCTCAAGTATACCACCTTCATATATCATCTCATGTTGTATTATTAGTCAGAAAACTTTCCTTTCCCTGTCATGAAACTTGACACCAAAGGTAATCCAAGGTCTGTCTTTTTTTGGAGTCCCATATTCCATGCATCCTATGAGTCCCCTTACTCTTATAATGAGTTCATTGATCAGTTTGTTCATCCATCAACCACCTTATTGACAGGAGTTTCCCCTCCTAGGATCAGTGGTGATATTAAGAAGATCCTTCAGCTTTCCAAGCAGTACAGGATAGGTGATTGGTATTTATACAAAAACCACACAGAAATCAGGATCTATGGGTGTGAACTTTGTCCTTTCAAGTTACCAAAGTATGTTCCAATGAGACTGTTTTCTTTGGAATATTTTAGACAAATGAAAAATTCAGATTTGGTCCACTTTTACAATGCCAAAAAGAAAGCTCAACTCAGGATCAAAAATCAGTTAGGCCCTTTTGTCTATAACACTAGGGAAGCATGGAGAGAAGTAGAGAGAATTCTAGAAGATTGCGTTAAGTTGCACAAAAGTTTTGGGTGAGTGCCATATGACCCAAATAGCTTTATCTGTGATAGAAGAATGAAGCACAAACTGTCACCGTATATACACCATAGAATCCCAAAGACTGAAAAATTTGCTAATATGGATGAATGGAGGGAAGGGACCCTAGTAGAAAATGAGAGTGAACAGGTCAATATAGAGAATGTTATGAGAGATCTTGAGAAAACACTTGACCTAGATTCTTTTGGGATGGTGCGACTTGAATTATCTCAAATGTCAGGGGCTAGTGCCTCTACAGCTAGAACATCTCAATAGCCTTCATAGGATACCAACACACCAGCTACATAAACATCCAAGGGAAAGGAACCAGAGACCAATACTCAAGCTACAGAGCAATCTACAATGTCAAAAAAGTAAGAAAATTATAAGGAACAGGCCCAAATGCACACTTATCCAATTCAAGGCAATGTTGGAGAACCCCCAATCTTGGAGACTCCTCTGAATGAGGAAAGGAACAAAAAGAGAGACAGGGAAGCACCTACCCCTGCCAGTGGATGCTCAGAACAACCTGGTGCAAAAAGAAAAAGGTTAAATCCTCTCTTAGGGGAATCATTAATTGAAGAGACTACTGATAGTCAAAGGAAAGAAGGAGTAGATAGCCATCAAACTTCCTAGTAGGTGGGACATCCACTAGCTCACAGAGACAGGAGCTAGAAAGACAACAAAGTATAGAGGTATCATCTTTCAGGCCACCAAGAAAGGACACTTCAGATATCAAGAAGAAATTTATAGAAATAAAATCCAAGAATGATCCATTAAGGCTCCAGGTTTACAATCAATATTTGAAAATGGCCCCTACTAATCAAAATAGATTGATGTTATCCTATGACATCAAATAGGGAAAAATGATAATGAGTTACTTTAAACCTAAAGTTCCACAGCCTCCATCAACAATAGACTATCTGAGAACCAATTTTGAAGTCACGGCACCAAACATTCATCCTTTGGACCAAATTTAGTTGCACAAACAAAAAGGAGAATTGATTTATTCTCCATTGACTGGTAAGGCTATGATGGCCCAAAGACTGGAGAATTCTCTGAATAATACAACTGCCCAATTACAGCTGGAGAAAGCCTCCTCACAGGCTAAAGATAATAGAATAAAATCTTTAGAATAAATAATTATTGGATTGGGACATGATCCCAAAGATGTGAAGGCTATAGAAGCCTTAATCAAAAAGAAAGATGAAGATATTGCTTCCTTGACGAAGCAGCTAAAGCTGCCTCCTTCAAGGCATCCATAGACTGCTGAGATCATGAAGCAAAAATCTAAAGAAGAACTGATGGATTTACTCTTAAAACTTAATGAACGACTGAATGGGACTGAGCAAGCACTAGAAAAATCATTGAAGGAGAAGCAGGGAGAGTCGACCTCTCAGCCTCCCAATGTGATACCAGTAGTCTCAACTGCAGTCCCTTCAACCCTTGGTACAACTCTGGAACCAAACATTCCAGCAGCCACAATTGAGGTAGTCACAGGTCCAACTACAGAAGCAGGTACAAGAACAGGAATAGCATCAGCAGGGATTTCAAATTCAAGTACAAAGGAGCTAGTAAAATCAATGGAAGAAATGAAACTGCAAGTTTCAGAGCTGAAAAAGGTAAAAGAACAATATGCTAAATTAAAGCAAAAATATGATCTCTCAAAGATAAATGTTGCAGAAAAAACAAGGGAAATCAAAGGATTAGAAAACAAGGTAAAATCATTAGAAAAATATCTCACTTTTGACAAGCCTCTGACAGACATTAAGAAAATTCTATGGGAAAACATCTTTCAGTCAATAAATGATGTTTGGCCATCAATAAAAATAATTTTTGAGGAGATAGATTTGGTAAAGGCAGCTCAAGCAAATATTCAGAAGACAAGAGCAGAATTAGGAAAGATGCCTGAGGAAGCCACCAGGCTCATACATTTTTTGAATAAAAAGAATAAGTACCAGCTTCAAGAACTAGGCATTAAAGACAGAACAGACACCATTCTAGAAGTCAAAAGGGTATTAACTAAAAGGACTCTAATGAAAAATTTATAAAGAAGATGCCATGACATGCAGGAGGAAATTAATGCTTTTATGGAGGTATTTGGTATTTTGCAGAGTAAAGGGCTACCTAGTCCTTTAGTTATTAATGACAAATTAATGAGGCATATAGATTATGTGGACAAATTGAATCAATATGCAGGCAACCAGGCAAGTTCATCAACAAGTGCTTCAGCATCAAAAGCACTCCCTACAGGCAGAGTTCTCTATGACAGTCTAGAGAACCTGTTCTATATTGAGCATGAAATAAAGTACTTGTTTCCTATTCAGTGTACCTTTTTCAGGTACACCAAATAGATGAAACCCTCAAAAAACTTTAAAAAACCAGAATACCACAGCCAAAATGGTGGGAAGAAATGTTAGAAATTTTTTAATTTCTCTTTGGTAAAAAGTAAATTTTGGTTATTTACTACAGTCAATGGGGGTGAAACAGGATAAACAGAGATCAACAGGTAAAGAGTATCAGATGTAGGTAAAGTGTATCAATAAGAAGATAAAAATAGAGCAGCCAGCACAAAGTTACATCAAAGACATCAAGATGCCAAATCATAGGGCCTAACTCTAGCACACTCTCAAGAATAGGGAGAGCAAACCATCTGTTTGCCTCTATCTGTTATCTACGAGACTATCTTGCCCTATCTTCATGTAACTTCTAGTTGGTCATCTCAAATTATATCTCACTTTGTTATGAGATATTTTATTGTAAAATTTGTGTATAAATACTCCCTCGTTTAGAGTATTCACGGTGGATTCTTAGACATTGTTGTAAAACTGATTATTTTGGAATAAAGTGTTGTTGGACAAATTTTGCATGGCTAGCTGGATGAAGAATTAATGCAAGGGACTTTTCACATGATTCATGTGTTGAACACCAGACAAATAAGTATCTTATATCTCATGTGCTATTGTTTTCTTGTTTATTATATCAATTATGTTTCATATCTGAATATTAAAACGAAAAAGAATAATTCAAAAAGTGCTTAAGTGAAATCTGTCTTCAATCGTTTTTGTTCTCAATGTTTTCTTCTAAACTAGCATAAACAGTGAATTCTTAATTGCTCCTATTTCCTAGTTTATTCATTTTAATCATTTAGTAAAGAATTCTTAATTTCTCTTTATTGGTGATTACTAAAGTTCTCTTCTCTTAAAATATGTTGAAGGATTCTTAATTTCCCTTCATCAATTTTAAGTCCATTCCATCTTTTCAAGTCTCTATTTGCTCCTTGTTTAGCTATCTTGCCCTGTGAAACCATCCTTTGTTCAAAGACAAAATCTAGTTGAGCCATCTTCTTTGACTCCATTAGCCCAATGGACTAAAATATTCAGTTCTACCCCTCTGCTACTGAATTTCACCACCAAATCCAATCAAATCTAAAAGCTTTCATAACTAGCCTAAAACCTTATAAAACAAAGCTAAATAAAAAAGAGAGAGTCCTCTCTAGGTACAGATTGGCTAGATTATGAACCCAAAATTTGGTTTGTGGTTACCTCGGACCCCCTTCCTCTTCTTACAACTTATAGGAAAATTTGAGTGATAACCTAGTGGTTACTCCACTGGGGAATGGAAATTTGTTGTCATTGTTGTTTACTTTATAGACTATAAACGAAGCCTGAAGTTAGCCAGATAGAATTCGAACTGCTGTTGCTTTGCAAGGAATAAGTAGATGAATGCTACTTCAGTCTATCTCCGGTCTAGTTTATGAAACTAAACATGAACCAGTTCTCAGTTAAATAAATCTTTAGGAAGGTTTTAATTCAAATTTGAAACATCTTAAAGAAATCACAGAAGTTTTTATTGATATTAATTCAGAAAATCAAAACCAAGAAATCTAGCTTGAGAAAGGACTTGTTACACTAGTTCAAATTCTAATCCAAATCCACCACCTGTGTTTGAGAACCTCAATCTGATTCTCAGGATTCTTAGTGTTATTAGGAAAACTAGTGTCCATTCAGAACTGCTAGTCCCACTAAGATGGGTAGCTATCTTAGAAATAAACAAACTAAAGTTACTTGTATTTTCCTTTATGAGAGATAGATGAGAGAGAAGCAGAGAGTACCAACCTCAGTCTTTTGCTTGGCTCCTTGCTTGTTTCCTCTCCCTTTTGACAGATCTTTGCCACTCCTTCCTCACTTGTCCCGTTTCAAAGAACACCTCTAGAGTCAAAGCAGCATAATACCATCAAAGGATAGAGATCTACAATCATAAAAAATATAAGATCAAATATGTATTGACCATACAAATGCATATATTAATTGAATATTCGAAGACATACAAGAATATGGAGGATAACACAAATAGCTTTATTGATAGAAAGAGTAGAAGAGAGGATTACAACCCATTGATCTGACCCAGCGTCATCCTCCCAACATGAAATCCCTTCTTCACCTCATGAAAAGCTTAGATCACCCAACACTATGATGTTCCACAAACAAACCAACAACACTTACAAAATACAAGATTCCAGCCTTCAGATCTCTCAGATGAGGGATCCATATATAGATATTTGCAAAGGTGTGAGTCAGCTCTGAGTTTTTTATTAGTGTCATTCCACTGATAGTTCTTGGTTCCACTTAGAGATTTCATGATCTCTTACTCATCCCTGGGCGATATTAGAGAGGCAAGTGTCAAATGGGTAGTTTCTAGAAGATTCTCTGGGTTTCCACCTAGCCAACTGCTTCTGCCATTTGTCTTCTCTTTCTCATCGCACCCCACAGAAGGGCTTTTCAATATGCATCGCACTTTTTTCATGTGGCAGGGGAGATGCATCGCACCCTTAGCACTGAGCAGTCTGTATGGTCCAGCTTTGACTAGTTCTGAGCAGTTTTTCATGGAGAACTTCTGGGAGATGATGTAATCAGCTAACCTTGCTCCTTTAGGGCATGAAACAACACTTTTAGGGACTTAGAAGCCCTTGGTTTATGGACATATGTGATTGGGGTTGCAGTGCCCAAATATGTCTATAACAGTTCCCCCATAAAGCATGAGGTCGTAAATCTTTTTTATGTCGGGTGAAATGCTTTATCATGAGGATCCGAGGTTTTTCGAACTGGGAGGCGACTTTCAATAAGATACAACACAATACATTATCTTCATAATATTTTCATGACCTAGCTGAGGCAAGCATTCTCATGCTCAGCTTTATAAATTCATTCTCATGTACATAGGACAGACAACTATCTATGTGGCATATTGATGATTCTAGTAGAGCCATCATCTTTTGGCTTGGATGATTATCTGTGCAACAATGATGTATATTTTATGTCTTTATTTGCATGAATATATCATAGCACAGATGGATGAAACTAGATCTAGGGTCTTCAAAACTCGTTCAATCTTCGCTCGAAGTACAAGTCGATCCATGTGAAAAGATGCTTTGGAGTCGAACATGGAAAGACATCGCCTGATTACTAGCCAATGATGTAAGCTGCTAACAAGTGCGAGAGGAATCACCGATAATGATGATGACCCTCAAGGTATGACATTACAATTCACGTGGTGTGAAAATGAGACTTGGCGTATAACATCACACAAAATCTTTCGATCGAAGGCCATTAATGTAAACCTGTCACCAGAAGTGAGAAACTTTCCATTGAGGCATGCAAGCTTCAAATTACTGAAAGGGTTGTTCCTAGGTTGACTTCTTTGATAATGAGCTGATGTCGACAAGAAGTGACCTGTCATAGGAGGGCATTAATGAATCCCACATCTACGACACAGAACAGAGAAAATGATTTTGTGGAGGTGAAAACGATCTAATGATACAAGGTTCAGGGTGGCGATCATGAAAGAATGAAGCTTGAAGGTATTGCAGCAGATGATACACAAGCTAGGTTGGTAAATTCTCTGAGCGACTTCTCTTGAACATATCAGTGACACTGAAATGGATTGGTAGCATTAACCCCAAAAATGAATGGTATGGTGGTTCAATGGTAATATGACCGGTGAATGGAATAACCCAACCCGACTCAATCATGGTGATGGAGTGAAAGTGTCATGTTCAAGAGCGACTTGCTACCAATAAAGTTTCTTCAAGTTTTCTTCCCAATTTTCCCCAGTCATTGCTAACCAGTACCTCTTTATTTTTTTCAAGATTGAGGAGGATAACATATGCTTGTTCTATAATTTTCCCTTCAGGCAAACCCGTCGCTATGTTTTAACAAGCCTAGCGACAGTGAAACTTGCTTTTGTCTGGATGAACAAGTTTGTAGCTATTGTTTTAACGAGTTTAATGACAAAGATAACTCAGTCCTTTTCAATTTTAGAGAGTCTGAAAAGAGACGGAAAGGAAACTCTAGTAATCCTTTTTTCGTCATATAATCCCTTAAGTCCGAAAAAGTATAAAATAATACCAAAGGGATGAACTTTCGATAGTTTTAACGAGTCGAACAAGACAAGCGCTCGATCTTTTTGTGTGATGATCCCTCAGGTCCAAAAAGATTAAAATCTAGACGAGGGATAGCACTTCCGATCATTTTAACGAGCTGGAGAGGCCAATTTCTCAACAATATTTTCATATTTTACAAGTCAACTGAAAAGAGCTTAAAGGAGACTCGTTTTTTGAGGAACGAGTGATATTTTCGAGTAGCAGCTGGTTCCAGGTAAAGTTTGGAACTTTCCAATCATGGCAATGTAAAGGAGATGGCTAACAGAATCGCTCGTCAGAGATGTTCCTCAAAAAGGATTAAACAATCAGATGGAGGCATATGATGGGCTAAAAATAGAGTGGAGGTGATGGTAAGAACATGATCAAGGCTCAAAAGCTGACGATAATTCGATCGCAATGGTTATTTACCAAAGGTGGGTTCATTTTTTAATGAGCTTAAAATCTGGTAGAAGATATGCTCATCACTAGGTTTATTTTTTAACGAGCTTGAACTTCACGTAAAACTGCTCATGCCAGTCGTATGATAAGGATGTCTCATCGATAGGTTCATCTTTTAGGGAGCTTGCCCCATTCGAAACTTTGCTCTGCAGGCTTTTGCATGCAGGCTAGGAATGACCAACTACTGTCCTAGCGGTTAATTAACTACTGGGGTTAGTTAGGAAAACTCTTCCTTTACTTTGCCGGTGCCATTTGGTCCTTGCAAAGGTGAATGGTTGATCAAACCAATCACCTAACTTAAGTAGTTGAAATTAGTAAAAATTATGGGGTTAGAGTTACGTTGGTCGCTTTTCACTTGTATGCAAAAGGTTTGCATGCCCCCAGTTATAGCGAAGTAGAGTTTCCAAGTTACCATATGAAAGTTCTCGCATTTGCAAGATTGCACCGTTTGCATTTTCGGACAAAACATTTCCTTGGCTCTGTCCATCGAAATAGACAAAGGTGAATGGTGCGATACATCACTCACATAACTTTGACGAGGGAATCTTATTCCAGTCTAGTCCCATTTTCCTAAATGGACGAGTGTGTTAGACTAGTCATATATCCTCCGTGGAAACCTACCCTATACCTAAATTTTTCCTGCGAAAGCAGACTAGGGCACATGCCCCCTGGGTTTTGGTCATAATCACCGAATCACTCACGCTAATCAGGTGGTCAGACTAGAGATTGATAAGACATTCCTTGTGCAAAAGGACCAGTTAGGGATGGAACTTGACTATTAGCTATGTGTGACCCGGGGAATGAAAGCTCGTCTACGAGCTGGACCATTCTGCCTTCATGCGGAAAAAACATTATTCAAAAGAGAAAGGAAACAATAGCTCCCATGCTATAAATGTAGTCACTCCCAAGGAGTAGATTGTAATCTAAAGGTCCTTATACTACCATTACATTCAGATAAACGATTTTCCTTCTCAAAGTTATAGGCAAATTTGGAAGGATCCCTAACGGTCGACTGGTTCCTTTGTCGAAGCCTGTCAAATTTCGCATCTCGGGAAAAAGTGATGACGAACCAAGCGATTTCCAGGTAGTTGAGGAAAGGATACTCACAGAATCCCCTTCATCTATGATAGTACCGACCATGACCATTCTGTAAGCTTGTACTATGATCCAGAATGGTACATTAGATGGTATACGGGGTCTGCCTAGTAGATTCCAATCGAAGGAAATGACCAGGTTGCTTGGAGGTGGGACCGAATAAACGGTCAGATATGTCTCCGACGAACTTCCTTATTGTGGTAAAGGAATGGGTAGATTGCCCCCATGTTCATCGGAGTATGTCTTTATGAAGAGAATTTGAACAATGTCATTCTCATTCTCCTTGGTGACTGTATCATCTGAAGGTGGACCTTCTGAAGACAAGACTAGGCCGATTTCCATCCCGACCTATTGACTTTGGTCTGGTGTGGACTAAGATGGTTTATCTTCAAGTATAGATGCTTCGATCGACCACAAAGGTGTGTCAGTCGGATTTTCAACTAGCGATGAACTCGGCAATAGTTTCTTGTATCTAGGAGGAAGCCATAGCAGTGAAGAAGGACGGTTATCCAAAAATCTTTTAGCTTCATCTAGGAAGGGACAATGGTGGATGGCATGATCGAATTCACACAGTCTACAAGCAAATTTATATCTTCCTTTTCGTCCATTGACTACATTTTCACTAGTTGATGGTGTACTCTCAAAATTATCGTCATAGGTTGACGACAACGGATTGTGCAAACGAGGAGACCAGTCCCTTAAGATCCATGGGATGCAAGGAAAATCTCGATCATGGTGGTCCCCCTTGCAAATGACACATGGAGATTTAGGTTTGGATGGTGCAGTGTGTGGATTTTCGCTAGACGATGCTTGGTTGCCCCCTTTTGCCGTTGGCTTCTTCTTCTTCTTCTCCTTCTCTTTCTTCTTCTTCTCAGTTACTTGGTTTTTAGTTTTACCAACTTTACCAAGTGAAGAGGAAGGAGAGGGAGAAATAAATGAAGTAGAAGGTTGGGGGGTAACTTCAGTATCATCCGGTTGCTGATTTGATTGCTTAGGAATCACAGTGTTTTAAACGACAGAGGCCGAGAAAATCCATACCAACAGGCCAATTGTTAGTCCTGGAAGGGACAATGTGGCCATATGAGGTGCACCAACATCCCCCCAAGAGGAGAAGGGACTAGGATTTCCCCCACGGGGAAACCCTTGATTGGTGGACTCCATTTTCTCAACCTACGACCAACGAGGGAACATTGACATTATTCTGATTAAAATAAATTTTATGAAGCTTTGACACAACTTGCTTTTTCAATTTTTAAGAGTTGAGAAAAAGCTAAAGATGACTCCAGTCGCCTTCAATTTTTAATGAGCCAAAAGTGACAAGTTCTCAGATGGACCTTTTCTTTTAAGGAGTCTGAAAAGGAACGAAAAAGACTACTCTGGAAATCTAGACAGAGGGATTACCAAACCAATCGCAAAACTGCAGAATACTTTTTATGGTATGGTAGTCAATCTTCCCGAATGTTGTGTTTAGTGCATTGCAATTGATAGGGCGGCAGACACAGCTTCCTGAGGATAAAGGATATAGCCTATTGTGGTCTCCCAATATATACTTGACCGTACATGGGAGCACAAGTCCGTACTGGCACTTGTCATCTCAAAGAGGAGCAATCACCCAACCTATGATGAAAGCGATAGTTACCAGGCTTTACGACACAGGAATAGTCTCTAGCCTAGACTTCTAAATGTTGTGCGTTAGATTCCAAAGCGTTTTTATGTTCATTGAATTTATTTTACAGTTGATCTTTTTTAAGAAGTTTTCCTTTAAGGTTCACCGTGTGATGTAGATATACAATTCCTAAATATTAAATCTAAGATGATAAACAGTCGTTTACTCTTCTTTTTGCAATGAAAATCCTAGCTAATAAGGAAAGAGAAGTGAATTTCTTTCAACATAGAGTAGAGAGCACACACTAGATGCACTGTCCTAAAACAAAGTCAACAAGCAGTCTAAATGAAAATGCACATGCATGTATTTGTTTTCCGCTTTCTTAATGTGTGAATGACAAAAAGAATGCTAAGTACAAATCTGAATTATCTTTTCTTTCAAAGCGACAGTACTAACAATTTTCTCTTCAAAATACGAAAGGAAGACAAGGACGAGACTTTGCGATTTTGAATTGAGAACTACTTTCGACACTTCAAATACTATTAATTCAAGTCGAATACAAGGGTAACAGTGTAATTGACCATCAAGAAGAGTAGGATTCCTTTCTTTGACTAAAAACGACACTTGCGACACTTCCAAATCAAAAGAAAACAGTATGATTTAGCTACTTTTTTGTAAAGGAGAACACTAAATGGCGAAAAATACATAAAAACATTCACAATTATTTGTACAATGGAGGCTGAATAATGCAAAGGAAGGGAGTTTCAACAGTGGTATACTGATCACAGACAACAAAACTCCTGAATAAAGCTGAAGAGAGTGAAGAAAAAACCAAAATATAGAGGCAGAAATAGTCTTATTTGATCATCGCACCTGTAACACAGGGAAACGGGGATGCATCTCACCTACTGCACATGGGAGGTGCGATGCATCCAGACTGCCAAAAGGAGACATTGCAATGGTCTAGGGATGAGACTTTAACTTGGTTTTTGGTCATAGTTTGCAGCCTAGTTCAGGGATTTAGGCTGAGTTAATGATAGTCAGTAAATACAAAACATAGGGGTTGATCTAATGAGATTAATTGAGCCACCACCAGGGCAATTAGGATGTTTGCAAATCAGTTGTTCAATTTATAAACAAAACCCGGAGATGGACTAAAACAACGTTGATCTACTTTGCAATTGCATAGAAAAAGCAGTTCGAAGGCTAGCTGGCTTGACTTCAGGCTCTGTCTGTAGTTTATAAAGAAAACAAATATAAACAAGCAAACAAGTGATTCACTCCCTAGAGAAGTCGCCATTTTCTTATCGAGAAAACTAGTGTCCATTTAGAGCTTTTAGTCCCACTAAGATGAGTAGCTATCTTAGAAACAAACAAACTAAAGTTAGTTGCGTTTTCCTTTATGAGAGATAGATGAGAGAGAAGCAGAGAGTACCAACCTCAGTATTTTAATTGGCTCCTTGCTTGTTTCCTCTCCCCTTTGACAGATCTTTGTCGCTCCTTCCTTGCTTGTCCCGTTTCAAAGAACACCTCTACAGTCAAAGCAGCATAATACCATCAAAGCATAGAGATCTATAATCATAAACAATATAGGATCAGATATATATTGACCATACAAATGCATATATCAATTCAATATTCAAAGACATACAAGAATATGCAGGAAAACTCAAATAGCTTTATTGATAGAAAGAGTAGAAGAGACGATTACAACCCATTGATCTGACCCAGTGTCATCCTCCCAGCATGAAAGCCCTTCTTCACCTCATGAAAAGCTTATATCACCCAACACTATGATGTTCCACAAAGAAACCAATAGCACTTCCTTACAAAATACAAGATTCCAGCCTTTAGATCTCTCAGATGAGGGATCCATATATAGATATTTGTAGAGGTGTGATTTAGCTCTGGTTTTTTTATTAGTGTCATTCCACTGATAGTTCTTGGTTCCACTTAGATATTTCATGATCTCTTACTCATCCCTTGGTGAATTCAGAGAGGTAAGTGTCAAATGGACAGTTTCTAGAAGATTCTCTGGGTTTCCACCTAGCCAACTGCTTCTGCCATTTGTTTTCTCTTTCTCATCACACCCCACAGAAGGGATTTTCAGTATGCATCAAACTTTTTGCATGTGGTAGGTGAGATGCATCGCACCCTTAGCACTGAGCAGTCTGTATGGTCCAGCTTTGACTAGTTTTGAGCAATTTTTCATGGAGAACTTCTGGTAGATGATGTAATCAGCTGACCTTGCTCCTTTAGGGTATGAAACAACACTTTTAGGGACTTAGAAGCCCTTGGTTTATGGACATATGTGATTGGGGTTGCAGTGCCCAAAAATGTCTATAACACGTAGGAGACAGGAAATTCAAGAAGGTATTGCTAGTTCTTGACCCATCTTCAGGTCAAAAACCTGCCCTGATAGGTGGATTTATCTCGAGGACAAACCCTTTGATGAGTTTTTTTAGACCTCTTTATTTGTAAAATTTTCTAACTCCGAATTGATTCACTTGGTTCCAGACCCAGTATTTATTGAAGAATTACAATTTGAAGCCGTTAGTTTCTCAATAAACAGACATTTACATAATTCAATACAATCTGAGCTTACTTTTGAGAGAACACCTGATCCCTCTACAATCACTGTTGCTTCTACATCCCAGACCCAAACCACTCCACCACAAACCCCTCCTTCTACCCCTCCATCCACAACCCACATTCCCATTGTCACTCCTACTCCACTTGTTAGTTCATCATTACCTCTAGCCATTGCAAACAGATATACCCCTCTGGTTTTACCTGCCAATTTAGGTGCCATGCCCCAAGACTATCAAAGTAAAATCACTCCATTCGATGGTACTGGCACCTACACAACCTAGCAACATACCAAAAAAATGACTGACTATTTTGAAATATATGAGATTGATACTGTTGATGTTAGAATGAGGATATTTGTTCAAAGTTTAAGAGGTGAAGTCAAAACTTGGTTTAGGGATTTAAGGGAAAACATCATAGACAACCTAGAAACCCTTTATACATAATTCTTAGATTGTTGGCAGAAGAAGAAAAATCCTCTGCAGATCTTATTAGAGTATGAAAACCTTAAGAGAGGAACCCAAGAAACTGTGCAAGATTACTTCACTAGGTTCAATGTTGTATACAATGTTATTCCTCAAAACCTCAGACCCCCACCTGATTTGGTCCTGATCAAATTCCCAGATGCATTTGATTTTGATATGGCTTTTCAGCTAAGGGAAAGAGTGCCTAGAACTTTAGAAGAAATGCAAAGTATAGCTATCATTGTTGAAGCTAATTTGATGTCAAAACGTGCCAAGGTTAGAAGTGAAAGAAGGATACCACTGAAAGAAGAAACTTCACCTATTGAATAGAAACTGGATGTTATAATCAAAGGAATGGAAAGACTAAGTGATAGAGTTGAAACAATAGAAAGAAAATCCCCTTGGGATGGTTAGATAGCCAACACAGGGAGGAATCCAAATTTCTGAAAAAACCAAAATCAGAACCCTGGGAAAACGGGTCTAGATCAAAACATTAGACCCCCTTTCCAAGAGAATTACATAGAAGCTTCTAGCTCCTAAGATCCCTGTGAAGATACTCAGATAAATCTGATGGGACTTAATAATGAAGGAGAAGTCTTCCTAACTCAAGAGGATCAAGAGGCTCACATTCTCAAACAATTTCAAACTTAGTCAGGAGAATCGTTTGACTTCAGGGAGGGATATGATACAGCTATCTACGAAGTGCACAAATAGTATAATTTGAGAAGTAGAAGAATTGATGTTCCTGAAAACAACAAACAGAAAGCTCCAAAACAATCTGTCAAAGGTAAAGCAGTCCCCCCACATGTACAAATTTTGTCTAGACCTAATAATAACCCCTCTAATCCCATAATAGTAGATGTGTCTGAAAATCAACCGAATAACAGAGACTCTTCCATTCCCCTTACTTCTAAGGCAACTTTGGAAGAACCTCCAGAAGTTAATTTAGGAGAAAATGTAAACGTTGATCTCACTCCTAAAAAAAACAAAAACACTAAAAACTCATAAAATAGAGAGAATCCAACTATTCGAAACACTAAAGCCCAAACAGAAAAGCCTTTCAATATGGAAACTGAAGTAGGCAAACTAAAGGTAGCTATTCCACTCTCTGAATTAGATAAACATGATGCCTACCGAGAACAAATTAACAGATCTCTTAAAATCACTGGAACTGAAGACTCTATAAATGTTTTTGATGACCAACCAAAACTAATCTTTGGCCCTGAAGTGAATGGGAAACATTTAGAAGGAAGTGTTCCTCCCTTCTATGTGAGTTTAAATATTCATGACAAAATCCTCCAAAATGCCATGTTTGATTCTGGGGCATCTCACAACTTAATGCCCAACTTTGTAATGGAGAAATTAGATCTTGACATCACTAGACCTTATAAATATCTCTTTTCTTTTGATTCAAGTCAAGTGAGATGTTTAGGGTTAATAAAAGACTTGTGTGTTTCTTTAGTTCAATACCCTGCCAAAACAATCTTGATGGATATAGTAGTAGCAGATATTCCTCCAAAATATGGAATGTTATTATCCATGTCCTGGAGTGCTAAACCTCAAGGATCACTACAGTTGGACATGTCTTATGCTACTATCTCTGTTATCGGCCAACCTAAGAAGCTATATCGAGAGACATTAATGAAATATGTAGTAAGTAGCCAGGAGAAACCACAAAATTTCCCTATCTACTCAGTACACTCAAATATGGATTCATTCATTCTATACAATGCCAAAATCAATCATGCCAAAAATGAACAAGTTTTAGTAGCAGAACCAAAAGAAATTGAAATAGGAAAAACAAGTGTTCAGATTCAGGAAATCTTAGATACAAATGACAAAGATAAACTTGATGAAAATAAAAAACTGAAGCCTCTAATTAAACAAATTCTTACCACCCCTGACACTGATTATGCCCATGAAATTCTTTGGCACTTAGAGTTTTATGGTTCAATCAACAAATTAGGAGTGGGGGTAGGAATTTGCGTGCACAACTTAGAAAACGACCATGCTGAAGGCCATGCCTATAGGCTGAATTTTAAATGCACCAATAATATGGCAGAGTATGAAGCTCTTTTGCTAGGACTTAAACTTGTTAAAAGGTTAGGAGCCATTAGAGTTTCTGTTATAAGTGATTTAGAATTAATTGTTAATCAAATTAAAGGAAAGTAACTTACTAGAGATCCTAGATTATGATACTATAGGGGAACAGTTATAGAGATTCTTAATACTTTTTTGGAAACTAAGCTTGTAGTAGTACCTAGGAAGCACAACCTACATGCTCATAGTCTGGCCATGTTTTTCAGCACCTGTAAATTACCTTTCGAGCCTAATCACCGGTTCACTGTTGAAATTAAGCATAGGCCAACTATCCCTGACAATCTAAAGAATTGGCAAGTTTTTGAAAATGATGAGCAAATTAATAACTTTCTAACTTTAGATAAAGAATTTTCTCGTAGTCACATAGATATTGATGCTACTAAACAGATAGATGAGGTAGATGCCAGCATTGTAGAAGAAAGTTCAATTCAAATGCTTCATCCCACTACTTTCACCAAATAGGAAGTTCAAGACTTAAAACAGATGGACCTTGATCAGGGAAAATTTTAAGAACCCCCCTAAATCTATAAATATAATAAATGGGCGAACCTCCATGGTATATAGGAAAAATGGAAGGTGATTTTATCAATAATATAATATGTATATATAATTTTTTTGCGAATCTCTCACGAGGCATGGTGAATATTTTACTCAATTATAAAATCTTGTAAGATCTTGGCGAGTCTTTCACTAAATAATAAAACTTTGTAAAGTCCTAGTGAATCTTAGCATAGGCTACATGCTGGTTTAATTCCCCCATTTAAATAGGCTACATTCCAGGTGAATACCATGGGTCAATACCATGTGCCATTTTGGTGAATACCATGGGTCAATACCATGTGCCATTTTGGTGAATACCATGGGTCAATACCATGTGCCATTTTTATTTTTATTAATTCTAATATTAAGGTTAATAATGGTTTTTTGCATGGTATTAATAACAATCTAGTCCATGGTATTTGTCCCATAGTATTTTGGCCATAGGTTTCACCTAAATATAACCCATTTTTTGAGTGTTTGTAAATATAAGGTGACTTATGGAGTAAATATAAAAGAATGTTTTATTTGTTTACCATACCTCTCATTTATTTATATTTTTATTAATTTACCATACCTCTTTTACAAATATGGTATTTGGCCCATAGGATTCACTTAAATAAAACCTCTTTCTTGAGCCTTCATAAATAGAACAAGGGTTATGGACTAAATATAAAAATAGGTTTTATTTATTTACGATACGTCTAGTTTATTTATAATTTTATTTATTTACCATACCTTTTGAGTAAGTATAAAAAGACGTTTTATTTATTTAACATATCTCCAATTTACTTATATTTTTATTTGTTTACACCCTTATATGTATATAAGGTGACTTATGGAGTAAATATAAAAAATGTTTTATTTATTTACCATACCTCTCATTTATTTATATTTTTATTAATTTACCATACCTCTTTTATAAATATGGTAATTGGCCCATAGGATTCACTTAAATAAAACCTATTATTGAAAATGGGCGAATGGATTCACTTAAATAAAACCTATTCTTGAAAATGGGCGAATGGAAGGTTGTAAGTCCTAATTTCAAGGGCTAAATTTACCTTTTTTACACTCTCCCTTAAAATAAGGTGGGCTATTTGAGGTGATTTGTAAAAATGTACTATGATACAAAATATTCGCCCACTAAAAATTTAAAACCCCTTAATTTCGCCAAAGGGCGAACATTCGCCCCTAAAATTATCCTTGACCTTGATGAGATAAATGAAGAAGAAACAGAGGTTATTGATCTAAAAGATAACCATTTGCCTAAAGTATTAACCCCTCTAGAGGACCTATTCGATTCCAATGACATTCCTAAGAAACCAAAGATGGAACCACTAAAAGTAGACATTAAGAATATAACTTAGGAACAGAAGAAAATCCAAAAATGGTAAAACTATCAAAGTCTTTACCTCGTGAACAAAAGTTAAAATATGTTGAACTCATGAGAGAATTCCACCCTGTCTTCGCCTGGGGTTATGAGGATTTGACATCATATGATACCTCAATAATTCAACATACCATACCTTTGAAGGAAGACCAGAAACCATTCAAACAGAAACTCAGAAGAATCAACCCTATATTACTACCACTGATTGAGAAATAAATTAAACGTATGTATGAGGTAGGGATAATTTCACCTATAAGATTTTCAAAGTGGGTATCTAATTTAGTACCTACTAGGAAGAAAACTGCTGAAATAAGACTATGTGTAGACCTGAGAAATGTGAATAAAGTTTCTTTGAAGGATAATTACCCTTTACCTAAGATGGATCATATTTTGCAAAGGGTAGTGGAATTATCTAGGATTTCACTTTTGGATGGATTTTCAGGGTATAACCAGATTCTGGTTCACCTTGATGACCAAGAAAAAACTTCCTTTACCGCACCACGGGGTACATTTATGTATATCAAAATTGGGCTTAAAAATGCAGGAGCTACTTTCCAGAGAGCAATGGATATTGCATTTTCTAAAGAGATTCATGATTTTATTGTCATATATCTAAATGACCTAATTGTTTTTTCTAATTCAGATAAGTAGCATTTGGACCATCTCAGACAAGTATTTCTTAAATGCAGAAAATATGGCATCTCTTTAAATCCTAAGAAGTCCTTATTTGGCTTGGAAGAAGGTAAGCTTTTAGGTCACATCATTTCAAAGGATGGCATTCGAATTGACCCTGATAGAATAGAAGCAATTTTACAGATACCTCATCCTAGAAGCATCAAGGAACTTCAAGCCTTTTTAGGAAAGATAAATTTCTTGAGAAGATTCATATCTAACTTAGCAGAACTAATTAGGTTATTTAATGATATGTTAAAAAAAGATTCACAGTAGAAGCCAAACAAGAATTTGAATAAATTAAAATGCCTGTAATAAGAACACCGGTCCTTACAAGTCCCCAATTTGATAGAGATTTCATAATTTTTTCTATTGCCTCGGAGCACACTATAGCAGTTGTTTTACTACAAAAAGACGACCAAGGATGTGAAAAACCTATAGCCTTCTTTAGTAAAGCACTTAGATATGCATCACTTAAATACAAGATCATGGAAAAACAATCTTTTGCACTTGTTAAAGCAATTAAGGACTTCAGAGTTTACATATTGTATTCTTATGTGATACCCTATGTACCAAATGTCATTTTCAAGGACATCCTGTCTCAGGATGGAATTGAGGGCAAAAGAGGTAAATGGATTGCTACCATTTTACAATATGATATTGAAATAAAACTACAAAATTTATAAAAGGATTGGGATTGGCCAAACTTATGGCAAAAACCAATTGTCAAGCCCTAGATATAAATGAACTGGATGACGAACAGGAGATGGCAACTCCACAGATCAGCCAGGCCTTTTTAGATTCACCATGGTACGCTTATATAATTTATGTGTTACAAAAACTGCAAGCTCCTCCAAGGCTATCCTGAACAAAAAGTATGTTTTTAAATATGAAAGATTTAAAGTTTTGTAGTTTAGATAATGCTCTCTTTTGGAAAATCATGAAGGAATCTTATTAAATTGTTTGTTAAAAAATGAAGCTGACAAGACACTTCAAGATTTTCATGCAGGAGACTGTGGTGGATACCTCTACTCGAAATCCACTGCGAATAATATCTTAAGGCTTGGTTTCTATTGGCCAACCTTATTTTCTGATGTGAAAAAAAATTTCACCTCTTGCCATAAATGCCAAATTTTTGAAGGCAAGAGAAAATTATTACCTTTGCCCCTGAAACCCATCTCTACTAAAAAACCATTTCAACAACGGGGTCTTGACTTCATTGGAGAAATCCTTCCTCCCTCCTCTGGCCAACATAAATGGATCTTTACTTCCACTTATTATTTTACCAAATTGATTGAGGCCATACCTTCCACACAGGCCACAGATACAGTGATCATAAGTTTCTTAGAAACCAACATATTATCCAGATTTGGCTACCCCACAAAAATCATAACTGACAATGCTACAGCTTTTAAATCAAGAAAGATGATCAGTTTTTGTAATAAATACCACATTACCTTAGGCCATTCCATAGCCTATTATCCACAAGGAAATAGAATAGCTGAATCCTCCAACAAGAGCCTCATAAATATCATTAAAAAATTGTTGGAAGAAAATAAAAAGACTTGGCATAAGAAACTGATAAATGCACTCTGGGTAGATAGGCTTACTACCAAGAAATCCATTAGCACTATTCCTTATGAATTAGTCTATGGCATGGAGGCTATATTTCCTTCATCATTAGGAGTTCTTGTTATGAAACTACTCCAAGAAGCTCAAGTGGAACCCAATGATATCCAAAGAAGGATTAATCAGACCATCAATTTACAACAGACGAGAGAGGAGGTGTACCAAAGATCCCAAATATGGCAGGAAAAGCTCAAGAAGGTATTTGATAGAAGAACTAAAGCAGACAATTTCCACCCCAGAGACAAAGTGCTAAGATGGGATTCCAAAAGAGAGGACAAGGAGAAACATGGGAAGTTTGACTTCCTATGGAAAGGTCCATACATTATCCATGCCCTACAAGGAAACAATACATATTATTTGAAGAACTTGGATGGCACAGCATCAGAAGAAGGACCAATCAATGGTCGAACGATAAAACATTACTTTTATCCTACCTATTAGAATTTTCCATTATGATTAACATGTACATACTATATCCTTTGTAATATCACTGTTGGATTAGACAGTAACTTGTGGAGTTGAAGCCCGGAGAGAAGACCCTAAGCTTCAAAAGTATTATTGTCATATATATAATAAAGCAGCAGGAAAAGAAGATTTCAGAACATAGTCAAAGTCATTAAGAGGCCATCTGATCTACTGTTCTTGACTTTTCACTAGGAAAATCCATCCCCAAGTGGAGCCACTGTTAGGCCCCTATACCAATAGGTGTCATATGTCATGATTGACTTGATGAGCTCTGTAATATGTTCATACCTTCTTTTGTTGCAAAGGTTTTCCATATTTTCAAAAAATCAAAAAATTTAAAAAATGTAAAGAGGGTATATCCTAAAAGAAAAATCAAAGTGTAAAAAAAATAAAAATGAAAGAAAAAAAAAATGAAAGAAAATGAACCCCAACCAAAAGAAAGACCAAGAAAGTGTGCAAGTCTAAATGCCACTACTTTTTCACTTTGTGTAATAACAAATTGTGTGCAGCTTGTCACTTATACCACAATTTATGAATAGTCAAACGGTTTAGACTTGGCTAATTCATTTTTCAATTTGATGTTGTAGAAATAGAGAATAAATATCTGACCAAACAGTGTAATCTTGGCAAATAAGTAGATAGGTAGAGTAAATAAAAAGGAGCTCAACAGTTTAATCTGAGCCCTTGGATGTAATAAGTGCAGATTTAGATAGGCTTTTCCATGTAAAATAAAAAGAAGATTTGATAAGGGTTTTCTAGTCTTTGATAAGGATTTTCCAGTCTAAGTGCACCCAAATAAAGAAGTAAAAATGCTAGGATAAAGTAGGTAGGGTAGGTAGTTGATGTTGCAGAATCACATGTGATGAATTATGTCCCTAAATGTGTTTATTTTTCACTTTCATCACAAGGCCAAAGCATGTTGTACATTGAAAACATCTCAAGCAAAGCAAAGTCAGAATAATTAAATCCCCTTCTCATTTTCCCTAATTATTTACTAATTTCCCCCAAGTACTAAGGTATTTTCTAAATTGGAGGGGCTCAGAGCATTTCTCTTACTTTTGGAGGGACTGGACCTATTAGCACTCCAGGAAACTCTCCTATGGTTGCAGCTTGGAGATGCCTGGTAACATATAATCTTCAATATTGTTCTCTGAACTATTGAAATGAAAGATGGTTTGAATCAAGCCAGATTAACCATTTCAACTCTGTTTTTATTCAAGACATGCATGAACACCCTCATCTTTACAAGGCTTTAGACCACTAATGCTCAATAATTTGTAGATTTAATGAATGGATGGAGAATACCTACTATACCAGCAGACGCATATATAAACACATATGAATGGCCAACTAGAGGAAATAAAAGAAACTTGCAAATCGAATTTATCAATGCAGAGATAAGATGACAGTTATCTGGCGTTAGACACAGAAGAAACATGAACAACCTATTCAAGTGCAAGCTTGGAATAGAAGAGAAAATTGAAATTGAACATATAACAGTAAAAGAAGCTTATATTGCTAGAATGAAGATGAGAAGCTTGAGTAGCAAAGTCTTAATAGTCTCCAGAAGTTGAACACTTGTTACATCTTTTTTTCAGCTATTTATAGCTTTTTTACAATGATCCTGAGCCTTTTTAGGCTTCAAGTGTCTTAATCTATCCCTCTATCTTGTTTAACTGATTGATTCCCCCAATAGGCAGGCATGGCCTGGCGGTTTTCCTCTTTTGACAAAGGAATAACCGTATTCTGATATTTTGGGTAGTTTTTGCGTTGTCTAGGAGCTCTACCGTGCGAGAGATGCCCCACAATCATTCTGTTTGTTTGCTAAGCTATGTTGTTGATGCCCATGACTGCTTTTCGGCCTCTGTCTCCCGGAATTTATTTCTCGGCCTTGGTTTATGTGATGGAATGGGTCTTCGGGCCTCTGTTATCTTCTAAATGCAAATGGGGACTACTTTCTGTTATAACAGAGAAATGATGCAACTGTGAGAAATCCTACCAAACCTTCAACGTTTCAGACTTGGAAAGTCCTTAAACATGGCATATATATCTATTGGGTCTGCCCTTTGGGCATTGTCGCCTATCGCAAATGGCATGGTCCCTCTATTCCCTTCGTTCCTTTTGTTCCTTGAAATACTTGAAAAAAACATGGGAAATACATGAAAAAGGCCTCCCTCCGAACTTCAAATATTATAGATTTCATTTTTGAACCCTTTTGGGTCTGGGCTTCATCGCTATCGGTGCTACCGAGTTCGCCTTTGTATTTCATTATATAATGAAATACATTGAAAATGGGCTTTGGCGGACGTAAAAGATTATACATTTTTCTTCTGAAACCCATCGGGTTCAGGTCTTATCGCATCGTGCACATGTACATGTAAAGGTTGTGCCCCTTGGTTTTCCCAATTGCGATTCGCCGATGCGATGTGGGCCGTCAATCTGCATGCGCAATCGACAGTCCACGTTGAATCGCCAATCGCAATCACTCATCGCATATTGTCTGCACCGATAACCTCTAACTCGCCTCCTCGACTACGATCTACCGATGCGATGTGGGTTGTCGATCTGAGCACGCAATCAACGGTCTTCGTTTAATCGTCAATCACCGGTGCCCTCGCCCCTTCGTTTCCGTCGATTGTGGTCCGCCAATGTAATGTGCTGACCTGATCATCGGTGATCACTGATCGGCAATGTCTTACACCTATTTCCACTACCTGCCTGTGCCGATTACGATTTTCCACTTAGATCAGGGCTGTTGATCGAACAGATCTAACGACTGCTGTGATTTGGACTATTTTTCATGGTTTTTCATGGTTTTGGAGTGTTTTCGCCGCCCGATAGTGTATTTTCACCCTTCCAAGGGCTCTTGGCATGCGATGGTCTTGACTATGAATGGTCCTTAAGAGGATTTTGAAGACTTAAAGAGAATATATGGGTCCATTGACATGCTTTTAAGCAAATTTGGAGACTTTGGGGCATATTTGGATCTATTTTTTGGGCCATTTGCCAACAAGGCTAACAGGACCGTCAGCCCAATAATTTAAAAAAGCCTAAGTACTTAAAACCATCCATAAATTATTCATTCACTTTCATAAGTATTTTCCTAAGTAAAAATCTCATTTCACTTGGGAAAAATACACAATATCACATAAAAACCCTTTTCCACTTAGCCTAAGTTTAAATACATGATTTAATGTTTTATGCTTGGAATTTTTACATTTCATCGTCATATTAAATTTAAATTATATTATCTAACTCCCGCACAAAAATTCACCCTTTCCCGTATTTTTTAAACTATTAAAAAATCCCAAACTTATATATATCCCACCCCTTTGGTTAATTATGACAATAAATACATTTTAAACAGGATTAACTAGTTAACCCGTAACTAGTTAACAACCCTAATCCCCCTCTACATTAATAGGAATTAATTAACCTTCACGGTTAGTTAAGAACCTCCCCGACCTATCACACCACCCCCGATATAATTAATTAAACCTTAATTGTGTTGGGCCCACCGTTGTTAAACCCCATAACATCGTGCCTCCTGTCAACTGTTCGATCACATCTCCCATATCCAATGGCTATTATCAATATCGCACACCCCTTTGTGACCGCGTGTTAGCGCGCAATCACAAAGTGGTTTTCACACAGCGCCTTTGCCACACGTCGCAAAACCTATGGAATCACTAGCTCCCGGTTCGTTACCGCCCGTCCCCAAAAGCGGCGCGATACAAAACCACTTACCACCCTTCTGCATATGAAAAAACATCATTTCATTCCCCACACATGTCATCTATCCAAAAACAAAAAACCCCCGATAACCTTGACTTTGTTAATAAAACCAACAAATTTCATTTTCATTGTTCTATACTGCAAACTTGTGCTCCCATGTAAAGAATGTCCAGGTCAACTGTCTGAGGTTTCCAACTACCACCTTGCTAAGAAACTTGAAGCCGGCGCAGCCCAGAACCTATTAGCCACTACCAGCACCTTTTATTGCATTGTTCACTCCCCGAACACAGGTATTTATCCAGCTTCCGTCGAAACCCTGCAAGTTCATGTTTTACACTATAATTTGACAGAAAAGACCCAATTTCAATACAATTCAGTCTTTGTTTCATCATAGAAGTTCTCAGACCTACTATTTTTCCCATTGTTCAAAGAAAACCTAAAGTTCCTTTTTTGAATCGACAAGAACTAGAAATGGAAACCCCTCTGGCTTTGAATGTTGCACCTATGAATGCTCCTCATAAAGATTTAGACTATCTGTCTCTTGTGGATAAAGACTTCCATATAAAAGACTTATCCATTGATAAAAACCACCTTAAAGTCTTTTTCCAAAGTAAAGACAACTATCTGAATGGCTATAACATCTCAGGACTATGGGAATCTAACCTTCCTATGTATTTTCTCCCCTATCCATATTTTCCCTGATATAATGTTATGAAACCAACTCAAGAAAAGATAGTTCAATGCCTTAGAATTCAGCCTCTTCGAGGGGGAAACCTCCTTTACATTACATAAATGAAAAATTCTTGGATGATACAAATGAAAAGACCTGCTTTCTATATAGGAGTCTAAGGGGTTATAACATAATCAGAGCTGACATAACAATAATAATATAAGGGCACAATAATAACCATAGTGGGCTTCTATGGAGCACAATAGTAATAATATGGGCACTACATGGGTACATCAATATAATAAGTGGGTTATACTAATAACAATAAGGGGTTACACTAGTAGTATAGGGGCCTAACATGCCCCTCTCCTTCAAAAAGCGTTGTCCTCAACACTTGAGTAGTTCTTGATGCTTCTGTATAAAACTCTTGTCCTCCCATGTGGAATCTTCAGCGGGTAAGTTCTTCTACTTGATGAGATACTATGAAATTGATCAATTTCGTAGTTGTCGGGTTCTTGTTTCTGTGATTGCTCCAGGTTCCAATATGATTTTTCCTTCCTCTTCAATTTATGGAAATATTGTTTGAATTGGGATCTTTTGCAACTTTTGAATAAGTGGACATACTTCTTCGTCCTTCTTCCATTCATCCCTTGCTTTGTTTATCCAATCTGGTTGGATAATATAAATAGCACAAAACAATGCTTCCACATCCTCATCCTTGAAGAGTCTTCCCATTCGGTAAGGTCACCATTTTTTAAGTGCATGTAGTATTGCCAAAATTTCCTTCTCATAAATAGCTTGCTTGAGATGTAGCAGTAAAAATACCCAATCACCTACATCAAAACATTTTTCACTACAATGTTTATCTACTTGTTGTTTCGTTTGATTTTTCATCGAAGTGGCATTATCCTTTGAAAGTTGGAGAACTTGTTGTTGATGCTCGATGTGATCTTTCACTGCTTGAACCTTTTTCTTCTTGATATGTCCTTCTATCTATAGAGTTTGAGGAGTGGTAATTTCTTCCAATCCTTTACAAGATATGGTCGGATTCATTTCTTGATGCTCGATGTGATCTTTCACTTCTTGAACATTTTTCTTCTTGATATGTCCTTCTATCTTGATAGTTTGAGGAGTGGTAATTTCGAACAATGAATTACAAGATATGGTTGGATTCATTTCTTCTTTCTCGATGTTATCTTTCACTTCCTGCACCTTTTTCTTCTTGATATCTCATTCTATCTTGAGAGTTTGAGGAGTGGTAATTCTTTCCAATGCTTTACAAGATATGGTCTGATTAATTTCTTCTTTCTCTGGGGTGGGTCTTGGCGTATATCTTGTTCTTTTGTTGTTTCTTGATCCTTTTCTTCCTCCTCTTCATATTCTATGTAAAATAATTTCTTCTCAGCACACTTATGACCTTTAGTGCATTTGCTATCACAATTGTAACAAAGCCCTTTTTCTCTTTTTTCTTCCAATTGTTGTGGTGTAACCCTTGTAGGTTGTGGAAGGCTAAGAGAAAAAACACTTCCATATTTATAGTTGTGAGGGGTACGCTTCCTGGTTTCCATAATTTTTCTTTCCACTATGTCACAAAGCCCTTTCACTCTTTCCAATTGTTGTGGTATTGCTCTAAATAAGGTGTTTCTCTTTGTATCCTCATAATGTGCTATCATTTCCTCTGTGAAAATTGACCATGTAACAAGTTGTCTATGAAAAAAAACCCTTTGTACCAATAAAATTGATTTGGTTCTAAATATAAAGATGCAATACATACCTTTTGTAACAGTTATACACCATGTAGATCAAAATATTGCTCCATCTGAAGTATCCAATTTACCGGATCCTTGCCATCAAACTTCCTCATCTTTCTTTTTCTTGATTTTAGGAGCTCGACCTTGAAACGACTGTAACTCTGTACTTTCAGATCTTTAAGTTCTGAAATTATGACCTGTACTAGCCCTCTGCATCCTCTTTCCAATGCCACCAATCTGATCCAAATTGGATTCTCCAAGAAAGAGTTATGAACAATCTCCCAAGATGACCTGATTATAGACTAGTTCAATAGAGCGAACTTGTACGACGTGCCACGAGTCACTGTTTCAACCTTTGGATCTAAAAAATGCATACACGAAACTACAGTCCGTCCTCTTTCTGTACCTTCTTACGAAATTTCAATCTTATCCCCAGAGAGAAAGTTATGATTATTTTCCCCAGGTCACCTATTTTGAATGTAATTCAAGAGTCTGCAAAAAGACCAACTTCCTCAAATCATATCTCCGCAAATATCGCGCGAAAAGCTCTGAAATTCAGACCCAAGGTTCAACATGATTTCTTCTCAAATGGGTTTTTTTTTGTGACTTTTGAAACGTCACAAAAAAAGTTATAGCGAAAATGCCACGATGACCTGTTTGGAGCAGCAAAACCCTAGAATCCAAAGCTCTGATACCAAATGTTATGAAACCAACTCAAGAAAAGATACATCAACGCCTTAGAATTCAGCCTCTTCGAGGGGGAAACCTCCTTTACATTACATAAATGAAAAATTCATGTATGATACAAATGAAAAGACCTACTTTCTATATATAAGAGTCTAAGGGGTCATAACATAATCAGAGCCGACATAACAATAATAATATAAGGGCACAATAATAACCATAGTGGGCTTCTATGGGGCACAATAGTAACAATATGGGCACTACATGGGTACCTCAATATAATAAGTGGGTTATACTAATAACAATAAGGGGTTACACTAGTAGTATAGGGGCCTAACATATAATTCATCAATGCCAGGCCAATTATGACCCTAACCGCAGAGTAGTTATGTCCCCAAGCCAAACAGTCCTCTTCCCAATAACTGCTCAATCCATCAACAAAATGTTGCAATTCCACTCCAGTCAAGCTCTGACTCCCATTTCCATGGGATATTTACTCTAGAAATCCACCCAATTGCCTCAGTCAGAACTGAACCGCATCTGTCAGACTTTCATGTTACAGAAACATTAGCCCAAGGTGTTATAGACATTTTTGTGCCTTACAGCTATAAGCATGAAATGTCCATAATCTAAGGGATCCAAAGTCCCTAAACATGTTGTTCTTACCCCTAGAGGAACAAAGCTAACAAACCACAGCAATTCACAGAAGTTCTCCGCCAGAAACTGCTCAAAAACAAGTCAATTCAGGATCAATTCAGAGGCTCCACTAGCTGTCTGCGCTGAAATGCAGAGATTACACTGGCTAGGTGCACTGCAACGCAGATAGAAGCACTACCAGGGTACGCTGAGCGGGGAGTGAAAAATGGCAAGTTCATTCAATGAGGTGGAAATACCCCGGAAGCTTCTAGAATCTTCTCCAATGACACTTGCCTCAATGAATTCGACTGGTGATGAGTAAGAGGCTCTTAGTCTCCAAGTGGAAGCAAGAACTGACAGAGGGAGAGGACACTAGTCAGATCTCAAGCTGACTCATCCTCTCTCCAAACATCTATATATGGATCTCTCCTCCACGACATCCAGGAGGCTGGAATTTTGTTATTGCAAAGAATTGATGTTGGTTTGAGATTGGAATCATTGGGTGCTTAATGCTTTGAAGGGAGGTGAAGATAGGAATTTCATTTGCTGGGAAGGAGATGCTGGATTGGAACCCTCTTGGTTGTATCTCCTCCTGAACCTTGTTATTTCATCAATAAAGCTATCTTGGTTTCTCCTATATACTGATGTATCTTTGATGTATGATTGCATTAGTATGTTTAGTTTATTTCTAATCTTGAACTAGTTATGAATATGAATCTATGTCTTTGTGTAGTGTTCTCTTCTTGTGATCTTGCAGGAACCTGTTGAAGCTAGGCGAGCGAGAAGGAAAGTAGCTGGGAACCCTCAAAGAGAAGAGAAATCAGATCGAGGGACAAACGGAAGACACCGCTTAGTCCATCCATCTCTCTTCATTGTTAATTCATAAAGGAAGAATACTAGAATAGCTATGTCTGTTTGTTGCTAAGGCACTGTCACACCTTAGGTGGATAGGATCGTCCTGCATAGGCATTTTTCCCCACAACAAATTGGCGAATCCGCTGGGGAGATCTGTTTAGTCATTTTATTTGTGTCTCTATCATTGTTTGTTTCATAGACTCAACAGCAACAATCGAACTGCATCTGCTATTCTCAGATACAAAGTAGACAACTGCTGCTTTGATCCAATCACTGGATTTGTCTATGATCTGAACAATGGACCCACAAATGATTTGATGATCCTTTGTGATAGATCTTAGTCCTCCTTCAAATCATCCCTTTGATTGTACCTTGCTTGTTGCTTTTATTTGGCCTGAAACAGTAGATTAATCGTCAAACTGTGACCCAGAACCCAGTGAGGAACTCTCATTTCTCCTTCAGCGCAGACTCTGTGAAGAGATTTTGCATTTCAACGCAAGGTCCCATGAAGGCTACCTACGCTGAATGTCAAAACCTCTGTGTTGGGAGTGCGCTGATCCAGTTAGGCCTTGTGCAGCTGGGGTTCTCTACTCTGTTTTGCCTTGTTTTGATCTCTGATTTTTGCAGCCTGTAACTAGCATAGGTACCTGTCTGATAACCCCTTTTCTCTGCTTAAATTCCACCTCCTTTTGTACAAAAAGACTGTGAGTGTTTTTATGTGTTTGTGGCGTCATTTACAGTTTTCCTTTGCAAGAGTGAAATAGTCATCCTGTAGCCCTTGATTCAGATCTGTTGATTGTGATCTTAGGAGAGAGTTCATTGGCTGTTTACAGTTGATTATACATTTACTTTTGCTTTTCGTTTGAATTTGTCTCTTTTAAGTGTCAAAACAAGTGTTCATTTCGAAAGTCGTAAAGTGTTGTAATCTCTTCTACCCTTTTTGATTTCGAAAAAGTAAACTTGTTTGTATTTGTCATTTAAAAGCAAATTCAAAGTTGTGCAAAAAGCTTTCTTTTTAGGCATCAATATTAAGAGAGCGGAAAACAAACACCTGCATTGTGCATTTGCATCTTGATAGTTTGCATGCTTGATTTAAGAAAAGTGCATTAGAGTGTGCTGATTGCTCTTTGAGAAAAGATGGTGTCTTTCTTTTCCCTTTGTAGCTAGGATTTTCATTGTTGAAAAGATATAAATGTTTGCTTATCATCTTTAGACTGCATTTAGGAATTGTATCATACATCTCGTGGTGATCCAAAAAGGCAAACTTCTAAGAAAGATCAACCTAAAATAAACTGAATGAACTTAACAACGCTTTGTAACTTAACGCACAACATAGAGGTCTAGGCTAGAGACGTGTTCCGGCGTCGTAAAGCCTGGTGACTGTCGATCTCGCTGATGGTGGGTGATTCCTCCTGAGGGACGATAGCGCCAGTACGGATTGTGCTCCCACGTACCGTCGTGTATATATTTGGAGACCCCTATAAGCATAAAACCTTTATGCTTAGGAAGCCGTGTCGGCCGCCCTACTGATCGCAATGCACTGAACACAGCATTCAGGAAGATTGACTGCCCGTACCTTAAAAATTGTTCTGTGGTTTTGCGAAAAGTTTGGCACACCCTCTACCTAGAACTCCAGAGCAGTTCCTGTTGGCCTTTTTCAGACTCTGTAACGGAAAAAGTCCATCCGATCATTTGTCACTTCGGGCTCGTTAAAACATCGAAGGAGACTAGAGTCATTTTTAGCTTTTTCTCGACTCTTTAAAATTGAAAAATCAAGTTGTGTCTAAAGCGTCATTAAAATTTATTTTAAACGGAACAATCACCCCTTTTTCTTGCATTGATCTTTAGGTTGAGAAAATGGAGCACACCAACCAAGGAATTCCCCTTGGTGGAAATCCTAGTCCCTTCTCCTCTTTGGGAGATGTTGGTGCACCCCATATGGCCACATTGTCGCTTCCAGGACTGACAATTGGCTTTCCGGTCTGGCTCTTCTCAACCAATGTCGTTCAGAACACCACTATTCCTGAACAGTCGAATCAACAGTTAGACCAGACCAAAGTTACCCACCAGCCTTCTACTTCATCTAATTTTTCCTCTCCTCCTTCCTCTTCTCTTGACGGAACTGGTAAAACAAAAAACCAAGTTCCTAAGGAGAAGAAGGAAAAGAAGAAGAAAGAGAAGAAGAAGAAGGAGCCAAAAGCGACTGGGGGCAAACAAGTGTCGTATGACAAAAATCCACACACAGCACTGACTAGGCCTAAATCGCCATGTGTCATATGCAAGGGAGACCACTTCCACAGAGATTGTTCCTGCATCCCTCAGATACTAAGGGACTGGTCTCCCCATTTGCACAATTCGGTGGCGACAACCTCTGATAGCCATGTTGACAGCACACCCTCAACTAGTGAAAGTGAAGCCAAAGGACAGAGAGGGAAAGCTAGATTTCCCTACAAACTATGTGAAGGCGGCCATGCCATCCACCATTGTCCCTTCTTAGATGAGGCTAAAATATTTTTGGAAGATCGCCCGGTTTTACCAGCGCGACTTCCTCCTGGATATCAAAAACTCCTGCCAAGTCCTTCACCAGTTGAGAACCTGGCTGGCCCACTCAGGTGGTCAGCCGAAGCATCTATCGTTGAGGATGAACCATATGAATCCATACCTGATGAAAGTCAAAAGGTTGAAACGGCAGTTGACCCGGTCTTGCCTTCAGAGGTTCTATCTTCGAATGATACCACCACAGAAGAGAATAAATACGACACCGTCCAAATTCTCTTCATCAACACAGACTCTGACGAACAAGAGGGCAATTTGCCCATTCCTTTATCGCAGGAAGGAACTTCGTCAGAGTCATACCCGGCCGTCTATTCGGTCCCACCACCAAGCAACCTAGTTGTATCCTTCGACTGGAACCAACTAGGCAGACCCCGGTTGCCAGCAAGCATACCATTCAGAATTATCGTTCAAATATACAGAATGGTAATCGCTGGCACCATCATTGATGAGGGGGCATCTGTGAGTATCCTTTCCTCTATTGCTTGGAAAGCGCTATGTTCGCCAGCGCTTTTGCCTGAAATGAGAAATCTGACAGGCTTCGATAAAGGAACCAGACACCCTTTAGGGATCCTCCCCAATGTGCCTATCGCATTGAAAGGGAAGACCGTTCAAATGAACATGATGGTCGTTCAAGGACCCTTGGATTATAACCTACTCCTTGGACGAGACTATATATATTTCATGGGAGCCATCGTCTCCTCACTCTTTAGAGTAATGTGTTTTCCACACGAAGGAAGAGTGGTCAAGCTCGTGGACCAGCTTTCATTTCCCGGATCACGCATCGCAAATAGTCATATACCTTCCTTAAATGGTCTCTTCACGCAAGAAATGTCTCAACCCACGGTCCGTCCTCCCGATGAGCGCGAGTAATTCGGAAGGGTATGACTGGAACCCAGGGGGCATGCGTCTTGGTCTGCTTCGGCAGGAAAACTTTGGGTATAGAGTAGGTTTCCGCGGGAGAATATGACTAGTCTGTACCCCGTCCGTGATTGAGACAGGGGTTGTTCTAGAATAAGATTCTTTTGTTAAAGTTATGTGTTTGAAAGAGCATAGTCACTCACCTTTTTTCATCTCGGTGGACATCGCCGAAGAAGTGTTTTGTTTGAAAGATTAACAGGACAATCTTTGGGTAACGTGAAAGAGGTAGGCCTCTCTCGGTAAAACAATTGTTTTGGTGGAAGTGAAGTAGAGGTAACCTTGAAACTCTGTTTTATACCTGGGGGCATGCAAACCTTTTGGAGTGCAAGCAAGGGGTGGCTATTTATTTTGTAAATTCTTAGGACCTCTAACCCTTTAAACTCGTAGGATTAGTCGTTTCCAAACTTGCATAAAGAAAGGATCCGGAGCAAAGCTTTGTAAGATCTAAGCTCCATAAAAAAAATAGCATCTTCAATGAGACATTCTTATCATATGACTGGAAAATAGAGCAGTTTTAGCACACAGTTCATGCTCGTTAAAAAATAAACGCAAGATCCGAGCAGTTTTAGCACATAGTTCATGCTCGTTAAAAAATAAACATAAGATTGAGTAGTGTTTTTCCGCGTTTAAGCTCGTTAAAAAATGAACTATCTTCCGGTAAATAACCACTGTGAATGTAACATTATTAGCCATTAAAGCCTTGGTCGTGTTTGCACTGTCACCTCCACTTTTCCATTGGCAGATCATTCACCTCCATATGATTGTTTACCCATTTTGAGGAACAGCTGCAGAGAGTGATTTCACTAGCCATCCTTGTGACACTGCCGTGATATGGAAATTCCAATCCTTCCCTGGAATCAGCTGCTACCCTTTTTATCACTCGTTCCTCAAAAGACGAGTCTTCTTTAAGCTCTTTTCATCTGACTCGTAAAATATGAAAATATTGCCGAGTTTTGGCCTTCCAGCTCGTTAAAGAGACCGGAAGTGCTATCCCTCCTCTAGATTTTAATCTTTTTGGACCTGAGGGATTATTGCACAAAAAGATCGAGCGCTTGTTTTATTCGGCTCGTTAAAGATATCGAAAATCCATCCCTTCTGTATTGTTTTATACTTTTTCGGACTTAAGGGATTAGATGACAAAAAAGGACTTTCGGAGTTGACTTTACGTACCTTTTCAGACTCTCTAAAAATGAAAAGGACCGAGTTATCTTTGTCGTTAGACTCGTTAAATGCATGAAATAGCGACAAACTTCTCTTTAGACGAGAACGAGTTTCACTATCGCTAGGCTCGTTAAAACATAGCGATGGGCTTGCCCGAAGGGCAAGTTATAGAACAAGCATATGTTATCCTCCTCAAGCTTGACAAAAATAAAGAGGTAATGGTTAGCAATGACTGGGGAAAAATTGGGAGAAACTCAAGAAAACTTTGATGGTAGCAAGTCGCTCTTGAACATGACACTTTTCCTCCGTACCACAGTCGGGTTGGGTTGTTTCATTCACCAGTCAAATCACCATGGTCTCGCCATACCATCCATATTTGGGGTAATTCTACCGATCCATCGCATAAGTGTTGCCATATGTTCAAGAGAAGTCGTTCAGAGAATTCAACCGTGTCCCATCCACTACCATACATTATCCTTCATCCTTTCATGACCGCCACTCTGAATCATATGTCATCAGATCGTTTTCACCTCCATCAAAATCGTTTGCTCCGTTCCGTGTCACTGATGTGGGATGCATTAAGGCCCTCCTTTGACGGATCGCTTCTTGTCGACATCAGCTCATTATCCAAGAAGTTGATCTAGGAACAACCCCTTCAGTACTTTGAAGCTTGCATGCCTCAATGGCAAGTTTCTCACTTCCGACGACAGGTATACATCAATGACCTTCGACCGAAAGATTTTGCGTGGTGTTCGACGTCAAGTCCTTTATTCACACCACGTGAATTGTACTGCAGTACCTTGAGGGTCATTATCATTATCGGTGATTCCTCTCGCGCTTGTTAACGGTTTACCTCATCGGCCGGTAATCAAGCGATGTCTTTCCATGTTCGACTTCAGAACAATTCTCACATGGATCGACTTGTACTTAGAGTGAAGATCGGACGAGATTGAAGACCCCGGATCTAGTTTCATCCATCCGGGCTGCGATATATATTCAGGAAAGATAAATACATTGACATGTACATCATTGCAGCAGATAATCATCCTACACAAAGGATGATAATTTCATCAAAATTATCAGTCTACCATCAGACGAATGTCTGTTCTATGTACAGAAAGATGAATTTATAAAGCTGAGCATGGGAATGCCCGCCTCAGCTAGATCATGAAAGCAGTATGAAAAATAATGTATTGTATTGTATCTTATTACAGGTCTCCTCCCAGCATTGGATGAACTTCGGATCCTCCTAATAAAGCATTTCACCCAATAAACGACCTCATACTTTAGGGGGCAACTGTTATAGAAATTTTTGTGCCTTACAGCTATAAGCATGAAATGTCCATAATCTAAGGGATCCAAAGTCCCTAAACATGTTGTTCCTACCCCTAGAGGAACAAGGCTAACAAACCACAGCAGTTCACAGAAGTTCTCCGCCAGAAACTACTCAAAAACGAGTCAATTCAGGATCAATTCAGAGGCTCCACTAGCTGTCTGCACTGAAATGCAGAGATTACACTGGCTAGGTGCACTGCAACGCAGGTAGAAGCACTACCAGGGTGCGCTGAGCGGGGAGTGACAAATGGCAAGTTCATTCAACGAGGTGGAAAGACCCTGGAAGCTTCCAGAATCTTCTCCAATGACACTTGCCTCAATGAATTCGACTGGTGATGAGTAAGAGGCTCTTAGTCTCCAAGTGGAAGCAAGAACTGACAGAGGGAGAGGACACTAGTCAGATCTCAAGCTGACTCATCCTCTCTCCAAACATCTATATATGGATCTCTCCTCCATGAGATCCAGGAGGTTGGAATTTTGTTATTGTAAAGAATTGATGTTGGTTTGAGATTGGAATCATTGGGTGCCTAATGCTTTGAAGGGAGGTGAAGATAGGAATTTCATTTGCTGGGAAGGAGATGCTGGATTGGAACCCTCTTGGTTGTATCTCCTCCTGAACCTTGTTATTTCATCAATAAAGCTATCTTGGTTTCTCCTATATACTGATGTATCTTTGATGTATGATTGCATTAGTATGTTTAGTTTATTTCTAATCCTGAACTAGTTATGAATATGAATCTATGTCTTTGTGTAGTGTTCTCTTCTTGTGATCTTGCAGGAACCTGTTGAAGCTGGGCGAGTGAGAAGGCAAGTAGCTGGGAACCCTAAAAGAGAAGAGAAACCGAATCGAGGGAAAAACGGAAGACACCGGTTAGTCCATCCATCTCTCTTCATTCTTAATTCATAAAGGAAGAATACTAGAATAGCTGTGTCTGTTTGTTGCTAAGGCACTGTCACACCTTAGGTGGATAGGATCGTCCTGCATAGGCATTTTTCCCCACAACACAAGCGCCCACCTCCTTATCTGCAAAGTTTCTTCATAGATGTGGGAAGACTTATTGTTGATATGATATCTTTAATTATGGGATTTAACACTAGTGAGTTTGTTGATGAGGTAACCGTAGTGTTGTTGTCAATTTTTACTCCTGGACAGCCCCCTGCTGTTAAGTATGATTATGCCTCCTATATTGCTAACAAGATTCATGACCAGTTCTTATGATTGGACAATGAAGGAGTTTTCAAGTATACCACCTTCATATATCATCTCATGTTGTATTATCAGTCAGAAAACTTCCTTTGCCTATCATGAAGCTTGACACCAAAGGCAATCCAAGGTCTGTCATTTTTCGGAGTCCCATATTCCATGCATCCTATGAGTCCCCTTACTCCTATAATAAGCTCATTGATCAGTTTGTTCATCCAGCAACCTCCTTATTAACAAGATTTTCCCCTCCTAGGATCAGTGGTGATATTAGGAAGATCCTTAAGCTTTCCAAGTAGTACAGGATAGGTGATTGGTATTTATACAAAACCACAAAGAAATCAGGATCTATGGGTGTGAACTTAGTCCTTTCAAGTTACCAAACTATGTTCCAATGAGACTGTTTGCTTTGGAATATTTCAGACAAATGATAAATTCATATTTGGTCCACTTTTATAATGCTAAAAAGAAATCTCAACTCAGGATCAAAAATCACTTAGGCCCTTTTGTCTGTAACACTAGGGAAGCATGGAGAGAAGCAAAGAGAATTCTAGAAGATCACCTTAAGTTGCAAAAAAGTTTTGGGTGGATGCTATATGACCCAAATGGCTTTATTTAAGATAGAAGAATGAAGCACAGACTGTCACCATATATACACCATAAAATCCTAGAGTTTGAAAAATTTTCCAATATGGATGAATGGAGGGAAGGTACCCTAGTAGAAAATGATAGTGAACAGGTCAATATAGAGAATGTTATGAGAGATCTTGACAAAACACTTGACGTGGTTTCTTTTGGGCAGGTATGACTTGAATCATCTCAAAGGTTAGGGGCTAGTGCCTCTACAGCTAGAACATCTCAGCAGCCTTCACAGGATACCAACACACCAGCTACAGAAACATCCAAGGGAAAGGAACCAGAGACCAGTACTCAAGCTACAGAGTAATCTAAAATGTCAAAATAGCCAGAAAATTCCAAGGAACAGGCCCAAATGCACTCTTCTCTAATTCAAGGCAATGTTGGAGAACCCCCAATCTTGCAAACTCCTCTGAATGAGGAAAGGAACAAAAAGAGAGACAGCAAAGCAGCTACCCCTACCAGTGGACCCTCAGAACAACCTGGTGCTAAAAGACAAAGGTTAAATCCTCTCTCAGAGAAATAATTTGTTGAAGAGACTACTGATAGTCAAAGGAAAGAAGGAGTAGATAGCCATCAAACTTCCTAGTCGGTGGGACATCCACTAGCTCACAGAGACAGGAGCTAGAAAGACAAAAAAATATAGAGGTATCATCTTTCAAGCCACTAGGAAAGGACATTTCAGATATCAAGAATAAATTTGTAGAAATAAAAGCCAAGAATGATCCATTAAGGCTCTAGGTTTACAATCAATATTTGAAAATGGCCCCTACTAATCAAAATAGATTAATGTCAGCCTATGACATCAAAGAGGGAAAAATGATAATGAGTTACTTTAAACCTAAAGTACCACAGCCTCAATCAGCAGTAGACTATATCAAAACCAATTTTGAAGTCATGGCATAGACATTCATCCTTTGGACCAGATTGAGTTGCATAAGCAAACGGGATAAATGATTTATGCTACATTGACTGGTAAGGCTATGATGGCCCAAAGATTGAAGAATTCTCTAAATAATACAACTACCCAATTACAGATGGAGAAAGCCTCCTCACAAGATAAACATAACATAATAAAACCTTTAGAAGAAATAATTATTGGATTGGGACATGATCCCAAAGATTTGAAGGCTATAGAAGCCTTAATCAAAAAGAAAGATGAAGATATTGCTTCCTTGACGAAGCAGCTAAAGCTGCCTCCTTCAAGGCATCCACAAACTGTTGAGATCATGAAGCAAAAATCTGAAGAAGAGCTGATGGATTTACTATTAAAACTTAATGAACGAATGAATGAGACTGAGCAAGCACTAGAAATATCATTGAAGGACAAGTAGGGAGAGTTGACCTCTCAGCCTCCCAATGTGATACCAATAGTCTCAACTGCAGTCCCTTCAACCCTTGGTTCAACTCTGGCACTAAAAATTATAGCACCCACATCTGAGGTAGTCACAGGTCCAACTACAGAAGCAGGTACAGGAACAGGAACAACATCATCAGGGATTTCAAATTCAAGTACAGAGGAACTAGTAAAATCAATGGAAGAAATGAAACTGCAAGTTTCAGAGCTGAAAAAGGTAAAAGAACAATATGCTAACTTAGAGAAAAAATATGATCTCTCAAAGATAAATTTTGCAGAAAAAACAAGGGAAATCAAAGGATTAGAAAACAAGGTAAAATCATTAGAAAAAGATCTCACTTTTGACAAGCCTCTAACAGACACTAAGAAAATTCTATGGTCCAACATCATTCAGTCAATAAATGATGTTTGGCCATCAATCTAAATAATTTTTGAGCAGGTAGATTTGGTAAAGGCAGCCTGAGCAGAGATTCAAAAGATAAGAGAAGAATTAGGAAAGATGCCTGAGGAAGCCACCAGGCTCATACATTTTTTGAATAATAAGAATAAGTACCAGCTTCAAGAACTAGGCATTAAAGACAGAACAGACACCATTCTAGAAGTAAAAAGGGTATTAACTAAAAGGACTCTGATGCAAAATTTAGAAAGAAGATGCCATGACATGCAGGAGGAAATTAATGCTTTTATGGAGAGATTTGGTATTTTGCAGAGTAAGGGGCTACCTAGTCCTTTAGATATTAATGACAAATTAATGAGGCATATAGATTATGTGGACAAATTGAATCAATATGCAGGCAACCAGGCAAGTCCATCAACAAGTTCTTCAACATCAAAATAACTCCCTACAAGAAAAGTTCTCTATGACAGTCTAAAGAACATGTTCTATATTGAGCATGAAATAAAGCACTTGTTTCCTATTCAGCCTACCTTTTTCAGGTACACCGAAATAGATGAAACCTTAGAAAACTTCAAAAAACTAGAATACCACAGCCAAAATGGTGGGAAAAAATGTTGGAAATTTTGTAATTTCTTTTTGGTAAAAAAAAAAATGGTTATTTACTACAGTCAATGGGGGTGAAACGGGATAAATAGAGATCAACAAGTAAATAGTATCAGATGCAGGTAAAGTGTATCAATAAGAAGATAAAAACAGAGCAGTCAGCATAGAGTTACTTCAAAGATAGCAAGATGCCAAATCATAGGACCTAACTCCAGCACACTCTCAAGAATAGTGACAACAAACCATCCGTTTGCCTTTATCTATTATCTATGAGATTATCTGGCCCTATCTTCATGTCACTTCTAGTTAGTCATCTCAGATTATATCTCACTTTGTTATGAGACATTTTATTGTAAAATTTGTGTATAAATACTCCCTCGTTTAGAGTATTGAGGGTGGATTCTTAGACATTGCTGTAAAACTGATTATTTTGGAATAAAGTGTTGTTGGACAAATTTTGCATGGCTAGCTGGATGAAGAATTAATGCAAGGGACTTTTCACAAGATTCATGTGTTGAACACCAGACAAATAAGTATCTTATATCTCATGTGCTACTATTTTCTTGTTTATTATATCAATTATGTTTCATATTTGAATATTAAAATGAAAAAGAATAATTCAGAAAGTTCTTAAGTGCAATCTGTCTTCAATCATTTTTTTTCTCAATGTTTTCTTCTAAACTAGCATGAACAATGAATTCTTAATTTCTCCTGTTTTCTAGTTTATTCATTTTAATCATTTAGTAAAGAATTCTTAACTGCTATTTATTGGTGATTAATAAAGTTCTCTTCTCTTAAAATGTGTTGAAGGATTCTTAATTACCCTTCATCCCTTTTAAGTCCATCCCATCTTTTCAAGTCTCTATTTTCTCCCTGTTTAGCTATCTTGCCCTATGAAGCCATCCTTTGTTGAAAAACAAAATCCAGTTGAGCCATCTCCTTTGACTCCATTAGCCCAATGGACTAAACTATTCAATTCTACCCCTCTGCTACTAAATTTCACCACCAAATCCAATCAAATCTCAAAGCTTTCATAACTAGCCTAAAACCTTATAAAAAAAGCTAAATCTAAAAGAGAGAGCCCTCTCTAGGTACAGATTGGCTAGATTATGTACCCAAAATTTGGTTTGTGGTTACCTCGGATCCCTTTCCTCTTCTTACAACTTCTAGGAAAATCTGAGTGATAACACCCTCTAAGCCTCCTATTTCCTTACACAGTTTTTCGTGGGGTCTAGTGAAACCACATGTGTGAATTTGCCTCATCACACTCACAAAAACTGAAGAAGTAACTGCGAAATCATCAAGGAAATAATTCTTTTTTCATGCAAGGAATATTCACAATGGAATATTCTAGCAACTGATAGTACACTTCCCCTCTATCTGATCTCAACTAGGTCTCTGTCTGAACTGACATGCATGAGTTATTTACGAGAGAATATTTAGTTAGCTGAAGTGCAGTAGTTACATGCATGCATGTATTAACTAACTGAACTCACATTAATTCAACAAATTGTTTGAATTAATCTAACTAGACTTGATTCAGTTACCTGAGCCAACTAATTACAACTCATCCTTATCTCTTTAACTTATGGATAAATTCCTCAATTAATGGAGAAACTGTTGCATGTCCCCACATAGACTTCATGTTTGATTTTCCTTAGCTGATTAACTCATGGTGAATTAATTAATTATTTTACAAACAGATGTTAAGATCAAATTTGAATTTTACTTCACTATTTTAGTTTACGGACTGACTAAAATAGGAAGGTATCCTGAAATTTTATTTATAGAAGAACTAAATTTAGAACTTCTATATTTAGCATTTCTTGTTGCTATTTTCAAGACTCCCTCTCAACAAGAAAGGGATTATCAGTAACCCCAATCCTGTCTCTGTGGAACTCGAACTTGCATTTTGACAATGCCTTTGTCAAAATATCTGCATCCTGTTCCTCGGTCAAAACATATAGCAACAACATGATCCTCTTGACCACACGGTATCAATGATGGTGTTACCAGATATCAATGTGCTTGGACCTATCATGAAAAACTGGATTCTCAGAGAGTTTGATATAACTCTGGTTATCGTAGTAGATCACTTTAGGATCCATCCTCTGAGCAAAAAATCCCACTAGAATCTTCCACATCCAAATGGCCTCACATGCAGCCAGACTAGCAGCCATGTATTCATCCTCTATTGAGCTAAGTACAACTGATCCCTATTTCCTACTGTACCAGGAAACTGCAGTGAAACCAAGGTTGAAGATTCCTCTAGAAGTGCTATTCCTATCTAATGGACTCCTTGACCAATCCGCATCTGTGAAGCCCTAAAGCTTTACTCCCTGAACCATAGCTTGACTCAACTGGTTCACCACAAAGCATAAGTTGGGTCATGTGTTCACCAGATACATAAGTGAACCCACCAACTATCGATAAACAGTAGCAACGACTACCTCACCTAAAGTAGGATCCTCCTTCCTCCAATTCCCAGATAGAGGAGTCTGCATGGGATTGCACTTCTCCATGTGAAAGCGCTTAAGTATCTCATTGGCATACTTACCTTGAGACACAAATACTTCACCATCTTTCTTCCACACCTCCATGCCTAGAAGGTAGTGCATAAGGTCTATGTCCTTCATCTTGAACTCTCTTGTAATTTCCTCCTTGCAAGACTGTATCAGTTGATCATCACCTGTAAAAATCAGATCATCGACATACAGAACAATGATCAATGGTTTACCTTCTACCATGATGTGGTAAAGGTTCGCATCTACTTTACTCTTGGTGAAGCCCAAACCAGTGAAATAGTTGTCGATCCTGGTGTACCAAGCACGGGGTGCTTGCTTTAGCCCATGCAAAGCCCTCTTGAGTCTGCACACATTCGACTCATGATCGAAGGTCTCGAAACCCTCTAACTGCTCAATGTACACCTCCTCCTCAATCTTCCCATTGAGGAATGTTGTCTTCACATTCATCTGGTGGATCTTCTACCCCATCTGAGCTAATAGTGCCAATATCGATCTAATCGATGAGTACCTTGCTATGGGAGGAAAAGTCTCATCATAGTCGATCCCCTCAACCTGTGAAAAACCCCCGGCAACAAACCTTGCCTTATGTTTCTCAACGCTGCCATTAGCTGCTTGTTTTACCTTGTAAAGCCATCTGGAACTCACCACTGAATTTCCCTGAGGTCTTGGGACAACATCCCACACACTGTTCTGAATGATAGAGTAGTACTCCTCTACCATTGCATCAACACAGACTCATTGTTGCATTTCCTCCTTGAATTAAGAAGGTTCGGTATCTACACACTCCCCAACCAGGGCCATGTACTCAGTGTACCGCTCGGGCGACCTCCTCTATCTGCACTGAGAAGATGGTTGTCCCACATTCTCTCGTGCACCCAACATCAACCTATCAGCTTCCCTTGTGTGTTTCCGCCCATCTCTGGAAGTATTAGCATGAGTGGATGTCTCCACTCCCGGATCCTCTACATGTGGCTGCTACGCATCAGCCTGAGGCTCCTCCTTCTTAGGAACTGAAATTTCATCCTTTGTATGTAACTTGAGCTCCCTCTCAAGTGACACTTGCATGGCTTTCTACTCGTCGAACTTCATATCCCTGCATACCCCAATCCTCTGAGTGGAAGGCAGGTACACCCGATAGTTGTGGGGTGTATCCATGTACCCCACAAGTATTCCCAACTCAGTTGTTGGGTCTAGCTTCTTCCTGGAACCTTTGGTCACATGACAGTAAACTGATGATCAAAATATTTGGAAGTGAATTACATCAGGTCGCTTCTTGGAATAGGCCTCCATAGGTGTCTTCATTCCCAATATATGGTGTCGGCTTATGTTCTGTAAGTATACTGTTATATTGCATGCCTCAGCCTAAAAATAAAGTAGTAGGGTTTGGTCATGCAACATTGCTCGAGCTACTTCCACAGTCGATCTGTTCTTCCTTTCAGCCACCCCATTATGTTGTCGGTTATGGGGTGCCGTCAATTCCCATTTAATTCCTTCTGCAGTGCAGAAGTCTTTAAACTGTTGGGAGACATACTCTCCACCATTGTCACTACACAAGGATTTTATTTTCTTTCCAGATTCTTTCTTTGCCAAGGCTTTAAACTCACAAAACATCAAGAAGGTCTGATCCCTCTTTTGAATAAAGTAGATCTAGCATCTATGAGAAAAATCATGAATAAAAATAACATAATACCTTTGTTTAGCGGTGGAGGCTGTAGAGAAATGTACACAAATATCTGAGTGAAATCGCCCCAGGATTGCTCCAGCTCTACTGTCTCGATCTGGAAAGGAAGATTTCACATACTTACCCAAGGTACAACCTTTGCATGTAGTCGTCTGCTCAATTGTTCCCTTGGGTAATCCATAGAAATCTGTTGCATGATCTTCAGGGCTCAATGGTGCAAGTGGCCCAGTCTTCTATGCCATAGCTCGCCAACATCTTGGCTCTGCACCATCTTAGCTTTGGAACTCAAAGCAGCACAGTCATCTACCTCCATCTTGTAGAGATTCTTAACTCAAATCCCTATTTGCTTTGTCTGTCTAGTGTCGATATGCCTCAAGAATACCTCTCCTTTACTAAAGACTACATCATAGCCTTTATCTTCTAGCATAGCAACATAGACAAGATTCTTCTTCAAACCTGGTACATACTTTACATCAGTCAGGGTGAGGGTAGCTCCATGCTCCCTCTGAAACACAACTGTACCTTCACCTAAAACACGGTACTTTCCATCATCGCCCATCTCTATCCGCATCTGGAGATCCTTCTCCTCCAAGGTACTAAAACTATTCTTGTCACCTGACATGTGGAATGAAGCTCCACTGTCCAGGTACCACACACATCCCACCATGGATGAAACCATGCATGTGATAAGCGAGAAATCCAGCTCAAATTGTGAGGCCAGTGCCTCACCATTAGATCCCTTCGAGGAACCCTTCCTCGATTTATTTTGTGGAGAATTCGTAGCATAATGGCCCACTTGATGACAATGAAAGCATTGCACTTTCGATTTTTCAATCTTCTTCCCACCATGGGAAGAACCGGATTTGGGATGGGACACCTTCCCTTTCCATTTCCTCACCTTACTCGCTAAGGCTAGATTTTCCTCATCATCTTGCTTTGATGAGGATCCATCTCTTTTTATAGATATGACCCAGAAATATATGAGAATACAAATATACCCATAAATAAGATAGAAATAGATGTAAATGCTTCTTTATTGATCAAAACCCTTAAGGTAGGGCAATGCCATACATTCACTCCTTAAGGAAGGAGAACACTCCACAAGCCATATGCTTGTTCATATAATATTCCTTGACATCTCTCAATGGGGAGTCTCTAGCCTCTATATAGGCCTCATACATACAATACCATGGGTCATTCCATGGTTCCCTTAATACCATCTATCTAATACCATGGGTTATTACATTATTACTAACTACTTGTGGTTCCTTACATGATACGGGTTAACCACCTTATTTATTACAATGGCCCATCCCATTATTACATTATTCCCTTGGGTACCTCCCTTTGCAACCCATATTATCCCCCTAGGTATACTACATTCCACCCCCTAACATGTTTCGTCCCCGAAACATACGCAGAACACAAATAATAAGATCTACTCAAAAGACTACTCCACTGTACCATGCACGTGCATCTAGCCATCCAAGAGAAAGGTAAACCCTCAATCCAGATGGTGCCTCTCTCGCTTGAGATGGATGTTGACCCTGGCGGCTCTTATGTGTTGATGTGTAGTAGGCAGTTCGTCGCTCCTCTCTATCTGTCATGTGGGGGTTGTTGTCCTTGTGGCTAATTCGTTTTCATCTTGTTGGTTGTTTTCTCGCGGGTTGATGTGGGTGGTGATATGTTGAAGTGTTAACCAATGATGTATCCTTATTTAATTCACCACCTAATGGAGGCTGAATAGTATTTGGTACATGTTGTGGTGCCAGTTGTTGTTTCTTATCTTCCAATATTACTTCAACCACTGAGTTCGCATCTGATGTATCTGTACCTGTAACCTTTTCTACTTTAGCCTCCTTGGACACTACCTATTTTTCTGGTACCTGGTTTGATGTTTGTGTTTGATTATCAACCATCAAAGGCTCATCATCTGATGTGTAAGTGTGATTAGAGCTTTGTGCTTTTGCCTCCATATTCTCTGCATGGGTCTTAATAGAAATATCTTGCAATGTTATTTTCTTCTTTTTATGCCAGAGTTTCATGAATTTCTTCTACACATTAATATTGATAGTACCAACAAATTCTATCCAAGGGTATCCTAAAACCACATCCACATTAGCCATATCTTACGCATGAAAATCACAATGCAACACATACTTATCCATAGAAAGCTTCAAATCTTTATAAACTTGAACATCCTCATTATCAACATGTGTGTTTTCAATTTGTTTTGCTGGAACTTGCAATATTTTTGCCAAATTGACATTTATAAAATTTTACTTGCAACTAGGATTTATATACACAATGATTTTCTCCTTCTGAATACATCCATGAACATGCAATAAGGAGATACCAGTAGAAAATAACACATTATATGTCTCATTCCCCTATTGTCTAGCATGAGACCATTTGTCCAAAAGGAGTTTTTCAAATTTTGTATCTCAAAGTGCAGACAACTCTTTGTTATAAAGTGAGTTCCACCATCTAGCAACCTCACCTCTAAAATTAGCCACTACCCAAAATTTCCAATATTTTTACAAAAATGAATTTATTGCTTTTATGTGTTCTTCAATAGTAGGACATCATCTTTTCCTGTAAAATCTAGAACTGCCATGAAGAGTGTTTTGAAAAGAAAAAAAATTCACTTACTTGGCGAAAATTTGAAATGGCCACAAATTACTCAATATTGCTCAGAATCCCTATTATGACCTATTTTCTGAAATGGAACAACCCTTTTGCTTCTTCCCATGTGATAAATCCCAATCTAGGCACTGGAATTTCAGATTTACGATGCCCTTGTCCCGTCGTCACAAAAGAAATTATGAAAAAAGAGTTATTTTTAAATCAATGATATCTCCCTCATCCGAACTTCAATTCTACTGATTTTTTTTTTTAATTGGGTATTTTTTTTGCAAAGAACCTGGATCTGCAATTGGATTCTGCAAATGTTTCCCCAAAACGTACAGATCTGATCTGCAAACGCGTCGCCCCAAAAAATGTCTACAACACAGCTGATTTTTAAATAAACGATATCTCCCTCATCCAAACTCTGATTCGACCGATTTTTTTTTCAAATTGGGTATTTTTTCACATAAAACCCAGGTCCATAATTATATTCTTCATATTTTTCACCAGAATGCACATATCTGATCTGCAAACTTGCCGCCTCAAAAACCCAGCTGATTTTTAAATCAGCAATATCTCCCTTATCTGGACTCCAATTCGGCAGCTTTTTTTTCAAATTAGGTATTTTTTCACCAGAAACTCAGATATGAAATTAGATTCTGCAGATTTTGCACCATAACATATAGATCTGATCTGCAAACTCGCCGCCCAAAAAATTCCTACAAAAGAATAAATAAAAAATTCTCCACTTTGCCCAAGAAAGTGCTCTAAATCCACTTGTTATAGATCTGACCCAAAAACATATGAGAATATAAATATACCCAGGAATAATAAGATAGAAATAGATATAAATGCTTCTTTATTGATCAAAACCCTTAAGGTAAGGCAACACCATACATTCACTCCTTAATGAAATAGAACACTCCACAAGCCATATGCATGTTCATACAATATTCCTTGACATCTCTCAATGGAGAGTCTCTAGCCTCTATATGGGCCTCATACATACACTACCATGGGTTATTACCATGGTTCACTCAATACCATCTATCTAATACCATGGGCTTATTACATTATTGCTAACTATTTGTGGTCCCTTACATGATATAGGTTAACCACCTTATTTATGACTATGGCCCATCCCATTATTACAGTATTCCCTTGGGTACCTCCCTCTGTACCCCATATTATCCCCTCTAGATATACTAAATCTCTGGTGCTTCTTCTTATTTCCTCCTGCATCAAATCCAACCAAAGTTGTTCCCAATCTCGGAGTTTTTCTTTTCCATTAACCAAGTCTTGGTAGCTATGCCAGCTCTTAGGAAGACCGAGAAGTGCAAGACTTACCATGTCATCATCAGCGGTTGTGATCCATACACTTCCAAGCTCATCCCTGCAAGTGGCGAGCTTGTTCAGATATGTAGAGATAGTGTCTCCCTTTTCACACTTGATCTTATGAAGCTTGTCTTTCAACGCCAGCTTCCTCTGATCGTTGTTGTTCTGATATAGATCTTTCAATGTTTTCCACATCAAAAACAGTGTCTCCTTCCCATGGAGGCTTGAGACAATGTGGTCTCAAATACCTCCAGGAGGATTCTCCTTTCTCTAGCCACACATTTCTTCCATTCCACCAATTGAGTAGCATCAGCCGGATTGGGGACTTCTTGATCAATGAAGTCCTTTAGACTGTTATCCTCTTGTAATGCTTCCATGCAATCCTTTCAGGCTATATAATTCAAGCTACCATTAAGGGCATACTCAAGTCTTAAACCACTGAACGCCATTGGTGAAATTGAGATGTGATAAGAACTCGATTTCTATATTCAGGAACCACAAACTTCAAACTTCTCCTTCTTGGATATTGTTCTTTGCCTTGTTCGCCTTTGCTCTAACACCATGTAGATTTTTCCTATAGATCAGCTAGCTCTAGTGCCATGTAGAAATTCCCACTATAGATCAATAGATTATGCAATATACAAAAGCACAATACAAGATCTACTTCTACAACACTTTGCAGAAGCTTAATCGAATTGAGCAAGATCAAGAGAACACATATAATTGAGAATGAGAAATCAATCACACATAACATAGAAGAAATAAGTCGGGGAAAGCCTCAGCCTAAAACCCCAATCTATGTATTATCATACAAGTGGAAATCTTGTTCAAGTTACAAAAAGAATCAGCTCTCAAGCTATACTGTTCTCTCTGTAATCAAATAATGCAGCTCACAGACAGAATAGAGATAGTATATGTCCTCCTTAGGCCCTCCAAGCGTCCTATTTTCTTGCGTAGTTTTTTTTGGGGTCTAGTGAAGCCACATGTGTGAATTGGCCTCATCACACTCACAAAACCTAAAGAAGTAACTATGCAATCCTCAAGGAAAGAATTCCTTCTGCATGCAAGGAATATTCACAATGGAATATTATAGCAACTGGTAGTACACTACGCCTCCATCTGATCTCAACTGGGTCTCTATCTGAACTAACATGTGTGAGTTATTTATGAGAGAATATCCAGTTATCTGAAGTGCAGCAGTTACATACATGCATGCATTAACTAACTGAACTCACATTAATTCAAAAAGTTGTTTGAATTAATCTAACTGGACTTGGCTCAGTTAACTGAGCCAACTAATTACAACTCAATATTACAACTCATCCTTATCTCTTTAGCTGATGGATAAATTCCTCAATTAATGGAGAAACTATTGCATGTCCCCACATAGCCTTCATGTTTAATTCTCCTTAACTAATTAACTCATGGTGAATTAATTAATTATTTTACAAATAGCTGCTAAGATCAAATTCAAATCTTACTTCACTATTTTAGTTTAGAGACTGACTAAAATAGGAAGGTATCCCAAAATGCTATTTATAATAGTACCAAATTTATCACTTCTATATTTAGCATTTCTTGTTGCTATTTTCAACAAACTCAAGGAGAAGGATCCTCAGGACAAGCCTCCCCTAAGTCTCCTATCACTTATGTGAGAAGGCCTATGAATAGATTTGCCTCATCCAAGGGAAAAGGCATCCTATAGGATACACAACAAGATCTACAGGAAGTAGAGGCAATCCTATAGGAAAATCTACTAAACCTATAGGGAACTTAGAAAGTGGATAAGGAAGGGAATATGCATCAAGAAACAAAGAAGGAGGATCTAGATCTAAGGGAACCTAGTCCTCAACCTAATCTTGACTCCTACTATAGGATTATTGAAGGGGGAAGGTTCATTCCACAAAAAATTGCCATCCCATTATTCTTTGAGCTCGAGAAAGAAAGATAAAGAACACATGGATGGATGCAGATTGCCAAGTCCAAAGGAGTGGAGGACATAGGTCACATGGAGGAAAATCTTAAGAAGATGGGGAGAGAACTGAGTAGCTTGAGGAATAGAGAGGCCATAATGAAAGCTCAATTGGAGGCAAAAAATGCGTGCTTGAAAGGACGGCTACAAGAAAGAGAGAATCAATTGGCATCCATGGCCAGTCTATCCTTATAGGCAATACAATGTAGGATGCCAGCTAAGTCGTATGCATTATACCTTAAGGAACAGTGGCTTCAGTTCCAAATCAAGACCCTAGCATAGAGAGGCACTATGTCATTCCAGGACTATAGACAATTCATTGATCTTTGTGATCGAAGCACATTGGAGGATAGGGCTAAGATGTCTAAGTTCTACCTACATAACTTAGCCTTGACAAATATTAATTTATGGGACACTAATGCAAAACTAGGGGACTTACAGTTGATGGATTTGGCATCATGGATGAACCATGAGGAAGCAAGGGCTATAGAAATGAAGAAAATAATGGCAAGGGAACAAACAGAGCCTTTCATGATAAGGGCTGGGCAATCAAATCCAATGGTTGTCATCAACACACATAACTTAGTTGCAAATGATCCTCAACTTGCACCTAGTTACCTTTCTACCCAAGAGCAAGCAATTACACATTTTGAGGATATGTTCAGGCTGTTAGGGGATGAAAACATGAAATATTTCCAAATGAGATGGAATACTTTTCCATACAATTTGAAAATTAGAGAGTACCATTCTCCTCAAAGAATGAGAGAAGCACTGAACATGACACCCATTTACATGAAAACCTTCCAAAGGCTCAAAGTCAATTGGATTGTCTTGAAACTCAGTCTGCTACTCATATTAGGGATGTAAGAAGGAAGGAAGGAAGGAAGGGGAAGAAATAAATCAGTGGGAGGACATAGAAAGGAAGGCGAGATTCTATGCACAAGAAGAGGAAACTACAGCAGAAGCATGGGATGACACGGCCACTAGAGCTCTGAAAGACATGGATATGATTGAGTTGCTCAAAGGATGAGAAACACTTTCAGTAGGGGGTGATGATGAGCATCATCATTGGGTAGCTATATGGACCTTAATTCACCTCCTAGCTTAGGAAAATCAACTCTTCTCACAATTTATTACATATTTTGATTATATTTTGTTTAATGAGATGAGTCAAAGTGAGATATTATGCCTAGTGGACTAATGTGCATTGAATGCAGGTTTGTGAGAGAAAATTAGGGAATTTTGGCTAGATTAAGGGCTGAAAATCGAATGATACAAGGAAGAGAGATTGTAGGAGGTAAATCCTCTTCATTTACTCCTCCCTCATTCGAATATTCCTCCATCAATCACACTAGCTCGGAGTAAAATCAGCCCAGTCATGGAGATCAAAAGGCAGTCCAACAAGTGATAGTTAAAGAGTTAGTTTATCTCAAGTTTGGGAGTTGATCTTCCTTAGATTTAAGGAATTCGTTGGATACTTCAGTTGTATAAATACAGAGGCCTAGAGCCTCATTAGAATTCGAATTTTTGTTGTAAAAACACTAGTTATTTTCGAGTTCAAGACTTGTGGAAGACATTGCTATGTAATTTCCTATTTTGATAATGAGAATGAGCATTTTCTTGATCCAGCACTTAGTTAACTCAAAGGGATGAAGCTCTTGGGTTAGGGCCCAACCCTAGCAGCAAAGGCTTCTCTTCTTGTATTTGTATGCTTAGATTGATTTCATAGCTCAATGGTTGAATTGTCTTTAGGATTATTCCATTGCAAGTAGTGTAGATTTGATTAGTTTTCTTATTAGTTTGCTTCCATTTGTGCTTTACTTCAGCAGTAGTTTAGAAGAGATAAAGGAAAATAAAAAAGCTATCAATAGGTGTTTTTGCCTCACTTCTTCCTTGAGGGATCATGATTTGAGGAAAGAACTCCTATGCAACCCCAAAAAGACAGAATTCTAGTTTCTCATGGAATTTAGGGTTTTCTGTACTTATGCCAACATTTGATTAGTTTGCAAGACTAGGATTTAGTTATGATTTCCCCTATCTCCAGTCTTATATTAGATCTCATCAATGATTCCATATTATTCTGCAAGTTTCCTTCATGCATGAAGTAGACATTTAGCTCATTACACTCTATTTTCCTATATCATTGAAATTCTTCTCATTTACATGATTTTTGGGTAAATGTCAATGTTTGATGCAATGTAGGTGTTTCAGAAGTACAGAGAAATCTCATAGTCAGCAAACTCCTTCCAAATTCATCCATCCATGATCATTCCTTGCTTTCAATAAGACCCTCACCAATTTCATCAGTTAACAAGGAAACTTCTCCAAGCTTGTTGAGAAAATCCAGCCATCTTCCAACTTTGGTTTTGAGTTTTGGATTGATCCTAGGTATTTCTTTGACTCATTCCATCCACCAATCACCTTCCCTAAGCCTTCCATCACCTTCAATACCCATCCTTTTTCTCACGGCTGTATCCTGTAGAAATACATGGAACCTTGTAGGTTTTTAGGACATCCTGTAGGTTTTCCTGTAGTGGTCTATTTTGAGACCGAATTAATGGAAAAGCCTCTAGGAAGCTAGAAAAGGTCACTTAATGGTCTCCCCAATCTTCTAACCATTCAACAACATCCCTAAGCCACCTTCCACATCACCAAAACAAATTAGCTTTCACACCTTTCCATAAAAAAAGACAAAAAGAAAAACATATTTATTTTAGTCATTTACATGCATAATAGTAGAATGTTTGATGTTTTGAATTTACATGCTTAGGACAGTAGAATTGCATGCATTTTAACTTAGCATTATTTTTTATGCATAGTCTCTTAGTAGTTAGTTTGAAAATGGTGTGTTTTTAGAATTTGATTTTAGACTTCTTCCTTGCTGCAGTAGACAAGCTTTCTCTTAGAGTAGATTTCTCTTTCTCTCATGAGTAATCAAGCTTCTTCTGAATCCATAGAAGTCTAGCTTGAAAAACCCTAGTGGTCTATCGCCAGTTGAGCAGTGACAAAGAGCAGACCCATCACCTTTACTTTTGTATATAGCACTGTCACCTCCAAGTTTGTACGAACCTTGGGTTGATAAAATAAAGTTGGTAGCCCCAATAGTTGCAGCATTCTTGATGCAATATTGATGCTCATCAATTGTGATTCCCTTGGTTCACTTAGACATTCAGATCACTTTTTCTTTTCTCTTCTACCATAAAATTCAAATATTCTTATTTTTGTTGATTACTTTCTTGAAGACATGGATGATCTGATGGTAAACATGATGGAACTTTCTTAATCTATGACTTTGGTGTCTCATCTCCATCTAGTGTAGCCCATGATTCTTTCATCCCCTCATTTGAATATTATTTTTCTAAATGTTGTCCTTCAATGAAATCAAGAGAATCTCTATTTTGTAATACTCTTCCTAATCTATGGTGAATACCATTTAGATCAAGAGGAGTTGTTTGGAAGTTTTGTAACTCATAATTGTAAGTGGGTTGAGTTACTTTATTGTTTGGGTTTGGAAATGGTTGTACATGTAGTTGGTTGAGAGTGTATCTTTGAGATCAATATGGTTTGGGTTATGGTTGTGTTGGAGGTAGATGGTATGGATAACATAGAGTTGGATATGAAGGATATTTAGGAAAATATTGAGGATATTGTGGATTTCTCCCATAATATCCTTGCCAACCTTGTTGCCAATATTGTCTTTGGGATTGATATGGTCAAGGTTTCCAAGGAAAGGGTGTGTTCCAATTACTTTGAGATGGGTGTACATAACCTTAAAATTGTGAATAAGGTTCTTGCATCATACCGGATTGACTGGGTTGTTATGGTCTTATTAGAGATACATAAGAAAGTTACTTTAGTGATTGAATTGTTCCATTTTCCTCCTGGTAAACTTCCTTCAACCTCGGTAACGAAGGGAAATGTTTAATAACATGTAATTCTGCATGGATAACACAAATATAAACATATTCTTTTTTCTCATTTTACATTCTTAACATTTCTAATTTTTCACTTAGATTGCTAAGAATTTATGTTTTAAAGTTATCAATAAAATTTCCAAGTTTAGCTTGACTTACCAATCTCAATGTTGATTTAGTTACGCTTTCCCTTCCTCTTGATATGCGCTTGAATATTTAGCAAATTTCTTCAAATGATAATTGGTATACATCACCTCTACTCATGAGATCAAGAAGATCAATCCAATCATCCCTAATTGTTCTAAGTAAGAGGGTTTTTAGCAGTCGAATCCTAAATGATGTCAATTTTCCCTCTTCACATTATACATGAATATCTCTATTAGATCATGGAGACTCTCATATTCCTTTTGAGTTATTCTAAATATTTCTTCTTTAAGATAATTATCTTTATATTTTTCTAGAAATATATTCTGCATATCATTCCATGATCTTATTGAATTAGTCCCTAAACTCATGAACCATTTAAGAGCTCTATCGTTCAATATTGTCAGAAATAATCTAAATTGTTTATTGTTTAATAAGTAACCATAAGATCTAAAAAAAAATTCAAATTCAAAGAGAAAGGTTTCCAGATCCTCTAAACTCATACCATGGAAGTTGGGAAGGAAATATAGAGGAACGTTCTTCATATGAACACTAACATTCGTATATTGAATGGTAAATACAAGAGGATCATCTTCACTGTCATCATCTCCATCAATTTACTCTATCTTATCCACCACCTCTTCTTCTTCTACCTGCAAAAGTGGAAGGTGATGTGGTTCTTGCTACGCCATATGGTCAAATGGGGGGGGGGGGAAGGCAATTTTTTTTGTATTTTTGTAGAAAGAAAAATTAATCAACTAGGGAAGAAAACAATGCATACTTTGACACCTCCCCAGAAATGATGCCAAAAAGTGATGAGCCCTAGTGTTGCAACAAGAATGTTGCAACTCCCAAGGCTACCAACTTAAATTGTCAAGCCGAGGTTCATACAAACTTAAGAGTTGTTGGCACTATATGTGCAACATGAAATATGTCCTTCCTTCATTGATCTGATGTAATGGTGTGGATATAGTGAATTGTAGAAATGGAAATTCTTGAAATGGAAACCTTAACCTATAAAAGACGAGGAAAGAAAACCTCATTCTAATTGCATAAAATAAAGGGCATTAACCAACTCTAAAGGCTAACTAACTACAATCGCAAGAAGTTAAAAGAATGTACTAATTGTATAGATGAAATATGCTAGCCTACTTTTAGATGCAAATCAAAATTCTACTTGCAGAATGTAAAACATTACTCTACTTGCAAAATGTAAAAAATTGCTTGAAAAAGGAAACTCTATCTAAAGCATATGATTGGAAATATTAAGAACGTAACTTCAAAAAATAGGTCTAATCTAATTGCATTGAAGATTTTACCCTCTTATCACTAATTTCAAGATAATTTATCTTTAGTAACAAAGTCCTTACACATTTCATAAGGGAACAATCTTTGTGATGCAAATGTGGAAATTTGTCTACTAATTTTAATTATTATTATGTACTTACAGTGAAGGAAGGATGGGTCTAGATTGGTCCTTGGTAGTCCCCAACCATGGATTCAAATTTTGTAGTTAATTTTTCAATCCCAAGATACAAAAACCAATCTCTTAAAGAAAATATGGTCAAGTTTAGACAATGCTACAGGATGCTACAAGATTTCTATATGATACTACATGATTGTCTTCTTTTGCTACAGAATTGGATCCGTGAGAATTATGAGGGCGGAAAGATTATATAAAGGTGGTAAAGGATAGTTGAAGATAGGATAAGGTTTTATGTTTCCCTTTCCAAGCTTAGTACCCTTTAAGGGCCCATCTTGCACTAGTAACAATGCACATGATGGCATTCAACAAACCAGAAATGTACTCTCGGTGAACAATCTTTTGGAGAAGTTGTTGAGGTAGAAAGAAGGATATGGTGGTATAATAAGGAGTGCAAATGAAAATTATAACCCTGAAAATCCACAGTAGCACCTGTACACCAAAAAACATATTATGCCACTTTTATACTTTAAAAGGCTAAATACTTAGTCTACCAGCTAGTATGTTCTCTACATTATCTCACAAATGACCAAGAAAATCAAATGAAAATGAGATGGGGTAATTTTTTTTTATTAATTAGGATGCATTAGGATTCCAATCCAAGTGAAATCACTCAAAAATACCTTTTCTAACATGTGCTAAAAAAAAAAATAGAAAATTACTACTCCAAAAACTAGAAATTCAAGAATGAGTGAGCTAGTCATCCTACCAAATGCATAACTTAATCAAGTGAAAATTATATGGGGTAAATTTTGTTATTAAAATGATTTTTTTAGGAAATAATATAATTGGAATAAACTCAAAATAATCTTGTTAACATGTGATAAAAATAGAAGAATATTACTACTATTTCGCTACAAGAGACTTCTAAAAATTCTAAATTTGTGAACTAGTAAACCAATCCAAGTAGCTCAATAATGAATATGAATTTTCAAAGTTTTTATAGGGAAGAGTCATGCTTATGACTTCGTAAATAAGTTGAAAAATTATGAACTTCAATCATTTAACCAATATGACCTACAATAAAAGAAGAATGTTTACTAAATACGGAAATAAGAGGTGAAGTGAAAAAAACATTCAAAGAAAATGAAGAAATTGTACAACAGGGATTTTAGGCTCCTGGGATGGAAAATCCCAAGGATACATAGAGTCCTATGAAGGAAACCAAGCTTTAGAATATAAAAATGGAACCAAACTTCATTATTTGAATCAATCCAAGTACATCCCTGTTGGAAATAAAAGTAGAACTACTAAGTAACAATTTTTCTTCATAAGAAGACTAAGAAATACATGCCCTTATAGGAAAATTCGAATTTTAACTTATAAAAACTGATGGGGAAGCCTTCTCCTTGAAAGGAGGTAAATTTCCCCTCAAAAATCCCTCAAAAAGTGGATTTGGTTCCCAACATTAGGACTCTTCATTAAATAACAAGCACATTCCTAGATTTTCACAATAACTAGAGACCCAAAATTTATTAAATAATTTCATAATATCTTGTTCATTTATTATCCAATCTTCGTCCATCCTGTAGCTGGGAGGAAATATCTTGATTATTACATCCTCCAAATCTTTATAATTTGCTCAACATTCTCACAATATTCTACAAAAATAAAAAATATTAGGCACAAATATGCAATTATATCTAAACCTTCCTAATGAACACATGACAGCTCAAAATCATGTCATCAAATGAAAAGAGAGAGGTTCAATGTGTTGAAGTATGGTGAGATGGGCCTTAAATTGTAGCTAATTTGGAGGCCCATCAGCAATCATGTCAATATTGATAGGACTGGAACCTATGTGGGGAGGATAAGAGTTAATCCTCCCTACTACTCGAGGTACACCCACTTGATATCCTTAGTAAACTCTAATGTTTACTCCAACTCCTTTTTTGAACACACAACACTACCTTGGGGATACTTAACTAATATGAGGAGGGAGTTGATTGTTTTACTATTTGTGCATGTAGAAGGAGCCACACTTAGTGCACATTGTTCCTCTCTAGGAGAGTTTTATTCAATTATACTTGTGTAAAGAAATGATAAACAATTAAATTCAAACTATCTTTTAGCTTCCTAGTCTAAAGAGTTACATTTTATTCTCTCTTCTCTCTTTTTGTCTTCCAATTCCTAGCTTAATTTTATTGTCACAACTAAATTATTCTTCTTGTGATTAGAATACTACATGGTATACAATCTTTTATGATATTAGATGTTCGAAAACACAATATTTTTTACTCCCTCAACCCTCAATTAGTAGTACAATCTTTGACCTTATAGAAACTCCTAAAAATTCCACATGTGCCTAGGCCCACATGTGTGAGTAATGGGGGGTTGACATGGCATCCACTCACACTATGGTAGATAACAATGTATGTCAACTTGAAGGAAGTATAAAATTCACATATGATATTTGATTGAGCTGATTTTCACACTATTGGAAAGGTATTCATGTTTAGATTAACATTATTTTTGTGTGCACAAGTCATACAAATTTCAACTCCAAAAAATGTAATTTGATACCTCATGGTAATGGTTTTGGAAGATTCTCAAATGTTATTTTCCAAATTAGGATTTACCACTAAAATGGGTCTTACCTATCAATTCCTCCAATTTTTCCACCTAGAGAGTACTAAGTTAGATGAAAAATTGTATGATGATCCAATGCAAATCATGAAACCCATGTGATAATAACCAATCATACTTGTGCAGATGATCTCTTATACAAATGAAGGTGGAGTCTCCATCCCTATAAAATTTTTAAAAATATATCATGATAATAGACGTGCACTTTGGATCATGTCTACACATGATTAACTATTTAAAAGGTAGTAAATAATTTTGTAATGAGATAACCTATGATGTGGAAATATGTATCACCATTAAGAGGCACTATTAATGTTATACAAATGCTTATATCGGTGGGGGACTTGGAACTTATGGGGTAGTACTATGAAAAGTTCTCTTACTTGAATACATTGGTATCAAATAGGACTCAAAGACAAAATTGTCATAATGAACGACCCATCTTGATGTGATAGTGATATAATGCCAAATACTAGGGGGGGAATTGAAGGAGGGAGAAACGATGGCTATCTATATAGTCTAGGGTTCACCATAAAAGGGGAATGGGAAATAAGATTAAAAACTCTCTTTGAAAATATGACCTTTTGTTAATAAGAATGAATAATAAAAATCAAGGTATGAGAGACCCCTTGAAATCAACTAAGTATAAACTTACTACTAAATTTCAATAGATGGATTTTGATAGTTATGGATGGGATAGTCAATGATGATGAAACTCAATAATTTCAATAGATGGAGAATAAAGTATGGTTAAAAAGGGTGGTTATCAAAACTAAACATAAGACATATTATGATCTAGTTTTAGGGCATCCATTAGGTAGGCTAAGTGTATGTGAAAATAGAACTAAAGATAAGTGGAAGAAAATGGATAAATAGCTAAAGATAAAAAATTTGTGAGTTGTGGTGATGGATACTAGTACATAAGAAGAGATAAAAACAACTAGAATCATTGCAAGAATGGGTGACTTATGTAGATTCTTTAAACAAGGATGATAAGGAATACCGCTATGTTTGAAAGAGATTCTATCAGCCAATATGGTATAAATGTTTAATTTTTTTTTCTTTCTTATTTTATGATGTGTGAAAATGGATACATTATAGAGATGGAGATGTGTTCCTTGAACAAGTGACTAAATGACTATACCATGTGTGGTGATATTAATGAAATTGAACATGTAAGGAACCTATTGGGTGGATATCCTCCTTGGAGGTTAAATGGATTATGAATTCTATTACATATGACATGATAACTAAGGATTGGGACAAGAGGCCAAAGAAAATGTAGTAAATAATTCAACATAACCAACCATAAAAATGTGAACTGTTGGGATTATGAGCATATGGGTCAACATTATAAGGAGAATGAGGTGTAAGGTTTATTCTCTAAGATGTGGAATATTTGAAATCCAACACTAGGGGAAAAAAGAATGGTTTTTGCTAATGCAATGGGTTGATAAAAGTGAAGGAAGCCCATGGGGGTGAAGTGCTACTAGCCAATCATATTCAAAAGCATGTGCATCTAGGTGAAGTTTCCCATTGAGTATAAAATAAACCCTACATGCATATTCAACATGGTGGGGACGTTGGATAATGAGATATAGACAAAGGGAGTGTTTACATACAACTTAGAAGAACTATAAATGAAGCGATTGGGGCAACGATCATGTTGTGGGAAATGAGGATAATTTTATTGGCTTCCTAGCTAGTACACACACACACACACATATATATATATATATATATATATATATATAGAGAGAGAGAGATATATAGATATAGAGAGAGAGAGAGAGAGAGAGAGAGAGAGAGAGAGAACTTGGTGTTCAAATAGTTATGATGATAAATATGATAGTGAAAATGATGTAAAAAATAGAGATTGTAAGCTCATATACTTACTCTTTGACATTTTGTGAGGAAAATGGCCATCAAATGAGATTTTTATGAACATTAATGGAGAAGGTAACGTTAGAGGCAATGAAACTAGGATTCTAATTTGTAAATAATATCTAAAATCAAGTTATTGAACTCCTACATGGACACCAAAAATCTTCTGATTTGGCCACATAAAAGGCGGTGAGGCCCATGAGGACAAATAATTTGTACCTACCTAAGATATCATGGAGCCTCTATATCCCATGAGGTTCTCAAAATTTAAATGTGCACACAGATCACCCATTTTAAATTATATGAGATCTAGGTAGGAGTCTTAACCTTTGTTTCAATGTTAGTCATTTAATTTTGAGAATTAGGGTAGACCTGGCTTGTATGAAAGAATTTTAATGGATTTGTATGGCTTGCAAAATATTCAATTGAATATCCACACAACTATTCACTACATGTTAATTTTAGGTATTTTCTATGTTAGAACAATTTATTTCAATTTCTTTTCCACATTAGCAATCACATCAGCATAAAGTAAACTACAGATAGAACATAAATATAAATCATAGAAGACAAGCCAAGACAAGAGGACACAAGATCTGGCGCTAGCCAAGGAGAAACCCCACAATGTGGGGAACCCTTAATCAATTCTTCTTTTATTTTCTTCAAAGTTCAGCAGAGAAAGTGAGAGAGATAGTACATTTACAATAGAAGTCAATCACTTTGACTTTTGGTATCTTCATGAGATCAGTTTAAGACATATTGCTTCAACTGATTCTCTAAGGTGACTCGTTCATCTATCATAGTGTTGCATCTCCTCTATTTGCTGCACATTACCATGTGACACCTTACTGTACTATCACATGTGTTGAACATTGATGATTGAGCTGCTCTCAGCTTCATGTTGCTCATCATGCTGCATCTACCATGGTATTATTCATCATCAAGCTGCCCATGTTCATGATCTCATTCATCGTTATGCTGCCCATGCTCATATCATCATGCATCATTATGTTGCCCATGCTCATATCATCATGCTGCTTATTATGCTACCCATGATCTCATACATCATGTTGACCATACTCATATCATCATGAATCATTATGATGCCCATGCTCATATCATCATGCTGCTTATTATCCTACCCATGATCTCATACATCGTGTTGCCTTCCTTCGGAGATAGATGCTTTGACTGTTTCGGTAGTTCCTGGTAGTTCTGGCTTTTCCAGCAATTCCGGCTTTTCCGGCGATTCAGACAGTTCTTCCAGCTTTTCTGGATTTTCCGGTATTTCTAGTGTTTCTGGCTTTTCCAGTAGTTCCGGCTTTTCCAGCTTTTCCTAAAGTTCCGGCTTTTTTGGCTTTTCCGGTAGTTCCAGCTTTTCTGGCTTTTCCGACTATTCCGGCTTTTCTAGCAGATCCATCTTTTCTAGCAGATCCATCTTTTCTGGCTTTTCTGGTAGTTCTAGCTTTTCTGTCTTTTCTGGCTTTTCCTTATGATCTCTCCTCCTAATAAAACCCAAAGACAAGTAGAGAGAGGAAGAGAACCATGTGTGTGTAGAACTGACTTGAAGTCCTCTTCTATTTATACTAAAACATAGAGGTTGAATAGACATGATTGTTGGGCTTTTGAGCCTACATAAGTTGTTGGCCAACTTAACAATTTGTCCATAACATAAATAAATTCATAACTTCATAAATAATTATCGGAATCAGATGATCTTTAGATCAGTCCTCCACCTCTCAATGAGAGGGATCCAATAAAAATATCAGCTGCCATAAATAATATGACCCACATGGATTTTGGCCCTAGTTGCCAATTTTAACACTCCCTCTCAACTAGGGAGAACTCCATCTGCTGATGCATATGTCAAACTATACTATCTCTGCCATCAGTGCCCTGCATTGCTCTGCTAAGCTCTACTAGCTCTGCTCTGCTCTGCTCAACTATGTTGGCTCTACTCTACTCTGCTTAACTCTGCTAGCGCTGCTCTGCTCTGCTTAGTTCTATCGGCTCTGTTGGCTCTGCTCTGCTCTGCTCAGCTCTGCTAGCTCTGCTCTGCTCAACATGGCTTTGCTAAACCATGAAGAAGAAGAATTGATCGAGAATGTGTCATACCATTCTCCACTGACCCGAAGTCAATCTCAGAGTGTGTACCAATGGTCCCATACCAGTGCTCAACCGACCCGAACTTAGTGTCATAGTAGGTACAACTCCTACCACTGGTCCCAGACCAGTACTCTATTGACTCGAAGTCAATCTCAGAGTATCTACCACTAGTCCCAGACAAGTCCTCAACCGACCCAAAGTCAGTGTCATAGTGGGTACAACTCCTACCACTAGTCCCAGACCAGTATCATTGATCCCAGATCAATGAAGGTCATCCTAGCATAGGGAATATAGTAGATACATCGATGTGCCCATCGGTACTACTATGGTCCCTATCCTCATTTCCCTGCTCATTGATTAGATGAGAGGTACTTCCCATGAGTCCTAGATTGCATGGATAGGATGCCTCGATAGGAGAACTTAATCAATCCTCTCCTCATAAGAGAACTAATCATCTTGCTACACAATCACCATGGAGAACACATCATCCAAGCATCACAAGAGAGCTAATCATCCTGCTACACAATTGTCATGGAGAACACATCATCCAGACCTCACAGGAGAACTAATCATCCTGCTACACAATCGTCATGGAGAACACATCATCCAAACCTCACAGGAGAATTAATCATCCTGCTACATAATCATCATGGAGAACACATCATTTAGACCTCACAGGAGAATTAATCATCCTGCTACACAATCGTCATGGAGAACACATCATCCAGACCTCACAGGAGAATTAATCATCCTGCTACACAATTGTCATGGAGAACACATCATCTAGACCTCACAAGAGAATTAATCATCCTGCTACATAGGAGAGTGTATCATCCTGTCCCACAAGAGAGTGAATCATCTTGTCCCACAAGAGAGCAAATCATCTTGTTCATAGGAGAGCGAATCATCCTGTCCACAGGAAATTGAATCACCTGTCCCATAAGAGAGCAAATATGTTAAACACACATATGGCAGAGACAGAATATTAAAGATAAATAGGAGAGTATATATATTATTTGAAAATGATATACATTTATAGTACATTCGTGTGACCGTTGGGTTCCACATCCTAAGGTCTCTTAGACTTCCTTAGTCTATTTGGCTTCCACACCAACCCTTAGAGGATTAGGTGTCCAACATTCCCCCCCTTAATCCGAAGGGTTATGTATGAGTCCAAGAAGAGAGATGTAATACAAAACGTGCAAAAATACATGGCAGCACTAGGCTAAATGTGCTCTCTGAAATGTTGGTATAAAGGGTGGTCGTTTAAGGATGACCACCAACACTGGAATGCTTAGTTTAGTTCCCAAAACTCTTCCAATTCTGGCATGAAGCTCAGGTCTTCTGCTAGAGGAAGTGCTCTTGATGTTTTGAAGAGGGAAACCTTCAACCATGAAAGAGAGGTCTCACCCTGCACAAAAGGGAGAACCTCAACCTGAAACGGGAGGTCTCACCCCGCATAAAAGGGAGAACCTCAACCTGAAAAGGGAGGTCTCACCCCGCATAAAAGGGAAAACCTTAACCTGAAAAGGGAGGTCTCACCCTGCATAAAAGGGATAACCTCAACCTAAAAAGGGAGATCTTAACCTGTGATGGTTTAAGGATGACCAACAACTCTGGAATGCTTAATGCAATTCTTGGGACCCTTCCAAAACTAGCAAGAAGCTGAAGTCTTCTACTAGAGGAAGTGTCCCCAATTCTTTGAAGAGGTATCACCGACTAAAGGCAAGTTCAAGGGAATCTTTGTCTCCAGCTACAACTCTGAATATGGTATGGCAGGTTGTGGCTTAGGCTTGCTTGATGTGTCTTTAAAGCTTGTAGATGACCATCATCCCCCCCCCGTCAGATACAAGGTGAGATGATGGAGAAAACTCAACTGCAAGACTATTCAATACTCTAGAACAAGTTTTGACATATGACTGGAATATCTCCTTGTTTGTTGATACCCATTGCAAAGAAGCAATCCATCCAAGATGAATCTTTGTTCTTGCAAGAGGTTTGTTTTTGAAGCATCTATTTGAAGAATGACTGGTTTTATGACAATGCTTACATGGATGAAGATCAAAACAGTGATCTTTCAGATGGCCAACTTGGTCACAGTGTTGGCATTTCACAATATATTGTTGTTGCTGTGGAAGAGGAGCAGAATCTGGAACAGCTGAAGGTGAATTGTCATGAAGGAATACAACACTCTGAAATTGGATTGGCTTGGAGAAGTCTGGAATATGAAAGGACACGTCCTTGTCATATCCAAGACCAGTTCTATGCTTGTTATGGTCAAGCTCTTCCCAAGGTCTGATGACTGACTTGGGAAGTGCAAACTAAATTTCTGCATCTGCATGTACAACTGCTCCTGAGAAAGGCCTAATGATTTGGTCAATGTTTGGTTGTTGATGGGAGTGTGTCTCAAACAAAGAATTGTCCTGAACGGAAACAAGTTCAGAATCATGACTATACTTTTGTAACTCCTCTTGTTGTAGCTGTGATTCAAGCTGCAAAAATTCAATCTTTTCATGTACATATTTTAAACAAAAATGAATATTTTTCAGATAATCCTTGCTGATTTGGACTGTATTATCCATATAATAGAGTATTATATTATCCAATAACTCTAAGATTGCACTAATTGGAGCCATTTTTTAGCAAGTCAATCTCAAAAAAATAGTAAAACAATGAGGAAAAGATGGAGACCTAATTGCTCTTTTATATAAACTTATGGAAATCACTTCAAATAAATCTTGGCAACTTGCAATAGATTCAACTCACAAAGAATGGTGATACCTAGAAAATAGAATCCTCATGCAAAATTGAATTTTCTCCAATTCACCTTCCAACAAGGCAACAAGCAATTTAGAACTCAAAAAGATATGTTCTTTGAGTGCTTTCCGTCGTCAAAATGTCAACGCACCAAAGGATGCACTAGAATTAGCTCCAATACATTTTAACACACAAAGCCAGTCAATGAACTCACTTCAATAGTCGTAATAATATTCACAACTTGATCAACCTTAGCGGAAATTTATGAGCACTTTATTTCACCAAACCATTCACCAAGGACAACGGAAATATTGCCCTCGATTGAAACTGAACTTTTTAAAATTTTTCCATCAATGAACTGATTGAATATTGCAGTAATGATCCAACATAAAATCTACCATCGCATGAATTCCTTTCCATTTCACACTAGGGTAATTCTTGCACAATTTTGATCGGAAGATTCATCAAGTTATTTGGCTAAACCTTTATACTTTTAGGGTAAATATCCCCAATTTCACTTTATTGCCACTTTTCTGTTAGTTCAAAACGTTGTGCCTGATTTGACAGGTAGTTTCCAACAATTTCACAGCATCATCGAGGGCATCCAAAATTATTTTGAGAATTCTAATAGTGTCATGTTTCAACCATGATTATCCATGCATTTCAAATCATTTGAAAGAAGTTACCACCGGAAAAATAATTCCACAAATTTCCCAGCTATCCGACATACCTGCTAACAAAATATCCCCCAATTCACTATGATTGCCATTACCACCCGCCAATTCTAGAGGCTTTTTTCAATTTCATAGACATTTTTCGACATTTTAAAGAACTATGGCAAAAATCTCTATCAAGCGTCTTGATTCTAACGACTTTGACAAATCGGCAAAGTTTTGATAGAATCTACAATATAACATCTCGCTTAAGCCCGAACTCTAAACTGTTCCAAATTTATGAGCAACTAAATGCATTTATTTATTTAGATATTCCTTCAACTAATTTTCTCAGAAGTATAATGAGATTTTCCCTCTATTTATAAAGTCGCAACCAAGAAACATGTTCCAAGTGACAATACTTTGCCCACTTGTTAATTTACCGAAGAATCCTAGACCAAACAACACAGTTTCACCACCATCTACCTCAGCTTTACGAAAAAAATTATTGGAACCTGATTTCATCATCATTTCCAGAGATTCTAAAGAATACTTGGAATATCTTGCAGATAAGGGTTTCAGACGTCAAACCTGGCACTTGGAATCTTGTGGAATGCTAGAGCGCCGAGATTTCGCCTTGAAGATGATTTGTATACGGGCAATTAATATCGCTGAAGGTGTCGATCTGCACTCCAAGAATGACAAGTCTGGAGCCAAAAACATGAGAGTATTAACTTACTCGCAAATCAAAATGTGAAGTGATGTTTTGGCTTCATACCCATACTCTTTTCGACAGAAACGTTGGTTTACAGGTCAATGCGCAGATCTTAGGCCAATCACTTTTCAGGGAAGAATTGAGTATCGATTATCACACATAGAAACGATGGGTCAGGGATGGAAACGCAGGAATTCACCCGCTACTCTGAGCATTTTTCATGCTAGGCTGAGAATGGCAGGTAGGTTCTGTAGAGTTGAAAAACTCTTAAATTATCCAGGCCTCTATTTTCATATTGTTGGAATGTATGTTACATCGAGAATTTCATAACTGACAGTTATATGAATGTAGATAAGTTACAAAGCAAATATATAAGACATGTGACCTTGTGTATGAGGGAAAAATGCTAGTTTTTCTATATCAGGACAATGGGAAGAGGTACAGGATTGGAATGTAAGAAAGGCCACAAAAACTAGTTGCTCAAATTTGAGCAGGGCAGGATATCACCCGCTCTGATACCATGTTAAACACACATATGGTAGAGACAGAATATTAAAGATAAATAGGAGAGTACATATATTATTTGACAATGATATACATTTATAGTACATTCATGTGACCGTTGGGTTCCACATCCCAGGGTCTCTTGGACTTCCTTAGTCTATTCAGCTTCCACACCAACCCTTAGAGGATTAGGTGTCCAATAGAATCATCTTGCCCCACAAGAGAGCAAATCATCTTTTCCACAGGAGAGTGAATCATCCTGTCCATAGGAGAGCGAATAATCTTGTCCAGTGTGCACCACCATGGGAGGTTGAGTCACCCTATGGTCATATGTTGCTTTGGTAAGAACCGCAAGCCCCGAAAGGTCCCAGAGCTCAATGTATGCAACATGCAGGACCTTTTTAGAAGGGTCTCTCGATGAATTCAATTCATTTGAGAAAATCAAAAATTTGATCCTTCCCCAGGGCTCTGACAAAGTGTAGTGACCTGTACATCATCCTAGTACGATGGAGCCTCTTTGCTCATTGACTTACCATATCCAGATAAGGCAGTATCTGATGTCTATCTGCTAGAGCAATCATTGAATATGAAATTCCTCAATAATCGAATCCCACATCTCGTTTTCATAGAGAATCACAGTAGTATTCATGATGTGTACTCACTGAAGAGTTTCCACAACCAGGAAACTTCATACGAGGTCATACTCGTAGTTATGTATCTGGTCTCGGTGGTACTTATAACAATTGATTTCTGCTTCCTGCTCATCCATGATATCGAAGAAGAATCCAAAGAGAACCAGCACTGAGAAGTGCTCTAGTGATCCTCCACACTGTTTGCCCAGTCAGCATTCAAATAATCAAGCAGTTTTCATATTTCCGGCAGTGTATCTCAATCCATGAGAGATTGTGCCCCGAAGATATCTCAGAGGATTCTTGGCACCAATCTATTGAGGCTCAACAAAATATGAGCTCACCATGCTAACTACAAAACATATGTCCAGAGTTCACCAAGAACATCAACGTGATTGAGTTTATGAAACTTATAGGCATTTCCCAAATCTGGTCCGACATCACTACCATATAACTTCTGAAAGTTAATATCCTTGAGGTAGTCACACGCTTGCAGTTTATCATTCCACATTCGGAACCCAACTCCATCTTACTTCTGCAAATGAGAGGGTCTGCACCTGTCAGAAATAGGTCATCCTTATGAGGTGCCAGTATGATAGGTCTATCATCCACAACCTTCGAGTAATGGTTTGGATCGATTTCACTCCTAGTGAATCTCAACTTCATCAAACATCTATCAATCCTCTCGTATTATGCCTAGGGTGTTTTGCTTCAAGCCATAGAGGGCTTTGTTCCACATGTATACATGAGATTCCCATTCATGAATCTCAAAGTCCACGGGTTGTTCCAAACCTGTGGACCTGCTACATGAGGGGAATGGTCCTCTTGTAAGATTTTTCTTTGGTACATCTCAGACATGTACCTTCATGCTCTTTTTGAATTCAGGCATCCCGATCACCATCTGGCTCACAGATCTCTGGTGCTGAGTCAATGGACATGGTCCCCAGTGGACTTGATACAACCCTGAACTCTAAAACATCTTTGAAAAATCTATTTTCAAACACGTACCTTTCCATCGATGAGTGCCACCGTGAAACTTTAAACTTCCATTTCTGAGATGGACACTAAGTTCTTCTTGTGATTCGGTACATAAAAGAGATTCTAGGGTTCCTTTCTTTCTTTGAAGAGTCGACCATTTCCTTGATGACTTGCATTACTTATCATTCCTCTTATCATTGAAGATGTCACTGGAATGATTGTTATCTTCATCAAGGGATGTGTCTCTCCTATTCGGACACTCCTTTTCATGATGGCCGAACTTATGGCAACCAAGGCATCTTCCTTTCCTTACACCGTTAGCTCTGAACTTCCCAATGAAGTGATCTTCCTCTGTGCCATTCTGATAATATTCTTTGCTTCCCCTTCACCCTTAGCGAACTTAGAAGATATATGTGGAACTCATTGATCCTTTTGTCTTGTCCCTATTGTCTTTGGTGATTTCTCTTTCACTCTTTCTTGGGAATTGTCTTCACCTCAGCTCTGATACCATGTTAATTTTAGGTATGTTCTATGCTAGAGCAATTTATTTCAATTTCTTTTCCACATTAGCAATCACATCAGCATAAAGTAAACTGCAGATAGAACATAAATATAAATCACAAAAGACAAGCCAAGACAAGAGGACACAATATGTGGCGCTAGCCAGGGACAAACCCCACAATGTGGGGAAACCCTTGATCAATTCTTCTTTTATGTTCTTCAAAGTTCAGCAGAGAAAGTGAGAGAGATAGTACATTTACAATAAAATTCAATCACTTTGACATTTGATATCAGCATGAGATCAGTTGAAGACATATTGCTTCAACTGATTCTCTAAGGTGACTCGTTCACCTATCATAGTGTTGCATCTCGTCTGTTTGCTACACATTACCGTGTGACACCTTGTTGTACTGTCACATGTGTTGAACCTTGATGACTGAGCTACTCTCATCTTCATGTTTCTCATCATGCTGCATCTTCCATGGTATTATTCATCATCAAGCTGCCCACACTCATTATCGCATTCATCATTATGCTGCCCATGCTCATATCATCATGCATCATTATGTTGCCCATGCTCATATCATCATGCTTCTTATTATGCTACCCATGATCTCATACATCATGATACCCATACTCATATCATCATGCATCATTATCTTGCCCGTGCTCATATCATCATGTTGCTTATTATCCTGCCCATGATATCATACATCATGCTGCCTTCCTTCGGAGACAGATGCTCCGACTGTTTCAACAGTTCTCGATAGTTCCGGCTTTTCCAGAAATTCTGGCAGGTCCGACAGTTCCGGCATTTTCGGCCTTTTTGGATTTTCCATAAATTCCGACTTTTCCGATAGTTATCGCTTTACCAGCTTTTCTGACAATCCCGGCAATTTCGACTTTTTTGTCTTATTCGATTTTTCTAGCTTTTTCAACTTTTCTAGCTATTCTGGCTTTCCTTAGGATCTATCCTCCTACTAAAACCCAAATACAAGTAGAGAGGAATAGATCCAATTGTGTGTAGAAATGACTTGAAGTCCTATTATATTTATACTAAAACATAGAGGTTGAATAGACATCACTATTGAGCTTCTAAGCGTACATAAGTTGTTGGCCGACTTAACAATTTGTCCATAACATAAATAAATTCATAACTTCATAAATACTTATTAGAATCGGATGATCTTTAGATCAATCCTACACCTCTCAATGAGAGGAATCCAATAAAAATATCAGCTGCCATAAACAATATGACCCACATGGAGTTTGGCCCTAGTTGCCAATTTTAACACTACATAATTATCCATTTCATGGTCTATACATATTCAAGTAAGCAAATTTTCTTGCATGACTAACTCTCCATATGCTACACAATTATCATATTTCTTAAGTGGATAGTTGCAATGATATGTATTTTGACTATTTAATAGGTAGCCATGAGACTTGCACGTGAAAGTGGTAGATTTGATGACAATACTGCAACTCTTTATAACATAACAGCATGAATGAATTGCATGATTATTAAATCAATATATATGTGACTTCCATGATTGTTTGAAAAATGGCTACACAATTTATGCAATATTTGTATTGCTAAGCCATGGAAATTAATAGTGTTCTAGTGTTTGGCCTTGCAACCACCTATTGAATAGTAATCCATGCTAGCACATTTTTTAGAGTTTGGTTATTATTATTGTCACAAATATATGAGATATCATCCTCTAGTGAGGTCCAAGCTATCTTTTTATGACGTGCTCAAGTATTTTGATTTCCTTCTTATCCACTCTAATGATGGGTCATTGAGAGAGATGATATACAAGTGGTAATCCAATGAGCATCACTTCATTGTGTGGGACCAATTTCTAGGTTTGAGTACTTAATTAAAGTTATATTTCTTGATTGGGATCCCCATGAAGGGATTAAGGGCCTATCTAATGCCTCACTTGGAAGGTATAGGAATGGCATAAGGTTTATCATCTAACTAGTCACCTATTATTGCTCTATATGGGAAGGAAAGGAGGGAGGATTCATTGTGATCTCTTCTATCCAAGACTTAGTATTGTAGGTGGTGGTAACTATGATGGTGTTTATCTATGGAGGCTTTGGCACCTAGAGAAACATTAATGAGAAAATGTCGGCCATGGACCAAGTTATCCAAGAATTCCTATTCACTTGGGGATGTTTAATGAGAGAGTTTATGTTCACACCAATAATGCAATATTATACATGCAGAGAGATGGAGTTCACATTTCCCCTATATTCTATTATATTTTTTAGTGCATGTGGTACTATTATGATCATAACTAATGATAAAAGGATGATAGGTGGGAGGCACATATGGAATGGTGGGTGAGGTGCTAGCCCACATGGGTGGGGTAGTGGTAGGTCAAAATTTTCTTAAAACGTTTTCACTTGGGGTTGGCATTTAGAAAAAGTGATCTTAGAATTCCCCTATGTGGGACGGAATTCTAAAGGGACCCCGGTATGGTCCTTCTTGTGAATGAGTAGTGAGGTGTTGTGGTTGAGTATCTTAATGGGTTTTTGATTAATTTTTACTTATTCATTGCTTTGACTATTTGCTTGTATATTTTATTGGTGGGTACACTTATTTTTGTTGGAAGTAATACTGAGAGGGGTGGGGGTGTGGGTTGGGGTGAATCAATATTAGAAACTTAACAATATTTCATTTTCATAATCAGATTTATATACGCTCCTTCTGTTAATGCAAATTGCATATATACGCAACTGTGTTTAGAGCAACCAGTGTATACCTTGTAAACTTATTAATTAGTCAGTTGATATTTAATATATGAATCAGAACCATATAAGCAGTAACAAGTACAGTAAAACAGAGCAAACAATCACACACAAGAACACAAGATATAAGGTGGAAACCCAATGTGGGTAAAAACCGCCTGCTGCAATTTGTCTCTATCTTCTTTTAATAAGAAACGTTTTTTTACAATATTGTTGTACTGGTGTAGTCTTTTACCACTATGCAGCCTTCTACCTGTAGAAGGCTACAACCTTCTCTCGTTCTCCAGCTTCTCCTGGAAGGGAGCTACAACCCCCTTAGCTCTTGTACTAGCTGATGTACTAGTACGTAGGTGTTGACCTACAAAAGGCTACAACCTTCTCTTTTCTTCCAGGAACCACGTTTCATAAATTTCCAGACTGGATCCATCAATAGCATCAATTAACATCAAAATATATCTGCATCAATCAATCTCCCTTGCACTAACCAAAACTTAATCAAACAATCATTTCTCTGAATGCTATAACCAGAATACAGTAATAGTACCAGAACCCAAAACACTGCAATAGTAAACAGAAGTAGCTGAAACATATTTTATGAGACGTACGCTACTTCAATGTGTTGAACCTACGTGCATATGTTGTTATATGAAGGAAAACTTGCGTATACGCTATTTTGAATTGCCGAACCAGTGTGTATACTCACATTTTCTATATTGAACCTATGTACAAATCTGTAAAAGATTATTTACCCTTTTCAACTATTCAGACATCAATTTATACGCAGATCATTAGATTTACAGATCAAGACATGTGCCAATTATAAAAGATCAAAAACCACACAAAGATACTTCTCTTCAAGCCTTAAGATCTTGACACTTCAATAGAGCTTATCCTTCTTCAAGCACTCAAGTTCCTCCTTGATTCAGATCCAGCTATGTACCATAACCCAATCACCAGTATTCTTGATCTTGATCTTCATTAGATATTCAATACTTGAGTGCATTTTACTAATAATCTCCTCCTCCTTTTATAGCCTTAGGCCTTACTCAATACCATGGTCCAAAACCACTTAGATTCAATACCTTGGACCAAATACCTGGGGTCAATCACTTCGGTCAAGATACCTTGGATCAATACCACGGGTCAAAATACCAAGGACCAAATGCCACAGACCAAAACCAAGTTTTCAACATGTACACACCTTTCCTTGCGTGAAAGTGCATGTATACGCATACAAGCCTTTTGGTCAGCAAACCCGCGTGTATACACAGCTTGGTCAAAGGGAACCTGCGTATATCTCTTTTTCCTTCATTTTGAGAGCTTGAACTATGATTCGTCATCTGAGTGAGTTGCCATCAAGGACAACACCAATGTCATAGCACTAAACCTGTGTCATAATGCCAACAATCTCCCCCTTTGGACTTGATGGCAACCCTAAGTCACTCTCCCCCTTTTTCATCAAGGGCAAAGAGTTATGCTCCCCCTGAGTACATGCTGAATTCTCTAATATGCTTAAGTGTGTTGATCATGCTCCCCCTGATTGTAAGCAAGGTCTGCAAAAAGAGTTTCTACCAGAAGCATGACTCTATACATCATAAATGACCTTCCTATCACCAAGGACTCATACAGATAGCCATCTCCCAACCAAGTGAGGATATACCAAGATTGACTCATCTGCCCAACCAAGTGGGGATACATGATAGGACAAGAACATTACATCATCCATCCCAGGCATAGTGGGGAAACAAAATAGGTCGTTACATGACCTTGATAATAAAAGATATACATGACATAGAGACAAAATATCTAAAACAAGATAGTTATCAGCAACTATCATCAGCAACATTTGTCCATCACCATTAGCAACCATGATCTCCCTCTGCACCTATTCCACTTGAAACAAAAACAACTGTGAAATTGTACCAAGATCTTCTAAGATAATGCCAACAATGCATTATTAGAAGTATATGCTCCCCCTGAACCTGTGCCAGATGATCACTGTTAGACCCATATCAGACTCTTTTCACCTTGAGTCTGTCCCACTGATATTCTTCAAACCAACATATACATGACTATATCCACAACAACCAACGTATGTATGTGGATATGCTTCATGTAACTCGCGTACAACCACTTTTATCTGAAACAGATAAGTATCAATGGCAAGAAGATGCATCCTACTCCTAGCTTTGGTGAATATATCAGCAGTGGTTTGGTGAATATATCAGCAGCGGTTTGGTGAATATATCAGCAACCTGTTCCTTGGGGGAACATACTCCAATTTGACCTTTTGTTCAAGCACTTTTTCACAAAGAAAATGATATTTGATAGGTATGTGCTTGGTCTTGAAATGCATGACAGGATTCTTTGAAATACTTATTGCACTTGTATTATCACATAGAATGGAGATGGGTGGAGTACAAGTGATTTGAATGTCTTGCAATGTTTGCATCATCCAAAGAAGTTGTGTGCAACAAGATGCAACAACCACATATTGTGCTTCAGTTGTAGATAATGCAATTGAACTTTGTTTCTTGCTAAACCAAGACACTAATCTGGAACCCATGAAGAATGCACCACAACTAGTGCTTTTTCTGTCATCCACGCTTCCTGCCCAATCTGCATCTTTATATGCATGAAGTGTAAGATCTGTATCTTTGGGATACCATAAACCAAAGCTTTGTGTCCCTTGAAGATATTTAAAAATTATTTTGACTGCTTGAAGGTGTGCCTCCTTTGGATTTGCTTGCAATCTTCCAACTATTCCCACTGCATGCATGATGTCTGGTCAGGTACCTGTTAGATAGAGCAGACTACCAATCATGGATATGTAGGTTGGTTGATGTACCATTGCTAATTCATCATTTGCGTTGAGGCTGCATCCTATTACCATAGGAGTACATACTAGTTTAGAATCTTACATTCCATAATTCTTCAAGATCTACTTGAAGTACTTGGTTTGTGATAGAAAAAGACCATCTTTATTTTGTTGAACTTGTAAACCAAGAAAATATGTGAGCTCACAAAGAAGGGACATTTCAAATTCTTTTTGCATTACCAAAGAAAAGTTTTGACTCATGGCTTCTTCATTACTCCCAAAAATGATATCATCAACAAACACAACAAGTATTAGCAATTTATCATTGTCAATTTTTATAAATAGATTCTTATCAGTTGATCCTTTTGAAAAATGTTGTTGATGAAGGTATTTGTCAAGACGATAATACTAGGCCCTTGGAGCTTGTTTTAGACCATAGAACGCCTTTCTGAGTCTACATACAAGTTTTGGATCATTTCCAAGGATGAATCCATCTAGTTTCTCAATATATACCTCCTCTTCTACATCTCCATTAAGAAAGGTAGATTTCACATCCATTTGATATACTTTGAACTTTTGAAAACTAGAAAGAGAAAGGAACATTCTTATGGATTTAATTATAGCAACAGGTGCAAAATTTTCTTCAAAGTCTATACCTTCTTGTTGAGCATATCCTTTACAAACAAGTCTGGCCTTGTTTCTAACAACTTCCCTATTTTCATTCAACTTGTTTTTGAATATCCATTTGGTTCCAATGATATTCTTATCATGAGGTCTAGAAACTAATTCCCAGGTATTATTCTTTTCAATTTGCTCAATCTATTCATTCATGGCCTTGACCCAGCATTCAGCTTTCCATGCTTCATGTACATTTTGCGGTGCGATGGAGGAAAGAAATGCTAGATAGCCTGAAGCTTCTGTAATAGTTTGTCTTGTCTGTGCACCTGCCTCTTTCTATCCCAAAATTTGAGTCTCTGGATGATTTTTCTGAACATATCTAGATGGAGTCTTTTCTTATACCGTTATCTGCTCTTCTGGTTCTTCATTGGTTTCTTCTTCTTCAGCATTAGTCTGATTTTATGTGGAAGGATAATCCTCATCTTCTTCCCACTCTTTAGTTTTTTACTTGCTTTGAATTTTCGCCTACTTCATTAACCACAACATCAATACCGTTATATACCTAGGGGGGATAATATGGGGTACCAAGGGAGGTACCCAAGGTAATAATGTAATAATGGGATGGGCCATAGTAATAAATAAGGTGGTTAACCCATGTCATGTAAGGGACCACAAGTAGTTAATAATAATGTAATGGGCCCATGGTATTAGTTGATGGTATGAGGGAACCATGGTAATGATGCATGGTATTGTATGTATGAGGCCTATATAAAGGCTAGAGACTCCACATGGAGCATATGAAGATGAAGAGAAGTATTCTTGTATGAACAGGCATATGGCTTGTGGAGTGTTCTCCTTCCTTAAGGAGTGAATGTATGGTGTTGCCCTACCATAAGGGTTTGATCAATAAAGTATCATTTCATATCATTTCTAGGTTTCTTTGAATTATCTCATATTTTTATATCAGATCTATAGTATTTCTGGGTTAGATCTACAACAATTGGTATCAGAGCTACAACAAATACTTTCAAAAATATTCCCTAGTATTTTATTATAACACTTGTATCCTTTACTTCAGGAAGAGTAACCAAGGAGAATGCCTTCATCTGCTCTAGGTTCAAACTTTCCAAGTTTTTCATTTGTCATTTGGATGTAACATTTACTTCCAAAAAATTTGAAGTATTTTACAGTAGGAGTCTCACCATACCAAAGTTCATGAGGAGTTTGAGTGTTGTTTACCTGAACATTTGTTTTATTAAGAATAGTGACAATAGCAAATGCAGCTTCACCCTAGAAGGTCGCAGGAGTTCTAGACTCATCTAGCATAGCACGAGCCATTTGTTGAATAATTCTTTTCATCTTTTCTACCACTCCATTTTGCTGAGGAGTCCTTGTGGTAGAGAATTCCCTTCTTATTCCATGTTCTTCACAGAAGTCAAAGAATTCATCCGATGTAAATTCCATTCCTCGATAAGATCTAAGGCATTTGATTTTGCGATCTGATTCATTTTCAACCAAAGCTTTGAAGGCTTTGAACTTTTCAAATTCTTTGTCTTTATGCTTTATAAGTCCTATCCAACACATTCTGGAAAAGTCATCAATGAACAATATAAAGTATTCTTCTCCACGAGGTGACTTTTTCCTTGATGGACCACATAAATCAGTATGGACAAGTTCAAGTGGCTTACTAGCTGATCCTTATTTCTTAGGGAAATGTGTTCTGGTTTGCTTACCAAATTGACATGATTTGCATATTGTATTTTCTGGAATTCTGATGTCAGGAAGATAGCGAACAACCTGGAATTTGCATGCTTTCCTTATCTGAGGGAAGCTTAGATGCCCCAATCTTCTATGCCATAGCCAGTGTTCATCATTTTTGCTTAGATAAAATTGTTGTTGTCCTCCCTTGAGTATGTATAAATTGTTTGGAGTTCTTATGCCTTTGATCATTGTTTCTCCTGTATCAAGCTCATGAACAACACATCCAATTGATCGAAATACTACCTCATTTCCTTGATGACACATTTGAATAACACTCAATAGATTATGATTTAAACCATCAACATACATAACATTCCTAGCTTTGACCTTTTATTTTAAGAGAACAGAGCCTTTACCTTGTATGACTGCAGGGGTGTCATTTCCAAACGAGACCTTCCTTTCCTTTTCTAAGGCACTATATGACTGAAGTTTTTATTTATCACCTGTCATGTAATTCGAGCATCTACTGTTAATGTACCATTGATTTTCTTGTCCTTCTGCATATAAGGTTATACCACATCGTTCGATTCGCGGTTCTTTCTTTTTCCATGTTTTGGGAACCAATGAGGCTTGCTCCTTCTGAGGTGTTTGCTGAAATTTACTCCTGCATTTAGAGTATTCATGACGAAAGTTGTTACAGATAGAGCATTCTATTTCATTTTCAAGAGTAGAAAATTTATTGTAGGTTCTTTTCATGATCCCAGTCAAATTCCTATGATTTCGTGCTTCTTTAGTCATGATGGTCTTGTAAGAAACACATTTAACAACTTTGTGTCGTATTATCACTCAAGTTGTCCTTAAAGCTCCTTAAAGGATACGGCCGAGGTAACCACAGACCAATCTTTGGACTGTAGGTCCTAGCCTACCAACAGTCAGAGAGGGCTCTCTCTTTATGATTTAGCTTTGTTGATGGGGATTTTAGGCTAGTTATTGAGTTCAAGGGGTTTTGTTTGATTTCAGTGGGATGGATGAAGCTTCCAAGTAGAGAGGTAAGTATAGTGTGAGAGTTTCAAACCATTGGGCGGGGAGTAAAGGATTAGAACTACTGACATGTTTTCTTGGTCACAAGAGAAATATGGAGCAAGATAACTACACATGAAACAAATTTCAAGGTAAATGGAGATGGATTGAAGGCTAAGTAATGAGAGGCAATTAAGAATCTCTCATTCGGCTTAACAGAGGGAAGGTGAATGAGCTCTATCTAGGAGCAATAAAGAATCCCTAGATAACCATCAAATATGAATGAAACAGAGCAAATACGAGCCATGAGGAATTCATATTTATGCCTGAGTCAGAAGAAAACATATAGAAGTCACAGAAACTTAGCATAGAGTGCAGCCACACAAATTCTAAGCTAATCTTTCTTTCTGTAACTTAGATGGTGATATATGTATGATAAGAACATGTATAAATTTAAACAGAGATAAGAGACACTTATTGGATCATGTTGCAGCACAAGAATTCCATATTCATTCTTCAGAACAGTAACAACACATCAGACAATCCATCCTCCAAGATTTTCAGTAGTCTTTGATTAAAGAAAACATATCAGATACACAGAGTGAGTCTCTCCTGGGGCAACTTAACCAACCAACCCTTTAAACAATGCATCAAGGTGGTTTATGTAGGGAAAATATCTAAAAATATTCATTATAGCAGATCTTAAACAGATCTGAGTAAAATGAGTTCTTTAACCTAATTTTGTCGTGAAATAAATGCAAGAATATATCTAAGTGCCGCGGTGGGCAGCTGCCTCAAAAATATGATTTGAAATCTGTCATTATGGCTCTGTGCGGTTCATTCAGCCATAACTGTGCTTTGGACTTTGATCCCCTGCTCTTGAGTGGCTTTGATGTGTATTAACTGTGATCTGAGAGCCTTTAAATGGCTATACCGCTTTCTTTGACTTTGCTTGGGGGCTTTTAATGTTCGCCCGCTTTGAACTGTTACTCTTTGCCGCTTCACTGATACTCTTTGCCGCTTCATTGATACTCTTTAATTTAATCAAGGCTTCATCTTTCCTCTAATACTCTTTGACACTTGAATCGGGCCATTTTCTCTCCCTCGTCGTGTTTGAAACTGTCAAATCGCCCCTTTTCTGCCCTTTCAAGGTAAGAATGGCTGCTGCAAATGATTTCCCTGGCTTTTGGAATGCTACTCGCGCTGGACGATTTGAATGGGAATCATAAATGAAGAAATCCTATCAAAACTGTGAATTTTCGGGCCTCTTGGAAGCCGAACGATATGAGGCTTTCCATTTTGGTCACTTTTCCTTAGCGATGCGCGAATAGCGCTCACGCATCTAAAACTGCCTCAGATTTTCATTCCGGGCTCTCTTTGTTGTGATTTGCACCCTTCGCGCCTTCCTTTAGTGATGATGTCAGCACGACGTCAGTATGACGTCAGCAGGGGGTCGCACTACATTAGTGACATGGTAGGCTGATGTGGCAAGATGATGGGGTTTTAACTTGGAGATCGGCAATCAGCAAGGACAGAGGGCAATGGTTTTTATATATGTGATGCGATAGGAGTGATCGATCTTGGAAAGGCGACATGGCATGCAGCTGTGTGATAATGGAAAATTTTGTGAAAATGAATGGATCATGATGCGATATTCTCTTGGATGCGATAGCAATATCGCACCAGCGAACGAGAGGGGGCGTATGTATATAGGTAAAAACCTTGCGACTGTCGATCGCGAAATTGCATCGGCCAAGCGATATCGGGAAAGTATAAAGGGGCGGGCCGATGAATGAATGTTGCGACCTCCAACAGTGATATCGCGTCAGAGGAGAGGAAGACTTATCGGAGGAGGGTTAATGTGATCGGAAAGTCCATTTACAGCTTTGGAAGGGATCTTGATGCATCAGAGTGAGTCTGATGGCATTTAAATGGGGGTTTTGTGTTTTGGAAGGAGTCCAAACACTTTAGGAAGATGGTTTTTTGAGTGAAAGGAGGGTTCTTACTAAGTTTCAAGTAAACTTAGTAATTCCCAAGCGATACTTATGGTTATATTTCAACCATAGGAAGGGATAAGTATATAGGGGAATTATTAACATAGCGTTAGTCAGGGGAGGGGAAAAAGATAAGGAGTTACATAATAAAGTTAGCAGTTAATATGAAATGTGATGAGAGAGCGCTAAGTATGCAAATCCTAGGCTATTAAGGGGAAAATGACTCGTATAGGAAATATAAGCATCCTAAAGCAAATCAGATCTTTAGTTAGGTAATGATATGGCAAATGATGAAACCTAAGAGAAATCAAGCAGATCTTGACCTCTTTGGGGAGGTTAGTAAATGATTTGGGGAATAAGAAGAAGGGGTAGTTAGTCATGTCTCGCTTGAAGTCCTCCAAGGGAAAATTGCATTTCATTTGTGATCTGAAAAGGTATAACACTTGAAAACATAAAATGGATCACACAGCTTGATTCTGCAACAACAAAACTACTTACCCAACCTACTTGCCTAATATTTTCTCTTCTTTTGGTTTGGGTGCACTTGAACTAGCATACCCAGATTATCCCTTTTTTTTGCTTTTGTTGTCCTCCTATCTAAATCTACACTTATTTCTTCCAAGGGCCCAGATTAAGCAGTTGGGCTCCTTCGTTTCTCTACCTATCTTCAAATCTGCCAAGATTACACTATTTGGATAGATTTTCATTCTTTGCATTGTAAAACAAGAAATTGAAACCTAGGGAAGCCAAGATTAATCTGTTTGGCCCTCCCTTAACTGAAAAACTCATAAAAAATGGAACATAGCAGTGGCACTTAGACTAGCAGACTCTCATGGGCAATTCTCTGGTCTCTGTAGCAAATATGGAGCGTTGCAGCATGCAAAGTATGACATATTTGGCATGTAAAAATGTCGATCATGAAAGATGAATACCTGTTGTAGCAGGAGGCTAACAGTGGCTCCACTTGGGGATGGCTTTTCCTTGTGAAAAGCCAAGAACATCAGGTTAGACTGCCTTGATCTTCTATTGTTGCTGTAGGACTGAGACTTTCTTTGTGCTAATTGTTAAATGCATGGGACTTTGAAGTATGAGCAGCATTTTCCCTCAACTGAATCACTGCGAATATGAAGCACTGCCTAGTTTCTTCTACGTGCTTGATATTACATAAACTTTTGCTTGAGAACTGCCTTTTGCGATAAACACAAAAAGGGAACAAACTGGAGCAACTACTCTTAATTTTTTTTTTTGAACATGTTGTATATGTAACACTAAAAACGCTCCTCTGTTTTAATACTATTGACTGAAGAGATGGAAACCTGAATGAAACATTTTTAATTGAATTCGCTGTTATAAACAACAACACTACCCCTTTACCTTTGAGTACATTTAAAATACATCTAAACCTGCCTTGCGCACCCTTTGAAGTAACTTGATAATCGGGAGAAAATTTGAGGTGCTTCTCTTTGAAATTAACTTCAAATGAATAGAGGCTTCAAATGTTGTGCTCCTTTGGCTCTTTTCTTCAGAACTTTGAAATGGAGGACTTGCGCTACTCTGTCTCCATACTATGCTGCATGGCTACAATCAATCGAATTGCTTACGAAAAATAAAAGGAAAGCTCTGATATATACAAACACTAATGTACAGATATATACAGGGGCACCGTATCCCTTAAAAGGGGTCTCGATAATGTTTCAACATTCGGCCATTTACGGGGCCGTCTTCCACTGTGCTGTTATCTATAGTTTTGAGAAAATACGTGTTATTTCCTTCCACACCACTAATAACAAATGGGCCTTTCCATAGAAAATCAAATTTTGCATGCTTTCCCTTGTCTTCTCTTCGTGAGTCCCACCTTAACACTTTATCGCCAATATAGAAATCCTCAACTTTAGTCCTTTTGTCAAATGCTTTGTTTAGCCTTTCTTGCACAATTTGAGCTCTGTCATACACATGCTCTCTGGTTTGCTGAAGATGAATGGTTTGGTTAATTCTTCTTTGAACATCATTTGGTTCAGTTTGGATCTCTTGTAACAGCTTGATGATAGGAATACCCAACGAAGATGGAAATGTGGCCTCCATGCCATACACTAGCTCATAAGGGCTCATCCCAATGGATCTCTTTGTTGAAAGTCTGTCTGCCCACAGGGCATTTGTGAGCTTTCTATGGCAGTTATTCTTGTTTTCTTCTAAGATCTTCTTGATAATATTGATCAGGCTCTTGTTGGATGATTCGGCCAGGCCATTACCTTGAGGGTAATAGGTTGTAGAGTGGCCTAAGGTGATATGAAATTTATGGCAAAAATTGATCATCTTTTTGGATTTGAAAGCAGCAGCGTTGTCAGTGATGATCTTCTCAAGGCAGCCAAATCTGGAAAGGATATTGCACTCAAGGAATTGGATAATTGTGGAGTCATTAGCTTGCCTACATGGGATGGCTTCAATCCATTTAGTGAAATAGTCGGTGGCTGTTAAAATCCATTTGTGTTGGCCTAAGGAAGAGGGATGGATTTCTCCAATAAAGTCAAGACCCCATTGTTGAAAAAGTTTCTCGGTTGATATGGGCTTAAGGGGCAAGGGTAACAGCTTTCTTTTGCCCTCAAAGATTTGGTATTTATGACATGAGATAGCAAACCTCTTTATATCTGCAAATAGAGAGGGCCAATAGAAACCAGCCCTTAGAATTTTATCAGTAGTGGACTTCCAATATAGATGTCCTCCACAGTGCCTTGCATGGAATTCTTTCATGAAATTTTTAGTTTCATTCATGGCTAAACAATTGAGCAATATTCCCTCATGATTTTTCCAAAATAATGCAACATCTATGACACAAAACTTTGAAGCCTTCATCTTTAAAAATCTTTTCTTGGTTCTGGACAATCCTGGGGGAGCAAACAGGTTTAACAATACAAATTATATATCAGCATACCATGGAGATTGCAAAAAGGTTTCACTGATCTGTGGAGTCGCCAGCTCCTGTTCATTGTCCAGTTGGTTAATGTCTAAGGCTTGAAATTTTGTTTCAGACATCAGTTTGGCTAAACCTTGTCCCTTTATTAGCTTGGTTGGTTTTATTTCAATGTCATACTCAAGGATACTAGAAATCCACTTGCCTCTTTTGCCCTCTAATCCCTCTTGGGTTAATATGTCTTTTACAACAACATTTGGGACATAGGCAATCACATGTGAATATAAACTGTAAACTCGAAAATCTTTGATTGCTTTAACAAGGGCGTAGGCCTGCTTTCCATGATTTGGTACTTCAAGGGAGCATCTCTTAAGGCTCGGCTAAAAAATGCAATTGGCTTTTCAGCTCCTTGATCATCCTTTTGCAAAAGGACAACAGCTATGGTGTGCTCAGATGCAAAAGAAAAAATTGATAAAATCTTTGTCAAACTGAGGACTTGTGAGGACAGGGGATCGGGTTAAGGCAGCTTTGATACTCTCAAAGGCTTGTTTGGTTTCAAGAGACCATTTTACCTTGGCATCCTTTTTTAACATGTTGCTTAACAGTCTTATCCGTTCAGCTAGATTTGGGATAAATCTCCTTAGGAAATTGATCTTTCCTAGGAATGCTTGCAATTATTTTATATTTCTTGGATATGGGATTTGCAAAATGGCTTGGATCCTTTCAGGATCTATTCTAATCCCATCCTTTGAGATGATATGACCTAGTAGTTTACCTTCTTCAAGGCCAAAGAGAGACTTCTTGGGGTTCAAGGAAATGTCGTATTTCCTACATGTCATGAATATTTGCCTCAAATGTTTTAGGTGCTCTTGATCAAATTTGGAGAAAGGGGTTAAGTCATCGAGGTAGACAACTAGGAAATCATGTATTTCCTTGGCAAATGCAATATGCATTGCCGTTTGAAAGGTAGCACCAGCGTTTTTAAGTCCGAAAGGCATTTTCACATACTTCAATGTTCCCCACAGTGTGGTAAAGGCTGTCTTGTCTTGGTCATCCGAGTGAACCAGTATTTGATTGAAACCTGAAAAGAAATCTAGCAAAGAGATTCTTGATGACCCCACTAATCTTTGTAGGATGTGGTCCATTTTTGGAAATGGGTAGTGGTCTTTTAGGGAGACTTGGTTTAAATTTCCTAGATCTACACATAGCCTAATCTCACCTATCTTCTTTCTTGTGGGAACAAGATTGGATACCCATTTAGAAAATTTGATGGGTGCTATGATACCTGCTTCAAACATCCTTTTCACTTCCTTTTCAATCAAAGGAAGGAGTATGGGATTGATTCTTCTAAGTTTCTGTTTGAAGGGCTTTTGATTTGGTTTCAAGGAAATGGTGTGTTGGATCACTGAGCTGTCATAGGACTTCAAATCCTCATAACTCCAAGAAAATACATCTTGGAATTCTTTGAACAAATCAACATATTTGGGCTTTTGATCAGTTGGCAAAGATTGAGATAGTTTGATCATTTTGGGCTTCTCTGTTGTCCTAATGTTATGTTCTTATATAGCAGTGTTTAGGGGCTGTATTTTTGGCTTTTGGGAACATCATTAGCATCAAACATATCTTATAACGGAGTGAGGCCAGCAGGGAAAAAAATTTCTTTTAGATCAACGATTTCGGCCTCTATTTCGGCTATTTCCTCCAAATGCAACTGTTTCAGCTCTTTTATGTTTGCATTGTCGAAAATAGTTGGGTTTAGGATTTGTTTGGCTGTTACTGTTGTTACAGCCTGCTGATTTTCATTTGTTTGCTATTGTTCATCCGTCATGGTATCCATGTCAATGTTAGTATTTGAAAACTCATCCTCAAGAGTGAGGAAATTGTTAATTTGTTCATCACTTTCAAACACTTGCCAATCTTTAACATTATTTGGGATAGCAGGCCTATGTTTTATCTCGGCAGTGAAATGATGATTTGGCTCAAAGGGAAGCTTGCATGTACTAGCAAAAGTTTCTAGGCTATGTGCGTGAATGTTATGATCTCTTGAGATCTTAGCAAGCGTGGATTCAGTGAATGTATTGAGTATATTAGTTGCAGCAGTCCTATAGGCCCTCATTCTATTGTCATTAGTAACAAAGTTGCCTTTCATTTGTTGGAATACTAGGTCGGAGTCACCTAGAATAGACACTTTGGCAGCTCCTAAAGCTCTGAGCAGCTTAAGGCCTAAGAGGAGTGCCTCATACTCGGCCATGTTGTTGGTGCATTTGAAATTTAGTCTGTAGGCATGACCTTCTGCATGATTGTTATGTGTGTTGTGAATCCATATTCTAGCCCCTGCTCCTAACTTGTTTACTGAACCATCAAACTCTAAATACCATGTGATTTCTTGCTTGTGGTTAGTATTGAGAGTTTCAGTCATTTTAGGATTGGGCAGACCTGAGTCTCATGTTTGGCGAGGTTCTTCTTGTGTGTTGGTTGCATTGGCTGTTGTGACAGTCTTATGGGTATGTGCAACCGATTCTTCATTGATGTGTGCTTGTTGTTATAAAGCCAAAGGTTTGACATCAGTTAAAGGGCGGCTATCATTATTAAACAAAATAAATGAATCCATATCAATATGGATTGAGTAGATGGGGAAGTTTTGTGGCTTATCCTCGCTACTCACCATATATTTCATGAGTGTTTCTCTATATAGTCTTTTTGGTTGCTCAAAGACTGATATAGTGGTGTAAGAGAGGTCTAATTGAAGCGATCCTTGGAGTTTTGCTCCCCAAGATTTTGATAGGAGCATGTCGTATTTTGGTGGAATATCAGCAACCACCACATCCATGAGGATTGTCTTGTTAGGATATTGGACTAAGGAGACACACAAATCTTTGATTAAGCCTAAACACTTGACTTGACTTGAGTCAAAGGAGAATAAATCTTTGTATGGCCTGGTTACATCAAGGTTTAGTTTTTCCATTACCGCTTTGGGCATAAGATTGTGCGATGCACCTGAGTCAAACATTGCGTTATGTAAAATTTTATCATGGATATGCAAACTGATATAAAATGGCAAAACTACTCCATTGACTATTTTTCCATTGACTTCTGGGCCAAAGAGCAGCTCTGGGGTATCATCTAATACATTTACATCATCCTTAACCTTTGGCATTTGTAACGATCTTTGTATTTGCTGCCTATAAACATCATGCTTGGCAAGCTCTGAGAGGGGGATGGATATCTTAAGTTTTCCAATCTCTGCCTCTAAATTAAATGGATTTTCCAGTGGAGTCTTGGTGTTGATGATGGGAGATTTCTCTTTTTCATTGGAATTATCATCAATTTTCTCTCGTTTTCCAGCGTTATGGAGAGTAATCGCTTGCGTTTTTTGCAGTTATGGGTAGGCTTTTTGGAACATTTTGCACATCTTCCTTTGAGGGAAAAGGCACGATAGGATGTTTTTTAGAAGGTTGTTCGATAGTTATATCATCTATAGTTACATGTTGTGGGTTTGGGACAAATTGTTCAACGTGTTCTGTTATAATGGCCTTGTCTTTGATTTTATCGGGATGTTGTTTTTCCTTTGGTTTGATGGGCTTGGGCACATCAATCATTCTTGTTCTTAGCTTATATTGCTTGTTTAGCTCATAAACGACTGGGTCATAAGCTTCTTCAAAGTCGAAAGATTCTTGGGTTTGAGTTTGGCATTGATGCATGTTATCGTTATTTTGGTCTTCTTTAGTTAAGAAGACGTGTTGCTCGTTCTTCAAACCCATTAGGTTTATGTGAGTGTCTTCCATGGGCTCATTAGTTGTTGATGTCTCAGCGTAATTTTCTTGGAACAGAGGCCTTATTTCACGGTCTGGGCTCGCCCTTCCAACATTTGGGTTTTGATTCCTTCTGAAGTTCGGGTTCCTAACAGCTTTGGTTTGCTGCCCATCCCATGATGATTTTTTTTCAACGTTGTCCACTCTGTCTACTAGCCTATGCATGCCACTGATAAGGGCATCCAGCTTTTGGTCTATTTCTGAGGGTTCCTCCTTAAAGGTTGTTCTCCTCTCTGTTCTGGCTCTGTTTCTTTTGGCAATTAAATTTGCCTCCACGGTGACAGCCACATTTTGCATTTCGGCAAGGCTGTTAGGGGCTCTTTCTTTTAACTGGTAGGCCATATATGGGTTGAAACCATCAGGGAATTTATACAAGGCAAGGTCAGGTGGAGGTCTTAAGTTCTGTGGTATTTCACTGTAGACATTATTGAATTTTGCATAATAGTCCAAAATGGTCTCTTGAGGACCTCTTTTAATTGTATCGTATTTGGCTAGTATGTGCAAGGGGTCTTTCTTTTTCTCCCATCTATTGATAAATGACTGGTACAAGGCTTCTAGGTCTGCTATGGAATTAGCTGGGAGTGCTCTAGAAACCAAGTCCTGACATCGCCTGTCAAACTTTGGACAAAAATCTTCATTCTCACCCCATCATCATCAATCTCATAGCTTTCAAAGTAATCCTGCATTTTCTTTGTATGCTAAAGGGCTGTGTAGGCACTTGTGCCATCAAAATGAGTTATTTTAGTCAGGTAATCCTGAGGCATAGCCTCGAGGTCAGCAGGCAGCTGTAGGGGTGCATATCTATTAGCCATATTAACAGGTATAAGCGGGGCAACAGGGATAACTGGAACACCTGGAACAATTGGGATAACAGGAGTAGTAGTGTGCGCAGTGAACAAAGGTGTGGAAAGAGTGCTTTGAGAGGTGGATAAAGAACAAGGGGAACTAGGAGTTGAACGAAATAAAATTTTGACAGGGGTGGGAACATCGCTTGGCCGAACTATCTCAGGACTAGAATCAGCAAAATCTTCTTTTCGCTCTAATTTACTGAAGTTTCTTGGGATTAAATTCGGATTTTCAAAAACAGCTGGTGGATTTGGGTCTGGGTTTGACCTGGTATTATGTATTTTCCTCTTAGGAGCCAGCTTCTAACTTGTTTTTTGGAGATTTTTCTAAGAAAGTGGGTTAGAAAGAAACTTTTGGAAGTCAAATTCTTTCCCAGTGGAGCTTTCCAACTTGATTTGTGAAATTATTTGAATAAGTTCCCCAATTGAGTCGCCATTATGTTATGACTCAGGTTGTCCTTAAAGATCCTTAAAGGATACGGCCGAGGTAACCACAAACCAATCTTTGGACTGCAGGTCCTAGCCTACCAGCAGTCAAAGAGGGCTCTCTCTTTATGATTTAGCTTTGTTGATGGGGATTTTAGGCTAGTTATTGAGTTCAAGGGGTTTTGTTTGATTTCGGTGGGATGGATGAAGCTTCCAAGTAGAGAGGTAATTATAGTGTGAAAGTTTCAAACCATTGGGCATGGAGTCAAGGATTAGGACTACTGACGCGTTTTCTTGGTCACAAGAGAAATATGGAGCAAGATAACTACACATGAAACAACTTTCAAGGTAAATGGAGATGGATTGAAGGCTAAGGAATGAGAGGCAATTAAGAATCTCTCATTCGGCTTAACAGAGGGAAGGTGAATGAGCTCTATCTAGGAGCAATAAAGAATCCCTAGATAACCATCAAACATGAATGAAACAGAGCAAATACGAGCCATGAGGAATTCATATTTATGCCTGAGTCAGAAGAAAACATATAGAAGTCACAAAAACTGAGCATAGAGTGCAGCCACGCAAATTCTAAGATAATCTTTCTTTCTATAACTTAGATGGTGATATATGTATGATAAGAACATGTATAAATTTAAACAGAGATAAGAGACACTTATTGGATCATGTTGCAGCACAAGAATTCCATATTCATTCTTTAGAACAGTAACAACACATCACACAGTCCATCCTCCAAGCTTTTCAGCAGTCTTTGATTAAAGAAAACATATCAGATACACAAAGCGAGTCTCTCCTGGGGTAACTTAACCAACCAACCCTTTAAACAATGCATCAAGGTGGTTTATATAGGGAAAATATCTAAAAATATTCATTATAGCAGATCTTAAACAGATCTGAGGAAAACAAGCTCTTTAAACTAATTTTGTCATGAAATAAATGCAAGAAGATATCTAAGTGCCGCGCTGGGAACTGCCTCAAAAATATGATTTGAAATCTGTCCTTATGGCTCTGTGCGGTTCATTCAGCCATAACTGTGCTTTGGACTTTGCTCCCCTGCTCTTGAGTGGCTTTGGTGTGTATTAACTGTGATCTGAGAGCCTTTAAATGGCTGTACCGCTTTCTTTGACTTTGCTTGGGGGCTTTTAATGTTCGCCCGCTTCGAACTGTTACTCTTTGCCACTTCACTAATACTCTTTGCCGCTTCACTGATACTCTTTAATTTAATCAAGGCTTCATCTTTTCTATGATACTCTTTGACACTTGAATCGGGCCATTTTCTCTCCCTCGACGTGTTTGAAACTGTCAAATTGCTCCTTTTCTGCCCTTTCAAGGCAACAATGGCTGCTGCAAATGATTTCTGTGGCTTTTGGAATGCTACTGGCACTGGCCTATTTGAATAGGAATCATAAATGAAGAAATCCTATTAAAACTGCGAATTTTCGGGCCTCTTGGAAGCCGAACAATATGAGGCTTTCCATTTTGGTCATTTTTCCTTAGCGATGCGCGATTAGCGCGATGCGCTAATCGCGCATCGAAAACAGCCTCAGATTTTAATTTCGGGCTCTCTTTGCTGTGATTTGCGCCCTTCGCGCCTTCCTTTAGTGATGACGCCAGCATGACATCAGTATGACGTCAGCAGGGGGTCCCAGTACGGTAGTGACATGGCAGGGTGATGTGGCAGGATGATGAGGTTTTAACTCGGAGATCGGCAATCGGCAAGGACAGAGGGAAATGGTTTTTATATATGTGATGCAATGGGAGCGATCGCCGATCTCGGAAAGGCGACATGGCATGCGGCTGTGTGATAATGGAAAATATTACGAAAATGAATGGATCACGATGCGATATTCTTTCGGATGCGATAGCAATATCGCATCGGCGAATGAGAGGGGGCGTATATATATATAGTAAAAACCTTGCGACTGCTGATCGCGAAATCGCATCGGCGAAGCGATATCGGGAAAGTATAAAGGGCCAGACCGATGAATGAATGATGTGAACTCTGACAGCGATATCGTGTCGGAGGAGAGGAATACTTATCAAAGGAGGGTTAATGTGATCGGAAAGGCCGTTTATAGCTTTGGAAGGGATCTTGATGCATCGGAGTGAGTCGAATGGCATTTGAAGGGGGTTTTTGTGTTTTGGAAGGAGTGCAAACACTTTAGGAAGATGGTTTTTTGAGCGAAATGAGTGTTCTTACTAAGTTTCAAGTAAACTTAGTAATTCTCAAGCGATACTTATGGTTATATTTCAACCAGAGGAAGGGATAAGCATATAGGGGAATTATTAACATAGCGTTAGTCGGGGGAGGGGAAAAAGATAAGGAGTTACATAATAAAGTTAGTAGCTAATATGAAATGTGATGAGAGAACGCTAAGTATGCAAATCTTAGGCTATTAAGGGGAAAATGACTCGTATAGGAAATATAAGCATCCTAAAGCAAAGCAGATCTTTACTTAGGCAATGATATGGCAAATGATGAAACTTAAGAGAAATCAAGCAGATCTTGACCTCTTTGGGGAGGTTAGTAAATGATTTGGGGAATAAGAAGAAGGGGGAGTTAGTCATGTCTCGCTTGAAGTCCTCCAGGGGAAAATTGCATTGCATTTGTGATATGAAAAGGTATAACACTTGAAAACATAAAATGGATCACACAGCTTGATTCTGCAACCACAAAACTACTTACCCAGCCTACTTGCCTAACATTTTCTCTTCTTTTGGTTTGGGTGCATTTGAACTAGCATACCAGATTACCCCTTTTTTTTGCTTTTGCTATCCTCCTATCTAAATCTACACTTATTTCTTCCAAGGGCCCAGATTAAGAAGGTGGGCTCCTTTGTTTCTCTACCTATCTACAAATCTGCCAAGATTACACTGTTTGGATAGATTTTCATTCTCTACATTCTAAAACAAGAAATTGAAACCTAGGGAAGCCAAGATTAATCTATTTGGCCCTCCCTTAACTGAAAAACTCATCAAAAATGGAACAACTTCATCAAAATGGAACATAGCATTGGCACTTAGACTAGCACACTCTCATGGGAAATTCTCTAGTCTCTGTAGCAAATATGGAGTGTTGCAGCGTGCAAAGTATGACATATTTGGCATGTAAAAATGTTGATCATGAAAGATGAATACATGCTGCAGCAGGAGGCTAACATGTCCAAAGTTATGACATGAAAAACATTGGCCATTAAAGAAATTCCTGCGATTATCAAATCTACTGACCTGATGATTGTAGTTTCCTTTAACATTCATTCTTGAAGCAAATTGAGAATGATTTACCTGAGGTTGTTTATAGCTTTCTATTCATCCTTGAAGTAGATTGAACTCAATTTACCTGGTGATCTGCTTTAAGCCTCTGCTAACGATTGTCAACCTGTTCACTTCTCCTTGCTACATCAAGATAGCTTTTGGAGGTTGATGGTTTATGTGTTTGAGATGGTTCTTTAGTATATCTAAGACCTATATTTATCAGAGGAGAACGCTGCACTTTGATAATTTCATATAAAGTTTTTGATCCTTTAGCAAACCTAGGATTGAGAGCTTTTGTTTCTCAATTTCTTTTCTTAGACCCACAATTTCACATTCTAACTTTTCATTGTGTTTTTCCCTTTCAACAAGTTGGAATGTCAGAGTATCTATAACCATATTATTTTCTTCTAAACAGATATTAAGTTTCGAAATTTCTTCATAGAGACCATCTTCATCTAAAGCATCCAAGAAATCATCATCTTCAAAAGCCATCAGAAGTCTGTAATCATTATTATTTTCATCTTCATCACTATTTGGTAAACCATCACTATCTTCATGCCTATAGTAGCTCTTCTTATTTATACTTTGTTTCCTATTCCATTTTGCTGATTCCTTAACTTTATCAAGCTTATCTTTGTGAGGACATTTGGTAGCATAATGACCTACTCTTCCACACAAAAAACATTTGAAAGGTAGTTTACCTCTGAATCTTCCAGAGCCTCATTGAAGGTTCTTGACAAAGTTTGATTCTTCCTCTCCTTCTGATGTATGTCTTGACTCATTGAGTTCTCCTTTTCTTGAAGCTTTGAGTGTGGCTTCTCTCATATCTTATGGACCCATTTTTCCCATTTTGAAAGCAGTTAGGATTCCGTGCAGCCGTGACATAGTAATACTCTGAAAATCCTGCTTTTCTTTTATGGCAGAAACTTTTGATTCAAACTTAGAAGACAAGGATCTTATAACCTTTTTAACTAAAGTAACTTCTTTTATCTCTTCACCCAAGTTTTTCATGTGATTAAGAATCTCATTTATACATAATAAATAATTAGATACACTTTCATCATTGTGCATTCTGAGAGTTTCATATTGAATTCGGAGAGATTGTAGTTTTTCACGTTTTACCTAATCGTCTCCTTCATAGCTTAGAATGATCTTGTCCCATATTTCTTTGGTGGTTTTGAGCTCCATAACCTTTACGAATTCTGATTGTGAGAGACTTCCCTATAGAGTATTGACAACCTTTGCATTTGTTTCATAATGCTTTTTACCTGCCGTATCTGTAGGAGTTGCTGATGGAAATGTGTATCCTCCTTCCACGATATCCCAAACTTTGTTCCAAGAGATTGAAGATAGGTTGTGGTTCTTACCTTGCAATAGACGAAGTTGCTTCCATCAAAGATTGATGGCCTAATGGATGCCTCTCTTTCGTTGTTGCTCATGATGATAGATCTTCCTTCAAGTGATCAAGCTTCTTCTGAAGGAATTGCTCCAATACCAATTGTTGGAAATAATACTTGGGGGGGTGAATCAGTATTAGCAACTTAACAATATTTCATTTCCATAATCAGATTTATATAAGCTACTTCTGTTAATGCAACTTGTGTATATACGTGATTGCGTTTAGAGAAACCAGCGTATACCTTGTAAACTTATTTATTAGTTAGTTGATCTTTAATATGTGAATTAGAACCATATAAGCAGTAACAGGTACAGTAAAACAGAGCAGACAATCACACACAAGAACACATGATATAAGGTGGAAACCCAATGTGGGTGAAAACCACCTGCTGCAATTCGTCTCTATCTTCTTTTCATAAGAAACTTCTCTTTACAATATTTTTCTACTGGTGTAGTCTTATACCAGTACGCAGGCTTCTACCTACAGAAGGCTATAACCTTCTCTCATTCTCTAGCTTCTCTTGGAAGGGAGCTACAACCCCCTTAGCTCTTCTACTAGCTGATGTACTAGTACGTAGGTGCTAACCTACAAAAGGCTACAACCTTCTCTTTTCTTCTAGGAACCACGTTTCATAAATTTTCAGACTGGATCCATCAATAGCATCAATCAAACATCAAAATATATCTGCATCAATCAGTCTCCCTTGCACTAACCAAAACTGAATCAAACAATCAATTCTCTGAACGCTGTAACTAGAAGACATTAACAGTACCAGAACCCAACCAAAACCCAGAACACTGCAACAGTAAACAATAAACAGAAGTTAGCAAACCTGCGTATACGCTATTCTGAATTACCGAACCAACGTGTATACGCACCTTTTATATATTGAACCTGCGTACAGATCTGTAAAATATGATTTACCATTTTCAACTATTCAGACATCAATTTATACCCAGATCATCAAAATTTATAGATCAAGACATGTGCTAATTATAAAAGATCAAAAACCACACAAAGATACTTCTTTTCAAGCCTTAATATCTTGACCCTTCAATAGAGCTTATCCTTCTTCAAGCGCTCAGGTTCCTCCTTGATTCAAATCCAGCTATGTACCATAACCCATTCACCAGTATTCTAGATCTTGCTCTTCATTAGATATTCAATACTTGAGTGCCTTTGCCTAATGATCTCCTCCTTCTTTTATAGTCTTAGGCCTTACTCAATACCATGGTCCAAAACCACTTAGATTCAATACCTTGGACCAAATACCTGGGGTCAATCACTTCGATCAAGATACCTTGGATCAATACCACGGGTCAAAATACCAGGGACCAAATACCATGGACCAAAACCAAGTTTTCAACATGTACGCACCTTTCCTTGCGTGAAAGTGCGTGTATACGCATACGCGCCTTTTGGTCGGAGAACCGACGTGTATAAGCGGCTTGGTCAAAGGGAACCTGCGTATATCTCTCTTTCCTTCATTCTGAGAGCCTGAACTGTGATCTGTCATCTAAGAGAGTTGTCGTCAAGGACAACACTTATGTCATAGCGCCAAACCTGTGTTATAATGCCAACAATTTTTGTGTTGATATATGGCCTAATAGATGAGAGGTGAATATAATGGAAACAATAATGGTTACCGTGGATCCAATGGTGGTAGCATAGTGATGATGTTGATATGACTATGTAGCAAATATGGTAGAATAGAGGCACTACATGAGCCAAGAACTAGTGGTTGAGTGGTGGCTCAAAATTGAACTCCACACATGGGAATCTAACTTGTGGTGTTTTTTTAACCCAATCTTGAGAGCAGCACCCTAGGAAACCTAGGAAAATATCAATGACAATATCATATATTACTATGTCAAGATTGCATCTATGTAGTGCCTTTTTTTGAGTAGATAAATAATAGCAAGAGTTATTGTAATGGTGTAAAGGAAAGGACAAGTAGGAGAAATAGGTTGAGTACCCCTTCTAGGTAAGTATTTATGGCTTCTATCCCCACCATCGTAGTGGCTGGATGGGTATGAATATTTTTTGTATGGGTATGGTCCACATTTTCATATCACTTTTTGGTGACATACCCATAGTGGCGACCAATAGCTATTGTACATGTTCTTTGTAATTTTGAAACTATGACACATAGACACACATATATGTGCATGTGGACACACATATATACATATATACTATTTTTATGGTTATCTCTTGATATTTCCATATGATGGTGCGTGTTTCTACCTTTTGATGTGCTTTCCATGTTTTTACAGTGATGATATTAGATGCATTGAAATGTATGATGCATTGTGAGAAAAATAAAATAATGTGGTAAATGTGAGTGTAATATTTCAATTACAAATTACTTCAAAAAATATGGATCACAAACATAGTAAAAAATATTCAACTATGCAATGAGGAATTTATAATCAAGATAAAAATTGAGGCAGAATATATAATGTTCAACTACATCATCAAACATTCTAATCATGAAAATTACTCTCCTTGGTTATTGATTGTTGTCTCAAGCATACACCACGTGACTAGAACATTTTATGTGAGGATTAATAAATGCACTAAACTATGAAGGAAAAAATTAGACTCCATCAATTGAACCAGTCAACGAATTTGATGTGATATACTAGCTAATGAATCATTTGATAAATAAATAAATTAAAGTGATTAGGGAACGATAAAATCTATGTCATTGTAAAAAAGAATTAAAATTCCTACTGAATTTATGAGTTATAATGTACGTGTGATTTGTTTTTGGGAAAGTTGTCACTTGAAGGTAGAATATCTTCAAATACAACCTCTTTTTGTGGTATTTCAAAATGTGTCCCTTAAGGTAACCAAGGATGTATGCTCCCAATTTTATGTATTTATTGATGGTGAAATGGCCTTGTCAAAGAGTCTTGAACTTACTTGGACCTAATGTATCGTTGAAAACATCATAAGCAAGGATAACATCACCTTTATTAAATGAATGGCATTGGAATTGCTAGTCATAAAAGGCTCTTGCAACCCTACTTGAGGATAGAAGGTAGGCATTGATATCTAATTGGAAATAGTTCTTAGTGTGTGACATAATCCCATTAGATGTGGAAATGCAATAGATGTGTGTGAAGTCATTTGTGTTATGGGATCTAGGAGGAAGGGGAATATCCTACCAAGGATACTCTAGGGAGTTACTTAGGATAGGAGGTCGAATATCCTATCAAGGATACTCCAAGGAGTTAGTTGGGATATGAGGTGTAACCCTATTTTGATAGGGAAAGGGAGGGGAGACTATGGTGTTGTTGTTTTGATTATTATTCTCATATTGTTCTCATAATATGGGATCACAAGTAATCATTTAAAAGGAGAATGATGAAATAATTATTATTTGTGATCAAGAAATGATATAGTGAGTTATGTAATTATGTAGACTAATTCTAGAAATCTACGTGAGAGTGAGAGATTATGAGAAACTAGAGAAGTTAGGTATAGAGATTTGATGAGAGATATATAGAGATATTGTGGAGAGAGTGATGTTGTTGTTATGGTCACCCATTATATATAAAGAGACTATATGTATAACAAAAACCACATGGGAATGATAGTTTATTAATATAATTCCTAATCTTTCTAGGTATAATTCCTCATGTCCCTTGTTTTCATGATATAATTTATAAATGTATGTTTACAAATCAAATGCTCTAATTTCATCATTTTCATAGATAGATGTATTCTCCATATTATATACAATGTAGAACCTTTTTTATCTTATTATAAAAATTTCTAAACTATTATTTATTATTTTTGATTAATTTTATACTATAATTCAAATTGAAAAATCATAATATTATTATTTATATTCCTTTTAAAAAAATTAAACAATTTTTCTTATTTTTAAGTAATTTTAAATACTTATTCCATTTAACAGTTAGTATCAACACTAAAAATATGCTTGGCATAAAAAATAATTAATAACTCCTAATCATAATAAAATCAACTAATTAAACTCACACTATGTTTATAATATAAGTAATGTAATTTAAGTTTGTGAACAATTTTGACGAATCACATTAGAAGATATAATATATAAACAATTAAGAACCATTTTAACAATATTAAAATTTAATTAATAAGCACATAAAAAATTAATATTTACAATATATAACAAGATTTTCAATCATGAATATTCACCTTATTTTATTATGGATATGATTCCTTTGTTACAATACCATGGACTAATACTAAGAGTCATCAATACCACATGTTCAAAAACCACAAATAATATTTTTCTAAATTAAAACTAAATACTTACAATAAACTTACAATATAAAAAGATTCATAACCATGGATATTCAACCTCATTTTACCATGGATATTATTACCTTGTAAATAGGGTTTCTTATAAATGGCAATCATCACAGTAGGAATATAAAACATATAATATTAAGCCCCAAGAGTTAGCTCAATCGGTCAAATCAAGTGCCTCCCCAATAGGAAGTCACAGGGTCGAATCCCGAAAGCTCTTGGGGTTAGGTCAGTAAATAGGCCGAGGGGTGTTGATGCCCTTCGGATGGCGTCCACTCAGTGTTAAATAACCCCGGTAGGGGCTATCCACCGACCTGAGGGGTGTTGATGCCCTTCGGATGGCGTCCACTCAGTGTTAAATAACCCCGGTAGGGGCTACCCACTGACCTATGTATCCGTGAACCAGTAAGTGAAAAAAAAATATATAATATTTAAATGTTACAGAAAACCTAAAAAAAACTATATATATATATATATATATATATATATATATATATTAAATTCAAAAAAATTATTAGAAAAATTGAAAAAGAAAAAGAAAATAAATTAAAAACTAACTAAAATAATAATAAAAAAAATAGATCAACAAAAATACAACTTTAAAGAAGAACAAAATATATATGAAAAACAATATTATATATTTTTTATTATAAAAAAATTTTAATTAAAAAAAAATAAAAAAATATATCATAAATATTCACATTTTAACAAATATTAAATTAAAAAAGAAAAAGTAGAAAAATAAAATAAAATAAAAAATTAATTAAAATAACATTAAGTAAGAAAATAATTTTAAAAGAAAATTAACAAAAACAATAATCAAGAATACTAATATATATAAAATATTAAATGAATATTAAAGATATTCAAGCAAATAAATCTACAAAAATAAAATTTCCAACACTACTAAAAGAATGAAACACAATTTTAGAATTATAATGTTATATAATTAAACAACGAATGAAATAAAAAAGGAAATTAGAAGGCATATATATAAATTACTATTTATTAATAAGAATAAAAAGAATCTAATGAATAAAAATAAATAGACAAGCACAATAGAATACAAAAATAACTTATTGAAAGTAGAAATCTACTAATCACAAAAAGGAGAACATAGGAAACCAAGAAAAGGGAAAAAGGGAAAAAAAAAGGAAAAAGACACAAGAGTGGGAGAGAAATAAAAATGACAATGTCTAGGAATAAAAATATGGGATTCAACAATTGTTGATCTTTCATCCATCATCTCTATTTAGGGTATTAGAACTTCTTCGAATTTAGAGAAGAAGAAAAGGGGAAAAATGAGAAGAAAAAAAGGGGAAAAACACACAAGAGTGGGAGGGAAATAAAAATGATAATGTGTATCTTTAGGGGGTGAGATAGAGAGATGGAGTAGGAGAGACAATGGGAGATAGAGATATAGATGGAGGATGTAGAGATATTCTTACACTGGAATCAATGCACACCATTAATCTAATTAATTTGAAATTCATGTACATCGTACATCTAGCTGTATCAAATCCGAAATCAACATCTACACTAAAATCAATGCATTTAGTGCAAACAACCAAATAGGATTAACAATCAACATCTATACTGAAATCAATGTGTCTAGTGCAAGTAATCAAATAGGATTAAAAATCAATATCTACACTGAAAAAAATGGATATAATGAAAGCAATCAAATATGAGTAGAAATCAACATCTACCATAAAATCAATGCATCTAGGGTAAGGTATTAAATATGATTAGAAATTGACATCTACACTGAAATCAATGCATCTAGTACAAGCGATCAAATAGGATTATAAAACAATATCTACACTAAAACCAATGCATCATGTGAAAGCAATCAAATAGGAGTAGAAATCAACATCGGCACTGAAATAAATGCATCTAGTGTAAGGTATTAAATAGGATTATAAATTGACATCTACAATGAAATCAATGCAAATAGTGCATGTGATGAAATGGGAATAGGAATCAACAACTACATTGAAATAAATACATCTATTTTAGTCAAAATCCAAAATATTCATGACTTTGGAGATCTAACTTCTATGCCTATATTTGTCTATGTGTGTCTCTTTCTTCTTCCCTCTCTCTCCACCTTCCATTTTATGTCTCTCTCCCCCCCTCTCCTTCTATATCTTCCCCTCCCTCTCTCTCCTATCTCTCTCTATCTTCCTCTCCCTCCCTTTCTCTATCTTTCTCTTCTTCCCTCTCTAGCCTTGCCATCTATATATATACCTCCCTCCATCTCTCTTTATTTTTCTCTCTATCTCTCTACACACACACACGCACGCACACACATATATATATCCCATCTATCTCTCTTCCTCCCTCCCTTTCTTCTACCCTCTCCCCTTCCCCATCTATATCTATATCTCCCCTTGTCTCTCATTTTCACCCCCAAAACATACACACTCTCTCTCCATATCTATATATGTCTCTCCCTCCCTCTTCCTAACCCCCCTCTCTCTCTCTTCTCTCCCCATCACTGACTCTCCCTTTCCACTCCCTCTCCACCTTTCTCTCTCTATGTCTTTCTTCCCCTTCCAATGTCATCTCTCTCTCTCCTCTCTATTTTTATTTCCTCTCTCTCCCCTTCTCTCCCACCTCCCTCCATGTCTCCCCTCCCAACATACACTCTCTCTCTCTCCACCATCCAACTTTGTCACTATGTCCCTCCCTCTTTCATTCTCTCTCCCCTCTTTCTCCATCCATATCTATATATCCCTATCTCTCTCTTCCCCTTCTTTCCCTATCTTTATCCTCTCATTTTCTCTCTCTTCCCTCATCTCCTCTCTCCCTCATTCCATCTGCATCTCTCCCTGGTCACTCCCTTAGTCCCCCTGCCTCTCTCCCCCTCCTCTCTCTCTTCCTTTCTCTCTCTCATTGTCTCTCCAAACTCTATGTGTCTCTCCCCCACTTTATTCTCCCTTCCATCTAACTCTGTTTCTTAAATATGATCCCATTGTGTTGTATTTAAGAAATTATCTCAATTAAAAAATATATATAATTGGTTGTAAAATATTAAACCTATATTCTGAATCAACCATGTAAAAGAAAATACAATAATAAAAAACTTAAAATAATCATGCACTATATTTCCTCTATCATTGTTAATCACTTTGCTTTCTCACTTCCCTTGGATCCTTGGTTATTATGCATCTATCATGGTTATTATAATATTACTTGTATTATATAAATTTCACATATGTATATATAAAAGTATTCTCATTTTTTAATTTATTAAAGCTTCCATTTAATCTCTATGGGAATATTGTGAGTATTCGTGAGGATGGATGGTTTAGATATGCCTCAAAAGTAATTATAACATTTTTTTCTCTTAGATTAATTTAAAAATGTTGTAAAATTAAATTTAAATAAAACATTTGTAAAATATTTTGATTTTGAAGTAAGCGATGGTTTTTTGGCATGTGGTATTGATAAGCAATGGTATTGATAAATCATGGTAGTAGCCCATGCTATTATAATTTTATTCTCTCCTCTCCCTCTTTATATTTCTCTTGTGGGTATTGGCCCATGGTGTTGTAAAAAAACCTACTTAGAAGTTAATAATATCCATGGTAAATATTCATGACTAAAAATCTTGTCATATTGTAAATATTAAGTTTTTATCTACTTATTAAATAAATTTATAGATGGAACACATCTATGTTACTTATTACAAATATTTACTTACGTCACATTTACACATGTGCCCTACACTAGGGTGTAGAGCTACTCTGGCTCAAAAAGTGAATCGGTGAGGGGAAATGTTACATAAAATATAATATTATAATATTATATGTTACCCAATATTTATAACCACCCCCGCATACTAAATAGTGTGGTGGGGGTGAATACTAATTAAAATGTAATATTTTTAAATTTTACCTAATATTTCACGTCACAACCCACCCTAAATATTACATTCTACTCAATATTTCCCGTGAGTCCTACTATTTTTATAGTTGACATCAAACTAACATGAATCTAGGCTAGTTTAATCCCCCCTTAAAAAGATTATATTTGAGAGGAATTCCATGAGCCAATACCATTAGTCATTTTATTATTATTATTTAATTCTTATATGGTTAATTTTTTTTTTGTTATTTTAAATTTTTTTCACCAAGTTACAATGTTTACATTACATTAAGTTACACATCTCTACTATATTTTAATTTTAGTTTGACCTAGTCAAAATGTTAAACATTATATTACTTTATGTTGCACATTTCTAGCATACTCTAGTGTAACATCATAAAACATAAAACCAAAATTTTTAACTTTATACTCTTGAACTTTACTAAGTGGCAAATATTATGATTCTTGGTTTTGGGTTATGGCATGGGTTTAAGGTGTATTTAAGACACTATCCTCCATATTAGCATACAATCCCGCCTTGGAGTAATCTTTGTTGGCATACTTCCTTGTTAAATGAAATGCATTAAACAGAGAGGTGAATCGAGGTTTGGGCTGAAACTTGCATCATTTATTTAATAATTTGACTCAGCAGAAGGGTCTCGAATATGGAGGCAGCTGGCATACTTCACACCGTAGGATCGGTTCATGATCTCGGCTCTCATGCTCTAGGATGATCACCGTGAATGATTTTGGGGTCGTTGTAAGTGATTTTCATTTGGTAATGCAAAGGGGAACTTGTGGCTCGGCTCTGCAGCTTGACTAAGGTTTTGATGGAGAATGGTGGTGTTAATTCATTTTTCTTGTCCCGACGAGGTCCAACAGACATCCAAGTACTGTAATGTAAGTTTTAGTTTGCTAAATCCCTCCTGGAACTTTTATTTTCAAAATGAAACAATCCATCTCTGCTCATCTAGTTCTTGGCATGAAGGTGACTCAAATATTTGTTGGTCTGCTCGCCCCAAGGAAGACGAGGTCAGAAAATATACGGTGTTTTGGGGGTAATGACCCAGGCCAATTGTAGGGTTTCTTTCCATTCTATTTTGTCTATTGTGAGCCACTAATGACTGTCGCAGGGTTTCCAGATGCTCATCGCCTCCTTCCGTCCAGAATTTCTCCATCTCAGGTGAGAATGAACCCCTAAATATTTCTCTTTTTTTAACTTTTAATCCAATTTCGCTTCAGGGTTTAACTCCGGTGTTTTGTAAGTGTAGGTAAGGTTCTGGAAAATGTATTTCCGAAAGGGTTCAGGGTATGAGGGCTGCCTTACATCAATTTCCATCCTCTTATTACAAGTTGGTCTTTCATCAAGCCATGTGGAGAATTTACCACCTAGTAGATGCTCTCATACTTCAATTGATTGTGAAGATGTTCTGCGTTCTCGCATTTTAAGTTTCTGGTTTCTCGGGTTGGAGGAAAAGACCTCATGTTGTGGCTCAAGCTGGTGTTAGATCTGAAGATTCTATGAAAGAAGGGACAAGGGTTTCATTTCATGTATTCAAAAATGGAGCAATTCTCTGAACCAATGTGATATGGACTCGTTTAAGGGTTTAATTCCACTTTTTTTTTATTTCAGTTCTACATCCACATCTGTATATCTATAATAGTTCTATAATCTGGAATTCCTTTTGTTTTGGTTGGTCAACTTCCATCGTTGTATCTGTTATTTTTTTGTTCTTGATCAAATGTGCACCATTTAATTGATTTCATGATCCTAAGTCAAAGGTTCTCGTCTTTAATGGTTTGAAACCTAGATGTAAGCTTGGGCGGTTGGCTCATAATTTTTCCTTCATGACTCTGCCGAGAGCCACGAAAACTCTTGCAGATTGGATCTATTATTTTATACAATTCAAATTAAAGCTCAAGTTTAAGCTGTAATGAAATAACTTGCATTGATGATTCCATGAATGAAGTTTCGCTTTCCTTTTGCGTTTAACAAGCTATGCGTAGGTATTGTTATTCAGATCTATTGCTAATCATGTCTCTCGAAAGATTTATTATTCTAGAATGTATGATGTCGGTTTATTTTAATGCATGCTTAATTTTCTAAGATGCAAACCAAGGTTGGAATATAAATGGAGTATTCGATCTGTAGGCCATAAACTGTTCTTTTATTAACCTCACTAAATCAATAATATATTATTTTTCTGAAATGGTCTTGGGTTATTTTCCTAGGGAAGTTAAATCTATAGGCATTACTTCGTTATTATTCATTGATGTATAGAAAATGACATAATATATCTAATAATATAAAACAATATAATATTTCTAGTAATGAGTTCTGATGTTAACTATCCATTACTGAATAATAATAACCTCTTTCAGTTAATGAACTTTGTAAGTACTTCCTTTTCTTGGAAGGTCTTTCCACCCAGCCATGGATCTAGCTATTACATCCACATTCCCGCTCGGAGCTCTTCTTACTCCTCATAGTTAATAAGTTTGTTACAGTCTGGTATCTTGGGCACCCTCCGAGCTCTTCCTATTCCTGATAGTCAATAAGCCTATTGCAGTCTGGTATCTTGGGCACCCCGGAGCTCTTCCTACTCCTGACAGTCAATAAGCCTGTTGCAATCTCATATCTTGGGCATCAGGACCACAGTCCAGCCTCAATTCGCATTCCATTTCGAGTCTGATATCTTGGGCATGAAGACCATGGTCCAAACTCAAGTCACATATCATTTCGACTGTAATCCACATTTTTGACACTGGTTACTTTTATCCAGCTTGAGAAAAATGTGGGCAGCATAATTCCGGCTTACTTTTCTTTGTATTTCTTCCAACCCCTTAGGATTCTCCCTCTTTTCCCTTTTGAGGGAACAAATGAGCAACTGTTTGTAACTGTCTCAAGAGTTATTAACTATTTCTTTTGGTTCTTTGTTAAACTCTTTAAATTCTTAATTAATAAATAACAAGATATGTTCTCAGTTCTCACTCTTAATTCTTTAACTATCTATGTGAAACAAAGTAAAAGATTGAAGTAATATGTAAAACTTGGTTACAAAGTAAATATTTGTGGATCATAGAGTGTTACATATAGACATTAGATCTAGGCTCAATGAAGAAATTACATTTATTGCTTAATATGTTTTTTCTAAATTAATTTATCTAATTATATAAAGTTTGATATAAAATAAAAGTGAAAAATCAAGTATTTAAAAATGAGTGAGATTGATTTTTAAACTAAAGTTATTATTATTTTTTAAAATAACTTTACCCACAACATCTATTACATATAGATATATTAAAACAATTAATATTTTTATTTTCATTACTATAAATCACTATTATTATCATTCAAATTAATATTATTGTTTATATTAATAATAAAAAATAACAATAATAATAATAATAATAATATTATTATTATTATTATTATTATTATTATTATTAATAGAAACACCATTATTATCCTTTATATTAATATCATTAATACTCAAAGAAGGGGAAGGTGAGGTGGAAACAAGAATCATTCAATCACTAAGGAGGGATTGTGAAGGGTAAGGGATAAAGTCAAGGCATACGCTGGAGGGCTCATGCGCAAGTGAGGAACACACTAGAGGGATGTAATGACCCCAAAAGAACTGTAAATATTTTATTTACCGTTGTAAGAGAACGAAACTGAACAATATTGTTATTTTCTGTTTATTAAAGTAATATTATTAATTTTCTGGAATTATAAAGTGTTTGGAAATAACAGATTTTATAACTTCTCATGGGAGAAGTTGAAAGTAGTCACTTGCCTATAGAAACCTAATTACCTCCCCTAACTGGGGAATGCTCCCAAGAAAAAGAGGGGAGGGGAGGAAAAACCGTGCTGACAGGTCAGACAATGAAGGAAAAAAATTCTAAGTCTAGTGATGACTAGATAGAATGCGCAGAGTGTGCCACTGACTTGTAGAAGAAAGTGGTCTTGCAAGCAAGCTCAGGGGGAGATGGGGTCCTGATGGACGAATCTCATGGTTGGGTGGAAGAAGGTAGCAGACAGCGAAGGTGAAACTTACCCGAAAGCATATTTACTTCTCCCTGAGTGCCACTCCTGCCCCAAATAAGTAACAGAGCATGCAAATATGAGCATAAATTAGGAAATAATATTTCATATAAGAAATCAAGGTAACAGTTATGACCTTAAGAACCCATAGATAAATGACAGTATATCTGTGAATATAACCATAAGTGACCATTGTTCCCATACAAAAATTCTTAGAAAACCAGATAACATATACAAAATATCGATAAGGGCCTCGACCTAAGAAGAGGCTTCAAAAAAAACATAGTATAGTGTAACTTGGGAGTTTACAAAGGCCATGGCCGCTTAACGTGTTCATTTGGAAAGGAAACCACAATACATAATAATCTATTGGCGAGAAATTGCAAGGTTCTCAGCCAAAAATTAACATTGTAACAGCAATATAGTCCAGAGAGGAGGTGAGCCGTGCAGTAAACATAAAATGGCATAACCTGATGGCAGGTCCGCAAGGTAGTCCTCGAGGTGAGACCCCAGTGGGTGCCTTCCCCTTGAGAAACAGTATGCAACATGGCCAAACCTAAAATGGAGTGAATCTCAGAGAACTTATCAACCCCTCAGATATCCCTCCACAACACACGTCGAACCGAGACTTACCCAGAGGGCTTATGCGCATCGGTAGCTGATGAGTTGAACCAACACCACATAAGTAGAAGGCTGGGATTCTTGAGCTCGAATCCACCATCATTGTAATAGAAAGTAAGCAATAATTAGTAATTAGGAAAAAAAAACCTGGAACTGAATAAGAGTAGTAAACCAACAGAGAAGCTAACTCAGGGCTGCTGTAGGAAGAATCTCGGCGACTTACCTTTCATGGTGACAACCTAGAAATTCGTGGCTAACCCTCTGTGGCAGAATTTCCATCTTACATGAGGAACCGAACTGTGGAAGGTGGAGATGAGCTCGAAGGAGGAACAGAGCGCGAACAGGGACCAAATGAACCTCTATCCAGCAACCGAGAATGATTAATACTACCGATGAGATTGTAGCCCTTTGATCAGGGAAACGAGCTCCCCATCATCAATGGGGGTAGTAATCCTGAGGCCTCCAGCTGAGGGAGGACAGCCTGCGTGTGCCACGCAGCCATGGCAGAGCCATAGGATCATCAAATACCAAATCAAATGAACCTGAATGAAACATGCAATGGATATAGTTAATTCACCATACAGGACAGAGCTTGAAATTAATGATTGCGCTCTATACATAGGGCTAAGTGTGCCATTAATCCAGGTTAATATGAGGCCCACAAAACATTATTAATATTCATAAAATATCATTGGATTAAAAAAAAAACAAAGTTCAATGATTATTGTCCTTAAACCGTGTAAATATCAATACAGAGGAATAAACCTTAAAATTACCAGGTTGCCAAGTTTTGAGGTCCCGCCAGTGTTTTTATTCTTTTTTTTATGTGTTTTAGAAATGTACAAAAAAAAAAACATGACATGTGGTATCAGAGCTAAGTTTACAAAGGTAGGTCCTCTGGAAATATGAACAACCATTAATATTAACCTGATGTATCTTGATTAATGTTAACTCATTGTTGTGTGGAGTTCAGGAGATAATAGGAGGTGAAACGAATAGACAAGGCTTCCGAACAGGAAATGGCTAGCCCAAGAGTTGCTGCATTCCCTGGACATAACCCTGAATTGTGGATACAGTTAGGAGAGGAAGCGCGCAATACTAATCATACCATACTAGAAACAGTTCAGGAACTAAAGAATGAGATGGCCCACCTGCGGGAGGACAATGCAAGGCTAACCATGGAGCAAGAGAATATTTTGAAAAGATAGTTTGATAAGCAGAATCAACACCAGCCGATTCCTAGCCATGAGCAGAACCGAATGTTAGAAGAACATAGCTATAACACTGAACATGAAGGAACAAGAGGAGGGGAAGAACATCAGGAAGAGAAGTCGAACAATGCCTCTAAGCACCCCACATCAAAAAGGCAGCGAGTGGAATTACAAGGGGAATTCCAAAAAATTAAAACACCACTTTTCAATGGAGAGTTGGAGGAAGTAGCCGAAGCCTGGTTAATTAACATAAATAAATACTTTCAGTTATACGAGTATGAACACAATCTAAAGACTCGACTAGCTATCTTCCAACCGTAGGGAAAGACCACCTTATGGTGGGAAGAGGTCAATATTGTACGTGGTGTAAGTGAACAAAATATCACTTGGGAAAAGTTTCAGAAATTTTTCAAGGAAAGATATCTGACAGAGCGATTTTACGATGAGAAGGCAAGGGAATTCCACGACCTGCACCTTGGACAGCAAACCATGGATTAGTTCATCACCCATTTTACCTCTTTTCTCATATATGTTCCTTACAAACATGAGGAAAAGGCCAAGGTACAATGTTTTGTTAGCAGTTTTCCCGTGGAAATGAGGGAGAGAATTGAGTTCGATAACTCAAAAACAATGGACGAGGTGATAAGGAAGGCCATAATATGTTACCAGCGAAGTAAGCAAAAGGGTGAAGTTCCGAGAAGGAAATGGGTTGATAAGAAAAATAATATGAATTCTGTTGGCAATAAGGGAAATCGGGCCAGCACTGGCAAAGGACTCTTCAAGGGAAAAAATAACAAAAATCTACCCAAAAATCAGCTCAGAATTAAGCCACCATCTGAATAAAAAATCAGCGAGCAAACTGGTAGATTTGATAACGAAGGAATGGCAAGACCTCCAATACAATGCTGGGGATATGAAGGGACACACTATGTTAAAAATTGTCCACACCGAAAAGGAACTCACCAGGTTTCACAAATTCATGAGGCATCAACAGTAGGTGATGTGGCCTGGAGTGTTCCAAAAATTAATGCGGCCCTTGATGACCATTAGGCAGAATCCTAGCGGACTATGGTAGAGTTTGAAGGTAGGATTTTTAATCATACTGTCTTTGTTTTAATTGATCCTGGAGCTACATTAAGTTATGTTAGTCCTAGGGTTGTGGAGCAATGTAAATGACAGTCTTTTAAATTTATAAATCCATGGCTAGTACAACTCGCAACAGGGGCAAAGCGGAGAGTGTTGGCCAAGGTCAATAACTGCCCCATGGAAATAGTAGGATAGCCTTTAGTGGCAGATCTGAACATATACTTCCCCTTGGACCTTATGACGTGTTGATAGGCATGGATTAGCTGGAGAAACGATGGTCCATTATAAATTGCAAGACAAAAAATATCTATTAGAAGGATAAGCGGGGAGTAATGCAGGAGATGCAAGGCATTCCAAGACCTGTGCAGGTCCGGCCAATAACCTCTTATCAGTTGGAGAAATGTATGAGGAAAGAGTGTCAACTTTATGCTATTCAAGTTAGTTATGCCAACTCGAAGGACAAGACAGCTACCCTGGACAGCGTTATGGTGGTTCAAGAGTTTGTAAATGCATTTCCAGAAGAGATACCCGGGCTGCCACCTAAGAGGGATATAGACTTCATAATTGAATTGATGCCAGGAGCAACACCTGTGTCCCGAGGGATATGACCAGATCAAAATCAAAGAGAAGGATATAGCCAAAACTGCGTTTAGAACTCGCTATGGTCACTATGAGTTCGTGGTACTACCGTTCAGGTTAACCAACACCCATGTAACATTCATGTGTTTGATGAATAGTATATTTCATCAGTACTTGGATAAGTTCGTATTAACATTTATTGATGATATATTGATATTTTCATGTAATGTGGAAGAACACAAGGAACATCTTAGGCTGGTGTTGCAAACTCTCCTGGAACATCAACTATATGCCAAGTATAGCAAGTATGACTTCTTTAAAAAGCAAATTCCGTACTTGGGACATATTATTACAACAGATGGAATCGCAGTGGATCGCAAGAAGATTAAGACAAATGGAATGCCCAATACCAAAGGACATAACAGATATATGATCCTTTATGGGGTTAGTTGGTTATTATAGATGGTTTGTGGAAAGATCTATAGAGTGGCTTACCCTATCACCTCCTTACAAAAGAAGGGGAAAACTTTTAAATGGACCGCAGAATGTCAAAAAAGTTTCCAATAGCTCAAGCATCTGCTCACCACAATGCTTATACTGAGCATAGCAGATCCGGCTAAGGACTATGTGGTGTGTACAGACGCAAGTAAGAAATGGGTAAGAGGGGTATTGATGCAAGAAGGTAAGGTAATCGCCTATGAGTCTAGGGAACTAAAGGAACATGAGCAGAAAATATTATGTGTACAATTTGGAGCTGGTAGCCATTATTCACGCCTTAAAAATGTGGCGTCAATACCTAATGGGAAGAAAATTTCTGTTAATGGCACACCATCACAGCTTGACTAACTATTTCAGTCAACCTACATTAAATGCCAGACAATCACATTGGGTAGATTTCTTAAGTGGATTTGATTTCAAAATTCAGCATTTGAAAGGGAAAGAGAATAGAGTAGCGGATGCTTTAAGTCGTAAGGTGCAATGTCTTTATGAAATCTCTTGCAGCAAGGTGCAAACCACCTGTGCAAAAATTATTAAAAAGGCAGTGGAACAAGATTTAATATATCGACAAATAAAACAACAAATGCAGATTCCAACCAGCAAGGATACACAATGGAAACTGATGGCATGCTGAAATTTAAAAACCAGTTGTATGTGCCCAACTAAAATCACATTAGGAACTTGATTTTAGATGAATTTCACAAGCGGCCTTATGTTGGACACCCGGGGTATCAAAATTTGATTACCACACTCCGAAAGGAGTACTATTGGCCGAGTATGAAAAGAGATGCAGCTGAATATTTGACACGATGTCAGGAATGCCAGCGAGTTAAAGCAGAACATCAACATCATGCAGGATTGATGCATCCACTACCAATTCCGAAGTAGAAATGGGAAACCATCTCTATGGATTTTATAACAGGATTGCCCAAGTCGAAAAGAAACAACAACTCCATCATGGTGGTGGTCGAAAAATTAAGCAAATCAGTGCATTTTATACTAGTCCAATCCACTTACAAGGTAGCACAGATTGCCCATATTTTCATGCAAAACATCTTCAGGCTCCATGGGCTGCCAAAAACAATAATTTCTGACCGTGATGTGAAATTTACCTCAACCTTTTGGAGAACTCTGTTTGAAGGGTTAGGGACTCAACTAAACTTCAGTGTGGTCTATCATCCTCAAAAAGAGGGTCAAACCGAGCGAGTGAATCAAGTAGTTGAAAACATCTTGAGGTCTTATATAATGCAGTGACCCTCTAAATGGGAGGACTATCTGCATTTGGTGGAATTTGCGTATAACAACGGATATCATGCATCTTTACAGATAAGTCCGTTTGAAGTGTTGTATGGCAGAAAATGCCGCACACCCTCCAGCTGGGGGGGACGAGAGGGCAAGTTAACGTTGGAGCCCGAAATGTTAAAGGAGATGGAAGAAATGGTCAAGAAGGTAAAATTCAATTTGAAGGCGACCCAAGATAGGCAAAAGAATGTTTCCGACAAGAAGAGAAGTTTTAAAGAATATCAAGTGGGAGATCATGTATATGTGAAAATTCGAGCAAAAAAGAGTACATTACAATCGAGTGGGTGTACCAAGTTGTCACTTCAGTTTCCTGGGGCATTTCAAATTTTAACAAGGATTGGGCCAATGGCATATGAGCTCACCCTACCAAGCCACATTCAGGTCCACAATGGCTTCCATGTATCAGTACTAAAGAGATATGTTTATGATCCTAAGCACATAGTCAGTTGGCAAGATGTACAGGGAAAAAAAAACACTAAGTAGACCAATTTAATTGTTAAGATAAAGGCAAAACTAACTTTAAATGTTGTTGTTTCAAGTCGAACCGGAAGGCGAATTCTTGGTCGAGCCGCTGAGTATACTCAACTAGAGAGAAGTAACGCTACGAAAGCGAACCATCACCCAAGTTAAAGTGCAATAGAAACACTTTGCCCCAAATGAGATCACCTGGGAGGATGAATAGCTCTTGAAGGAAGCATAACCACAGCTGGTTGAGGCTGGAAAACATCAAGACGATGTTTGCTTTCAGGGGGGAAGATGTAATGGCCCCAGAAGAAATGTAAATATTTTATTTACCGTTGTAAGAGAACGAAACTGAACAATATTGTTATTTTCTATTTACTAAAGTAATATTATTAATTTTCTGGAATTAGAAAGTGTTTGGAAATAACAGATTTTGTAATTTCTCATGGTAGAATTGGAAAGTAGGCAGTTGTTGTAGAACCCTAACTACCTCCCCTAACTGGGGAATGCTCCCAAGAAAAAGAGGGAGGGGAGGAAAGACTGTGCTAATAGGTCAGACAGTGAAAGAAAAAAATGCTAAGTCTAGTGATGACCAGATAGCATGCGCAAAGTGTGTGACTGAGTTGCAAAAGACAATGGTCTTGCAAGTAAGCTCGAGGGGAGATGGGGTCATGATAGACGAATCTCATGGTTGGGTGGAAAGAGCTAGCAGACAGCAAAGGTGAAACTTACCCAAAAGCATATTTACTTGTCTAGGAAAGTACAAGGAATGTCACAGGGTTCGCCGAATTTAAACCTTGAGGTTTGAAATTTGGCGAACCTAAAAAAAAAATTCCAATTCATTCAAGGTCGGCGAACCTCATAGGCAAACCTCAAATTCGAACCTAAATGAATTCGAACCTGAACGGACACGACAGTGAAGCCAAACTTGAAGCCTAACCTGAAGTCGAACTTGAAACCGAATTTTTTTATGGAAGGTGGTTTTTAAGATTTATGAAAAAACTCTGAGCGGTTTTATGTTTTTTTCGCTTCTTGCCAATTATTTCACACGGTGCCCACTACATTGGCTTTATTTACCATTGTCATTCGTTAATGAGAAATTCAAAATAGCTAATAGAAAGAAGCAAACTCTTCGTAAAATCTTCAACTTGGAAATTGAGACAGCAGGGAGAGACTACATCGTCCAAATTACAAGAGCAAAATATGGTGTTATGGACAAACATGTGTTGTGGGTCCAACCATCAAAGTAATATAACCAACATAAAACAAATTGTAGTCTGCAGAAGTGTTGGTGTCTATGTTTTCCCACCAATAAGTTAATACACATAATTTTCTTTATGGCATTTATAATATGACACTATTTAAAATATTTATTTATAGAAAAAACCGATTATAGTTGTAGGCTGCAGCTGCTCCATTTTGTATTTGTTATTTTTAAATGATGTTTTAAAAGCTAATTTAATATTCAAATCTGGCATTTGGCATTAGTTATTTCTAAATGATACATGTAAAAACTATTTTAATATTTAAATCATTTAGCATTTGTTATTTTCAAATCATTCTTTTCAAAACTATTTTAATATTCAAATATTGTATTTGGCATTTTTTATTTTCAAATCATTCTTTTCAAAACTATTTTAATATTCAAATATTGTATTTGGCATTAGTGACTCAATATTATATTTGTGTTTATTTGACTGCTATATTAAAAATTAAAATAAATATTTATGTTTTCTTAGCTGCTATAATATTTTTATTTGCTTATTATTATATTTATTGCTAACATACAAGTGATAGAATTTCACTATAAAATATTTAATATTGAAGAAATATCAAAAAATAAAAATGATTATTTATTGTAAAAAATAAAATTGAAAAATATAATCTCTAATTTAATTATTAAAAATTAGAAATATAAACTTGAATACAATTTATAAATTATAAATTTAGTTTTAAAAATCAACCTCTAAACTTATTTTTTTAATTTATTAAAAATATAATTATATAAATTATAATAAAAATAATATAAAAACCAAAGTTAACTCTCCATAATTTAAACTATTAAAAACTATTAAAAATAATTATGTGTATAATAATATTATATAATCTAGATACTTTTAAAGCCTTTGATGAAATAAAAACAAAACACGGAATATATATCTTCTAACGTCCAAAAATAGAGTAATCCTCATTGCATCCTGTATTTGTTTAAATATAATTATTTTCATGTCACTTTTTGGGTCATAGTTATTTATTTATTTTTAGCTAAGTTTGTTATTTTTATTTTAATATTAATATTAAGTTTGTTATTTTTATTTTAATATTCATATTTATTATTGTCATTGAAATGTTTTATGTTTCTAAATGTTAATATATATTTTTTTTATTAGTTTTATGTTTACGAGTGTAATTGCAATGTTTCATGCTTTTAAATTTTAATATATTTTTTTATCGTAATTAAAATGTTTTATGTTTTTAAATTTTAATATATTTTTTATTAGCTTTATTTAAAATTTAATTAGGAATTTTAGAATTGTAAATTTTATTTGTTAAAATTGTATAATGAAAATGATTCAGAGATTTCATATTTTTGAGTTTGTTAAAATAATTTATGTATTTATAAATGTGATTTAGATAATGTAAAGTTGTGGTTTCATTAAAAATTAAGTCGTCACATAGAGTAATAAAAGAGATTTCTAGTGAAATTCAAAAACTTAAAATGTTTCAAATCTTTGCATATTTATTAAATTTTATTTGTATTTGTATTTTATTATTTTATCTTTTATTTAAATTTTCAAATTTTAATCATAGTATGTGAATAAAATGCAGAAATATTTGCAATGGCACCTCCAAAGTCAAGAGCAGAAGCATGGAAATTATGTTTTAATTATATGATTTTTTTGGAGAACACAAGTATTTGACATTATAGTCATTCTTTTAAATTTTGAAAATTGTAAATTATGCATCCCTTTTTGTATTTGCAAATCGCAAATTACTATGGTGTATGTTTACATTTCACTATTGTGATTGATAATTAGATGCTTTAATATGATTATGTTATTTGCAATGTTTACATTTAATTAATGTCATTTGCAAATTACTATGGTTTATGTTTACATTTCACTAATGTCATTAATAATTAGATGCATTAGTATGATTAAATTATTTTCAATGTTTACATGTTTACATTTCACTAATGTCATTGATAATTAGATGTCTTAGTATGATTAAGTTATTTGCAATGTATACATTTAACAAATGTCATTGATAATTAGATGCTATAATATGATTAAGTTATTTGCAATGGCACCTCCAAAGTCAAACAAAAGCATGGAAATTATGTTTTTTGATTTATGCATGCCTTTTTGTATTTGCAAATTGCAAATTACTATGGTGTAGGTTTACATTTAACTAATGTCATTGATAATTAGATGCTATAATATGATTTAGTTATTAGTGTATGCTTACCAATCAAAATTCTTACTCATATAGCAGTTTTTTTATTATTTTATGTCATATATATTTTTAAAATTATGCATCCCCTATAGTATGATTTAGTTATTCATGTATACTTACCAATCAAAATTCTTACTCATATAGCAGTTTTTTTATTATTTTAAGTCATATATATTTTTAAATTTATGCATTCCTTATAGTATGATTGAGTTATTCATGTATGCTTAACAATCAAAATTCTTACTCATATAGATTTATTGATTGATTTCAATTTTTTTATTATTTTATGTCATGTATATTTTTAAAATTATGCATCCTTTTTGTATTTGCAAATTGCAAATTACTATAGTGTATGTTTACATTTAACTAATGTCATTGATAACTAGATGCTATAGTATGATTAAGTTATTCATGTATACTTATCAACCAAAATTCTTATTGGTACAGATTTATTGATTGATTTCAATTTTTTTAATCAATTTTTTTATTATTTTATGTCATATATGTATATATATATAATATATCATATTAGTATATCTATATTTGTATATATATATTTTTCAATATGTATAATCGAACCTAAATTCGAATCTAGTGGGAAAATTCGAATTCGAATCGAACCTAATCGTTGCAGTACTCGAATTCAAAGCGTGTGACATACTGTACAGGTATGTGCGTGGAACTAATCCGCTGACCTGAAATTTAGTGGTGTGTATGAGTTCGAACATGCGTTTGCAAGCCTTTTATGTGATAAATAGAACATGGTAAAGAGGTAATAATGACCCTAACCTGGTAAGAATTATTGGAAATGTCATTGTAGGCTACAGTATGAAATAGTGGTGTTCACTGTAGCAGGGAACAGTAATATTGATAGATCTGTAGCGACTAAAAAGATAATGATGAATGCTATTAAGCACAGTAATATTGATGATCTGTAACGACTAAAATATATTGGAACTAGTGCACTGATACTGTGTACTGAGAGAAACAATAAGTATATTGCTAATCTGAATAAACAACCGAAGTTACCGTTTGGTAGGAAACTGGGTGGCTCCGCTTATAAATTCAAAAATAAACCAGAAAATGCATACTCTAGTTCCAAGATGGGACACATATGTGATGCAGCGCGAAACAGAAATAACTTCATGTGCAAGAAACCAATTTAGTCATAAAATGGTGAACCGGGAAGGAAATGAGCAAAACCTCGGCAAACTGTAGTATTTCTAGTAGAATTTAAGTAGCTGCCTTGTCCTCAAAAACCCTGAAGAAACTTCTGGGCTTGAGCAGGAGTGGCGCTTAGGGAGGGAAACCCTGACAAGAATTTAATTCATTAAATTCACGAGATAAAGCGAGCACTAATAAGTGGATAATAAAAGAGCAGGTAAGCTCTGTACATAAGCCTGTAAACCCTATCCTCTTCTTTAACTTATAAAATAACCTACAAACAGTGAACTCATTGTCATAAGAGAAACAATTTCTGTTGCTTAACGAAGCATAAGAATCTTACAGCAGAAGAATAAAGATAATCTACACTGAGAAATTCAAAACAGAAGCACAGTTGCAGAATCAAGAGAAGTCTGTACCTGTCGAAATAAGTAACAGAGCATGGAAATCTGAGAGTAAATTCCGAAATAATCTTTCATAAAAGAAATCAACGTAACAGTTATCACCTTAAGAACCCATAGTTAAATGACAGTATATCTATGAATATAACAATAAGTGACCATGGCTCCCATACAAATATTCTTAGAAAACCATATAACATACACAGAATATCGATAAGGGCCTCGACCAAAGAAGAGGCTTCAAAAAAAAAATAGTATAGCGTAACCTGCGAGTTTACAATGGCCGTGGCCGCTTAACGTGTTCATTTGGAAAGGAAACCACAATACATAATAATCTACTAGCGAGAAATTGCAAGGCTCTCGGCCAAAAATTAACATTGCAGCGGCAATACAGTCCAGAGAGCAGGTGAGCCCTGCCGTAAACATAAAATGGCGTAACCAGATGGCAGGTCCGCAAGGTAGTCCTCGAGGTGAGACCCCAGTAGGTGCCTTGCCTCTTGTTGGGTATTTTGAATGGGAAAATACCAAAACCAAACAGATAAAGACCACAGAGCCAATGCTCTGTTTCCTTTGTTCTTCATAAACCTCCCGCGCACAGGCACTCTAAAACTTTTCCTTGTTCTCTCTTGCGCATACCGTGGGCAGCCTCAATGCATACCAAAAAAAATCACACGCGCAGCCACTATTACACATATAAAAAAAAACTACATAACAACTACCACACACGGGCTTACATAGCCATATATAAAAACATATAAAAAATAACGTGGCCCATAACCATATTAAATGGCCTCACCAAATTCTACGTAAAAAAAAGCATATATAAAAAATATAGGACGAATGCCCCATAACCACATTAAACGGGCCGCCACCTAATTCCACGTAAAACCCATAAAAACCATTACTTTTCCTCCACGGCGGTCAACCACAAAACGACAAAAAAAAATTCATTTTGACGCAGGCGGGGTCGGCTGATGTCACTTCGGTGCCACGTGTCGCCACCTCATTCGTCGGGCCCGGTCGTTAAAGTCCATGCAGCTTCGCGGAGATCTGAGCCTGCAGACCTGATCCAACGCAATTCGCACACCACTCTTCCGCAACCAGCACGACCTTTAGCGGCCGGGGAGAGGGTGGTTTCGGCGCTCGTACATGGGACACGTGGCACGCCCTGATTGTGTTGGGTCCCCTCCGGCGGATAAAGCCTTTTGCCAAAGGTGGTGCGGGGAGACCGGGGCGGTTTTCCAAAAACTGTCCTGTGCTGTGCAGTTGGAATTACAATTTAACGCTCCCCTTTAATTTCAACTGCTGGGCATTAGGACATACCCAAACACTTCCTCTTGTAGAGGGATTCCTCAGTACTGCTGTTACAAAGATATCTTCCTCACATAGAGGGGTTCACCAACTGCTTCTGATGCAGTTCACAAACAAACAAAGTTGTCTTCCTCTTAATAGAGGGATTAACCTGAAACTGTGCTTAAGAGCACCTTCCTCATGACAGAGGGGTTCACCATTACAATGTGCTGAAGAGCACCTTCCTCATGACAGAGGGATTCACCTGTTATAAAAAACATCTTCCTCTTAACAGAGGGATTTACCAAACTATGCTAAAGAGCATCTTCCTCTCAACAGAGCGATTCACCGAATGACTGCTTCAAATGCAGTTCCAAAATAAACAATCATTGCACTGAAATTATTAAGGAATTTAGACTTCTGTGATCCATAACATTGTATAGATAATCTTCGGCAAAATCACATAACCAATCTTTTGTCGACGCGTTTCGAACCAACAGTGTTCATCGTCAGGACAAACGCGTCGACATGTGATTTTGCCAAAGATATCTATACAATCATTGCACTGCTGTGTGTGCAAATTCATTACATTGTTCTTTTACGCTGCTGCATATTCCTTGCTGCACTGTTGTGCCATCTTCTTTGTTGTGTCTACCCCACACTGTTATGTCTACACTTGCACTGCTTGTGCACTTTTCAAAGACAAGATACTCTGTCTTTTCTGGAACAATTACACTGTCCCAACTTACAAATTTACACTATTGTGTGTAAATATTTCTTACATTCACTCCTGTTGCATATATTGCATTTCAATTCAATGAACAACACATTCATTACAGTTACATATATTGCTGTAAAGAAAAAAATTCTTTTACATGTGCTGCTATCCATTACCTTTCATTTCTTCAACAAAACTTCATGCTGCTGCATTTTCTTATTCACTGCTGTCCATACCCATAACCATAGACTGTCATCCCTGGGTTTTTATTTGCTGCGTTGCCTCTGCAATTTGCACTGTGGCTGCCTTTTGTTTCATCATACTGCTGTGTGCCCATACACTAACTCCTGTTAACATGGGTTGCTGCCTTTTCTTTTTACACCCTTGCTTCACACAATCTTAGTCTTCATTCAAATTTTTTTTACACAATGCACTGTTGTGCAGTTCCTTTCATTTTTCTGCTGCCACACATTATCATTCACCATTGTGCTTTAAAAATCTGTTGTCCCTCTTTTTCTTTAGGCATTTCTGTGCATGTTGCATTGCATACAAAAAAAATATTACATTTTTCACTGCTGTGTGAAAAATTTCATTGCATTCTCAGCCACTGGGCATTTGTGCTCTGCTGCGTTTTGCCTTCTTCTCATTTTCTTCTCACTGCTTTGCATTTTCATTCCCAATACAAAACATTTCATCTGTTGTGCATTACACTCACTCTGTTGTGAGTATATTCTCTCACATTACATAAAAATTCCATTGCTATGCATTTCAATGCATGTGCTCCACAAAAAAATTCAAAACTGCTGCTTTATGTTCTATCTTCCCACTGCTGTGAGGGTCTCCATGCTTTAAATACTTTTCTTATTGCGCTGTTGCACTTCACATTTGAGCGTTGTCCCCTTTTCTTCTCTGCTCTTATGGCAGATTTAACTTCATATTTTTCCCTTATAAAAGGTCTTCATCAAAGAGTGACTGTTAAGACAGTTCAACAAAAAAAAATTACAAGCTCCTCTTTAGTGTATGCTTGTCTTCTTTTGGCAGATTCTTCTCAAAACAAATTTAGATCCATTGGGGAGTTCAAGGGGTTTTCAGATTGCCTTTCCTTACTTCTCCATACTTGTGTAACTTTCTTCTTTTGCATGGGTCTAGCTTGTGTAAGAGCCCATGTCAAGTTACAATCTCGTGCCATATGCCCAATGTTATGACACTTGAAGCATTCAACTTTATTCATGAATAAGAATTCATGATTTCTTCTTGTGAAATTATTTCTTGGAGATTGTCGGGGACCACAACATCTATCTCCATGAAATGCTCTACAGTCTTTTGCCATATGACCAAAGTTTGAACAAGCATAACAATAACCAAAAAATGAACTTTGGTACCTGGGAGATGGAGGTTTCCTTGATGTACTTCTGAAGCCTTGCTGCCTTGAGATTCTTTGTTGATGACCATTGCCTCTTGTCTCTTTGACATCAGCTACATTTCTTCTTGGAGCTGGATTTCTTCTATTGCAGCCTTCATTTTTCTCCCTGCCTTTGCTGGAACTAGGAGCATCATACCTTCTTTGTGGCTTCTTCACATCTCCTTTGCTTAAAGCATCCTCATGCTTGTTTGAAGGTTCACCTACATACCCAAGTCCTGATTTATCAGATGGAGATCTGTGATAGCTAAGCATGTCATCCAAAGCTTGAGAGCTCTTCATGATCTTGTTCATCCCTTCAACCTTCTTCCTCAGGAGGACAATCTCTTCTTCTAACTTTTCACATTCATTATTTTTCTTTGCTAGTTGTCCCTCAGTTTCTTCCTTGCTACGAGTAGCTTCAGCTGCTGCTACTTTAAGAGAGATGATGTATGTCTTCATTTTGGAGATTTCTGCTTGACTGCTCTCCATTTTCTTTTCAGCTTCTTGTACCTGCTTCCTGGCTTCTTGTAGTTCAAACTTAAGGGAGGAGACCTCTACCTTGTACTGTCCAATCTCTTCTACAAGTTTGTTCACTCTCTTGTGCCTTTGTTCAAGCTGACTTGACAAGGCGTCTTCCTGCTTCTTTGCTTCATTCAACTGATTTGTCATGGATATGACTTCTTCATGATGTTTCCTCTTGCATTGATCAAACTCCTTTTTCAGCTTGGTAAACTCTTCATCCCTTTCTTTTACTTGAAGCTTGATGAGGTCAAGCTTCTCATTCCCAGCTTCTATGATGGGTTCATAACTTTCTTCTTCACTCATGGTCATGGTCAGTGTTCCCTTTGCATGAAGGTCATGCAGTCTGTCCCATATATCCTTTGCTGATGTGTATTTTCCTAGATTCCTCTTCACAGAATCAGGCAGTCCATCCAAGATAGTCTTTGTTGCTTGTGCATCATACTCAATGGATTCTTTATCCATCTTGCTGTCATCAATCACTGACTCCCAGACTTCAATCCCCTCAGACATTAGGAAAGCCCTCATATTTATTTCCCATACATCAAAGTTTCGATCAAACTTTGGGGTTTCAAATAAAATGTATTCAAATAAATTGTCTTCTATTTTAATAGAGGAGGGAGACACATTTTTAACAGGCCTCGAGGCTTTCTTCTTTGACCTTGCCATTCTTATCTAGGCTTTAAATATTTGACTTTGTTTTCTTTTAAATCACTGACTGTTCTTTTAACAGTAACAGAAAGGAAAGCTTTGAAAAATACCTTAACTCTTTTGGCTGAGTCTTCACACTGCTGGAGAGGTTTGACTACTGCAACAACACCTTCCTTCAGCTTCTTTGAGTCTTCAAAGAGCCTGAACTAGCTCTGATACCACTGTTGGGTATTTTTGAATGGGAAAATACCAAAACCAAATAGATAAAGACCACAGAGCCAATGCTCTGTTTCCTTTGTTCTTCATAAACCTCCCGCGCGCAGGCACTCTAAAACTTTTCCTTGTTCTCTCTTGCGCATACCATGGGCAGCCTCAATGCATACCAAAAAAAATCACACACGGGCTTACATAGCCATATATAAAAACATATAAAAAATAACGTGGCCCATAACCATATTAAATGGCCTCACCAAATTCTACATAAAAAAAACATATATAAAAAATATAGGACTAATGCCCCATAACCACATTAAACGGGCCGCCACCTAATTCCACGTAAAACCCATAAAAACCATTACTTTTCCTCCACGGCGGTCAACCACAAAACGACAAAAAAAAAATCATTTTGACACGGGCGGGGTCGGCTCACGTCACTTCGGTGCCACGTGTCGCCACTTCATTTGTCGGGCCCGGTCGTTAAAGTCCATGCAGCTTCTCGGAGATCTGAGCGTGCAGACTCGATCCAACGCAATTCACACACCACTCTTCCGCAACCAGCACGACCTTTAGCGGTCGGGGAGAGGGCGGTTTCGGTGCTCTTACATGGGATGGGTGGTGCACCCTGATTGTGTCGGGTCCCCTCCGCCAGATACAGCGTTTTGCCAAAGGCGGTGCGGGGAGACCGAGGCGGTTTTCCGAAAACTGCCCTGCGCTGTGCAGTTGAAATTACAATTTAACACCTCTGAGAAACACTATGCAACATGGCCAAACTTAAAATGGAGTGGAGGTCAGAGAACTTATGGACCCCACAAATATCCCTTCGCAAAACACGTCGGACCAAGACTTACCCGGAGGGCTTATGCCCATCGATAGCTGCTGAGTTGAACCAACACCGCATAAGTAGAAGGGTGGGATTCTTGAGCTCGAATCCACCATCGCTGTAACAGAAAGTAAGCAATCATTAGTAATTAGGAAAAAATAAAAACCTGGTACTGAATAAGAGCAGTAAACCAACAGAAAAAGCTAACTCAGGCCTGCTGCAGGAAGAATCTCGCCGACTTACCTTTCATGGGGACAACCCAGAAATTCGTGGCTAAACCCTGTGGCAGAATTTCCATAGAAAACGAACCTTAGAATGTGGAGCTGAGCTCGAAGGATGAACAGAGGGCGAACAGGCGCCAAAAGCTTAGAGACCAAATGAACCTCTATCCCGCAACCGAGAATGATTAATACCGCCGTTGAGACTGTAGCCCTTGGATCAGGGAAACGAGCTCCCCACCGTGGATGGGGGTAGTAATCTCAAGGCCTCCAGCTGAGGGAGGACGGCCTGCGTGTGCCACGCAACCATGGCAGAGCCATAGGATCATCAAATACCAAATAGAATGAACCCGAATGAAACACGCAATGGATATAGTTAATTCACCATACAGGACAGAACTTGAAATTAATGACTGCGCTCTGTGCATAGCGCTAAGTGTACCGTTAAGCCGGGTTAATATGAGGCCCAAAAAACATTATTAATATTCATAAAATATCAGTGGACTAAAAAAAAACAAAGTGCTGTGATTACTGTCCTTAAACCGTGTAAATACCAATACGGAGGAATAAACCCTAAAATTACCAAGTTGCCGTGTTTTGAGGTCCCGCCAGTGTTTTTATGATTTTTTTGGTATTTTGGAAATGTTAAAAAAAAAAAGGAACATGACAAGGGACCTTAGTGGAGGCAGCGACAGACGGGCCACCGCTAACAGGTTTCCAAAAGTAGGGCGACCGGTTAATGCAGGGGGAAGACCCATCGCTGGAGGAGAGAACGAACGGGACCAACCCTAGAAACCGGCATGTCAGCAAAAGAAAACGCAGAGTCCCCGGGAAGCTCATGGACAGGAAGCTCAAACCCATGAGATGGGCCGGATGAGTTGGACGAAATTCCGTGAAATTCCACCTAGAAGTTCAAAATATTAAAGGAGCCAGCGCATGAGCTAGACATGTCAGAAGATCCACCGGAGAAATAAAAGATAGCTTTACTGGATAATTGGTGGGATCATATATACTAATTTATAATTAATATTAATATTAAGATTATTAATGGGTGGGATCATATATAAAGATTAAGATTATTTTAGATTTATTTTTATTCAGATTTAGATTAATTTTCTTGAAATATATATCTCAGATTTGATTTCAATAAATAAAAATTAAAATAGATCTTAATAAAATCAACTAATTAAAATCACACTCCAAATTTACATTTTAAATGCTATCAATATGATATTATTTTTTATTTAATATTAATTTAAAATAATATTTTTTGAAATTATGAAAAGCTTTTTAGAGTAAATGTTTTGAATTATTATTTTTAAAAGTAATTTTTTTATTAATATTTTTTCCAAAAAATATTTGGGAAAATGAACTAGAAGGGACAATATCCGAGAGCTCAATTGTTGGGCCAAACTAGTATAGCTTAATCCAAGAGTGTTGACGAGAATTGACTAGATGACATGCTATAAGACCACTCACGAAACTAATAAAGCCTAAACTCAAGTGTATTGAAAAAAATTAACATGATAACTTACTATAAAACCAAATAACTTAACCCTTAAAACTAATTTTATTTTATTAATATTAAAATAACTTTATTTTACTTATATGATTTTATTTTAAGTTTATTATCAATAAAAATGTTATTAACATTTTTCCAAATCATCATTCATGGCTATCCTCACCCCAAATCTATTTTTATAACTAAATTGAATTGGTTTTAAAATAAAAAGTTATTTTATTGATATTAAAATCTCTCAAAATCCTCATTCTCCATTGTTATTGAGTGACATATCCTCATAAACAAACTAGCATAAAGTGAAAAATATTTGACCTTTTGGTAAATCGAAAGTAAAAATAGATCTATCCTAATTATGAATTCCACTCTTAAAACAAAGTGCGCATAAAACATACAGTTAACTTTTACTAGACAAACACAATTTGAATAATTCATTATCCTTGTGGTTCATCATATTCAAAAATTTAATAGTTATTTTTATTTAAACCATATTTTAAAATAATAAAAATAATACACCTTTTCATTTATGAAACATTTTCTAAATTCGTTAGTCTCCATCGCTGTCACTATTATCACCCAGCAAACATATTTTTGTAAGTAAATTGAATTGAGTTTAAGGTAGGGTTTTACGCATTTCAAAATCCTCATTCTCCGTTAATATCACCATCACTCTTGTGCTACGCGAAGATCAACATCCTGAACAAATATTGCCGGAGGTGAAGCAGAAGCACAAGAAACTGGTGCGGGGAATGGTGGATCGTAGCAGTCGTAACCTCTGGTACACCCGTATTTGGAAGTGGTACTGGCAATGATGAACAGATCCGGTGCAATCTGCGCGCCAGGGTCTAGAATTGGCACACTCAATGATGAAAAGCAGCCCCCCCTAGCTGCAGTAACAGGGTTCAGTTGGCCCAGATAATGACGGAATCTTCCTAGAGAAGCTTACGAACAACGATCCGGAGTTGTGGCTCTCAATAATCGAGAGCGGTATGTAGAGTTATTTAAGTTGGCTGATGTGAGGCATCCCTTGATTTGTTCATCCCTCAGATCAGCCAAATTAGCTAAATTAAATAACTGGGCATACCCCTCTCCATTATTGAGAGCCACAACTCCGGATCGTTGTTGTGCCAAGATTGCATCATTGCTGCACCAACTTCAAACCCTGTTGTTGCACTTAGGGCCGGCCCCTGTTCATCATTGAGTGTGCCAATTAAAAATCCGAGTGCCGCATATTACTTCAGGATCTGTTCATCATTGTCCATACCCATTCCAAATACTGTTGCACCAGATTGTGAATGTTGCCCTCCACAATCCAATGCACTAGTTTCTTGTGCTTTGCTTCACCTCCTCAATATTTGTTTCAATCTTGTTTCACTCTGTTCATCTTCTTCATAAATTGGTAAATTCATATGTGTCACTCTTGTATCATAACTATACCGAACGCATCTTTCCATATTTCTTTCCATTTAAGGACTCAGCCAGAGCACCTACTCCTTGTTAATCATTCCTAACCAAGGTATTACTTTCTTCCCTCGTGCAAACTCCAATTATACAAGTCCTACATAAATATTTACAAGATGTATATTACTACTTAAAAATGGAAACCAACCCATAAAAATTTCTCATATAAAACATTCATTCAAGTTGTGTTTGTCTAATAAAAGCTAACCCTAAAGAATATAAACTATAAAATATTATAGTTGTGTTGGTCTAGTAAAAGCTAACTGTAAAGAATATTAATGGTTTCATGTAGACTATTTCGGAGAAATTGAGGATATAATCTAAATAAACACGGTTTATAAAACATTTAAACTCCACACAATCTAGATCTAGCAACTTAGCACAAGAGTGGTGTTGATAGATCCATCTTTACTCCTCCCCACAGGGATCAAATATTTTTTTGAGTCTATGCTAGTTTGCATATCACGATATTTGATCCTTGAGGGCGCTTAGTAGATCTATAGTAAACATGGATCTATGCTGGTTTAATCCCCCCTTAAATAGGCTACATTCCGCTTGAATACCATGGGTCAATACCATTGGTTCTCAATAGCATGGGTCAATACCATTTGTCATCTTTATTTTTATTTTTATTAATATTAGGGTTAATAATTTGGTGGCGATGGTAGTGGAAATAAAGTCTCACCGAAATTGGACATTCTTGGGTTCGAATCTTGTGTTACCCTCCCCACTTAGCGGGGTGAATAATGGACATGTAAATCATAGAGTCCTACCAAGCTTACAAAAAAAAAATGGCCCATGGTATTTGGCCCATAGGCTTCACCTAAATAAAACCTAAAACCTCATTTTTTAGTGTTCATAAATATAAAGTGAATTATGGAATAAATATAAAAAAATGTTTTATTTATTTACCATACTTATGGTTTATTTATATTTTTATTAATTTACCATATCTCTTTTATAAATATGTATTTGCACCATGGTATTAAAATGGTATTTAGCCTATAGGCTTCACCTAAATAAAAACTCTTTTTTAGCCCTTTTTTTTGAGTCTTCTTTAAATATAAAGAGGTTTATACACTAAATATAAAAAGAGATCTAATTTATTTACCATACTTCTATTTTACTTATATTATATTTTTATTTATTTACCATACTTTTGGAGTAAGTATCAAAAGAGGCTTTATTTATTTACCATATTTTCACTTTATTTATATTTTTATTTGTTTAACATACTTATTTTTTTAGTGTTCATAAACCTCTTTATATTTTCAATTTACATTGTGTTTATACATAATAATAATTAGATTGATTTCTAAATACGTCGACGTTAGATTAAAAATGTTAAATATTAAACATTACATTTTAAAAGTTTACATTTACATTTACATTTACACTTTTATGTGAGATCTACCCCATACTAATCTCTTTATGACAAACTTCTGTTAGTCAACCGTTTGCAATTGAGAGTTAAAAAAAATATGAAACCCTTGACTAAGGAATTTAATTTAAGGACCCTAATTAAGCATAGTTGTTTCCCATACCTAACTTCAAATGATGTTTTTTTTTGGGTCACACACATGAAAGCTTTCCTTCTCCTTTGATCAAATTTGTGTATTTTCTCTTCAAAACAATTTAAGACCCTTCCCATTCTTCTTGGAAAATGGAGATTTCCTTTGCTTCTAGGTCTTAAATTATTTTCTCTTCAAAACAATTTAAGACCCTTCCCATTCTTCTTGGAAAATGGAGATTTCCTTTGCTTCTAGGTCTTAAATTATACTTGAGTCGTTCCAAGGTGTTGGAGTCCTATGTACCCTTTTCATCTAAAATACCATGCTTAAGAGGGTTGGGAATGGAAACTTTTTGGTCCTTGTCCAAGACTCAAACCCTATGTTATTCTAGGTATAGGTATGAGGGTTGGTGGGTTGAGATTTTTTTATATGAGATAGATTACCTAGAAAATAAATTAAGAATTTTAATCATTTGACCACATCCCTATTTACGGTTTCCCAAAATAGAAAAAAAAATAAAATTAAAAAATAAAAATAAAAATAAAATAAAAAATCTTATATTAATAGAGTGAGATTAACAAGTCTTACCGAAAATTCCCTTGTTATCTTATTTTCATTAGTTGCATCAAGGTTTGGATCATAGACTTATCTAATGAGTTCGAAACATTTTATAACATAGTTCTTATTTGAAGACAATCTAAATTAATTTGAACCCATAAATCCTCTTTTCTACTCATGATCTCATGATATTGACTATTTTGGCTCCCGTATCTCTCAATCTCTTGGATTCTTCCTTGAAGCCTAAATATTTTGCATACTTAAGTGATTACATAATGTATTAAGGTTCCGATATTAGTGGCGATATACAAACCTACATGGAATCTACTTTCAGTAGAGAGTGATGCAAAAGAGATCAATCAATTCTTTTAGATCTTTGCTCACTTCCAACCCTACGAGGATTTGTGCCATGTCATAATATGTGGACCCTATGAATGTTAAATTTACTACACAAAAACCATGTAGACTATTATCAATTTTTTTTAGCACCTAAAAATCAATAGTAGCATTGGGATACAAACCCCTACTAAGAGAAATTCCTCACTTTCCAAATTGGCATTGAATTTTTATATACCATTATTCAAGAATAGGGATTGATATCCACACTTTCATGCCATGTCATAGTAAGTGGGCCCTACTAAAGTTAAATATACTACATAAAAGGCATGTACAACATTACTAGTTTTTTTAGCACCTCTTCAAACCAAAATCAATAGTAGTATTGGGATACAAACCCAGACTAGGAGAATCTCCTCACTGTCCAACTTGACATTGAATTTAATATGACATTTATTCATGAATAGGGATTAAGATCCCCACTTTCACTATTAGTGCAAGATAGTTTAGATACCTTAGTGATAATTTCAAACACTCAAACCAAAAATCCTTTTACTAGAATTAAGATGTTTGCATATTTCCACAAATGATTTGAAGGTTTTCCAAGTCTAATCATTCAATTCCTCCAAGATAGTTTAGATACCTTAGTGGTAATTTCAAACACTCAAACCAAAAATCCTTTTACTAGAATTAAGCTGTTTGCATATTTCCACAAATGATTTGAAGTTTTTCTGAGTCTAATTATTCAATTCCTCCATACTCATTGTCTTCCTTGGAAAACATCCTACCAATACTATTGTATTATCTCCATAATGTTCTTAAGCTTTATTTTAGCACCTAAGTTCAAGATGTTGATATATCATGTCTAGTTCATATAGTGTGTCTCTTTGTATTTATAGATCCCTTCTAATACTCTTTCCCTATAACCACCAAATTTGAGGTTGGTCCACCACTGAAAATGTTCAAAACCAACATATTGGCAACAAAACTACAACCAAAAAAACTATCTTACTAACCTATATCATAGTTTCAAAGGAAATACTCATTATAGAACGCATCGGTTATGGATTAATATCTTGAGTGTGGTAAACTAATATCTCGTTTGACCAAATTTTCGAGGTTAATGGATATAAAAAATCAAGGTCATTACTCACAGAAAATCACATTGTAATTATGATCATCGAATGGACACATCACCTTTTAACTTAACTATTTTCATATATTGATACCTTGCTAGTTCACTTAGAATTTCCATGGTGGCACCCTCATGGGTTGAGGGGAGAGGCTGATTCTACAACCGAGTATGAGGGGATGTGCAAGTTTGTTTATGAGGGGATGTCTCTCACTTCGTTCCCCTAAAAAGAAAAGTTAAAAATTATGTTCTAAATAGAAAAATAATGTAGGCTATAATAAAAAAATTAATATGTTATAAGGTAATTAGAAGTAAAAAATGTGTGACTAAGATGTTTAAATCTTTTGATTTGATTATTGATCAAATATTTTAATAAGAATTAATATTTACTTATAATTAAAAATATGTTAATAACAAAAAATCATTTTAATTTGCCTCATAAAATGTATAGATGTACATGTTGTGTAAAATATTTTAGTGTGAATTGCATATATATTATATATCATTTTAAAAAACGATGTATATATCATGAAAATTTATGTTTTTATGGTGAAAAGGCTTATTTTCTCTCATATATATTCTATTTAGCATTCAAAAATACAATTTAAACAATAAAAAATAACACTTTGTATTTTACATTGTAAATAAGTTTGAAGGTGAACAAATTTCATCTCTCTTGGCTCATGTTAGATCCGTAATTAAGATGGATCTATGCTGGTTTAAATCCTAAATAATGAAGCCTATCAATATCGCACACAAAATCCCATAGACCAAATGTAGGTTAGACCTAATCCTTTGATGATGTGTAAATTGTTGGGTGGTGAAATGTTGGATAGCTCTTGAGATCTATAAAAATTAATAGAAATTAAAACTATAAATAGTTAGTTATTTGACCTTTAGACTAGTTCATGCTACATAAAACTTTAAAAAAATTATAATACAAAATTAATAATTATAGCTCCCGAAATCTATAAAAATTAATTAAAATTAAAACTATGAATGGTTAGTTCTTTGACCTTTAGGCTAGTGCATGCCACATAAAATTTTAAAAAAACTTATAATACAAAATTACCTTTAGACTAGTTCATGCTACATAAAACTTTGAAAAAACTTATAATACATTAATAAGTATATTTATTATTACGAGTAATAAAATTAATAATTATAATTAATTATAAATATAAATATAATTAACATGTATCATAATAAAATCAACCAATTAACCTCAGACTCAAAACTTACCTCTGAAATGTTATCAATATAACATTATTTTTTATTTAAATAATAATTTAAAATAATATTTTTTGAAATTATAAAACTCTGAAATGTTATCAATATAACATTATTTTTTATTTAAATAATAATTTAAAATAATATTTTTTGAAATTATAAAAACTATATTTATTTTTAGATTTTTTTCAAATAAATCATTTTGTTAATATTTTTTTCGAAGAAAATTGGCATATCAACCTGTTTATTAATATTTTTCCAAAAAAATTGTACAAATCACAACCTATAAAACTCATAAAACCTAAACCCAAAAATTGAAGAAAATTAACAACATACTTTGTATCAAGAATTAACTTGAGCCTCAAAACTAGTTTTATTTTATCAATATTAAAATAAATTTATTTTACTAATATTATTTTATTATCACTAAAATCTTTTCACAAACATTTTCGAAATCCTAGCTATTGAATTGAGTTTTAGGTAGGGTTTTATTGTTTTAATATTAAAATCCCTTGATTACCCTTTTCAAAATCCCCCTTCTCCACCCCCATTCTTGGTTAAGAGTCATCGACAGGGCTAGGTGCTGTCGCTGAGAAATATGGAACGACGCACATTTTACGGCGGTGGCATGCCTTGTCAGGTGTGATAAGAGGATCTGTTCCTGAATATGAAATATCTGACTATCGTCGATTATAAACAATATTGTATGGCATTATGGAGTTACTAGTTTCACATACATTATGTTTTTGGTACGATGGATTCATTGGTTCTGCACCATATTTATTCATTTAAAAAAATTATATTTATATATATTAATAATTTAAATGTAAAAAGATATATTTTTATAGTATTGTATTGTTAGTATAATATGGTGCATAGGGATGCTATATCCTTAAAAAAAATATATAATAATTTTTTAAAACAATTTTATTCTTTACTCAAGCTAATATCATTTCTTAAATTAAAAGAAAAATATGTTAATTCAACACGAATATCTTATTCTAAAAATTTTTAATACTTCTTTTAATTAAATATTTGTAAAATGAATTTTTAAAATGAAAAACCATATATATATTTGTAGTTTTATTATACATTTTTATTATCATGCTATGTAAAAAACATCATTATATCTAATATTGGTGTCAAAAGATCAATAATAAATTTAATATAATATTCAATTTGTTATATTATAATATATATTAATATATCATGATATATAATTAATTCTAGATACATATGGAGGGAAGAACAAAGACATAGAGTGATAGAGGTGGAGAGATAGAAGGAGCGACAAGGAAGAGATGGAGAGAGAATGAAGGAGAGGGGAGAGGAGTAATGAAGAGAGAGAGAAAGAGAGGAGTGGGAGAGGGACAGAAGGGTGAGAGAGAGAGAGGGAGACACACAGATGGAGGGGAGAGAAGGGGAGGTAGATAGTGACAAGGATTGAGGGCATATAGAGAGAGAGATGGGGAGAGAGAGAAGGAGGTAGGAAAGAAAGCGAGAGAAGGGAGGGACTAGGGTGAGGACTTGAAAGGGAGGGACAGAGAGATGGAGTTGGAAGGGGAGAGAGGGAGTGAAGAAGAAATGCATAGAGAGAGAAAAGTGGAGAGAGAGATAGAGAGGGAATGACAAGAGAGATGGAGAGAGACTGTGTATGTTTTGGGCTAAGATAGAAAGACAAAGGAGAGATGGAAGGAAGGGGGAAGAGAAGGAGAGAGGGAGGGAGATAGTGAGTCAGTTGGAGGGTGAAGAGAGAGAGAGAGGAGGGGGAGATAGAGGGAGGTGGGAAAGAAAGTAAGGGAGAAGAAGGAAGAGAGAGAGGACATGAGAGAGAAGGAGAGAGGGAGGGGAGAGAGAGCGAGGTAAGAAGAAAGACATAGAGAGAGAAAGGTTGAGAGAGAGGGAGTGATAGGGGAGATAGAGAGGGAGGGAGAGAGGAGAGGATGAGGGAAGATAAATAGAAGGGGGAGAGAGAGAGAGGGAAATGAAGAGGTAAGGAGAGATAGATAGATATGGAGAAAGAATGTGCATGCTTTGGGTGTGATATAGAGAGACAAAGGAGAGGTAGAGGGAGATAGAGATATAGATGGGAGGTAAAGAGGGGGAAGAAGAGAGAGATAGAGAGAGGGAGAGATGGAGGGAGAGATAAATAGATATGGAGAGAGAGAGAGCGTGTGTGTTTTGGGGGGTGAGATAGAGAGACAAAGAAGGAGAGATGGAGGGAGATATTGATGTATATCGAGGGGGGAGAGGGAAGAAGATTTCTTGGGATAGATGCATTTATTTCAATATAGATGATGGTTTCTAATCCTATTTGATTGCTTGCACTACATAGATTGATTTGAGTGTAGATGATGATTTCTAACCCTATTTTATTGCTTGCACTAGATGCATTGGTTTTCAACGTAGATGACGATTTCTAATCCTACTTGATTGCTTGCTCTATATGCATTGATTTCAGCGTGGATGGTGTTTTATAATCCTATTTGATTGCTTGCAGTAGATTCATTTATTTAGGCATGCATGATGATTTCTAATTATATTTGAATTCTTGCACTAGATGCATGGATGTCAATGTAGATGTTGATTTATAGGCTTATTTGATTGCTTAGTGTAGATGTTGTTTTCTAATTCTATTTGATTCCTTTCATTAGATGGATTATATGTTGTTAATCTTGAAGCTGTAAGTTATTAAAAATATTTTTCAATATTAGATGGAGGAGGGAGAGAGGGAAGGATATTTCTTTCACTAGATGAATTTATTTCGGTGTAGATGGTGATTTCTACTCCTATTTGATTGCTTGCACTAGACGCATTGATTTCAGTGTAGATGTTGATTTATAATCATATTTGTTTGATTACACTAGATATATTGATTTTAATGTAGATGTTGATTTATAATCTTATTTGATTGCTTGCAACAGATGAATTGATTTCAGTGTGGTGTCAATTTGTTATCCTATTTGATTGTCTGCACAACATGCATTAAGTTTAGTGTAGATGTTGATTTATAATCTCATTTAACTTCTTGCATTAGATGAATTGATTTTAGTGTAGATTTTGTTTTATAATCATATTTGATTGGTTGCATTAGATGCATTATATGTCAATGTTAAGGCTATATATTATTAAAAGAAATATTTTTCAAAATATATTTAGTAATACCTAGACATACACTATTAAGAATTAATTAACCTAGAATTAAAATGAAATAGATGTGTAGAATCAATCCTCGTGCAAGGTGAAAATTAATCCTTGACAAGATCATATCCCTTCTTCGTCACTAACTAATTACTCATAGATAATTACATATATTCAAAATTACTAATATATAATTGTGTACAACAATGTATTCAAAATATTTATAAGAGGAGAAGATATATTTTTCAAAATTCAAAACAAATCAAAATATTCTTGAAAGAGATGTGATAATTGTTTGGATGTAAAGATTTTATAAATTTGGCCACTCGTTAAAAAAATAAAAAAAATACACTATTTCTTGACTTTGCAAAATAAACTATAGATAACAAAAATCATCAAAATATTCTTGAAGGAAATAAATTATTTCAAACATTAGCAAATAAACAAATTATTTCAAGAGTAATCTTGAGATAGTAAATTACTAAAACTACTCATCAAGACATATTTAGTAATACCTAGAGGGGCACTATTAATAATTAATTATTAGTTAGAAGTTGTGATACCTAAAATTAAATGAAATATATATGTAGTATCAATCCTCCTAAAAACTATTGAAATTTTGTCTATCTTCTTCATCACCAACTAGTTATTAATAGACAATTACATACATATATAAACATATAACACAACAATTGTAACATTCACAAACACTACCATCCAAATCAAAACATGTAAAAGACACAAACCACTTAAAACATCCAAAAATAGATGTACAAACAATTTGAGGCAAGCAACACAGACTAAATTATAGAAGAGAATGATATGGTCATGCCAAGAAAAGAAAACATCATGTGAATTTTGACTTTAATCTCAAATATATGCATAATAATGATGATGTAAAAATGTGACATTGTTGCCCTCAACTAGAACCCACTTAGAATCATCTAACACTGGATCTATCATGAACCAAGAGGGACCAAATCCCTCGAGGCGCAAACCTTTCCTCAAGTCATACACTCCGAAAAGAAGGTTTGCACCTCGAGGGATTTGATCCCTCTCGGTGCATGATAGATTGAGTGTTAGATGGATCTAAGTTGGTTAATACAAGAAAAATTGATAACCAAATTTATATGGTAGTGCATTTAACCTTTTGTATGGCCTTACTATGTTTGATTCATCATTATCATTACAAAGGGAAAAATGAAATTTCTTTTTATATAGCTATATGTGTAGCCTCTTCGACTAGGAGACATAAAAATGATTCAAAATTGTATAATTATAAAGGTCTTATTTTTACAAAATTTCTGATATAGTAATGATAATATTTAAGGCAGGGTCCATGTTTTATGCATTTTTTATTTAAGTTTGTTAAATTCATCATTATACAAAATCCAAGTTTTAAAATGAATATATTGAATTTTGGTGATTTTTTTTTCTTTTAGGGTTAATGGTTTATGACTTTTTTTAGTGTGTTGATTCTAGATTATTGAAATAATATAGGTTCCTCGGTCGAACCCAATTTAAACTTGAGTCTATGTGCATCACTCTTTGTAACCCTATAAATATGAGTTAGACATATATGTGAAATATGTATGTGGATTCAAAATTTTATCATAGAAGGCTTGGTAATAAAAAATTCACAACCGAAATTTCTTTTCACATCCATTTGATGACTAGAATTTAGTCCCCAAATATTTGTTATTGGGTTACACTAAACAATTATGTTGTCTCAAAAGTATATTTCAAGCCATGATTTCATAAGAGATTTGTTTTTTTCCTAGTTCTAAGTTTAAAAGAAATTGTAACAACCCCTCATTGATTTTCCATGTAAATAAAATATAACCAAGGTTAGCTGACATGTATTACATAATTAATGTTGAGAAAAACATAGTGATGGTTATTACTTGTGATCAATTTATTGTTATGTAAATTGGCAAAGGAAAAGGGGTTATAATTGACATTTTTTTTATGAAAATAAAAGGAAATAGGAGAAACGGAAGGTGATGAGACATAGATTTGCATGTAAGGGGAATTAGGGGGAAAATATAGGAAAATGAAGAAAAATAGAGGCCTGAATGATAAAAAATGCTCTTGAGGATCAGTTCACATAATTTTCAGTCATGTTTTGGAGCTCTCATTTCATTCTCTCATATCTTGCACACTTAGATAAATTTTGGAGCATTCTTGGAGTACTTGAGCATTCAATCGGATTGAAGAAAGAAGGAAAAGGAAAGTAACAAAGAACAAGGGAAAAATTGGATCAAAAACTACAATTGGATTACTTTGCAGGTAGCAAGTTGCATGTGTGATTTCTTTGTTTATCTCTAGATGCATGTATATGCATGTGATTTGTTGGTTATGTGCTATGGCATGGAGACTTTCCTAGATTGAAAGTGGTTTTAGCTTTTCCTTTCCGTTTCTTGGATAGCCATGGTGTTGTGGGTTTTTCCACTTGATTATTTTTCAGATTGGTGCTCATGTTCCTTATGGTTGTGGGTTGGAACAAATGCTTTGGAAGCCCTAGAACAACTTGGGTTAAGTTACTAGTCCTAGAGCCTACGTACGAATAAACACTCTCGAGCCCTTATTGGATTGAGTTATTAGTACCCAGAGTCAGGTTGGACAAATGCTCTAGATCTTTGGAAGGTTGTGGGTTGAGTTATTGGTTTCTAGGTCCCTGGAAAGTTTGGGTAGAGACCCATTTGGTTGGTGCCAGTGATGTTAGGACCATGGAAGTGGAATCATTATGGTTGAATGTTGAGGTGGTTTGGCCTCTCGAAGACTTGATTAGTTTTTTCTTTGTTTATTCCATGAGATCCCATATTCATGATTGGAATATGGCATAGGGTGATTGGTTGAAAGAAATATTTGGTTCATCTCAATCTACGGTTGGGTCGTACATGAAAGACCTTGACTTGGTTGGTATTTTCATGTATTAATAAGAGTTATTATTTTATTGTGATTCATCTAAACTTGTAGTGATTATGTTGGTGATATTATGGCTGAGTTCCCATGGTTTCTATGTTGTATATTTGTTGGTTATTTACTAGTTACTAGTTACATGGTGTATGTTTTCTATGGCTCATGCCAAGATTTGTTTAGTTATTGAATGGTTGACGAATATATGGGCTAATAAGTGTTGTTGCAACTATGTGGAGAGGGCATAGAGCCTTCTTGGTTATCGTCATATGAATATCAGAATCTTATAACCAAATATACATTCATGATCTGTAGCTTACACATTTGTCATGTGTTTGATTAAATGTCTAGTGTGTTTTAGGCAGTCTAGATCAATTTCTTCCTTCATGCTTAAATGATTAACATTTTTATTACGAGAAATATGATTCTATAAAGCTACAAAAAGTTATAGGTAGTGGTCTAGAGACTAGACTAGAAAAGTGGTTCACATCCCAGGACCGCAGGAACAAAACTAGAGATCTTGGGTCATAACTGGATGGAGCAAGGCTTGTGTGTGTTATTGGAGGCTCACAACCACATACAAGAAATGTGAAGGGTGAAAATAGAGGTCTAGGTCAATGAAACATGGTTCCAACACAAGGATTAAACACCTAGGGTGTTTCTGCAACTCATGGGTGATCTGTAGTCCCTATAAGATGTCAATTTGTAGGCCCCATTTCCTTAATTGGAACTAGTAGGTTGGGTTAGGTCATAGTGACACTTGTCTCATGTTTACCTTGGCGAGCTTATGAATTTGGGTAAATGTGGGAAGGTGTAGTTACAAAGTGGTATCAAAGTGAGGTTACAACACTAGACCTTGGGGTAGATGTGATTTTTATGTATGCATGTCCTATTGTCTATGTGTTTATCAAGCATGTATGTTGTTTATTTCTCATGATGGTCATTTTGATAATTGTGCCATCATGTAGAGGTTGATGATGTTAGTAAGTTGAGATGATTTATATGTTAATTTTATATATGTATATATAATGTGCTAATCTGGATTGATTTGTGCAGATGAGATAACATCCCCTCAACTTCACTAAGGCATGTTTGATTATGTTATATTTTGTTATCTGACATGGTATGTTTGTAGGAAGTGGAAGATCAAATATGACAAGCAAGATGGTGGATTATAGTTTACGTGAATCCCCTTATAGATCAATTGAGCAGCAAAGAGATAAGTAATCTCCTGAAATGGTAGATACCTTGAAATGTGTGAAGGCGGATATTAGAATTTGTAATAAAAGAAGAGTTCAATGTAGTGATCCTTTAGAGCTTATCATATTTGCAAAGATAAGGCCAAGCACAGATTAGTTATGGATAGGAGGAAAGTAGTAATGGAGAATATGGAAATAGGTTTTGATAAAGGCACAGGTTTGAAAAAGAGGACATAGTCGGAGGTGGTACATTAATGGATACACATGACATGAGAGGTAGTGGATATGGGTTCTATTCTAGTTCTGGATGAGAGAGACAAAATGGTCATCATCACTATCATCCTTGTAGGAGGAATGAGAAGAAGTACTTACCATATGATTTCAAGAAATCCAAACCTCCTACCTTTAACATAATTGTTTGGGATGAAGGAGTTCTTCGAGCTACATGATTATACAAGGAATATGAAAGCCAGGATAACCATTTTCAATCTCAGGGGAAAAGCATACATTTTTTGGGAAGATGTGAAGCATGTCAGAGGTATGATGATCGAGGAGTTGAGTTAGCATGAGTTTAAGAGACTCTTTAGGAAGGAGTACTTGTTAGAGAGATATTATGACAATAAGACTAAGGATATCTATGAGTTGAAGATGGGATCTATGAAGGATGAAGAGTATATCATGACTTAGTTTCTAGAGCTCTTGAGGTATGTACGATATCTTAAGGATGAGAAGAAAAGGTTCAAATATATGTTAGTGGATTTCCATTAGAATTTAAGTATTGTATTGAGTATCAAGTCTTAGACATTAGAGGAAGTAATTGGGAAGTTGAAGCATTGTGATGAGAAGTCTAAGCATATGTCGTATCTTAAGCAGGGTTGGAAAGGTAATGGAAAGACTAAAGGAAAGTGGCAAAAAAAGTGAGGAAGACCTAATGATGGAGGGAATAAGGAAAATATAACATCATACAAGAAATTCAATGTAGTTGATAGAGGACAGGGATTTCAGTCTTAAGAGTAGAGCAAGGGTGATGGAAGGAAGACTTTACAGTGTTAGACTTGTGGAAAGGATCATTGCAGGAGGGATTGCCCACAATATCAGGGTGGCATACCTCAAATTTATAGTCCTCAAGAGGTAAAAAAAAGTTGGGCATGTTGTACAAAGTATTCCTAATATTTATGCAGAATTGGATGAAAAGGCGACTATTTGTCAGGCATTTATTATCAAGGTGGAAGGTAATAATTGTGATCAAGTTATTTATATTTTGATTGACCCTAGATATAACTATATTTAAAGTCAGTCATGAGTTGGTGGATAAGTGTTGTTTGAATAAAGAAGTGCATGTAGAATCTTGTTTGGTGCAATTGGGTACGGGTACCAAGAAAAGAGTTCATCATTAGGTAAGGTCTTGTGTATTTTACCTAAATGGTATGTCTGCACCAAGACATCTAAATGTGCTTATGTTTGGATCATATAATATGTTATTGGGTATGGATTGGTTGTACATTCATAATACCAAGGTAGATTTCTACGACAAGGCTATTGAGTGCCCGGATGATGATGGAGAGAGGAGAATCTTGGAGCATAAGAAGAAGCCTACATCATTACAATGCAAGTAAAGTTTAGTAGCAAGAAAGGGTGTGCATTGTTTTTATTTCATATTTCTAGTGACAGAGGGAAGGATGTTAAGGGTGTTGAAGTCTTGAAGAAGTATCATGTTTTTCAACAGTTTCAAGATGTATTACCAATAGATATTTTATATTTTCCTTCTCATAGTGAAGTGGAATTTTCTATTGAGTTGATGCCAAGAGTAGCACCAGCATCAAAGGCACCATACAAGATGAGCATTTTAGAGTTTGTGGAATTGAATTTGCAGCTAAGGAAATTCTTGATAAGGTATACATTAGGCCAAGTATATCGCCTTGGGGTGCACCAGTATTGTTTGTGAAGAAGAAGGATGGTACTCTAGGGTTGTGTATTGATTACGTGAAGTTGAAAAAAAGGTGATGATTAAGAACAGGTACCCTTTGCTGTGGATTGATGACTTGTTTGATCAGTTGAAGGGAGACAATATTCTCAAATATTGACTTGAGATCAAGAATTCAGGTACGCATCAAAGAAGAAGACATTTACATTACCACATTCCATACCAACTATGGGAATTATGCGTTTTTAATCATTCCTTTTAGTCATACTAATGCTCCAACTACTTTCATGTATATGATGAATAGTGTGTTACGTCCTTACTGTGACAAGTTTGTGATAGTATTAACTGATGACATATTGATATATTATAAGAATAAGGAGGATCGCAGAGAACACCTAATAATAGTGTTAATATTACTGAGAGAGCATCAATTGTATGCCAAGTTCAATAAGTGTAGTTTATTTCAAACCAAAGTGCATTAATTGGGACACGTTTCCAAGGATGGGATAACAGTGGACCCGAAGAATATTAAGGCTATTATGGAGTGGCCAACTCCTAGGAATGTGGATGAGGTGAGATCATTGATGGGACTAGCAACTTAGTATAGGAGGTATAAGAAACTTCTCAAGGATTGGTTATCCTATTACATCATTTCATCGAAAAGGAAAGAAGTTTGAATGGATTGAGGGGTGTGCAACTAGTTTTGAGGAGTCGAAGCATTTTCTTAAACAAATGATCTAGTCTTAAACATTAAATAACCTGAAAAAGAGGTCATGTTATGCATAGATGCTTGCAAGAGAGGACTTGGTGGATTCTTGATGGAGGAAAGATAGGTGGTATTTTATGATTTGAGGAAGTTGAATGAGCACGAGCATACGTATGTGACATGCGATCTTGAGTTGGTAGCTATAATTCATGCCTTGAATATGTTGTTTTTGGAATCTTAGTGTCTATAGATAAACACCTCAACCCCTAGACTAGTAGTTAAGTCTAGAACAAAAGTGCAAAGCATTCTCTACTTTTTCTATAACCAATAGATTAAATAAGACAATAAATAAGCCTACCTGAAGCTTTCGCTTACTCCTTATCTCGCTTTACCAATCCTGTTGCTACTTTTCGTACTTAATCCGCTTGAAAACTACCTGCACACAAACAGAAGACAAAAACCAATCAAAGCATATGATAATGATCTATTGATTAAACATAAAATGGAATCAAGTGCATAATACACATATGAAAGCATCAATAAACAATAAAACCACATGGAAAAAGCTTTGAACACTTTCTTAGTAAAAGGAAGAGTTACAACCCAATTTGCTTGATTCAATGTCACTCCTCCAGTTCAATCCCATCCTCTCCTCATAACAAGCAAGACATTTTGACATCTTTACAATACATGAAACCAACTCAAGTCTCATACTAACATCATCTCCCTATAATTCAATGATTTCCAACCCCTGATCACTTAGATGATTGGTCTTTTTATAGGTGAATGAAGGAAGTGATGCCATAAATGGTGACAATGAATGACCTCCCAAGCTTAGTATTTAGTTCCATGGAGGAAGAGATAAAGGGATTGATGTTCCTTAACTTCCTTCCTCATCCAATTTCAAGCCCAAAGGAATGGATAGCCTTGGGAAACTTCTAGAAGCATTCTATGTATAAGAATATTCCAAACCCCAATGCATATTTCACTCAAATTCACATAGCGTAGGCCAAAGAGGGCTCAAGTGTGCTGTAATGGACCCTGGTAGTGTATTGGGTTGCACTACAGTGCACCTTGATAAAGGCCTACCTACGTTGATCTTCTTCGAGGCAGTTTTTGGATGATTTCAGTCATGGAATCTCTTGGGAATGAGGCATTCTGATGGTTGTCTTCATTAGGGCCTGTAACAACTAAATTAGGGTTTGATGGGCCCTAATAGTATTGATATGTAAGTCAAGGTTGATGTGCCCAAATGGATCTATAACAGTTGCCCCCTAAAGGATGAAGTCATAAATATGTATGTCGAGTGAAATACTTTACTATGTGGAGAGGAGGTTTTGAAGTGGAAGGTGACCTACATCAATTACAATACATATATCATGATAATTTGATTTTTTTCTCATGATCTTGCTGAGGGAAGGCATACCCATGCTCAGATTATAAACTTCAATTACATGTAAAAACATAATTGTCTACAGATATAGACCCATGAATGGATGACCATGAATGTAAGGCCATTGTACATTTGATTTAGTACTCCTGAAAATATTGCAGCCTAGATGGATGAAACTAGATCCGGGGTCTTCAATCTCATTTAGTCTTTCGCTCAAGTATAAGTCTAACCATGTGAATAGAAGATCTGAAGTCGAACATGGGAATACATCGTCTGATTACCAGCCAATGATGTAAGTCATTAACAGACATGAGAGGAATCACCGATAATGACAATGACCCTCAAGGTACTATAGTACATTTCACATGGTGTGAATAAATGATTTGATGTCGAACACCATGCAAAGTCTTTCGGTCAAAGGCCAGTGATGTCAACCTATCACCGAAAGCGAGAAACCTATGATTGATGTATGCAAGCCTTAAGGTACTGAAGGAGTGTTTCTAAGTCAACTTCTTGGATAATGTGCTCATGTCGACAAGAAGTGACTCGTCGCAGGATGGCCTTGATGTATCCCACATCAACGACATGAAACGAGGTAAATGATTTTGGAGATGAAAATCGATTGACGATAGAAGATTCAGGAATGGCGGTAATGAAAATGAAGGTTTACGGTATTGCAAAGGATGAAGTTTGAACTGAATGACTTCTCTTGAACATGTCAGTGACACTAAAATGAATTGGTAGCATTGACCCAAAACCAAGTAACGGATGGTATGATAGACCAATGGTGTGATAACCATCAAGCTTAATGACCCAACCCACATAGTCACGGTGATAAGGTGAAAGTGTCATGTTCAAGAGTGACTTGCTACCATAAAGTGTCCTCCCCTTTTTCCCATTTTCCCCAGTCATTGCTGACCAATACCTCTTTATTTTTATCAAGCTTGAGGAAGATAACATATGCTTGTTGTATAATTCCACCCTTTGGGTGTATCCATCACTTTTTATGCTTTATTGAGTCTAGCAAAGGTGAAACTCGGTCTTGTCTAGATGGACAAGTTTATCGCTATTTGATGTTTTTAACGAGTTTAAAAACAAAGATAGCTCGACCGTTTTCATGTTTATAGAGTCTGAAAAGGGACAAAAATGAAACTCCAAAAGTTCTTTTTCATAGATTTGTCTCTAAAGCTAGAAAAAGCATAAAACAATACAAGAAAGAACTTATTGATCATGTTCGATCAACATATTCCTTTTTCATAGTTAATCTATCTTAGCCTGAAAAAGGGTTAAACTTATACTGAGTAGATATCTTTTCCAATCCGTTAACTAGCAGAAGAGGAAAACCACTCAACAATCTTTTCATATTTAGAGAGTCTGAAAAGAGATTAAAAATGACTCCATTTTGAGGAACGAGTGTTGTATGGGTAACAACTGGTTCTGGTGATGTTGGAACTTCTCAAAACATGTTGATTAATGTGAAGAGGCTAGCTAATAATACCACTCATTGCAACTGTTCCTCAAAAAGGGTAAAACAACTAAGTGAAAGCGTATGATCGGTCAAAGGGATGGTGGCGATGGGATGAAAACAACCAAGGCTCATCTGATGAAAGAGGTTAATAGAATGGCAATCATGAGGGTTAAACTGGAAATGGTTCATTTTTATACAAGCTTGAACCATATGGAACTATGCTTGGATTCCATTTCATGTTTACGCAAGCTTGAAACGAACAACTATGCTTGGATTCAGTTTCGTTTTTACACAAGCTTAAAATGAAAAACTATGCTTGAAATTTGTTTACATGCCCCCAGCATGATAAAAGGGAGAGTCTCTTGTAACCATATGGAAGTCGTTGCGGTGAAGCAGGATGTTTATCCAACACCTTTCTCACTTCTTCCAAATAGGGACAAAGGTGGATGGGGTGATTCCCTTCACATAACCTACAGAGAAACTTAACTTTACCATTAGGTACATGCCCCCCAAGCTTCATTACATTCACCTAAGTAGACTACTTGTGGCTATCAGGTGGATGGAATGAAGGTTCTTTTACAATATTAAGTGAAAGACTCGACTGGGATTTTACAAGATCTAATCAAAGACTTGACTTGGAACTTTGCTCCATGGGACCTTGTTTCATTTTTTAAAGAACTTGATACAAGACAAGGAACTCTGCTCATGGGAGCTATTTCATTTTTTAATGAGGTCGACACAATAAAAGAACTATCCTCATATACCCTTGTTTCATTTTTTAATGAGGTTGACACAAGACAAGGAACTATCCTCGTATTCCTTGTTTCATTTTTTAACGAGGTTAACACAAGACCAAGAACTATCCTCGTGGGCCTATTTCATTTTTCTGTGAGGTTGACACAATAAACGAACTATCTTCATGGGAACTGTTTCATTTTTTAATGAGGTTGACACAGTAAAAGAACTACCCTCATATCCTTGGTTTCATTTTTTAACGAGGTTGACACAAGACAAGAAACTATCCTCATGGGAGTTGTTTCATTTTTTAATGAGGTTGACAAAGTCAAAGAACTATCCTCATATTCTTGTTTCTTTTATTAATGAGGTTGACACGGTACAAAGAACTATCCTCATGTTCCTTAGATCACAAATAAGAGGTCATGAAGGAGAAATTTGGTTCCAATGCCCCTAGTACATGATGTACAACACCACTAAATTGATCATAAGTTGATGTAGGTATGGAACAGGTTGCCACATAATTAACCTATGGCGGGGATGATACCATTGGTAAAAAAGGAACATTTAGGGAAGATGGTTGATTGGGAGCCATATTTGGATCGAGAAATGAAAGTTGGTCAACAGTGACAATTCTGCCTTCATGCAGGAAACAAATCAGTCGAAAGAGTGTTGAAACAATAGCTCCCATGTCATAAACATAGTCGCGCCCTAGAAGTAAATTGTAATCTAATGGGCCTGGGACTACCATCACGCTCAAATAAATGATTTTTCCTGCCAAAGTAATAGGTAATTGAGGGAGGATCCCTAATGGTCGACTAGTTCCTCATTTAAAATCCAACATATTCTGGGTAACTGGCACAAGTGTCGGCGAATCGAGCACTTGCCAAGAAGTAGAGGAAAGGATACTCACAGATGCACCTTCATCTATAATTGTGCCTGATACAATCATATTACAAGCCTATAATATGATCTAGAAAGGCACATAAGAAGGAAGATGAAATCCTGCCAGTCGATTCCAATCAAAGGAAGTGACCAGATTACTTGGAGGGGGTCCAGTAAGAATGGGAGAATTACCCCCTCGAGTTACTAGAACGGGAGGATTTTCCTTTTGTCTTGATGGAACAAGAGGATTTCCCCCAAGCTCATTTGAATCTGAAGAAAAAAAAGAACCCTAGTGGTATCATATTCACTCTCTTCGGGAAAGGTACGATTTATTGAAGGTGCAACCGGGTCAACTATTACCTCAACATATTGATTTGGGTTGGGTAAAGACTCATAGGATTCACTTTCAGAGAGATTGGGTTTAATCGAAGGTTGATTTTGGTCAGTCAATTCATCAACTAGTGAAGGACATAGGGAGGGTTTCATGTAACCAAATGGAAGTCACTGTGGTGAAGCACGTCAATTATCCAACACTCTTTTGGCTTCATCCAGATAGGGAAAAAGGTGAATGGGGTGATTCCCTTCACCTAACCTATAGGGAAACTTAAATTTACCTTTATGTCCATGAAATTTACTACTACTAGTTGATGGTGTGTCACAAACATGAACTCTAGAATTTGATGGCACAAGATGTTGTGAACGATAAGACCATTCTTCTAAGATTTGAGGAAGATTAGGACAATTTCGAAGAAGATGGTCTCCCGCACAAAGTTTGCATGGAAATCAAACATTTTGAGGCTTGATGGACGGTTTCTCATTAGATGTTGCATTCAAAGCAATGGTTGCTTGGTTGCCCCTCTGCTAAATTTGCTTCTTCTTATTCTTCTTCCCTTGCTTCTTCTTCTTAGCCACCTAGTTACTAGTACCAATACTTTCACTAGGTGAAGAGGAAGAAGGGGAGGAAGAAACAACCGAGGAAGAAGGCAAAGGTTCAGCTATAGGATCAACTGGAGGTTGACTTTGTCCAGTTGGAGGTGTACTCGATTGCGGAGAAATCATGATATTTTGAACCAAGGAGGTTGAAAACAGCCATATTGTCGAGCCAATGGTAAATCCGAGAAGGGACAATGTAGCCATATAAGGAGCACCAATATTTCCAAAAGGAGGAAAAGGACTAGGATTCCCATCAAAATGAATTCCTTCATTGGTGGACTCCAGATTTGTTGCCATATGTTTCAACCTAAGATCAACTAGGGAGTGAGAGTGGAGGATGTTATCCATGGTGAATTAATTTCATTTTAATCAAAGTAACATAACAAAACAAAAGAGGGATAATCTAGGAAAAAGGTTTACCAAGCAACTATGAATTGTAGAATACTTCCTGGTGAACCAAGAAGTACGGGCAGGCAATCTCCCTGAATGTTGTGTTCAGTGTATCACAGTTTACAAGGTGGCCAACTCGGTTACTTAAGGGTGGATAGCAACCTAGATTTTTCCTCCCGTATATACCCGAAGGTACATGGAGGCCCAGTCTGTATAAGCACCGTCTAATGCAAAACTGCACAATGAGAGCATTCCCATATAATTTATGTACTATAACATCACCCTATATACTCGAAGGTACGTGGAAGAGCTACAATATACTGACATACGTGGAATGAGGTATCACTTTTGGGATATATTGCAGACAAGTTAGCGACAACTACTTTGTTTTACAATGCCAGAACACGTCTCTAGCCTAAACCTCTAAATGCTTTTCACTAGTTGACAATGCTCCATTAGGTAAATTCAGATAAATTTTAAGTTTATCTTCTTTAGAATTTTCCTTTCAAGTTCACCATGTGATGTATGTTTGCAATTCCTAGGAATGCAACTATCATGATAAGCATTTTTTCCATTCAATTTAACGATGAAAATCCTAGCTACTTAGTGATAGAGCAATTAGATTCCTTTTGATTAGAGGGAAAAGAGCATAATCTAAATGCAAATTACCTACACTATTCCTATCAACACACACAAACTTTTTCAATGAAACATGCATGTACTTCTTTATGATTTCCCTTAATGTGAATGAACAAAAAGGAAAACTAATGCATAATCGATCAATAAACTCTTTTCATAAAAATGATAATTTTGCGACAATTTCCTTTCGAGGAAAGGAAGGCTTTACGACACTTTCATTTTCAAATAAATGAGGAGTTACGACACTTTCAATGAAAACACTAATCATATGCACACATCAATCAATCAATCTTTCATGAATGAAGACTTTAGGACAGTTCAATTTTCGAAGGAAAAGAAGATTTTACGACACTTTCTTTCGATAAAGATTAATCGACTAAAAAACTAACTTTCGACTATAGATTGAAAATGACAAAGTAAATACATAAGAAAAATTTATCAATCCTAGTCGAAGTAGGGCCAGCTAAGGAGATGAAAAACTATTTTCAGAGACAAGACATCATTGACATTCAGCAAATCATTCAAACAGGAGAAAATTGGCAAACAATTCAGCTCCTAGAAGGGAAACCGACCCTCGAGGGATCAACACAGGCTGTAGTGAGGGACAATGCACTTTAGTGCACTGGCTCTATGCAGGAAGTGCATTGCAATGCGTTGTGTCCTTCACTGGGCTTCATTGTGACAGTAAGCCATTTTTGAAGGCAATTTGACACAATTTTGACTCAATTTTCAATGAAATAAGATTGAAATTCAATCAACGACCACAAGTACAGTATGTAAAAGTGTCTTAAGAGGTTGATAAGCTACTAAGATGGATAATCAATCCCCAATATGGTCGCCAATTTTTTTTGGGAATTTTAGTGTCTATGGATAAATTCTTAAACTCCTAGACTAGTAGCTAAGTCTAGAACAATAATGCAAAGCATTCTCTACTTTTTCTATAACCAACAGATCAAATAAGATAGCAAAGAAGCCTACCTGAAGCTTTTTCTTACTCCTTATCTCCCTTCACCAATCCTGTCGCTCCTTTTTGTACTTAATTCGCTTGAAAAGTACCTGCACACAGACAAAAGACAAAAGTCGGTCAAAGCATATGATAATGATCTACTGATTAAACATAAAATAGAATCAAGTTCATAATACACATATGAAAGCATCAATAAACAATACAAGCATATGGAAAAATCTTTGAACACTTTATGGGTAAAAGGAAGAGTTACAACCCAATTTTCTTGATTTAGTGTCACTCCTCCAATTCAATCCCATCCTCTCCTCATAACAAGCAAGACATTTTGACATCATTACGATACTTGAAACCAACTTAAGTCTCATACTAATAGCATCTCCCTATAATTCAATGATTTCTAGCACCTGATCACTTAGATGAGCGGTCTTCTTATAGGTGAATGAAGGAAGTTATGCCATAAATGGTGATAATGAATGCCCTACCAAACTTAGGATATAGTTCCATGGAGGAAGGGATAAATGGATTGATGTTCCTTAAATTCCTTCCTCATCCAATTTCAAGCCCAAAGGAGTGGATAACCTTGGTAAACTTCTATAAGCATCCTATGGATAATAATATTCCAAAGCCCAATGCATATTTTGCTCAAATTTTCCTAGCGCAGGCAAAAGGGGGCTCAAGTGTGTTGCAATGCACCCTGGCAGTGTACTGGGTTGCACCGCAGTGCACCCTGATAGAGGCTTTTTTGTGCTTATCTTCTCAGAGGAAATTTTTGGATGATTTTAGTCATGGATTCTCTTAGGAAGGAGGTATTCTAATGGTTGACTTCATTAGGGCATGTAAAAACTGAATTAGGTTTGATGGGCCTAATAGTATTGATGTGTAAGTCAGCGTTGATGCGCCCAAATGGATCTGTAACAAATGTGGAGACATTAACTTATTGGAAAGTGGTTTATTTTGATGAGTGATCACAGTGGGTTGAGGTATTTATTTGACCAACCCAATCTAATACCTTCTTGGTTTCATGTATAGTTTCACATACATGCTATTTATGGCATGATGGATTCACTAGTTCTGCACCATATTTTTTCATTTAATAAATTCATATCTATATAAATAAATAATTTATTGATAAAAAGATATTTTTATTTCATTCTATAGTCGAGTACCCCGATGTGTAAGTATGTCATGTCCTAAAAAAAATAATAAAAGTAGTTTTTCTATTGTCGGCCAAAACATTCACTTGAATCTGAAATGGTTAATGTGTTTAATATCTCTTTTATCATATAGGTGCATTTGAATGGATCATAAATTTACTTTTAACACAAAGAATCGAAATCATACTCCAAAATCTTTTAATACATCTTTTTATTAAATATTTTTAAAATGAATCTTTCAAAGGAAAATCCATATATATAAATTTGATGTAGTTTTATTATACATTTTGTTATCATGCTATGCAAAAAACATCATTAAACCTAATATTTGTAGGTTTTAACCCCATACACAAATTACCTGCATACGAATTCTAAAACACAGAAAATAAATAATGCGAGAGCATAACACATAAAACACATATACACAGAGATTCTCCTCTGGATCCCAAACTGGGACTACCAGCTTGATTTTTAATTATATTCCTTTCAATGTTACAATACATATTTATACATTTCTAAGCATCCAATACCATGGACCAAAAAACCGTTACATCCAAAACCATGGACCAAAAACCATTGCGTCCAAAACCATGTGCGAAAAGCATGCACAAAACCATAGGTGGGTCCACCCAACCCAACATAGGGTCCAAAACCAAAATTTTCCAGGGCGCTGCCTTGAACCCCATAGAGTGGGGTTACCTACACCACTCAAACCCCCTGTGACCCCCACTCTACGCAATCGGTGCAATGAAGGGGGGGGCTGCGCACCCCCGCTCTTACCCCTCGGTTAACTATGTGGGCTAATCATGGAAGGAATATAACACAACCCAACAATATTGATATTAAAAGATTAATATTAATATTAAATATTATATTAAAATTAATATACTATAATATAAATATTATTAAATTTAATAACTTTGGATTAATACAATATTAAATTTAATAGAATATTCATTCTGTTATATTAAAATATATCTTGATATATAGGTGTATGGAGGGAATAACAAAGACATAGAGTGATAGAGAAGGAGAGATAGAGGAATGACAAGGGAGATATGGAGATAAAATGAAGAAGAGGGGAGAGGAGTTATGAAGAGAGAGAGAAAGAGAGGATTGATAAATGGAGAGAAGGGTAAAAGAGTGAGAGGAAGACACAAATATGGACGAGGGAGAGAGGGAGGGAGATAGTGATAAGTTTGGAGGTAAGAGAGAGAGAGAGAGAGAGAGAGAGAGAGAGAGAGAGAGAGATGGGGGGAGAGAGAATGAGGAAGGAGATAAAGGGAGAGAGGGGAAGGACCAGAGAGAGGACTTGAGAGGGAGGGATAGAGAGATGGAGTAGGAGGGGGAGACAGGGAGTGAAGAAGAAATACATAGAGAAAGAAAACTGGAGAGAGAGAGGGAGTGACAAGAGAGAGATGGAGAGAGAGTATGTATGCTTTGTGGTAATATAGAAAGACAAATGATAGATGGAAGTAATGGGGGAGAGAAGGAGAGAGGGAGGGAGATAATCCCTAACTTAGAGAGAGAGAGAGAGAGAGAGAGAGAGGGGGGGATATAGGGTGGTGGGAATGAAAGGGAGGAAGAGGAAGGAAGAGAGAGAGTATGTGAGAGAGAGAGAGAAGGAGAGATGGAAGGGGAGAGAGGAGAGAAGGAGGGAAGAGAGATAGAAGGGGAGAGAGGGAGATGGAGCTGAAGAGGAAGGGAGAGATAAATACATATGGAGAAATAATGTGTATATTTTGGGGGTGATATAGAGAGAGAAAGGAGAGGAAAAGGGAGATAGAGATATGGATGGGAGGTGAAGAGAGGGAAGAAGAGAGAAATAGAAAGATGGATAGAGGGAGGGAAAGATAGATAGATATGGAGAGAGGGATCATGTGTGTTTGGGGGGTGAGATAGAGATACAAAGAAGGTGAGATGGAGGAAGATATTGATGTATATGGAGGGGGAGATATGGAAGAATATTTCTTCCAATACATGCGTTTATTTTAGTGTAGATGGTGATTTCTAATCCTATTTGATTGCTTGCACTAGATGCAATGATTTTAGTGTAAATGTTGATTTCTAGTTATATTTGATTTATTTCACTAGATGTATTGATTTTAGTGTAGATGTGTTGAAATAAGGAATTGTTGAGAGGGGGGTGAATTAGGAATTAAGAAGCTCTTGAATTTTTCTTATTATGCTTATAATCCCTTCTTATATTCTTTTAATTGTGAGAGAATTCATTCACAAAAGCAGTGAACCAAAATATTTAAAACAGACATGTTAAAAAAAAAAATCACATGAGCAACACACATTTGACACAGCATGTGAAAACATAGAGGGAAAAAACCACCAATTGTTTTGTTAAATTTATGATGTAAATTAAGCACCCACTTAATTAAACCTGTGTTTTTATTAGTACCAAATCATAAGAGGCACCGAACCCCTTTGATTAGGAAGCACCAACTTGCCAAAGGGTACCAACCTCTTCAGTATGCAAACATTAACCTGATCTTGCCACTTTTCTACTATTTTATACTATTTTCAAAGGGAAAATAGAGCCATAAAATAATAAAATTAAAATACCAACAATGGTTGTTTGCAGATTCAACTGCTGCACTCTATCTTCTAGGCTCACTTGCAACGAGTCTTTTCTTGGTGCTCACAACAACACTTCCTTTGCACTTTGCCTCCTCTATCAAGGGATCTCTACTATCTTCTCTACAACACTATTCTCCACCAAACACTCACCCTGCAATGTCTACTATATAACTCAGTATTCTCCGTGGTGCTTTGACCTCTCTGTCTCAACACACATAACTTACAACACAACTCTCTCATAATATGCTCGATTCCTACCTTTTTTTCATTGTAGACTCTGGTTTTGTTCCTATGAAACACTCTTGTGCAAGGAAGTATTTGTTGTCTATTTTTTAGTAGCCAAACTGTACTTAGGAATGGCTTCCCTTGCCATTTTTGTGTCTCTTGGTAGTTCGTTGTCACAGTGCAGAAACAAAGATAGACCTTGTAATCCTTTATCATCTAACTGCATAGAGCTCCATGCTAAGAAATTAATTATCAGGTGACTTGTACACTCCTCTGAGAGTCCCATTCTCATTTATCATTCCACATATCTTGACATTTCACAGAGGTGACCTCTTTGTTCTCGTTTATCACAACCATTCATGCTCGCAAAGCAACCAATTTCTTCCTTCATTTTCCTGAATTTATCTCTTCTAGAAATGTTGTCCTCGATTTCTTGTTATAGAGTCTTATGCATGTTTACTACCATTCAAATATCAACTCCTTTGTGCCTGCACTCAATTTCATAGTTGTCAACCCATATAACGTTTAACTCATTATATTGTATCATCGGAGAAACTCCACATTGTAACTTCCCAGAGGTGGAACATTACGATATTTCTTAATCCCGATGTCCTTGGTTCGTCTGATGCTTAGCTCCTTCAGAATTTCTCGTCCATGTGATGGACAATTGTGACCGCCAATACAATGCTGGGGATGTGAAGGGCCACACTATGTTAAAAATTGTCCACACCGAAAAGGAACTGACGAGGTTTCACAAATTCATGAGGCATCAACAGTAGGTGATGTGGCCCGCACTGTTCCAAAAATTAATGTGGCCCTTGATGATCATTAGGCAAAATCCCAACGAACTATGGTGGAGTTTGAAGGTAGGATTTTTAATCATTCTGTCTCTATTTTAATTGATCCTGGAGTTACATTAAGTTATGTTAGTCCTAGGGTTGTGGAGCAATGTAAATGACAATCTTTTAAATTTATAAATCCATGGCTAGTACAGCTCGCAACAGGGGCAAAGAGGAGAGTGTTGGCTAAGGTCAATAACTGCCCCATGTAAATAGTAGGACAGCCTTTAGTGGCAGATATGAATATACTTCCCCTTGGACCTTATGACGTGTTGATAGGCATGGACTGGCTGGAGAAACGCTAGTCCATTATAAATTGCAAGACAAAAACTATCTGTTAGAAGGATAAGCGGGGAGTAATGCAGGAGATGCAAGGCATTCCAAGACCTGTGCAGGTCCGGCCAATAACTGCTTATCAGTTGGAGAAATGTATGAGGAAAGGGTGTCAGGTTTATGCTATTCAAGTTGGTTATGCCAACTCGAAGGACAAGACAGCTACCCTGGACAACATTCTGGTGGTTCAGGGGTTTGCAAATGTATTTCTGGAAGAGATACCCGAACTGCCACCTAAGAGGGATATAGACTTCACAATTGAATTGATGCCAGGAGCAGCACCTGTGTCCCGAGGGATATGACCAGATCAGAATCAAAGAGGAGGATATAGCCAAAACTGCGTTTAGAACTCGCTATGGTCACTATGAGTTCGTGGTACTATCGTTCGGGTTAACCAACACCCCTGTAACTTTCATGTATTTGATGAATAGTATATTTCATCAGTACTTGGATAAGTTCATATTAACATTTATTGATGATATATTGATATTTCCGTGTAATGTGGAAGAACACAAGGAACATCTTAGGCTGGTGTTTGCAAACTCTCCTGAAACATCAACTGTATGCCAAGTATAGCAAGTGTGACTTCTTTAAAAAGAAAATTCCGTACTTGGGACATATTATTACAGCGGATGGAATCGCGGTGGATCCCAAGAAGATTAAGACAATAATGGAATGGCCAGTACCAAAGGACGTAGCAGATATATGATCCTTTATGGGGTTAGCTGGTTATTACATATGGTTTGTGGAAGGATCTCTAGAGTGGCTTACCCTATCACCTCCTTACAAAATAAGGGGAAAACTTTTAAGTGGACCGCAGAATGTCAAAAAAGTTTCCAATAGCTCAAGCATCTGCTCACCACAGTGCCTATATTTAGCATAGCAGATCCGGCTAAGGACTATGTGGTGTGTATGGACGCAAGTAAGAAAGCGGTAAGAAGGGTATTGATGCAAGAAGGTAAGGTAATGTTAGGGTCCCACCATAACCCCCTTATTTATGTCATGGGATCACGTCATAGTCAAGAGTCAATAAAGCCCATATTAATATTTGTAAGTGGTTAACCCGTAATTAATGACGGAACCACAGTTAGTTGCAAATGGGCGGTAGCATTAGATAGATGGTAAATGGGCGGTAGTATTAGATAGATGGTATTAATAAAACCCATGGTATTGGCCCGTGGTATTGCATGTATGAGTCATATATAAAGGATAGAGACTCCCTGCGAGGAGTATCATGTCTTGTTTTTGTAATCGAGCTCTGCTCTATTGGAGGTTGCCCCCTCGAAGAGGCCTGTGAACATTTCTCTCTGAATAATAAAATCATTGCTATTCTGTGTTCTGGGTATCTTTTCTTCGCATATTCTGTGTTCTGGGTATCTTTTCTTCGCATATTTTGTGTTTGGGTATTACTTTGCAGGTTAAGAGCATAACAAGTGGTATCAGAGCACTTTCCAGGGCTCGGTGGGATCTCCAAATTTTAGCAAAAAAATTTTTTTGGCTAGAGACGTGTTCCGGCTTCTTTAAACCACGGGATTTGTCATTAAGCGCATAAACCTGCAGATTTGGGGAGGCATGCACGCAGGAAATACAAGAGGTGGTCACGTCTGTTGGACTCCCTTGTAACCCCTGTGGGTACCCCTTCGAGTAGTAGCGCATTAGACAGAACCGTGCACGGACTGTCTTCCACATACCCTCTGGGTATATAGGAAGCCCCCTAGCTCCCTTGAAACCTCGCCATAGATCAACCTTCGGCCGTCTTGTGGCTACAGTACACCGAGAACAGCACTCGGAGAGATTACTCGCCTGTACGATAGGGTAGTCGGGTTGTACGGTTAAGGGTACGGTCGATCCTCCTTAGTTAGAGCCCTGAAACATTGGGCCGAGTACTACTGTTAGACCCTTATGTATATTGCGATCTGTAGCACCTGACACTCCTCAAGACCATAGTTCCCTTTCTATCGGGGGATCACACATCATCTATTCCAGATCAGCAAGTGCAGCAGCAGCAGATATCAGTCCCGCAGCTCCATCAGATCAGCAGCAGCAGTTGTTCCACCATTCAGATCTCTCAGATCCACCAGATCGGAGTAGTTGTGAAGGGTTCCTATACCTGGATATAATTTTCGCAGGACTTTTGGCGGCATTGACATTTTGAGGATTTGGCGACTGCAGTATTGATCAGGAAGGAGTAAAACTCCGCTAGGAGTTTTCCAAAAAAAAAAAAAAAGTTTGAGATCTTCCGGGGCTCTTATTGGTGACCTAGCCCATCAGAATCAGGACGACGAGCTGAGCAAGGTGGTACCATTCAATTTCTTAGCAAAATTTTTTTGGCGGTCCCAATTTTTCATCAGGTTGGTGTATGGTAGAAACTCGCGCTCAAGCAATGGCCAATGAAAGGATGGACAAAATTGAAAACCAGATGAACTCCATCCAATTTTCGATGAACGAAATACAACATGAGATTAAAGGAATAAGTATCCAGATACAGAACGCACTGAAGGGCAAGGAGCCAGCCCACGAGGAGGCGAATAATGGTCATGGATACCATGAGGGTGAGTCTAGCCACTCTCCCCACGTCTTGCACACCCACCCACAACCCAGTCAGCGACCTCCCAAGTTGGATATGCATAAATTTGACGGTTCTCACACGTCTGCATGGCTAGCACAAATGGAGAAGTATTTCCAATTGAATCATATCATAGATGAGGGGACTAAGCTTATGGTGGACACCATGTACTTGGACAATGAACGATGGCAATGGAAGGAATGGCATCAGCGTTGCAATGGACATTTTCAGAATTGGGCCCAATTTGCCAAAGCTCTTCGAAATCGCTTTGAACAGGAAGACTCTTTTTTGGTGCATCTCACTAAGCTCCGACAGACGGGTACAGTGGAGGAATATATTACTGCTTTTGAAGCCTTAGCCTTCCGCACTAAGGGTCTCACAGATGAGTTCTACATGGAATTCTTTATCAGCGGTCTTAAAGAAGCCATCAAAGCTCAGGTTCTACTCCACCACCCTCCCACTTGGACAGAGGCTTGCCAGGTAGCTCGTAAGGTGGAATGTGCATTGACAGCCCAATCCAGCCGCCCCAACTTCCCCGCTAAAGGTCGTCCCTCACAAGCTCCCAACACGACTCAGACACTTAAGATTCAAAAGGTGTCACCTGCGGAAATGGCCGAAAGAAGGAAGCAAGGACTATGTTACTACTGTGATGAAAAATATTCCCCGGGTCATAAATGCAAAGAGCCCAAGTTTTTTCAAATAGATGCCACTGACTACAGCTCCACCGAAGAAGATCCACCACTTGAGGAACTGGAGGCGATCGAAGAAGATAACCAAAAGGAGATTGTATCTGATGAACCAATTATTTCGCTAAATGAATTGGCAGGTATTTCTTCCCCTCAAACTCTCAAAATCAAGGGTTTTCTTAAACATCGCCCAGTAGTAGTCTTGATTGATAGTGGAAGTACCCATAATTTCATCCATCAAAAGATTGCTGAAGCAGCACATTGTTTTGTCTGGGCAGTTTCTAACTTCCAAGTCCAGATTGCAGATGGGGGCACAATGAAATGTGAAGGTCGCTGTGAAAATGTCAAACTTCAAATGGGGCATTATCAATTGAAAACCCACATGTTTGCAATACACATGGGGGGTTGCGACATTGTCCTAGGTGCGGAATGGCTCCGCACTCTTGGAACAATCACAATGGATTTCCAGGAGTTATATATGAGTTTTAAGCAGAACAACTCCACACATACCCTCCGTGGACTACAGGCAGGAGCCCCCTCTATCATCAGCTCGCATAGGATGGAAAAATTGTTAAAAAAGGGCCATCATGGAGTGGTAGCTCAATTTAATGCCATCCAAGTAGTCGACACCATGTCTCTGCCAATTCATCCTAAGATGCAACAGATTTTAAATAAACATCGGACGGTCTTTGACAAGCCTCATGAGCTTCCACCCTCACGAGGGGAACATGATCATAGCATCACATTGGTTCCAGGGGCCCAACCCCCAAATGTGTGGCCATACAGATATCCGTTCACCCAAAATAATGAAACAGAAAAAATCATCAAGGAATTGTTGGAAGCAGGTGTCTTTCGTCCCAGCATTAGTCCTTATTCATCCCCAGTGGTCATGGTCCTCAAGAAAGATGGGGAGTGGCGGATGTGTCCCGACTTCAGGGCCCTCAATAAGTTGACAATCAAAGATAAATTTCCCATCCCGGTGGTTGACGATTTGCTGGACGAACTCAATGGGGCTCAATTCTTCACTAAGTTGGATCTTCGCTCAGGCTACCACCAAATTCGCATGATGGAAGTCGACATTCCCAAGACGGTTTTCAGAACTCATGAAGGCCATTATGAGTTCCTGGTCATGCCATTTGGTCTCTGTAATGCCCCCTCTACTTTTCAGAGCCTTATGAATCACCTCCTCAAACCATATCTCAGAAAATTTGTCCTTGTCTTCTTCAATGACATCCTCATCTATAGTGGCACTTGGGCGGCACATCTTCAACATGTAGATCTACTCTTGGAACTGCTCCGCACGCATAAATTATTTGTCAAGATGTCTAAGTGTTCGCTTGGCATGGAAGAAGTTGAGTATTTGGGCCACATTGTGGGGCGTGAAGGTGTCAAGGTGGACCCCAAAAAGATCCAGGCAATGCAAGAATGGCCTCAACCTAAGACCTTGAAAAGCTTGATAGGACTTTTGGGTCTCACAGGCTATTATCGTAAATTTGTCCGCAACTATGGCCGCATAGCGAAGCCCCTAACTCAACTCCTAAAGAAAAATTCCTTCTTCTGGAACGAGGAAGCACAACAGGCATTTACCGCTCTCAAAACCGCCATGTGTTCCACTCCCATCTTAGCACTACCTGACTTCACCAAATCCTTTGTTATTGAATGTGATGCTTCGGGTACAGGTATTGGAGCGGTCTTAATGCAGGAAGGGCGACCATTGGCCTTCACCAGCCAACAACTAAGTGGGAGGAATCTGGGCCAATCTACCTACGAGAAGGAAATGATGGCCATCTTACATGCAGTCAAGACCTGGTGACCTTACTTGTTGGGGCGACGTTTCCAAATCCGCACAGATCATCACAGCCTTAAATATTTTTTGGAGCAACGCCTATCTTCCCCACAACAAAATAAATGGTTAGCCAAAATGCTGGGATATGATTATGAGATCATTTACAAGAAAGGGAAAGACAAGAGTGTAGCAGATGCATTGTCGCGCCAATTTGAGGAGGAAAGTACTCTGCTCGTAATTTCCCTCCCCATTCCAGACTGGATTGATGAGGCTCGCAGGGAATGGTTTTCACATCCCGGGCTCTCCCAACTCATTTCTCAATTGCAGGTAGATCTTAATTCCAGCAAGGGCTACTCGTGGCAGAATGATATTCTTCGCTACAAGGACAGAGTCGTAATATCACCAACATCCACCCTCAAAAGTCGCATTTTGGCAGAATTGCACTCATCTCCGATTGCAGGACATTCGGGCTTTCAGAAGACGTATGCTCACACCAGAAGATCATTTTTTTGGACCGAAATGAAACAGGACATCCTTACTTTCGTAGCAGAATGTGACGTCTGTCAACGCCACAAAGGGGAAACCGTCAACACACCAGGCACATTACAACCATTGCCCATTCCGATGTCAATTTGGACAGAGGTCTCCATGGATTTCATTACAGGTCTTCCAAAGTCTGGGAACAAGTCAGTCATCATGGTGGTTGTGGACCGACTGTCGAATTATGCTCATTTCTGCACCCTACCCCAACCATTTACACCAACTTTGGTTGCTCAAACTTTCATGGATCAGATCTTCAAATTGCAATGGCATGCCCACTTCTATTGTGTCCGACCGCGATCGGATCTTCACCAGTAATTTTTGGCAGGAACTCTTCAGAATACAAGGCATCCAACTCAAACTCAGTACTTCATATCATCCGCAAATAGATGGTCAAACCGAAGCCGTCAACAAATGTCTAGAAACCTACCTTAGGTGTTTCACTTCAGAAAAGCAACACCTTTGGGTACAGTGGTTACCTCTGGCTGAATGGTGGTGTAACACCAACTATCATGCCACCACCAAAATGACTCCCTATGAAGCAGTCTATGGTCAACTTCCACCTTCCCCTACTTCTTATCTCACGGGGTGCTCCAAAGTACAAGCCGTGGATCAACTCCTACATCACCACGCAACCATGCTCGCCCATCTGCGCGAGAATCTTCATCAAGCTCAGAACCATATGAAGTAACAGGCCGACCAACATCGCTCAGAGCGCCGATTTCAAGAAGGGGATCAGGTCTTTTTGAGGCTGCAACTATATAAGCAAACATCACTCAAAGACAAGGGTTGTCAAAAGCTCTCTCCAAAATTCTACGGACCATACCAAGTACTTCAGCGCATTGGAGAAGTGGCTTAAAAGATGGCTTTGCCACCTACAACAAAAATCCACCCAGTTTTCCATGTATCGTGCCTCAAGAAAGTGATTGGGAACAATTGCCGAGTTCAAATCAGTCTACATGAATTGGACGAAGAAGGGTCAATCTGGCTTCAACCTGAACAGGTTCTAGACACACGAGACAAGCACCTGCGCGACTGCATGATTAAGGAGGTCCTCGTCAAATGGAAAGACACCTCTCCGGAAGATGCAACTTGGGAACCATCCACTATTCTTCAGCAGTTTCCGCAGCTTCAGCCTTGAGGACAAGGCTAGTCTTAAGGGGGAGGGAATGTTAGGGTCCCACCCAAACCCCCTTATTTATGTCATGGGATCACGTCATAGTCAAGAGTCAATAAAGCCCATCTTAATATTTGTAAGTGGTTAACCCGCAATTAATGACGGGACCACAGTTAGTTGCAAATGGGCAGTAGTATTAGATAGATGGTAAATGGGCGGTAGTATTAGATAGATGGTATTAATAAAACCCACGGTATTGGCCCTTGGTATTGCATGTATGAGTCATATATAAAGGATAGAGACTCCCTGCGAGGAGTATCATGTCTTGTTTTTGTAATCGAGCTCTGCTCTATTGGAGGTTGCCCCCTCGAAGAGGCCTCTGAACATTTCTCTCTGAATAATAAAATCATTGATATTCTGTGTTCTGGGTATCTTTTCTTCGCATATTCTGTGTTCTGGGTATCTTTTCTTCGCATATTCTGTGTTTGGGTATTACTTTGCAGGTTAAGAGCATAACAGGTAATCGCCTATGAGTCCGGGGAACTAAAGGAACATGAGCAGAAATATTATGTGTACGATTTGGAGTTGGTAGCCATTATTCATGCCTTAAAAATGTGGCATCACTACCTAATGGGAAGAAAATTTTTGTTAATGGCAGACCATCACAACTTGACTAACTATTTCAGTCAACCTACATTAAATGCGAGACAAGCACGTTGGGTAGATTTCTTAAGTGGATTTGATTTCAAAATTCAGTGTTTGAAAGCGAAAGAGAATAGAGTAGCGGATGCTCTAACTCGTAAGGTGCAATGTCTTTATGAAATCGCTTGCAGCAAGGTGCAAACTACCTGTGCAAAAATTATTAAAAACGTAGTGGAACAAGATTTAATATATCAACAAATAAAACAACAGATGCTGATTCCAACCAACAAGGAAAATCAGCAAGGATACACAATTGAAACTAATGGCATGCTGAAATAGAAAAACCAGTTGTATGTGCCCGACTAAAATGACATTAGGAACTTGATTTTAGATGAATTTCACAAGCGGCCTTATGTTGGACACCTGGGGTATCAAAATTTTATTACCACACTCCGAAAGGAGTACTATTGGCCGATTATGAAAAAAGATGCAGCCGAATATTTGACACGATGTCAGGAATGTTAGCTAGTTAAAGCAGAACATCAACATCATGCGGGGTTGCTGCATCCACTACCAATTCCGGAGTAGAAATGGGAAACCATTTCTATGGATTTTATAACAGGATTGCCCAAGTCGAAAAGAAACAACAACTCCGTCATGGTGGTGGTCGAAAAATTAAGAAAATCAGTGCATTTTATACTAGTCCAATCCACTTACAAGGTAGTGCAGATTGCCCATATTTTCATGCAAAACATCTTCAGACTGCATGGGCTGCCAAAAACAATAATTTCTGACCGCGATGTGAAATTTACCTCAACCTTTTGGAGAACTTTGTTTGAAAGGTTAGGGACTCAACTAAACTTTAGTGTGGCATATCATCCTCAAACAGATGGTCAAACGGAGCTAGTGAATCAGGTAGTTGAAAACATGTTGAGGTCTTATGTAATGCAGCGACCCTCTAAATGGGAGGACTATCTGCATTTGGTGGAATTTTCGTATAACAACGGATATCATACATCTTTACAAATAAGTCCGTTTGAGGTGTTGTATGGCAGAAAATGCCGCACACCCTCCAACTGGGGGGGACCAGAGGGCAAGTTAATGCTGGAGCCTAAAATGTTACAGGAGATGGAAGAAATGGTCAAGAAGGTACAATTCAATTTGAAGGCAGCCCAAGATAGGAAAAAGAATGTTTCTGACAAGAAGAGAAGTTTTATAGATTATCAAGTGCGAGATCATGTGTATGTGAGAATTCGAGCAAAAGGGAGTACGTTACAATGGAGTGGGTGTACCAAGTTGTCACTTCGGTTTTGTGGACCATTTCAAATTTTAGCAAGGATTGGGCCAATGGCATATGAGCTCACCCTACCAAGCCGCATTCGGGTCCACAATGTCTTCCATGTATCAGTACTAAAGAGATATGTTTATGATCCTAAGCACATAGTCAGTTGGCAAGATGTACAGGTAAAAAAAAACACTAAGTAGACCAATTTAATTGTTAAGATAAAGGGAAAACTAACTTTAAATGTTATTGTTTCAAGTCAAACCAGAAGGAGAATTCTTGGTCGAGCCACTGAGTATACTCGACCAGAGAGAAGTAACGCTGCGAAAGCGAGCCATCACCCAAGTTAAAGTGCAATGACAGCACTTTGCCCCAAATGAGACCACCTGGGAGGATGAACAACGCTTGAAGAAAGCATAGCCACAGCTATTTGAGGCTAGGAAACATCAATATGATGTTTGATTTCAGGGGGGAAGATGTAATGGCCCTAGAAAAAATGTAAATATTTTATTTACCGTTGTAAGAGAACGAAATTGAACAATATTGTTATTTTCTGTTCACTAAAGTAATATTATTAATTTTCTGGAATTAAAAAGTGTTTAGAAATAACAGATTTTGTAATTTCTCATGGTAGAAGTGGAAAGTAGGCAGTTGCTGTAGAACCCTAACTACCTCCCCTAACTGGGGAATGCTCCCAAGAAAAAGAGGGGAGGGAGGAAAAACTGTGTTAATAGGTCAGACAGTGAGAAAAAAATGCTAAGTCTAGTGATGACCAGATAGCATTTGCACAATGTGCGACTGACTTGCAGAAGACAGTGGTCTTGCAAGCAAGCTTGGGGGGAGATGGGGTCCTAATGGACGAATCTCATGGTTGGGTGGAAAAAGGTAGCAGACGACGAAGGTGAAACTTACCCAAAAGCATATTTACTTTTCTAGGAAAGTACAGTGTATGTCACAGGGTTCGCCGAATTTAAACCTTGAGGTTCGAAATTCGGCGAACCTAAAAAAAAATTCCAATTCATTCAGGGTCGGCGAACCTCATAGCCAAACCTCAAATTCGAACCTAAACGAATTCGACCTTGAATGGACACGACCCTGAAGCCAAACTTGAAGCCGAACCTGAAGTCGAACTTGAAACTGAATTTTTTTATGGAAGTTAGGGTTCGCACAGTTTTTCAGTGGTTTTTAAGATTTATGAAAAAACTCTAGGCGTTTTTATGTTTTTTTTCGCTTCTTGCCAATTATTTCCCACAGTGCCCACTACATTGGCTTTATTTACCATTGTCATTCATTAATGAGAAATTCAAAATAGCTAATAGAAAGAAGTAAAATCTTCATAAAATCTTCAACTTGGAAATTGAGACAGGAGGGACACACTACATCATCCAAATTACGAGAGCAAAATATGGTGTTATGGACAAGCATGTGTCATGGGTCCAACCTCCAAAGTAATATAACCAAAATAAAGCAAATTGTAGACTGTAGAAGTGTTGGTGTCTATGTTTTCCCACCAATAAGTTAATACACATAATTTTCTTTATGGCATTTATAATATGACACTATTTAAAATATTTATTTATAGAAAAAAATCCATTATAGTTGTACGCTGCACCATTTGGTATTTGTTAGTTTTAAATGAAGTTTTTAAACGCTAATTTAATATTCAAATCTTGCATTTGAAATTAGTTATTTCTAAATGATACATGTAAAACCTATTTTAATATTTAAATCATTTAGCATTTGTTATTTTCACATCATTCTTTTCAAAACTATTTTAATATTCAAATATTGTATTTGGCTTTAGTGACTCAATATTATATTTGTGTTTGTTTAGGTGCTATATTAAAATAAATAAAATAAATAGTTTATATTTATTGCTAACATACAAGGGATAGAATTTCACTATAAAATATTTAATATTGAAGAAATATCAAAAAATAAAAATGATTATTTATCGAAAATAAAATTGAAAAATATAATCTTTAACTTAATTATTAAAAATTAGAAATGTAAACTTGAATACAATCTATAAATTATAAATTTACTTTTAAAAATCAACCTTTAAACTTTTTTTTAATTTATTAAAAATATAATTATATAAATTATAATATAAAGACCAAAGTTAACTCTCAATAATTTAAACTATTAAAAACTATTAAAATTAATTATGTGTATAATAATATTATATAATCTAGATACTTTTAAAACCTTTGATGAAATAAAAACAAAACACGGAATATATATCTTTAACATCCAAAAATAGAGTAATCCTCGACTAACATTGCATCTTGTATTTGTTTAAATATAATTATTTTCATGTCACTTTTTGGGTCATAGCTATTTATTTATTTTTACATAAGTTCTTTATTTTTATTTTAATATGAATATTTATTATTGTCATTGAAATGTTTTATGTTTTTAAATTTTAATATATTTTTTTATTAGTTTTATATTTATGAGTGTAATTGGAATGTTTTAAGTTTTTAAATTTTAATATATATTTTTATTGTAATTAAAATGTTTTATGTTTTTAAATTTTAATATATTTTTTATTAGCTTTATTTAAAATTTAATTAGGAATTTTAGAATTGTAAATTTTATTTGTTAAAATTGTGTAATGAAAATGATTGAGAGATTTCATATTTTTGAGTTTGTTAAAATAATTAATGTATTTATAAATGTGATTTAGATAATGTAAAGTTGTGGTTTCATTAAAAATTGTTAAGTTATGGTATGTTTTATGCTAATAACAGTTTACTTTTTTTTCTTATTATATTCTACCGATTAGCAATCACATGTACATAAAGTGAAGTGCAGATAGAACATTAAATGATCGACAGAAAACAAGCCAAGACAAGGGACACAAGATGTGGCGCTAGCCAGGGACAATCCCCAACAATGTGTGGGGAAACCCTTTGATCAAATTTTCTTTTATCTTCAATAATTTAGCAGAGAGAAATAGTACAATAAATCTGATTCATATCAGCAGTAGCAAACCCTAGATCAGTAGCATGAGCATTAGTGGCTTCATCATCAAACTAGGGCAGACCATATCTCACAAACCGACAGTCAGATTGACTTCATTCCACCACCAAAAGTTTTGGCTTCTAGAGGAGGTTCAGATGAACCTACAACGCAGTTCAGATGAGGAGATCTTCTAGGCCACGCAAGTCAATATTTGCTTCTGCAGTTGCAGCTTCAGTTTCAGCAGTTTCCGGCTTCAAACTAGGGCAGTCAATATCTTGCAAACCGTTCGTCGGATTGACTTCATTCCACCACCAAAAGTTGCGGCTTTCAGAGGAGGTTCAGATGAACCTACAACGCAGTTCAAATGAGGAGATCTTCTAGGACACGCAATTCAATCTTTGCTTCTGCAGTTGCAGCTTCAGTTTCAGTAGTTTCCAGCTTCAAACTAGGGCAGTCGATATCTTGCAAACCGTTCGTCGGATTTACTTCATTCCATCACCAAAATTTGTGGCTTTCAGAGGAGGTTCAGATGAACCTACAGTGCAGTTCCAAAGAGGAGATCTTCTAGGCCATGCAAGTCAATCTTTACTTCTGCAGTTGCAGCTTCAAATTCAACAGCTTCCGGCTTCACATGTGTGAGAGAGAGAGACCCATTTCAGCGCAGTAGAGAAGAGACTCATATCTGTGCAGTAGAGAGAGAGAGATGTGATGAGATGAGTGAGTCTAAATTAGGAAAAGTCCTCTTATATTTATAAACAATGTTGGTGGGTGAATAGATGCGACTGTTGGGCTTCTGAGCCTACATGAGTTGTAGGTCGGCTTGATAATAATTCCATAATCAAAATAAATTCATATTTCCATGAATACTTATCGGAATTGGATGATCTTTATATCAATCCTACACCTCTCGACGAGAGGAATCTAATAAAAATATTATTAGCCATGAATAAGATGACCCACATGAAGTTTTACCCTGGTTGCCAATTTTAACACTCCTTCTCAACCATGGAGAACTTCATCTGCAATCTGTCTATTGGTCGTTACTATTCATCCATCAAATGCACTGCCTTGTACAGCCTGACCCTTGCCCTGCTCTGCTCTATTTTGTCTGTTCTGCTTTGTCTTGTTCTTCCCTGCACTGATCTGTATTGTTTTGTTCTGTTCTGCTCTGCTCTTGCATTGTTCTGTTCTACTTGCTTTTTTCCGAATTATGAAGAAGAAGAAATGATCGAGGATGTATCATACTGACTCGAAGTCAGTCTCAGAGTATGTACCACTAGTCCCAGACCAGTCTCAACCAACCCAAAGTCAGCGTCATAGTGAGTACAACTCCAATGGTCCCAGACCAATATCATCCTCCATTGACTCAAAGTCAGTCTCAGAGTATGTACCACTGATCCCAGACCAATCTCAACCGACCCGAAGTCAGCGTCATAGTATGGTACAACTCCTACCACTGGTGCCAGACCAGTATCATTGATCCCAGATCAATGGAGGTCATCCTAGCGTAGGGAGTACGGTAGTTACAACGATGCGTCCATCGGTACTACTATGGTCCCTAACTTCATTTCCCTGCTCTTTGATCAGATGAGAGGTACTTCCCATGAGTCCCAGACTGCATGGGTAGGATGCCTCGATAGGAGAACTAATCAATCCTGTCCTCACAGGAGAACACATCAATCCTGCTACAATTACCATGGAGAACACATCAATCCAGGCTGCCATGGAGAACACATCAATCCAGCCTCACAGGAGAACACATCAATCCTGCTACAATCGCCATGGAGAACACATCAATCCAGGCCTCACAGGAGAACTAATCATCCTGCTACACAGGAGAGCGAATCATCCTGTTCCACAAGAGAGCGAATCATCTTGTCCCACAAGGGAGCGAATCATCTTGTTCCAGTGTGCACCACCAGGGCAAGGTGAGTCACCCTGTGGTCGTAAGTTGCTCCAGTAATAACCGCAAGCCCTCAGAGCTCCCAGAGCTTAATGTATGCAACATGCAGGACCCTTGTACAAGGGTTTCTTACCGACTCCAAGTCATTTGTGAAAATAACAGATTAGATCTTTCCTCGGGACTTTGACAAGGTGTATCAACCTGTACATCATCTTAATGCGATGGAGCCTCCTTGCTCATCAACTTACCATATCCAAGATGATGTCTATCTGCTGGAGCAATCGACGAATACGGGATTCCTCAATAATCGAATCCCACCTCTGGTTGTTATAGAGAATCACAGTGGTATCCAATGTAAATCCAAATAGCGCACTGAAGAGCTTTCGCAACCAGACTACCTCACACGAGGTTATGCTAGCAACAATATATCCTGCTTCGGCGGTGCTCAAAGCCACCGACTTCTGCTTCCTGCTCATCCAGGATATCGAAGCAGATCCCAAGGTGAAATAGCACCCGGAAGTGCTCTTACGGTCCACCACACTGCCTGCCCAATCAACATCAGTATATCCAAGTAGTCTCACATCTCCGGCAGTGTATCTTAATCCATGAGAGATTGTGTCCTGAAGACATCTCAGAAGATTCCTGGCATCAATCCAGTGAGGCTCAACCAAATATGAGCTCACAATGCTAACTGCAAAAAATATGTTCGGACGGAGTTTCACCAAGGACATCAATGCGAATGAGTTTATGAAACTCAAAGGCATTTCCCAAATCTGGTTCGACATCACTACCATATAACTTCTAAAAGTTAAGATCCTCGAGGTAGTCACAGGCTTTCAATACATCATACCAAATCTTTCCAATATCTTTACCACATATTTCCCTTGAGATATGAAAATTTCCCTTGGCTTCTGCCATACTTCAAGTCCTAGGAAGTAGTGCATCAGTCCTAGGTCTTTCATTTCAAATTCAGAGGCTAGCTCCCTCTTACATTTGTGAATGAGAGGGTCTGCACCTGTTAGCAAGAGGTCATCCACATACAATACCAGTATGAGAGGCTTGTCATCTTCAACCTTAAAGTAAAGGTTAGAATCGGCTTCACTCCTAGTGAATCCCAGCTTCATCAAGTAGCTATCGATCCTCTCATACCATGCTCGGGGTGCTTGCTTCAGCCCATAGAGAGCTTTCTTCAACCGGCATACATGAGATTTTCGATCATAAATCTAAAATCCTTCAGGTTGCTCCACGTAGACCTCTTCTTTGATCGAGCCATGCAAGAACGCAGTCTTGACATCCATCTGATGTAGGTTCCATCCTTGTGAAGCGGCAAGGGCTATGATCGAGCGGATGGTCGTATATCTGGCAACAGGTGCAAATATCTCATCATAGTCTATACCATCATTTTGGGAGAAACCTCGAGCAACAAAACGAGCCTTATACTTTTCTGTGCTTCCATCTGCTGCATGCTTTATCTTGTAAAGTCATTTGGAAGTAACAACAGTCTTGTCTTGGGGTCTGGGAACTACTTTCCAAACATCATTCTTTATGATAGACTCATATTCTTTGGTCATAGCATCCTTCCATACTTGATGCTTGACGGCATCTGAGAATGACGAAGGCTCATTTTGTATGATTGTGCTCATGATGGTCAGGTATCCTTGATACCTATTAGGTTTCTTACTTTCACGAAAGGTTCCTCGGGGTGCAGCATGTCCTTCAGCATCATCAAGTAACCCCTTAAGCCATGCAGGCCTCTTCCCAGAAGAGGAAGGCTCATATGGAGGAGGATCAATCGGATCCATGGGTTCTTCTACATCAGGCATTGATTCATCATCCTTTTCTTTCGGTTCCCTGGTGTCGGCTTCTTGAGAGCTCCTCAAAGTCGGAAGATTGATCACCTTTCTAAGAGCCATATCTTCGTCAAAGGTGACATCATGACTGATTATGACTTCCCTTTGACCGGCTACATAGATTCTATAGCCTTTAGTATTTTCACCATAGCCCACGAAAATTCCGTTCTTTCCAGATGCTCCCAATTTATTTCTTTTCTCTTTCAGCACATGAAAGTATATAGGGCTTCCAAAAATTTTAAAATGAGAAACATCAGGTTTCTTACCGGTGAATTTTTCCTCAGGAGTCTTGGAACCCAATGCTTGATGAGGGCATCGATTTTGTACATATACGGCAGTGATTGTAGTTTCAGCCCATAGAAACATCAGAAGTCTTTGATCATGTAGCATGGCCCAGACAACTTCCATCATCGTGCAGTTCTTCCTTCCCACCACACCATTCTTCTCAGGAGTATGTGGTGTAGCAGTCTCCCTCTTAATGCCAACCTCAGGTATGCCTGAGTGAACCAATTGTAATATATCAGAGGTCTTGCTTTGGCTTGAGGGGAATGGTCCCCTTTTGAGCTTTCCTTCAGCACATCCTGGACATACACCTTCATTCTCTATTCAGAATTCGGGCATCCCTATCACCATTTGTCTTACACTGAGTATAGCTTTATAATGAAGGGGGGAAAACCTCTAATGCCAAAGTTCGGACTGAAGAGATGTGTCATAAGACATGACACCTAGCAGACTTCCATCGACCTAATATAATGAATCACTAAACCCAAAAGTAAAGGCATCTTTAACATTATTTTTCCATATACATACCTTGCCATCATTGAAGGTTACCTTGTAGCCTTTGTCTTTCGTTCCCAAGATGGACACTAGGTTCTTTTTGAGGTCAGGTGCATTTAATACATCCTGGAATTTCTAGCCTTCTTGAATGCTTGTCCTCTACCTTGATTCCCAGCGCTCCTCTTACCTTTGTTGTTGAATTTGTCATTCCTTTGATTGTCATCAAAGGGATTTTGATCATTGTCCTAGAGTGAGTCCTTTCTATCAGGGAACTCCCTTGCATAGTGACTTGCTTTATCGCAAATGTAACATCGTCATTTTCTTCTAGCCTTAGGTCCAGCCTTTCCTTTTGATTTAGTGTCGGAATTATTTCTTTTCTTTGCATGAAAAGAAAAGGCAGCAGGAGGACCTTTAGGCATGGGCATTTCTTACACTTATTCCCTTGTTTCTTCTTGAATGCATCTAGTCATTAATTTCTCGAAACTAGGAATTACATTATAGTTCAGAAGAGTAGTCTTGAACACATACCATTCAGATGGTAATCCTTCAAGAGTTGTGAGTGCCATTTCTCTTTCAGTAATAATTTCCCCAATAGATAGGAGATCGTTCTTGATCTCGGTGATTCTTAAGAAGTATGCTTGCATAATTTCATCTTTACCCTTCTTGATTTCCCTCAGCTTATTTCTAAGAAACAAAACTTGATTTGCTTCATTAACTTTAAACAAACTCACCAGTCTGTCGTAGATTTCCTTGGAGGTGTCTAGATCAGAGATGTAGGCCACCAAGCACTAGTCGATAGAGTCCTGGATGATCTTCTTTGTTTTGACTTCTCCATTTTTCCATTTGTTTCAGGCAGCAACAGATGCATTTGATGAAGGCTCAACAATATTGCCTCTTACATGGTCCAGCACTCCTTGATCTTCAAGGGTTAGATCGATAGACATCTTCCATCCGTGATAGTCAGCTTTCTCACGAAGCTTGTCTTCAGTAGGAAAGAGTGTTGAGGACCCCATAGTTCTTTTAGGATAGCTTTGCCAATCTTCTCTTCAATGATTGCTCTTGCTCTTGCTCACGCTTTGTCTTCACCTCAGCTCTGATACCATGTTAAGTTATGGTATGTTCTATGCTTATAACAATTTACTTCTTTTTTCTTATTATATTCAACCGATTAGCAATCACGTGTACATAAAGTAAAGTGCAGATAGAACATTAAATGATCGACAAAAAACAAGCCAAGACAAGAGACACAAGATGTGGCGGCTAGCTAGGGACAAACCGCACAATGTGTGGGGAAACCCTTTGATAAAATCTTCTTTTATCTTCAATAATTCAGCAGAGAGAAATAGTACAATAAATCTGATTCATATCAGCAGTAGAAAACCCTAGTTCAGTAGCATCAGCATTAGCGACTTCATCATCAAACTAGGGCAGATCATGTCTCACAAACCGACAGTCGGATTGACTTCATTCCACCACCAAAAGTTTTAGCTTCCAGAGGAGGTTCAGATGAACCTACAACACTGTTCAGATGATGAGATCTTCTAGGCCACGCAATTCAGTCTTTGCTTCTGCAGTTGCAGCTTCAGTTTCAGCAGTTTCCGACTTCAAACTAGCGCAGTCGATATCTTGCAAATTGTTCGTCGGATTGACTTCATTCCACCACCAAAAGTTGCGGCTTTCAGAGGAGGTTCAGATGAACCTACAACGCAGTTCAGATGAGGAGATCTTCTAGGCCACACAAGTCAATATTTGCTTCTGCAGTTGCAGCTTCAGTTTCAGCAGTTTCCGGCTTCAAACTAGGGCAGTCGATATCTTGCAAACCGTTTGTCGGATTGAATTCATTCCACCACCAAAAGTTTCGGCTTTCACAGGAGGTTCAGATGAACCTACAGCGCAGTTCCAAAGAGGAGATCTTCTAGGCCATGCAAGTCAATCTTTACTTCTGCAGTTGCAGCTTCAAATTCAACAGCTTCCGGCTTCACATGTGTGAGAAACAATGTAAACTTTGACACGGGAACTGATATTGTTACCCATTTCGTAGAGATAGCAAAAAAATGACCCGATTTTCAAAAGTGGTGATGCAGAATACACATGTTAACTTTAATTTTTTTTCATGTTCAAGGATGAAATCAAGTTTTAGAATGGTAGTGATTTTCATGTTGATTTTAAAAAGTGAGTATTCTGCATCACACCCTTTTTTTAAAAGACCTATTTTTTGACTTTTATTTTTCTAGTGTGTGAAATGTAAAAAATTATTTTCTAAATTTGATAGTTTTTGAAGTCGTCATTTTATTCATATTTCCTTGTTCTCTATCTTAATTTTTTTTTTTAGGGGGATTTTTATTGTTTTGCGTTTTTAAATTAGAAAGTCGATAGTTTGAATTTTAGATAATCTACATATTTATACATCCTTAATTAATTTTTCAAACCACATGAAATAATTGTTTCTAAAAAACAACATTTTTTAACAATGGACATAAAAATAACCATTTTTAACATAAATATAACAAAAAAACTAAACGTTTTGATAATTTTTTGCTAGAATTAACATGTCAAAATCACAATTTTTATACAAAAATATTAACTAAAAATGGTCAAATAATAGTTTTTTTTATGAATTTCATGTCAAAAAAATAATAATAACAACTTTTTTTTCAAAAAATAATAATTAACTTAAAAATCAATGCGAAAATCACAAATTACAAATATTGAACACATAACAACTTTAATTCATTGATTATTCTTTTCATGAAATGTCAGAGTCAAAACATAGCAAAGCTTGATTTCCAGGTATAACTTAAATTTAATCAAGAATGTCACGTAATCCAAACTCTTCGTCCTCTAGAGTTTCATCATTGTCATCTTCCACAATATTTTCTGCTTCCTTTTGCACAATTTCCTCTTCTAATGGGTCTTTGATGTCTGCAAATCTCCCAATACATGTCTTTCCAAACATTCCATGTAATGGTGGTTGGGGTTCCTTTGCCTTTTTTGCCACACGTGATTCATTAAAGTCCCCTTTCCTCAACCCAATTTCTTGCATTTCATCTGGAAGAAATTGAAGAGCATTAATTCTTTGTTGAATGAAATTGCATTGTAATGGATCTTTCTCAATTGCAATGCAATTTATTCCTTTTTGAAGGCAGTATGCTAGTGTTGTACCTAATTATCAAGCACAAAAAAATAATGAAGTAAATTAGTACAATGACATATTAATTAAAAAAAGAACATATTGAAATTCAATTCCATGTGGAAAAACCTACCTGAGCCAGAAAATAAATCCAGAACCCAATCTCCTTCATTTGAACATATGTCTATAAGATAGTTAATCAATAATTGTGGTTTCTGATAAATGTTAACTATCTCTCCTTTCGTTTCTTTGTCTTCATATGTTAGTTTTCCCACAACAGCATCATAAGTCAGTATTTGGCTATGACTCTTTCTCTCCACCCGATTAAAAATCATAGACATATGGCTATCATCTTTTGCCCAACTATCAATATGAATGAACTCACAGTCATTTATAAATTGTTCTTCATTGTTAAGAAGATTTGACTTTTGCCTGTAACATAAAATAGTAAAAGTTCAATTAACTTGTGCATAAATGAATTTTTCAACATTAATCAAATATACCTTTAAACATCTTACCATGTAAGCTGCATCCCTAAATTTGTTTTCCCCTTGAAGCTTGACAATACCATTGCCAATTGTGTGTCTGAATGAAATGTCACAAATCTCCATAATGGTGATGACGTCACTTCCATAAATCCCGCCACCACTTTATTAAAAGCTTGATAAGTATAAGGGTCACTATCATAGTAAATGTTTGGAATATTGAAACCATGGGGAATATCTGCAATAACCAGGGCATAATCCCTTTTTGGTACGAGTTTAGCAATGTCTTCACAATCGCCTTGTATTACTTGATATTGAATAGTGTCTAGCCCATTCCAAATGAAATGATTAAGAGTTGGATCAAGTACAACATTCTTAATACGTTGCTTTCTCAGTCTTTCAATCTTTATTTTTTCAATAAAAGTCTTGAAACTGTCTGGTGCTCCATTATCTTCTTTCTTCATCTTTTACCAAACAAACAAATGTATGTGTGAGTTTTAAATTAAAAATAGTACACAGATGATTAAAACTGAATGTATAAATCAAGTTACCTTTCTAAATGCAAGATAAAAAGCTTTTAATGTTGATGTAGAACTTGAATCTGGATAGTTGCGTACAACATCATCCCAACTATCTTCATTCAACAGTTTAACCATTTGTTCCTGATTTTTCATGTAAACTTTGTGACTGCACAGATAAAGTAAGAAAAAGTTAATATAATGATATGTATAACAAATACTACAAATAACAACATGTTTTATTTAAAAGATAACTATAATCCTGGAAATAAGTAAAAATAATTTAGCAAACTTTTGAAATTCTTCAGACATTTCTCCCAATGATAATTCCCCTGACCTCACACGAGATAATATTGTTTTGACAATTTTTTCATCTTTCACTCCTTGCATCGCCCTCCAAGGCGTGATGGTCATATCGTCTGGAAGTTGCTTCAGTTCAGGAGCCGATTTATTGTTGCTACATATCAATGGCTTAGACTTTTTGACCCTCTGGTTTTTAATGCCAATGTCTTCCCACATGCTAAAAATGTCATCAATCAAATTCCAAATATCTCCAGTTCTAAATGCCAATTGGAAAATGTTATCAATACCTCTGAATAAATCGCTATATCTGCTGTCTTTTCCACCTTTTGAATTGGTTTTCTCTTCAATTTGATAGCCTATTTCCATACAACATTCCTTTCGGAAATCTGCAGTAATATTTATCTTATTCCCACCACATTTTTCTAGGAATTCACTATGAATAAATCTAACCTTTTGGATCAAAGTCATAGACATCCTATATTCATTATCTGAATTATGATCCAATGCCACTAACTTTGCTTCTGTTTCATTTAAACTAGCATAAATGACACATTTCATTGTTTCAAAACGTGGGTTATTAGGATATTCCTCCATCAATTGTCTTTTAGCTTCAACAGAATGGTTCCCCCCAAGCACATAATAATTGTATTCAAAACATTTTGACTTATCAAATGCTTCTTTGTTGGGAACTTGAAGTGGATCAACAAGAAGCACATAACTAACCACATGAGCATATGGATTGTACCTCATCAATGTCTTCAAGTTGTGAACATGCAGATGATGTGGCTTTCTGATTTGATATTGGCATTTTCCTTCACTTGCCTTATAGGTTTGCCTGACATTTAACTGAAATGTACGACCACCATCAATTAAGTTTCTCTTTGTCAAATTCTGTCGAATGGCATTTTGTTTTGTTTTGATTATGCCATCATCTAAATCAGCTCCTAGTGTAATGATTTCTCTGCTTTCTTTTGAAGTTTCACTAGGTTCTTGACTGCTGGTAATGACTACTTCAAGATCTTCAACTCTACTTTTTTTCGTCATAACATTCTCAAGAGATCTATTCTTGGGCATTGTTACTTTTGGTATTTTACGACCTTCTTCAGTTCCAATGTCATCTTCAGTAATGGCAACATATGCTTCATTGTCAATTTCAACTTCATCGTCCTCAAAAGTGACTTGTTTACCCTTGCTAGATTTATCCACCAGAGGCCTTTTTTTCTGATTCTTTGGATGTAGTTTTGTAGCATCATCAATTACTACATTTTCCATGTTTTCCATATCTTCTTCTGACACTGAGTAAAAATGGCTGACAACTTTCATGATATCATTCTCTATGTAATGAATGCCTCCCAACCTAATTGAACAGCTTTCAACAAAATTCTGCCAAACAAAATATCATATGTTAATATAAACAAAGTTAAAAAATATAGCGAGACACTTTCAAAACACAAAATAAAAATACAAATAACAATACTTACGATGTTTTGTTTCATCTCATTTACGATTTGTTTACACAACTTTGTAGATACCTCTCTCGTATCATATAATGAATATGATAGTCGGTATTTAATCCTTTCATGTGACTTGGGAGCTTTTGTAAGTACGTAAACAACTTCAGTGTTTGGTACCGAACACATATCTATGACTCTTCCCATCACCTCCAAATTTTCATTATTTTGGGGTATATCAATGTATAGATATATATTCATAGTTGTGCTCTCTCTTTCTTTCACATACCAGACTCTTGATGGAAATTTCACCTCTTTTGAACTTTTCCAATCTGAGATTAGCTTCTTATCACTTGAAGCACTTGAAATATTTGTACGCATGAGCTCAGGTGGAGTTCGTTCACCAATGTTTTTTGAAGATACACCTTTAAGACTCTTTGGTCCAGAAAGATTCACAAAAATTTTCCTTGATGCCATTTTCCTAAAAAAAAACACATAAATTAGTAAATAAAAAAACATATTAACTTAAATTAATAACAAAAATATACCATAAATTTTTTATTTGTATAATCAGAATTGCCCAGCCACCTCTAACGGGCAGGCGGGTCGATGGGCGAGCGGGAAGTCAGGTGAGGGATAATGAGGCTAAGTAGACATTTAGGCAAGTATGGGTGAGCCCCTACCCACGCGCCCCCCACAACCCCCTAAGCTTCCTCCCTCCCCGCCCCTCACCCCACCCCCAGATTAATAAGTCATATTAATCTGTTAAATAATTGACATGTTCTTTATAATTCTACATATTTAATCATTTTACAACTGTAAAAATGTGTAAAACACCAACCTTGATAGATCCATTAAAAAATTTACACATATCGCTCCATGTTAATCATATGAACAACAAACAGTCACAAATATAGTATATATAAAAAACCACAGGACCACTCTAACTACATGATTAATTAACATATTTAACCTGCAATGGTTGTAGAAAGAAAAGAACTTTGGGACTGGAAGACCACTCAAACTCCTTTTGGGCTTTTAGTGATTCCAGTGATTCTCTATGGTGTGAACTGTGGGCTAGCAGTACCTCCGACATGCAATGGAGACAAATTGAGAAAATTCAGAAGCGTTTGACTACAAACAAATTTAAGATTAAAAGTGTAGTTCCTTATGATATCTTGTTAAGTGAAACAGGGACTGCTCCTATTGAAGCAATTGCTATGGTGTGAGTCATAAAATATTTAAAAAAAATTGAGCAAATGGAAGAGGGTAGATGGCCTAAGGTTGTATTTAATGATAGATTGTGCAAGAGCAAAAAAAATTGGATGTAGCAAAATAACAAATGGTTTAGTAAATGGGGTATTTGCTTGAACGCGTGTCCCATAAACAACAAAGAGATAAAAGCTTTTGTCATGGAAAAGTTCCACAAACGTACTTGGGATAAGGGGTTATGAAGAAAGAAAAATTACTATATTGAAGTGTTTAATCCCACTCATAATCATCAACCAAAAGTAAGTTCCTTCCTAAATATTTGAGATTTGAGATTTGACTGCATAATCATGATTGGCGAGACTGTGTATTCTTGTTCATAATGAGTGCTTGATTAGACACTCAACACATATCTAGTTAAAATATAAAATTTCCTTCCGTGTTTACTATAAATGAGAGATGGATATATGATTTGCAAGAGCGTCTTATGTGAAACCTCTGCAATTTCTCACAATCTCTCCCATTGCAGTTGGAGAGACGTCAATTAGTGCCATCGGTTGAATGTGTTACAGGAAGGCATTCATAGGTATCGTTGTAAGCATTACAACATGGACCTTTTTCTCTGCAAATCGTGTGACCACGTGTGGGCTGTGTATTGGAAGTTGAAGGTGGATAGCGTAGCACAACCCATTGCTCTTTCATATGAAAATGATATCGTCCAATGGTTTAAAAAACACAATGGTATTTTAATTGCAGTGATGTTGGAAGATTTTTATGTTAAATCAAGATCAAGGCCGAATGACCAATTTTCGTTTAAATATTATTGATTTTATATAAAATCCTTGCTTATTCATAATTGAATAATGCTGGAGATAACTTTCGGCATCAATTAGTCTATAGAAGAGTCAGTGGGAGTAAAGCCATCCCTTGAGGGGTATAATAAGGAATAAAAACATCAACTGGAAGAGTTGCTATGCATACAAGGGCGTGTTTGAGGAGCCTAAAGAGCTATTGCCCAAGAGGGAAGTGGAGCATGATATTTAACTATTGTCAGATTATTTGTTGCCAAACAGTTGATGGAACAATGTATCTTCAACCAAGTACCTCACACGTGGATCACCCATCATAAGTGTTCCTCCTTTGTAATGTATCACAACAAAAATATTGTGGTATAATACATCACACTGCAACAAAAATTCCTTAAGTGAGATACATGAAACTCTTCACATTTTCAAGAAAAAATTCCAAGTCCTTATCTTATATTCTTGTGGGATGACACTATGTTGCATGCAATTTTTTCATGCAATGTAAATTGTCACACAAAAATGATTTTCATGCAATATGCATAAATTTCCTTGAAAAACTAAGTTGTTCTAGACATTCATTTTTAGAAAATCTATGCTCATGGCTATCATGGAAGCCATAAACTCGATGTCCTAAGCCAAGTTCGATCACTTACATGCTAAATTGATCCTCATGCCAGAAAAACCTAATACAAATCAAAATTTAGGGGTTTTTACCTCGATTTTAGATGAGTGAAATCAATGTTCCAATTAACATTGAGAAAAGCTTTGTTATCCTATAACAAACCTAACGTGGAAAACAATTTGTAACAACCCATTACCAAAGTGAACAATTTTTTTTTAATAAAAAAAGGAAAAAAATATGTAATAACGAAAAACCTTATACATATACCAATACTTTAAAATTCATGAATGCATATACAACAATATTTAAACATAAAAGAACATAAAATAAGACAGTAATAAAACACAACATTTTCCACCTAAAATGAAACCCAAAAAATTCAGAATTAAAACATTTTTTAATTTTTAATATATATATATATTAAAATTTGTCCCTTATTTAAATAAGTTCATGCATAATATAGTGATGTATAAAATGTTTGTTCTGGTCTAAATCAAATTCAAATTGTAACAAAATGAAAAACACGACACCCACTTTTATTGATCGTAACACAACGTTCGCTCTTTAGTATTTACATTGGTGGACTTATTGGATTCGTACAAATGGGTAACACATATTTTGGGATCTCAATAATACATATTTCGGATTTGGATATTGTTAACGTGGGTGTGAAAATTCATAAATTTGAATACCACATTTCAAATCTTCATTAACCTTTTTCATGCTCAATGTTTAACGTTTATCGGGTTGAAACTAACACTAGTTACACTACAATTATAATCATACAAGGTTCAATTGTCACTTTCCCTGTCTAGTGGTTCGTATATTTTAGATGGGGATGCCAAGGTGAGGGCGTCACCATGTTATACCTAAATCGAGTGATGCGCTTTTCATGCAATTTCCACGTCACATATTTTAGAACAAGTGTTTCAATCCACTACATTGGATTATGGCAAATGAAAGTTGTGGATCCCACCTGTTATACTTCCACAAAAGTTGAACCTTCTGTAATATTGTGGTGGAAGATTGGGTAGTTGGCTAGGTAGTTGAAGGGAAAGATAAATATCTGAAAGGTGTTTTTTTGATGATATGGTTTTTTACAACAATGTTGACAATTTGGATCATAATGAACAAATATTAGAACCAGAGCAGTTCAGAAATGTGAACCGCTCATCCTTGCTTCCACTCGCCAAAATCTTTGCACTGTGGAGAGTAGAACCCAAATTGATCAAAGCGATGGAACGAACAGAACCGCAATTTAGAGCACTGCACGACTGTAGGCACCAGCGACAGGGAGAAACCGTCAAACACACCATAACGACTAAACAAAGTTACTGTTTGATCACATCACGTAGCGACCCACCTTTTATTCACTAGTTAATTAACGACTGAACAAAGTTACTGTTTGATCACATCACGTAGCCACCGACCTTTTATTGACTGGTAAACGTTAATTTAAGACAAGTGGGGATTTTGTTGGGCTCAGTGTGATGACAAAGACCGTTCTTATGGATCTAGTACACGTTAATTTAAGACCAGTGATTATTTTGGACTCCGCCTCCCCCTCCGCTCGCGCAGGGCCACCCCCGAGCCGCTTCGCCCCACCCGACCGGCGGGGGGTCGATTCCGGGAATCGACCCGCCGCCGGTCGGGCGGGGCGGGGCGGCCGGGGGTGGCGCTGTGCGGGTGCAGCACCACCCCGGGCCGCCCTGCCCCGCCCGACCGACGGCGGGTCGATTCCCGGAATCGATTCCCGGAATCGACCCGCAGCCAGTCGGGCGGGGCAGGGCGGCCCGGGGGTGGTGCTGCACCCGCACCACCATAAGTTCAAGGTCCATACCATATTCCAAAAAAAATAAAAAAAAATAAAAGAACCATTGATTAATGCAGGATAGCGATCCATTTCCAGGCTCTGGATCTGAGGCGTTAGAAACGCCATGGACACCTGCATTTGAAGGAGATAATTTAACGTTTTTTTTTTTCCATTTCTTCCCTAAACCGTACACATAATAGACAAATGCAGCGGCTGTGGAATGTTGATTTTACTAAAGAATCCGTAGATCCGCAGCAGGATCTCTTCTTTGAACTAAATCACCTTTCCTGCACACAGTAAGAGGCGATCCACATAGACAGTCGTTATGAGCAAATGCACCAGCAAGAAAAGTATTCAGTGGATTCCCTTAGGAATGTCGCCACACACACCGCAATCCCACTAATTGTAGAAAGATGGCTTCAGTTTTAATCCTTTTTATTAAACTTTTCTGCGCAATCAGAAAGGAGACAATCTGCAAACATTGGAGGAACTTCCCCAAACGTTGGAGTTCAATCAACCCAGATTTAATTAAAAAAGAAAAAAAAAATCCTCTACAACTGAAGCATATTAATGTGAAATCCAAACAGAGAACGAGAGACACTTCCGCTCAATTTACTGAAGCTGAGATCAACATAGGTTAACTACAGCACACCCCCTGTATTCTGTATCCCACTGCTCAATTGGTTCTTGGAAAGAACAAGATATTCAAATGATGACGGTAAAGAACATATGGAGCTGGAGAGCACATCTTCTTGAGATGCAGACACACCAAGGGAGTCAGGTTCTGGTTAGGTATCGTCTACCTTATTCTGTGCCCTTTTCAGAAGCGTTGCAGCAGCAAGGAAATTGCCCAGCCTAATATGGAAGAAGGATCATGCTATCCAAATCCTCAACACCACGAAACTATTCAAATGAAGGATAACGCTATCCAAATCCTCGACACCACGAAACTATTCAAATCTACACAATGGAAAGATCTATAGACACGGGAACCAAACAAATTTCACACACTAGGCTATATTAATCTAATCAAACTTATTCTCACAGCTATTAAATCTCACACACTATCTTAATTTATTTACAAAGCAATCACATTCAAAGCACTTTCACTTCTTCCTGGCCCTCCGGTGAAGGATTCAAAGCACTCTCACATCTTCCTAACTCTCCGGTGAAAGAGTTAAAGCCAGTACTAGCTCTGATACCCTCTTAGAGAGAGTAAATATAAATATGTTAAGCTATGCACAGTTTTACATCTTACAATATGTAAGCTTTGGAGGAGATTACAAGATTCCACAATTCACTACAGGGGCCGAAGAAGAAGAAAAAATAAATAAATAAATCAAGCACTGTACATACACATAGCTTGCCAAAACCTGAAAGTCAAAGACCAGACCATATTACTGATTCGCCATTACTCGGCTGAATCAAATTTCTGTAAACCATTATTTACCAGAGATCCACCCAAAATCAGAACTGTACAACATGCACACAAAGATTACTACATTGAAAAAACAAATGTATTCATCTTGGATATCCTGTAATATAAGAATTCTTTTTCTTTAATATCCTCTAAGAAATAGAATACAAGGATATCAGTGTTCACAGTTCAAATGTACCTCTATGTTTAATAAATGGTATCAGTGAACTGGGATTATATGAATAGTTGGTAAGAATGATTATTAACGGTTTCTAGTTTTGAGAAAAACACTGTTAAATAAATATAATTATGAACTAGCTAGCATCAACAATCTCTCTTGCCTTCAACATTCCTGTGGAGAAAGAAACTGATTTCTTTCAAAAATAACAAAGAAACTGAGTTCTAGACAATTGTAGTTCTTATGCTTAATACTTGTTTTTATCTCTCAACGTCTGTCCAACAACCATCGCACAAGAATCTTGCCAACAGTAATTCTTATGCTTAATACTTGTTTTTATCTCTAGTTTAGATGGTGGACATTATTACGTATAGCACGAGAAAATCCATCAGCGTTCAACATTTTGGTAACGTTTCATTTAACATCAGCCATCGCATACTCCTTTAAGAGAATTATGAAATAAAGTCGTGACATGGATATTGTACAGATTTGCAACATTAAAATAATGGTAATAAGGGAAGACTTTCATAAGGCTTTAGGACATGCCCCGGAGGGAATGGCTAAATATGTTTTAGACGTACATGATAATATAGTTAAACATAATCCCTTGCATTCTTTCAAAGGTAAGTGTCATGACATGTAAGAATTTTGACAACACTAAACTGATTTCTTTCAAAAATAACAAGGAAACTGATTTCTTTCCAAAGTAAGTATCATGACATGTAAGAATCTTGATAACACTCAGTGGCGGGATACTCAAACTCAGAGACTTGCTCATATAACACTCAGAATTGCAGCTATCAAGACACATTTGAGAAATGTATACGACTTGAAACAGAACGCTTAAATTTTCTTAAGAAAACCAATATAAATCATTTAACATATTGTAACGTTTGATATATTATGAAAAAAGAGAAGAAAAATAATCTAAAATGATCAGACAGCAGAGTACCTTCAGTTGCAAGAGATATTCCCAATATTCAGAAATGTGAACCGCTCATCCTTGCTTCCGCTCGCCAAAATCTTTGCACTGTGGAGAGTAGAACCCAAATCGATCAAAGCGATGGAACGAATAGAACCGCAATTTAGAGCACTGCACGACTGTGGGCACCGGCGACAGGGAGAAACCGTCAAACACACGAAAACGACTGAACAAACTTACTGTTTGATCACATCACATAGCGACCCACCTTTTACATCACATAGCGACTCACCTTTTATACTGTTTGATCACATCACGTAGCCACCGACCTTTTATTGACTGGTAAATGTTAATTTAAGACAAGTGGGGATTTTTTTGGGCTCAGTGTGATGACAAAGACCGTTCTTATGGATCTAGTACATGTTAATTTAAGACCAGTGATTATTTTGGACTCCGTCTCCCCCTCCACCCCCGCAGGGCCACCCCCGGGCCGCCCCGCCCCGCTCGACCAGTGGGGGTCGATTCTCGGAATCGACCCGCTGCCGGTCGGGCGGGGCGGGGCGGCCCGGGGGTGGCGCTGTGAGGGTGCAGCACCACCCCGGGCCGCCCCGCCCCGCCCACCCCGCCCGACCGGCGGCGGGTCGATTCCGGGAATCGACCCATGCTAAATGGTGGGGTAAGGGCTCAATGCATTTATAAAAACCTCTCGCATGGCTTGATCAATCACTCATATCGATCAATTCGTCGAGCCCTCATATCGATGAATCTGTATTTATATCCGTAAAGATCAATATAAAAGGAATTGTATATAATATACATAAATTTATGTTTTTAATTATGGTATTAAATTAGATTTAACATTTTGTAATATTTACAGTTATTTCTTTCTCACATCTAATTATAAAATCAACTTCACATATTAATCCATAATTAGAATTAATTTAATAACAGATATATTTACGTTAATATAGTAATAACCAGACAAATCAAATTAATTTAGGTATAATATTATTTAAAATTTAACTAATCTTAATATTAACATTTCTCCTGGGACTATATTTAGCTTTCAAATATTAATAAATATAGTATATTAGAAATTTTTATATTATTATTATATAGGTAGTATTAGTGTTGTATTTGAAATTTTTATATTATTATTATATAGTATATTATAATGTTGTATAATATTAATATAATATAGTATATTAGAAATTTTTATATTATTATTATATAGGTAGTATTTAGTGTTGTATTAGATCTATTTATAAATAGTATTAAGATAATTACGTAGGTATAATATAGGATATTTATCTGAATAGTGATTGGTATCTAGTAAAGTATTAGGGTAGTATTAACATTTATGTAACATAATATTGTATAAGATTGACAATTAGTGTGCCTTAACTTAATATCCTATAGAATAATAGGATTAGTGGGGGGGGGTAGGTAGGGTAGGGTAGGGTAGGGTTGGGGTAGTAGGGTATTGTAGGGGGATTGGGGGGGGTGTAGGGTGGGTTGGGTAGGGGTGGTAGTGATGGGGGGGGTTAGGGTAGGGTGCGGTTTTAGAATATATTATAAAAATTTAAAAAAAAAATTAGTTGTTTAGTAAATATTATATACTTTAACTATTAGAATAATTAATATAGAAGTTGTTGTTTACAATTTGAATTTCAATGATTGATTTCATAAAAAAATTTAGTTTATGTTTTTCAATGAATTGTAGAATAAAATAATAAAGGTAAATAAATCTAACAAACTTTTGGAGGGAAATATTTTCGCGAAAATTTTTGGAGGAATTACTTCGCGAAAATTTTTGAGGAATAATTTTGGAGGGAATATTTCATTCTTTAAGCTCTATAATATTCTTAGGAGACTCTATTTGTATCATTCAACATCTTCTATTTGAAAGGGATGGATTGTTCTGATGGTGAAGTTTCGGTTTATACACCATCAACATCTTCATCGCGTAACAACTCTATTCATATTGATGAATATAGTGGGAATTCTTCCACTATGAATAGAAAGTAAATTCTTCCACTTAGTCCCGATTCTAAGGACTATGAAAACAACGGTGATGAAGAGCATGATGATGAAGTTCAAAAGAATGGAGTGTCACGATGTCCACTTAGTCCTAATTCTGAGGACTACGAGAGTAGCAGTTTTGAAGAGCGTGATGGTCAAGTTCAAAAGAATGGAGGGTCACGGTGTCCACTCAGTCCTAATTCTGAAGACTATGAGAGCAGCAGTTTTGATGTGCATGATGGCGAATTTCAAAATAATGGAGTGTCACAGTGTCCACTTAGTCCTAATTCTAAGGACTATGAGAGCAGCGGTGATGAAGCGCGGGATGATGATTTTCAAAAGAATGGAGTGTCAAAGTGTCCAGTTAGTCCTGATTCTAAGGACTATGAGAGCAGCAGTGATGAAGCGCGGGATGATGATTTTCAAAAGATTGGAGTGTCAAAGTGTCCAGTTAGTCCTGATTCCAAGGACTATGAGAGCAGCAGTGATGAAGCGGGATGATGATTTTCAAAAGATTGGAGTATCACAATGTCCTCTTAGTCCTGATTCTAAGGACTATGAGAGCAGCAGTGATGAAGCACGGGATGATGATTTTCAAAAGATTGGAGTATCACAATGTCCTCTTAGTCCTGATTCTAAGGACTATGAGAGCAGCAGTGATGAAGCGCGGGATGATGATGTTCAAAAGATTGGAGTATCACAATCTCCTCTTAGTCCTGATTCTAAGGACTATGAGAGCAGCATTGATGAAGCGCGGGATGATGATTTTCAAAAGATTGGAGTATCAAAATCTCCTCTTAGTCCTAATTCTAAGGACTATGAGAGCAGCAGTGATGAAGAACAGGATGAGAGCAGCAGTGATGATCCAATGATGGAGATGTTGCCAAGAAATATTGTATCGAGGAGTAGGAGCAAACCTTTTCGTATCAATGCAAACTATTCTAGTTATACAAGGGGTAGAGCAGAATATCTGATGAGAAGAAGTTCTATCAGCGCTCTCATTTCAAGTGAATGTTGCCAAAAAAATTGCTTGAAACGTATGGATTTCACATTTGCATTAGAAAGCAAGAAGAGATATTTGTCAATGAATAAAAGCATGCAAAACTCATATTTAGTTGGCTGCATGCAATCTACATTGTCAGGTTATGATTATCATATTAGGAATTTATTATTGTGTAGAAAAGCTTTCAAAATGTTTCATTCAATTGGAAATTTTCGTCTATCGAGAATTCAAGAAAATTTGGAAAAGGATCCCACATTTTATTCAGAAGTACGTTATAAAAGACAGTTTGGGCCATTATCAAATACTGCAATGTCATGGATGAAAGATTTCTTTTCAAAGCATGGAGAGTGTATGCCAAATAAGAGACAATACATATTCCAGATAATTTTTCAAGATGAGAAATCTACAACTTATACAAAGAATATGCAGAAAGTGCTGAGGGACAGGGCCAATTTATTACATATCAATATTCTGTGAAGATATGGAAGAAAGAATTCAATAATGTTCGTATTCCTAAGAAGACAAGGATGGGGATTTGCAGTACATGTGCTTCTCTTAAATAAAAAAGGGACAAATGTGAAGGCTCAGAAAGAGGTAAGTGTTCATAACTTTTACTTTCAAAATTGTATAGTCATCAACTATGAAAACATATTTCTTAATGAATTTCTTTTATGTTGTGTAGATTTAATTGTCAAATAACTTCAGGAGCATCGCGAACAACAAACAAATGAAAGGAAGAATTTGTACAAGCATCGAAAGAAGTGTTATGATAATCCAAATAAATATTTGGGTTTGATAATTGATGGTATGGACCAGAAGAAAACACTTTTACCACATTTTGTTCGCACACCCAAAAATCTACAAGAGGAAAATTTTATTCAATTTCACTTGGTCGGTTGTATGGTCTTCAATGGGAAAATGTTGCCAAGGGTGTACTTCACAGCTCCAAATATTCATAATGATGAAAATCTGACCATAACCATAATTCATGATGTGATTTCTCATTGGTCTGGTAATCTTCCTGAAGTTTTGTATCTACAATTGGACAACACTTGCCGTGAAAACAAAAATCAGGTTGTTTTTGGGTATCTGAACATGCTTGTTGAATTCAGAATTTTTCAAAAGGTAAAGGTTGGTTTCCTTCTTGTTGGGCACACTCATGACCATATTGATGAGATGTTGAGTCGTTTTTCAGTCACATTGAGGAGGAAGGAAGTTGGGAGCTTCCCATCACTAATTGAATGTATTAAGAAATCATACATGCCAGAGCCTGCTTTTGAAGTGTTGGAGAAACTGTTGACATGTGAAGGTTTATTCTAGGATCATATGGTGAGAGGAAATGCATTGAACAACTTAATGATATTAGCTTCCAACATCAATTTTGTATAAAAAAAAATTGATGGGAAAACACTAATATGGGGCAAGAAGTTTTCAACTACTACAGAATGGGCACCGTCATCAGGTTTGAAATTTTTGAAGTTCATTCCAGATCGTCCAATATTTGCATCAAAAATATTGTTATTATAATCAGTTGGTGAAGTTCAGAATGCACGCAGACAGAATAGACATATAAATTATTCTGATTGCCTAGAAGAAATTAAAAAATGTATTAGATATACATATGAGTACTTTGACATCGCTGATTCAGTTTGGTGGGAGTCATTTTTCAATAATCAAAGTGATATCATTTCAACAACAACCAATGAAGATATACCTTTGAAAAATCCATTTATTTGGCCACAAAATGTGTCGAATGAACAAGAGGAAGTAAACATTGTTGAACAGCAACAAACTCAAGGTATTATTAATTCTTCACACGCAATGGAAAGAGAGATGTATATTGGTTCCAGAAGATCTCGTGCACAACGTGAAGCCATGGAAGATCTTTATAGGGGTTCAGTACATGATATTAAGGAGGGTTGCATGATTGCAGTGCTAGCAGATGGAGATCCCAAAGGCTATCCATTTTGCGTTGCTAAAGTTATAAAGGTCTTTACAGAAAATGAGGATGTTACAAGTGTTGAAGTACATTGGTATGCCACAAATACACACCCATTCAATGGTGTGTATAAGCCAGAGATGGTAGTTGACAAAAAAATGGTGGAAAAAGAAAAAGAAAGGGTACAAATATAAATCGTCGCCGCACAGACATATTACAATTGGAGGATGTTGACATACTTGTTTATGACTTCAATTTAACAAAGAGAGGAACTCTTCGCTTCAAGACGATAGAGATTCTGAAAAGGTTGTTACCAGAAGGAATAGTGTTGACATGGGAGTCTGCTGAAACCAGTCGTAGATCTAGAAGACTTTTGAAACCTGGAATGTTGGGCATGCATGTGGACTCAGATGGGGCACTAGTTGATGAAAGAGAAGAACATGGAACATCTTCATCAGCATCCAGTCACTCATCTGAAGATGTGAATTGTGATGGTGCGCAAGAAAATATGAGTGATTTTGAATAATTGTTTAAGACAGATTATATAACTGATGTCTGCATCATATCTTCAAATAAAATTAATGTTTTCCATATGTTGTTAAATGAGAAGTTATGAAGCATTTTTATGTTGTTGGATTATGTCTTAAGTATGATAAATTTTATTGTTTAAATATCTACAATGTAATATCAAATTAGAGATATAATCTCTGTTTTATTCAGTATACAAATAAAGACTTTTGATTTCATTGACTGATATACTTTGTTCATAATGTCATGGTTTTTTATTTTATAGTTGAAAAAATTCCAATTTCTTTTGTATCTACCATGGTGTGGTTGAAAACATGTTAAATTTATACTTATGAAAGAAAAATGATATTCTACCAGAAACATTAATGTGTTTTTTCCTTAAAAATTAACTTTGTTTGAGACATAAAAAATTGGTTTTATTAGCATTTTTTTAAAAGTTTGAAAATTGACCCTAAAAAAAAATGTTATTCCAGTAGCATCAATTTTGTTTTGAAGCTATATTTTGCACGAAAATTTCGTAGTAAATTTCGTAGTCACCGCCATTTTTAAAACACGTTCAAAATTGGCACCTAAAAAAAAACATCGTTCCAGTATACACACTTTTCGTTTTTAGCACTGTTTTTGATGTTTTTTTGGGGTTTTTGGGCCAGAGTTCCCGTTTTGAGTTTATAGTTCCCGTTTCAAAGTTTACATTGTCGAGAGAGAGAGATCCATTTCAGCGCAATAGAGAAGAGACTCATATCTGCGCAGTAGAGAGAGAGATGTGATGAGATGAGTGAGTCTAAATAAAGAAAAATCCTTTTATATTTATACACAACGTTGGTGGGTGAATAGATGCGACTGTTGGGCTTCTGAGCCTACATGAGTTGTAAGTCGGCTTGATAATAATTCCATAATCAAAATAAATTCATATCTCCATAAATACTTATCGGAATTGGATGATCTTTATATCAATCCTACACCTCTCGACGAGAGGAATCTAATAAAAATATTATTAACCATGAATAAGATGACCCACATGAAGTTTTGCCCTGGTTTCCAATTTTAACAAAAAATAAGTCTTCACATAGAATAATAAAAGAGATTTCTAGTAAAATTCAAAAATTTAAAATGTTTTTGAATCTTTGCATATTTATTAAATTTTATTTGTATTCGTATTTTATTATTTTACTTTTTATTTAAATTTCAAATTTCAATCATAGTATGTAAATTAATTGCAGAAATATTTGCAATGGCACCTACAAAGTCAAGAGCAGAAGCATGAAAATTATGTTTTAAATATATGATTTTTTTTAGAGAACACAAGTATTGGACATTATAGTCATACTTTCAAATTTTAAAAATTGTAAATTATGCATCCCTTTTTGTATTTGCAAATTGCAAATTACTATGGTGTATGTTTACATTTCACTAATGTCATTGATAATTAGATGCCTTAGTATGATTAAGTTATTTGCAATGTTTACATTTAATTAATGTCATTTGCAACTTACTATGGTGTATGTTTACATTTCACTAATGTCATTAATAATTAGATGCCTTAGTATGATTAAGTTATTTGCAATGTTTACATGTTTACATTTCACTAATGTCATTGATAATTAGATGCCTTGGTATGATTAAGTTATTTGCAATGTATACTAATGTCATTGATAATTAAATGCTATAATATGATAAGTTATCTGCAATGGCACCTCCAAAGTCTAGCAGAAGCATCGAAATTATGTTTTTTGATTTATGCATCCCTTTTTGTATTTGCAAATTGAAAATTACTATGGTGTAGGTTTACATTTAACTAATGCCATTGATAATTAGATGCTATAGTATGATTTAGTTATTCGTGTATGCTTACCAATCAAAATTCTTACTCATATATATTTTTAAAATTATGCATCCCCTATAGTATGATTTAGTTATTCATGTATGCTTACCAATCAAATTCTTACTCATATAGCAGTTTTTTAGTTATTTTATGTCATATATATTTTTAAAATTATGCATCCCCCATGGTATGATTTAGTTATTCATGTATGCTTACCAATCAAATTCTTACTCATATAGTAGTTTTTTAATTATTTTATGTCATATATATTTTTAAAATTATGCATCCCTTATAGTATGATTGTATGATTGAGTTATTCATGTATGCTTACCAATCAAAATTCTTACTCATATAGATTTATTGATTGATTTCAATTTTTTTATTATTTTATGTCGTGCATATTTTTATAATTATGCATCATTTTTTTATTTGCAAATTGCAAATTACTATGGTGTATGTTTACATTTAACTAATGTCATTGATAATTAGATGCTATAGTATGATTAAGTTATTCATGTATGCTTACCAATCAAAATTCTTACTCGTATAGATTTATTGATTGATTTCAATTTTTTTTAATCAATTTTTTTATTATTTTATGTCATATATATTTTTAAAATTATGCATCCTTTTAGTATTTGCAATTTATTGATTGATTTCTTTTTTTAATCAATTTTTTTATTATTTTATGTCATATATTTTTAAAATTATGCATCTTTTTTGTATTTGCAAATTGCAAATTACTATGATGTACTTTTACATTTAACTAATGTTATTGATAATTAGATGTTATAGTATGATTAAGTTATTCATGTATGCTTACTAATCAAAATTCTTACTAGTATAACTTTATTGATTGATTTCAATTTTTTTATTATTTTATACATATTTATGTTATGTTAATAATATTATGTGATATACAGATATATATATATAGAAAAATATGTACAGTACCTAAAGTCAACCTCGTGCTAAAATTCGAATTCGAATCGAACCTAATCGTTGCAGTACTCAAATTCGAATTCGAATCGAACCTAATCGTTGCAGTACTCGAATTCGAACCGTGTGACACACTGTATGTGCCTGGACCTAATCCGCTGACCTGAAATTTAGTCGTGTGTATGAGTTCGAACATGCTTTTGCAAGCCTTTTATGTGATAAATAGAACATGGTAAAGAGGTAATAATGACCGTAACGTGGTAAGAATTATTGGAAATGTCATAGTAGGCTAGAGTATGAAATAGTGGTGTTAACCGTAGTAGGGAAGAGTAATATTGATAGATCTGTAGCGACTAAAAATATAATGATGAATTTGGAACTAGTGCACTGATCCTGTGCACTGAGAGAAATAGTAAGGATATTGGTAATCTGAATAAACAACAGAAGTTACCGTTTGGTAGGAAACTGGGTGGCTCTGCTTATAAATTCAAAAATAAACCAGAAAATGCATAACCTAGTTCCAAGATGGGACACATATGTGATGCAACGCGAAACAGAATAACGTCATGTGCAAGAAACGAATTTAGTCGTAAAATGGTGAACCCAGGAAAGAAATGGGCAAAACCTCGGCAAACTGTAGTATTTCTAGTAGAATTTAAGTAGCTGCCTTGTCCTCCAAAACCCTGAAGAAACTTCCGGGCTTGATCAGGAGTGGCGCTCACGTACGGAAACCCTGACAAGAATTTAATTCATTAAATTCACGAGATAAAGCGAGCACTAATAAGCGGATAATAAAAGAGCAGGTAAGCTCTGTACATAAGCCTGTAAACCCTATCCTCTTCTTTAACTTATAAACCCAGTAGCAGTAAAGTAAATAACCTACAAACAGTGAACTCATTGTCATAAGAGAAACAATTTCTGTTGCTTAACGGAGCATAAGAATCTTACAGCAGAAGAATAAAGATAATCTACACTGAGAAATTCAAAACAGAAGCACAGTTGCAGAATCAAGAGAAGTTTTCTGTTGCTTAACGGAGCATAAGAATCTTACAGCAGAAGAATAAAGATAATCTACACTGAGAAATTCAAAACAGAAGCACAGTTGCAGAATCAAGAGAAGTTTGTACATGTCGAAATAAGTAACAGAACATGCAAATCTGAAAGTAAATTCCGAAATAATCTTTCATAGAAGAGAAATCAAGGTAACAGTTATGACCTTAAGAACCCATAGTTAAACGACAGTATATCTGTGAATATAACAATAAGTGACCACGGCTCCCATACAAATATTCTTAGAAAACCAGATAACATACACAGAATATCGATAAGGGCCTCCACCCAAGAAGAGGCTTAAAAAAAAACATAGTATAGCGTAACCTGCGAGTTTACAATGGCCGTGGCCACTTAACCTGTTCATTTGGAAAGGAAACCACAATACATAATAATCTACTGGCGAGAAATTGCAAGGCTCTCGGCCAAAAATTAACATTGCAACAGCAATACAGTCCAGAGAGCAGGTGAGCTCTGCGGTAAACATAAAATGGCGTAACCTGATGGCAGGTCCACAAGGTAGTCCTGGAGGTGCGACCCCAGTAGGTGCCTTCCCTCTGAGAAACAGTATGCAACATGGCCAAACTTAAAATGGAGTGGAGCTCAAAGAACTTATGGACCCCTCAAATATCCCTTCGCAAAACACGTCGGACCCAGGCTTAACCGGAGGGCTTATGCGCATCGGTAGCTGCTGAGTTGAACCAACACGGCATAAGTAGAAGGGTGGGACACTGGGATTCTTGAGCTCTAAGCCACCATCGCTGTAACAGAAAGCAAGCAATAATTAGTAAATAGGAAAAAATAAAAACCTGGTACTGAATAAGAGCAGTAAACCAACAGAAAAAACTAACTCAGGTCTGCTGTAGGAAGAATCTCGGCGACTTACCTTTCATGGCGACCACCCAGAAATTCGTGGCTAACCCTGTGGCAGAATTTCCATCTTACATGAGGAAACGAACCGTAGAATGTGGAGATGAGCTCGAAGGAGAAACAGAGCGCGAACAGGCGCCAAAAAGCTTAGGGACCAAATGAACCTCTATCCAGCAACCGAGAATGATTAATACCGCCGTTGAGACTGTAGCCCTTGGATCAGGGAAACGAGCTCCCCACCGTCGATGGGGGTAGTAATCTCGAGGCCTCCAGCTGAGGGAGGACGGCCTGCGTGTGCCACGCAACCATGGCAGAGCCATAGGATCATCAAATACCAAATAGAATGAACCCGAATGAAACACGCAATGGATATAGTTAATTCACCATACAGGACAGAACTTGAAATTAATGACTGCGCTCTGTGCATAGCGCTAAGTGTACCGTTAAGCCGGGTTAATATGAGGCCCAGAAAACATTATTAATATTCATAAAATATTAGTGGATTAAAAAAAAAAGTACTGTCATTACTGTCCTTAAACCGTGTAAATATCGATACGGAGGAATAAACCCTAAAATTACCAAGTTGCCGTGTTTTGAGGTCCCGCCAGTGTTTTTATGATTTTTTTTGTATTTTGGAAATGTTAAAAAAAAAAAAGGAACATGACAAGGAACCTTAGTGGAGGCAGGGACAGACGGGCCACCGCTAACAGGTTTCCAAAAGTAGGGCGACCGGTTAATTCAGGGGGAAGACCCATCGCTGGAGGAGAGAACGAACGGGACCAACCCTAGAAACCGGCATGTCAGCAAAAGAAAACGCAGAGTCCCCGGGAAGCTCATGGACAGGAAGCTCAAAGCCATGAGATGGGCCGGATGAGTTGGACGAAATTCCGTGAAATTCCACCTAGAAGTTCAAAATATTAAAGGAGCCAGCGCATGAGCTAGACATGTCAGAAGATCCACCGGAGAAATAAAAGATAGCTTTACTGGATAATTGGTGGGATCATATATACTAATTTATAATGAATATTAATATTAAGATTATTAATGGGTGGGATCATATATAAAGATTAAGATTATTTTAGATTTATTTTTATTCAGATTTAGATTAATTTTCTTGAAATATAAATCTCAGATTTGATTTCAATAAATAAAAATTAAAAGGATCTTAATAAAATCAACTAATTAAAAATCACACTCTAAATTTACATTTTAAATGTTATCAATATGATATTATTTTTTATTTAAATATTAATTTAAAATAATATTTTTTGAAAATAAAAGACCTTAATAAAATCAACTAATTAAAATCACACTCTAAATTTACATTTTAAATGTTATCAATACGATATTATTTTTTATTTAAATATTAATTTAAAATAATATTTTTTGAAATTATGAAAAGCTTTTAAAGTAAATGTTTTTAATTATTATTTTTAAAAATAATTATTTTATCAATATTTTTTCCAAAAAATATTTGGAAAAATGAACTAGAAGGGACAATATTCGAGAGCTCAATTGTAGGGCTAAACTAGTATAGCTTAATCCAAGAGTGTTGACGAGAATTGACTAGATGACATACTATAAGACCACTCACGAAATTAATAAAGCCTAAACCCAAGAGTATTGAAAAAAATTAACATGATAACTTACCATAAAACCAAATAACTTAACCCTTAAGACTAATTTTATTTTATTAATATTAAAATAACTTTATTTTACTTGTATGATTTTATTTTAAGTTTATTATCAATAAAAATGTTATTAACATTTTTCCAAATCATCACTCATGACTATCCTCACCCCAAATCTATTTTTATAACTAAATTGAATTGGTTTTAAAATAAAAAGTTAATTTATTGATATTAAAATCTCTCAAAATCCTCATTCTCCATTGTTATTGAGTCAAGAGACTCTTTATAGCCAATATAGTGTAGATCTCACATAAACATGTAAACTTAAATGTAAATGTAAATGTAAACGTAAACTTAAACATAAATGTAAATGTAAACATTTAACATAATTAAGGGTGGAATTAAAACAACATAGATCCATTTTTATTGTGGATCTACAAAGCGCCCACATGGATCACATATCCTCATATACAAACTAGCATAAAGTGAAAAATATTTGATCTTTTGGGTAAATCGAAAGTAAAAATAGATCTATCCTAATTATGAATTCCACTCTTAAAACAAAGTGTGCATAAAACATACAGTTAACTTTTACTAGAGAAACACAATTTGAATAATTCATTATCCTTATGGTTCATCATATTCAAAAATTTAATAGTTATTTTTATTTAAACAATATTTTAAAATAATAAAAATAATACACCTTTTCATTTATGAAACATTTTCTAAATTCGTTAGTCTCCATCGCTGTCACTATTATCACCCAGCAAACATATTTTTGTAAGTAAATTGAATTGAGTTTAAGGTAGGGTTTTACGCATTTCAAAATCCTCATTCTCCGTTAATATCACCATCACTCTTGTGCTACGCGAAGATCAACATCCTGAACAAATATTGCCGGAGGTGAAGCAGAAGCACAAGAAACTGGTGCGGGGAATGGTGGATCGTAGCAGTCGTAACCTCTGGTACACCCGTATTTGGAAGTGGTACTGGCAATGATGAACAGATCCGGTGCAATCTGCGCGCCAGGGTCTAGAATTGGCACACTCAATGATGAAAAGCAGCCCCCTTAGCTGCAGTAACAGGGTTCAGTTGGCCCAGATAATGACGGAATCTTCCTAGAGAAGCTTACGAACAACGATCCGGAGTTGTGGCTCTCAATAATCGAGAGCGGTATGTAGAGTTATTTAAGTTGGCTGATGTGAGGCATCCCTTGATTTGTTCATCCCTCAGATCAGCCAAATTAGCTAAATTAAATAACTGGGCATACCCCTCTCCATTATTGAGAGCCACAACTCCGGATCGTTGTTGTGCCAAGATTGCATCATTGCTGCACCAACTTCAACCCTGTTGTTGCACTTAGGGCCGGCCCCTGTTCATCATTGAGTGTGCCAATTAAAAATCCGAGTGCCGCATATTACTTCAGGATCTGTTCATCATTGTCCATACCCATTCCAAATACTGTTGCACCAGATTGTGAATGTTGCCCTCCACAATCCAATGCACTAGTTTCTTGTGCTTTGCTTCACCTCCTCAATATTTGTTTCAATCTTGTTTCACTCTGTTCATCTTCTTCATAAATTGGTAAATTCATATGTGTCACTCTTGTATCATAACTATACCGAACGCATCTTTCCATTATTTCTTTCCATTTAGGACTCAGCCAGAGCACCTATTCCTTGTTAATCATTCCTAACCAAGGTATTACTTTCTTCCCTCGTGCAAACTCCAATTATACAAGTCCTACATAAATATTTACAAGATGTATATTACTACTTAAAAATGGAAACCAACCCATAAAAATTTCTCATATACAACATTCAAGTTGTGTTTGTCTAATAAAAGCTAACCCTAAAGAATATAAACTATAAAATATTATAGTTGTGTTGGTCTAGTAAAAGCTAACTGTAAAGAATATTAATGGTTTCATGTAGACTATTTCGGAGAAATTGAGGATATAATCTAAATAAACACGGTTTATAAAACATTTAAACTCCACACAATCTAGATCTAGCAACTCAGCACAAGAGTGGTGTTGATAGATCCATCTTTACTCCTCCCCACAGGGATCAAATATTTTTTTGAGTCTATGCTAGTTTGCATATCACGATATTTGATCCTTGAGGGCGTTAGTAGATCTATAGTAAACATGGATCTATGCTGGTTTAATCCCCCTTAAATAGGCTACATTCTGCTTGAATACCATGGGTCAATACCATTGGTTCTCAATAGCATGGGTCAATACCATTTGTCATCTTTATTTTTTTTTTATTAATATTAGGGTTAATAATGCTTTTGTGCATGGTTTTAATAATAATTTGGTGGGGATGGTAGTGGAAATAAAGTCTCACTGAATTGGAGATTCTTGGGTTCGAATCTTGTGTTACCCTCCCCCAATAGCGGGGTGAATAATGGACATGTAAATCATAGAGTCCTACCAAGCTTACAAAAAAAAAATTGGCCCATGGTATTTGGCCCATAGGCTTCACCTAAATAAAACCTAAAACCTCATTTTTTAGTGTTCATAAATATAAAGTGAATTATGGATTAAATATAAAAGAATGTTTTATTTATTTACCATACTTATGGTTTATTTATATTTTTATTAATTTACCATATCTCTTTTTATAAATATGTATTTGCACCATGGTATTTACACCATGGTATTAAAATGGTATTTGGCCTATATTCACCTAAATAAAAACTCTTTTTTAGCCGCTTTTTTGAGTCTTAGGTTTATAGACTAAATATAAAAAGAGATTTAATTTATTTACCATACTTCTATTTTATTTATATTATATTTTTATTTATTTACCATACTTTTGGAGTAAGTATCAAAAGAGGTTTTATATATTTATCATATTTTCACTTTATTTATATTTTTATTTATTTAACATACTTATTTTTTTAGTGTTCATAAACCTCTTTATATTTTCAATTTATATTGTGTTTATACATAATAATAATTAGATTGATTTCTAAATAGGTCGACATTAGATTAAAAATGTTAAATGTTAAACATTACATGTTAAAAGTTTACATTTATATTTACATTTACATTTACACTTTTATGTGAGATCTATCCCATATTAATCTCTTTATGACAAACGCCCTAATTAAGCATAGTTGTTTCCCATACCTAACTTCAAATGATGTTTTTTTTGGGTCACACATATGAAAGCTTCCTTCTCCTTTGATTAAATTTGTGTATTTTCTCTTCAAAACAATTTAAGACCCTTCCCATTCTTCTTGGAAAATGGAGATTTCCTTTGCTTCTAGGTCTTAAATTATACTTGACTCGTTCCAAGGTGTTGGAGTCCTATGTACCCTTTTCATCTAAACTACCATGCTTAAGAGGGTTGGAAATGGAACCTTTTTGGTCCTTGTCCAACACTCAAACCCTATGTTATTCTAGGTATAGGTATGAGGGTTGGTGGGTTGAGATTTTTTTAAATGAGATAGATTACCTAGAAAATAAATTAAGAATTTTAATCATCTGACCACATCCCTATTTACGGTTTCCAAAAAAAAAAAAAAACTCCTATATTAATAGAGTGAGATTAACAAGTCTTACCGAAAATTCCCTTGTTATCTTATTTTCATTAATTGCATCAAGGTTTGGGTCATAGACTTATCTAATGGGTTCGAAACATTTTATAACATAGTTCTTATTTGAAGACAATCTAAATTAATTTGAACCCATAAATCCTCTTTTCTACTCATGATCTCATGATATTGACTATTTTGGCTCCCATAGCTCTCGATCTCTTGGATTCTTCCTTGAAGCCTAAATATTTTGCATACTTAAGTGATTACATAATGTATTAAGGTTCCCATATTAGTGGCAATGTACAAACCTACATGGAATCTACTCTCAGTACAGAGTGATGCAAAAGAGATCAAATCCCCTTCTAATAGCAATCAATTCTTTTAGATCTTTGCTCACTTCCAACCCTACGAGGATTTGTGCCATGTCAGAGTATGTGGACCCTATGAAAGTTAAATTTACTACACAAAAGGCATGTAGACTATTATCAATTTTTTTTAGCACCTAAAAATCAATAGTAGCATTGGGATACAAACCCATACTAAGAGAATTTCCTCGCTTTCCAAATTGGCATTGAATTTAATATACCATATATTCAAGAACAGGGATTGATATCCACACTTTCATGCCATGTCATAGTAAGTGGGCCCTACTAAAGTTAAATATACTACATAAAAGGCATGTACAACATTACTAGGTTTTTTAGCACCTCTTCCAACCAAAATCAATAGTAGTATTGGTATACAAACCGAGACTAGGAGAATCTACCCACTGTCCAACTTGACATTGAATTTAATATGACATTTATTCATGAATAGGGATTGAGATCCCCACTTTCACTATTAGTGCAAGATAGTTTAGATACCTTAGTGATAATTTCAAACACTCAAACCAAAAATCCTTTTACTAGAATTAAGATGTTTGCATATTTCCACAAATGATTTGAAGTTTTTCCAAGTCTAATTATTCAATTCCTCCAAGATAGTTTAGATACCTTAGTGGTAATTTCAAACACTCAAAGCAAAAATCCTTTTATTAGAATTAAGCTGTTTGCATATTTCCACAAATGATTTGAAGTTTTTCTAAGTCTAATTATTCAATTCCTCCATACTCGTTGTCTTCCTTGGAAAACATCCTACCAATACTATTGTATTATCTCCATAACGTTCTTAAGCTTTATTTTACCACCCAAGTTCAAGATGTTGATATATCATGTATGGTTCACATAGTGTGTCTCTTTGTATTTATAGATCCCTTCTAATACTCTTTCCCTATAACCACCAAATTTGAGGTTGGGCCACCACTGAAAATGTTCAAAACCAATATATTGGCAACAAAACTACAACCAAAGAAACTATCATACTAACCTATATCATAGTTTCAAAGGAAATACTCATTATAGAACGCATCGGTTATGGATTAATATCTTGAGTGTGGTAAAATAATGTCTTGTTTGACCAAATTTTCGTGGTTAATGGATATAAAAAATCAAGGTCATTACTCATAGAAAATCACATTGTAATTATGATCATCGAATGGACATATCACCTTTTAACTTAACTATTTTCATATATTGATACCTTGCTAGTTCACTTAGAATCTCCATGGTAGCATCCTCATGGGGTTGAGGGGAGAGGCTGATTCTACAACCAAGTATGAGGGGATGTGTAAGTTTGTTAATGAGGGGATGTCTCTCACTTCGTTCCCCTAAAAAGAAAAGTTAATAATTATGTTCTAAATAGAAAAATAATGTAGGCTATAATAAAAAAATTAATATGTTGTAAGGTAATTTGAAGTAAAAAATGTGTGTCTAAGATGTTTAAATCTTTTGATTTGATTATTGATAAACTATTTTAATAAGAATTAATATTGACTTATAACTAAAAATAAGTTAATAATAAAAAATCATTTTAATTTGCCTCATAAAATGTATAGATGTACATGTTGTGTAAAATATTTTAGTGTGAATTGCATATATATTATATATCATTTTAAAAAATGATGTATATATCATGAAAATATATGTTTTTATGGTGAAAAGGCGTATTTGCTCTCATATATATTCTATTTAGCATTCAAAAATACAATTTAAACAATAAAAAATAACACATTGTATTTTACATTGTAAATAAGTTTGAAGGTGAAGAAATTTCATCTCTCTTGGCTCATGTTAGATCTATAATTAAGATGGATCTATGCTGGTTTAGATCCTAAATAATGAAGCCTATCAATATCCCACACAAAATCCCATAGACCAAACGTAGGTTAGACCTAATCCTTTGATGATGTGTAAATTGTTGGGCGGTGAGATGTTGGATAGCTCTTGAGATCTATAAAAATTAATTGAAAATAAAACTATGAATAGTTAGTTATTTGACCTTTAGACTAGTTCATGCTACATAAAACTTAAAAAAAAAAAATATAATACAAAATTAATAATTATAGCTCCCCAAATCTATAAAAATTAATTGAAATTAAAACTATGAATAGTTAGTTCTTTGACCTTTAGACTAGTTCATGCTACATAAAACTTAAAAAAAAACTTATAATACAAAATTACCTTTAGACTAGTTCATGCTACACAAAACTTGGAAAAAACTTATAATACAAAATTAATAATTATATTTATCATTATGAGTAATAAAATTAATAACTATAATTAACTATAATTGTAAATATAATTAACATGCATCTTAATAAAATCAACCAATTATACTCAGACTCAAAACTTACCTCTGAAATGTTATCAATAAAACATTATTTTTTATTTAAATAATAATTTAAAATAATTTTTTTTGAAATTATAAAAAATATATTTGTTTTTAGTTTTTTAAAATAAATTATTTTGTTAATATTTTTTTCGAAGAAAATTGACAAATCAACCTATTTATTAATATTTTTCCAAAAAATTTGTACAAATCACAACCTATAAAACTCATAAAACCTAAACCCAAAAATTGGAGAAAATTAACAACATACTTTAGTATCAAGAATTAACTTGAGCCTCAAAACTAGTTTTATTTTATCAATATTAAAATAATTTTATTTTACTAATATTATTTTATTATCACTAAAATCTTTTCACAAACATTTTCGAAATCCTCGTTCTCCATAGCTATTGAATTGAGTTTTAGGTAGGGTTTTATTATTTTAATATTAAAATCCCTTGATTACCCTTTTCAAAATCCCCCTTCTCCACCCCCATTCTTGGTTAAGAGTCATCGACAGGGCTAGGTGCTGTCGCTGTGAAATATGGAAGGACGCAAATTTTATGGTGGTGGCATGCCTTGTCAGGTGTGATAAGAGGATTTGTTCCTGAATATGAAATATCTGACTATCGTCAATTATAAACAATATTTACGCCGTAAGGCATTTCCGTGTGAAATGAACTCCCCCAAATGCCTTTCTGTCCTAATCGTAGCCGTTAGATCTTTTGTTGGACGATTGAACAAAAATCATCCATCTGATTTAATAAAAATGCTTTAAAACCTTATAAAAGTTTCACTTTCCACTTGACATCTGTGCGCCCAACGTCCGGGAGAGTTCTTGGAGTTTATTGTTGTTTCCATTTACGGTTTCGGGGAGTTTATAGTTGTTTCAGTTTACGGGCTCCAATTTCTGTTTGTATAGTCGAATCAGCATTGGCAATGGCATCCTCTGTATCCTCATGCCCCCCAAAACCCTTCTGAAACTGAAATCAGGATAGAAATTGAAAGTCCGCCTCCTCATTCTCACAATCTTCGTCCTGCAGTTTCAGCAATTGATGCCTCGTCCTCCGCCGCTGCAACGACAACCTTCACCTCATGTAATTCCCACAGTAATCGCAACTTCTACTGTGATGTATTTATCAATCACAGAGGGTCGAATGTTAAGAAAACCTTGTCTAGCTTAGAGATATGGGAAGAGAAATTGCGGAGGCTTCAGGATTGGCCCGTCGTATTTGGCGTTGGACAGAGAACATTAATGATCTGTTGGAGCATTTCTCATAGGTAAGTGCCCACATCAATCAAATCTTTATAAATTGTTTGATATAAATGTCTGTAAATTTTCTTATCCTTGTATTTCACCAATAAATAGGCAACCATGGAAGTGCGTGGAATTAGGGCAGTTGGTGTTCATATCCCAGATAGCGATGACAAGAGATCTCAAATATCATGCTACAAAAGCTGGAGTCACCAGCTGCTTCAGCACTGCGTGAAGAAGCTTTGCCACCATACAGCTACGAAGAAGTTGCAACTTCTTGATAGTAAAGGTGATCTGGTGGAGCGATTTTTGAGGAGGGTGCGATTACCAAACCTTATATGGCTTCGCTGGAATAAATGCCCCTGGTTTTCTCTGCCTTCTTGGATACCTATGAAGAACCTTAGGGTTTTAGAAGTGCGGGGGAAGAAATTGTAATCTTCCACGGCCTTACATTAATCCATCACCTACTAATCAATACATAATCCATCCTTTGTTGTACCCAAAACATGTTGCCCTAATTCCCAATTGTACATGTAAAGTTGCTTGCTTTGGATCCCCAACAGCTTTCCTTCCCCATTTCATCGGCTATCTTCTATAGCAGAGGGCTCTGTTTTAGCATAAATAATACTTAAAGCTCGTTTGAAACAGATAATCTTTGTGACATCTGAAACAATGACTGGGTTATAGAGGTAAGTTGAAAGGATTCGTCTTTTTTCAAATGAAATATCGGTGTTTTTCTGAATATATAACATATGTGTGAGAGAGAGATTCAATGCAATTGTTCCTTCGGATCAGGGGAATGGAATGTGAGGGTTTTGATGTTTTTCATGTTATCTGTGTATTTTCGGTCTGTATGAATGAAATTTTAAGGAACAGTAGGAATTTGTTGTTCAATAGTGCCATGTTTTTATTGATGTGGATAATTTATGTGCTTCTTGATTAAAAGAAATCAAGGTTTTATGGCTTGGAAAAGGATGCGATCAGAGCGGTATATTGATTGGATGAGATCAGTGAATAGTTTGTATTTCTAACATTAATTCTCTTGTTGGGGGAAGTTATGGCTTTTCTGAGGATGATTGTTCCTTGTTCATCAACAGAAGAAGACATTTTGGTTTGTTAGGGAAAGGAATTCATGTCAGTTATGTATTTTTCAGTGTGTATGAACGAAATTTTAAGGAATAGTAGGAATTTGTTGTTCAATAGTGCCATGTTTTTATTGATGTGCATAATTTATGTGCTTCTTGATTAAAAGAAATCAAGGTTTTATGGCTTGGAAAAGGATGTGATCAGAGTGGTATATTGATTGGATGAGATCAGTGAATAGTTTGTATTTCTAACAGTAATTCTCTTGTTGGGGGCAGTTATGGGTTTTCTGAGGATGATTGTTCCTTGTTCATCAACAGAAGAAGACATTTTGGTTTGTTAGGGAAAGGAATTATGTGAATTTAGTATTGTTGTTGGGTTTTTTTGAAATGCTGATTTCCTGATCAGGGAGGGTTGTGTTTATTAAATAAAATCTAAGAATAAAAGCAAAGGACAAAAGTATGCTCCCTTGAGGAGGGAATTGCATGGATATAAGATTCTTGCTGGATTTTCTTTTGCAAGGTTCGTTGTCGGAGAGGGTGTTCACTAAGTATTTTATTTATTGTTCATTAAATATATCATAGTATTTATTTATTCCTTAAAAGCCTTGTTTGAATTGCTCAGGGTAAATTGGGGAAAAAACGCCCAGGTCGTTTGAGTACTCTTGAGTTAATATTCTCATGTTGTGTTGTATTTTTTCTGGTGAGTTTTTTCTAGGCAAAGTAAAGTGTGGCATTGATCTGTTAATTTTTTTGAAAATTCTAATAATCTGAGTTCTTTTCAAATGTATCCAACCCCTGGGGTCAAAGTTTCAATTTTTAGCCAGTCATACTAACCAACACCAAGACGGACCGACAAAAAAATTCAGGTCAGACCTTGACCACAATTAACTTGCTGGTTATTCAACTCATAGGGAAATGGACACACTCATCGCGTTAAATACAAATGCCAAAATAAAATCTCTCCCTTCGAGTGATTTCTTTTGCAAAGGTTTCTTCCTTTTGATTGTTATGTGTGAGCAGTTTCCTTCTATCCCAGTGCAGCAAGTTCTCCCTTCTGAATCTGGGAGTAATGCAATTGTTGTAGCTAGCTTGTAACATTCGAATTGGGATTTTTTTATCTAAGAAGCTGCCAGTAACTCGTGAGGGGTTAAGTATTCCGCCAAAGTTTCCCAAGACTTGCACCTGAATCCAACCTCAAACACAAATACAAGGTATCCAAGGAGGAAAGACGTTGCCATGGACACTTGAAACCTGGTGGGGCATAATGACACCTTACTTTTACCAACCAGGCAAGCCTTTGATGACTTGTGTTGCCGAGTTTTTGCTCAACTGTTTCTGAGTTTTCGCCAAGTCCAAGTCCAACTCTTACGCTCTAGACAAGCCTCTGTTGACCTGTTGCCAAATATTTGCTAAAATTTTGAGTTTCCACGAAGTCCAAGGCCAACCCTTACACTCTTTTTTTTTAGGGGGGAGGGGGAGAGGAAGGGGGATCTGATAGTTATACTGCTGAAGGGGATTCAGTTGTCATCCATTCAAAGACTACAAGTTGCCATAATTACATGAAAATATCATTCCCCTTACCTTATTCTATTCATACATCTAGCTTTTCACAGCCATTTCTTAAGTGAATCTAGTGAGTTGTTGTTGAATAACTATGGATTTTAGAATGGAGAATTCATGAATCTTAGTTACCCCTTATTTGGGAAAATCTTTAGGAATTCTGGTAATCTCTGTCACCACAGGAAGTGGGGAGTTGATATCTGGTTAGGCACTCTAAATAGATTTGAAATGCTCACGACTGCCCTTCAGTAGAGTTGTGACAAGAAATAGCTGTAAAATGGCCTTGTATCTTAATCTGGACCTCCTTTACCTCATAAAAACATGAATAAATGATCTGGATTTAAACAGGAACGCAATAGATTACAGAGATAACCATAAATACAGAGATGTGATAACCATAAAAACAAAGATGCGGTGGAAATAATACTTCATTTCATTAATGGAGAATACTGAAATATGCTTACAAATAGAAATAACTCAGCTAGGGCGATGGTAGCTTATCTCTGAGAAGAGATGTGTCGGCTACATGCCTCTGAATTGTTTCGAACTGTCTTTACAATGAGGCTTGAAGGCCTATTTATTATTGAGAAATAATGGAAAACCCTTAACATTCCAAAACCTAACCCTAGAAGATGAAACGCCAAACTATGGGCCCCGTTTGGGTAAATTGGTACATCAACTTCCCGGGGTCGTAACTTTGGCATATGATCTCCGTTTGATGTGCATGATAGCCTGTTGGAAAGATCTCTCCGAGGAATACGACGAAAAAGACGATTTTTTATCTAAAAAATTGTGGAGGTAGATTTCCCAAAAAACATCATTTAGGGCTTCTTCTGTTTGAACTTTTGCTCGATTTTGACAGCGTATCAGTATGCTGTGCCGAGTGAGGAGATGTTCAAAAACTCCATCTCTTCCTGGATGTATCTGTGTAGGAAGCCACGGTATTTGAGTACCAGATGTAGCTCAGATTCTTTGATACCCAACTGTGCGCGAAGGGTATGAAAAATATTTGTGAACTTTGGTACATCTTGGTCTCGTCCCTGCCGCAATGTGGTCCATTTGATGTATTTGTCCTCATAGCTTTTGACAGGGTAGTACTGCTCCTTGATGGCATCCTGGAAGTCATTCCAAGTGGGGGCAGCTCAAAACAGTGAGCCTGTACCTTCATCCTTCTGCTCCCAGTATGTTTCCCACTAGTCCTTGACGTGGGGGGCTACTTTGAGAAGAGCGAAAACAATCTTTTCCCGACTTGAAAATTCATGAACAGAAAAATACCCATCTAGAAGATTTAACCATTTATCTACGGCATCTACGTCTATTTGACCCTCGAAGATGGGGATTTCAAAATTAACTTGTACCTTAAACGGTGTGGCGTTTCCAGAGTAGCTGTTGGAAGCCGATGCGTTGCCTCTAGGTAGCCACTGAAGGATCTGTGCAAAGCTATCCATCATCGCATTCCTTTGCCGCTTGAGGGCTTCTTCGAGCAAGATTCTGATAGGATCTCTTGCCCCCTTGTCTTTCTTCACATCCGCCATGGGAGGTCGTCGAGATTTACGAGGCTGGTCTTGCAAAGGTTCGACCAATTCAAGCCCTAACTCCTTATATCACGACCTCGTTGGGGACATGCAAAGAAAAACAGAGAAAAAGCAGACCGCTCTGATACCACTAATCCAGATTTAAACAGGAACACAATAGATTACAGAGATAACCATAAAAACAGAGATGCAGTGGAAATAATACTTCATTTCATTAATGGAGAATACTAAAATATGCTTACAAATAGAAATAACCTAGCTAGGGCGATGGTAGCTTATCTCTGAGAAGAGATGTGCCAGCTACATGCCTCTGAACTGTTTCAAACTGTCTTTACAATGAGGCTCGAAGGCCTATTTATTATTGAGAAACAATGGAAATCCCTTAACATTCCAAAACCTAACCCTAGAAGATGAAACGCCAAACTATGGGCCCCGTTTGGGTAAATTGGTACATCAACCTCCCGGGGTCGTAACTTTGGCATACGATCTCTGTTTGACGCGCATGATAGCCCGTTGGAAAGATCTCTCCAAGGACTACGACGGAAAAGATGATTTTTTATCAAAAAAATTGTGGAGGTATATTTCCCAAAAAAACATCGTTTAGGGTCTCAAAACGGCTTCGGAAATTTAGGACCCGAAAAACTACAAAAAATAGTAAACTGCGCTATAATTAAAGAAGCTGAAAAACTGAAAGAGACAGTTGTGGGGGTCCAAATGGGATAGGTGGGTGGCCACCAACATCCACCTGGATCAATAAAGGAATTGTATGATGTAAGGTTCTTGCAGGAATTTTTTTATTCGCTGAATGGAATAGATCATGTTTAAAGATATGAAGCGAAAAAAAAAAGGAAAAATCTAGAGTCATATGGAAGGAAGAAATTGTATGTGTGCAAGATTATTGGGTTTTCGTTTGAATAGTTTCTTGCCTTTTTAGGGAATATGGTTGTTCATGGGAATAATCTTTTCACAAGATTATTGGCTGATTGGAGAGGATCATGTTTTATGTTCATTGATTGGGATAAATATGCTAGCAGTTTTTTGCAGTAAGGTCTTATTGATCTTGTTGGATTGTGTAGGGAAGGGAGAACACTCGTAAATGAGATACAATTATATATTCAAGTTTTTCTCAGCTGCATCTTCTTTATGGCTTTCACTTTGGTGATCTCCAACCCATTTTTCATTCATGTTATTTCCATTTGTGTGTGTTGTTACTTTCTTGGCAGAGCGAGGGGTCGTCAAGATATCCGAACACAACCACAAGTATTTGGAGTACTAATACCTCCTCCAGGCATTTCACCTTCAGGTCCTTCACCTCCTCATTCCCCCAAGCAGGACAAATCAATGAATGTATGAGACCTTTCTTTTGAAACGCACATATATTTTTTCATACTATCACACCAAGACAAGTGCCATTATTTCCTGTCTATTTGTTTAGATGAGATCGATCTTCATCTGGAAAAATATGCTATTATTATGCATTCTGCCTTTTGTTTAGATGAGATTGATTCCTCGTCTAGAAAGCATGAATAATATTATTGTATTTAATTGATGTGGTCTATAAATTTGGTCACCAGAAGATTAAAAATGTTTGTATAGGGTGTTGTGCAGATGAATATATGTGTTTTGAGTATTATGTAGGTAGTTACATATTCATTTGCCTCTATGATTCATATTGTATTGTTCACATAAACAACCTGGATTGCGGGTACATTAATACGATAAGAGTAGTAAGTCTTTTCTAATAGTTGGGAATTATAAGCAACATTCCATCTTTGTTTCTTGTGCGTGTTCGCTTTCTCTTTTAGAAATGAACATATAACTTTCCACATTAGATTCATCATTGTATAATCCCATATTTGTGTATTCAAAATGTTCCCTATTATTTGAAAGTGTATATAAATCTTTTACTTAATTAATTCCACATGGATATGAAATATTTGTTTATTATCCCAGTGAAATATTGTGAAATATTATGCAATTTGTGTTTATTATCTGTTTATATAAGCCTTTAGCCTAATTTTCATGTGATAATTGTATGTTAAAGATGATACACCAGGGATTAGGGCAACATATAACTATCATATGGATTAGGGCATTCATCTCTGTAGTAGATAAATAGTACGTTGTACTATTTGTAACTTATTATATTCATCATTATCATTAGTATTTCACATGACATGGATATGTGTAAGATGGGATTTGCATGCCCTTTGTATTAAGCTATGTATTTCTCGTGCCTAGGATTCTTATTTTTGTTATTTGTAGATAAGTAGTACGTTGTACTATTTGTAACTTCTTATATTCATCATTATCATTAGCATTTCACATGATATGATGGGATTTTCATGCCCTTTGTATTAAGCTATTTATTTCTGGTGCCTGGGATTCTTATTTTTGCTTCCCATGAACTACATTAACTGGCGATCTGAACTTGTGATGTGTCGTAATGCATTTACATGCTTGTGAGCTCCTTTCCTCTTTCTTGAAAGGAAGTGTCAAAGCCATTCTCTAGAACATTCATGTGTATTTTGCATGTCATTTGATTCAAAGCACGAAAATTAAATAACATTGTATTCTTGACAAATTGGATGATTCTAAGGAGTTGGAGAAAGGAACATCATTAACAGGAAGGAACGTCATTGATGACTTGAGTCTGAAAGATTGTCCGCCTGTTAAATATATTCAAACTGTTGTGAGTGTGATGTTAGTTTATGTATTTTTTTTAATAGTTTACCTTAGCTTTGATAGTTCGTTTATAGTTTCTTGCTTTTTGTCATTAGGTATCTGCCTTGATATGCATGCTTTTTGGCATCTTCTTACTGGTTTTTTTCTCACTACTGCATTGTACTGTTTTGTGAGCATTTCTTGAACATTAATATGTTTATCTCATCTTAACTTGATATGTTTTATGTCTTTGTGGTTATTTGTTGAAAATTAATAAGTTTAATGTGTTGGCTCAAAAATATTTTATACACAGTAAAAACCACATATTCAATGTCAATAGGTATAATTGTGAGAATATCCATTCTAATACATGTTATCACGTAAATCTGCATAATGCTTTTAGACAGTCAACCATGTCATGGTTGAAAGTCTCTCCACTTAGAATGTTGTTTTCCACAAATTTGCATGACACAAACAATCAACCTGAAAGACTGTCCACTTGTTAAATCTATTCAAACTGTTGTCAGTGTGATGATAGCTCATGTATTTTTGTTAATAGTTGACCTTAGCTTTTTTTCATTAGGTATCTACCTTGATATGCATGCTTTTTGGCATATTCTTACTGGTTGTTTTCTCACTAGTGCATTGTAATGTTTGTTGAGCATTTCTTGAACATTAATATGTTTATCTTATCTTAACTTGATATGTTTTATGTTTTTGTGGTTATTTGTTGAACATTAATAAGTTTTAATGTGTTGGCTCAAAAATATTTTATATAGTGAAAACCACAAATTCAATGTCAATAGGTATAAGTGTGAGAATGCGTGATGCTTTTAGACAGTCAACCATGTCATGGTTGAAAGTCTCTCCATTTAGAATGTTGTTTTCCACAAACCTGCATGACACTTTTAGACAATCAACCCTGTCATGGTCGAAAGTATTTTCATTTAGAATATTGTTTTCCACAAACTTGCATGACACTTTCCGATAGTCAACCTTGTCATGGTTGAAAGTCTCTCCATTTAGAATTTTGTTTTCCACAAACTTACATGACACTTTATGATACTCAACCTTGTCATGGTCGAAAGTCTCTCCATTTAGAATTTTGTTTTCTAGTCTAATGGGGGTGCCTCAATCAACTAAATGTTCTTACATAAAACTTCAATTTCATTAGCCCACAATATAGACTAATTAAATATCTAAATATAATAGCAATAACAAAATTAAATATCATGTAAGAAATTAGTGTACACACCTTAACAAAAGTAAATTCAAAACAAGTGCACTCTATATTACCATACCACAGACATAATTTAATTAAATCATGGATTAATCAAGAAGTTGAGTGCACCATAATGAATCCTAGGTGACAAGTTGCCATGAGTTCCTTCACATGCAGTGGACATGGTGGTTGGAAAACAACAACATGGAAAGGTGAGGAGTGGTCGGAAAACTAGAACACGGAAAGGTGAGGAGTTTGCTATACAAAAATATCTAGAAAAATGAAATGCCCAACACCTCAATTGTTGATCAAATGTGCCTATTACAAGAAATATTTTCCCTCAAATTAGTAAACCCAGTTGCTAGAAGTGAGGAAAAGTTGAGAAGACCTAAAACCTTGTATGTGTAACTGGTATTTATCCTTTTTCCTTTGTAGTAGTGCTTTTTGTATTTTTCTAAGTTCACTATGTTCTTTTCATGGTTGAATCTCTCTCCATTTAAAATGTTGTTTTTGAGCCTCGTGGGGGTGTCCCTATCAACTAATTGTTCCTGTATAAAACTTCAATTTGATTAGCACACAATGGAATTTCATTTTTGATTTGTCGATGATAATAGCAAATAAATTTGAATGGTTTGCATTAGATATCTAAATATAATAGCAATAACAAAATTAAATGTCATGTAAGAAATTAGTGTGTGCACTTTAATAGAAATAAAATCAAAACAAGTGCACTCTAAACCACCATCCCACTACATAAAAAATTATTCAATGGTTTCCAATACTTTCAAAATTTTTAGATCAAACATAATTGAATAAAGCATGGATTACCCAAGAAGTTGGCTTCACCATGAGTCCTAGGTGACAAGTTGTCATGAGTTCCTCCACTTGTGGTGGAAGTAGTGGTATGAAAACTAGAACATGGAAAGGTGAGGAGTTGTTCTGTACAACCAAAATGTCTGGAAAAATGAAATGTCCAACACATGAATTGTTGGTCGAATGTTGTTAAAATTGGAAACTAGGGCCAAATTCCATGTGCGTCATCTTATTCATGGTTGATAATATTTTTATTAGATTCCTCTCATCGAGAGGTGTAGGATTGATCTAAATATCATCTGATTCTGATAAGTATTTATGGATATATGAATTTATTTTGATTATGGAATAATTATCAAGTCGACCTACAACTCATGTAGGCTCAGAAGCTCAATAGTCGCATCTATTCAATCATCAACAGTTGTGTATAAATATAGGAGCTCTTTTCTTCATTTGGACTCACTCAACTCATCACATCTCCCTCTCTCTCCTCCGTAGAAAAGAGGCTTTTCTCTCCTGTGCAGAAAGAGACTCTTCTCTCACACGTGTGGAAGGAAGGTGCAGAATTTAGGGCTACAACTGCAAAACCAAAGTTTGACTAGTGTTGACGATTAGTCTGCCTCTCAAAATTGCGGTATAGGTGAATCTGGATCTCCTCTGAAGGTCGCATTTTTTGGTGAAGGAATCAAGCCGATCTGACGGTCGGTTTGCAAGATATTGTTTGCCCTAGTTTGGTGGATCTAGGGTTTGCTGCTGCTGATGTAAATCAGATTTCTGTACTATTTCTCTCTACTAAATTATTGAAGATAAAAGAGGATTTGATCAAATGGTTTCCCCACATTGGGGTTTGTCCTTAGTTAGCCGCCACATCTTGTGTCTCTTGTCTTGGCTTGTTTTTTGTCGATCGTTTAATGTTCTATCTACACTTTACTTTATGTACATGTGATTGCTAATTTGTGGATAATAATAAGAAATATAAGTAAACTGCTATAAGCATAGAACATACCATAAATTAACATGGTACCAAAGCTGAGGTGAAGACAAAGCCCGAGCAAGAGAAAAAGTAATAACTGAAGATAAGATTGGAAAGGCTATCTTAAAAGAACTATGGGGTCCTCAACACTCTTCCTTGCTAAAGACAAGCTCCGTGAGAAAGCTGACTATCACGAATAAAAGATGTCTATCGATCTAACCTTAGAAGACCAATGAGTGTTGGACCATGTGAAAGGAAATATTGTTGAGCCTCCTTCAAATGCACTCGCTGCTGCCAGGAACAAATGGAAAACCGGTGAGGTCAAAACAAAGAAGATCATCCGGGACTCTATCGACAAGCGGTTGGTGGCCTACATCTCCGACCTGAACACCTCCAAGGAAATCTACGATAGACTGGTGAGTTTATTTAAAGTTAATGATGCAAATCAAGTTTTGCTTCTTAGAAATAAGCCGAAGGAAATTAAGAAGGGCAAAGATGAGAGTATGCAAGCATATTTCTTAAGAATCACTGAGATCAAGAACAATCTCCTACCTATTGGGGAGACTATTACTGATAGGGAAATGGCACTCACGACTCTTGTAGGATTACCATCCGAATGGTAATCCCCAACATCACATAAATGTCAAATTAAATGAAATGGAAAAGATTATGCATTGACGCCATTGGAATATTTGTTTTAAATCCTAGCTACGAATCTAATTATGTTTTCCTCTCTAGTACTGCCTTTTGTATTTTCTAAGTTGACTATGTTCTTTTCATGGTTGAAAGTCTCTCCACTTAAAATTTTGTTTTTGAGCCTCGTAGGGGTGTCCCTATCAACTAATTTTTCCTGCATAAAACTTCAATTTGATTAGCACACAATGAAATTTCATTTTAGATTTGTCGATAATAGCAAATAAATTTGGAATGGTTGGGATTAGATATCCAAAGATAATAGCAATAAAAATATTAAATATCATGTAAGAAATTAGTGTGTTCACTTTAACATAAATAAATTCAAAACAAGTGCACTCTAAATCACCATCCCACTACATAAAACATTATTCAATGGTCTCCAATATTTTCAAAAAGTTTAGATCAAACATAATTGAATAAATCATGGCTTACCCAAGACGTTGGCTTCACCATGAGTCCTAGGTGAGAAGTTCTCTAAAGGAATCCTAATTTTTTTTGTAGACTTTGACAAAAAATTTCTAAAAGTATTTAAGGTGGTTATCAAAAAAAAAATGTATTCATTTTTTTGGAATGGTAAGGTGTAGATCAAAACGTAAATTACAGCTTATATGCGTATATCAAGTCCATCTTGCAGGAGCATGCACCCTAAACTAGAGGAAAGCCATGAAAGGCATAGGGTAAGATCATATTATGAAAAGTATGCTTTAGAAAGTAGTATTTAAGACATCATATTGGACAAAAGAATATATTTAAGAGTTCGTATTGCTTGTAGAGTGAAGAAATTATTGGTGTTGGGCTAAGAGTTTTCTTCCATCTCTAATACATAGAATTTGGTTTTTCCTCTTCCCCTCTTTCTCCCTTTGTATCTTCATATATACATCTATTGAAGTTGCCACTGCATAAATTCTCCCAGAATTGTTATGTTTGTGGTTTTATTTTCTGCGTGCATAATAATATAAGGTCTTGTTTAACATTTTTGCAATATATTCTTCCTCTTTCTTCTTTGTATCTATATCCAAGCACTATGCCATATCTTCAACCTAGGCCAGCACTATTTCAATTCCATGGCATCGATGAACAATTTCATTTTCTATTTTCCCATGAGGATACAACTATATTGTAGTGACCCTTGAGCCATCTTGAAATCGATGAACAATTCGATTTTCCATTTTACCACAAGGATACAACTATATTGTAGTGACCCTTGAGCCATATTGAAATTTCCAAAGTAGACTTTTAAGGTTTTAGTTTTTATGGTTATTAATCGATACTATAAAAGGATTATTGTGTTTGATAAGTTTATTAAGTTGTCTGGTAATGGCACCTCTTGTAGCTCAATGCTTTTTACCAATTGGTTGGCACATTAAAAATTCAGTCGAACTAGTTTATTGCGTTAAGGTGGTTTGTTTCCAAAGTGGATTGTTAGTGGTTGAGTTCTGTCTATTCACTGATTGCTCCATTGAACCTGTTGCCATTCCATGTTTGCTATTTCAATCTAGTTCAGATTTGGATGTTTGCCTTTTATATGAACTATGTATTGTTTTTGAAGCATGTTAAATAAATCAACAATAAAAATTTGGACTCTACCATATATCTCCCTTTTGAGATTATCCATGCCTTCCACTAAGAGATGAAGTTTATATTTATGTCTGTAGCTCCTATTGTAGGCTACAGAAATATGTTTACGATAAGATCTCAAATGAAATACATGAAGGGCCTTACTGTCTTGTTTACATTCATACCTCTGTTCAAAGGAGTGAAAACTACCTAGGTGTGTCTACTTTGTGGTTGATCTATGAATAACTTCCTCCGCCTTTTAAGGAAAGGCTTCAGGTGGTGTATTCCCTACATCCAGGGCTTTAGTCAAGATTGTTTTTTGCAACCCTTGGCCATTTCTTCTTGACTGCAGGGTGAGAATTAAGGTGAGTTTGCATTTTCATTCAAAGAATTCATTAGAACTAATTTTTGGAGATGTGGTCATGCAGTTTTTGATGTGTTATGTAGTTTATACTAGAAACTAAAGTATATAAATCGTCTAGAATTTATCTGGGATTACATTAGGAAGGGACAAATTGAGATTCTTGATTTTTTGTATGTCCATGATGATCAACTGGAAGACAAACCTTTGATGGACTATGGTGTTGAAATAGATCCCTTTCAAGTTTATGACATGGCTGCCATTGGATCATCTGATTCTTGATACTCCTTCAGATGGGCCTCCTAGGCACTGTGCAAACTTTATCCATCAATTATGGCCATTTGTTGTACATCATTTTATTTTCTTGCTTTTAGTTTTGTATGCAAATGTGAGTGATCCCTTTCCAGGTGACTTCCCTTGACAGGAGACTGTGTTCTTGAGAGAAGGCACTTTCTTGTTTTTCTATTGCAGTTTAGTCAGCAAAAATACTTGTGCTATAAAATTATGCCATTCCACATTGGGTGTACATATATGTAAATAGTCAAACCTGAAAACATGGCAGCATGCAGTTACTATGCTTTAGTAGTTCATCTTGCCGAAGGTGTTGATGGAAAAAAGGGTGTGTAGTGTAGAAGCATGGTGCAGATTATCGTCATTGGAAAGAAAATCTACTTTTTTTGTTAAAACTTGGCTTTCAAAAGTTCCAAAAGCATGCCTAGCACACATTTTCTACAGGGTTTTTGCCTCAAAGCTAGCCAATTTCCACTACTTGACTGAAGAACTACTCTTATAGTCAAATTTGTATTTTCACTATTGAATTAACTTTTGATGTACCTTCTATGTACAAAATAATATATCCTGTCATGAAGAAAAACTTCATAACTCTTCCTATTTGCTAAAATTTCAAAAATGTGTAGTGTTTATAATATGTCTGGTGTTCTTCTGCATCTTGGATATCACTGCAGAAGCTATTGCATGGTTTGTTTGTGTTTGTTTGATAAGAATTAAAAAAAAAACAAAACAAAACAAAAAAAACAAAAAACAAAACAAAACAAAAACAAAAACATGATTAACCAACTGTTCTGGACAGACATATTTATAATGGCTTGAAAATGAATTACTTGTTTTGCAGTGCTTTCCCTTCTCTAAAAAAATCTTCTTGAATGATAATGATAAATTTACTTGGACAATGTTCAGTTATTTGAATAAAAATCCTTTTTTGAATGATAGGTAGGTTACTTGGACTATGTGGATTTTGGTCCCATCAAACCATGAAGTTTGTTCTTCTGTTCATGGATCTTTTCTCAACGATCATCAACTTTACAACATCATATCAGTAAATTTTGCCCAATTTAGATTCTAGAGCATGAATAATTTGGCTTGAGAGGCAAACACACCTCTGAGCTCACCAAATTTAGCTGAAACGATATTGCCAGTTTGTTCTTACTGCATCACACCTGGGCTATATCATTATGCCTGTATGGTTGATCTTCTTGTCCGTGCAGGGCAACTCGATGATGGACATGCCGTTATTAAAAAGATTCCCTTCAAAATTGATTTTCGGGTGTGGGGAGCCTTGCTCAGTTCCTGTAGGATTCAGAGATGGTAGCAAGGAGGATTGTACAGTAAAATTATATGTTCCATCACCAGAATATGGCTAAGCTTAAATGGTGGGGTGTGGGGAGCCTTGCTCAGTGCCTGCAGGATTTAGAGATGGTCGCAGGGAGGATTGTACAGTAAAATTTATATGTTCCATTACCAGAATATGGCTAAGCTTAAATGGTGCAATTTGCAAATGAAAAGAATTAAAGAGGCAGTAGCAGTTGCATGAGTTGTAAAGCAATTTTATCAAAGACTATGGTCCAATACACTGTGAACAATGATCAGGTGTAGCATTTTGGAGTCACTCCAAAATAAGGCAAATCATCAAAATTCTAATAAATGTTAATATTATTGGATGTTTTAGTAAAGTCTCAATGATGTGTAATTCAATCAAACTCAACACAATCATTTCTCAATCAGAAATGTCGTTATTCCTAAAATAACCTACAATCTACAATTCATGAAAACATCCCTTGCCTCATCATTCAAAGCTAGAAAACCCAATTCCACATACAGAGTTGAGAAGGAAAAATAACCTAATCATGCATCAATCTCATCTCCATACAAGCTTTTCAAGGAAGTAGAATTACAATGTCTAAATTCACATCTTGTTTTGGTGTCATAAGTTAACTAGGGGAACCTCCCCTCATCAGCTATTATATTAAACTTGTCAATTACATATCTTTCATACTCTTACATGATGTGGCCTCGGCATTGAATTCAAGCTTCAAGCTTCCTGCAAATATTTTCTCTGCATTGTAAATCCATTTTGATAATTCTCTGGATCCCATATACCATAATGAACTAGTCCCCTATCCCACTTGTGACTTGTAAGACATTCACAATAATCTTTTAGCCTACTATTAAAAGGTCTCTTGCCAAAGTTCAAAATTAGATGAGGACTGAAGGTTGGAAAAATTCATAGCCGTGTCAATTTTGATCATTATGCTTTGGGGTTTGCTTTGGTAAACTTGAAATGTGGCTTAGAGGTCACAATTAGAGGAGGACTAAAGGTTGGAAAAATTCATAGTTGCACCAATTTTGTTCATTATGCTTTGGGGTTTGCGTTAAAATCTCCATAGTATTCATGGGATGCATAGCTATAACAATCATTAGACCAGAATGTTTGCAAGAGATCAGGAGACCCATATCTACAATTATATTCCAAGAAGAGGAGGTAGTAGTGGATTCTAAATAAATTAGCAATGCAACAACATAAATGTTTGCAACAAATTTAGAGAGATCCACCTTCTTGAATAATGCACACACTCCATGGATAATGGATTTCTGCACTTTATGCCTTACGGCGTTCCCTTTGCAACATCTGGTGCAAATGCTAGTGTATGGCATTATGGAGTTACTAGTTTCACATACATTATGTTTTTGGTACGATGGATTCATTGGTTCTGCACCATATTTTTTCATTTAAAAAAATTTATATTTATATATATTAATAATTTATTTGTAAAAAGATATATTTTTATAGTATTGTATTGTTAGTATAATATGATGCATAAGGATGCTATATCCTAAAAAAAATAATAACTTTTTCAAACAATTTTATTCTTTACTCAAGCTAATATCATTTCTTAAATTAAAAGAAAAATATGTTAATTCAACACAAACAATATAAAATCTTATTCTAAACTTTTTTAATACGTCTTTTAATTAAATATATGTAAAATGAATTTTTAAAATGAAAAACCATATATGTTAATTTGAAGTAGTTTTACTATACATTTTGTTATCATGCTATGTAAAAAACATCATTACATCTAATATTGGTATCAAAAGATCAATAATAAATTTAATATAATATTCATTTTATTATATTATAATATATATTAATATATCATGATATATAATTAATTCTAGATATATATGGAGGGAAGAACAAAGACATAGAGTGATAGAGGTGGAGAGATAGAAGGAGCGACAAGGAAGAGATGGAGAGAGAATGAAGGAGAGGGGAGAGGAGTAATGAAGAGAGAGAGAAAGAGAGGAGTGAGAGAGGGAGAGAAGGGTGATAGAGAGAGGGAGACACAAAGATGGAGGGGAGATAAGGGGAGGTAGATAGTGAGAAGGATTGAGGGCATATAGAGAGAGAGATGGGGAGAGAGAGAAGGAGGTAGGAAAGAAAGCCAGAGAAGGGACAGACTAGGGTGAGGACTTGAAAGGGAGGGACAGAGAGATGGAGTTGGAAGGGGAGGGAGGGAGTGAAGAAGAAATGCATAGAGAGAGAAAAGTGGAGAGAGAGAGAGAGAGAGAGGGAATGACAAGAGAGATGGAGAGAGACTGTGTATGTTTTGGGCTAAGATAGAAAGACAAAGGAGAGATGGAAGGAAGGGGGAAGAGAAGGAGAGAGGGAGGGAGATAGTGAGTCAGTTGGAGGGTGAATAGAGAGAGAGAGGAGGGGGAGACATAGGGAGGTGGGAAAGAAAGCAAGGGAGAAGGAGGAAGAGAGAGAGGACTAAGAGAGAAGGAGAGAGGGAGGGGGAGAGAGAGTGAGGTATGAAGAAAGACATAGAGAGAGAAAGGTTGAGAGAGAGGGAGTGATAGGGGAGATAGAGAGGGAGGGGGAGAGGAGAGGATGAGGGAAGATAAATAGAATGGGGAGAGAGGGAGAGGGAAATGAAGAGGTAAGGACAGATAGATAGATATGGAGAAAGAATGTGCATGTTGTGGGGGTGATATAGAGAGACAAAGGAGAGGTAGAGGGAGATAGAGATATAGATGGGAGGTGAAGAGAGGGAAGAAGAGAGAGATAGAGAGAGGGAGAGATGGAGGGAGAGATAAATAGATGTGGATAGAGAGAGAGCATGTGTGTTTTGGGGGGTGAGATAGAGAAACAAAGAAGGAGAGATGGAGGGAGATATTGTTGTATATCAAGTGGGGAGAGAGGGAAGAATATTTCTTGGGATAGATGCATTTATTTCAATATAAATGATGATTTCTAATCCTATTTGATTGGTTGCACTAGATACATTGATTTGAGTGTAGATGATGATTTCTAATCCTATTTGATTGCTTGCACTAGATGCATTGGTTTTCAACGTAGATGACAATTTCTAATCCTACTTGATTTCTTGCTCTATATGCATTGATTTCAGTGTATATGGTGTTTTATAATCCTATTTGATTGCTTGCAGTAGATTCATTTATTTAGGCAGATGATTTCTAATTATATTTGATTTCTTGCACTAGATGCATGGATGTCAATGTAGATGTTGATTTATAGGCTTATTTGATTGCTTAGTGTAGATGTTGTTTTATAATTCTATTTGATTCCTTTCATTAGATGGATTATAAGTTGTTAATCTTGAGGCTGTAAGTTATTAAAAATATTTGTCAAGATTAGATGGAGGAGGGAGAGAGGGAAGGATATTTCTTGCACTAGATGAATTTATTTCGGTGTAGATGGTGATTTCTAATCCTATTTGATTGCTTGCACTAGACGCATTGGTTTCAGTGTAGATGTTGATTTATAATCATATTTGATTTCTTGCACTAGATATATTGATTTTAATGTAGATGTTGATTTATAATCTTATTTGATTGCTTGCAATCGATGAATTGATTTCAATTTGGTGTCAATTTGTTATCCTATTTTATTTCCTGCACAAGATGCATTAATTTTAGTGTAGATGTTGATTTATAATCTCATTTAACTTCTTGCATTAGATGAATTGATTTTAGTGTAGATTTTGTTATATAATCATATTTGATTGGTTGCATTAGATGCATTATATGTTAATGTTGAGGCTATATATTATTAAAATAAATATTTTTCAAAATATATTTAGTAATACCTAGACAAACACTATTAAGAATTAATTAACCTAGAATTAAAATGAAATAGATTTGTAGAATCAATTCTCGTGCAAGGTGAAAATTAATCCTTCACAAGATCATATCCCTTCTTCATCACTAACTAATTACTCATAGACAATTACATATATTCAAAATTACTAATATATAATTGTGTACAACAATGTATTCAAAATATTTATAAGAGGAGAAGATATATTTTTCAAAATTTAAAACAAATCAAAATATTCTTGAAAGAGATATGATAATTGTTTGGATGTAAAGATTTTATAAATTTGGCCACTCATTAATTTTTTTTTTGAAATACACTATTTCTTAACTTTGTAAAATAAACTATAGATAACAAAAATCATCAAAATATTCTTGAAGGAAATAAATTATTTCAAACATTAGCAAATAAACAAATTATTTCAAGAGTAATCTTGAGATAGTAAATTACTAAAACTACTCATCAAGATATATTTAGTAATACCTAGAGGGACACTATTAATAATTAATTATTAGTTAGAAGTTGTGATACCTAAAATTAAATGAAATATATATGTAGTATCAATCCTCCTAAAAACTATTGAAAATATTGTCTATCTTCTTCATCAACAACTAGTTATTAATAGACAATTACATACACGTATAAACATATAACACAACAATTGTAACATTCACAAACACTACCATCCAAATCCAAACATGTAAAACACACAAACCACTCAAAACATCCAAAAACAGATGTACAAAACATTCCAGGCAAGCAACACAGACTAAATTATAAAAGAGAATGATATGGTCATGCCAAGAAAAGAAAACATAATGTTAATTTTGACTTTAATCTCAAATATATGCATAATAATGATGATATAAAAATGTGACATTGTTCCCTCAACTAGAACCCACTTAGAATCATCTAACACTGGATCTATCATGAACCAAGAGGGACCAAATCCCTCGAGGCGCAAAACTTTCCTCAAGTTATACACTCCAAAAAGAAGGTTTGCACCTCGAGAAATTTGATCCCTCTCGGTTCATGATGGATTGAGTGTTAGATGGATCTAAGTTGGTTAATACAACAAAAATCGATAACCAAATTTATATGGTAGTGCATTTAACCTTTTGTATGGCCTTACTATGTTTGATTCATCATTATCATTACAAAGGGAAAAATGAAATTTCTTTTTATATAGCTATATGTGTATCCTCTTCAACTAGGAGACATAAAAATGATTCAAAATCGTAACTATAAAAGTCTTATTTTTACAAAATTTCAGATATAGTAATAATAATATTTAAGGCGGGGTCCATGTTTTATGCATTTTTATTTAAGTTTGTTAAATTCATCATTATACAAAATCCGAGTTTTAAAATGAATATATTGAATTTTGGTGATTTTTTTCCTTTTAGGGTTAATGGTTTATGATTTTTTTTAGTGTGTTGATTCTAGATTATTGAAATAATATAGGTTCCTCGGTCCAACCCAATCTAAACTTGAGTCTATGTGCATCACTCTTTGTAGCCATACAAATATGAGTTAGAAATATATGTGAAAGATGTATGTGGATTCAAAATTTTATCATAGAAGGGTTGGTAATAAAAAATTCATAACTGAAATTTCTTTTCACATCCATTTGATGACTAGAATTTAGTCCCCAAATATTTGTTATTGGGTTACACTAAACAATTCTATTGTCTCAAAAGTATATTTCAAGCCATAATTTCATAAGAGATTGGTTTTTTTACTAGTTCTAACTTTAAAATAAATTGTAAAAACCCGTCATTGGTTTTCCATGTAAATAAAATATAACCAAGGTTAGGTGACATGTATTACAAAATTAATGTTGAGAACAACATAGTGATGGTTATTACTTGTGATCAATTTATAGTTATGGAAATTGGCAAAGGAAAAGAGGTTATAATTGACATTTTGTTTATGAAAATAAATGGAAATAGGAGAAATAAAAGGTGATGAGACATAGATTTGCATGTAAGTGGAATTAGGGGCAAAATGAAGAAAAATAGAGGCTTGAATGATAAAAAGGGCTCTTGAGGATCAATTCACATCGTTTTCAGTCATGTTTTGGAGCTCTCATTTTATTCTCTCATTCTCTCATATCCTGCACAGTTAGATAAATTTTGGAGCATTCTTGGAGTACTTGAGCATTCACTCGGATTTAAGAAAGAAGGAAAAGGAAAGTAGCAAAGCACAAGGGAAAAATTGGATCAAAAACTACAATTGGATTACTTTGCAGGTAGCAAGTTGCATGTGTGATTTCTTTGTTGATCTCTAGATGCATGTATATGCATGTGATTTGTTGGTTATGTGCTATGGCATGGAGACTTTCCTAGATTGAAAGTGGTTTTAGCCTTTCCTTTCCATTTCTTGGATAGCCATGATGTTGTGGGTTTTTCCACTTCATTATTTTACGGATTGGTGCTCATGTTCCTTATGGATGTGGGTTGGAACAAATGCTTTGGAAGCCCTAGAACAGCTTGGGTTAAGTTACTAGTCCTAGAGCCGACGTACAGATAAACACTTTGAAGCCCTTAGTGGATTGAGTTATTAGTACCTAGAGTCAGGTTGGACAAATGCTCTAGAGCTTTGGAAGGTTGTGGGTTGAGTTACTAGTTTCTAGCGCCTTGGAAAGTTTGGGTAGAGACCCATTTGGTTGGTGCCAGTGATGTTAGGACCATGGAAGTGGAATCGTTATGGTTGAATGTTGAGGTGGTTTGGCCTCTCGAAGCCTTGATTAGTTTTGTCTTTATTTATTCCATGAGATCCCATATTCATGATTGGAATATGGCATAGGGTTATTGGTTGAAAGAAATATTTGGTTCATCTCAATCTACGGTTGGGTGTTACTGAAAGACCTTGACTTGGTTGGTATTTTCATATATTAATGAGTTATTACGTGAAAGACCTTGACTTGGTTGGTTTATGTCCTGAAGGAATAGGAGGAGCGGAAGAACATCAGGAAGAGAAGTCGAACAATGTTTCTGAGCACCCCACATAAAAAAGGCAGCGAGTGGAATTACAATGGGAATTCCAGAAAATTAAACCACCACTTTTCAATGGAGAGTTGGAGGAAGCAGCCGAAGCCTGGTTAATTAACATGAATAAATACTTTCAGCTATACGAGTACGAACACAATCTAAAGGCTCGACTAGCTATCTTCCAACCGCACGGAAAGGCCACCTTATGGTGGGAAAGGTCAATAGTCTACGCAGTGTAGGTGAACAAAATATCACTTGGGAAAAGTTTCAGAAATTTTTCAAGGAAAGATATTTGACAGAGTGATTTTACGATGAGAAGGCAAGGGAATTCCATGATCTGCACCTTGGACAGCAAACCATGGATGAGTTCATCATCCATTTTACCTCTTTGCTCATATATGTACCTTACATACGTGAGGAAAAGGCCAAGGTACAATGTTTTGTTAGCAGTTTTCCCATGGAAATGAGGGAGAGAATTGAGTTTGATAACCCAAAAACAATGGACGAGGTGATAAGGAAGGCCAGAATATGTTACCAGCGAAGCTGGCAAAAGGGTGAAGTTCCGAGAAGGAAATGGGTTGATAAGAAAAAAAATATGAATGTTGTTGGCAATAAGGGAAATCGGGCCAATACTCGCAAAGGACTCTTCAAGGGATAAAATAACAGAAATCTACCCAAAAATCAGCTCAAAATTAAGCCACCATCTGAATAAAAAATGAGCGAGCAAACTGGTAGAATTGATAACGAAGGAATGGCAAGACCTCCAATACAAAGTTGGGGATGTGAAGGGCCACACTATGTTAAAAATTGTCCACACCAAAAAGGAACTGACCAGGTTTCACAAATTCATGAGGCATCAACAGTAGGTGATGTGGCCCGGAGTGTTCCAAAAATTAATGCGGCCCTTGATGACCATTAGGCAGAATCCCAGCGAACTATGGTGGAGTTTGAAGGTAGGATTTTTAATCATACTGTCTCTGTTTTAAGTGATCCTGGAGCTACATTAAGTTATGTTAGTCCTAGGGTTGTGGAGCAATGTAAATGACAGTGTTAAATTTATAAATCCATGACTAGTACATCTCGCAACAAGGGCAAAGAGGAAAGTGTTGGCCAAGGTCAATAACTACCCCATGGAAATAATAGGACAGCCTTTAGTGGCAAATATGAATATACTTCCCCTTGGACCTTATGACGTGTTGATAGGCATGGAATGGCTGGAGAAACGTTGGTCCATTATTAATTGCAAGACAAAAACTATCTGTTAGAAGGATGAGTGGGGAGTAATTCAGGAGATGCAAGGCATTCCAAGACTTGTGCAGGTCCGACCAATAACCGCTTATCAGTTGGAGAAATGTATGAGGAAAGGGTGTTAGGTTTATGCATTCAAGTTGGTTATGCCAACTCGAAGGACAAGACAGCTACCCTAGACAGCTTAAGGTGGTTTAGGAGTTTGCAAATGTATTTCCGGAAGAGATACCCGGGCTGCCACCTAAGAGGGCTATAGACTTCAAAATTGAATTGATGCCAGCGGGAGCGCCTGTGTCCTAAGGGATACGACCAGATCAGAATCAAAGAAGAGGATATAGCCAAAACTGCGTTTAGAACTCGCTATGGTCACTATGAGTTCGTGGTACTACCGTTCGGGTTAACCAACACCCCTGCAACTTTCATGTGTTTGATGAATAATATATTTCATCAGTACATGGATAAGTTTGTATTAATATTTATTGATGATATATTGATATTTTCCTCTAATGTGGAAGAACAAAAGGAACATCTTATGATGGTGTTGCAAACTCTCTGGGAACATCAACTATATGCCAAGTATAGCAAGTGTGACTTCTTTAAAAAGCAAATTCCGTACTTTTGGGACATATTATTACAGTGGATGGAATCACGGTGGATCCCAAGAAGATTAAGACCATAATGGAATGGCCAGTACCAAAGAACGTAGTAGATATATGATCCTTTATGGGGTTAGCTAGTTATTACAAATGGTTTGTGGAAGGATCTCTAGAGTGGATTACCCTATCACCTCCTTACAAAAGAAGGGGAAAACTTTTAACTGGACCGCAGAATGTCAAAAAAGTTTCCAATAGCTCAAGCATCTGCTCACCACAGTACTTATATTGAGCATAGCAGATCCGGTTAAGGACTATGTGGTGGGTACAAATGCAAGTAAGAAAGGGGTAAGAGGGGTATTGATGCAAGAAGGTAAGGTAATTGCCTATGAGTCCAGGGAACTAAAGGAACATGAGCAGAAATATTATGTGTACGATTTGGCACTGGTAGCCATTATTCACGCCTTAAAAATGTGGCGTCACTACCTAATGGGAAGAAAATTTCTGTTAATCGCAGACCATCACAGCTTGACTAACTATTTCAGTCAACCTACATTAAATGCCACACAAGCACGTTGGGTAGATTTCTTAAGTGGATTTGATTTCAAAATTCAGCATTTGAAGGGAAAGAGAATAGAGTAGCGGATGCTCTAAGTCGTAAGGTGCAATGTATTTATGAAATCGCTTGCAGCAAGGTGCAAACCACCTGTGAAAAAATTATTAAAAAGGCAGTGGAACAAGATTTAATATATCAACAAATAAAACAACATATGTAGACTCCAATGAGCAAGGAAAATCAACAAGGATACACAATGGAAACTGATGGCATGCTGAAATTTAAAAGCTTGTTGTATGTGCCCAACCAAAATGACATTAGGAACCTGATTTCAGATGAATTTCACAAGCGGCCTTATGTTGGACACCCGGCGTATCAAAAGTTGATTACCTCACTCCGAAAGGAGTAATATTGGCCGAGTATGAAAAAAGATGCAGCCGAATATTTGACATGATGTCAGGAATGTCATCTAGTTAAAGCAGAACATCAACATCATGCGGGATTGCTGCATCCACTACCAATTTAGGAGTAGAAATGGGAAACAATTTCTATGGATTTTATAACAGGATTTCCAAAGTCAAAGAGAAACAACAACTCCATCATGGTGTTGGTCGACAAATGAAGAAAATCAGTGCATTTTATACTAGTCCAATCCACTTACAAGGTAGTGAAAATTGCCCATATTTTCATGCAAAACATCTTCAGACTGCATGGGCTGCCAAAAACAATAATTTCTAACCGTGAAGTGAAATTTAACTCAACCTTTTTGAGAACTCTGTTTGAAGGGTTAGGGACTCAACTAAACTTCAGTATGGCCTATCATCCTCAAATAGACGGTCAAACCGAGCGAGTGAATCAGGTAGTTGAAAACATGTTGAGGTCTTATGTAATGCAGTGACCCTCTAAATGGGAGGACTATCTGCATTTGGTGGAATTTGTGTATAACAGTGGATATCATACATCTTTACAGATAAGTCCGTTTGAAGTGTTGTATGGCAGAAAATGCCGCACACCGTCCAGCTAGGGGGACCAGAGGGCAAGTTAATGTTGGAGCCCGAAATGTTAAAGGAGATGGAAGAAATGGTCAACAAGGTATGATTCAATTTGAAGGCGGCCCAAGATAGGCAAAAGAATGTTTCTGACAAGAAGAGAAGTTTTAAAGAATATGAAGTGGGAGATCATGTGTATGTGAGAATTTGAGCAAAAGGGAGTATGTTACAATGGAGTGGGTGTACCAAGCCACATTCGGGTGCACAATGTCTTCCATGTATCAGTACAAAAGAGATATGTTTATGATCCTAAGCACATAGTCGGTTGGCAAGATGTACAGGTAAAGAAAAAACACTAAGTAGACCAATTTAATTGTTAATATAAAGGCAAAAATAACTTTAAATGTTGTTGTTTCAGGTCGAACCAGAAGGAGAATTCTTGGTCGAGCCGCTGAGTATACTCGACCGGAGAGAAGTAATGTTGCGAAAGCGAGCCATCACCCAAGTTAAAGTGCAATGTCAGCACTTTGCCCCAGATGATACCACCTGGGAGGATGAACAAATCTTGAAGGAAGCATAACCACAGTTGTTTGAGGCTGGAAAACATCGGGACGATGTTTGATTTCAGGGGGGAAGATGTAATGGCCCCAAAAGAAATGTAAATATTTTATTTACCGCTGTAAGAGAACGAAACTGAACGATATTGTTATTTTCTGTTTACTAAAGTAATATTATTAATTTTTTGGAATTAGAAAGTGTTTGTAAATAACAGATTATTTAATTTTTCATGGCAGAAGTGGAAAGTAGGCAGTTGTTGTAGAACCCTAACTACCTCCCCTAAGTTGGGAATGCTCCCAAGAAAAAGAGAGGAGGGGAGGAAAAACTGTGCTAATAGGTGAGACAATGAAAGAAAAAAATGCTAAGTCTAGTGATGACCAAATAGCATGCGCACAGTGTGCGACTGACTTGCAGAAGACAGTGGTATTGCAAGCAAGCTCGGGGGGAGATGGGGTCGTGATGGACGAATCTCATGGTTGGGTGAAAAAAGGTAGCAGACAACGAAGGTGAAACTTACCCAAAAGGATATTTACTTTTTTGGGAAAGTATAGGGTATGTCACAGGGTTCGTCGAATTTAAAGCTTGAGGTTCAAAATTCGGCGAACCTAAAAAAAAAATTTGCAATTCGTTCAAGGTCGACGAACCTCTTAGCCAAACCTCAAATTCGAACCTAAAAGAATTCGAACCTGAACCGACTTAACCCTAAAGCCAAACTTGAAGCCGAACCTAAAGTCGAACTTGAAACCGAATTTTATAATTTTTCATGGAAGTTACGGTTCGAGCAGTTTTTTCAGTGGTTTTTAAGATATATGAAAAAACTGTGGGCGGTTTTATGTTTTTTTCCTCTTCTTGCCAGTTATTTCCCATAGTGCCCACTACATTGGCTTTATTTACCATTGTCGTTCGTTAATGAGAAATTCAAAATAGCTAATAAAAATAAGTAAACTCTTCGTGAAATCTTCAACTTGGAAATTGAGAGAGCAGGGACAGACTACATCGTCCAAATTACGAGAGAAAATATGGTGTTATGGACAAGCATCTGTCTTGGGTCCAACCTCCAAAGTAATATTACCAACATAAAACAAATTGTAGCCTGCAGAAGTGTTGGTGTCTATGTTTTCTCACCAATAAGTTAATAAACATAATTTTCTTTATGGAATTTATAATATGACACTATTGAAAATATTTATTTATAGAAAAAATCGATTAGAGTTGTAGGCTGCACCACTTGGTATTTGTTATTTTAAATGATGTTTTTAAACGGCTAATTTAATATTCAAATCTCGCATTTGGCATTAGTTATTTCTAAATGATACATGTAAAAACTATTTTAATATTTAAATCATTTAGCATTTATTTTTCACATCATTCTTTCCAAAACTATTTTAATATTCAAATATTGTATTTGGCATTAGTGACTCAATATTATATTTGTGTTTGTTTAGCTGCTATATTAAAAATTAAAATAAATATTTATGTTTGCTTAGCTGCTATATTAAAAATTAAAATAAATATTTATGTTTGCTTAGCTGCTATAATACTTTTGTTTGCTTAGTATTATATTTATTGCTAAGATACAAGGGATGGAATTTCACTATAAAATATTTAATATTGAAGAAATATCAAAAAATAAAAATGATTATTTATTGTAAAAAATAAAATTGAAAAATATAATCTTTAACTTAATTATTAAAAATTAGAAATGTAAACTTGAATACAATCTATAAATTATAAATTTACTTTTAAAAATCAACCTCTAAACTTTTTTTTTTTAATTTGTTAAAAATATAATTATATAAATTATAATAAAAATAAACTAAAAACCAAAATTAACTCTCCGTAATTTAAACTATTAAAAGCTATTAAAATTAATTATGTGTATAACAATAGTATATAATCTACATACTTTTAAAACCTTCGATGAAATAAAAACAAAACACGGAATATATATCTTCTCACGTCCAAAAACAGAGTAATCCTCCACTAACGTCAAAAAATAGAGTAATCCTCGACTAACATTGCATCTTGTATTTGTTTAAATGTAATTATTTTCATGTCACTTTTTGGGTCATAGCTATTAATTTCTTTTTAGCTAAGTTCGTTATTTTATTTTAATATGAATATTTATTAGTGTCATTGAAATGTTTTATGTTTTTAAATTTTAATATATTTTTTTATTAGTTTTATATTTATGAGTGTAATTGGAATGTCTTATGTTTTTAAATTTTAATATATTTTTTTACTGTAATTAAAATGTTTTATGTTTTTAAATTTTAATACTTTTTTATTGTAATTAAAATGTTTTATGTTTGTAAATTTTAATATATTTTTTATGAGCTTTATTTAAAATTTAATTAGGAATTTTAGAATTGTAAATTTTATTTGTTAAAATTGTATAATGAAAATAATTGAGAGATTTCATATTTTTGAGTTTGTTAAAATAATTAATGTACTTATACATGTGATTTAAATAATGCAAAGTTGTGGTTTCATTAAAAATTAAATCTTCACATCCAGTAATAAGAGGGATTTTTAGTGAAATTCAAAAATTTAAAATGTTTTTGAATCTTTGCATATTTATTAAATTTTATTTGTATTTGTATTTTATTATTTTACTTTTTATTTAAATTTTCAAATTTCAACCATAGCATGTAAATAAAATGCAGAAATATTTGCAATTGCACCTACAAAGTCAGGAGCACAAGCATGCAAAAGCATGAAAATTATATTTTACTTATATGATTTTTTTAGAGAACACAAGTATTTGACATTATAGTCATTCTTTTAAATTTTAAAAACTTTAAATTATGCATCCCTTTTTGTATTTGCAAATTGCAAATTACTATGGTGTATGTTTACATTTCACTAGTGTCATTGATAAAAAGATGCCTTAGTATGGTTAAGTTATTTGCAATGTTTACATTTAATTAATGCCATTTGCAAATTACTATGGTGTGTGTTTACATTTCACTAATGTCATTAATAATTAGATGCCTTAGCATGATTAAGTTATTTGCAATGTTTACATGCTTACATTTCAATAATGTCATTGATAATTAGATGCCTTAGTATGATTAAGTTATTTGCAATGTATACATTTAACTAATGTCATTGATAATTAGATGCTATAATATCATAAATTTTTTGCAATGGCACCTCCAAAGTCCAGCATAAGCATGAAAATTATGTTTTTGATTTATGCATCCCTTTTTGTATTTGCAAATTGCAAATTACTATGGTGTATGCATATTACATATAGTTATTTGTGTATGCTTACCAATCAAAATTCAAAATTCTTACTCATATAGCAGTTTTTTAATTATTTTATGTCATATATATTTCCAAAATTATGCATCCCCTATAGTATGATTTAGTTATTCATGTATGCTCACCAATCAAAATTCTTACTCATATAGCAGTTTTTTTATTATTTTATGTCATATATATTTTTAAAATTATGCATCCCTTATAGTATGCTTGAGTTATTCATGTATGCTTACCAATCAAAATTCTTACTCATAGATTTATTGATTAATTTCAATTTTTTAATTATTTTATGTCATGTATATTTTTAAAATTATGCATCTTTTTGTATTTGCAAATTGCAAATTACTATGGTGTATGTTTACATTTAACTAATGTTATTGATAATTAGATGCTATAGTATGATTAAGTTATCCATGTATGCTTACCAATCAAAATTCTTACTCGTATAGATTTATTGATTGATTTCAATTTTTTTAATCAATTTTTTTATTATTTTAAGTCATATATATTTTTAAAGTTATGCATCCTTTTTGTATTTGCAAATTGCAAATTACTATGGTGTATGTTTACATATAACTAATGTCATTGATAATTAGATGCTATAGTATAATTAAGTTTTTCATGTATGCTTACCAATAAAAATTCTTGCTCTTAACTATTGTCATTGATAATTAGATGCTATAGTAAGATTAAATTATTCATATATGCTTACCAATCAAAATTCTTACTAGTATAGTTTTATTGATTGATTTCAATTTTTTTATTATTTTATATCATATATGTATATACATATTATGTCATATATATATATATATTGAAAAATATGTATAATCAGACATAAAGTCAACTTCATGGTATAGCTTTATTGATTTCAATTTTTTTTATTATTTTATGTCATATATCTATATACATATTATGTCATATATGTATATATATATGTTTGAAAAATATGTGTAATCTAACCTAAAGTCGAACCTCATGGGAAAATTCGAATTCGAATCGAGCCTAATCGTTGCAGTACTCGAATTCGTACCGTGTGACATACTGTACAGGTATGTGCCTGGAACTAATCCGCTGACCTGAAATTTAGTCGTGTGTATGAGTTCGAACACGCGTTTGCAAGCCTTTCATGTGATAAATAGAACATGGTAAAGAGGTAATAATGACCCTAACACCGTGTGACATACTGTACAGGTCTGAACTGAAATTTAGTCGTGTGTATGAGTTCGAACATGCGTTTGCAAGCTTTTTATGTGATAAATAGAACATGGTAACGAGGTAATAATGACCCTAACCTGGTAAGAATTATTGGAAATGTCATAGTAGGCTAGAGTATGAAATAGTTCTGTAAACTGTAGTAGGGAACAGTAATATTGATAGATCTGTAGCGACTAAAAATATAATGATGAATGCCATTAAGCACAGTAATATTGATGATCTGTAACGACTAAAATATATTGGAACTAGTGCACTGATACTGTGTACTGAGAGAAACAGTAAGTATATTGCTAATCTGAATAAACAACCGAAGCTACCGTTTGGTAGGAAGGTGGGTGGCTCCGATTATAAATTCAAAAATAAACCAGAAAATGCATACCCTAGTTCCAAGATGGGACACATATGTGATGCAGCGCGAAACAGAAATAACTTCATGTGCAAGAAACGAATTTAGTCGTAAAATGGTGAACCCAGGAAAGAAATGAGCAAAACCTCGGCAGACTGTACTATTTCTAGTAGAATTTAAGTAGCTGCCTTGTCCTCAAAAACCCTGAAGAAACTTCCGGGCTTGAGGAGGAGTGGCGCTCAGGGAGGGAAACCCTGACAAGAATTTGATTCATTAAATTCACGAGATCAAGCGAGCACTAATAAGCCGATAATAAAAGAGCAGGTAAGCTCTGTACATAAGCCTGTAAACCCTATCCTCTTCTTTAACTTATAAACCCAGTAGCAGTAAAGTAAATAACCTACAAACAGTGAACTCATTGTCATAAGAGAAACAATTTCTGTTGCTTAACGGAGCATAAGAATCTTACAGCAGAAGAATAAAGATAATCTACACTGAGAAATTCAAAACAGAAGCACAGTTGCAGAATCAAGAGAAGTCTGTACTTGTCGAAATAATTAACAGAGCATGGAAATCTGAGAGTAAATTCCGAAATAATCTTTGATAGAAGAAATCAACGTAACAGTTATGACCTTAAGAACCCATAGTTAAATGACAGTATATCTGTGAATATAACAATAAGTGACCACTGCTCCCATACAAATATTCTTAGAAAACCAGATAACATACACAGAATATCGATAACGGCCTCAACCCAAGAAGAGGCTGCAAAAAAAACATAGTATAGCGTAACCTGCGAGTTTACAATGGCCGTGGCCGCTTAACGTGTTCATTTGGAAAGGAAACCACAATACATAATAATCTACTGGCGAGAAATTGCAAGGCTCTCGGCCAAAAATTAACATTGCAACAGCAATACAGTCCAGAGAGCAGGTGAGCCCTGCAATAAACATAAAATGGCGTAACCTGATGGCAGGTCCGCAAGGTAGTCCTCGAGGTGAGACCCAGTAGGTGCCTTCCCTCTGAGAAACAGTATGCAACATGGCCAAACTTAAAATGGAGTGGAGCTCAGAGAACTTATGGACCCCTCAAATATCCCTTCGCAAAACACGTCGGACCAAGACTTACCCGGAGGGCTTTTGCGCATGGGTAGCTGCTGAGTTGAACCAACACCGCATAAGTAGAAGGGTGGGATTCTTGAGCTCGAATCCACCATCGCTGTAACAGAAAGTAAGCAATAATTAGTAATTAGGAAAAAATAAAAACCTGGTACTGAATAAGAGCAGTAAACCAACAGAAAAAGCTAACTCAGGCCTGCTGTAGGAAGAATGTCCGCGACTTACTTTTCATGGGGACAACCCAGAAATTCGTGGCTAACCCTGTGGCAGAATTTCCCTCTTACATGAGGAAACGAACTGTAGAATGTGGAGCTGAGCTCGAAGGAGGAACAGAGCGCGAACAGGCGCCAAAAGCTTAGGGACCAAATGAACCTCTATCCCGCAACCGAGAATGATTAATACGGCCGTTGAGACTGTAGCCCTTGGATCAGGGAAACGAGCTCCCCACCGTCCATGGGGGTAGTAATCCTGAGGCCTCCAGCTGAGGGAGGACGGCCTGCGTGTGCCACGCAGCCATGACAGAGCCATAGGATCATCAAATACCAAATCGAATGAACCCTGATGAAACATGCAATGGATATAGTTAATTCACCATACAGGACAGAGCTTGAAATTAATGACTGCGCTCTGTGCATAGCGCTAAGTGTACCGTTAAGCCAGGTTAATATGAGGCCCAGAAAACATTATAAATATTCATAAAATATCAGTGGATTAAAAAAAAACAAAGTACTGTGAGTTTGAATGTTTTATAAAGCAGTTTTTATATCTTTATAAGGTATAGTTCTGATGTTGCACGGAACACTTTTTCTTGGTTGTATAGTTGGAATTTGCACACAAAGTCATACAGGGGAGAAAGGAACAGCAGTTTTCATTAGCAGGAAAACGAAAGGACGCCTTAGATACAATGATGGTGCAAGAGGGACGCATATAAACTTTCCAGTTTATCGAGAAGATCAACATCCTGAAACATATATTGCTGGAGGTGAAGCAGAAGCACAAGAAACTGGTGCGGGGAATGGTGGATCGTAGCAGTCGTAACCTCTGGTACACCCGTATTTGGAAGTGGTACCGGCAATGATGAACAGATCCGGTGCAATCTGGGCGCGAGGGTCTAGAATTGGCACACCCAATGATGAAAAGCAGTCCCCCCTAGCTGCAGTAACAGGGTTCAGTTGGCCCAGATAATGACGGAATCTTGCTAGAGAAGCTTACTAACAACGATCCCGAGTTGTGGCTCTCAATAATCGAGAGCGGTATGTAGAGTTATTTAACTTGGCTGATGTGAGGCATCCCTTGATTTGTTCATCCCTCAGATCAGCCAAATTAGCCAAATTAAATAACTGGGCATACCCCTCTCGATTATTGAGAGCCACAACTCCGGATCGTTGTTGTGCCAAGATTGCATCATTGCTGCACCAACTTCAAACCCTGTTGTTGCACTTAGGGCCGGCCCCTGTTCATCATTGAGTGTGCCAATTAAAAATCCGAGTGCCCCATATTGTTTCAGGATCTGTTCATCATTGTCCATACCCATTCCAAATACTGTTGCACCAGATTGTGAATGTTGCCCTCCACAATCCAATGCACTAGTTTCTTGTGCTTTGCTTCACCTCCTCAATATTTGTTTCAATCTTGTTTCACTCTGTTCATCTTCTTCATAAATTGGTAAATTCATATGTGTCACTCTTCTATCATAACTATACGGAACGCATCTTTCCATATTTCTTTCCATTTAAGGACTCAGCCAGAGTACCTATTCCTTGTTAATCATTCCTAACCAAGGTATTACTTTCTTCCCTTGTGCAAACTCCAATTATACAAGTCCTACATAAATATTTACAAGATTTATATTACTACTTAAAAATGGAAACCAACCCATAAAAATTTGTCATATAAAACATTCAAGTTGTGTTTGTCTAATAAAAGCTAACCCTAAAGAATATAAACTATAAAATATTCTAGTTGTGTTTGTCTATTAAAAGCTAACTGTAAATAATATTAATTATTTCATGTAGACCATTTTTGAGAAATTGAGGATATAATCTAAATAAACACGGTTTGTAAAACATTTAAACTCGACACAATCTAGATCTAGCACCTTAGCACAAGAGGAGTGGTGTTGATAGATCCATCTTTACTCCTCCCCAGAGGGATCAAATATTTTTTTGAGTCTATGCTACTTTGCATATCACAATATTTGATCCTTGAGGGCGCTCAGTAGATCCATAGTAAACATGGATCTATGCTAGTTTAATCCCTCCTTAAATAGGCTACATTCCACTTGAATACCATGGGTCAATACCATTGGTTCTCAATAGCATGGGTCAATACCATGTGTCATCTTTATTTTTATTTTTATTAATATTAGGGTTAATAATGCTTTTGTGCATGGTTTTAATAATAATTTGGTGGCGATGGTAGTGGAAATGAAGTCTCAGTGAATTGGAGATTCTTGGGTTGGAATCTTGTGTCACCCTCCCCGGTAGCTGGGTGAATAATGGACATGTAAATCATAGAGTCCTACCAAGCTTACAAAAAAAAAAATTCGCCCATGGTATTTGGCCCATAGGCTTCACCTAAATAAAACCTAAAACCTCATTTTTTAGTGTTCATAAATATAAAGTATATTATGGATTAAATATAAAAGAATGTTTTATTATTTACCACACTTATGGTTTATTTATATTTTTATTAATTTACCATATCTCTTTTATAAATATGTATTTGCACCATGGTATTTACACCATGGTATTAAAATGGTATTTGGCCTATAGGCTTCACCTAAATAAAAACTCTTTTTTAGCTTTTTTTTTGAGCCTTAGGTTTATAGATTAAATATAAAAATAGATTTAATTTATTTACCATACTTCTATTTTATTTATATTATATTTTTATTTATTTACCATACTTTTGGAGTAAGTATCAAAAGAGGTTTTATATATTTACCATATTTTCACTTTATTTATATTTTTATTTATTTAACATACTTATTTTTTTAGTGTTCATAAACCTCTTTATATTTTCAATTTATATTGTGTTTATACATAATAATAATTAGATTGAGCTCTAAATAGGTCGACATTAGATTAAAAATGTTAAATGTTAAACATTACATGTTAAAAGTTTACATTTATATTTACACTTTTATGTGAGATCTACCCCATATTAATCTCTTTATGACAAACTTCTTAAATGGGTTAGTCAACTTTTTGAAATTGAGGGTTAAAAAAAAATATGGAACCCTTGACTAGGGAATTTAATTTGAGGACCCTAATTAAGCATAGTTGTTTCCCATACCTAACTTCAAATGATGCTTTTTTTTGGGTCACACATATGAAAGCTTCTTTCTCCTTTGATTAAATTTGTGTATTTTCTCTTCAAAACAATTTAAGACCCTTCCCATTCTTCTTGGAAAATGGATATTTCCTTTGCTTCTAAGTCTTAAATTATACTTGAGTTGTTCCAAGGTGTTGGAGTCCTATGTACCCTTTTCATCTAAAGTACCATGCTTAAGAGGGTTGGAAATGCAACCCTTTTGGTCGTTGTCCAACACTCAAACCCTATGTTATTCTAGGTATAGGTATGAGGGTTGGTGGGTTGAGATTTTTTTATATTAGATAGATTACCTAGAAAATAAATTAAGAATTTTAATCATTTGACCACATCCCTATTTACGGTTTCCAAGAAAAAAAAAAAACTCTTATATTAATAGAGTGAGATTAACAAGTCTTACCGAAAATTCCCTTGTTATCTTATTTTCATTAATTGCATCAAGGTTTGGATCATAGACTTATCTAACGGGTTCGAAACATTTTATAACAACCTAAATTAATTTGAACCCATAAATCCTCTTTTCTACTCATGATCTCATGATATTGACTATTTTGGCTCCCATATCTCTCGATCTCTTGGATTCTTCCTCGAAGCCTAAATATTTTTCATACTTAAATATTTTTCATACTTAACTGATTACATAATGTATTAAGTTTCCCATATTAGTGGCGATGTACAAACCTACATGGAATCTACTCTCAGTACAGAGTGATGCAAAAGAGATCAAATCCGCTTCTAATAAGAATCAATTCTTTTAGATCTTTGCTCACTTCCAGACTTACGAGGATTTGTGCCATGTCATAGTATGTGGACCCTATGAAAGTTAAATTTACTACACAAAAGGCATGTAGACTATTATCAATTTTTTTTAGCACCTAAAATTCAATAGTAGCATTGGGATACAAACCCATACTAAGACAATTTCCTCGCTTTCCAAATTGGCATTGAATTTAATATACCATGTGTTCAAGAATAGGGATCGATATCCACACTTTCATGCCATGTCATAGTTAGTGGGCCCTACTAAAGTTAAATATACTACATAAAAGGCATGTACAACATTACTAGTTTTTTTAGCACCTCTTCAAACCAAAATCAATAGTAGTATTCGGATACAAACCCAAATTAGGAGAATCTCCTCACTGTCCAACTTTGACATTGAATTTAATATGACATTTATTCATGAACAGGGATTGAGATCCCCACTTTCACTATTAGTGCAAGATAGATTGATACCTTAGTGATAATTTCAAACACTCAAACCAAAAATCCTTTTACTAGAATTAAGATGTTTGCATATTTCCACAAAGGATTTGAAGTTTTTCCAAGTCTAATTATTCAATTCCTCCAAGAGAGTTTAGATATCTTAGTGGTAATTTCAAACACTCAAACCAAAAATCCTTTTACTAGAATTAAGTTGTTTGCATATTTCCACAAATGATTTGAAGTTTTTCTAAGTCTAATTATTCAATTCCTCCATACTCAGCGTCTTCCTTGGAAAACATCCTACCAATACTATTGTATTATCTCCATAATGTTCTTATGTTTTATTTTACCACCCAAGTTCAAGATGTTGATATATCATGTTTGGTTCATATAGTGTGTCTCTTTGTATTTATAGATCCCTTCTAATACTCTTTCCCTATAACCACCAAATTTGAGGTTGGGCCACCACTGAAAATGTTCAAAACCAACATATTGGCAACAAAACTACAACCAAAGAAACTATCTTACTAACCTATATCATAGTTTCAAAGGAAATACTCATTATAGAACGCATCGGTTATGGATTAATATCTTTGAGTGTGGTAAACTAATATCTTGTTTGACCAAATTTTCGAGATTAATGGATATAAAAATTCAAGGTCATTACTCACAGAAAATCACATTGTAATTATGATCATAGAATGGACATATCACATTTTAATTTAACTATTTTCATATATTGATACCTTGCTAGTTCACTTAGAATCTCCATGGTGGCATCCTCATGGGGTTAAGGGGAGAGGCTGATTCTACAATCGAGTATGAGGGGATGTGTAAGTTTGTTTATGAGGGGATGTCTCTCACTTCGTTCCCCTAAAAAGAAAAGTTAAAAATTATGTTCTAAATAGAAAAATAACCTAGGCTATAATAAAAAAATTAATATGTTGTAAGGTAATTAGAAGTAAAAAATGTGTGACTAAGATGTTTAAATCTTTTGATTTGATTATTGATAAAATATTTTAATAAGAATTAATATTGACTTATAATTAAAAATAAGTTAATAATAAAAAATCATTTCAATTTGCCTCATAAAATGTATAGATGTACATGTTGTGTAAAATATTTTAGTGTGAATTGCATATATATTATATATCATTTTAAAAAATGATGTATATATCATGAAAATTTATGTTTTTATGGTGAAAAGGATTATTTGCTCTCATATATATTCTATTTAGCATTCAAAAGTACAATTTAAACAATAAAAAATAACACATTGTATTTTACATTGTAAATAAGTTTGAAGGTGAAGAAATTTCATCTCTCTTGGCTCATGTTAGATCCGTAATTAAGATGGATCTATGCTGGTTTAAATCCTAAATAATGAAGCCTATCAATATCCCACACAAAATCCCATAGACCAAATGTAGGTTAGACCTAATCCTTTGATGATGTGTAAATTGTTGGGTGGTGAGATGTTGGATAGCTCTTCAGATCTATAAAAATTAATTGAAATTAAAACTATAAATAGTTAGTTATTTGACCTTTAGACTAGTTCATGCTACATAAAACTTTAAAAAAAATTATAATACAAAATTAATAATTATAGCTCCCGAAATCTATAAAAATTAATTGAAATTCAAACTATGAATGGTTAGTTCTTTGACCTTTAGACTAGTGCATGCTACATAAAACTTTAAAAAAACTTATAATACAAAATTACCTCTAAAACTTTAAAAAAACTTATAATACAAAATTACCTCTAGACTAGTTCATGCTACATAAAACTTTGAAAAAACTTATAAGTATATTTATTATTACCAGTAATAAAATTAATAATTATAATTAACTATAAATATAAATATAATTAACATGTATCATAATAAAATCAAACAATTAACCTCAGACTCAAAACTTACCTCTGAAATGTTATCAATATAACATTATTTTTTATTTAAATAATAATTTAAAATAATATTTTTTGAAATTATAAAAAATATATTTATTTTTAGATTTTTTTTAAATAAATTATTTTGTTAATATTTTTTTGCGAAGAAAATTGGCATATCAACCTGTTTATTAATATTTTTCCAAAAAAATTGTACAAATCACAACCTATAAAACTCATAAAACCTAAACCCAAAAATTGAAGAAAATTAACAACATACTTTGGTATCAAGAATTAACTTGAGCCTCAAAACTAGTTTTATTTTATCAATATTAAAATAATTTTATTTTACTAATATTATTTTACTAATAAAAAATTTTATTTTACTAATATTATTTTACTAATAAAATCCTTTCAGAAACATTTTCGAAATTCTCATTCTCCATAGCTATTGAATTGACTTTTAGCCAGGGTTTTATTATTTTAATATTAAAATCCCTTGATTACCCTTTTCAAAATCCCCCTTCTCCACCCCCATTCTTGGTTAAGAGTCATCGACGGGGCTAGGTGCTGTCGCTGAGAAATATGGAAGGACGCACATTTTACGGCGGTGGCATGCCTTGTCAGGTGTGATAAGAGGATATGTTCCTGAATATGAAATATCTGACTATCGTCGATTATAAAGAATATTGTATGGCATTATGGAGTTACTAGTTTCACATACATTATGTTTTTGGTACGATGGATTCATTAGTTCTGCACCATATTTTTTCTTTAAAAAATTTATATTTATATATATTGTAAAAAGATATATTTTTATAGTATTGTATTGTTAGTATAATATGATGCATAAGGATGCTATATCCTAAAAAAAAAAATATAATAATTTAAAAAAATAAAAAAAAATTATTCTTTACTCAAGCTAATATCATTACGTTAATTCAACACAAACAATATCAAATCTTATTCTAAAATTTTTTAATACATTTTTTTAATTAAATATTTGTAAAATGAATTTTTAAAATGAAAACCATATATGTTAATTTGAAGTAGTTTTATTATACATTTTTTTATCATGCTATGCAAAAAACATCATTACATCTAATATTGGTATCAAAAAATCAATAATAAATTTAATATAATATTCATTTTGTTATATTATAATATATATTAATATATCATGATATATAATTAATTCTAGATATATATGGAGGGAAGAACAAAGACATAGAGTGATAGAGGTGGAGAGATAGAAGGAGCGACAAGGAAGAGATAGAGAGAGAATAAGGAGAGGGGAGAGGAGTAATGAAGAGAGAGAGAAAGAGAGGAGTGAGAGAGGGAAAGAAGGGTGAGAGAGAGAGGGAGACACAAATATGGAGGGGAGAGAAGGGGAGGTAGATAGTGACAAGGATTGAGGGCATATAGAGAGAGAGATGGGGACGGACTAGGGTGAGGACCTGAAAGGGAGGGACAGATAGATGGAGTTGGAAGGGGAGAGAGGGAGTGAAGAAGAAATGCATAGAGAGAGAAAAGTGAGAGAGAGAGAGAGAGGGAATTACAAGAGAGATGGAGAGAGACTGTGTATGTTTTGGGCTAAGATAGAAAGACAAAGGAGAGATGGAAGGAAGGGAGAAGAGAAGGAGAGAGGGACGAAGATAGTGAGTCAGTTGGAGGGTTAAGAGAGAGAGAGAGAGGAGGGGGAGACAGAGGGAGGTGGGAAAGAAAGCAAGGGAGAAGAAGGAAGAGAGGGAGGGCATGTGAGAGAAGGAGAGAGGGAGGGGGGGGGAGAGCGAGGTAAGAAGAAGGACATAGAGAGAGAAATGTTGAGAGAGAGGGAGTGATAGGGGAGATAGAGAGGGAGGGAGAGAGGAGAGGATGAGGGAAGATAAATAGAAGGGGGAGACAGGGAGAGGGAAATGAAGAGGTAAGGAGAGATAGATAGATATGGAGAAAGAATGTGCATGCTTTGGGGGTGATATAGAGAGACAAAGGATAGGTAGAGGGAGATAGAGATATAGATGGGAGGTGATATAGAGAGAGGGAGAGATGGATGGAGAGATAAATAGATATGGATAGAGAGAGAACGCATGTGTTTTGGGGGGTGACATAGAGAGACAAAGAAGGAGAGATGGAGGGAGATATTGATGTATATCGGGGGGGGAGAGAGGGAAGAAGATTTCTTGGGATAGATGCATTTATTTCAATATAGATGATGACTTCTAATCCTATTTGATTGCTTGCACTAGATACATTGATTTGAGTGTAGATGATGATTTTTAATCCTATTTGATTTCTTGCACTAGATGCATTGGTTTTCAACGTAGATGACGATTTCTAATCCTACTTGATTGCTTGTTCTATATGCATTGATTTCAACGTAGATGGTGTTTTATAATCCTATTTGATTGCTTGCAGTAGATTCATTTATTTAGGCATGCATGATGATTTCTAATTATATTTGATTTCTTGCACTAGATGCATGGATGTCAATGTAGATGTTGATTTATAGGCTTATTTGATTGCTTAGTGTAGATGTTGTTTTCTAATTCTATTTGATTCCTTTCATTAGATGGATTATATGTTGTTAATCTTGAGGCTGTAAGTTATTAAAAATATTTTTCAAGATTAGATGGAGGAGGGAGAGAGGGAAGAATATTTCTTGCACTAGATGAATTTATTTCGGTGTAGATGGTGATTTCTAATCCTATTTGATTGCTTGCACTAGACACATTGATTTCAGTGTAGATGTTGATTTATAATCATATTTGATTGCTCGCACTAGATATATTGATTTTAATGTAGATGTTGATTTATAATCTTATTTGATTGCTTGCAATTGATGAATTGATTTCAATGTGGTGCCAATTAGTTATCCTATTTGATTGCCTGCACAAGATGCGTTAATTTTAGTGTAGATGTTGATTTATAATCTCATTTAACTTCTTTTAGATGAATTGATTTTAGTGTAGATTTTGTTTTATAATCATATTTGATTGGTTGCATTAGATGCATTATCTATATATTATTAAAACGAATATTTTTCAACATATATTTAGTAATACCTAGATAGACACTATTAAGAATTAATTAACCTAGAATTAAAATGAAATAGATGAGTAGAATCAATCCTCGTGCAAGGTGAAAATTAATCTTTGACAAGATCATATCCCTTATTCATCACTAACGAATTATTCATAGACAATTACATATATTCAAAATATATTCAAAATTACTAATATATAATTGTGTACAACAATGTATTCAAAATATTTATAAGAGGAGAAGATATATTTTTCAAAATTCAAAACAAATCAAAATATTCTTGAAAGAGATATGATAATTGTTTGGATGTAAAGATTTTATAAATTTGGCCGCTCATTAAAAAAATAAAAAAATACACTATTTCTTGACTTTGCAAAATAAATTGTAGATAACAAAAGTCATCAAAATATTCTTGAAGGAAATAAATTATTTCAAACATTAGCAAATAAACAAATTATTTCAAGAGTAATCTTGAGATAGTAAATTACTAAAACTACTCATCAAGATATATTTAGTAATACCTAGAGGGACACTATTAATAATTAATTATTAGTTAGAAGTTGTGATACCTAAAATTAAATGAAATATATATGTAGTATCAATCCTCCTAAAAACTATTGAAAATATTGTCTATCTTCTTCATCACCAACTAGTTATTAATAGAAAATTACATACACGTTCACATCTTTCACATATATGTCTAACTCATATTTATAGTGTTACAAATAGTGATGCACATAGACTCAAGTTTAAATTGGGTTGGACCGAGGAACCTATATTATTTCAATAATCTAGAATCAACACACTAAAACAAAATCATAAACCATTAACACTAAATGAAAAAAAATCACCAAAATTTAACATATTCATTTTAAAACTCATATTTTGTATAATGATGAACTTAACACACTTAAATAAAAATGCATAAAACATCAATCCCACCTTAAATATTATCATTATTATATCTGAAATTTTGTACAAAAATGGACTTTTATAATTATATGATTTTGAATCAGTTTTATGTCTTCTAGTTGAAGAGGCTACACATATAGCTATATAAAAGGAAATTTGATTTTTCCCTTTGTAATGATAATGATGAATCAAACATAGTAAGGCTGTACAAAAGGTTAAATGCACTACCATATAAATTTGGTTATCTGTTTTTGTTGTGTTAACCAACTTAGATCCATCTAAAACTAGATCTATGATTCACCTAGAGGGATCAAATCCCTCGAGGTGAAAACTTTCTTTTTGGAGTATAGAAATTTAGGAAAGGTTTGTGCCTCAAGGGATTTGGTCCCTCTTGCTGCATGATAGATCCAGTGTTAGATGGATCCAAGTGGGTTCCAGTTGAGGGCAACAATGCCACATTTTTATATCATCATTATTATGTATATGTTTGATATTAACTTGAAAATTCTCATTATGTTTTCTTTCCTTGGCATGACCATATCATTCTCTTCTTTAATTTAGTCTGTGTTGTTTGCCTGGAGTGGTTTGTATATCTGTTTTTGGATGTTTTGAGTGGTTTTTGTGTTTTACATGTTTCGATTTGGATGGTAGTATTTGTGAATGTTACAATTGTTGTGTTATATGTTTATATGTGTATGTAATTGTCTATTAATAACTAGTTGGTGATGAAGAAGAGAGACAATATTTTCAATAGTTTGTAGAAGTCTTGATACTACATATATATTTCATTTAATTTTAGGTATCACAACTTCTAACAAATAATTAATTATTAATAGTGTCCCTCTAGGTATTACTAAATATGTATTGAGGAGTAGTTTTAATAATTTACTATCTTAATATTATTCTTGAAATAATTTGTTTCTTTGCTAATGTTTGAAATAATTTATTTCCTTCAAGAATACTTTGATTTCTTTTTAATTTTTAAAAATATATCTTCTCCTCTTGTAAATATTTTGAATACATTTTTGTACACAATTATGTATTATTAATTTTGAATATATGTAACTGTCTATCAGTAATTAGTTGGCGATGAAGAAGGGAGATGCTATTTTCAAGGATTAATTTGCATGAGGATTGATTCTACACATCTAATTCATTTTAATTCTAGGTCAATTAATTCTTAATAGTGTCCCTCTAGGCATTACTAAATATATTTTGAAAAATATTTCTTTTAATAATCTATTGCCTCAATATTAAAATATAATGCATCTAATTCAAGCAATCAAATATGATTGTAAAACAAAATCTACACTAAAATCAATTCATTTAATGCAAGAGATCAAATGAGATTATAAATCAACATCTACACTGAAATCAATGCATCTTGTGCATGCAATCAAATAGAATTATCAATTGACATCACTGAAATCAATGCATCTAGTGCAAGCGATTAAATAAGATTAGGAATCAACATCTACACTAAAATCAATACATCTAGTGCAAGAAATCAAATATAATTAGAAATCAACATCTACACTAAAATCAATGCATCTAGTGCAAGCAATCAAATAGGACTAGAAATTGCCATATACACCAAAATAAATTCATCTAGTTCAAGAAATATTCTTCCCTTTGTCCCTCCTCCATCTAATCTTGAAACATATTTTTAATAATTTACAGCCTCAAGATTAACAACATCTAATCCATCTAATGCAAGGAATGAAATAGAATTAGAAAACAACATCTACATGAAGAAATAAAATAATCCTAGAAATCAACATCTACATTGAAATCCATGCATCTAGTGCAAGAAATAAAATGTAATTAGAAATCAACATGCATGCCTAAACAAATGCATCTACTGCAAGCAATCAAATAGGATTAGAAAACACTATCTACACTCAAATCAATGCATCTAGAGCAAGCAATCAAGTAGGATTAGAAATCATCATCTACGTTGAAAACAAATGCATCTATTGCAAGCAATCAAATATGATTAGAAATCATCATCTACACTCAAATAAATGCATCTAGTGCAAACAATCAAATATAATTAGAAATCGTCAACTATATTGAAATAAATACATCTAGCCTAAGAAATGATCTTCCCTCTCTCACTCCTCTCTAGCCCAAGAAATTTTCTTCCCTCTCTTACTCCTCTCTAGCCCAAGAAATGTTCTTCCTTCTATCTCACACCCCAAACACACACACACACACTCTCTCCATATCTATCTATCTCTCCCTCCATCTCTCCCTCTCTCTATCTCTCTCTTCTTCCCTCTCTACAGCTCCCATCTATATCTCTATCTCTCTCTACCTGTCCTTTGTCTCTCTATATCACCCCCAAAACATACACATTCTTTCCCCATATCTATCTATCTCTCTGTCCCTCTTGGTGAGCTCCAGTATTGCAGCAATAATGCTGCAACTCCTGGGACTCCCTTCTTTACTTTTATCAACCTGGTAGTTCGTAACAAACTTGGAAGCTCAGTTGGCACAAGTCCGCTAGGAGCTTAAGCCAACTTCTATGAACTCTGAGAAGAAGCTTTTTAACTGATGGATGAAAAATAATTCAAAGAAGGCTGATATACTTGCAGAAAGAAACTGGAAAGCTGAAAGGAAACGTAAACCCTAGCAAACCCTAATTTTACCAGCTATCCCTACCGATGCAAGAAAGAGAATGCAAGCTACTGAAAGAAATGCCATTGACTTCTAGGAAGGTAAATACATGTATCTAAGCTACTTCTACAGTAACATCTGAAAAAACATCTTTTTTTATTTTTGAATAAGTTGCGAGAATTATCATGCATGTGATTTGACTGTTTTGACTGTGCAGAGGTGGATTGGCGAGAGGAAATGCTTGGAGGAGGTCGGGAAGGTTCAGAGACGGCCTAAGGGGTCCCTAACACCCTTCCAGAGAGTTTCATAGAGTTTTTCTATCAAGAGACCTCATTTGTGAGCTTCTACAGGAAGTCTGCAGGGGTTCCACAAGATGTCTGTGATTTTCTACAGGATGTCTGTAATGTTTCTACAGGATGTTCAGAAATGGGATTGTGGAGGATGGATGGAGGAAGAAAGATGAAGGAGTGGTTATGGAGGTAGGATAAGGGTTGGAGGTGGTCCAGGACTTGGTGGATGGAGTTGAGGAAAGATGTAGATGGTTGGATTTGTTCAAGGAGGACTGAAGCAATGTTGCACAAAAACTAGGGTTATGTGAGAAAATGGAAAATGTAAGGCAAGAATCTGAGTTGAGGGATGGAGCAGATGGGTTTGATGGAGTATGGGTAGATGGAGAAGTGGTATAGGTGCTCTGCAAGTTGTTTTTCCAACTGAACCAACGAAGACTTGTAAAATCAAAGACCTAGTTACGTTGACCTAATATGATCTAGATGACAGTAAAGAGAATGAACAGAAGTTTGAACTGCAATGAAACCATGTATACTAACTTATTCAACTAAGCAAGCAAAGATCTGAACATGTAACCAACTTCTGCAAATGAAAATCAAACACTAGTTATTGCATGGGAACGCAAAGTCAGTGTTTTTGTGGGCAGCAAGGTAACCTTGATCCTAGCTCCTGATCCCACTGAGGGAGAGGTGAAATGAAAGGTGTTTGATGGCCCTTTTTGGAAGCTTTTGCCTATTAACAACCTATCAACTCAATCTAAACATCAAAAGTCTTTCTAATCATCAACAGTGACCTAATTAATCAACAAGATTTAATCTACTTAACAGAAATGATTTTGCAAATACATAAAGAACAAATAACAATACATAAAGGAGGCCTTAGCACTCGAGTTGGGACCAATGCCAAGTGCTATAGGCTCCTATAAGGAACTCATATCTGATGCCAAGTAAAGCTGCTTCTCATTACTAAAATATAATCATCACAAGAAAGTTATACAACAATAGCTAACAAAACAAGCTGAAAAGGACAACACTACAGTGCAAATACCAAAAGTTCCAAAAGTAAACTATGAAGGCTGAGGCCTTTCTATTTTTACACCATGAGGGGCCTAGCAGCCCTCCTAAATTCAAGGGACTCGGCTGTTCCAACTGCTAGTAAACAGACACTCTTCACAAAGCTGCTCGCCTGCCTTTAGAACTCGTTTTGGTGGCCTGTTGAGCTTGGAGTTGAGGGTGGAGATTTCGAGGAAGGGCCATTTAATGCCAAATACAACCTCCCTATGAATCCTCACCTCAAGCTTGGCTGTCACCTGGGCCATAATTGGTTGGTTTTGCTCCAAAATTTGTCCAAAAAACCTGAAATGACCACGTATTAGCCTCCTTGGTAGAGTGACCACCCTTATTCGTTTAAATAACATAAACATACTAGAAAAACATGCATAATCTATGAAAATGGGGTATTGAACAAGGAAAATTAGGCAAAATGAGCCCAATAAGTTACCCAATTCAGGGCTCATCATCACCCCCCTACTAAATGCGTTGCTCATCCTCTGAGCAACTAGTCTAGTTCATCATCCTTTATGGCTTTGATCGCCTCCCTCATGTCCCAGGCCTCTGCGGTGATATCCTCTTCCTGGTCATGGAATCTTACCTTCCTTTCCACTTCCTCCCATTGTCTACCTTCCTCCTCTTCCTTCACTCCTTCTAGTAATCCCAAAAGTAAAGGAGGACTGAATTTCAGGCCAATCCAATTGCCCTAGAAATTCTGCATCAACTGTTTGTAGAGAGGTACCCTTGCCAAGGCTTCCCTCATCCTAGTGGGAGAGTGGTATTCTTTTATCTTCATGTTGTGAGGCAGTGTGCTCCACTGCCTTGTGAAGGCATGTAGGAAGTTTTCTCCCAACAGTCTCTCCATGTCCTCAAAGTGGGCAATGGCTTGAGCCTATTGCTCAATGTATTCCGGTAGATCCTGAGGACTGTTGGCCAAGTGCTAGTGGGTTCTTATCATTGCTGAGGGGTCATCCGACTCTGCTCTAATCATGAGTGACTCACTGAGCTCTTTGCCTATGATACTGCGAACCTCTACTGCTCTCTTATCCTCATGACTCATTCAAGAGGCCATGGCCATAAGATGGACATCTCCTGTCACCGTTTTGGGATCCAATGCGTTCATGTTCAGAAGGGTGAAGTTGTGCAAGTATAACTCTTATAATTTGGCCCTATCCTTTGATGAACTACTGCCACATAGAGCTACAAACTGATGATAGTTTTGGAATGGGGTGATACCCCTTTGGGCCAAGGTATTGATCTGAAATTGTAACCACTGATCCTTGAGATATAAGGCATAGGATTTGGCAGGTTTCCTACATTGCAGAGCTTCCATTGCCCAGTTGGCCATGCAGGCCACTTGGGCCTCCTTTTCTTGTACCTGCTATTTCAGATACTGTATCTCCAAGCCTACTTCCAATTCTTTTTCCTGTAGCTGTCGATTCAGTGTCTCAATTTGTGTCTGCATCCCTTCCTTTCTCTACTGTTCATTATGGGTATCTTTGGTTGTTGTGGGCTCCTCCTATTGCTATTGTTCTCCCAAGATGGGAGGCTTGTCTTCCTTCCTCTGTCCCTGTAACTGTAGCTACTGTCTAAGCAGCTCATTTTCTTCCTGTAGCTTGACCCGTTGGATTCTCTCCACATGTCGTACCATAGCGAATTCCCTTCTTGTCTCTTTGATTTGTTACTCTAGAGGACCTATATCTGCCACACCCTTGGACTTAGCGATTTTCATCCATGTGTGGGTCCTCACTCTCTCTTCTTCTAGTGCAAGGAAAAGTGGCACTGTGAATTTTTTAGGAATGATATTTCCGGCCTCTAAGAAGTTATAGTAGGAGCCCAAGCTAGGCTGGGGGCTAGGTTCCACAATGTTCTCCACATTTTCTTCCTCCTGTGGTGATTTAGCTGCCTCACCTTTCATTACTTCAGTCTCCTTCGGCCTAGCCAGTGTTTCCTATAGAATAGTCTCACCATCCTGTAGAGAGGCCTCCGTGTCCAAAATTTTCATTCTTTCTCTGCAGGTGGATGTCTTTAGGCTTCCCCGTTCATAAGTGATGGATTCTTTGGAGGGGGACCTCTCCTTTTTTGTGGTAGGGGTGTCTACAATTGTGATTGGTTCTTTTGATGGTGGCTGGGGTCTGCCAGTCTTAATCCTCATGCTCCTTCTTGCCTTAAAATACAGGGAAGGCTCCCTCTTTCACTTCCCCTCCTGCTTGGGAGATGTGCTTAGGGTGGCCATCATGGCTGCTGCCTCCCTAGCTAAAATCTTTGGAGATTTTTCCTTCTGTTGCCCTGTCTCCAAACTTTCTATAGAAAGTCCTGTGCTGACTATTTTCTGTGTTCCTGTAGAAAGGGTTTTCGGGCCTCCTGTAGAAATGGTTTTCACTGTTTTGGCCTTCTTGGCTAGGGGTGCCCTCTCTTTTAATTTTTCTTTGGGTGCCTTGGATGTGCCCTCACTTGCTTGGGCTTTTTCAGTCCTTTCTGCCCTGATTTGCAACAGTTTCTCCCTTGACGTTTGTGCCTTTATTCCACCCACAGTTTTGGGCTCAACAGCTTGGCCTTTCTCTTGTTTCTCTTCTTGCTCTTTCTGTGGTGGTTTGTCCTGGAGTTCCTTACCCTTGGCTTTCTCTTCTGCCTCAACGTGCTCCCTTTCCTCACTGCTGGATGAAGTGAGTTCCTCGGCCAGAATCTGGATATCATCATCCTTCGACATATTGCGGAAAATATCCTAGGAGAGAGGGACAGTATAGGTATGGAGGGCATCTTCTACTAGAAGCTTGATAAGCCCATGATGAGCGAGTTGGTCCGGTGTCACTTCCTTCATCTTTTTGCCACACTCCATTAATGACTGTAGGAGGAAATATGGGATGCTTAACTTTTGTTCTGTGGGTAAATCCATCTTATGCCTGAGTTCAGTTAGCAACTAGAAGTGATAACCATATACAATACTGAACCGCCGCTCACATGTAATGTATTTCATGATTTGAAGGCTGACCTCACTCCAAAATGGATGTAGGCTGGCTCTTCGGACCCCATTTTGATCCTCTGAAAATTGATCTTCTGGTAGGAAGAATTCCTTTTTGGCTTTTTGACCCAATGCCCTCTCCTCTTTACTCCAAGGTATCCCCAATGGAAGATCAGTGACATGACTGATGAGTTGTGGGGTAAGTTTTAAGGTCAACCTTCTAAAATTTACAGTGGCCAATATCTTGGATTTAGGCTGCCGAGACATTAAGAACTCTTCTGTCACCTCATCATCATGACCTTGAATTCTGTCATAGAAGGTCATCCAATTGGCACGGGTAGATAGGTCTACCACCTCGGGAGTTTCTCGCAATTTCCTAGAATTCGAGGGATCCTTTCTGATAAACCCTCCTGGCATGGTGAGAATGCTCTGTTTTGGCTTGTGTTCTGATCAGAAGGGGAATTCTGTGTATGGTTTCCTTCTTTGATTCTCTGGATAGGGTTTCTCAGTTGTTTGTATCTCACTTTGCACCAATTCCCTAGTTATAATGCTGCTGCTGCCCAAAACTCGACTGTCAAAAGGGAATTAGGCTCTCACAGACAGAGTGCAGAGCTTAATTTTCACACCAATCTCATACAAGTCACATTCTTCATGCACAGGTTGGCCCTTACAGTGGTTTATCGTTTCTACACGACGAATTTGTTAACACGAATCGTGGAGGAGAATGTGACGTAGAACCAACTGAAAAAAATTCTGTGTACCACACAGGCAAACCACCATTCTTGACCCATAGGTAGACCTGTTTTAATTCCCCTAATCCAGACAATTTAATTCTCCACCTTTCGAAATATCATGCATGGGAATGGCATTTTCGAGCCTACTGTGGAGTACTAAAGAAGGTATGTTTTTGGTAATTATTTCAACATATTTTCATTAGAACTTACAAACCTTTTTGCATCATGAACTTAGAAAATGATAAGGAATTGTAATAAAATATGTGAGATTAGTATGCGAGACGAAAACACTGAAAATTTTCATTTCCTTATGCAGGGAGGAGGAAAAACGAGAAGTTGTCGTTCCAAAGGAAAGGACAAGGATGGGTTAACTGCTTTCCCTCTGACGAGAGACCATATGCAAACAAGGCAAAGCAAATCAAAGTGAATCAGCCCTAGAAAGGAAGTGGATATATCAGATCGACGCAGGAAAGGAAAGAGATGGCTGAAGACTAACGGTTCAACGAATCCCTCAGGATCCTTGATCCTGAGGGATCGTTGTTTTATTTATTTCTGCACTTCGATATCTCTGCCTTCACCCTTATAAAAGGGGAAGCACTGTTAGATCGAGGGGGGTTAGTGATGTTTTTATGTAATTTCTCTGAAGATTGAAACTTTGATCATCGAGTCTCATTGAGAACTGATCTACTGTAATTCCATTTTATGCATTAATACAAAGTCGGTTGTTATTTCATCCCTCAGTCAGGAATAACTTCAAGTGGTGTACCCCTGGAGGCTAAGGGCCTGACCCTGGAGGACATTTGCTCCTGTACTATTACGTTTGGTTTATGCATGGTTTGCTTATCAAAGTTATTTGGTAACCTGATGCGTTTTGTTAGTTTACGTCACATGCTCTGTTATGTTTACTTTACTGAGACAGAACTATTGCATTGACTCTGTAACGTATCACTGTTCTTCTAAGTGTTAATATAATACTGTCAGTCCTTACAGAATATTGTTGCTATTTAATTACAGAGCCTATGTGTTGTGCACTTATTACGGAATTCATCTTAGCGATTTTGTTCTTTGCGATTGTTGGATCTATAGACATTGTTGTTCCATTCTGAAATGCAGTCGTAATCTTTTATAGCTGAGAGTGATAATTGGTTTACCAAGATCAGGTTACTATTAAGGTGTGTCGTGTGCATATATGGTTTTGAAGTGTTGTTCTATAATTCATCATTAATCAGAGTTGTTCCATTTTGGTGTGTTGTTCAATTCGTCCTTTAGAGTGAAGGATTGCCATTTGATTCCTGTAGGTCACGATTCGTGCATTTGATCTTGTAGACTAGGGTGTTACTACTTGCTAGACTTAGTTGTTGTTATCGTTTCAGATTTGTTGTTCTATTTCTTATTTCACTGCTCCATTTCTTATCTGTCGTTCCATTTCCTGTCCTTTATTATTTTGGTGTGAAGAACGATCTAGGGTTGTAGTGAGCACTGACATTTACTGCCTGGCTCCCAGATCCACAATTTTTTCTCTGATTTACCTTAGTTCCATCAGTTTACAAAGGGATGAGTTACTGCTACTGAACCCTTGAATGATAAATTGCTTAGCTTTCTAAATGTGTAGTTTAATCTTTTGAAGTAGTTTGCTGCAAACAAGCATCCGTTTACTCTTGCATTTCTGAACACTGTACTACTAGCATTACTCTAGCAAATGATAGCCTTAGACTGAGACACTCTTTGAAATAATAAAAAGTTCCTGGATTGACAACTAATGTGAGGTAATTAGAGGTGAAAGAGACCCTTTTTATAGCTCCACATTTTGGCGTCGTTGCCGGGGAAAGAGTGTAGCCATTTTTTTTTCCAGAGTAGTGTAAGAACCTGTTAGGGAAGAATTGGGTTTTAAAAACGGAAGGTAAGAACCTATGTGTGGAGCCTGTAATAGCCCTGCTCCCCTACCCACTTTCCTACAGATTTTCTGTTGTTTTGTTTGCGTAGAATCTAGCAGTTGATTTGTGTGCATGACTAAGCAGAAAAAGCCGGAAAATAATTCCAAACTTCTGCCCAAGCCAGAAAAAGCTAAGGGGCCGGTGACCCTTGGCCGATCAACTTTCATAGACGAAATCATTAAGAAAGCATAATCTTAGCCTTCAGTAGGACCCAGAAAAGTTATTTCTAGACAGCATACTAGTTCCCTTCGGGCCACATGATCACCTTCTGTAGCCTTTGCTAAGGTGCATAGTCAAACTAAAGAGCAGGACTTTCAAGAAATTGAAAATTCTACTCCATAACTATTGCAAGAAGGGAATTTCAGCAATCTTTGTGAAGGAGGAGGAGAAACAGGGGAAACTGAGGAACCAAGGTCTCCCCTTGGGACAACTCAGCCATTAAACAACCCAGAGAAGGGAAGTGCTACAAAAATCATTGTTGAAGAAACTCGATCTCCTCAGACATTAGGCACTCTCATTATCCTAAATAGAGGAAGTGTTATTAAAACCATTCTTGTTAAATCCATTCCTTCTCAACCTAGGAATACCCTCCTAGATATCCCAGAAGGTTATTGGCATATATTCGACCAAATGGCTCAAAACCAGCCAAACACCCAAACCTATACATTTCAATACCCCATAGCGGATACTCCAGCAAATGCGCCCATGAAAGCAATCCCTCTTCAACATATCCCTACATTCCACGGTCTTACATCAGAAGATCCATATGCATTCCTATTTCAGTTCGATGTGCTGTGTAGGGGATATGATTACACCACCGACACCAAGAACCTACAATTATTTCCCTCTACATTAAAGGGGGCTACCTTAAGATGGTTTATGGGATTAGGTGGCAGGGTTATAAATAATTGGGATCAAATGAAAGAATCTTTTCTAAAGAAATATCAGGACTATTGCAGGTCTAGAGAACTGAAGGATGAAATATTCTAGATGGTAGCTAGACCAAATGAAACATTAGAGGATTATGTGGAACGTTTTCACTATAATCTTCAAAGATCTCCTTATGCATCACTACCTTTACCTGATAATTTGTTGAAAACAGAGTTAATTAGGGGAATGAAGGAACAATGGATCGAAACATTAAATATTATGGGAAAAGGAGATATTTATCAGGAAAATTTTGCTGACATTATTGACTTATGTATCAGGAGTTCAAGAGGCAGCACAAGATTGAAACCGGCAGAACATGATCGGTTTGTAAGAGATAATAAAATTTCGACAGAAGGAGTAATGCGTGCAGAAATTGGAAATCTATTGGAAAATTTTAAAAATGATATACTAGGGATGCTAACTACACAATTTGATGTTATGCAAGCCAAGCAGAAGTAAATGGAGGCAGAACAAAATTTGGCAATCTTCCATCCCCGATGGAGGAAGAAACATAGCCATAAGGAGTTTCCACAAGATGCAGTCCGAACATGCGCCATCTGCACAAAAGATCACCTTACAAAAAGTTGTCCCTCACTTCCTGGATTAAAAGCAGTATATAAGGAAGCAAAAGAAGAGCCAGAATCGATATATTTACTCAACCAGCACCGTCAGTGGCAGTCGCGACAATCTGGTATGTTTTCGGACCTGACGTTTTCTTTTCAGTCTCCACAGTATAATTCTCAACAATATAGTATGTGGCAAAGTCAATCCCAACATCCACCCCCAAACTAGTCACGTCAGTCGTTTCCTTCATCAACCTCGTGGCTAAATCAGGCAAGCCCATCTGGTTGGCCGAATTTTCCCTATACTCCACCATATTCCCAAAGTAAAGCATACCCACCACAATGGACTCCGCCTATTTCACAAATTTCAACCTGGCAGACAAACTAGAAAAGACCGATGCATCAGCCAGTAGGAACCATGCCGCTCCCTCAACCTACACTGCCAGCCTTACAACAAAATCCCCAGTCTAATCTGAGACCGCAACTCCCATCCCAACCCAACCCCAATCCAAATAACAGACTAGTCCAATCTGTCCAAATAATAGAAACATCAGAAATAGGAGCTTATCTGAGGGAGTGTAATGATCTTCAGTTAGGATCTGGTTGTATTATTGAAACTGAGGGAGAAAAGACAGCCCATGTTGAAAATCAGTTACCCAGAGAACATCTGTCACAAGAAGTGAATGTGAACAAACAACAAACTCATAACCAAAAAACCACATCCTCTCCCGCATTCCTAGAACGATTAATCATACCTCGACCTACACAATATCCTGATTTTGACATTGTGGGAGAATTACAAAATTTGTACATAAAAATTCCATTCCACCAAGCCATTCAAGACATTCCGATATATGCAAATACTATCAAAGAATTGTGTGTAAAGAAACCAAGGAGGAATGCAGCAAACAATCCAAGAGTCCAAGTAGTTGGCACTCTATCTGACTTATTATCAGGAAAAGAAATGCCCATTAAATACAAAGACCCAGGAAATCCAATACTCATCGTACAAATTTATGGTCAAACCTTCCCTAATGCCTTAGTTGATCTAGGAGCTGCAATCAACATCTTAACAACTACTACTTGCCAAAAGTTAGGCATTACATCTGTAGAACCCACCTCTACCTTGTTAGAGCTAGCTGACCGATCTGTGGTTAGGCCAGATGGCACGCTAGATGATGTCACGGTATCTGTTGACTCTTGGGAATATCCGACTGATTTTCTGGTAATAAATCCCAAAAGCTGACTTGATGGACATCCATTGATTTTAGGTAGACCTTGGCTTGCAACTGTCGATGCCTATATTGGCTGCCAACAAGGCAATATGACCATAACAAGGGGAGCAAATATCAAGAACTTAGCCTTATATCCTCCAGCACAGCCAAGTGTCATAATGATCAAAACTAATAAGCACCCTGTATCATACCTTACTGACAACATTATATCTCCATTAACTATACAAGAGGCACTTGATTTCAAAGACCAAACAGAAGACGATGCCATTAATAATTTCATTAGTCAAACTGAACTCACATTCCGCACACAATGTCACATGATAAAAGCAGCATTTGATAGTGAATTGGAAGAAGATCCTCTTAAAGGTACACATGATCATACAATACCTGTTACCTCTGTTGAAAATAGTAAAATTGTGGAAATTGAATCGAGAAAAACCTTAAACATTAATGCCAACCTCACCTCCGAACAAGAAATGAAGCTCATCCATCTGTTGAGTAAATATAAAGAAGCATTTGCATGGGACTATCCTAATATGAAAGGAATTGATCCTCAATTATGTACCCACCACATTTACATAGAAAAAGATGCAAGACCTATTCGCCAGCCTCAGAGGAGACTAAATCCTCATCTAAAAGATGTGGTAAAAGCTGAACTTCAAAAATTTTTAGATGTCAACTTCATCTATCCTATCTCCGATAGTAAATGGGTCTCTCCACTTGTGGTGGTACCAAAAAAGAATGGGAAATGGAGAATTTGTGTGGACTACAGAGAACTAAATAAAGAAACACAAAAAGACCACTTCCATCTCCCATTCATCGACCAAGTATTAGACACTTTGGTAGGAAATAAATTATTTTCTTTCTTGGATGGCTTCAGTGGATACAATCAGATCCAGATTGCCCCTGAAGACCAAGACAAAACCACTTTTACTTGTCCTTGGGGAACATTTGCCTACAGAGTTCTACCTTTTGGCTTATGCAATGCTCCTGCCACATTCTAAAGGGCTATCCTCAGCATTTTTGCAGACTTAATAAATGAAGGACTTGAGGTATACATGGATGACTTTACACTGTATGGAGGCAATTTCGATCCAGCACTGGATACACTGGAAAAAGTCCTACAACCGTGCATTGCTACCAGGCTTTGTTTAAGCCATGAAAAATGCTATATGATGATGACTGAAGGACTTATTCTCGGATGCTATATTTTAGTAGCTGGCATTCATGTAGACCCAGCCAAAATCCAAATAATTTTTCTTATTCACATTCCTACCACTCAAAAGGAGGTACGTAGTTTTCTGCATATTGCTACACCTCTGTATGCGCTAACTGGTAACATTGATTTTCTTTGGACAGAAAAAAGTGAACGTTCTTTCCAGGATCTAAAGAAGCTTGTGTCCACAACCCCAGTCCTTCGAGGACCAAATTGGGATTTGCCATTTCAGATATCATTTGATGCCTCAGATACAACCATTGGAGCAGTCCTTGGGTGGAAGAGGATAAAAAACCATATGCAATTTATTATATTAGCAAAAATTTATCCCCTCTTGAATTAAATTACACTGTTACCGAGAAAGAATTTTTCGCAGTAATACATGCTGTCAATAAGTTTAGAAATTACATTACTAGATACCCTGTTATCTTGTATACAGATCATTATGCCATCAAATATTTAGCAAACAAGCTTACACTGTTACCGAGAAAGAATTTTTCGCAGTAATACATGCTGTCAATAAGTTTAGAAATTATATTACTAGATACCTTGTTATCTTGTATACAGATCATTATACCATCAAATATTTAGCAAACAAGCCCATCACAAATGGCAGAATAACTAGATGGCTGATTTTATTGCAGGAATTGATATTACAATCAAGGATCGACCTTGAAAAGAAAGTCTTGTAGCTAATTTTATCTCAAGAATGCCAAAGCCAATCGATGCAGCAACAATTGAAGATCAATTTCCGGACGAGCATCTGTTTGCTATTGCTGTTCAAACACCCTGGTATGCTGATGTTGCCAATTACCTAGCAGTAGGTAAACTACCGAAACATCTAACCCCTAATGAGCAGAAACAGATCGTTCAGAAGAGTGCTCGATTCTCGTGGGTTGGAGGTTACCTGTTCCACACAGGGGCAGACATGCATATCAGAATATGCGTTCGAGAGGATGAAATCTTTGACATTTTAAAAGCCTGCCATGACGGACCATGTGGTGGACATTTCGTCGATCGCAGAACTGGACATAAGGTCCTGCAGACAGGGTATTATTGGCCTACAATTTTCAAAGATGCAAAGAAATTCGTCCAAGCTTGTGACAGTTGCGAGAGAGTAGGATGCCCTGGTCAGTCTGGTGAGATTCATTTGAAACCACAGCTAGTCATCGAACTATTCGAGCGATGGGCTCTTGATTTCATTGGACCAATCAACCCATCATCAAACCAGAAAACATATATTTTGGTGGCAACACAATATGTCACCAAGTGGGTTGAAGCAGAGGCATTGCCAAGAGCTACAGAAGATTCTGTCATACAGTTCTTTTTCTTTATTTTTTCTTTCTGTTGTTCCTTTTCCAAAGGAGCAGCATTTTTGTTTTTTTGTTGTTCCATTTCCAAAGGAACGACATTTGTGTGTTTTTCTGTTCCTTTTCCAAAGGAACAACGGTTTTGATTTTTTCTGTTCCTTTTCCAAAGGAATGGCATTTGTGTGTTTTGTTGTTCCTTTTCCAAAGGAACAACATTTCTGATCTTTGTTGTTCCTTTTTCTAAAAGGAACACCACTTGTATTCTTTTACTCTTCCTCTTTGAAGCAGCAACATCCTCGTATTCCTTTTACTTATGCTTGTTCCCCTTGTTGCTTTAAATTAAGGATGCTTACTCTTCCTGTTCATTCAAGTCTTTTGGAATACAGCTATGCACTTATTCAATGGATACAAAATCACAACATACTGAAATTGCTCTGAATTGGTAAAAGGACAAAGGGAAGGACACACTTACCCATTATCTTTTGCTGTCATTGGTTCACTAACTCTGCTCTGATTGGTTATCTTTAACATGTTGGTTCCTTTTAAATCCTCTTTGATTATTATTCAGGAATAAGAGCAAAGGGTTTATATCTTCCTATTGAGATGTTAAGACTTCTTCCACCATTCCTACTCTTAAGGAGTGTTGAACCACCCTTTCTGTATAAATGGGATAGTGCTTTATGAAAAAATAAAAAAGAAGAGAAAAAAGAGCAAACACTGATGTCTTAATGACTTATAAGTTGTCAAATGCAGGATAGGGGGTCTCACCAAGAGCCAGCCTACCATGATCATGAGGAAGAAAGTGAAGTGGCGTTCCCACTATGGCCACCACACCAAGGATATGGTCCAAAAGGTATATAAAATAAAGAACCCTTGGAACAGGAGGTCTCCTCACGAGCCGGCCTGCCCACCTTTCGATCCTTCCTCGTGAATGGCATTATGACTAACTGGTTACCACGGCAACATAATGGCCTACATTTTGACATCACACAACACTTCCTAAGCATACACAAAGAATCATGGTTCCATGGGTGAAATAAACAACTCTACCAAGGTTATGAACACCTTTCGGCAGCAGAGCATTGTTAATGGTATTGAAGTCACATTATTTACACCAATAGGTAGTTATTACCACCCTTCTGTTTCTTATGCCTTAGTAATCAATCACATAAGACGAATGCATATTATTTTCCAAACCATACATTGCATGTAAATCTGTTATCACCGATCATGACAAAACAGTTGACAATGACCACATGAGAATCGATATGTATGGCAGATGTCCTCTCCTCCCAGCCTCGAATCATATCACAACAGTCCCTTACGTGTTAAGCGATCCAACTTGACACCTCAATTTCGGTAATCTGATACCTTTGTGAAAATGGAACATTGCCATATGCTGTTCCTTTATGACTCTGCTTCAGAACAGACCGGCACTCTTCTCCTTTATTTGACGGCCAGGACGGCCTATGACATTGCGGGGGGGGGGGGGGGAGGTTAACCTCATCATTCCTTGGATGATGTGTCAGACTGCTATTCGGGAAACTGTGTACTTGGGAATAGCGCAGCTCAACGGTATACTATTTTTTATTTTTTGCATGACTTGTTGTGTGTAAGCCATTTCCATTGTATATCCTGCAGCATTAGATTTTGAGCGATTCTCGCGTCTGTCAGCCTCTCTGTGTTTCTACCAGTGTGAACAGCTACCGTTCCATTTTCAGAATTCTAAGATTTCACAGCAAAACCATAAACATGGGAGGGAGATCGATTCGGAGAGAACCGCCGGCGTTAACAATTTCTACTGCTGCCTGGGAAATCCTGGCAAGAGTAGGGTGGCTAACTTATCTCAACTTCTTGCAGGAGTCTAACGAGACTGTGGCAATTGAATTCTTGCAGAACATGCAAGAGGATCACTCCACAGTGAGGGGGAAACACATAGCAGTCACCGACGACATAATCACATAAGTCTCGAGACTGGCAGACACAGGGCCTGTATGGATGCTAAAGAAGGAGAGATTGCAGAAGATTATAGAAATCTTCCAGGAAGAAGCCCAGAGCCTGACAATTAGAGGAAATGGATTTCTGCCAGCAGCACTAGGAGATTCGTGGGTAGAATTGGCAAGGACCATTCAAAGCTACATCACCTGTGAAGGAAGAAAAGACGTGGTTAGACCACGACATCTTAAACTCTTAGCTGTACTAAAGCAAAAATGCTCTGTAAATTTACCTGCATTTTTGAATTCATTACTTCATGATGTTGCATGGAGCATTAAAAAGGCATAGCATGTAGAGTTAGTTGTTAGTCATCATGGGTTGATACGGTTAATAGTCAACCATATCCTTACCCAGCAGCAGAGCAACTAGGAAGAGCTAATCGCCATGATAAATGGAGGATTGACCACACCATCCCCAAAACGTAAACATGCCACCAGTACACCCGAGCATCCAGAAAAATGCAGGAAATCGATCTGGCTAGCATGGCTACGAGGGAGGCTAGAGAAGCCCCAAGAAAACACCAGCCAACCGGTAGGAATAGAAGATGAGCAACACCCACGATTAGAAGTGGAAGGTGATGAGAAAGGAGTGCAGGAAGAAGAGGAAGGAGAAAAAGAAGAAGAAGCCGAGCAATCTGAAGAAAAAGGAGTGCAGGAAGAAGAAGAAGCCGAGAAATCTGAAGAAGAAGGAGAAAAATAAGAAGAAGCTAAGCAATCTGAGCCGGAGGAGGAAACAGAACAGCATGAAGTTAGTACATTGCAGGACCCATTGGGAGAAGATGAATTGGCCAAAGTTTTGGCCAATATGGGCAAATATGGCCAACCTTCTAGTCCATCAGACCTCCATCCAGAAGAGAAACCTGAGGAGGAAAATGCACCTGAAGAATCACATGCAAAGGAGGCAAAAGAGGAGAATATGCCCGTTCATGATGAAAACATGAGAGGAGATGCAGAACAGGGACAAACTGTTCCTATCCAGACAACACCAGAAGAAACTCTGGAGGCAGGGGGGGCAGAAAAGGAAGTCACCCAAGAAAAAACAGAACTAGCTAGGGTTCTTGCCTCGGAGTAGCCAGAGCAGAGCAACAAAGAAGCACCCCAGGAACAAAATCAGGAAGTTAGTCATAGTTCAGGCTGCAGTGAACAGCATGCTGTTGCTTTTAAGGAAATTCGGGAAATTAAGGAATTGCAAAAGGAACAACAGAGATTACTGAGTATAATAGTCCACCTTCACCAGCAGATTAGGATTCTAAAAGAAAGGCAAAGGGTAAAAGGGACTTCGGGAAGGAAAAATGTAACCACTCGAGCAAAACCCCTCAAGATAAAGGGGTGGAGGACCAGAGTCCATACTTCTGTCCAAAACCCTGTCGAAAACCAGGCTGCTGTTCCAAATGATGCTGGGGAGCAGACTGCTGTTCCAATTGAAAAGGAACAACAATGGACTGATATCCACGTTAAGGTAGAAATGGATGAGATGTTGACCCATGATAAGGAAATTTAGACGGAGACACCACCTTCGGGAGTGATAAGAGTCATGAACTCAAAACAACGCAATAGGTAAATTCAGGTAAAACTTCCCGGCCTCCACTGCTGCATGGAAAAGAGATCAAAAAACGGTAACCCTACGAAAGGGTTTGAAGCGAGCTCAGGAAGCAACATAAAAGCTTAAAGATCAAATGGTCCCTTGAGAAAAGTATAAAGAGCTACAACAGAAGCTTAGGAATGTCAATCTATCCGGAAGCCAGGCCTTTGAAGTGTGGCGAAGGGAAGAAGAAAATGTCGCGAAGGTAACTCGTAGGTTAGATATAGTTATCAAGCAGATGGATACCTTATGTTCCTTATACAATGACGTCCTAGCATGTAGAGCCCCTGCTAAGAATTATGCATTCTTTTTAATGGAATGATATTTGCAATTGAAAGTAAAGGCTGTTAAAGCAGGTGCTCCCATACAAATTAACACCATCGATGATTTTATAAACTGCTGTAAACACTACGGGGTAAAAGTTCAGAGACTATATAACCTTGTATTAGACTAGGAGATTGAGCTAAACCCTGGCCCTTTTGTTGGGGATATCCAGTTACAGTCATTTATTTCATTTGGGGTTAATCAAATTAAATGGCTTAAAGCCTATAATGCTTTCCAAAGACAAGAAAACGGATTAGATTTGTGGATAAGAGTTGAGCCTAGGGATCCAGTACAGTTGTGGAGAAAACATAGAAACCTCATGAAGACTCCAGGTGTAATTGAAGCATTAGGACCCATGCATGAGGCAATCATTTGACAGGGATTAGAATACTTTTTCTCTATCAAAGACCCTGCCATTGATGTGGCTAAATTTTGGTATCAAATCTCTAATTCGAATATCCAACTCAGGGAACGATTTAAGTACGAAAATTTTAAATTAGCCGCCAACCACTTGCACCTATATGGCGAACTCATTTTTAGGGCAGGGCCATCCTCATTAGGATATAGGTTCTGGAGTCCAATTATTTGGCACCCTGCACCCGAATACCAAGCCCTGTATGAGATGCTTGAGGGTCAGACAGGCCATTTCTTTGAACACCTAGTTATGCATCATGGTTGTAGGCCTTCAAATGAGATTTCGTCTCTAGTATACTCACTCACTGCCTTACACGTCAACGATAATGTTTTCATGAGGGCATGAAAAAGGGTGAGCAGGGGGGTGTGTGGAGTACTAAAGAAGGTATGTTTTTGGTAATTATTTCAGTATCTTTTCATTAGAACTTACAAACCTTTTTGCATCATGAACTCAAAAAACGATAATGAATTGTAATAAAACACGTGAGATTAATATGCAAGATGAAAACACTGACAATTTTCATTTCCTTATGCAGGAAGGAGGAAAAACTAAGTTGTTGTTCCAAAGGAAAGGACAACGATGGGTTAACCGCTGTCCCTTTGACGGGAGACCGTATGCAAACAAGGCAAAGAAAATCAAAGCGAATCAGCCCTAGAAAGGAAGTGGAGATATCGGCTCGGCGCAGGAAAGGAAAGAGATGACTGAGGACTAACAGTTCGGTTAATCCCTCAGGATCCATGATCCTGAGGGATCGTTGTTTTATCTATTTCTGCACTTAGATATCTCTGTCTTCACCCTTATAAAAGGGGCAACACTGTTAGCTCGAGGGGGATTGGTGATGTTTTTATGTAATTTCTCTAAAGATTGAAACTTTGATCATTGAGTCTCGTTGAGAACTGATCTACTGTAATTCCATTTTATGCATTAATACAAACTCAGTTGCTATTTCATCCCTGAGTCAGGAATAACTTCAAGCGGTGTACCCATGGAGGCTGAGGGCCCGCCCCTGGAGGACACTTGCTCTTGTACTATTACGTTTGGTTTATGCGTGGTTTTCTTATCAACGTTATTTGGTAATCTGATGCGTTTTGTTAGTTTACATCACATGCTCTGTTATGTTTACTTTACTGAGACAGAACTATTTCATTGACTCTGTAACGTATCATTGTTCTTCTAAGTGTTAATATAATACTGTCAGTCCTTACAGAATATTGTTGTTGTTTAATTACAGAGCCTATGTATTGTGCACTTATTACGGAATTCATCTTAGCAATTATGTTCGTTGCGATTGTTGGATCTATAGACATTGTTGTTCCATTTTGAAACACAGTCGTAATCTTTTATAGTTGAGAGTGATAATTGGTTTACCAAGATCGGGTTAGTATTAAGGTGTGTCATGTGCATATATGGTTTTGAAGTGTTGTTCTATAATTCATCATTAATCAGAGTTGTTCCATTTTGGTGTGTTGTTCAATTCGTCATTTAGAGTGAATGATTGCCATTTGATTCCTATAGGTCATGATTCGTGCATTTGATCTTGTAGACTAGGGTGTTATTGCTTGCTAGACTTAGTTGCTCTTACAGTTTCAGATTTGTTGTTCTATTTCTTATTTCGCTGCTCCATTTCTTATTTTCCATTCCATTTCTTGTCCTTTGTTATTTTGGTGTGAAGAACGATCGAGGGCTATAGTGAGCACTGACATTTAGTGCCTGGCTCCCAGATCCACGATCTATTCTCTGATTTACCTTAGTTTCATCAGTTTACAAAGGGATGAGTTACGGCTACTGAACCCTTGACTGATAAATTGCTTATCTTTCTGAATGTGTAGTTTAATCTTTTGAAGTAGTTTGCTGTAAACAAGCATTCGTTTACTCTTGTATTTCTAAACACTGTACTACTAGCATTACTCTGGAAAATGATAGCCTTAGACTGAGAAACTCTTTGAAATAACAAAACGTTCCTAGATTGACAACTAATGTGAGGTAATTAGAGGTGAAAGAGACCCTTTTTATAGCTCCACACCTACCTCTCTTTGAAACTCCAATTCTGACGCAGAAGATCCAGGTTTCTCTACTCCGGGAGGCTATGTTGTGCTTCCTATAGAGCTCCTTCCTGTAGAGAGCTTTGCCGGCTTCTGGAGGATGTCACGACGCTTCTGAGAAAGCCTGGGAGACGGGAGGATTTTGAAATGGGCCGAGAAGCTCAGGCTAACAAACTTCAGAGGAGGAAGACGCGTACATTGCTGAAAACTGGTTGCAAGTGTAAATGACAGTTGTTAATGTGAGTTCTGTGGCCGAATGATTTTGAATTACGGTGCAATTCGTGGCACGGGGGTGAGGTGTCCAGGCCGATCCGTTAGCCAACGTCATGGCCATCATTCTTCGGTGTGTCTCTGACCGCCATTTTCTATCTCTACCATTACCCGTCGTCATCACTACCAATCCGCCGATTTTCCTCGACTGGATACTTCCCACATGTCAGCTCTTCATCCCTTGGGTGGATTCGAGCGGAACCGAGCTCGTTCGGATCCCACGAGGCCATTCGACTGACTATGGGTGGCCAGTTGACTAGCCACCGAATTCGTTCAATCCACAACATTCACAGACATGTAGTTTTCATAGTATAGTCTATGAAATTTGACAAATAAGGTTAGACACTTACCTGTGCGCCCGTGGATGTGTGCTGCAGGTTTCGGGACGTGGAACGATGGCTTTGCTCACTGTTGCTTCGTGCACAAGCACTGGAACTCCTCCTTTCATTAACTGATGCTGCATGCAAGGCTTCGGGACCCGATCCTCTGGTAGTGAACGTTGCATGCACGACTCTGTCTTTTCTCAGCTTTCAAGGAGGTGTTCACATTCAAATAGATCTGGTTACATGCCTCTTGCATTGATTTCAACTGCTATTGACTCCATAGTGTGTGCTTCAGACGGATCAGCTGCTACAGTATTCCTGTAGGACATCCTGTAGCTGCTTCTCCTCCTGGGATACATGCTAAAACGACCAGGGTTGTATTCGCGGATGAAGGGTCCTGATGGAGCTTTAACAGGTAGAGTGTGCGAGCCTTCGTATACTTTATTTTTCGCTTGGGAAAAAAAAATTGCAATCTGAGGAAAACAGGGCTCTTTGCATGACTGTGCAGGAATACAGGATCAAATTGTTGTAATGGCAGTGGAAAGAGATGAAACCGGCGATGGATGGAAGAGAGGGGTGGCTGCAGGACTCATCAACAGACTTCAAGCTTCAAATCCCTTTCCAGAATCGACTTTGGCCTGCCCGAAGGCTCTACAAGATGTTTCCTGTAGAAATGCAGAACTTCCTGTAGAAAGCCCCAAAACTTCCTGTAGAAAGCTCAGAACTTCCTGTCGGAGGTTGAATCAAGACCCGAATGTGTTCAAATCCCGGAAAAAGTGAGTTCCCATGGAGGGGGTGTCTGTGAGGATGTTTGGTAGCTTGGTATGGACCCCTGTCCTCGTTTTGTGCGACCTTCTTTATCTGCATTGTATTCCCTGCAACCTGGAATAATTCCAGAGATTAAACCTGTTTCTTTTTCTTTTTCTTTTTTCTTTTTTTTCTTTTTTCTCTTTTTGAGAGACAATAGGGGCGCCTCCATGAGGTTTTCACCCCCACTATCTGCCCTGGGCACCTCAGAGAGGTTTTCACCGAAGGATCTTTTTTTTATTCCATTTCTTTATTTTCTCAGAGACAGCTGGGGCACCTCCATGAGGCTTTCACCCTCACTGTCTGCCCTGGCCACCTCAGAGAGGTTTTCACGCAGGGATCTTTTTATTCCCTTTTTTTCTCTTTTTTTATTTCCTTTTTTTTTTTATGATCAAGGTGTGGTCGGAATAGAGGCAGAACCTTGCTCTGCTGCTAGCACTGATATTTTTCCATAGTTTTAATGAACTCCTACCTCGAAAGGTGTTTCTTGTAGATTTTCAATCAATTCCCATTGACAAGCATGGGGATGGCTTCTTCATCGATGGTCCTGATAAGGACTGAACCATTGTCATTGCCTTTCTCCTTTGTATATGGTCCTAACCATCTTGTCCTAAACTTTCCTTTGAAATCCTTGTATCTTGAGTCATACAGCAGTGCCCAATCTCCTGGCTAGAATTGCTTTCATTAAGGTGCCGGTCATGCCATATCTTCCTTTGGAGTTGAACTACTTCTAAGTGGAGGAGGGCCTGCATTCTGTGTTCATCTAATCAATTTAGTTGCAATAATCTTTCACGTTGAGCATGGCTGAGATCTAGGTCCAGTTGAGCTTTCACCCTTAATGTATTGTACTCGAAATCTATGGACAACAAAGCTTTCTTCCCGTAGACTAGATCATAAGGTGTGAAACCTGTTGTAGTCTTCCAAGTGGTGTTGTAGGCCCAGGTGGCCTCAACCAGGTGATCTGCCCAATCCTTTCTGCTGTTGCTCACAACCTTAGTCAAAATCCCTTCCAATGCTCTATTAGTGACTTCCACCTTCCCATTTTCTTGGGGATGATATGGGGTGGAAGTACTGTGCTTGATCTTGTGATGAACGAGCAAATCTTCAATCAGGTTGGAGGTGAACTGGCTTCCTTGATCGGTGACTAACTCTATTGGGTAGCCAAACTTGTAGAAGATATTTTCCCTCAAAAACTCAACCACCTTTTCTTCTATTGCCGCTTTGATTGCCTTCGGTTTTGCCCACTTGGTCATATAGTCAGTGCACACAATGATGTAAGACCGTTGCTTTGAAGGAGAGTTGATAGGACCCATAAAATCCATGCCCCACTTCTCAAATGGCTCGAAGGTCACTTGAGGTTGGAGAGGCATTTCATCCCTTGGAGTCGGTTTCCCCATCCTCTGACATCGGTCACACTGGCTGATGTATCTTTTGAGATCTTGATGAAGAGTAGGCTAATAGTAGTCTGCCTGTAGAATTTTGAAGGCAGTCCTTTTTGCTGCAAAGTGGCCTCCACAAGGTCCGTCATGACAGGTTAGGAGGATGTCAAAGACTTCCTCCTACCTAACACAACATCTCAAGGTCTGATCTGGGCCAAGTTTAAAACAGGTTGGCCCCGATCCAAGTGAACGGGGCACTCTTCCTTACAATTCTACTCTTCTCCTTTGAGGATAGATGCGTAGGGAACTGTGCTGAGACCAAGTAATTTGCTATATCAGAAAACCATGGAGAGAGTATTGAGATAGCAAACAGATGTTCATCTAGCATCTGGTCATCCACTGTTCCTTCTTCACCTGCAGGCAAGTCCAATCTAGACAAGAAGTCAGCAACAACATTTTCCTTACTTGGCTTGTCGACAATTGTCAAATCAAATTGTTGCAACAAAAGTAACCATCTAATGATACGAGCATTGACATCAGGCTTATTCATTAAATATCTAATCGCACCATGATCCATGTGTACAAATGTTTGATAACTAGTGATGTAGTGTCTGAACTTGTTTAGGGAATGGACTACAGCCAGGAATTCTTGCTCGGTTACAGTATAGTTCATTTCTGCATTTGATAGGTTTTTTCCGATGAAGTATATGGCATATGGGAGTTTCTCCTCAACTTGTCCTAAGGCTACCCCTATGGCTTTGTTCGAGGCATCAGTGTGGATGTGGAAAGGTAGGGCCCAGTTTGGACCTCTCAAGATTAGGGCGGACACCAGCTTATCTTTCAACTCATCTAGTGCCCCTTGACAGTTGTCAGTCCATTTAAACTCAAAATCTTTCCCTAAGAGGCAAAACAATGGCGAGGCTAGCTTATTGAAGTCTTTAATGAATCTTCGATAATATCCTGCTAAGCCTAGGAAACTCTGAACATCTCTTACCTTTTGAGGAGGTGGGACCTTTTCGATGATAGCAATTTTATTAGGATCCACCTGTAATCCTTGCCGAGAAATGGTATGACCTAGCACGGTCCCTTCAGTCATCAGGGATTCACATTTTTCCGGACTAAGGGACAGGTTCATCTCAATGCACTTGGTTAGAACTTTTCCCAGATTAGTCAATGCTTCTTGGAAGTTGGACCCATAAGGAGTAAATTCATCCATATAGATTTCTACCGAATCATGGACCAACTCAGAAAAGATGCTCAATACTGCTCTCTGGAAAGTGGTAGGAGTGTTGCATAGCCCAAAGGGAAGGACTCGATAGGCAAAGGTACCCCAAGGATAGGTGAAGGTGGTTTTATCTTGGTCTTCCGGGCTTATTTGGATCTGGTTATACCCGCTGAACCCATCTAGGAAAGAGAAGGACTTCTTCCTTACCAGTCCATCCAACACTTGATCTATGAAAGGAAACGGGAAATGGTCTTTCTTAGTGGCTTTGTTAAGTTCTCGGTAGTCTACACAGATTCTCCACTTCCCGTTCTTCTTGGGTAAAAGCACTAGAGGCGAAACCCACTCACTATTGGAGATAGGGTAGATGAATCCTGCATCCAATAATTTTTGCAATTCTTATTTGAAAATGTCTTTAAGGGCTGGATTCATTCTCCTCTGAGGCTACTTGATAGGTTTACAATCTTCTTTAATGTAGATGTGATGGGTACAGACTGAAGGATGGACTCCATTCATCTCCTTATAGCTCCAAGCGAAAGTATCTAAATGATTGTTTAGTAAGATACACAGCTCCTTCTCCTGGGAAGGAGATAGGGAGGAGCTGATCTTTAAAGTTCTTTTGGGACCAAACTCCACATTATTAACTCTGGGAGAGGTCGGATCAGTCACAAAGAGGTCCACTAAGGTGCTGACTTGGGTATCTTCCACCAATTCCTCTAAGGACAGTGCACTGGGAGGTGGATTTTGAATCAAAGTCTCAATCAAATCATTCTTGGTTTGAGGGCCTCCCCTAGTGGTTTCTACTGTGCACAATGGTGCAAAGTAGACCTCATCCTCATCTCCTTCTTCCAACCAGATTGGTAAGTCATGTTCTAGCAGAGGTTGGGCAGGAGGATATAGGACTAGCTGCTTAGACATAGGCCCATTCTTGATGGTCATGCTTCCAGCTCGGCAACTGATGTAAGCATCTGTAGTGGCTAATGAAGGCCTTCCCAAAATGAGGGGGTATCCAGTGAGCTTTTCCTTTTGCTGAAGGACCAAGAAGTCCCCAGGGTACTCCCAAGAGTCAACAGAGACCAAGACATCTTCCACAATCCCTTCGGGAGTCACGGTGGAGCGATCTGCCAACTGTAGGACTATTGAGGTCTTCCTTAAGGAACTCTGAAGCTTGAATTTAAGCATGGTGTCCCTGGTCATCGCGTTAATGGCAACCCCTAGATCAATCAAGGTATGGGGGATTATGGTGCCATCCATGTGGACATCAACTACAGGACTCCCAGGGTCTAAATAATTTGGACAGATTACTTGCCCCAACATTAGATCGGACAGTTGTCCGATGACATTGATAGTCGAGGCATCTCTCTTTCGCCTACCTGGGTGCCTAAAACACTTCTCCTTAAGAAATTTATTGTATACTGGTACATCTTTGATGGCCTGGAGAAGTGGTATTTTCATACAAAACTGTTTAAGTTCTCCCAAAATTTCAGTCTCCTCCGGTTTTGATTGCGTGGGTACTCTTAGTCGCTCAGGAAAGGGTGGAATGGCTTTGGGTTCACTTCTTGTTTCTCTTCGTCATCCTCTGGGGGAGGAGGTTTGCGATCTAGATGGGTCTTCCTGGATCGAAGTTTGATCTCCTGGATCTCCACAGCATAGGTAGGACATGTTGTCTCCCTAGTGTATACCTGTTGGGCCTGTCGGTTGTTGGGGTTCGGGTTCGGTTGAGCAAGCATCTGGGGTTGTCTTGGAGGAGCAGGAGGTAATTGTTGTGGCTGAGCTGGTGGTGGAGGCAGAATGGCGAGAGGAGAGTTGTATTGGGGCCTCCAACCCGGTTGAGGTGCATTCCACTGAAGCTGTGGCTGGACATGTGAGTGAAATGAATGAGCAGTGGGTTGAGTATGGTATTGAGGTGGATAAGACCACAGAGGAGGTACAGACCAGGAGGGATGAGCAGGGGGACCCCAAGAAGGCATGTGAGTAGATTGGTTGGGGCTATAATAAGCTTGGGATGTCCCTTGCAAGTCTTAACATCTCCATAGGAAGATATAAACCCTTTTCTCTTATTGCTGAATAATAATCAAAGAGGATTTAAAAGGAACCAACATGATAAAGATAACCAATCAGAGCAGAGTTAGTGAAGCTATGACAACAAAAGATAATGGGTAAGTGTGTCCTTCCCTCTGTCCTTTTACTAATTCAGAGCAATTTCTTATAAAAATAATGATTTTATTGTTGTTTTTCTTTATTTTTTCTTTCTGCTATTCCTTTTCCAAAGGAGCAGCATTTTTGTTTTTTTGCCGTTCATTTTCCAAAGGAACGACATTTGTGTGTTTTGCTATTCCTTTTCCAAAGGAACAACGGTTTCGATTTTTTTTGTTCCTTTTCCAAAGGAACGACATTTGTGTGTTTTGTTGTTCCTTTTCCAAAGGAACAACATTTCTGATCTTTGCTGTTCCTTTTTCTAAAAGGAACACCACTTGTATTCTTTTACTCTTCCTGTTTGAACCAGCGACATCCTTGTATTCCTTTTACTTATGCTTGTTCCCCTTGCCGTTTTAAATTAAGGATGCTTACTGTTCCTGTTCTTTCAAGTCTTTTGGAATACAACTATGCACTTATGCAATGGATACATAATCACAACATACTGAAATCAGGGAAATTATAAAATCATTATTTTTATAAGAAATTGCTCTGAATTGGTAAACGGACAGAGGGAAGGACACACTTACCCATTATCTTTTGTTGTGATTGCTTCACTAACTCTGCTCTGATTGGTTATCTTTATCATGTTGGTTCCTTTTAAATCCTCTTTGATTATTATTCAGGAATAAGAGCAAAGGGTTTATATCTTCCTATTGAGATGTTAAGACTTCTTCCACCATTCCTACTCTTAAAGAGTGTTGAACCACCCTTTCTATATAAATGGGATAGTGCCTTATGAAAAAGAGAAAAGAAGAGAAAAAAGAGAAAACAATGATGTCTTAATGACTTATAAGTTGTCAAATGCAGGATAGGGGGTCTCACCAAGAGCCAGCCTACCATGATCATGAGGAAGAAAGTGAAGTGGCGTTCCCACTATGGCCACCATACCACGGATATGGTACAAAAGGTATATCAAATAAAGAACCCTTGGAACAGGAGGTCTCCTCACGAGCCGACCTGCCCACCTTTCGCTCCTTCCTCGTGAATGGTATTATGACTAGCTGGTTACCACGGCAGCATAATGGCCTACATTTTGACATCACACAGCACTTCCTAAGCATACACAAAGGATCATGGTTCCATGGGTGAAAAAAACAACTCTCCCAAGGTTATGAACACCTGTCGGCAGCAGAGCATTGTTAATGGTATTGAAGTCACATTATTTACACCAATAGGTAGTTATTACCACCCTTCTGTTTCTTATGCCTTAGTAATCAATCACATAAGACGAATGCATATTATTTTCCAAACCATACAATGCATGTAAATCTGTTATCACCAATCATGAAAACGCAGTTGACAATGACCACATGAGAATCGGTATGTATGGCAGATGTCCTCTCCTCCCAGCCTCACATCATATCACAGCAGTCTCTTACGTGTTAAGCGATCCAACTTGACACCTGAATTTCGGTAATCTGCTACCTTTGGGAACATGGAGTATTGCCATATGTTGTTCCTTTATGACTCTGCTTCAGAATAGACCGGCACATTGCTCCTTTATTTGACGGCCGGGACGACCTATCACATTGCAGGGGGGGAGGTTAACCTCATCATTCCTTGGATGATGTGTCAGACCGCTATTCGAGAAACTGCGTACTTGGGAATACCACGGCTCAACGGTATACTATTTTTTATTTTTTGCATGACTTGTTGTTCGTAAGCCATTTCCATTGTATATCCCGCAACATTAGATTTTGAGCGATTCTCGCATCTGTCAGCGTCTCTGTGTTTCTAGCAGTGTGAACAACTATCGTTCCAATTTCAAAATTCTGAGATTTCACAGAAAAACCATAAACATGGGAGGGAGATCGATTCGCAGAGAACCGCTCGTGTTAACAATTTCTATTGCTGCCTGGGAAATCCTTGCAAGAGCAAGGTGGCTAACTTATCTCAACCGCTTGCAAGAGTCTAACGAGACTGTGGCAATTGAATTCTTGCAGAACTTGTAAGAGGATCACTCCACAGTGAGGGGGAAACACATAGCAGTCACCGATGACATAATCGCATAAGTCTCGAGACTGTGAGCCACAGGGCCTATATGGACGCTAAAGAAGGAGAGATTGCAAAAGATTATAGAAATCTTCCACGAAGAAGCCCAGAGCCTGAAAATTAGAGGAAAGGGGTTTCTGCCAGCAGCACTAGGAGAACCGTGGGCAGAATTGGTAAGGACCATTCAAAGCTACATCACCTGTGAAGGAAGAAAAGACGTGGTTAGACCACGACATCTTAAACTCTTAGCTCTACTAAAGCAAAAATGCTTTGTAAATTTACCTGCATTCTTGAATGCATTACTTCATGATGTTGCGTGAAGCATTAAAAAGGCATAGCATGTAGAGTTAGTTGTTAGTCATCATGGGTTGATACTGTTAATAGTCAGCCATAGCCTTACCCAGCAGCAGAGCAGCTGGGAAGAGCTAATCGCCATGATAAATGGACGATTGACCACACCATCCCCAAAACATAAACGTGCCACCAGTACACCCGAGCATCCAGAAAAACGCAGGAAATCGATCCGGCTAGCACGGCTATGAGGGAGGCTAGAGAAGCCCCAAGGAAACACCACCGAGCCAGTAGAAATAGAAGATGAGAAACACCCACGATTAGAAGGGGAAGGTGATGAGAAAGGAGTGCATGAAGAAGAGGAAGGAGAAAAAGAAGAAGAAGCTGAGCAATCTGAAGAAGAAGGAGTGCAGGAAGAATAAGAAGCTGAGCAATCTGAAGAAGAAGGAGAAAAATAAGAAGAAGCTAAGAAATCTGAGCAGGAGGAGGAAACAGGACAACAGGAAGGTAGTCCATTGCAGGACCCATTGGGAGAAGATGAATTGGGCAAAGTTTTGGCCAATATGGGCGAATATGGCCAACCTTCCAGTCCATCAGACCTCCATCCAGAAGAGAAACCTCAGGAGGAAAATGCACTTGAAGAATCACATGAAAAGGAGGCAGAAGAGGAGAATCTGCCCGTTCATGATGAAAACATGACAGGAGATGCAGAACAGGGACAAACCGTTCCTAGCCAGACGACACCAGAAGAAACTCTAGAGGCAGGGGGGGCAGAAAAGGAATTCACCCGAGAAAAAACAAAACTAGCTAGGGTTCTTGCCTCAGAGTAGCCAGAGCATAGCAACAAAGAAGCACCCCAGGAACAAAATGAGGAAGTTATTCACAGTTCAGGCCGCAGTGAACAACCTGTTGTTCCTTTTAGGAAATTCTTCAAATTAAGGAATTGCAAAAGGAAAAACAGAGATTACTGAATGTAATAGTCCAGCTCCACCAGCAGACTAGGATTCTAAAAGAAAGGCAAAGGGTAAAAGGGACTTCGGGAAGGAAAAATGTAACCACTCCAGCAAAACCCCTCAAGACAAAGGGGTGGAGGACCAAAGTCCATCTTGCTGTTCAAAACCCTGTTGAAAACCACGCTGCTATTCCAAATGATGCTGGGGAGTAGACTGCTGTTCCAATTGAAAAGGAACAACAATGGACTGATATCCACGTTAAGATAGAAATGGATGAGATGTTGACCCATGATAAGGAAATTCAGACGGAGACACCACCTTCGGGAGTGATAAGAGTCATGAACTCAAAACAACGCAATAGGTAAATTCATGTAAAACATCCCGGCCTCCACTGCTGCATGGAAAAGAGATCAAAAAACGGTAACCCTACGAAAGTGTTTGAAGCGAGCTCAGCAAGCAACAAAAAAGCTTAAAGATCAAACTGTCCCTTGAGAAAAGTATGAAGAGCTACAACAACAGCTTAGGAACGTCAATCTATCTGGAAGCCAGGCCTTTGAAGGGTGGCGAAGGGAAGAAGAAAAAGTCGCGAAGGTAACTCGTAGGTTAGATATAGTTATCAAGCAGATGGATACCTTATGTTCCTTACACAATGACGTCCTAACATGTAGAGCCCCTGCTAAGAATTATGCATTATTTTTAATGGAACGATATTTGCAATTGAAAATTGTTGGACACCTAATCCTAAAGGGTTAGTGTGGAAGCCGAAAAGACTAAGCAGTCCAAGAGACCTTGGGATCTGAAACCGAAGAGTCACATATTTGTACTATAAATGTATATCTGATATTAATGAAAAGAGTGAACTCACTGATTTATCTTTCACACTCTTTTGCTGTCCATGTGTGTTTAACATGGTATCGGAGCCAGTACGTTCATAATCTGCTCAATCCTTTGTGAGCCACTTGTTTTTTGTGGCATGTGTAAACCTACGCATCGATTATACACTGGTTGTATATGTAAGATGGTGATGGCAAATATATTTTGAAGACCGATTATATGCTGGTATATATGTTCGTTGGAATGCTTTTGAATAATAACATTTGAATAGTTGATGCTTGATATTGCCTTGGTTTAAATCATAGAATGGTGTGTTGAATTGGTTTATGGTGAGTTGTTATTACTACTGCGTTGAAACACGTTTATACATATGCCCATTCTGTGCATGATCATTCCCATGAGTATGCACCAAAGAATGGATGTCCAAGTGTGATGCTGGAAACAATAATCCCTGGAAGACGTCAAGAGCATGCCACGCAATACTGCCACCAGTTCCTAAAAGCATTAATGAAATTCCAAGAGCTCCTAATGTCTCAATCTTTCCATGTCCATATGGATGCTCCTTGTCTTTTGGAGCTCGTGCTGCTTTAAATGACCATAAAGCGACTCCACTTAAAACCACACCAGATAAAGAATGAGCTGCATCAGCAATAAACCTCGTGACCGCCTTTCCACCAACGAGTGCAATATCGGCTGTCAGTCCCAATTTCGATACGCGCTCCCCTGCTAATCAACGCGGAGTGGCTTAACAAGAGCCGTTGAAAGCTGATATTCCGAGTTTGATGCTGAAACAATATTTTGGCGCAGTAATCAGCGCGGAGTGGCTCACCCCCATACTGCACAACACGTTTGAATTGCTCCTCACAAAGAAATAGTTTTCCGTCCACAATACGCAGCTCCTGGTCGTCAGGGATGCAAAATTCGAGCAACAGGAATCAAGAAGGTGAATAGTATCAATCCGCAGTTTTTTAAATCATTTGAATGGTATATGGTGCGTTACGGTATTAAAATGGTTCATGAGTGTAATGGTGCGTTACGCTGCTGGAGACCATTCAGTGGCTGTTGTAATCAAAAAATTCTGTCAGTTCTAGAATCGAAACGTTCTCTCCCATAAATTCCAGCGCTCCTGACACGCTGCCTCTGCCATATAACGCATCTGTCCTCTGCGTGATTCTCTGCACCTCCTGCGCTCTCTGCACCTCCTGCGCTCTCTGTCCATAAACGCTCCATCTAAAAGCGCTGCTCCATCTACATTCTCTGACATTCATCTGACATTCATACGTTTCATACGTTTGAACACAATTGGTGGGTGTGACTTTGTTGTTCCAATATGAAATAATGCAGCCACCTATTGAAATTGCTGGCTCCATGGAGCTTTGCCTGTTGCCATTTCAATAACAGTACAACCAACACTCCATATATCCGCAGACAAGCCATGTCCAGTTTGACGAATGACTTCAGGTGCCATCCAATATGGTGTCCCCTTCATTGACTTCGCCTCAGAAACCGTTGCCAGCTCAACCCCTTGCTTGGATGCACCAAACGCACTATGTTCGGATGGGATAAGTTGCGAAGCAATTTAACCTCCTCCTCGAGCTCTCTGATATGGGCTTCTTCAAACATTTCAATAGAAAATATTTTGCCTCTGGTGAGATATGATCTGGATGACGAAGAGTTTCCTATGCAAACTTGTGATGTCTGCCCAAATCTTTGTTGAAAGGGGTTGGTAGACGTTACAGGTGCGGACAATATATTAACTACAAGATTATCGTTTACAAATCTTGACGCTGCCATCTCCCTTATCTCTCTAGATGTGGATTCTTCAATACCATATTCTCATATTCGAGGGCAAAGGAAAAAGGCAGTTGATTGGGTCGAATATATCTGTAGGTTCAGGAAGTGCATAAAGAAATTGACTACCTTCGATGGAGGTGTAATCTTTCATGTATCAATTGATTTCATAGTGGCATGAACGCATCGTGGTAACCCAGTGCGCAGAGAGTATGCTCGGAACAAGTGTGATAAGCCAGTTTATGAATTTGTTGCAAGAACCTGTTACGGGGTGCAAGGCAATGCGATAAGTAAATGGCAGAGTTGTAAATAATGTCATTGAGAGTTTAATGTTGCTGAGTCTTCGTTGGTCTGAGAAACATTATTTTCTAGATCGTTACAATTTGTTATAGCAGAGGTTGTGATAGCTTGAGATCAAATAATGCGATGGTGTGTGCACTTTGGCGTGTGGCCTGAACATTACAAACATCTCTGCGTTTTATATGCCAAGAATAGCGATTATTCGACTAACATTTTTCTTAGCAAGGGCTTATAATTAGGAGTTGATATTATATTGATCCATGTGGATGAATCATAAGACTATATGGTCCTGAGGTTTATGCTACTTCACTCCTTGAGAAGGGTCAAACCATAAACATCTGTTGAAGTTGTGGTCTGTTTATTTTGAGTCCAAGCCATTCCTGTACCAACTGGTCAAGTCTAATTACATTCAAGTCTATTGTTATCCGAGTTTTTGGTATTTTGGGACTGATATTCCAGTGAAGTCTATTGTTATCCGAGTTTTTGGTATTCTGGGACTGAAATTCCAGTGAAGTCTATTGTTATCCATTAAATAGCACAAAGTGTCGAACCTCTGTTGCTAAAGTAAACACTGAGTTGAAGTTTTCTGGGCAGTGTGTATACCAGGTTTCACTATCTCTGAGTTTAGTCATCCTTTTTCAAGTAATATTCTGTTGAGGTGAATATTCTGTTGAGCACTTGTTCGGATTCGAACTCAGATTGTTACCTGGATTATTTTCCTTGTAGGAGTTTTATTTGTTGCGGATCCGATTTGTTGGGTTGATCTTCCAATGACCAATAAATTTGGAGAAGCCTCACCCATAATCACATCCATTATGCATGTAGCAACTCCCAAGCAGTAAATTCAAGTTTGTCTTTGGTGATTGAAAATTCCAGATTGGCTGGCACAAATTATTTCATGTTCAGATCAGACCAAGGTCCTATGACAGCTTATTGAAGAAACCGTGTTGTTGGTAGGCTACCTTCATTTTCGGAGTTGAATATTGTTGCAGAGGAAGTCAATAGAGAAGCAGTCCCAGGTACCTTTCTGGAGAGTATTCTTGTACACAGTATTGCAAGCTGATTGATTTGAGTATTCTGCCATATTTCTGTAGCAGACTACCTATACAGAAGATTGAGTTTATTTCAGTGGCGTATGCAAATCAACTTGTTCAATTTCTTAATAGAAGGAGCCTATACCAGGTGTACTCCTCCAATAGCCTTGTAACTTCCAGGCCTAAAGCAATCCTTCTAAAGTTGGTCTGTGACCTGCATAGGCCAACTTTGTATTTTCTACAGCGACTTCCATAAAGAATGATCTAGCCCCAAGGCTACAAACTTGTATTTTCTGTGGTTACACTTGCTGGTATATTTTACTTCAGATCTCTGTTATTATTAAAGTTGATATATCAAAAGTATATCTAATCCATTCCTGTAGTTGAAGTTCGAATTTCAAAGAAGGAAGAAGTCATCTAGTTGTGCATCCATACAAAGCATATCTTGGTATACTTGAGCATTTTAAGGGTGAAACATATCTATTGTATCTGTGTTGGAAGGACTTTGAGCCTCTCATTCTTGCTGTGAAATTTCTACAGAATTTAAAGAACAGAATCTCTGAAAGTCTGGTGATATTTGTATAATTTTGACAGTTTCAAGATATCTCTGGTTGATTTTTCCCTTACATTTTTCTGTGGGATTTGGAGATTTTTAAGGTGTAGAAAAATGGCTAAGCTTGAAAGAATATTAGAATTATTGAGAACTCTAATCATGTCCACTGCTAACAACACAGTCAAAATTAACAAAGCCTCTCTTTCAGACATTCAAACATGTCTGCAATATGCACAAGAAAAGATAGAGTTTTTGCAGCTTGAGACAAAGCTACAACAGGAAGAATTACACAAATGGAGTCATCATTCTGAACCTGTTTCTGTTCATAACAATGAAGCAGACTCCCATAAACAGCAAGTTAATATTGTTCAAGTTCATTCAGCGCCCAATAAAGAAGTAGTTGTACATGCAGATGCAGAAACTAAGACTGCACTTCCCAAGCCCATCATCAGACCTTGGGAATAGCTTGTCCACAACAAGCACAGAACTGGTCTTGGATATGACAAGGACTTGTCCTTTCATATTCCAGACTATGCCAAGCCCATTCAGTTTCAGAGTGCTGGATTCATTTATGACAGTTCACCTGCTCCTCATGACAGCTCACCTCCAGCTGTTCCAGATTCTGCCCGTCTTCCACAACAACAACAACAACAAAAACAACAGATCGTGAAATGGCAACACTGTGACCGAGTTGGCCATCTGAAAGATCATTGTTTTGATCTTCATCCATGTGAGCACTGTCATAAAACCAACCATTCTTCACACATATGCTTCAGAAATAAACATCCTGCAAGAACAAAGATTCATCTTGGATGGATCGCTTCTTGGCAATGGGCATCAACAACCAAGAAGATATTCCAAAAACATGTTAGAACTTGTTCCAGAGTATTGAACAGTCTTGCAGTTGAGTTTTCTCCATCTTCTCACCTTGTCCCTGATAGGGGGGGGAAATGATGGTCATCTACAAGCTTCAAAGCCACATCAAGCGAGCCCGAGCCACAACCTGCCACACCAGTTTCAGAGTTGTAGCCAGAGACAAGATGCCTGAACATGCCTTCAGTTGGCAATCTGGGACTTCCTCTAGCAGAAGACTTTAGCTTCTTGCCAGTTTCGGAAGCATTCCAGGAACAGATTGAGAACACTTCCTCTAGCAGAAGACACCGGCTTCTTGCCAGTTTTGGAAGAGTTCAAGGAATTGCATTAAGCATTCCAGAGTTGTTGGTCATCCTTAAACCATCACAGATTGAGAACACTTCCTCTAGCAGAAAAATTCATTTTCTTTCCAGTTTTGGAAGAGTTCCGGGAACTGCACTAAGCGTTCCAGTGTTGGTGGTCATCCTTAAACCACCGCCCTTTTTTACCAACATTTCATAGAGCACATTCAGCCTAGTGTTGCCATGCATTTTTGCACATTTTGTATTACAGCTCACTTCTTGGACTCATACATAACCCTTCGGATTAAGGGGGGGAATGTTGGACACCTAATCCTAAAGGGTTAGTGTGGAAGCCGAAAAGACTAAGCAGTCCAAGAGACCTTGGGATCTAAAACCCAAGAGTCACATATTTGTACTATAAATGTATATCTGATATTAATGAAAAGAGTGAACTCACTGATTTATCTTTCACACTCTTTTGTTGTCCATGTGTGTTTAACAAAAATAAAGGTTGTTAAAGCAGGTGCTTCCATACAAATTAACACCATCGATGATTTTATAAACTGCTATAACACTACGGGGTAAAAGTTCAGAGACTACTATGTGAGTTTTATTTGCATAACCTTGTATTAGACTAGGAGATCGAGCTGAACCCTGGCCCTTTTGTTGGGGATATCCAATTACAGGCATTTATTTCATTTGGGGTTAATCAAATTAAATGGCTTAAAGCCTATAATGCTTTCCAAAGACAAGAAAACGGATTAGATTTGTGGATAAGAGCTGAGCCTAGGGATCCAGTACAGTTGTGGAGAAAACATAGAAACCTCATGAAGACTCTAGGTGTAATTGAAGCATTAGGACCCATGCATGATGCAATCATTCGACAAGGATTAGAATACTTTTTCTCTACCAAAGACCCTGCCATTGATGCAGCTAAATTTCGGTATCAAATCTCTAATTCAAATATCCAACTCAGGGAACCATTTAAGTATGAAAATTTTAAATTAGCCGCCAACCGCTTGCACCTCTATGGCGAAGTCGTTTTGAGGGTAGGGCCATCCTCGTTAGGATATAGGTTTCGGAGTCCAATTATTTGGCACCCTGCACCCGAATACCAAGCCCTGTATGAGATGCCTAAGGGTCAGATAGGCCATTTCTTTGAACACCTAGTTAGGCATCATGGCTGTAGGCCTTCACATGAGATTCCATCTCCAGCCTACTCACTCACTGCCTTACATGTCAACTACGATGTTTTCATGAGGGCATGAAAAACGGTAAGCATGGGGGTGTGTGGAGTACTAAAAAAGGTATGTTTTTGGTAATTATTTCAGCATCTTTTCATTAGAACTTACAAACCTTTTTGCATCATGAACTCAGAAAACGATAAGGAATTGTAATAAAACATGTGAGATTAATATGCAAGATGAAAACACTGTCAATTTTCATTTCCTTATGCAAGAAGGAGGAAAAACTAAGTTGTTGTTCCAAAGGAAAGGACAAGGACGGGTTAACCGCTGTCCCTTTGACGGGAGACCGTATGCAAACAAGGCAAAGAAAATTAAAGTGAATCAGCCCTGGAAAGGAAGTGGAGATATCGGCTCGGCGCAGGAAAGGAAAGAGATGACTGAGGACTAACAGTTCGATTAATCCCTCAGGATCCTTGATCCTGAGGGATCGCTGTTTATCTATTTCTGCACTTAGATATCTCCATCTTCACGCTTATAAAAGGGGAAACATTGTTAGCTCGAGGGGGGTTGGTGATGTTTTTATGTAATTTCTCTAAAGATTGAAACTTTGATCATTGAGTCTCGTTGAGAACTGATCTACTGTAATTCCATTTTATGCATTAATACAAACTCAGTTGCTATTTCATCCCTGAGTTAGGAATAACTTCAAGTGGTGTACCCATGGAGGCTGAGGGCCCGCCCCTGGAGGACACTTGCTCTTGTACTATTACGTTTGGTTTATGCGTGGTTTGCTTATCAACGTTATTTGGTAATCTGATGCGTTTTGTTAGTTTACATCACAAGCTCTGTTATATTTACTTTACTGAGACAGAACTATTGCATTGACTCTGCAAGGTATCACTGTTCTTCTAAGTGTTAATATAATACTGTTAGTCCTTACAGAATATTATTGTTGTTTAATTACATAGTCTATGTATTGTGCACTTATTACAGAATTCATCTTAGCGATTATGTTCTTTGCGATTGTTGGATCTATAGACATTGTTGTTCCATTCTGAAACACACTCGTAATCTTTTATAGTTGAGAGTGATAATTGGTTTACCAAGATCGGGTTAGTATTAAGGTGTGTCATGTGCATATATGGTTTTGAAGTGTTGTTCTATAATTCATCATTAATCAGAGTTGTTCGATTTTGGTTTGTTGTTCAATTCGTCATTTAGAGTGAAGGATTTCCATTTGATTCCTATAGGTCATGATTTGTGCATTTGATCTTGTAGACTAGGGTGTTATTGCTTGCTAGACTTAGTTGCTGTTACAGTTTCAGATTTGTTGTTCTATTTCTTGTTTCGCTGCTCCATTTCTTATCTGCTATTCCATTTCTTGTCCTTTGTTATTTTGGTGTGAAGAACGATCCAGGGCTATAGTGAGCACTGAAATTTAATGCATGGCTCCCAGATCCATGATTTATTCTCTGATTTACCTTAGTTTCATCAGTTTACAAAGGGATGAGTTACTGCTACTGAACCCTTGACTGATAAATTGCTTATCTTTCTAAATGTGTAGTTTAATCTTTTGAAGTAGTTTGTTGTAAACAAGCATTCGTTTACTGTTGTATTTCTAAACACTGTACTACTAGCATTACTCTGGCAAATGATAGCCTTAGACTAAGACACTCTTTGAAATAACAAAACGTTCCTAGATTGACAACTAATGTGAGGTAATTAAAGGTGAAAGAGACCCTTTTTATAGCTCCACGCCTACCTCTCTTCGAAACTCCAATTTTGATGCAGAAGATCCATGTTTCTCTACTCCGGGAGGCTATGTTGTGCTTCCTATAGAGCTCCTTCCTGTAGAGAGCTTTGTCGGCTTCTAGAGGACATCACGACGCTTCTGAGAAACTCTGGGACATGGGAGGATTTTGAAATGGGCCGAGAAGCTCAGGCTAACAAACTGCAGAGGAGGAGGACGCGTACGTTGTTGAAAACTGGTTGCAAGTGTAAATGATAGTTGTTAATGTGAGTTATGTGGCCGAACGATTTTGAATTATGGTGCAATTCATGGCATGGGGGTGAGGTGTCGAGGCTGATCCGTTAGCCAACGTCATGGCCATCATTCTTCGGTCTGTCTCTGACCGCCATTTTCTATCTCTCCCATTACCCCTCGTCATCACTACCAATCCGCCAATTTTCCCCGACTAGAAACATCTCACGTGTTGTATCTTTGTCCCTTCGGTGGATTCGAGCGTAACCGAGCTTGTTCAGATCCCACGAGGCCATTCGACTGACTATGGGTGGCCAGTTGACTAGCCACCGAATTCGTTCAATCCACAACATTGACAGACATGTAGTTTTCATAGTATAGTCTATGAAATTTGACGAATAAGGTTAGACACTTACCTGTGCACCCGTGGATGTGTTCTACAGGTTTTGGGACATGGAACGATGGCTTTGCTCACTGTTGCTTCGTGCACAAGCACTGAAACTCCTCCTTTCATTGATTGATGCTGCATGCATGACTTCGGGACCCGATCCTCTGGTAGTGAATGTTGCATGCACGGCTCTGTCTTTTCTTAGCTGTCGAGGAGGTGTTCACATTCAAACGGAGCTGGTTACATGCCTCTTGCATTGATTTCAACTGCTATTGAATCAATAGTGTGTGCTCCAGACGGATCAGCTGCTACAGGATTCCTTTAGGACATCCTGTAGCTTCTTCTCCTCCTGGGATACATGCTGAAACGACCAGGGTTGTATTCATGGATGAAGGGTCCTGATGGAGCTTTAACAGGTAGAGTGTGCGAGCCTTCGTGTACTTTATTTGTCGCTTGGGAAAAAAAAATTGCAATCTGAGGAAAACAGGGCTCTTTGCATGACCGTGCACGAATACAGGATCAGATTGTTGTAATGGCAGTGAAAAGAGATGAAACCAACGATGGATGGAAGAGAGGGGTGGCTGCAGGCCTCATCAACAGACTTCAAGCTTTAAATCCCTTTCCAGAATCGACTTTGGCCTGCCCGAAGGCTGTACAGGATGTTTCCTGTAGAAATGCGGAACTTCCTGTAGAAAGCTCAGAACTTCCTGTCGGAAGTTGAATCTCGACCCGAATGTGTTCAAATCCTGGAAAAAGTGAGTTCCCATGGAGGGGGTGTCTGTGAGGATGTTTGGTAGCTTGGTATGGACCCCTGTCCTCGTTTTGTGCGACCTTCTTTATCTACATTGTATTCCCTGCAACCTGCAATAATTCCAGAGATTAAACCTGTTTCTTTTTCTTCTTCTTTTTTCTTTTTTTTCTTTTTTCTCTTTTTGAGAGACAATAGGGGCGCCTCCATGAGGTTTTCACCCCCACTATCTGCCCTTGGCGCCTCAGAGAGGTTTTCACCCAAGGATCTTTTTTTTATTCCATTTCTTTATTTTCTCAGAGACAGCTGGGGCGCCTCCATGAGGCTTTCACCCTCACTGTCTGCCCTGGCCACCTCAGAGAGGTTTTCGCCCAGGGATCTTTTTATTCCCTTTTTTTCTCTTTTTTTTTTGATGATCAAGGTGTGGCCGGAATAGAGGCAGAACCCTGCTCTACTACCAACACTGATACTTTTCCACAGTTTTAATGAACTCCTACCTCGAAAGGGGTTTCTTGTAGATTTTCAATCAATGCCCATTGACAAGCATGGGGATGGCTTGTTCATCAATGGTCCTGATAAGGACTGAACCATTGTCATTACCTTTCTCCATTGTATATGGTCCTAACCATCTTGTCCTTAGCTTTCCTTTGAAATCCTTGTATCTTGAGTCATACAGCAGTGCCCAATCTCCTGGCTAGAATTGCTTTTCATTAAGGTGTCGGTCATGCCATATCTTCCTTTGGAGTTGAACTACTTCTGAGTGAAGGAGAGCCTGCATTCTGTGTTCATCTAATCAATTTAGCTGCAATAATATTTCACGTTGAACATGGCTGAGATCTAGGTCCAGCTGAGCTGCTACCCTCAATGTATTGTACTCGAACTCTATGGACAACAAAGCTTTCTTCCCGTAGACTAGCTTATAAGGTGTGAAACTTGTTATAGTCTTCCATGTGGTTTATAGTCTTCCATGTGGTGTTGTAGGCCTAGGTGGCCTCAACTAGGCAATCTACGCAATCCTTTATGTTGTTGCTCACAACTTTAGTCAAAATCGCTTCCAGTGCTCTATAAGTGACTTCCACCTTCCCATTTGCTTGGGGATGATATGGGGTGGAAGTCCTATCCTTGATCTTGTGATGAGCGAGCAAATCTTCAATCAGGTTGGAGGTGAACTGGCTTCCTTGATCGGTGACTAACTCTCTTGGGTAGCCAAACTTGTAGAAGATATTTTCCCTCAAAAACTCAACCACCTTTTCTTCTGTTGCTGCTTTGATTGCCTTCGGTTCTGCCCACTTGTTCATAGAGTAAGTGCACACAATGATGTAAGACCGTTGCTTTGAAGGAGAGTTGATAGGACCCACAAAATCCATGCCCCACTTCTCAAATGGCTCGAAGGTCACTTGAGGTTGGAGAGGCATTTCATCCCTTGGAGTCAGTTTCCCCATCCTCTGACATCGATCACACTGGCTGATGTATCTTCTGACATCTTGATGAAGAGTAGGCCAATAGTAGCCTACCTCTAGAATTTTGAAGGCAATCCTTTTTGCTGCAAAGTGGCCTCCACAAGGTCCATCATGATAGGTTAGGAGGATGTCAAAGACTTCCTCCTCCCTAACACAACGTCTCAAGGTCTGATCTGCGCCAAGTTTAAACAGGTTGGCCCTGATCCAGGTGAACGGGGCACTCTTCCTTACAATTCTGCTCTTCTCCTTTGAGGATAGATGCGTAGGGAACTGTGTTGAGACCAAGTAATTTTCTATACGAGAAAACCATGGAGAGTGTATTGAGATAGCAAACAGATGTTCATCTAGCATCTAGTCATCCACTGTTCCCTCTTCACCTACAGGCAAGTCCAATCTAGACAAGAAGTCAGCAACAACATTTTCCTAACTTGGCTTGTCGACAATTGTCAAATCAAATTGTTGCAACAAAAGTAACCATATAATGATATGAGCATTGACATCAGGCTTATTCATTAGATATCTAATCGAACCATGATCCGTGTGTACAAATGTTTGATAACCAGTGATGTAGTGTCTAAACTTGTTTAGGGAATGGACTACAACCAGTAACTCTTTCTCGGTTACAGTATAGTTCATTTCTGCATTTGATAGGTTTTTGCTGATGAAGTATATGGCATATGGGAGTTTCTCCTCAACTTGTCCTAAGGCTGCCCCTATGGCTTTGTTCGAGGCATCAGTGTGGATGTGGAAAGGTAGGGCCCAGTTTGGACCTCTCAAGATCAGGGCGGACACCAACTTATCTTTCAACTCATCCAATGCCCCTTGACAGTTGTCAGTCCATGTAAACTCAACATCTTTCCGTAAGAGGCAAAACAATGGCGAGGCTAGCTTATTGAAGTCTTTAATGAATCTTCGATAATATCCTGCTAAGCCTAGGAGACTCCGAAAATCTCTTACCTTTTGAGGAGGTGGGACATTTTCGATGATAGAAATTTTATTAGGATCCACATGTAATCCTTGCCGAGAAATGGTATGACCTAGCACGGTCCCTTCAGTCATCAGGGATTCACATTTTTCGGGACTGAGGGACAGGTTCATCTCAATGCACTTGGTTAGAACTTTTCCCAGATTAGTCAATGCTTCTTGGAAGTTGGACCCATAAGGAGTAAAGTCATCCATATAGATTTCTACCGAATCATGGACCAACTCAGAAAAGATGCTCAATACTGCTCTCTGGAAAGTGGCAGGATGTTGCATAGCCCAAAGGGAAGGACTCAATTGGCAAAGGTACCCCAAGGATAGGTGAAGGTGGTTTTATCTTGGTCTTCCACGCTTATTTGGATCTGGTTATACCCGCTGAACCCATCTAGGAAAGAGAAGAACTTCTTCCTTACCAGTCCATCCAACACTTGACCTATGAAAGGTAAAGGGAAATGGTCTTTCTTAGTGGCTTTGTTAAGTTCTCGGTAATCTACACAGATTCTCCACTTCCTGTTCTTCTTGGGCACAAGCACTAGAGGCGAGACCCACTCACTATTGGAGATAGGGTAGATGAATCCTACATCCAATAATTTTTGCAATTCTTATTTGACAATGTCTTTAAGGGCTAGATTCATTCTCCTCTGAGGCTACTTGACTGGTTTACAATCTTCTTTAATGTAGATGTGATGGGTACAGACTGAAGGATGGACTCCTTTCATCTCCTTATAGCTCCAAGCGAAAGCATCTAAATGATTGTTTAGCAAGATACACAGCTCCTTCTCCTGGGAAGGAGATAGGGAGGAGTTGATCTTTAAAGTTCTTTTGGGACCAAACTCCACATTCTTAACTCTGGGAGAGGTCGGATCAGTCACACAGAGGTCCACTAAGGTGCTGACTTGGGTATCTTCCACCAATTCCTCTAAGGATAGTGCACTGGGAGGTGGATTTTGAATCAAAGTCTCAATCAAATGATTGACGGTTTGAGGGCCTCCCCTAGTGGTTTCTACTGTGCACAATGGTGCAGAGTATACCTCATCCTCATCTCCTTCTTCCAACTAGATTGGTAAGTCATGTTCTAGCAGAGGTTGGGCAGGAGGATATAGGACTAGCTGCTTGGACATAGGCCCATTCTTGATGGTCATGCTTCCAGATCGATAACTGATGTAAGCATCCGTAGTGGCTAACCAAGGCCTTCCCAAAATGAGGGGGTATCCAGTGAGCTTTGCCTTTGGCTGAAGGACCAAGAAGTCCCCAGGGTATTCCCAAGAGTCAAGAGAGACCAAGACATCTTCCACAATGGATAAGACCACGGAGGAGGTACAGACCAGGAAGGATGAGCAGGGGGACCCCAAGAAGGCATGTGAGTAGATTGGTTGGGGCTATAATAAGCTTGGGATGTCCCTTGCATCCCCTACTGGTAAGGTCCGGGTCCATGCGGCCTCCTTTGGTTAAGGAAGTAGAGAGGTTCAATGGGTGCCTTAGTCCCTTGATACATGGCTTTGAATCTGGGTAAGGTTGGGCATTGGTTTGTGGGGTGGTTTTCCTCACAAACGAAACATACCTCTACTAAGTGCAATGGAAACTCGTTCCTAGGGTGCTTCCTCGTACATATTGGACAAAAAATGGCCAAAGCCCTCTCAGATTCCTCTTTCTTTTGTTGGATTCGGAAAGTATCAAGTTTCAAGGCAATGGTCTGTCTCATCTCACTTTTGAGGTCTTCCATCTGATTAGCAAACTCATGCTTGGAGAAGGCAGTACTAGCTGAAAGTGAATTCCCCCTACCTCTTTTTTAGGCTGCCCTAGAGTGGTTTCTAAACACAGCCTTTATGTCCTCATAAGGTAGTTGGTAGATGTCTCCTCTAGCTAGCATGTGAAGGGTATCTAGAAGGTTTTAAGGGACTCCTCGGAGCAGAACCAACTTTAGAGATTCAGGGTCAAGTGTGCACCTGGCCCGTTTACAGTTGAGTTGGAACCTTTCCTCGTAGTCTTCTAAAGACTCATCATTTCCCATGGTCATCCGAAATATTTCTCCCTTGCTTTCCTTTGACCTAGAGTAGTCCCGGTATTTGTTGTTAAAGGCTTGCTGCATCTGAGCCCAAGTGGTGATACTGTTTCCAGGTAACCCCATTAACCAGAGAAATGATGCATCCTTGAGGGTAGAGGGAAAGAGTTTCAACTTTTGCTCATCTTCTGTATAGTCATAAGTTCGACAAAGGATAGCAAACCCAAACAGGAAGGTATCAGGGTCTTCAGTGATCAATCCATGGAAATGAAGTAAGGCTGAGGGACTTATGTTCTTCATTTTCATGTCCCCGTTGGTCTCTTGGATGGGGAAGGTACCTTCTATTCTCCCGTCATCGTCTCTACCATTTCTGTTTTCAACCATGGTCTCAAAAGGAATGTTTTCTTGCTCTTCTTCTGTTATAGGATCTTCGTATATCTCAGGAGGTTCACCTATAGGTTCTTCTGGGTCACTGCCACCAAAGAAGAGAGAAGGGTGACTCAGTGAAGTGGTGGGGCTGTTGGGTAGGAATTTTCCAGTATTATCTCTGTTCCTACGAGGCATGAAAAGATTTTTGGCTATTTTTGCATTTTTCTGCTTGTACCTACAAAACTGAAACAGATGGAATTACAACTAACTGAAATATATCTTGTAGAAATGAAAATGCGGAATTGAAATGAAAGCGGGAAAGGACTAATCTATTTTGTTGAAATCAAATTGCGAGACTCAAATGCTAGACTACGCTTGTAGAATTTAAATTCCATTCTACGCTTGCAGAATTGAAATTGCAGAATTAAAAGGCTAATCTATGAAAGCAGGAAATGTCTACTCTACTTTTGTGGAAATGAAATTGCAGAAGGGAAATGAAATAAACTACTTAGCAGAAGGTTGTAGTAGAAAATAGAATAAAAGAGGCAATCAAAAATACTCTGACGCTTCCCCAGCAACGACGCCAAAAAGAGTGCTGAGCTCCAGTATTGTAGCAATAATGCTGCAACTCGTGGGACTCCCTTCTTTACTTTTATCAACATGATAGTTTGTAACAAACTTGGAAGCGACGATGTTGTATGCACAAATACTATCTCTTGCCGCAGCTGTCACTTGGTCAGCTAGCACAGGTCTGCTAGGAGCTTAATCCAACTTCTATGAGCTCTAAGAAGAAGCTTTTTAACTGATGGACAAAAACTAACTCAAAGAAGGCTGATCTACTTGCAGAAAGAAACTGGAAAGCTAAAAGGAAACGTAAACCCTAGAAAAACCTAATTTTACTAGCTATCCCTACTGATGCAAGAAAGAGGATGCAAGCTACTGAAAATGCCATTGACTTATAGGAAGATAAATACATGTATCTAAGCTACTTCTACAGTAACATCTGAAAAAAACATCTTTTTTTTTATTTTTGAATAAGTTGCCATAATTATCATGCATGCGATTTGACTGTTTTGATTGTGCAGAGGTGGATTGGCGAAAGGAAATGTTTGGAGAAGGTCAGGAAGGTTCAGAGAGGGCCTAAGGGGTCCCTAACACCCTTCCGGAGAGTTTCACAGAGTTTGGCTATCAATAAACCTCATTCGTGAGCTTCTACAGGAAGTCTGCAGGGGTTCTATAGGATGTCTGTGATTTTCTACAGGATGTTTGTAATTTTTCTACAGGATGTTCAGAAATGGGATTGTGGAGGATGGATGGAGGAATAAAGATGAAGGAGTGGGTATGGAGGTAGGATAAGGGTTGGAGGTGGTCTAGGACTTGGTGGATGGAGTTGAGGAAAGATGTAGATGGCTGGATTTGTTCAAGGAGGACTGAAGCAATGTTGCACAAGAACTAGGGTTATGTGAGCAAATGGCAAACGTAAGGCAAGAATCTGAGTTGAGGGATGGAGCAGATGGGCTTGATGGAGTATGGGCAAATGGAGAAGTGGTACAGGTGCTCTGCAAGTTGTTTTTCCAACTGAACCACCGAAGACTTGTAAACTAAAAGACCTAGTTACATTGACCTAATCTGATCTAGTTGACAGTAAAGAGAATCAACAGAAGTTTGAACTACAATGAAACCATGTATACTAACTTATGCAACTAAGCAAGCAAATATCTGAACATGTAACCAACTTCTGCAAATGAAAATCAAACACTAGTGATTGCATGACAACACAAAGTCAGTGTTTTTGTGGGCAGCAAGGTCACCTTGATCCCAGCTCCTGATCCCACTGAGGGAGAGGTGAAATCAGAGGTGTTTGATGGCCCTTTTTTGAAGCTTTTCCCTATTAACAACCTATCAACTCAATATGAACATCAAAAGTCTTTCTAATCATCAACAGTGACCTAGTTAATCAGCAAGATTTAATCTACTTAACAGAAATTATTTCGCAAATACATAAAGCACAAATAACAATACATAAAGGAGGCCTTAGCACTCAGGTTGGGCCCAGCCCCAAGAGTCGTAGGCTCCTATAAAGAACTCAGATATGATGCCAATTAAAGCTGCTTCTCATTGCTAAAAAATAATCATCACAAGAAAGTTATACAACAACAACTAAGAAAAAAAGCTGAAAAGGAAAACACTATAGTGCAAATACCAGCAGTTCCAAAAGTAAACTATGAAGGCTGAGGCCTTCCTATTTGTGCACTACGAGGGGCCTAGCATCCCTCCTAAATTCAAGGGACTCGGTTGTTCCAACTACTAGTAAACAATCACTCTTCCCAAAGCTGCTCGACTACCTTTAGAACTCGTTTTGGTGGTTTGTTGAGCTCGGAGTTGAGGGTGGATATTTTGAGGAAGGGCCATTTAATGCCAAAGACAACCTCCCTACGAATCCTCACCTCAAGCTTGACTATCACCTAGGCCATAATTACTTGGTTTTGCCCAAAAAACCTGAAATGACCACGTATTAGCCTCCTTGGTAGAGTGACGACCCTTATACATTCAAATAACATAAACATACTAGAAAAACATGCATAATCTATGAAAATGGAGGATTGAACAAGGACAATTAGGCAAAATGAGCCCAATAAGTTACCCAATTCGGGGCTCATCACCTCTTAATCATCATCTCCCTTTCCCCACTTCTATCTATCTTCCCTAATCCTCTCCTCTCTCCCTCCCTCTCTATCTCCCCTATCACTCCCTCTCTCTCTCCACATTTCTCTCTCTATGTCTTTCTTCTTACCTCCCTCTCTCTCCCCCTCCCTCTCTCCTTCTCTCTCACATCCTCTCTCTTCCTTCTTCTCACTCCCTTTCTTTCCCACATCCCTTTGTCTCTCCCTCCTCTCTCTCTCTCTCTCTTCACCCTACAACCTAGTCACTATCTCCCTCCCTCTCTGCTTCTCTTTCCCCTTCCTTCCATCTCTCCTTTGTCTTTCTCTCTTAACCCAAAACATACACAGTCTCTCTCCATCTCTCCCTTGTCATTCCCTCTCTTTCTCTCTTGCCACTTTTCTCTCTCTATATATTTCTTCTTCACTCCCTCTCTCCACTTCCAACTCCATCTCTTTGTCCCTCCCTCTCAAGTCCTCTCCATGGTCCTTCCCCTGTCTCCCTTTCTTTCCTACCTCCTTCTCTTTCCCCCCATCTCTCTCTCTCTCTCTTCCATCATGCCTTGTCACTATCTCCCTCCCCCTCTCTCCCTCTCTCACTCCTCTCTTTCTCTCTCTTTCATTCTCTCTCCATCTATCCCTTGTCACTCCCTCTATCACTATATGTCTTTGTTATTCCTTCTATATATATATATATATATATACCATAATATATTATAATAGAACAAAATGAATATTATATTAAATTTATTATTAATCTTTTAATATCAATATTAGATTTAATGATGTCTTTTACATAGCATGATATCAAAATTATAATAAAACAACTTGAACTTAATATATATGGTTTTTCATTTTAAAGATTCATTTTAAAAATATTTTGATTAAAAGAAGTATTAAAAGATTTTGAAGTAAAATTTTCTATTATTTAAATTGAATTAATCTTTTTTCTTTCTGATTTAAGAAATGATATTGGTTTGAGTAAAAAATAAAATTGTTTAAAAGAAATATTAAATGGAGTAACCATTTAAAATTTAAGTGAATATTTTGATTTTGGCAAAAAAAAATATTTTTATTTTATTTCTGAAAATACAACCTACACATCAAATTATAATAAGCTATACAATATCATAAAAATATATCAAATTATAAAAATATAGTCTATTTCATATTCACGAACAGATCCTCTTATCACACCCGAATTGGTAATCAAGAGATTTTAATTATTTTAATATTAATAGAATAAAACCCTACCTAAAACTCAATTCAATAGCTCTGGAGAATGAGGATTTCGAAAATGTTAGTGAAAAAATTTTATTTATAATAAAATGATATTAGTAAAATAAAATTATTTTAATATTACTAAAATAATTAGTTATTTCAATATTAATAAAATAAAAGTAGTTTTGAGGCTTGGTTTGGGTTTAGGTTTTACTAGTTGGATTTTTTTAGGTTGATTTGTCCAATTTTTTTTGAAAAATATTAATAAAAATAGTGATATCTTAAATTTTAAAAATTATTTTTTAAAAAATAATAGTTTAAAAATATGTTTTTTAAAATTTCAAAATATATTGTTTTAAATTATTGTTGAAATAAAATATAATGTTATATTGATAACGTTTGAGAGGTATGTCTTCAGTGTGATTTTAACTGGTTGATTTTATTAAGATCTATGTTAATTATATTTATATTTATAATTAATTATTATTTTGTTTTTTGGAAAAAATGTAATTTCCATTAAGTCAGAAAATTACATGTTGTATATGCATGATGCATATGTTGTAAGAGGGTAAGTTCTATAGTATAGATCTAAATTTGATGCCTTGTGTCCACGGAGGTAGGCATCATTCTCAGATGTATTAAGCATAATGATTTATAAAAAAAACTCTAACCACACTGTTCTTGTTGTAAACAAAACATATGAATATTTACATATGGAAACTAAGATGCAAAAATAAAAGCATGTAGCCATGTTGGCTGTGAGCCTACTACACATCTATGTCCATAAAAGGCCAATGGTAGTACTGATAATTGGCCCCTTCCCTATGTTCCTGAATTATCCAAGTGTCGAAAGGCATGTCCGCAACTTCTTTGGATAATCTGTCAACGTCTGCATTATGTTACCTGAAAATGTGATGGCATGCAAATGTGTCAAAAGATGTAATAAGTCGAAGAGCCTCATCCATTATATGTCTCAAAGTATATGGGGAACATCTAGTTGTTTTGTTTAACCAGTCACGGATAACTTTTCAGTCCCCAAAGAATTGTAGATCTCTATAGTGGTTTACCAAAGCAAATTGTATGAGGAATTTTACAGTGGAGAGTTCGATGAAGTTATCTATGCCCCATCCTAATCCCATTTGTATGTGGTAATTTGTGGTAATAACTGATATACAGAATGGCCCCTCCATCGCACCCTCCCTGTGCAGAACCATTAAGAAGGCCAAAGGCTTTGAATGATTAATGGTTTTAGGAACAATGGTTTGAGGCTGTGGAGTCTCATCATCATCAGGGATGATAGACTAATCAGTTATGATATGGGAAGCAATGGAAGGACAATGTGGAGAGGTGTTCTGGAATATGAGCTTGTTGCAGGTGATCCAAAGGCCCTAGCTGATGAGGAGCAGGAGGTTCCAAAGCTTTTTTGGGACAATGCTTGACCACCATGATGACCATGCCTCCTTTACAGTAATACCTTTCCACCTGGTAAAAAATGGAGCCACAATTAATATCGACTGCGAAAGGTCTTGTGTGGCCTGGCACTGAATAAATAGATGTGTGACAGATTCGTTGTTTCATTTGGAATGGCAACACCAAAAAGGGTGGTTCTGTGCTCGTTTGAGAAGATTATCTCCTGTGAGAATTTTGTTTTTCAATATGGTCCACATGAGAATTCTGTTCATGGGGTGCCTTGAGCTTCCACAAGTGCTTCCACCATGACTCGATGGCTTATGGACATCGAGCTTGGGCTATCACAAGGTATCCTTCATTTGGGTTATATTTTCCAGCTTTCGATAGCCCCCATATTACCTCATATTCCCCTTTGCCAATTCGGATGTAATCTTCAGTAAGAGCCCCAATATATGCATTCCACTACTGTGTCCATTGTTGTGGAATGTTTATTCTTTGGGCCGATTTCCAAGCTTGCTGAAATAAAGTGGTGTGCTTTGGGCCTGTTATGTGGTTGATATGGGTAAGGTTGATATCTCTGAGAAAATTCTTGAACTCGTCTGGCAACCTGTTGGCATTCCCGAAACCAATCCATGGGTCTAGTCCAATCCTCACAGCCATTCCAAACTGTATTTTCCAAGTGATGCGAACTCTGATGATGTTGAGAGATTTAATTATAGCCTTCCATATGATTGATACCCATGTGCGGTATCTTTGAGGTTGTCTTAGCCAGTCCATCAAGTTACGAGGGGCAATGTATTTTGAGAAAACCACCCTTGTCCATAGGTTGTTTGATGTAACAAGCTGCCATACAAGTTTGGCTGCCAGAGTAGAGGATAAATCCTATAATTTCTTGGTCAAATTGAGTGCCTCCCACTTGACCCATGCAAAAATTATGCCTGTCTATTTTCCGTTCCAAAGGAATCTGCAACATAAGGCCTGGATCCTGGAGAGTACACCACGAGGAATCCATGCCAAAGACATCCAATAGATCAGAGTGGCCTCGAGAATAACTTTAATGAGGATGAGTCTCCCTGCCCTGGATAGGTATTTGTAGTACCAAATATTGAGATATTGGGTCTTTTCTCCATATTGGAAATAAGTCATGTCCAATTTGCTATTTTATACCCCAGAGGCTTCAACTTGTAACACAAGTATCTAAGGCCATCCTCCAATCTTAGTAAGGTGAACTGAAATATTTGCAGCGCAAAATGTATTTCATATTGGGAACATCCAACATCTGTTAGAGTGGACTTGTTTCAATTTACAGTCATAACAGTGGCTAATTGGAACAATGCAAATGTGTTCTTCATATGTGTCAAATCCCCTATTCTTCCACTAAGAAATATCAAAACATCATCCACAAATAGCAGATGAGTCAATATGCATCCTTATGTGATTTTCATACCCCGCAATCTGCCCATTCATCTTTCTATATTTTTATAATTATAATTAATTATAATTATAAATATAATTATAAATTTTATTAATTATAATAATAAATATAACTATTAATTTTGTATTATATATATTCTTTTAAAGTTTTATGTAGAATGACCAAGTCAAAAGGTTAAAGAACTAACCATTCATAGTTTAAATTTCAATTAATTTTTATAGATCTCAGGAGGTATCCAACATCTCATGAGCTATCCAACAGAATATCCACAACAGTTTACACATCATCAAAGGATTTGGTCCAACCTAGGTTTGGTCTATGGGATTTTGTGTGGGATATTGATAGGCTTCATCATTTAGGATCTAAACGAGCATAGATCCATCTTAATTATATATCTAAGATGAGCGGAGAGGGATCAATATATACATAAAAAAAATTAAATGATATATAATATATATGCAATTCACACTAATATATTTTACACAACATGTACATCTATCATTTTATCATGTAAATTAAAATGATTTTTTATTATTAACTTATTTTTAGTTATATGTCAATATTAATTCGTATTAAAATCTATACATTTTATCATGCAAATTAAAATGATTTTTTATTAACTTATTTTAATTATATGTTAACATTAATTCATATTAAAATATTTTATCAATAATCAAATCAAAATATTTAAACATCTTAGTCACTTTTTTTTTTACTTCTAATTACTTTACAACATATTCATTTTCTTTTTTTCCCATGGAAAAAAGTTGTAATTTCTATTGATATAAAGAAATTACATTTTGTAATTGCTAAGGCATATGCATATGGAGGCAGAGTTTCCTCTCAAAGTAATAAACCAAAAATTGACCAGATAGATAATGATTATCTCCATGCAGGGAGTCTGTTATCTGCTAAATTGTATCTATACCGTGTTCTCAAAACTAGAGAGAAACAAATCAAAATTGTAAACTGTCTCTTCACAGAGAGAGGTACTAAGTATCAAAAACTATGTCGTATATACAGAACATAATATAGTCGAAAAGGATGTAAATACAATCATACTATATACAATGTTATCATATCATATTATAGGGCTTATAGGCCATTATCTCTAGTATCCACAAAAGTTTGGTGATAATGTTGGTGGAGGGTCCCATCTATTCCCTCCTGAATCATCCAGTCATTGCCGTGACTATGAGCTGCCTCTTTGGAAAGGTGATCTGCCCCCGTGTTTTTCTCCCTGTAAATGTGGCGATAGGTAAAGGGGTCAAAAGATGATATCAATCTTTTAGCTTCTTCTAATATATGCCTCAATGTAAATGCATTACAATGGGATGCATTATTTAACCAATTGCAAACTATTTTGGAATCACCAAACAACTGTAGATGTTTGCAATTCTTTTCCAATGCAAAATGAATGAGATGTTTAGTAGTGCGCAGTTCAACATAATTATTCGTTCCCCTGCCTAAGTTTATTTGAATCTTGAAGCAGTGTGCATCATTTAGGTAGAGAATGGCTCCACCACCACATCCAGCCTCTTGTGCAGAGCCATCAAAGTATGCCCATGGTTTTGTTTTGTCTATGTTTTTTGGTATGACGGAGCGGGGAGGGGCATAGGAGTCCTCCTTGGGTAGTAGATCATAATCCGCAATGATATGAAGCAGTATGGCAGGCCAGTGGGGAATTTTGTGGTTGAAAATGGAATGGTTTCTAGCAATCCAAAGTGACCAGCAAACTAAAAGAGGCATACAAAATATTCATTTTCTTACTATAACCTACATTATTTTTCTATTTACAACATAGTTTTTTATTTTTCTTTTTAGGGGAACCACCTGAGAGACATATTCTCATAAATAAACTTACACATCCCCTCATACTGGGTTGTAGAATGAGCCTCTCCCCTCAACCACATGAGGATGCCACCATGGAGATTCTAAGTGAACTAGCAATGTGGCAATATATGAAAATAGTTAAGTGAAGAAGTGATATGTCGATTCAATGATCAAAGAAATGATGATAATAAAAATGTGATTTTCCTAATGTTAGTAATGACTTTGATTTTTTGTATCCACTAACCTCCAAAATTTGGTCAAACAAAATTTAGTTTGCCACACTCAAGGTATTAATCCATAACCACATTAAATGAGTTCTATAATGAGTCTCATTTCCTTTGAAACTATGATATAGGTTAGTAAGATAATTTCTCTAGTTGTACTTTTGTTGAAAATATGTTGGTTTTGAAGACTTTTAGTGGTGGCCCAAATATAAGAAGAGATCTATAAATACAAAGAGACATAATATATGAAAAAGACATGAGATATCAACATCTTGAGCTTGGGTGGTAAAATAAAGCTTAACAACATTATGGAGATAAGACAGTGGTATTGGTAGGATGTTTCCCAGGGAAGACAATGATTTAGGAGCAATTGGATAATTAGACTTAGAAAAACTTCAAATCATTTGTGGAAATAACCACATATCCTAATTCTAGTAAAAGGATTTTTGGTTTGAGTGTTTGAAATGGCCACTAAGGTATCTAAACTATCTTGCACCAATAGTGAAAGTGGGGATCTCAATCCCTATTCATGAATAAATGTCATATTAAATTCAAATGTCAAGTTGGAAACTGAGGAGATTCTCCTAGTATGGGTTTGTATCAGAATGCTACTATTGATTTTTTTGTTTGAAGAGGTACTCAAAAAACTGGGAATGTTTTACATGCCTTTTATGTAGTAGATTTAACTTTAGTAGGGTCCACTTACTATGACATGGCATGAAAGTGGGGATATCAATCCCTATTTTTGAATACATGTCATATTAAATTCAATGTCAAGTTACACAAGGCGGAGATTCTGTTAGTATGGGTTTGTACCGAATACTACTATTGATTTTTTGGTTTGAAGAGGTGCTCAAAAAAGTTGGTAATGGTGTACATGCCTTTTATGTATTAAGTTTAACCTTCATAGGATCCACATATTATCGCACAAATCCTTGTAGCATTGGAAGTGAGCAAAGGTCTAAAAGAATTGATTGATATTAGAAGGGGATTTGATCTCTTTTGTATCACTCTATAATAAGGGTAGATTCCATGTAGTCTTGTACATTGCCACTAATATGGGAACCTTAATACATTATGTAATCACTCAAGTATTCAAAATAATTAGGCTTCAAGGAAGAATTCAAGACCGAGAGGCAAGGAGCTAGAAATAGTCAATGTCATGAGATCATGACTAGGAAAGAGGATTTATGGGTTCAAATTAATTTAGATTTTCTTCAAATAAGAACTATGGTTATAAAATGTTTTGAACTCATTAGATAAGTCTATGATCCAAACCTTGTTGCAACCAATGAAAATAAGATAACAACTTAATTTTCGGTAAGACTTATTAATCTCATTCTATTAATATAACATTTTTTTTGAAAATTTTCATTTTTGGGAAATAGAGAAATAAGGATCTGGTCAAATGACTATAATTGTTAAGTTATTTTCTAGCCAATCTATCTCATATAAAATATCTCAACCCACCAAACCTCATACCTATACCTAGAATAACAGAGAGTTTGAGTGTTGGACAAGGACCAAAAAGGTTCCATTTCCAACCCTCTCACATATGGTACTTTAGATGAAAAGGGTACATAGGACTCCAACACCTTGGAACCAATCAAGTATAATTTAAGACCTAGAAGCAAAGGAAATATCCATTTTCCAAGAACAATGAAAAGGGTCTTAAATTGTTTTCAAGGGAAAATACCCAAATTCAATAAAAGGAAAAGGAAATTTTTATATATATAACTAAAAAAAGCATCCTTTGAAGTTCGGTATGGGAAACAACTATGCTTAATTAGGGTGTTTAAGTTAAATTCCCTAGTGAAGGGTTCCATATGTTTTTTTAACCCTCAATTGTAAAGGGTTGACCAACCCATTTAAGAAGTTGGTGATAAAGAGATTACTATGGGGTAGATCTCAGATAAACGTATAAATGTAAATATAAACATAAATGTAAATGTAAACAATTAACATATAATGTTTAACATTTAACATTTTTAATCTTGGCCCTATCTAGAAATCAATCTAATTATTATTATTTATAAACACAAATATAAATTTAAAATATAGAGAGGTTTATGAACACTAAAAAAATAGGTATGGTAAATAAAAAAAAATATAAATAAACTCTACCTATGGTAAATAAATAAATCATATTTTTATATTTAGTCCATAGACCTCTTTATATTTATGAAGACTCAAAAAAGAGATTTTATTTACGTGAACCCTATGGGCCAAATACTATTTTAATACCATGGGCTAAATACGATGGGCCAAATGCCATATTTATCAAAGATGTATGGTAAATTAATAAAAATATAAATAAATGAGATATATGGTAAATAGATAATATTTTTTTATATTTACTCCATAATTCATTTTATATTTATATAACACTAAAAAATGAGGCTTTATTTAGGTTTTGTAAGCTTGGTAAGACTCTTAGATTGTCACGTATACATGTCAATTATTTACACCACACGGGGGAGTGTAGCACAAGATTCAAACCCAAGATCTCCGACGAGACTTCATTTCCACGAGTCGGCACTTGAACTACCCCATGAGCACATGAATCAAATTATTATTAATACATATGCAAAAAAACATTATTAACCCTAATATTAATATTAATAAAAATAATGATGGCACATGGTAATGACCCATATTATTGAGAACCAATGGTATTGACCCATGGTATTCACGTGGAATCTAGCTTATTTAAGGGGGGAATTAAACCAGCATAGATCCATCTTTACTTTCGATCTATATAGTGATATGCAAACTAGCATAGAGTGAAAAAGGATTTGAATAGATCGAAAGTGAAGATAAATCTATACAAGTTATCAACATCACTTTTGTGCTAAGCTAAATGAGCTAGATCTAGATTGTATCCTCAATTTCTCACAAATAGTCTGCATGGAAGAGTTAATATTTTTTACGTTTGGCTTTTACTAAACAAACACAGCTTGAATATTTTATAGTTTAAATTGTGTCGAGTTATTCTATCCTCAATTTCCCACATATAGTATCCATGGAACATTTAATATTCTTTCAATTGGTTTTGTCTGCATGGAACATTTAATATTCTTTACAGTTGGCTTTTGCTAGGCAAACACAACTTGAATATTTTATAGTTTAAATTGTGTCGAGTTTGAATGTTCCAAATAAACCGTGTTTATTTGGATTCTATCCTCAATTTCCCACATATAGTATGCATGGAATATTCTATCCTCAATTTCCCACATATAGTATGCATGGAACATTTAATGTTCTTTACAGTTGGTTTTGTGTGCATGGAACATTTAATATTCTTTACAGTTGGCTTTTGCTAGGCAAATACAACTTCAGTATTTTATGGTTTATATTCTGTATAGTTGGCTTTTTATTAGACAAATACATCTTGAATATTTTATATGACAGATTTTTCGGCATAGTTTATATTTTTTATAGTCGATTTTTATTAGACAAATACAATTTGAATATTTTATATGACAAATAAATAAGAGAGGGTTTTCTGTAAATTTAAGTAAACTTTGTTAAACTTTGTAATTTTAGGTGTTTTTTGATGTTTTTGATAGTGTTGAATCCATTTCCACCATCAACAAAATAATTCAAACACTACATCTATAAAATCTTTTGATTCTATTCACACAGATTCTGGTCACTTTTAACATTCTCAACTAGACTACACCATTTTTGTCAATGGTTTCCCATTTTCTGGTCACTTTTAACATTCTCAACTAGACTACACCATTTTTGTCAATGGTTTCCCATTTTCAATCACTAATTTACATCTCGTAGATATTTATATAGGAGTTGTATAGTTGGAGTTTGCACAAGGGAAGAAAGCAACAACTTGGTTGAGAGTGATTAACAGGAACAGGTGCTCTCGCTGAGTCCTTAAATGGAAAGAAATATGGAAAGACTCGTTCGGTACAGTGATGATGCAAGAGGGACAAATACGAGTTTGCCAATTCATGGAGAAGATGAACAGAGTGAAACAAATACTGCGGAGGTGAAGGAGAAGCACAAGAAACTAGTGCACTGAATCCTGGAGAGCAGCACTCGCAATCGGGCCCAGCGGTATGGAAATGATGAACAGATCGCGGGCGCCAGGATTTGTAATTAACACACTCAATGACGAAGAGCGGCTGGCCCTAGCTGCAGCAACAGGGTTTGCAGTTGGCACACGCAATGATGGAATCTTGGCACAGGAAGCTGCAGAGCAACGATCGGGAGTTTTTGCTATCAATAGTTGAGAGGGGTATGCCCAGTTATTTAAATTGGCTGATATGGGGCATAACCAAATGAAGGGATGCCTCCGATCAGCCAAATTAAATAACTGGGCATATGGCTCTCGATTATTCAGAGACCAACTCCGGATGGTTGTCGGTCAGCTTGCTCTGCCAAGATTCCATCCTTGCCTGCGCCGACTGCAAACCCTGTTACTGCAGTTAGGGTCGGCTGCTCTTCATCATTGAGTGTCCCAATTCTAGATCCTGGCGCCCCAGATTGCACCGCTGCAACCTTTTCATCATTCCTCGTACCAATTCCAAATACGGGTGCACCAGATTGCCACTGCTGCCCTCCACCATTCTTGTGCTTTTGCTTCACCTCCGGCAATATTTGTTTCACTCTGTTTATCTTCACCCTGAATTGGAAAGTTGACATGCGTCCCCCTTACACCATCACTGTACCGAACGCGTACTTCCATTTTCCTGCTAATGCAAACTGTTGTTCCTTTCTCTCACTGTACCGAACGCGTACTTCCATTTTCCTGCTAATGGAAACTACTGTTCCTTTCTCCCCTTCTGTGACTGTGTGTGCAAACTCCAACTTTACAACCAAGAAAAAATGTTCCATGCAATCAAAACTATATCTTATAAATATATAAAAACTGCTTATAGCTGCAGCAGCAGGGTGTGCAGGCAATGATGGAATCTTGCGAGAGCGGTCGTATGACCGTTTATTTAATTTGGATGAACTGAGACGTTGGGATCCAATTGTGATAACAGATGATGAAGATCAAATAAGTGAAGAAGAGCGAGCGATTCATCCATGGATTCTTGAAGGGGAGACAGATGAGGAAGATGATGAATTAATTGAAATGATGTTGGAATATATGTGTGATAGTGTTGAAATAGATGAAGTTAGGGATGAAGAAGAAGCAGAGAAGCCAACATGCGCTATTTGCATAGAAGGTTTGCATTTTGTCGAGGAAGATGGCAATGAAAATGGCGACGGAAATCGTACTCTGCATCGTTTACCATGTTCCCACGTTTTTCACTCTGACTGCATTTCAAAATGGTTGTGCAGATCGCTCACCTGTGCGCTTTGTCGAACTGAAATTCGGTCGCCATAGCTACAGTCGGTAATCAGGTCTGATTATGGATTTTATGTAATTACGGATTTACTGGTTCTGCACCATAATTGATTTTATGTAATTATGGATTTACTGGTTCTGCACCATAATTTTTCATTAAAAACTTTCAATTATCTATGCATTTCTAGGTTTGATTAATCATTCATTAATGAAATTTCGGTTTATTTAGTTATATCCTTAGCCTCTTCAAATAGAAAACACAAAAATGATTCGAAGTTGTAGAATAACTATTCCTATTCCTTTTACTGGAATATTCGTTTTCACTCTTATATAAGAAAGAGGCTACGGACATAACTAAATTTCATCAATGATAATGATGAATCAAACATAGAAATGCATATATAATTGAACTTTTTTAATGAAAAATTATGTTGCAGAACTAGTAAATCCTTCCTACCATAAAAAAACATGTAGGTAAAACTAGTAAATCCATAATGTAATAAAATGTCATGAAACAATGAGGCCTGGTTACCACTGGGTGTAGACTATACCGGCGGAAGTTCGGTTCGGCAAAGGGGACGTGAAAGATATGCGAAACCAATTTGAAATACAGTCAGAGTGAAACACGTGGGAACATGGTAAACGATGCAGAGTACGATTTCCATCGCCATTTTCATTGCCATCTTCCTCGACAAAATGCAAACCTTCTATGCAAATAGCGCAGGTTGGTTTCTCTAATTCTTCTTCATGGGTAACTTCATCTATTTCAACACGATCACACTTATATTCCAACATAATTTCAATTAAGTCATCATCTTCCTCATCGGTTTCCTCTTCAAGAAATCGTGGATGAATTGCTCGCTCTTCTTCACTTATTTCATCTTCATCATCTGTTATCACACTTGGATCCCAACGTCTCAGTTTATCATTTTTTAGTATTCATAACTAGCAATTGCACCATATGTTGCAAAGTAAACTTGATAAGGCAGTAGTAGCATATGACAAAAAGACAAGTTACTCCTCTCCTAGAAATATTATGATTATTGTTAGAGCTTGATTTGCTATTTTCTTGGGCAGTTTGAGCTTCTTAATTTGAGTTAGATAAGCGAAAAGCCTAGAGAGAAAAATAAAAAGGTCATGACTTTTGACCACTTTACACTAATAAAAAACTTGATCTAAAGTAGAATAAACAACTTGTTTAGTAGTGCGCAGTTCAGCATAATTATTCGTTCCCCTGCCTAAGTTTATTTGAATATTGAAGCAGTGTGCATCATTTAGGTAGAGAATGGCTCCACCACCACATCCAGCCTCTTGTGCAGAGCCATCAAAGTATGCCCATGGTTTTGTTTTGTCTATGTTTTCCTGGTATGACGGAGCGGGGAGGGGCATAGGAGTCCTCCTCGGGTAGTAGATCATAATCTGCAATGATATGAAGCAGTATGGCAGGCCAGTGGGGAATTTTGTGGTTGAAAATGGAATGGTTTCTAGCAATCCAAAGTGACCAGCAAACTAAAAGAGGCATACAACATACTCATTTTCTTATTATAACCTACATTATTTTTCTATTTAGAACATAGTTTTTAAGTTTTCTTTTTAGGGGAACCACCTGAGAGACATATTCTCATAAATAAAATTACACATCCCCTCATAATGGGTTGTAGAATGAGCCTCTCCCCTCAACCACATGAGGATGCCACCATGGAGATTCTAAATGAACTAGCAAGGTGTCAATATATGAAAATAGTTAAGTGAAGAAGTGATATGTCGATTCAATGATCAAAGAAATGATGATAATAAAAATGTGATTTTCCTAATGTGAGTAATGACTTTGATTTTTTGTATCCACTAACCTCCAAAATTTGGTCAAACAAAATTTAGTTTACCACACTCAAGGTATTAATCCATAACCACATTAAATGAGTTCTCTAATGAGTCTCATTTCCTTTGAAACTCTGATATAGGTTAGTAAGATAATTTCTCTAGTTGTATTTTTGTTGAAAATATGCTGGTTTTGAAGACTTTTAGTGGTGGCCCAAATATAAGAAGAGATCTATAAATACAAAGAGACATAATATATGAACAAGACATGGAGAAATAAAGCTTAACAAAGCTTATGGAGATAAAATAAAGCTTATTTTACAAGCTTGGGTGGTAAAATAAAGCTTAACAACATTATGGAGATAAGACAGTGGTATTGGTAGGATGTTTCCCAGGGAAGACAATGATTTAGGAGCAATTGGATAATTAGACTTAGAAAAACTTCAAATCATTTGTGGAAATAACCACATATCCTAATTCTAGTAAAAGGATTTTTGGTTTGAGTGTTTGAAATTGCCATTAAGGTATCTAAACTATCTTGCACCAATAGTGAAAGTGGGGATCTCAATCCCTATTCATGAATAAATGTCAAGTTGGAAAGTGAGGAGATTCTCCTAGTATGGGTTTGTATCAGAATGCTACTATTGATTTTTTTGTTTGAAGAGGTACTCAAAAAACTGGGAATGTTTTACATGCCTTTTATGTAGTAGATTTAACTTTAGTAGGGTCCACTTACTATGACATTGCATGAAAGTGGGGATATCAATCCCTATTTTTGAATACATGTCATATTAAATTCAATGTCAAGTTACACAAGGCGGAGATTCTGTTAGTATGGGTTTGTACCCAATACTACTATTGATTTTTTGGTTTGAAGAGGTGCTCAAAAAAGTTGGTAATGGTGTACATGCCTTTTATGTATTAAGTTTAACTTTCATAGGATCCACATATTATGACATCACACAAATCCTTGTAGCATTGGAAGTGAGCAAAGGTCTAAAAGAATTGGTTGATATTAGAAGGGGATTTGATCTCTTTTGCATCACTCTATACTAAGGGTAGATTCCATGTAGGCTTGTACATTGCCACTAATATGGGAACCTTAATACATTATGTAATCACTTAAGTATTCAAAATAATTAGGCTTCAAGGAAGAATTCAAGACCGAGAGGCAAGGAGCTAGAAATAGTCAATGTCATGAGATCATGACTAGAAAAGAGGATTTATGGGTTCAAATTAATTTAGATTTTCTTCAAATAAGAACTATGGTTATAAAATGATTTGACCTCATTAGATAAGTCTATGATCCAATCCTTGTTGCAACCAATGAAAATAAGATAACAACTTAATTTTCGGTAAGACTTATTAATCTCATTCTATTAATATAACATTTTTTTTGAAAATTTTCATTTTTGGGAAATAAGGATCTGGTCAAATGACTATAATTGTTAAGTTATTTTCTAGCTAATCTATCTCATATAAAGTATCTCAACCCACCAAACCTCATACCTATACCTAGAATAACAGAGAGTTTGAGAGTTGGACAAGGACCAAAAGGGTTCCATTTCCAACCCTCTCACATATGGTACTTTAGATGAAAAGGGTACATAGGACTCCAACACTTTGGAACCAATCAAGTATAATTTAAGACCTAGAAGCAAAGGAAATATCCATTTTCCAAGAACAATGGAAAGGGTCTTAAATTGTTTTCAAGGGAAAATACCCAAATTCAATAAAAGGAAAAGTAAATTTTTATATATATAACTAAAAAAAGCATCCTTTGAAGTTAGGTATGGGAAACAACTATGCTTAATTAGGGTGCTTAAGTTAAATTCCCTAGTCAAGGGTTCCATATGTTTTTTTAACCCTCAATTGTAAAGGGTTGACTAACCCATTTAAGAAGTTGGTGATAAAGAGATTACTATGGGGTAGATCTCACATAAACGTATAAATGTAAATATAAACATAAATGTAAATGTAAACAATTAACATATAATGTTTAACATTTAACATTTTTAATCTTGGCCCTATTTAGAAATCAATCTAATTACTATTATTTATAAACACAAATATAAATTTAAAATATAGAGAGGTTTATGAACACTAAAATAATAGGTATGGTAAATAAATAAAAATATAAATAAACTCTACCTATGGTAAATAAATAAATCATCTTTTTATATTTAGTCCATAGACCTCTTTATATTTATGAAGACTCAAAAAAGAGATTTTATTTAGGTGAACCCTATGGGCCAAATACTATTTTAATACCATGGGCTAAATACGATGGGCCAAATACCATATTTATAAAAGATGTATGGTCAATTAATAAAAATATAAATAAACGAGATATAGGGGTAAATAGATAATATTTTTTTATATTTACTCCATAATTCATTTTATATTTATATAACACTAAAAAATGAGGCTTTATTTAGGTTTTGTAAGGTTGGTAAGACTCTTAGATTGTCAGGTATACATGTCCATTATTTACACCAGCACGGGGGAGTGTAGCACAAGATTCAAACCCAAGATCTCCGACGAGACTTCATTTCCACGATGGTCGGCACTTGAACTACCCCATGAGCACATGAATCAAATTATTATTAATACATATGCAAAAAAACATTATTAACCCTAATATTAATATTAATAAAAATAATGATGGCACATGGTAATGACCCATCTTATTGAGAACCAATGGTATTGACCCATGGTATTCACATGGAATCTAGCCTATTTAAGGGGGGAATTAAACCAGCATAGATCCATATTTACTTTCCATCTATATAGTGATATGCAAACTAGCATAGAGTGAAAAAGGATTTGAATAGATCAAGAGTGAAGATAGATCTATACAAGTTATCAACATCACTTTTGTGCTATGCTAAATGAGCTAGATCTAGATTGTATTCTCAATTTCTCACAAATATTCTGCATGAAAGAGTTAATATTTTTTACGTTTGGCTTTTACTAAACAAACAAAGCTGGAATATTTTATAGTTTAAATTGTGTCGAGTTATTCTATCCTCAATTTCCCACATATAGTATCCATGGAACATTTAATATTCTTTCAATTGGTTTTGTCTGCATGGAACATTTAATATTCTTTACAGTTGGCTTTTGCTAGGCAAACACAACTTGAATATTTTATAGTTTAAATTGTGTCGAGTTTGAATGTTCCAAATAATCGGTGTTTATTTGGATTCTATCCTCAATTTCCCACATATAGTATGCATGGAACATTCTATCCTCAATTTCCCACATATAGTATGCATGGAACATTTAATGTTCTTTACAGTTGGTTTTGTCTGCATGGAACATTTAATATTCTTTACAGTTGGCTTTTGCTAGGCAAATACAACATCAGTATTTTATGGTTTATATTCTGTATAGTTGGCTTTTATTAGACAAATACACCTTGAATATTTTATATGACAGATTTTTCTGGCATAGTTTATATTTTTTATAGTCGATTTTTATTAGACAAATACAATTTGAATAGTTTATATGACAAATAAATACTAGAGGGTTTTTTGTAAATCTAAGTAAATTTTTTTAAACTTCGTAATTTTAGGTGTTTTATGAAGTTTTTGATAGTGCAGAATCCATTTCCACCATCAAAAACATAATTCAAACACTACATCTATAAAATATTTTGATTCTATTCACACAGATTCTGGTCACTTTTAACATTCTCAACGAGACTACTCCATTTTTGTCAATGGTTTCCCATTTTCAATCACTAATTTACATCTCGTAGATATTTATAGAGGAGTTGTTTAGTTGGAGTTTGTGCAAGGGAAGAAAGAAATAACTTGGTTGAGAGTGATTAACAGGAACAGGTGCTCTCGCTGAGTCCTTAAATGGAAAGAAATATGGAAAGACCCGGTTCAGTACAGTGATGATGCAAGAGGGACAAATATGAGTTTGCCAATTCATGGAGAAGATGAACAGAGTGAAACAAATACTGCGGGAGGTGAAGCAGAAGCACAAGAAACTAGTGCACTGAATCCTGGAGAGCAGCACTCGCAATCGGGCGCAGCGGTATGGAAATGATGAACAGATCGCCGGCGCGAGGATTTGTAATTAACACACTCAATGACGAAGAGCGGCTGGCCCTAGCTGCAGCAACAGGGTTTGCAGTTGGCACATGCATGTTGGGAATTTATGAAAATTCCATAACAGAAAGACAACAAAAATGCTCTGTTTTTATACTCTGTTTTAACACAGAAAACTCAGAAAAATAGAAAAAAATCGTTCTCTGTCCTGGTGTTGCAGCAACGCAAAAAAAAATATTTTCTGAAAACTGAATTTCAACAGTGCACAGCAAAAGGGAAGTTGTATTCATGTATAATACTTCCTCTAACAGAGGGATTTCTACAAGGCTACTTTAAATACAGTTCAAAACTTAAAAAAACTTCATGCTGTAAACAGAAAATACATTACTGTGTCTGCACTGCTGTACATTACAGAAAACAAAATACTCTGTCTCCTCTGAAAAATCAACAGGTTGTTTTTCACTGCTGTGTCTGGACTCTGCATTGCTGTGACTGCACTCCTGTGCATTTACAAAACACTCTGTTTCTGGTCAGAACTAATGTTGCTGTAACACTCTGTTTCAGCTTAGAACGCTGTTGTAACACGTTGCTGTAACACGCTACTGTAACACTCTGTTTCTTCCTTGAAACATTTTACACTGCTGTGTATAAATTACATTCATACATTCACGCTGCTGCATACATAAAAAAAAAACTTCTGCACTGCTGTGCATTACAAAGAGATAGCTCTGTCTCTGTTCCAAAAAAAACTAACACACTGGTGTGTCTACATTACATTTTTCAGATTCAACAAAAAACTAAAACTTCACGCTTTTCCTTTTGCCGTAAAAACAAAACTGTACCTGTGAATTAAAATAAAATAAAATTAAAAATCCTACCTACATTTACCGACTACAGCAATAAATTACCATCATTCCGTGAGTGCCCACCATTCCGTAATAAATTGTTGTGTAATGGCTGATTCAGGAAAAGACTGGAGCTGCGGCTGTTTAATGGCAATTTCATCAATGTAGAGGTATGGCTGTTGATTCATCAGTACAGGAGTATGGCAAAGGACAAGCCCTGCAGTTGAAAATAATATTTCAACACTCCCCTTTAGTTTCAACTGTTGGGTTATCAGTCATACCCAAACATTTCCTCAAAAATTCAAAAACTTTTCTGTCCCAAAGGCTTGGTTAGAATGTCTGCAACCTGCTCTTGAGTTTTGCAATGTACTAAGACAATTTCTCCATTATTTACCAACTCTCTGATATAATGAAACCTTGTGTCAATGTGTTTCGTTCTCTTATGAAACACAAAATTTTTGGATAATGCAATAGCAGAACCGTTGTCACAATAAATCACAGTTCCTTTTACCTGCTCTTGGCCTAAGCTCCTTAACATCCTTCTCATCCAAATTGCTTGACATGCTGCTGGTATAGCTGCCACGTACTCTGCTTCTGCTGTAGACAATGCCACAATTGGTTGTTTCTTGGAAGCCCATGAAATGGCTCCTGAACCCATATGAAAAACATAACCGGAAGTTCTTTTCCGATCATCTACACTTCCAGCCCAATCACTATCAGTGTATCCAACTAAATTTGAACATTCTGAAGTAGTATATAAAATTCCAAACCTTTTGGTACCTTTGACATACCTCATAATTCTTTTTGCTGCCTGCCAATGTGCTTCCTTTGGCCTCTCCATGAATCTGGAAATTAAACTAACAGCAAACATAATGTCAGGCCTGGTAGCTGTTAAATACATAAGGCTGCCAACAATACTCTTGTACAAACTAGGATCAAAATCCTTGCTGCTATCCTCTCTGCTGAGTTTTAATCCCATTACTGTGGGAGTGATTGCTGCTTTACATTCTTCCATGTTAAATCTGCCCAACACTTGATTTACATATCTAGCTTGTGAAATAAAGATTCCTTTTTCATTTTGATCTACTTCTATGCCTAAGAAGTATCTCAAGAAACCCATGTCAGTCATTTCAAATTCCTCGTTCATGACTGATTTAAAATTCTCAATGAGCTGATCATCATTACCTGTGAAAATAACATCATCAACATATAAGACAACAATTGAAATTTTACCATCCTTTTCTTTGATGTAGACGGTGGGTTCTCCTTCACACTTGTCAAATTCATTATCCAATAGATAGGAACCTATCCTGCTGTACCATGCTCTTGGCGCTTGCTTCAGCCCATAAAGAGCCTTCTTCAATCTGCACACTTTGTGCTCTTCATCTTTCTTCTCATAGCCTAGATGTTGTTCAATGTAAACCTCTTCCTTTAACACTCCATTTAGGAATGCTGACTTCACGTCCATTTGGTAAACTTTCCACTTGTTTTGAGCTGCTATGGACAACACTGCTCTCACGGTTTCCATTCTTGCAACTGGTGCGAAAGTCTCCTCATAATCTCTCCCATACTGCTGCTTGTACCCTTTGACAACCAGCCTTGCCTTGTGTCTTTGTATTTTACCTTCAGCATTGCTCTTGGTCTTGTAAACCCATTTCACTCCAATGACTTCTTTGCCTTTTGGTAGCTCAACCAAATCCCATGTTTTGTTTCTCTCTATGGCATTCATCTCCTCATCCATAGCTTCTATCCATTTCTTATCTTTAATTACATCTTCGAAATGAATAGGGTCTTCAACATGACAGTATAAAGCAAATAAAGAATTCATACCTTCATTTGCTGCTTCTTGTTCATAAATTTCATTTAAATTTCGGAACTTCTTACCTCTTTCATTTGGTGTATAAGTGCTTGAAGAAGCACTTGAATTTCCTCCTTGTGGTGTGCTTGAAGAAGCACTTTCATTTCTTCTCAAGGGTGTCTCTTGCTATCCTTGTGTTGGCGCTGCTGTTTGCGGTGTTTCAGCTATTTCCTCATCATCATCATCATGAGACAAACAGTTTTTAACATTAATTGTTTTCTCTATGCTTCCATCCCAAGCTTCCTCCTCAATGAATTGAACATCTCTGCTGACAAAAACTTTCTTGGTAGATGGGATATACAACCTGTAAGCTTTGGATTCCTCACTGTATCCAATGAAGATACATTTCTCCCCTTTGCTGTCCAACTTCCTCCTTAGTTGATCTGGTATGTGTGCATAGGCTACACATCCAAAAACTTTCAAGTGGGTGACACCTTGCTTTTTCCCACTCCATGCTTCTTCCGACACTTTGTTCAACACTGCTTTTGTAGGACACCTGTTCAAAATATACACTGCACAATTTACAGCTTCAGCCCAATAATCATTTGGCAAATGCTTTGCCTTCAGCATGCTCCTTGCCATATCCATGATGGTCCTATTCTTCCTTTCAGCAACTCCATTTTGTTGTGGGGTGTACCTAGCTGTAAACTGTTTGTGAATTCCATTTTCTCTAAAAAATCGTAGGAATTCCTTGGAGATATACTCACCTCCTCTGTCAGTTCTCAAAACTTTTATATGCAGCCCACTTTGGTTCTCCACAAGTGCTTTGAAATTTCGAAATTTCTCAAATACTTCACTTTTGTTCTTAAGGAAATATACCCAAGTTTTTCTTGTAAAGTCATCAATAAATGTTAGAAAATATTGGCTGCCTGCTAATGATGGAGCTTGCATTGGTCCACATAAATCTGAGTGGATGATCTCTAAGGGTGCCTTTGCCCTTATGCTTTTACCTGATGGAAAACTTTCTCTATGTTGCTTCCCCAAAATGCAACCTTCACAAAGGCTGTCTGGTTTCTCTATCAATGGTAATCCTCTTACCATTCCTTTTCTGCTTAACAAGTTTAGACCTCCAAAATTGAGATGTCCAAATCTCAAGTGCCACAACCAATTTTCATCCTTTGGCATGCTTTGGAAAGCCTCTTGTGTCACTGCTGCAATTTCTTCTTTATTTTTCAAATCTGCTCTTATTCTAAGAGGGAACATTTTGTTCCTTGTCATCTTCACTTCAGCAATGCATCGCTTGCTGGGTGCTCTGTCCATAATGGTGCATACATCATTCTTAAAGAAAACATTGTACCCCTTATGGACAAGCTGTCCAATACTCAAGAGGTTACACCTCATTCCAGGGACATAGTAGACATCTTCTATGGTTTTCTTTTCTCCTTGCTTTGTAAATATTTTAACTTCTCCTTTTCCCATAACAGAAATTTTGCTATCAGTTCCTAGTGTGACTTCTGATTTCACATTTTTATCTAGGGCAGAAAAGAAGGCTATGTTTCCTGTCATATGGTTGCTGCAACCTGAGTCTAAAAACCATATGTCTTCACTATTTGTTTTATCCATATTACAAGCTAACAGTACATTATTTTGGCTGATATTTTCACTAGTAATGTTTGCATTAGATCTATTGATCATATCATGTTGTTTCTTCTTACATTCACTGGCATAGTGCCCATATTTTTTACAATAATAACATTGGACATTGGATTTTTCATACCTTTGTCCTTGAGCATGATGTTTTCCTCTTTGCTGGTTGTTGCCTTGACCTTGGTTCTGATTTGGATTGCTGCCTCTTCCTTGAGCATTTGCTGGGATGTTCGTTCCACCTCTGTTTTGACTTCTGCCTCTTCCTCTCTTGTTTCCTCTGCCTTGACCTCTTCCTCTTCCAAAAGACATATGGGTCTTGAAGGCTTGCTCTAGAGATGAGTTTTCATTCCTACTCAACCTCTGCTCATGTGTTATCAGTGATGCATGTAGGTCATCAACTGAAAAGTTTGAGAGATCCTTTGTCTCTTCAATGGTGGTGACAATCGCATCAAACTTTGAGGGTAAGACCCTCAATATTTTCTCCACAATCCTCCTTTCTTCAATGGTTTCTCCATGAGTCCTCATCTGTGTGATCAGACCAATCACATGTGTGAAGAATGAGTCAATGTTGTCTGACTCCTTCATATTCAGATTCTCTGGACGTCTTAGCTGCTGCTATTCTTGGAAATACACTCTGGTCCACTGCTTGATACAACAATACAATGGCTTTTGCATTCTTCTTCCTATTGCTCTTCAGCAGATCTCTCTCTGCCTGAGTTAAGTTGTTAAATTGATTTTCATCTGCTAGTTCTGCAAACCCAGATTCAACTAATTCCCAAAAATCTTGAGAGATAAACACGGCTCTCATGGTTATGGCCCAATAGTCATAGTTTTTCCCATTAAACTGTGGGAGTTGGGTGTTAAACATACCCATACTAGTGCTGGTGCTAGCCATTCTTTCAATACTTGAATGTGTAAAAAAAATTCACTGACTCTCTTCACTCTGCTGGTGAAGTTGCTACCATAATAAACCCTTCCTTCAGCTTCTTTGACAATTCAAAGAGCCTGGACTAGCTCTGATACCATGTTGGGAATTTATGAAAATTCCATAATAGACAGACAACAAAAATGCTTTGTTTTTATACTCTGTTTTAACACAGAAAACTTAGAAAAACAGAAAAAAATCGTTCTCTGTCCTGGTGTTGCAGCAACGTAGTTTGGTGTTGCAGCAATGCTATAACTGGTGTTGCAGCAACGCAAAAAAAAATATTTTCTGAAAACTGAATTTCAACAGTGCACAACAAAAGGGAAGTTGTATTCATGTATAATACTTCCTCTAACAGAGGGATTTCTACAAGGCTACTTTAAAGACAGTTCAAAACTTAAAAAAACTTCATGCTGTAAACAGAAAATACATCACTGTGTCTGCACTGCTGTACATTACAGAAAATAAAATACTCTGTCTCCTCTGAAAAATCAACAGGTTGTTTTTCACTGCTGTGTCTGCACTCTGCATTGATGTGACTGCACTCCTGTGCATTTACAAAACACTCTGTTTCTGGTCAGAACTAATGTTGATGTAACACCCCGTTTCAGCTCAGAACGCTGCTATAACACGTTGCTGTAACACGTTGTTGTAACACTCTATTTCTTCCTTGAAACATTTTACACTGCTGTGTATAAATTACATTCATACATTCACGCTGCTGCATACATAAAAAAAACTTCTGCACTGATGTGCATTACAAAGAGAGAGCTCTGTCTCTATTCCAAAAAAAACTAACACACTGCTGTGTCTACATTACATTTTTCAAATTCAACAAAAAACTAAAACTTCACGCTTTTCCTTTTGCCGTAAAAACAAAACTGTACCTGTGAATTAAAATAAAATAAAATTAAAAATCCTACCTACATTTACCGAATACAGCAATAAATTACCATCATTCCGTGAGTGACCACCATTCCGTAATAAATTGCTGTGTAATGGCTGATTCAGGAAAAGACTGGAGCTGCGGCTGTTTAATGGCAGTTTCATCAATGTAGAGGTATGGCTGTTGATTCATCGGTACAGGAGTATGGCAAAGGACAAGCCCTGCAGTTGAAAATAATATTTCAACAACACAATGATGGAATCTTGGCACAGGAAGCTGCAGAGCAACGATCGGGAATTGTTGCTATCAATAGTTGAGAGGGGTATGGCCAGTTATTTAACTTGGTTGATATGCGGCATGACCAAATGAAGGGATGCCTCCGATCAGCCAAATTACATAACTGGGCATATGGCTCTCGATTATTCAAAGACCAACTCCGGATGGTTGTCGGTCAACTTGCTCTGCCAAGATTCCATCCTTGCCTGCGCCGACTAAAAACCCTGTTACTGCAGTTAGGGTCGACTGCTCTTCATCATTGAGTGTCCCAATTCTAGATCCTGGCACCCTAGATTGCACCTCTGCAACCTTTTCATCATTCCTCATACCAATTCCAAATACGGGTGCACCAGATTGCCACTGCTGCCCTCCACCATTCTTGTGCTTTTGCTTCACCTCTGACAATATTTGTTTCACTCTGTTTATCTTCACCCTGAATTGGAAAGTTGACATGCGTCCCCCTTACACCATCACTGTACCGAACGCGTACTTCCATTTTCCTGCTAATGGAAACTGTTGTTCCTTTCTCTCACTGTACCGAACGCGTACTTCGATTTTCCTGCTAATGGAAAATGTTGTTCCTTTCTCCCCTTCTGTGACTGTGTGTGCAAACTCCAACTTTACAACCAAGAAATAATGTTCCATGCAATCAAAACTATATCTTATAAATATATAAAAACTGCTTATAGCTGCAGCAACATGGTTTGCAGGCAATGATGGAATCTTGCGAGAGTGGCCGTATGACCGTTTATTTAATTTGGATGAACTGAGATGTTGGGATCCAATTGCGATAACAGATGATGAAGATGAAATAAGTTAAGAAGAGCGAGCGATTCATCCACGAATTCTTGAAGGGGAGACAGATGAGGAAGATGATGAATTAATTGAAATGATGTTGGAATATATGTGTGATAGTGTTGAAATAGATGAAGTTAGGGATGAAGAAGAAGCAGAGAAGCCAACATGCGATATTTGCATAGAAGGTTTGCATTTTGTTGAGGAAGATGGCAATGAAAATGGCGACGGAAATCGTACTCTGCATCGTTTACCATGTTCCCACGTTTTTCACTCTGACTGCATTTCAAAATGGTTGTGCAGATCGCTCACTTGTCCGCTTTGTCGAACTGAAATTCGGTCGCCATAGCTACAGTCGGTAATCAGGTATGATTATGGATTTTATGTAATTATGGGTTTACTGGTTCTGCACCATAATTTTTCATTAAAAACTTTCAATTATCTATGCATTTCTAGGTTTGATTAATCATTCATTAATGAAATTTCGGTTTATTTAGTTATATCCTTAGCCTCTTCAAATAGAAAACACAAAAATGATTCGAAGTTGGAGAATAACTATTCCTATTCCTTAGATCTACAAAAAAATGTTGTTATTTGTAGATTTAACGACTTTTGGCCTAGAACTGATGCACTATACCAATGGATCCACACGGTCTGGACAAAAAACGGCCAAATACATCTATGCTCTAAGGGCTTCTTCATAGTAATTTTCCACTTAGAAGAAGAAAAGGAAAAAATCCTCAATCAAGGGCCATGGTTCTCGGGTAGTGCTAGACTTTTTGTTACCCCATGGTTCCCGGAGTTTGATGCCAACACTATGGTGGTATCAAGGATGCCAGTATGGGTCAGGCTGCATAACCTCCCGATACATTTTTGGCACTCCAAGGCCTTAATAGTTATTGGGAATGCCCTTGGGAAAATATTAAAGATTGATACAGAGAGACATATAAAGGGAATCTTCACTTTTGCTAGAATATGTGGTGAGGTAGATCTCAACCAAGGATTACCTGAAAGCATCATTTTGAACTTCAACAACTCACAGTGGAAACAATCCTTGGACTATGAGAATACCACATTCAGATGCAGGGGATGTCAACAAACAGGCGACCTGTACAATGCATGCAAAAGCCCCAACAAGAGCAAGACACAACAAAGGAAGTCCAAAGGATGGCAGAATATAGATGAGGTCATAAAGAAGAGAGTTCCGGAAAAGAAAGCCCCTCCGGTATCAGGAGATGAAGAATCAGAAGCAGAAGAGGATGATACCATCATAGAGGAAGCTGAAACAGGGAATCAAAAGGAAAACATATCAGACAACAAGGCCCCACAGTTTCATCCAAATCAGGTAGAGATGACAAATGATGACCAGAACATGGGAGGGATAAAGCGGCACCACCAATCAGACACATCAGTTTCAGACAAGGAAATAGGCCCGCAGAAAGCTGAAACACAGTTAGTCATAGCCTCGATCGAGCCCACCCAAGGAGAGTGGCGCAAGGTCAAAAAGAAAAAAGGAAGAAAAACTTGAAGCGTGAGCATTACTCACATAAGTATATTCAGTTTTTCTTGCTTTCATTACTACCCCCCCTCTTCCTCTAATTTCTTCTCATCATTTTTTTCACATTAGTCATGTAACGTTGCGTCGGGTGCCATGGCACTGGAGCCCATTGGGCAGCTTATGGATTTCATCATGCATCTGCAATTGTAACTTTTCATTTTTTAATAAAAGGTTACAGATTTTTCCACTGGAAAAAAAACTATTCCTATTCCTTTTACTGGAATATTCCTTTTCACTCTTATATAAGAAAGAGGCTATGGACATAACTAAATTTCATTAATGATAATGATGAATCAAACATAGAAATGCATATATAATTGAGCTTTTTTAATGAAAAATTATGTTGCAGAACTAGTAAATCCTTCCTACCATAAAAGACATGTAGGTAAAACTAGTAAATCCATAATGTCATAAAATGTCATGAAACAATGAGGCCTGGTTACCACTGGGTGTAGACTATACCGGCGGAAGTTCTATTCGACAAAGGGGACGTGAAAGATATGCAAAACCAATTTGAAATACAGTCAGAGTGAAACACATGGGAACATGGTAAACGATGTAGAGTATGATTTCCATCGCCATTTTCATTGCCATCTTCCTCGACAAAATGGAAACCTTCTATGCAAATAGCGCATCTTGGTTTCTCTAATTCTTCTTCATGGGTAACTTCATCTATTTCAACACGATCACACGTATATTCCAACATCATTTCAATTAAGTCATCATCTTCCTCATCGGTCTCCTCTTCAAGAAATCGTGGATGAATTGCTCACTCTTCTTCACTTATTTCATCTTCATCATTTGTTATCACACTTGGATCCCAACGCCTCAGTTCATCTAAATAAAATAAGCGGTCATACGTCCGCTCTCGCAAGATTCCATCATTGCCTGCAAACCCTGTTGGACGCAACCTAAATCAAGCCTGTCACATGAGTGATGGTGATATTAATGGAAAATGAGGATTTTGAAATGGGTAAAACCCTACCTTCAATTCAATTCAATTTACTTACAAAAATATGTTTTCCTGGTGATCATCTTTATCATCTGTTATCACACTTGGATCCCAACGCCTCAGTTCATCATTTTTTAGTATTCATAACTAGCAATTGCACCATATGTTGCAAAGTAAACCTGATAAGGCAGTAGTAGCATATGACAAAAAGACAACTTACTCCTCTCCTAGAAATATTATGATTATTGTTAGAGCTTGATTTGCTATTTTCTTGGGCAGTTTGAGCTTCTTAATTTGAGTTAGATAAGCGAAAAGGCTAGAGAGAAAAATAAAAAAGGTCATGACTTTTGACCACTTTACACTAATAAAAAACTTGATCTAAAGTAGAATAAACATTTTTGTTGTAGTAATCATCTCAACCATTTTCTTAGATCCCTAATAGATGAAGGTGTAGTCTCTTCTCCATTTTTTATTTCAAAGGCACAAATTTCTATTCTTATAGGAACAAGCATGATCTTCAAGCTTGGGCTTCTGTGGGCGTATGGAACTACTCGTTGGATGTTGATATGGCTACTTTCAAGCCTTGGAAGATGTTCCTCTTGTTTTTCATGACTATTGAGAAAAAGACACTTTAAGATTGCAACAATTTGATGCAAAACTCTTTTGCAAGGGCCATTTTTTAAAAACAAACACTAAAATGGTACATCAATAAACTTTGTGGCATGTTGTTCCATTCTTTGGCATTGCAGTCCGTGTATTAAGAGGCATTTGGAATGGTTGTACTTAAAAAGGATGTGCAAGAACGATGAAACTCTGAGTATTATCAGATATACTTACTATTAATGATTTTAATTTTAATGCCTACCAAAATGATTTTGTATAAAATTTATAATTATTAACAAATTAATTAAATTTGGGATTTATGAAAAATAATGATTTTACATTTTACATCATGCCTATATTCATCATGAAACACTTGGATTTTTCAATTTCCTAGAAAATAGGGAATGCCATCATGCTTATATCTACTCCAAATACATCATCAAATATTGGAAATTTAGGGGAATGGCATTAGGGGAATGGCATTATGTTTTTTAAGAGTTTAGGTTTAGTTTTTTTTATAGTTTTTATGTTGATTTTAGGTGGAATTAGTTTTAATGTCGGATAGGAAAATAATCTGACCAATTGTAAAATGCTTTTATATAATTGTGTGAAATTTTTTCTAATCTAGATACCAATGAGCTAGTTCTCACTTTTAACATATCGTTATATTAATAAAAGACTTCAAAGTTTTTACCAAAAAATTAGAAGTATCTTCAACACAATGCTGGTTGAACAATAAATATATTTAAAAACAAAGCATATTCAAAGCAATATTATGCAATTTTAGTCTTTTTAAAAAATTGAAATAAGTCATATTTTTCTAAAACACAAAAAGTAATATATATAATTTTTTTTTACCTGAAAAAAACATTCACAAATTAACTAGAAATTTCATAAACATAATAAGTCATTGAAACATCTTATTAACCTATTTAAAATATTATGGTATTTTGGTTTCTAAAATGCTTTTACATGTATTTAGTGCTAAATTATACAGTGCCATGTATGCTATGGCTAATAAGTTCATAGTTAATATTCTAACTTCGAAGTCAACAAGTTAATATTCTAACTTCAAAGTCAACAATCTTTGTCTGCGTTTCCATTGATGTATTGTAGTATTAGTGTTGATATTCTTATCATGTTTCGACTAAAATTAACCAGAAATTTTACCATGTAGAAATCACCCTTGAAACCGGGGTGTTGCCAATCTAATCACTCACCCTATTGAAGTTACAAGAACAGATGATGCTTATTGTTATAGATTTCCATGGTTTCTTTGGACCTTTCATTCTGGCTAGCAGAGCTTTTGGAAATATCTTTCTTGGAATTGTATGCTTTTCATTTGACATTTCCTTTTTAAGGAGTCGTTTATTAAAATAAGGATATTACCTGAATATGTAGTATATTTTAATTTACAAATATGATGCAAGAGCTAAGGGAGGTCATTGCTAGAGTGTTTGTGTTTGCAAACATAATAAGTTTCAGTTAGTTTTTTTTTTTTTAATTTCTAGTGACGACATTTAGGACCTTATGTTAAGTTTGAGGTCGTCTCAGCCCACTATTTGTTTTTGTTTACGTTCTTTTTATTTTTGTTTAAAAGTTAATGTTTGAATATAGTTAAGAAGTAACAGTTATCAAAGAATAACTAAATGTAACTTATACAAAAAAAAGAGGAAACAACTACTGTAATCATCATCATAGTACTAAATAGAAACAAACGTGAAATCATTCTGAAGAAAAACAAGAAAGTCTAAATCCATATATTGCAGCCTAAGTATTTTCTTCCTAACTTAACAAAGATCATTTATCCATTTTATAATTAAGAGAGAGAATGAATAACTAACTTAGGAGCAAAAAAAGTATGCGCATAAGTTTAGCAAGACAACTGTTAGACTCTCTCATAAAACAATAATAAATCCATTAATTAATTAATTAATTAAATATTCCAAGTTAGCAATTTGTGCCTAACTTTTGGGTTGTTCCTCTAAGATAGGAGTTAGTTTAGGTAACTCCTATATTGGTGTGTCTGGTGAGAAATTATCTCAACCAAAGGAGAAATTATCTAAACCAAAGGCGTCTAAGATAGCACGCACTATCTTGAGAACACTGTCTCTCATCTATTTATTTGTAACACTATATTCAATTATTGATGTAAGAATGAGAGTGAGAGAATACATGAGGCTTCAGCCTTTTTCCGTCAATATTGTGTCTCTGGTTTTATATGTGATTTATATATTTTTCTGAGGTAATGTCATTTTCATCATGTGGTATCAGAGCTGTAGAGTCAGAGGCCTGTGTGTTGTCTTGTGATAAAATTCCCAGAGCTGAGATGCGCTTGCGTTCAAGCGCTGTTTGCTCTGCGTTCTGGACATCGTATTCTCCATTTTTTTAAAATTGCTGCCAGTGAGTACATTTGAGGGACTGTGTATCTGCATAAGCCCAGTAAACTGATATTGCAGAGGGTAGAGTCAGTGTAAAGACATACATCGTTGCTGCTGTCCATTGATCTATGTGTTCCAAAACACTGTTCAGTTACAGCTCAATTCAGATTGACCAGTAGAGGAATTGAAATTGCAGGTGTATAATTTCGTGACTTGGATGGTCTATCTCCCACTAGCAATGTGTGGTAGCCCGCTGGCAGTACCTGATAAGCTGCATTGTTGACTACGCCCAGTGCTCTGAACCTTCACGAACACCCTCTTGAATGCTATCAACCGCTTTTCTGGAGCTCCGCTAAGGCCTGAAGGAGGAACGGAGTATACCTGAACAACATCACTATGGAAGTATCTATCTTACCTGTGTTATTCACTTCAATATCTATCTTTATATTCAATCCCTCACATGTTTCTACGTAATCTTCCACGCGAATCGACTCGCAGGGAAATGAAACTAGATCCACAGCTTGAAACAGAGAGTAGCATTTCTGATTCTTAGCCAATGGAACTTTCAGTATTGCTTTCGGTGATTGAGACTTTATCTGATATGTAAAATTCGTGTAACTTCCCATTTCAGCTGCATCATTATTTAACTTCACTGAATGTATCAACCAATGATTCGTGTAAGTTCCAGGCATTATCTGTGCTGCAAACTGAGTTTTCAGCAAACCCAGATGTTAGAGTCGGCCTGACACTCTTTGTTTTATCACCATTCATCAATGCTGGAGGGTGAACAACATGAAAATTAAACCAGCTGGTAAAGCCACGGACAGAAGGGAGTCACATTCCTTGACGGAGTGAGTGTTGAGTGCTTGGGTTGTAAATGTCTGCACCAAGATTTCATGTGGAGCCGAGTTAGTTACAGATGCTGAGATTTGTCGCGTAGCAGGTAGAAATACTGTTGGGAGTCGAGCTCCATAATACATGCGAATTCCGTTAGGATTGAGCCATCCTTCCAGGAGCAAATCAAATTATTAATTGCGGAGTTGAACCCTCAAACTGTTGTCAATTCAAAGATGCGCTACGAATCGTCCTTCTCATTGCAACACGTCCAAATGGAGTAATCGTTTTAAAGGTTTTACGCTTGGGAAATTGGGCATTTCCAAAACGTGAGTTTACAACCTTTTACTTGTATTTTTCTTAAGCCTGATGCATAAAAACGAATGAGTGGTGTAATATGAAATGGAGATAAAAACGAATGAGTGGTGTAATGTGAAGTGGAGATTTTATTATGTTTGAGTGGGCATAAGTTAGTTAAAGTGTGTTTTGGAGAGATAAGGAGTGGAAAATATTTTTTTAATTTTTGTAATGAGGTATGCCATTTAAAGTGTAAATTTTTTTGAAGTTCTTTTGGGAGATATAAGGAGTGACATAAGAAAGAAGATGAGTGGATAAGGTGTGACTTTAAATTTGTTGTTTTTTGGAGTGATAAGTTGAATTTGGAGAGGCTTGAAGTGATTTTATGGAGCGATAAGGTGAATTTTGTTTTGTAATATTTTGGAGTGATAAGTGTTTTGTAATGTTGGAGAGATAAGGAGTATATTTTGTGTTTTTGAAGTAAGAAGTGATTTTGTATTTGGAGTGATAAGGGAAAGTTGTTGTTATTCAAAGTATTGTTTTACTTTGAGAGGGATCGTGTCACTATCCATTCAGATTTTGAAGGCGAGTTGTTTCAAAGGGTTGTCAGCTTGGAATTATCATTGCTTCAGATGTACTCAGTGATTAATAAAGATATCATATTTTTTGTGGTGATTGTGTCCTAGATCCGCCCGAAATTGAATAAGGGGATCTTAGGTACACCATGTGATGGCATGTGTTTTATGGCTTCATGTTGTTGATTATTATTTGTGTCTAGTTGTGACACCTAAATGATCGCATTTACCACACACATAAAGTTCAAATCAAGCAAGCACAACACTTGTAAAAGAATAGCGTCAAGGAAGGACAATTGAACTCAACACTTGCATCTGTGCAAATACAACTCATAATCCTAGATTGTCAACATCAGCATTCTACATCAACAAGCAAATTCACTTAATCAAGTTAAAGCATTTCAAAGCAAAGTCTACATCGACATTCTTGCAAACAAATTTAAGAACTTGTAAATCAAATTCCAATCACATTGAATTGTAAAGGGTGCATTCTCGGTTGAAACCGACACCCAAGTCTTGAATTGAGTCATTGTAGTGAATCATTGAAATCATTGTAAGCTTTTTTGGGTGCATTTTCGACAGTGTTCGACACCCTTCCTTTAAAGCACAATCAAGTGAGTCCATGAGTTTTAACTCCTTGAAACAACCATCACAGCAACCACAACAAGTTCAACTCTAACACCAATCAAGCAAGTTGAGATCAACAAATCAAGCGAGCGTGCCAGTCAAGTCCCATAGCAAGCGAGCCTGTCATTCAAGTAAAGTGAAACAGTTCAAAGCACGACATCTACGACAAGAGAGCCTGACTTCAAGTGAGCAAGTTCAGATGGCGCAGCATATTCAGTTGTTAAACATTCTTCACAATTTGATCATCTCGGTGATGAAGACATGGTGCACGTCAGCAAAGAAACTCTTGCTGATATTTCACGGCATCTACAACAAACGCATGAAACCATTGAGTTTCTTGAACTTGAGTCCCAACTTCAAAGGAATGAATTGCAAGAAAAGGGTGATACTTTCAAGTCTTTGAATCATCTAGATGATAAGTCATTCATCCCAACAACTTCAAGTGTCGAAGTTGTTCATGATCAAAATCAAATTTCTTCCAAACCCATCATCAAGCCCTGGGAAGAAATTCAAAATAACAAGAATAGACGTGGCTTAGGATATGTCCTTGATGACACCAACTTACAAATCCCAGATTATTCCAAGCCAATTAAGTTTGTGAGTGCAGGATTTCTTGAACCACTCACCTCAGCAGGTTCTACGAAAGTGGCCGACAAACAGAATTGCACGCAACCTAAAGTTGAAGTCCAATCAAAGTGCTCTCATTGTCAACGAGCCGGTCATTTGGAAGATCAGTGCTTTGATCTCCATCCGTGTTGCCATTGTGGCAAGCCCAATCATTCCTCAGCAAAATGTCGCAACCACCAAAAATCAGGCAGATTGAAGATACATTATGACTGGATTGATCCTTGGGAATGGTCATCCACAGTCAAACGGTTGTCTCAGTTCTACAACCGACTACAATCTTACTTAGTGCAGCCGGTAGTGAACAGATGATGGTACTCTCATGCAGTTGAATGCAGGAGTACAACAGTGAAACTCTCCTACACCTGAAGGGGGGGAGTTCAAATATATTTTGGAGCAGATTGTCTCTCCTTTCAGCTGACAAAGGGGGGAAATGTCAATGAAATTGACAAGTGGTTGTCAGACTGAAATTCTCGACAACATCAGCGAAGTAGCCAGTGGGCATCTTCATCAGCCAATGGGCATTTGTCATCAACAGTGAGCATCAGCAAATTCGCTAGTGGGCGATCGACAGCCAAGCAACAGTGAGCAACTTTCATCATAGCAAAAGCAACATTGAGTTGTTTTTCGACATCTTCAGCCAGTGGGCAATCATCATCAAATTGTGTCAGTGGACACCGGATGCTGTTTTCAAGCAAAGGACAGTTGGATCCTTTTGTGGCTTGGCACATGATGGAGTTGTCAAGCGTCCTTCAGAGATGAATCAAGCATGCAGCTGATTCATGTTCTCTTCAGATTTGAGTTTTTTCCAGCATCCAGTTTTTGGCGGTTTTTTCAGGCAATGTTTTTGAGGATCAACATGAGAACTTGGAAGATGGTTCTCGTTCTTATTTTTGGATTTATCATTGAGGGGGGGAATGTTAGACTCTCTCATAAAACAATAATAAATCCATTAATTAATTAATTAATTAAATATTCCAAGTTAGCAATTTGTGCCTAACTCTTGGGTTGTTCCTCTAAGATAGGAGTTAGTTTAGGTAACTCCTATATTGGTGTGTCTGGTGAGAAATTATCTCAACCAAAGGAGAAATTATCTAAACCAAAGGCGTCTAAGATAGCACGCACTATCTTGAGAACACTGTCTCTCATCTATTTATTTGTAACACTATATTCAATTATTGATGTAAGAATGAGAGTGAGAGAATACATGAGGCTTCAGCCTTTTTCCGTCAATATTGTGTCTCTGGTTTTTATATGTGATTTATATATTTTTCTGAGGTAATGTCATTTTCATCAACAACTGAGTGAGCTTACAGAAGAATCAAGTAAATCATTTTCAACGGAATATACAAATCCGTTGAGGTACCAATATAACTCATAACCTTTCCCTTTACTATTTAATTATCAAAAAGAAATCAATGCATATATATATATATATATATATATATATATATATATATATATATATATATATATATATATATATCGAATACCTATAGTCCAAGATACAGCTGCCCAAAAATATGACTAAGTTACAGAATAGAGGTCTTGTACAACAGTGCCAAACAAAACTTCGAGTTTCACATAGGACCAACATGAGCACAGTCTCCTAAAAACATAAATACATTCGGAAATACAACAACAACCTGGAGACATAAATTATAGGCTACCAAGGGAGGCCAAAGCCACTGCCCTCGAAAATAGACCAAGCAAGAAGCATAAGCCTTCAAACAAATCGACAAAGAAACAACAAGGTGTGAACCTACCCAGTACTCGCGTAGGTTTCAGGGCACACGACCAGCCAACAGTGAGCCCAACTCCATTTCACATCATGGACACCAAAAAAAAGCCATTAGCAATCAAGAGACAGAGTCATGAAACAAGAAAACCGGAGATAGAGCCAAGGGTTAGGGAGGGTTCACTTACTAGAGCCGAGTTTTGATAATGGAGGAAGGAAGTCGCGAGCTAAGGCCATAGTCACAGAGTGCCCACTGCTCACCAGGAGCAAGAATAGTCAACGATAGTCGAAAATGAGGTAGAATTTTAAAACATGGAGGGAGAGAGCATATCTCTGTTTAGATCCTCCTGGAATAACACTGAGAGTTGAGTTTCCCAACAAAGAGGTGGACATTTGGAAACTAGTAGCATAATCGAAACGAGAGAACAACAAGGACCTAAGACCATAACCACAGCCGAATAAACAGAAACCCATGACTTAGACTAGGGGTCCTAAAACTTCAAAACGGGGTGCAGAACAGAGGACATTAATGAGTGTGTAAGAAAAACCCTAAGGTGCAGTGGCCTGAGATAGAGTGGAAACACTCACCTCGTTCATGCAACAGAAGACTTGCGCAATAGAGGAATGAGGCGAGTTAGGGTTTCTTGGGTACAATAAGAGGCGGGAGGATCGAGCCCCAAGACTAGGACAATTGTTCTCAAATCTATCAAATCATAGTATCGTGCCTTAAAACCACACATCGAAACAAATCATCCACAAAATCCAAATAAATAATATGCCATAGGTAATCAAGGTAGGGTCCCATCATTTTTCGGTATCAAAGCAAGTTGGATTAATTTGTTTCCATTTTATATAATGGAAGTGAGAAGAAGAGTCCAAGGAGGTGCTATTCGAAGAGTAGTAGATGGAGGATTGAGTGAAGAGATTAGGATCGTGAATTCCCAATTTGCAACAATGGAAGCAGGAAGAAGAAGAGATCTGGACGCAAGAGATGGCAGTGGGGAAGAAGCTAGAGTTACGACGGATGGATCAGATGAGGAAGGACCTAAAATCAGATTTTTAAGGTTAGTTTTATTGGCTAGAAGTAAAAAAAAGCCTAAGATTTCAAACTATGATGGAAGTTTGTCCACATAAGTGCTATTGGATTGGATCAGTGAGTTAGACAAATACTTTGAGTGTGAGGAAATCACCAAAGATAGAAAAGTTAAATTCGCTACCACTAAGTTGAAAGGACATACGGCTTTATGGTGGGATAGTTTCCAAGCAAAGGGGATAAGATTAAATAAGTCACCCATTAAAAAGTGGTCCATAATGGTCACCAAAATGACGGGTAAGTTTTTTCCCAAAGATTACCACATTTCTCTATATTGGCAGATGTAGAATTTGAAACAGAGGGGAATGATGGTGAAAGAATATACCAAAGAATTTTATTGGGTGAATATGAGGGTAGGTTACATTGAAGACACCCCAGAAAAAGACAAAAAGGTTTGTGAATGGCCTAAGGCTAGAGATATTAGACGAGATAAGTATTTTTTCTCCAAAAACCATAGAGGAAGGATACCAAAGTGCCTTAAAGGTAGATGAAAAGATCGCAAGGAAGCAGAATACCAGAAGAGGATGTGGATCTGGTAGAGGGAAAGGACAATCCTTTGGTAGAGGAAGGACTACCAACGATAGTGAAGAAGGTACTAGTTCAAAGGCCTCAAGGACAATAGAAAAGGAAGGTAGCACTAGGGGACGAAGGACATACCAGAGAGGAAGGGGTAATGGCAGAGCCAGAGGGGTTACGTACGAGTGCCACAAGTGGGGAAACAGGTCCTTTGAGTGTCCAGAAGGCGAATAGACTGGAAAAAGAGGAGCATATGTTGCTCAAATGGAGGAAGCAAACACACCACCCCAAGAGGTAGACAATGTATGAGAGATAGGAGATTCCTTAACTTCTTAAATAAGGTATTGTTGAAACTGACAAAGGAGATAGCTGAACAAACCCAGAGAAAGGCATTATTCTGAATTGTGTTCAAGTCACATGGAAAATTGTGAAAACTGATTATAGACAGTGGAAGCACTGATAATCTAGTTGCAACAGAGATGTAGGAGAAATTCGATTTGAAAAGGTTGAAGCACCCAACTCCCTATATGTTGTCTTGGTTACAGAAAGGACATCAAATACTAGTTGATGAGCAGTGCGAGGTGGACTTCCATATTGGCAAGTATAGGGACAAGGTGATTTGTGACATCATGCCCATGGAGGTGTGTCATATACTGCTAGGTAGACCATGGCAGTATGACCGAAAACTTGCTCATGACAAAAAAACAAACTATTACAAGTTTGTCAAGGATGGGATTAATCATACCATAGTACCCATCAAGGAAGAAGAAACAACAAAAATGAGTTGGACAAAAGAGATGCTGATGGGAGGAAAATAATTTTTAAAGCAGATTGAAGATAATGAGATAAAGTATTCCGTTGTAAGGGGAACGATGAAATCTAGGATTTGTTGCCTGATGAAATCTAGGATTTGTTGCAGGAATTCAGCGACATTGTGGTGGATGATTTACTAGATAAATTACCACCAAAGCGAAGTATCAATCATCACATAGATTTCATCGCTGGAGCTATTTTACCAAACAAAGTTGCTTACTGGATGACTCCTATGGACAATGAAGAAATCAGGAAGCAGGTGTAGGAATTGTTGGACAAAGGATTGATACGAGAAAGTTTAAGTCCTTATGGAGTTCCGACGGTTTTATCTCCCAAGAAAGGAGGCGAGTGGCATATGTGTACAGGTTCCAGAGCAATAAATAAAGTTATTATTAGGTACAAGTTTCCATTGCCACAAATGGATGACATGATGGACTTCTTGAGTGGAGTAGCGTATTTTTCGAAGATAGATCTAAAGAGAGGATACCACCAGATTAGAATAAGAGAAGGGGACAAATGGTAAAGATCTTTCAAAACCAATGAAGGTCTGTATGAATGGCTGGTGATGCCATTTGGATTGAGTAACGCCCATAGTACCTTCATGTGCCTAATGAACAAGATGATGAAGGAGTTCATTGGAAAATTTGTGATTGTATATCTTGACGATAAACTGGTTTTCAGCAAATCCAAGAAAGAACATTTTCGACATGTTAGATATGTTTTGGAGAAGTTACAATAGAATAAGTTGCTGATAAATCTTAAAAACTGTTATTTCTTTCAGAAGGATTTAGTTTATTTGGGCTTTGTGACGGTAGAAAATGAGCTAAAAATGGACCCAAAAAAATTTGCAGCTATAATCAGTTGGCCATCCCTTAAGAGTTTGTTCGAAGTTCGGAGTTTTCATAGGTTGGCAAGTTTCTATCGAAATTTTATAATGAATTTTAGTGGAATCTATGCACCCATGTTGAATACCATCAAGAAGGCAAGTCAACGTTTCCATTAGATTGAAGCTGCAGAGAAGAGCTTCCAGATATTGAAGAAGAAGATCACTGAAAGGCCGATTTTGAGGTTTCCTGATAAAAAGGAAATCACTGTGTATATATATCAACATTGAATGCCTATAGTCCAAGATACAACTACACAAAATACTGCTAAGTTACAGAATAGAGGTCATGTACAACAGTGCCAAACAAAGCTTTGAGTTTCCAATGGGACCAACATGAGCACAGTCTCCTAAAAACATAAATACAGTTTCATATACAACAACAACCTGGAGGCATAAATTACAGGCTACAAACTAGGGAGGCCAAAGCCACTTCCCTCGAAAATAGACCAAGCAAGAAGCATAACCCTTCAAACAAATCGACAGAGGAACAACAAGGTGTGACCCTACTCAATACTTGTGTAGGTGTCAGGGCACACGACCAGCCAACAACGAGCCCAACTCCATTTCCTGTCACGACCACAAAAACAAAGCCATCAGGAACCAAGAGACAGAGTCGTGAAATAAGAAAACCGAAGATAAAGCCAATGGCTAGGGAAGGCTCACTTACCAGAGCTGAGTTTTGCTAACGGCGGAAGGAAGCCGTGGGCCAAGGCCATAGTCACAGAGCACCCACTGCTCACCAGGAGCAAGAATAGTCAACAATAGTAAAAAATGAGGAAGAATATTAAAACATGGAGGGAGGGAGCTTACCTCTATTTAGATCTTCCTGGAATAACATTGAGAGTCGCGCTGCCCCACAACCATGACCTGCAGAAAAAACCAACTTTACAGTCAAACAACGAGGCAGACATCTAAAAACCAGTAGCATAATCGAATATAGAGAAAAACAAGGACCCAGGGCCGTAGCCAGAGTGGAATAAACAGAAACCCATGACTTAGACCAGGGGTCTCGAAACTTTAGAACAAGGTGCAGAACAAAGGAAATTACTTAGTGTGTAAATGAAACCCTGAGGGGCAACGACCAGAGACAGAGCAAAAAAACACCTCGATGGTGCAACAGAAGACCAGAGCAATAGTGGAATGAGGCGAGCTAGGGTTTCTTGGGTACAGTAAGAGGCGGGAAGAGCGAGCCCCAAGACTAGGACACCTGTCCTCAAATCAATCAAACCACAATACCGCACCTTAAAACCACACATCCAAATAGATCATCCACGAAATCCAAATAAATGATATGTTGTAGCTAATTAGGGTAGGGTCCCATCAAAATATGTTTACTTGAGTATTGGAATTTAGGAAAATTATTATAGAGGTTTTGGAAATATCTGTTTTGGTGTGGCATATCCATTGTTATCGAAACGTAATTTAACATTTTCCAAGTTGAATATGGGTTAAATTAATCAATACATGAAGCTTTGCCTCCAAAAAATCAAGTATAAATTCTGGAATATTCCTTCAGACTCCTCCATCAATACTCTACTCAAACGTTGAAATTTAGGAAAACTACTGTGAAGGTTTTGGAAATATCTGTCTTGGTGCAGCATAACCATTGTTATCGAAACCTAATTTAACATTTTCCAAGTTAAACGTGGGTTAGATTAATTAATACTGGAAGCTTTGCCTCCAAGAAATCAAGAATAACTTCTAGAATATGCCTTCATACTCGGTCAATACTTAGAACTCATATTTCTAATAAGGATTCCTGCAGGTCGTATCAATGGCTAATGTTGGATGACTATCAAATTCTTTTATACCAAGAGATGAAAAATCATTGCAATCCTGTTTTTGGAATGGAGGAAATAGTTAGGATATTTTCCGCTTCATAAAATAAACAAATCCTAAATGGCTAATGTTGGATTACTATCAAATTCTTTTATATCTAACAGATGAAGAATCATGGAATTTTAGTATTGAAAACGGAGAAAATAGTTAGGATAGCTTCCACCTCATAAAATAAAGAAGTCCTAAATCATTTTTTTAGAAGTATATATGAATGGTAATTATTTACCTGTGAGATGGTTATGGGTTACTCCAATGACAAACGGTGAGACGGTTATGACATCATTCGTGTGTGGGGGTTATGGGATTATGTGTGAGAGTAGAGGATGGATTAATCTTCTAATAACAAATTTTACAATTTAGAATGATACAAAGTGGCATTTAGGGGAGTTTATCTACGATAAAATGTTTATGGAGTAAATATAAAGTGAATTATGGAGGTAATATAAAAAAATTGTTTTATTTATTTACCAAATTTCTGGTTTATTTATATTTTTATTAATTTACTATAGCTCTTTTATAAATATGGTATTTGGCCCGTGGTATTAAATGGTATTTGACGCATAGGCTTCACCTAAATAAAACATCTTCTTTTACTCTTCTTTAAATATAAAGAGGTTTATGGAATAAATATAAAAAGAGGTTTTATTTATTTACCATACCCCTAGTTTATTTATATTTTTATTTATTTACAATACCTATTTTTTCAGTGTTCATAAACTTCTTTATATTTTAAATTTTGTGTTTATACATAATAATAATTAGATTGATTTCTAAATAGGGACGAAGTTAGATTAAAAATGTTACATGTTTACATTTACATTTAGGTTTAAATTTACGTTTATAAGTTTATGTGAGATCTAGCCCCATACTTGGGGTCTCTCTGGACAGTGACAATGGAGCATGGGGATTTTGAAAGAAATTTTAATATCAATAAAATAAAATTTTATTTTAAAATAATTCAATTTAGTGATAAAAATAGATTTGGGGAGAGGATAGCCATGGAAAATCATGATTTTGGAAATGTTAATGAAAATATTTTTATTGCTAATAAACTTAAAATAAAATAATATTAGTAAAATAAATTTATTTTAATATTAATAAGATAAAATTAGATTGAAGGGTTAAGTTATTTGGTTTTATGGTAAGTCATCATGTTAATTCTTTTCAATACTCTTGGGTTTAGGTTTTATTAGTTTCATGACTAGTCTTGGCATGTCATCTTGTCAATTCTCCTCAACACTAAGCGATACTAGTTTGGTCCAACAATTGAGCTCAACACTCGTGAGGAATGTGATCCCTTTTAATTAATTTGACCAAATAGTTTTTCGAAAAATATTAATTAAAAAAATATATATTTATTTTAATTTTTTTCATAATTTCAAAAATATTATTTTAAATTAATATTTAAATAAAAAATAACATTATATAGATAACATTTAAAATATAGTTTGGAGTATGATTTTAATTGATTAGTTTTATTAAAATCCATTTTAATTTTTATCTTTTGTAATACTAAATCTTAAATTTATATCTCAAAAAATTTAATCTATATCTAAATAATATTAATATTAATATTAATTATAAATTAGCATATATATGATCCCACCAATTATCCAGTGAAAGTTACCTTGTATTCCTTTATCTCATCCGTTGCCTCTAATATTTTGAACTTCTAGGTGGAACCGCATCCATACGGCCCATCTCATGGCTTTTATATGCAATAGATGTTGTGGGTGAAGTTACTTAAAAACCAATAGTAATTTTAGTTTAAAATTAATTTCAATCATTATTTTTTTTTATATCAAATTTTATATAATTAGATAAATAAATTAAAAAACATTTTTTTAGAGATGTGTAACTTAATGTAATGTAAACATTGTAACTTGGTGAAAATAAAATTAAAATAACAAAAAAAAACAAATTAACACTATAAAAATTAAATTATAAAAAAAAAATGACTCATGGAATTCATCTCTCATATAATCTATTTAAGGGGGATTAAACTAGCCTAGGTTCAAGTAGCCTATAAAGGTAAAAAACTATTATGGATATGTTGGCACTAGGAATTTGTGTTTAAAGGTGAGGAAATATTAGGAAAAATTTAATTATTACATTTTATCTAATATGTTTTCCTACCTCCATGCACTTTTTACTAAGTTATATTGGATAAAATATAATATTATAATATTAAAATTTACTTGATATACTTCTTATTGTAATCTTTCTTTATATTTGCAATAAAAGTAAACAAGCTCAACTATAAAATTAGTAGGAGTCAAGGGAAATATTAAATAGAATGTAATATTTAGGGTGGGGTATGACCTTAAATTTTAGGTAAAATTTAATAATAATACTTTTAATTAGTATTAGGCCACATGTGTAGACGTAATGTAAGTAAACATTTTTAATAATTAATATAGACATGTTCCATCTATAAATTTAATTAATAAGTTCATAAAAACTTAGTATTTACAATATGAAAGGATTTTTAATGATGGATATTATTAACTTATAAGTAGGTTTCTTTTACAATAGCATGGGCCAATACCTACAAGAGAAATATAAAGAAGGAGAGGAGGGAAGAAAATTATAATACCATGGGCCATCTAGGGTTTTGATTATTATGTTATGGATCTAGGCTTTTACACCATGGGTAAAATTTTAGAATTACTTTTGAGGTATATATAAACCCTCCATACTCACAGATACTAACAATATTCCCATAGAGACGAAATGGAGGTTTTAATAAATTAAAAATTGAGAATACTTTCATATATATACATATGTGAAATTTATATAATACAAAAAATATTATAAACAACCATGATAGATGCATATTAACCAAGGATCCAAGGGAAATGAAAAAGAAAAGTGATTAACAATGATATATGAAACATAGTGCATGATTCTTTTAAATTTTTCATTATTGTATTTTATTTTACATGATTGATCCAAAAAATAGGTTTAATATTTTACAACCGATTATCATTTTTTTAATCGAGATAATTTCTTAAATAAAATACAATGGGATCATATTTAAGAAAGTGAGTTAGATGGAAGGTGGAATAGAGTGGGGGAGAGAGACATAGAGTTGGGAGAGATAGTGAGAGAGGGAAAGGAAGAGAGAGAGGAGGGGGAGAGTGGGAAGGAGAGAGATAGATTGGGGGGGGGGTGGCGGAGGAAGTGAAGAACAAATACTTTTAGAGATAGAGGTGGAGAGAAAGGTAGTGACAAGGGAGAGATGAAGATGGAATGAGGGAGAGAGGAGACAAGGGAAGAGAGAGACAATGTGGGGATAAAGATAGGGAAAGAAGGGGAAGAGGGAGACAAGGAGATATAAATATGGAGGGAGAGGGGGTGGGGAGAGAGAGAAGGAGAGAGGGAGGGAAATAGTAAAAAAATTAGAGGGTGGAGGGAGAGAGTGTGTATGGATCTAGCCTTTTACACCATGGGTCAATACCATGGCTTATCAATACCACATGCCCAAAAACCATCACTTAATTCAAAATCAAAATATTTTACAAATACTTTATTTTAATTTAATTTTATAACATTTTGAAATTGAATCTAAGAGAAAAAAATGTTAGAATTACTTTTGAGGTATATATAAACCCTCCATCCTCATAGATACTTACAATATTCCCATAGAGACGAAATGGAGGTTTTAATAAATTAAAAATTGAGAATACTTTTATATATATGCGTATGTGAAATTTATATAATACAAAAAATATTATAAACAACCATGATAGATGCACATTAACCGAGGATCCAAGGGAAATGAAAAAGAAAAGTGATTAACAATGATATATGAAACATAGTGCATGATTCTTTTAAATTTTTCATTATTGTATTTTATTTTACATGATTGATCCAAAATATAGGTTTAATATTTTACAACCAATTATCATTTTTTTAATCGAGATACTTTCTTAAATAAAATACAATGGGATCATATTTAAGAAAGTGAGTTATATGGAAGGGGGAATAGAGTGGGGGAGAGAGACATAGAGTTGGGAGAGATAGTGAGAGAGGGAAAGGAAGAGAGAGAGGAGGGGGAGAGAGGGAAGGAGAGAGATGCATTTGGGGGGGGGGGGGGGGGGGGAAGAGGAAGCGAAGAACAAATGATTTTTGAGATTGAGGTGGAGAGAAAGGGAGTGACAAGGGAGAGATGAAGATGGAATGAGGGAGAGAGGAGACGAGGGAAGAGAGAGACAATGCGGGGTTAAAGATAGGGAAAGAATGGGAAGAGGGAGACAAGGGGATATATATATGGAGGGAGAGGGGGAGGGGAGAGATAGAAGAAGAGAGGGAGGGACATAGTAAAACAATTAGAGGGTGAAGGGAGAGAGTGTGTATATTGGGGAAGAGACAGAGGGAGGTGGGAGAGAGAGAGATGAAGTTTGAAAGGGATGAAAGACATAAAGAGAGAAAGGTGGAGAGGGAGTGGAAAGGGAGAGATGGAGAGAGAAGAGCACGAGAGAGAGAGAGAGAGAGAGAGAGAGGTGGAGAGGGAGTCGAAAGGGAGAGATAGAGAGAGAAGAGCATAAGAGAGAGAGAGAGGGAGAGATGGAAAGAAAGTGTGTGTTTTGGGGGTGAGAAGAAGAGACAAGGGGAGATAGAGATATATATGGGGCAGGGGAGAGGGTAAAAGAGAGAGGAAAAGAGAGAGATGGAGGAAGAGAGATAGATATGGGGGGGGGGGAGAGAGAGGAAGAGGGATATATAGAAAGATAGATAGATAGATGGACATGGGGTGAGAGAGAGAGCATGTGACATGTGTTTAGGGGCCTGACATAGAGAGACTGTTATGCTTCTTATCCTGCAAAGCGAGACCCAGACATAGAAATAGCGAAGAAAATATACCGAGACACAAAATATGCGAAGAAAATATACCCAGAGCACAGAATAGCAAAGATTTTATTATCCAGAGAGAAATGTTCACAGGCCTCTTCGAGGGGGCAACCTCCAATAGAGCAGAGCTCGATTACAAAACAAGACACAATACTCCTCGCAGGGAGTCTCTATCCTTTATATATGACTCCTACATGCAATACCACGAGCCAATATCGTGGATTTTATTAATACCACCTATCTAATACTACCGCCTATTTACCATCTAACTAATACTTCCGCCCATTTGCAACTAACTGTGGTCCCATCACTAATTGCGGGTTAACCACTTACAATTATTAATATGGGCTTTATTGACTCTTGACTATGACGTGATCCCATGGCATAAATAAGGGGGTTAGGGTGGGACCCTAACATGCCCTCCCCCTTAAGACTAGCCTTGTCCTCAAGGCTGAAGCTGCGGAAACTGCTGAAGAATCGCGGCTGGTTCCCAAGTTGCATCTTCTGGCGAGGTGTCTTTCCATTTGACTAGGACCTCCTTAATCACGCGGCCACGCAGGTGCTTGTCTCGTGTGTCTAGAACTTGTTCAGGTTGAAGCCAGATTGATCCTTCTTCATCCAATTCAGGTAGACTGGTTTGAACTCGGCAATTGGTCCCAATCACTTTCTTGAGGCACGATACATGGAAAACTGGGTGGATTTTAGCTGTAGGTGGTAAAGCCAGCTTGTAAGCCACTTCTCCAATGCGCTGAAGTACTTGATATGGTCCGTAGAATTTTGGAGAGAGCTTTTGACAGCCCTTGTCTTTGAGTGATGTTTGCTTATATGGTTGCAGCTTCAAAAAGACCTGATCCCCTTCTTGAAATTGGCGCTCTGAGCGATGTTGGTCAGCCTGTTGCTTCATACGGTTCTGAGCTTGATGAAGATTCTCGCGCAAGTGGGCCAGCATGGTTGCACGGTGTTGTAAGAGTTGATCCACTGCTTGTACTTTGGAGCACCCCGTGAGATAAGAAGTAGGGGACGGCAGAATTTGTCCATAGACTGCTTCATAGGGAGTCATTTTGGTGGTGGCATGATAGTTGGTGTTATACCACCATTCCGCTAGAGGTAACCACTGTGCCCAAAGGTGTTGTTTTTCTGAAGTGAAACACCTAAGGTAAGTTTCTAGGCATTTGTTGACGGCTTCGGTTTGACCATCTGTTTGCGGATGATATGAAGTACTGAGTTTGAGTTGAGTGCCTTGTATTCTGAAGAGTTCCTGCCAAAAATTACTGGTGAAGATTGGGTCGCGGTCGGACACAATCGAAGTGGGCATGCCATGCAATTTGAAGATTTGATCCATGAAAGTTTGAGCAACCAAGGTAGGTGTGAATGGTTGTGGTAGAGCGCAGAAATGAGCATACTTTGATAGTCGGTCCACAACCACCATGATGACGGATTTGTTCCCAGATTTTGGAAGACCTGTAATGAAATCCATGGAGACCTCCATCCAAATTGACGCCGGAATGGGCAATGGTTGTAATGTACCTGGTGTGTTGACTGTTTCCCCCTTGTGGCGTTGACAGACGTCACATTCTGCTACAAAAGTAAGGATGTCCTGTTTCATGCCAGTCCAAAAAAATGATCTTCTGGTGCGGGCGTATGTCTTCTGAAAGCCCGAATGTCCTGCAATGGGAGAGGAGTGCAATTCTGCCAAAATGCGAGTTTTGAGGGTGGATGTTGGTGAGATGACCACTCTGTCCTTGTAGCGAAGAATATCATTCTGCCATGAGTAGCCCTTGCTGGAATTAGGATCTGCCTGTAATTGAGAGATGAGTTGAGAGAGCTCAGGATGTGACAACCATTCCCTGCGAGCGTCTTCAATCCAGTCTGGAATGGGGAGGGATATTGCAAGCAGAGTACTTTCCTCCTCAAATTGGCGTGACAAGGCATCTGCTACCCTGTTGTCTTTCCCTTTCTTGTAGATGATCTCATAATCATAACCCAGCATTTTGGCTAACCATCTATTTTGTTGGGGGGAAGAGAGGCGTTGCTCCAAAAAATATTTAAGACTGTGATGATCTGTGCAGATTTGGAAGCGTCGCCCCAACAAGTAAGGTCGCCAGGTCTCAACTGCATGTAAGATGGCCATCATTTCCTTCTCATAGGTGGATAGGCCCAAGTTCTTCCCACTTAGTTGTTGGCTAGTGAAGGCCAATGGTCGCCCTTCCTGCATTAAGACTGCTCCAATACCTGTTCCCGAAGCATCAGATTCAATGACAAATGTTTTTGTGAAGTCCGGTAGTGCTAAGACCGGAGTGGAACACATGGCGGTTTTGAGAGCGGTAAATGCCTGTTGTGCTTGTTCGTTCCAGAAGAAGGAATTTTTCTTGAGAAGTTGTGTCAGGGGCTTCGCTATGCGGCCATAGTTGCGGACAAATTTACGATAGTAGCCTGTGAGGCCCAAAAATCCTCTCAAGCTTTTCAAGGTCTTAGGTTGAGGCCATTCTTGCATTGCCTGGATCTTTTTGGGATCAACCTTGACACCTTCACGGCCCACAATGTGGCCTAAATACTCCACTTCTTCCATGCCAAATGCACACTTAGATATTTTGACAAATAGTTTATGCTTGCTGAGCAGTTGCAAGAGGATATCTACATGCTTAAGATGTGCCGCCCAATTGCCACTATAGATGAGGATGTCATCGAAGAAGACCAGGACAAATTTTCTGAGATATGGTCTGAGGAGGTGATTCATAAGGCTCTGAAAAGTAGAGGGGGCATTACAGAGACCAAATGGCATGACCAAGAACTCATAATGGCCTTCATGAGTTCTGAAAGCTGTCTTGGGGATGTCAACTTCCTTCATGCGAATTTGGTGGTAGCCTGAGCGAAGATCTAATTTGGTGAAGAACTGGGCCCCATTGAGTTCGTCCAGCAAATCGTCAACCACTGGAATGGGGAATTTATCTTTGACTGTTAACTTATTGAGGGCCCTGAAGTCGGGACACATCCGCCACTCCCCATCTTTCTTGAGGACCATGACGACTGGAGATGAGTAAGGACTAATACTAGGACGAATGACACCTGCTTCCAGCAATTCCTTGATGATTTTTTCTATTTCATTCTTTTGGGTGAACGGATGTCTGTACGGCCGCACATTTGGGGGTTGGGCCCCTGGGACCAATGTGATGCTATGGTCATGTTCCCCTCGCGAGGGTGGAAGTTCATGAGGTTTGTCGAATACCATCCGATGTTTATTCAAAATCTGTTGCATCTCTGGATGAATTGGTGAAGACATGGTATCTACCACCTGGATGGCATTAAATTGAGCTACTACTCCATGATGGCCCTTTTTTAACAATTTTTCCATACGATGTGAGCTTATGATCGAAGGGTCTCCCGCTTGTAGCCCACGGAGAGTATGTGTGTAGTCGTTCTGCTTAAAACTCATATATAACTCCTTGAAATCCATTGTGATTGGCCCAAGAGTGCGGAGCCATTCCGCACCTAGGACAATGTCGCAACCCCCCATGTGTATTGCAAACAGGTGGGTTTTCAAGTGATAATCCCCCATTTGAATTTTGACATTGTCACAGCGACCTGCACATTTCATTGTGCCTCCATCTGCAATCTGGACTTGAAAGTTAGAAACTGCTCGGACATAACAATGTGCTGCTTCAGCGATCTTTTGGTGGATGAAATTATGGGTGCTTCCACTATCAATCAAAACTATTAGTGGCCGATGTTTAAGATAACCCCTGATTTTGAGAGTTTGAGGTGAAGAAATTCCTGCCAGTGCATGTAGCGAAATCATTGGTTCATCAGATACCATCTCCTGTTGGTTATCTTCGTCGGTCTCCTCTGGTTCCTCAAGTGGTGGATCTTCCTCGGTTTGGCTGGAGTCAGTGGCATCTATTTGAAAAAACTTGTGCTCTTTGCATTTATGACCCGGGGAATATTTTTCATCACAGTAGTAACATAGTCCTTGCTTCCTTCTTTCGGCCATTTCTGCAGGTGTCACCTTTTGAATCTTGAGTGTTTGGGTCATATTGGGGGCTTGTAGGGAACGCCCTTTAGCGGGAAAGTTGGGGCGGCTGGATTGAGCTGCTAAGGATCGTTCCACTTTACGGGCTACCTGGCAAGCCTCGTTCCATGTGGGGGGGTGGTGGAGTAAAACCTGAGCTTTGATGGCTTCTTTAAGACCGCTGACAAAGCATTCCATGTAGAATTCATCTGTGAGACCCTTAGTGCGGAAAGCTAATGCTTCAAAAGCTGTAATATATTCATCCACTGAACCTGTCTGTCGGAGCTTAGTGAGACGACCCAAAAAAGAGTCTTCCTGTTCAAAGCGATTTCGAAGAGCTTTGGTAAATTGGCCCCAATTCTTAAATTGTCCATTGCAACGCTCATACCATTCCTTCCATTGCCAACGTTCACTGTCCAAGTACATGGTGCCCACCATAAGTTTAGTCCCCTCCTCTATGATATGATTCAAAAAAAAATACTGCTCCATTTGTGCTAGCCATGCGGACGTGTGAGATCCGTCAAATTTAGGCATATCCAACTTGGGAGGTCTCTGATTGGGTGGTGGATGGGTGTGCCAGAGGTGAGGAGAGTGGCTAGACTCCCCCTCATGGTATTCATGACCCTTATACGCCTCATCGTGTGCTGGCTCCTTGTCCTTGATCATGCCTTCGAATCCTCTAAGATGCTTTTCGAGGGTTGCCACCGTAGAGTGGAGGTTGTCCAGCTTTGCTTCTAGTTGGTCTATCCTTTCACTGGCCATTGCTTGAGCACGAGTTTCTACCATACACCCGTCTGATGAAAATTTGGGACCGCCGAAAAATTTTTACTTAAAATTGAATGGTACCACCTTGCTCAGCTCGTCGTCCTGATTCTGATGGGCTAGGTTACCAATAAGCGCCCTGGAAGATCTCAGACTTTTTTTTTTTTTTTTTTTTTTTTTGGAAAACTCCTAACGGAGTTTTACTCCTTTCTGATCAATACTGCAGTCACCAAATCCTCAAAATGTCAATGCCACCAAAAGTCCTGCGAAAATCATATGCAGGTACAGGAACCCTTCGCAACTACTCTGATCTGATGGATCTGAGATATCTGAATGATTGAACAACTGCCGCTCCTGACTGGAATAGATGATGTGTGATCCCCCAATAGAAAAGGGAACTATGGGCTTGGGGAGTGTCAGGTGCTACAGATCGCAATATACATAAGGGTCTGACAGTAGTACTCGGCCCAATGTTTCAGGGCTCTAACTAAGGAGGATCGTCCGTACCCTTAGCCGTACAACCCGACTACCCTATCGTACGGGCGAGTAATCTCTCCGAGTGCTGTTCTCGGTGTACTGTAGCAACAAGACGGCCGAAGGATTATCTAAGGTGAGGTTTCAAGGGAGCTAGGGGGCTTCCTATATACCCAGAGGGTACGTGGAAGACAGTCCGTGCGCGGTTCTGTCTAATGCGCTACTACTCGAAGGGGTACCCACAGGGGTTACAAGGGAGTCCAACAGACGTGACCACCTCTTGTATTTCCTGCGTGCATGCCTCCCCAAATCCGCAGGTTTATGCGCTTAACGACAGATCCCGTGGTTTAAAGACGCCGGAACACGTCTCTAGCCTAAAAAAAATTTGCTAAAATTTGGCGATCCCACCGAGCCCTGGAAAGTGCTCTGATACCACTTGTTATGCTTCTTATCCTGCAAAGCGAGACCCAGACATAGAAATGGCGAAGAAAATATACCGAGACACAAAATATGCGAAGAAAATATACCGAGAGCATAGAATAGCAAAGATTTTATTATCCAGAGAGAAATGTTCACAGGCCTCTTCGAGGGGGCAACCTCCAATAGAGCAGAGCTCGATTACAAAACAAGACACAATACTCCTCGCAGGGAGTCTCTATCCTTTATATATGACTCCTACATGCAATACCACGAGCCAATATCGTGGATTTTATTAATACCACCTATCTAATACTACCGCCTATTTACCATCTAACTAATACTTCCGCCCATTTGCAACTAACTGTGGTCCCATCACTAATTGCGGGTTAACCACTTACAATTATTAATATGGGCTTTATTGACTCTTGACTATGACGTGATCCCATGGCATAAATAAGGGGGTTAGGGTGGGACCCTAACAGAGACAAATAAAGAGAGATGGAGGGAGGTATAGATATAGATTGCAAGGGTATAGAGGGAGGGGAAGAGAGAGAAGGAGGGGGGGGGGGGATAGAAATAGAATGGCAGGTGGAGAGAGAGGCAATAATAAAGAGACACACAAAGACAAAGACAAACATAGAAGTTAGATCTAGAAAGGCATGAATATTTCGGATTTTGACTAAAATAGATGTATTGATTTCAATGTAGTTGATTTCTATTACTATTTGATCACATGCACTATAAGCATTGATTTCGGTGTAGAAGTCAATTTATAATCCTATTTAATACCTTACACTAGATGCATTTATTTCAGTTTCAATGTTGACTTATACTCCTATTTAATTGCTTGCACATGATGCATTGGTTTGACTGTAGATATTTTTTTCTAATCCTATTTAATTACTTGTACTAGATGCATTGATTTCAGTGTACATGTCGATTTCTAATCCTATTTAACACCTTACACTATATGCATTTATTTCATGGTAGACTTTGATTTGTACTCATATTTGATTGCTTGCATTAAATGCATTGGTTTCAGTGTAGATATTGATTGTTAATCCTGTTTGATTGCTTGCACTAGACACATTGATTTTAGTATAGATGTTGATTTCTAATCCTATTTGATTGTTTGCACTATATGCATTGATTTTAGTGTAGATGTTGATTTTTGTTTTGATGAAACTAGATGTATGATGTACATTAATCTCTAAGTAATTAGATTAATATTGTGCATTGATTGTAGTGTAAGCATATCTTTATATCCTCCATCTATATCTTTATCTCCCATTGTCTCTTCTTCTCCATCTCTCTATCTCACCCCCTAAAAATACACACTTTGTCTCCATATCTATCTATCTCTCTCTCCCTCGCTCCTTTTCCCCTCCCTCTCCCTCTCTTCCCCTTCTCTCTCTCTCTCTCTCTAACATTTATCTCTCTGTATCTATATCTTCTCCTCCCTCCCCATCTTTGCCTCTCTCTTGTTCCCTCTCTCACCCCCCATCTATATCTTATCTCCCTTGACTCTCCTTCTCAATCCCAAAAACATACACACTCTCTCTTAGTGTATGAACATAAAAATTATTCATGACGTGCATTGACTTATGTCTTACACTAATTCAACCATAAATACAATACTTGAATTTTCATCCTAAATAAAATGTTTGCTTACCCTAAATGTTTTCTTATTGAAACTATAAATTATTTATAATTTTCTATATTCTTATTATTATGATTTTCCATCATTCAAAATTTTAAATTAATATTGGAGAGCCATAGAGACAAACTATGTTGTTTACTGCAGTACCTCAAGTTAAATATTTGAATCGTCTATGATTCCAACTACTCTTTTCATATGATCGATATGAAAAAATTGAAAAACTAATAGGTGTGACAATAGGAAAAATATAACAAAATAGTCTTAGATTGGTCACAATGAAGATTATTTATAATTGACTATATTCATATTATTCACATTTTCTATCAATCAAAATTGTTACATTGACGCTTTGCACTCAAAATTTTTATTTCATCACTTTTCATCATTCAAGTTACTAAGAGTCTCTCCCATCTCAACAAAGTAGGGTAACAAAGAAAATTTTAAATGAAATTGACCAAATTAATCTAAGACATATTTACCATATTCAAATGCAGTCGTAATCTTTTACAGCTGAGAGTGATAATTGGTTTACCAAGATCGAGTTACTATTAAGGTGTGCCGTGTTCATATATGGTTTTGAAGTGTTGTTCTATAATTCATCATTAATCAGAGTTGTTCCATTTTGGTGTGTTGTTCAATTTGTCCTTTAGAGTGAAGGATTACCATTTGATTCCTGTAGGTCACAATTCGTGCATTTGATCTTGTAGACTAGGGTGCTACTGCTTGCTAGACTTAGTTGTTGTTACTGTTTCATATTTGTTGTTCTATTTCTTATTTCACTACTCCATTTCTTATCTGCTGTTCCATTTCCTGTCCTTTGTTATTTTGGTGTGAAGAACGATCCAGGATTGTAGTGAGCACTGACATTTACTGCCTGGCTCCCAGATCCATGATCTGTTCTCTGATTTACCTTAATTCCATCAGTTTACAAAGGGATGAGTTACTGCTACTAAACTCTTGGCTGATAAATTGCTTAGCTTTCTAAATGTGTAGTTTAATATTTTGAAGTAGTTTTTTGTAAACAAGCATCCGTTTACTCTTGTATTTCTGAACACTGTACTACTAGCATTACTCTGGCAAATGATACCCTAAGACTGAGACACTCTTTGAAATAACAAAACGTTCCTGGATTGACAACTAATGTGAGGTAATTAGAGGTGAAAGAGACCCTTTTTATAGCTCCACATTTTGGCGCCGTTGCTAAGGAAAGAGTGTAGCCATTTGTTTTTTCCATAGTAGTGTAAGAACCTATTAGGGAAGAATTGGGTTTTAAAAACGGAAGGTAAGAACCTACGTGTGGAGCCTGTAATAGCCCTGCTCCGCTGTCCACTTTCCTACATATTTTCTATTGTTTTGTTTGGGTAGAATCTAGTAGTTGATTTGTGTGCATGACTAAGCAGAAAAAGCCGGAAAATAATTCTAAACTTCTGCCCAAGCCAGAAAAATCAAAGGTGTTGGTGAGCCTTGGCCGATCAACTTTCATAGACGAAATCATTAAGAAAGCAGAATCTTAGCCTTCAGTAGGACCCAGAAAAGTTATTTCTAGGCAGCCTACTAGTTCCCTTCAGGCCACAAGATCACCTTCTGTAGCCTTTGCTGAGGTGCATAGTCAAACTGAAGAGCAGGACTTTCAAGAAATTGAAAATTCTACTCCAGAACTATTGCAAGAAGGGAATTTCAGCAATCTTTGTGAAGCAGGAGGAGAAACAGGGGAAACTGAGGAACCAAGGTCTCCCCTTGGGACAACTCAACCATTAAACAGCCCAGACAAGGGAAGTGCTACAAAAATCATTATTGAAGAAACTCAATCTCCTCAGACATTAGGCACTCTCATTATCCCAGATAGAGGAAGTGTTATTAAAACCATTCTTGTTAAAGCCATTCCTTCTCAACCTAGGAATACCATCCTAGATATCCGAAAAGGTTATTGGCATATATTTGACCAAATGGCTCAAAACCAGCCAAACACCCAAACCTCTACATTTCAATACCCCATAGCGGATACTGCAGCAAATGCGCCCATGAAAGCAATCCCTCTTCAACATATCCCTACATTCCACGGTCTTACATCAGAAGATCTGGATGCATTCCTATTTGAGTTCAATGTGCTGTATAGGGGATATGATTACACCACCGACCCCCAGAAACTAGAATTATTTCCCTCTACATTAAAAGGGGCTACCTTAAGATGGTTTATGGGATTAAGTGGCGAGGTTATAAATAATTGGGATCAAATGAAAGAATCTTTTCTAAAGAAATATCAGGACTATTGCAGGTCTAGAGAACTGAAGGATGAAATATTCCAGATGGTAGCTAGACCAAATGAAACATTAGAGGATTATGTGGAACGTTTTTAGTATAATCTTCAAAGATCTCCTTATGCATCACTACCTTTACCTGATAATGTGTTAAAAACAACGTTAATTAGGGGCATTAAGGAATAATGGATCGAAACATTAAATATTATGGGAAAAGGAGATATTTATTAGGAAAATTTTGTTGACATTATTGACTTATGTATCAAGAGTTCGAGAGGCAACACAAGATTGAAACCGGCAGAATATGATCGGTTTGTAAGAAATAATAAAATTTTGACAAAGGAGTAACGCATGCAGAAATTGGAAATCTATTGGAAAATTTTAAAAATGATATACTAGGGACACTAACTACACAACTTGATGTTACGCAAGCCAAGCAGAAGCAAATGGAGGCAGAACAGAATTTGGCAATCTTCTATCCCCGATGGAGGAAGAAACATAGCCATAAGGAGTTTCCACAAGATGCAGTCCGATCATGCGCCATCTGCACAAAAGATCACCTTACAGAAAGTTGTCCCTCACTTCTTGGGTTAAAGGCAGTATATAAGGAAGCAGAAGAAGAGCCAGAATGGATATATTTGCTCAACCAGAGCTATCAGTGGCAGCCGTGACAATCTGGTATGTTTTCGGACCTGACCTCTTCTTTTCAGTCTCCGCAGTATAATGCTCAACAATATAATATGTGGCAAATTCAATCCCAACCTCCGCCCCCAAACTAGTCACGTCAGTCGTTTCCTTCATCAACCTCGTGGTTAAATTAGGCAAGCCCATCTGGTTGGCTGAATTTTCCCTATACTCTAGCATATTGGCAAAGTAATGCATACCCACCACAATGGACTCTACCTACTTCACAAAGTTCAGCCTGGCAGAAAAATTGGAAAAGACCGATGCTTTAGCCAGTAGGAACCATGTCGCTCCCTCAACCTACACTGCCAGCCTTACAAAAAAATCCCCAGTCTAATCTGAGACCGCAACTCCCAGCCCAACCCAACCCCAATCCAAATAACACACCGGTCCAATCTATCCATATAATAGAAACATTAGAAATAGGAGCTGATCTGAGGGAGTGTAATGATCTTCAGTTAGGATCTGGGTGTATTATTGAAACTGAGGGAGAAAATACAGCCCATGTTGAAAATCAGTTACCCAGAGAACATCTGTCACAAGAAGTGGATGTGAAAAAACAACAAACTCATAACAAAACAACCAGATCCTCTCCCGCATTCCTAGAACGATTAATCATACCTCGACCTACACAATATCCTGATTTTGACATTCTGGGAGAATTACAAAATTTGTACATAAAAATTCTATTCCACCAAGCCATTCAAGACATTCCAATATATGCAAAGACTATCAAAGAATTGTGTGTAAAGAAACCAAGGAGGAATGCAACAAACAATCCAAGAGTCCAAGTAGTTGGCACTCTATCTGACTTATTATCAGGAAAAGAAACGCCCATTAAATACGAAGACCCAGGAAATCCAATACTCACCATACAAATTTATGGTCAAACCTTCCCTAATGCCTTAGTTGATCTAGGAGCTGCAACCAACATCTTAACAACTACTACTTTCCAAAAGTTAGGCATTACATCTGTAGAACCCACCTCTACCTTGTTAGAGTTGGCTGCCCGATCTGTGGTTAGTCCAGATGGCATGCTACATGATGTCATGGTATCTGTTGACTCTTGGGAATATCCGACTGATTTTCTAGTAATAAATCCCAAAAGCTGACTTGGTGGACATCCATTGATTTTAGGTAGACCTTGGCTTGCAACTGTCGATGCCTATATTGGCTGCCGACAAGGCAATATGACCATAACAAGGGGAGAAAATATTAAGAACTTAGCCTTATAACCTCCAGCACAACCAAGTGTCACAATGATCAAAACTAATAAGCACCTTGTATCATACCTTACTGACAACATTAGATCTCCATTAACTATACAGGAGGCACTTGATTTCAAAGACCAAACAGAAGACGATGCCATTAATAATTTCATTACTCAAACTGAACTCACATTCCGCACACAATGTCACATCATAAAAGCAGCATTTGATAGTGAATTAGAAGAAGATCCTCTTAAAGGTACACATGATCATACAATACCTGTTACCTCTGTTGAAAATGGTAAAATTGTGGAAATTGAACCGGAAAGAACCTTAAACATTAATGCCAACCTCACCTCTGAACAAGAAACGAAGTTCATCCATCTGTTGAGGAAATATAAAGAAGCATTTGCATGGGACTATCCTAATATGAAAGGAATTGATCCTCAATTATGTACCCACCACATTTACATAGAAAAAGATGCAAGACCTATTCGCCAGCCTCAGAGGAGACTAAATCCTCATCTAAAAGATGTGGTAAAAGCTGAACTCCAAAAACTTTTAGATGTCAACTTCATATATCCTATCTCCGATAGTAAATGCGTCTCTCCACTTGTGGTGGTACCAAAAAAGAATGGGAAATGGAGAATTTGTGTGGACTACAGAGAACTAAATAAAGCAACACAAAAAGACCACTTCCCTCTCCCATTCATCGACCAAGTATTAGACACTTTGGCAGGAAAGAAATTCTTTTCTTTCCTGGATGGCTTCAGTGGATACAATCATGTCCAGATTGCCCCTGAAGACCAAGACAAAACCACTTTTACTTGTCCTTGGGGAACATTTGCCTACAGAGTTCTACCTTTTGGCTTATGCAATGCTCCTGCCACATTCCAAAGGGCTATCCTCAGCATTTTTGCAGACTTAATAAATGAAGGACTTGAAGTATACATGGATGACTTTACACCGTATGGAGACAATTTCGATCTAGCATTGGATACACTGGAAAAAGTCTTACAACGCTGCATTGCTACCAGGCTTTGTTTAAGCCATGAAAAATGCTATATGATGATGACTGAAGGACTTATTCTCGGACACTATATTTTAGCAGCTGGCATTCATGTAGACCCAGCCAAAATCCAAATAATTTTGCTTATTCCCACTCCTACCACTCAAAAGGAGGTACGCAGTTTTCTGCATATTGCTGCACCTCTGTATGCACTAACTGGTAACATTGATTTTCTTTGGACAGAAAAATGTGAACGTTCTTTCCAGGATCTAAAGAAGCTTGTGTCCACAACCCTAGTCATTCGAGGACCAAATTGGGATTTTCCATTTAATATATCATCTGATGCCTCAGATACAACCATTGGAGCAGTCCTTGGGCAGGAAGAGGATAAAAAACCATATGAAATTTATTATATTAGCAAAAATTTATCCCCTGCTGAATTAAATTACACTGTTACCGAGAAAGAATTTTTAGCAGTAATACATGTTGTCAATAAGTTTAGGAATTACATTACTAGATACCCTGTTATCTTGTATACAGATCATTCTGCCATCAAATATTTAGCAAACAAGCCTATCACAAATGGTAGAATAACTAGATGGCTGATTTTATTACAGGAATTTGATATTACAATCAAGGATCGACCTGGAAAAGAAAGTTTTGTAGCTGATTTTTTCTCAAGAATGCCAAAGCCAATCGATGCAGCAGCAGTTGAAGATCAATTTCCGGACGAGCATCTATTTGCTGTTGCTGTTCAAACACCCTGGTATGCTGATGTTTCCAATTACCTAGCAGTAGGTAAACTACCGAAACATCTAACCCCTAATGAGCAGAAACAGATCATTCATAAGAGTGCTTGATTCTCGTGGGTTGGAGGCTGCCTGTTCCACACAGGGGCAGACATGCATATCAGAAGATGGGTTCGAGAGGATGAAATCTTTGACATTTTAAAAGCCTGCCATGATGGACCATGTGGTGGACATTTCACCGATCGCAGAATTGGACATAAGGTCCTGCAAACAGGGTATTATTGGCCTACAATTTTCGAAGATGCAAAAAAATTCGTCCAAGCTTGTGACAGTTGCGAGAGAGCAGGATGCCCTGGTCAGTCTGATGAGATGCCTTTGAAACCATAGCTAGTCATCGAACCATTCGAGTGATGGGCTCTTGATTTCGTTGGACCAATTAACCCATCATCAAACCAGAAAACATATATTTTGGTGGCAACAGAATATGTCACCAAGTGGGTCGAAGCAGAGGAATCGCCAAGAGCTACAGAAGATTCTGTCATACAGCTCTTGTTCCATATATTTGTGCGTTATGGACTTCCAAGAGATATAATTACAGACGGTGGACCACAGTTTGCTGGAAACAAAATAGCTACAACACTAAAAAACTATCATGTCCAGCATAAAATCACTACTCCATACCACCCACAGGCAAATGGTCCGGTAGAAAGCAACAATAAAATAATAGAATCAACCCTAACATAAACAATTGCGTGACATAGACATTATTGGGTAGCCAAACTACCAGAGGCACTGTGGACTTACTAAACAACATGGAGAAGTACCACTGGTTACTCACCTTATCAATTAGTGTTTGGCAAGCAACCCATTTTCCCCATAAAATTCAAAATCCAAACACTAAAAACAGCATAGGAAGCTGGCTTAGATTTAACGGAGGCACAGATGAATCGATCGCAACAGATCAATGAGCTCGATGAAATCAAGCTCTCTGCACTCCAAAATACTGCACTTATCCAACAGGAGTGAGCTAAATGGCATGATGCTCTCATTAAAAATAAAGTCTTCCACGAAGAAGACTGGGCACTTTTGTATGATTCCAGGTTTCAGGACTTTCCCCGGTACATGACAATGGTACTCTTACTCTAATCACTATTGACGGTTTTGGATATGCCTTTAAGGAAAATGGCCACCGAGTTTGCCTTTATCGCAAACCACTCACTCTCGAGTCCTTCTGCCAGCAGCTACCCCAAGACTCTGATATGGAAATTTTTTGGGAGGGAGAGAAGTCTTCCTCACCTGTGATTCATTAAGTAATTTATCTCTTTTCACAGTTTGTACATAATTTCTTTTCTTTTTGTACATATTTTTGAATCAAATGCTTTTTCGTTACTTTTCGAACCAGTAGCAAATGTTATTATGTTTGTTGTTCCTTTTCTCAAAGGGACAACAATTTTCGTTCTGCTGTTCCTTTTTCAAAGGAACAACACCTGTTGGATCAGCCATCATTCTGCTTTAATTTTGTTCTTTTTATTTATTTTTTCTTTCTGTTGTTCCTTTTCCAAAGGAGCAACATTTTTGTTTTTTTGCTGTTCCTTTTCCAAAGGAACGACATTTGTGTGTTTTGTTGTTCCTTTTCCAAAGGAACAACGGTTTCGATTTTTTCTGTTCCTTTTCCAAAGGAACGACATTTGTGTGTTTTGTTGTTCCTTTTCCAAAGGAACAACATTTATGATCTTTGGTGTTCCTTTTTCTAAAAGGAACACCACTTGTATTCTTTTACTCTTCCTCTTTGAAGCAGCAACATCCTCGTATTCCTTTTACTTATGCTTGTTCCCCTTGCTATTTTAAATTAAGGATGCTTACTGTTCCTGTTATTTCAAGTCTTTTGGAATACAACTATGCACTTATGCAATGGATATAAAATCACAACATACTGAAATCAGGGAAATTATAAAATCATTATTTTTATAAGAAATTGCTCTGAATTGGTAAAAGGACAGAGGGAAGGACACACTTACCCGTTATCTTTTGTTGTCATTGCTTCACTAACTCTGCTCTGATTAGTTATCTTTATCATGTTGGTTCCTTTTAAATCCTCTTTGATTATTATTCAGGAATAAGAGAAAGGGTTTATATCTTCCTATTGAGATGTTAAGACTTCTTCCACCATTCCTACTCTTAAGGAGTGTTGAACCACCCTTTGTGTATAAATGGGATAGTGCTTTATGAAAAAGAAAAAAGAAGAGAGAAAAGAGCAAACAGTAATGTCTTAATGACTTATAAGTTGTCAAATGCAGGATAGGGGGTCTCACCAAGAGCCAACCTACCATGATCATGAGGAAGAAAGTGAAGTGGCATTCCCACTATGGCCACCACACCATGGATATGGTCCAAAAGGTATATCAAATAAAGAACCCTTGGAACAGGAGGTCTCCTGACGAGTCGGCCTGCCCACCTTTCGCTCCTTCCTTGTGAATGGCATTATGACTAACTGGTTACCACGACAGCATAATGGCCTACATTTTGACATCACACAACACTTCCTAAGCATACACAAAGGATCATGGTTCCATGGGTGAAATAAACAACTCTACCAAGGTTATGAACACCTGTCAGCAGCAGAGCATTGTTAATGCTATTGAAGTCACATTATTTACACCAATAGGTAGTTATTACCACACTTCTGTTTCTTATGCCTTAGTAATCAATCACATAAGACGAATGCATATTATTTTCCAAACCATACAATGCATGTAAATCTATTATCACCAATCATGACAAAGCAGTTGACAATGAACACATGAGAATCAGTATGTATGGCAGATGTCCTCTCCTCCCAACCTCGCATCATATCACAGCAGTCTCTTACGTGTTAAGCGATCCAACTTGACACATCAATTTCGGTAATCTACTACCTTTGTGAACATGGAATATTGCCATATGCTGTTCCTTTATGACTCTGGTTCAGAACAGACCGGCACGCTGCTCCTTTATTTGACGGCCAGGACGGCCTATCACATTGCGGGGGGGAGGTTAACCTCATCATTCCTTGGATGACGTGTCAGACCGCTATTCGGGAAACTGCGTACTTGGGAATAGCACGGCTCAACGGTATACTATTTTTTATTTTTTGCATGACTTGTTGTTCGTAAGCCATTTCCATTGTATATCCTGCAACATTAGATTTTGAGCGATTCTCGCATCTATCAACCTCTTTGTTTCTAGCAGCGTTAACAGCTACCATTCCATTTTCAAAATTTTGAGATTTCACAGCAAAACCATAAACATGGGAGGGAGATCGATTCGTAGAGAACCACTGGTGTTAACAATTTCTGTTGCTGCCTCGGAAATCCTGGCAAGAGTAGGGTGGCTAACTTATCTCAACCGCTTGCAGGAGTCTAACGAGACTGTGGCAATTGAATTCTTGCAGAACTTGCTAGAGGATCACTCCACAGTGAGGGGGAAACACATAGCAGTCACCAACGACATAATCGCATAAGTCTCGAGACTGCCAGCCACAGGGCCTGTATGGACGCTAAAGAAGGAGAGATTGCAGAAGATTATAGAAATCTTCGAGGAAGAAGGCCAGAGCCTGACAATTAGAGGAAAGGGGTTTCTGCCAGCAGCACTAGGAGAACCGTGGGCAGAATTGGCAAGGACCATCCAAAGCTACATCACCTGTGAAGGAAGAAAAGATGTGGTAAGACCACGACATCTTAAACTCTTAACTGTACTAAAGCAAAAATGCTCTATAAATTTACCTGCATTTTTGAATTCATTACTTCATGACATTGCATGGAGCATTAAAAAGTCATAACATATAGAGTTAGTTGTTAGTCATCATGGGTTGATACGGTTAATAGTCAGCCATAGCCTTACCCAGCAGCAGAGCAGCTGGGAAGAGCTAATCGCCATGATAAATGGAGGATTGACCACACCATCCCCAAAACATAAACATCCCACCAGTACACCCGAGCATCCAGAAAAACGCAAGAAATTGGTCCGGCTAGCACGGCTACGAGGGAGGCTAGAGAAGCCCCAAGGAAACACCAGCTAGCCGGTAGAAATAGAAGATGAGCAACACCCATGATTAGAAGGGGAAGACGATGAGAAAGGAGTGCAGGAAGAAGAGGAAGGAGAAAAAGAAGAAGAAGCCGAGCAATCTGAAGAAGAAGGAGTGCAGGAAGAAGAAGAAGGAGAAAAAGAAGAAGAAGCCGAGCAATCTGAAGAAGAAGGAGAAAAATAAGAAGAAGCTAAGAAATCTGAGCAGGAGGAGGAAACAGAACAGCAGGAAGGTAGTCCATTGCAGGACCCATTGGGAGAAGATGAATTGGACAAATTTTTGGCCAATATGGGCGAATATGGCCAACCTTCCAGTCCATCAGACCTCCATCCAGAAGAGAAACCTCAGGAGGAAAATTCACCTGAAGAATCACATGCAAAGGAGGCAAAAGAGGAGAATCTGCACGTTCATGATGAAAACATGACAGGAGATGCAGAACAGGGACAAACCGTTCCTAGCCAGACGACACCAGAAGAAACTCTGGAGGCAGGGGGGGCAGAAAAGGAAGTCACCCAAGAAAAAATAGAACTAGCTAGGGTTCTTGCCTCGGAGTAGCTAGAGAAGAGCAACAAAGAAGCACCCTAGGAACAAAATCAGGAAGTTAGTCACAGTTCAGGCCACAGTGAACAACCTGCTGTTCCTTTTAAGGAAATTCAGGAAATTAAGGAATTGAAAAAGGAACAACAGAGATTACTGAATATAATAGTCCAGCTCCACCAGCAGTTTAGGATTCTAAAAGAAAGGCAAAGGGTAAAAGGGACTTCGAGAAGGAAAAATGTAATCACTCGAGCAAAACCCCTCAAGACAAAGGGGTGGAGGACCAGAGTCCATCCTGCTGTGCAAAACCCTGTCGAAAACCAGGCTATTGTTCCAAATGATGTTGGGGAGCAGACTGCTGTTCTAATTGAAAAGGAACATTAATGGACTGATATCCACGTTAAGATAGAAATGGATGAGATGTTGACCCATGATAAGGAAATTCAGACGGAGACACCACCTTCGGGAGTGATAAGAGTCATGAACTCAAAACAACGCAATATGTAAATTCAGGTAAAACTTCCTGGCCTCCACTGCTGCATGGAAAAGAGATAAAAAAACGGTAACCCTACGAAAGGGTTTGAAGCGAGCTTAGCAAGCAACAGAAAAGCTTAAAGATCAAACGGTCCCTTGAGAAAAGTATGAAGAGCTACAACAACAGCTTAGGAACAACAATCTATCCGGAAGCCAGGCCTTTGAAGGGTGGCGAAGGGAAGAAGAAAAAGTCGCGAAGGTAACTCATAGGTTAGATATAGTTATCAAGCAGATGGATACCTTATGTTCTTATACAATGACGTCCTAGCATGTAGAGCCCCTGCTAAGAATTATGCCTTATTTTTAATGGAACAATATTTGCAATTGAAAATAAAGGCTGTTAAAGCAGGTGCTCCCAAACAAATTAACACCATCGATGATTTTATAAACTGCTGTAAACACTACGGGGTAAAAGTTCAAAGACTACTATGTGAGTTTTATTTGCATAACCTTGTATTAGACTAGGAGATCGATCTGAACCCTGGCCCTTTTGTTGGGGATATCCAATTACAGGCATTTATTTCATTTGGGGTTAATCAAATTAAATGGATTGAAGCCTATAATGCTTTCCAAAGACAAGAAAATAGATTAGATTTGTGAATAAGAGTTGAGCCTAGGGATCCAGTACAGTTGTGGAGAAAACATAGAAACCTCATGAAGACTACAGGTGTAATTGAAGCATTAGGACCCGTGCATGAGGCAATCATTCGACAGGGATTAGAATAGTTTTGCTCTATCAAAGACCCTGCCATTGATGTGGCTAAATTTCGGTATCAAATCTCTAATTCGAATATCCAACTCAGGAAACCATTTAAGTATGAAAATTTTAAATTAGAAACCAACCGCTTGCACCTCTATGGCGAAGTCATTTTGAGGGTAGGGCCATCCTCGTTAGGATATAGGTTCCGGAGTTCAATTATTTGGCACCCTACACCCCGATACCAAGCCCTGTATGAGATGCCAGAGGGTCAGATAGGCCATTTCTTTGAACACCTAGTTATGCATCATGGCTGTAGGCCTTCACATGAGATTCCATCTCCAGCCTACTCACTCATTGCCTTACATGTCAACTACAATGTTTTCATGAGGGCGTGAAAAAGGGTAAGCAGGGGGGTGTGTGGAGTACTAAATAAGGTATGTTTTTGGTAATTATTTCAGCATATTTTCATTAGAACTTACAAACCTTTTTGCATCATGAACTCAGAAAACGATAAGGAATTGTAATAAAACATGTGAGATTAATATGCAAGACGAAAACACTGACAATTTTCATTTCCTTATGCAGGAAGGAGGAAAAACTAAGTTGTTGTTCCAAAGGAAAGGACAAGGACGGGTTAATTGCTGTCCCTTTGACGGGAGACCATATGCAAACAAGGCAAAGCAAATCAAAGTGAATCAGCCCTGGAAAGGAAGTGGAGATATCGGCTCGGTGCAGGAAAGGAAAGAGATGACTGAGGACTAACAGTTCGGCGAATCCCTCAGGATCCTTGATCTTGAGGGATCGTTGTTTTATCTATTTCTGCACTTAGATATCTCCGTCTTCACCCTTATAAAAGGGGCAACACTGTTAGCTCGAGGGGGTTTGATGATGTTTTTATGTAATTCTCTAAAGATTTAAACTTTGATCATTGAGTCTCTTTGAGAACTGATCTACTGTAATTCCATTTTATGCATTAATACAAACTTAGTTGTTATTCCATCCCTGAGTCAGGAATAACTTCAAGCGGTGTAGCCCTGGAGGCTAAGGGCCCGCCCCTCGAGGAGACTTGCTCTTGTACTATTACATTTGGTTTATGGGTGGTTTTCTTATCAGCGTTATTTGGTAATCTGATGTGTTTTGTTAGTTTACATCACATGCTCTGTTATGTTTACTTTACTGAGACAGAACTATTGCATTGACTCTGCAACGTATCACTGTTCTTCTAAGTGTTAATATAATACTGTCAGTCCTTACAGAATATTGTTGTTGTTTAATTACAGAGCCTATGTATTGTGCACTTATTACAGAATTCATCTTAGCGATTATGTTCTTTGCGATTGTTGGATCTATAGACATTGTTGTTCCATTCTGAAACACAGTCGTAATCTTTTATAGTTGAGAGTGATAATTGGTTTACCAAGATCGGGTTAGTATTAAGGTGTGTCATGTGCATATATGGTTTTGAAGTGCTATTCTATAATTCATCATTAATCAGAGTTGTTCCATTTTGGTGTGTTTTTCAATTCGTCATTTAGAGTGAAGGATTGCCATTTGATTCCTATAGGTCATGATTCGTGCATTTGATCTTGTAGACTAGGGTGTTATTGCTTGCTAGACTTAGTTGCTGTTACAGTTTCAGATTTGTTGTTCTATTTCTTATTTCACTGCTCCATTTCTTATCTGCCATTCCATTTCCTATCCTTTGTTATTCTGGTGTGAAGAACGATCCAGGGCTGTAGTGAGCACTGACATTTAGTGCCTAGCTCCCAGATCCACGATCTATTCTCTGATTTACCTTAGTTTCATCAGTTTACAAAGGGATGAGTTACTGCTACTGAACCCTTGACTGATAAATTGCTTATCTTTCTGAATGTGTAGTTTAATCTTTTGAAGTAGTTTGCTGTAAACAAGCATTCGTTTCCTCTTGTATTTCTGAACACTGTACTACTAGCATTAATCTGGCAAATGATAGCCTCAGACTGAGACACTCTTTGAAATAACAAAATGTTCCTGGATTGACAACTAATGTGCGGTAATTAGAGGTGAAAGAGACCCTTTTTATACCTCCACACCTACCTCTCTTCGAAACTCCATTTCTGACGTAGAAGATCCAGGTTTGTCTGCTCTGGGAGGCTATGTTGTGCTTCCTATAGAGCTCCTTCTTGTAGAGAGCTTTGCCGGCTTCTGGAGGACATCATGATGCTTCTGAGAAAACCTGGGACACGGGATGATTTTGAAACGGGCTGAGAAGCTCGGGCTAACGAACTGCAAAGGAGGAGGATGCGTACGTTGCTGAAAACTGGTTGCAAGTGTAAATGATAGTTGTTAATGTGAGATCCATGGCCGAACGATTTTGAATTACAGCGCAATTCATGGCATGGGAGTGAGGTGTCCAGGCCGATCTGTTAGCCAACGTCATGGCCATCATTCTTTGGCGTGTCTCTGACCGCCATTTTCTATCCCTACCATTACCCGTCGTCATCACTACTAATCCACCGATTTTCCCCGACTGGACACTTCCCACGTGTCGGCTCTTCGTCCCTTTGGTGGATTCGATTGTAACCGAGCTCGTTCGGATCCCACGAGGCCATTCGACTGACTATGGGTGGCCAGTTGACTAGCCACTGAATTCGTTCAATCCACAACATTCACGGACATGTAGTTTTCATAGTATAGTCTATGAAATTTGACGAATAAGGTTAGACACTTACCTGTGTGCCCGTGGATGTGTTCTGCAGGTTTCGGGACATGGAACGATGGCTTTTCTCACTGTTGCTTCGTGCACAGGCACTAGAACTCCTCCTTTCATTAACTGATGCTGCATGTAAGGCTTCGGGACCCGATCCTCTGGTAGTGAACGTTGCATGCACAACTCTATCTTTTCTCAGCTGTCAAGGAGGTGTTCACATTCAAACGGAGCTGGTTACATGCCTCTTGCATTGATTTCAACTGCTATTGACTCCATAGTGTGTGCTCCAGACGGATTAGCTGCTACAGGATTCCTGTAGGACATCGTGTAGCTGCTTCTCCTCCTGGGATGCATGCTGAAATGAGTAGGGTTGTATTCACGGATGAAGTGTCCTGATGGAGCTTTAACAGGTAGAGTGTGCGAGCCTTCGTGTACTTTGTTTTTCGCTTGGGAAAAAAAAATTGCAATATGAGGAAAACAGGGCTCTTTGCATGACTATGCAGGAATACAGGATAGATTGTTGTAATGGTGGTGGAAAGAGATGAAACTGGCGATGGATGGAAGAGTGGGGTGGTTGCAGGCCTCATCAACAGACTTCAAGCTTTAAATCCCTTTCCAGAATCGACTTTGGCCTGCTCGAAGGCTCTACAGAATGTTTCCTGTAAAAATGCGGAACTTCCTGTAGAAAGCCCCAAAACTTCCTGTAGAAAGCTCAGAACTTCCTGTCGGAGGTTGAATCTTGACCCGAATGTGTTAAAATCTCGGAAAAGGTGAGTGCCCATGGAGGGGGTGTCTGTGAGGATGTTTGGTAGCTTGGTACGGACCCCTGTCCTCGTTTTGTGCGACCTTCTTTATCTGCATTGTATTCCCTGCAACCTACAATAATTCTAGAGATTAAACCTATTTCTTTTTCTTCTTATTTTTTCTTTTTTTCTTTTTTCTCTTTTTGAGAGACAACAGGGGCGCCTCCATGAGGTTTTCACCCCCACTATCTGCCCTGGGCGCCTCAGAGAGGTTTTCACCCAAGGATCTTTTTTTTATTCCATTTCTTTATTTTCTCAGAGACAGCTGGGGCACCTCCATGAGGCTTTCACCCCCACTGTCTACCCTAGCCACCTCAGAGAGGTTTTCACCGAGGGATCTTTTTATTCCCTTTTTTTCTCTTTTTTTTTTTTTTTTTTATGATCAAGGTGTGGCCGGAATAGAGGCAGAACCCTGCTCTACTACAAGCACTGATATTTTTCCACAGTTTCAATGAAATCTTACCTCGAAAGGGGTTTCTTGTAGATTTTCAATCAATGCCCATTGACAAGCATGGGGATGGCTTCCTCATCAATGATCCTGATAAGGACTGAACCATTTTCATTGCCTTTCTCCATTGTATATGGTCCTAATCATCTTGTCCTCAGCTTTCCTTTGAAATCCTTGTATCTTGAGTCATACAGCAGTGCCCAATCTCTTGGCTGGAATTGCTTTTCATTAAGGTGCCAGTCATGCCATATCTTCCTTTGGAGTTGAACTACTTCTGAGTGGAGGAGGGCCTTCATTCTATGTTCATCTAATCAATTTAGCTGCAATAATCTTTCACGTTGAGCATGGCTGAGATCTAGGTCCAGCTGAGCTGCCACCCTCAATGTATTGTACTCGAACTCTATGGACAACAAAGCTTTCTTCCCGTAGACTAGTTCATAAGGTGTGAAACCTGTTGTGGTCTTCCAAGTGGTGTTGTAGGCCCAGGTGGCCTAAACCAGGAGATCTGCCCAATCCTTTCTGCTGCTACTCACAACCTTAGTCAAAATCCCTTCCAATGCTCTATTAGTGACTTCCACCTTCCCATTTGCTTGGGGATGATATGGGGTGGAAGTCTTGTGCTTGATCTTGTGATGAGCGAGCAAATCTTCAATCAGGTTGGAGGTGAACTAGCTTCCTTGATCGGTGACTAACTCTCTTGGGTAGCCAAACTTGTAGAAGATATTTTCCCTCAAATACTCAACCACATTTTCTTCTATTGTTGCTTTTATTGCCTTCGGTTCTGCCCACTTGGTCATATAATCGGTGCACACAATGATGTAAGACCGTTGCTTTGAAGGAGAGTTGATAGGACCCACAAAATCCATGCCCCACTTATCAAATGGCTCGAAGGTCACTTGAGGTTGGAGAGGCATTTCATCCCTTGGAGTCAGTTTCCCCATCCTCTGACATCGGTCACACTGGCTGATGTATCTTCTAACATCTTGATGAAGAGTAGGCCAATAGTAGCCTACCTGTAGAATTTTGAAGGCAGTCCTTTTTGCTGCAAAGTGGCCTCCACAAGGTCCGTCATGACACGTTAGGAGGATGTCAAAGACTTCCTCCTCCCTAACACAACGTCTCAAGGTCTGATCTAGGCCAAGTTTAAATAGGTTGGCCCGGATCCAAGTGAACGAGGCACTCTTCCTTACAATTATGCTCTTCTCCTTTGAGGATAGATGCGTAGGGAACTGTGCTGAGACCAGGTAATTTGCTATATCAGAAAACCATGGAGAGAGTATTGAGATAGCAAACAGATGTTCATCTGGCATCTGGTCATCCACTGTTCCTTCTTCACCTGCAGGCAAGTCTAATCTAGACAAGAAGTCAGCAACAACATTTTCCTTACTTGTCTTGTCGACAATTGTCAAATCAAATTGTTGCAACAAAAGTAACCATCTAATGATACGAGCATTGACATCAAGCTTATTCATTAAATATATAATCGCACCATGATCTGTGTGTACAAATGTTTGATAACTAGTGATGTAGTATCTGAACTTGTTTAGGGAATGGACTACAGCCAGGAACTCTTTCTCGGTTACAGTATAGTTCATTTCTGCATTTGATAGGTTTTTGTTGATGAAGTATATGGCATATGGGAGTTTCTCCTCAACTTGTCCTAATGCTGCCGCTATGGCTTTGTTCGAGGCATCAGTGTGGATGTGGAAAGGTAGGGCCCAGTTTGGACCTCTCAAGATCAGGGCAGACACCAGCTTATCTTTCAACTCATCCAATGCCCCTTGACAGTTGTCAGTCCATCTAAACTCAACATCTTTCCCTAAGAGGCAAAACAATGGCGAGGCTAGCTTATTGAAGTCTGTAATAAATCTTCGATAATATCCTGCTAAGCCTAGGAAACTCCGAACATCTCTTACCTTTTGAGGAGGTGGGACCTTTTCGATGATAGCAATTTTATTAGGATCTACCTGTAATCCTTGCCGAGAAATGGTATGACCTAGCACGGTCCCTTCAGTCATCAGGGATTCACATTTTTCGGGATTGAGGGATAGGTTCATCTCAATGCACTTGGTTAGAACTTTTCCCAGATTAGTCAATGCTTCTTGGAAGTTGGACCCATAAGGAGTAAAGTCATCCATATAGATTTCTACCGAATCATGGACCAACTCAGAAAAGATGCTCAATACTGCTCTCTGGAAAGTGGCAGGAGTCTTGCATAGCCCAAAGGGAAGGACTCGATATGCAAAGGTACCCCAAGGATAGGTGAAGGTGGTTTTATCTTGGTCTTCCGGGCTTATTTGAATCTGGTTATACCCGCTGAACCCATCTAGGAAAGAGAAGGACTTGTTCCCTACCAGTCCATCCAACACTTGATCTATGAAAAGCAAAGGGAAATGGTCTTTCTTAGTGGCTTTGTTAAGTTCTCGGTAATCTACACAGATTCTCCACTTCCCGTTCTTCTTGGGCACAAGCACTAGAGGCGAGACCCACTCACTATTGGAGATAGGGTAGATGAATCCTGCATCCAATAATTTTTGAAATTCTTATTTGACAATGTCTTTAAGGGCTGGATTCATTCTCCTCTGAGGCTACTTGACTGGTTTACAATCTTCTTTAATGTAGATGTGATGGGTACAGACTAAAGGATGGACTCCTTTCATCTCCTTATAGCTCTAAGCGAAAGCATCTAAATGATTGTTTAGTAAGATACATAGCTCCTTCTCCTGGGAAGGAGATAGGGAGGAGCTGATCTTTAAAGTTCTTTTGGGACCAAACTCCACATTCTTAACTCTGAGAGAGGTCGGATCAGTCACACAGAGGTCCACTAAGGTGCTGACTTGGGTATCTTCCACCAATTCCTCTAAGGACAGTGCACTGGGAGGTGGATTTTGAATCAAAGTCTCAATCAAATCATTCTCGGTTTGAGGGCCTCCCCTAGTGGTTTCTACTGTGCACAATGGTGCAGAGTAGACCTCATCCTCATCTCCTTCTTCCAACCAGATTGGTAAGTCATGTTCTAGCAGAGGTTGGGAAGGAGGATATAGGACTAGCTGCTTGGACATAGGCCCATTCTTGATGGTCATGCTTCCAGCTCGACAACTGATGTAAGCATCCGTAGTGGCTAACCAAGGCCTTGCCAAAATTAGGGGGTATCCAGTTAGCTTTGCCTTTGTATGAAGGACCAAGAAGTCCCCAGGGTACTCCCAAGAGTCAACAGAGACCAAGACATCTTCCACAATCCCTTCGGGAGTCACGGTGGAGCGATTTGCCAACTGTAGGACTGTCGAGGTCTTCCTTAAGGAACTCTGAAGGTTGAATTTAAGCATGGTGTCCCTGGTCATCACGTTAACGGTAGCCCCTAGATCAATCAAGGTATGGGGGATTATGGTGCCATTGATGTGGACATCAACTACAGGACTCCCAGGGTCTAAATACTTTGGACATATTACTTGCCCCAACATTAGATAGGACAGTTGTCCGATGACATTGATAGTCGAGGCATCTCCCTTTCGCCTGCCTGGGTGCCTGAAACACTTCTCCTTAATCAATTTGTTGTATATTGGTACATCTTTGATGGCCTGGAGAAGTGGTATTTTCACACACAACTGTTTAAGTTCTCCCAAAATTTCAGTCTCCTCCGGTTTTGATTGCGTGGTTACTGTTAGTCGGTCAGGAAAGGGTGGAACGGCTTTGGGTTCACTTCCTGTTTCCCTTCATCATCCTCTGGGGGAGGAGGTTTGCGATCTGGAACTGTCTACCCGGATCGAAGTTTGATCTCCTGGATGTCCACAGCATAGGTAGGAAATGGTGTCTCCCTAGTGTATACCTGTTGGGCCAGTCGGTTGTTGGGGTTCAGGTTCAGTTGAGTAGGCATCTGGGGTTGTCTTGGATGAGGAGGAGGTAATTGTTGTGGCTGAGCTAGTGGTGGAGGCAGAATGGCGGGAGGAGATTTGTATTGGGGCCTCCACCTCGGTTGAGGTGCATTCCAATGAGGTTGTGGCTGGACATGTGAGTGAAATGAATGAGCAGTGGTTTGAGTATGGTATTGAGGTGGATAAGACCATGGAGGAGGTACAGACCAGGAAGGATGAGCAGGGTGACCCCAAGAAGGCATGTGAGTAGATTGGTTGGGGCTATAATAAGCTTGGGATGTCCCTTGCATCCCCTACTGGTAAGGTCCAGGTCCATGCGGCCTCCTTTGGTTAAGGAAGTAGAGAGGCTCAATGGGTGCCTTAGTCCCTTGATACATGGCTTTGAATCTGGGTAAGGTTGGGCATTGGTTTGTGGGTTGGTTTTCCTCACAAACGAAACATACCTCTACTGAGTGCAATGGACACTCTTTCCTAGGGTGCTTCCTCGTACATCTGGGACAAGAAATGGCCAAAGCCCTCTCAGATTCCTCTTTCTTTTGTTGGATTCGAAAGTATCAAGTTTCAAGGCAATGGTCTGTCTCATCTCACTTTTGAGGTCTTCCATCTGATTAGCAAACTCATGCTTGGAGAAGGTAGTACTAGCTGAAAGTGAATTCCCTCTACCTCTTTTTTAGGCTGCCATAGAGTGGTTTCTAAAAACAGTCTTTATGTCCTCATAAGGTAGTTGGCAGATGTCTCCTCCAGCTAGCATGTGAAGGGTATCTAGAAGGTTTTCAGGGACTCCTCAGAGTAGAACCAACTTTAGAGATTCAGGGTCAAGTGTGAACCTGGCCCGTTTACAGCTGAGTTGGAACCTTTCCTCGTACTCTTCTAAAGACTCTTCATTTCCAATGGTCATCCGAAATATTTCTCCCTTGCTTTCCTTTGACCTAGAGTAGTCCCGGTATTTGTTGTTAAAGGCTTGTTGCATCTGAGCCCAAGTGGTGATATTGTTTCCAGGTAACCCCATGAAACATAGAAATGATGCATCCTTGAGGGTAGAGGGAAAGAGTTTCAATTTTTGCTCATCTTCTGTATAGTCATAAGTTTGACAAAGGATAGAAAAGCCAAAGAGGAAGGTATCAGGGTCTTCAGTGGTCAATCCATGGAAATGAAGTAAGGCTGAGGGACTTATGTTCTTCATTTTCATGTCCCCGTTGGTCTCTTGGATGGGGAAGGCACCTTATATTCTCTCGTCATCGTCTCTACCATTTCTGTTTTCAACCATGGTCTCAAAAGGAATGGTTTCTTACTCTTCTTCTGTTATAGGATCTTCGTATATCTCAGGAGGTTCACCTATAGGTTCTTCTGGGTCACTACCACCAAAGAAGAGAGAAGGGTGACTCAGTGAAGTGGTGGGGGTGTTGGGTAGGAATTTTCCAGTATTATCTCTGTTCCTACGAGGCATGAAAATATTTTTGGTTGCTTTTGCATTTTTCTGCTTGTGCCTGAAAAACTGAAACAGATGGAATTTCAACTAACTAAAATATATCTTACAGAAATGAAAATGCGGAACTCAAATGAAAGCAGGAAAGGACTAATCTATTTTGTTGAAATCAAATTGCGAGAATGAAATGCTAGACTACGCTTGTAGAATTGAAATTCTATTCTACGCTTGCAGAATTGAAATTGCAGAATTGAAAGGCTAATCTATGAAAGCAGGAAATGTCTACTCTACTTTTGTGGAAATGAAATTGCAGAAGGCAAATGAAATAAACTACTTAGAAGAAGGTTGTAGTAGAAAATAGAAGAAAACAGCAATCACAAATACTCTGACACTTCCCCAGCAACAACGCCAAAAAGAGTGCTGAGCTCCAGTATTGCAGCAATAATGCTGCAAATCCTGGGACTCCCTTCTTTACTTTTATCAACCCGATAGTTCGTAACAAACTTGGAAGTGACGGTGTTGTATGCACAAGTACTATCTCTTGCCGTAGTTGTCAATTGGTCAGTTGGCACAAGTCCGCTAGGAGCTTAAGCCAACTTCTATGAGCTCTAAGAAGAAGCTTTTTAACTGATAGATGAAAACTAACACAAAGAAGGCTGATCTACTTGCAGAAAGAAACTGGAAAGCTGAAAGGAAATGTAAACCCTAGCAAACCCTAATTTTACTAGCTATCCCTACTGATGCAAGAAAGAGGATGCAAGCTACTGAAAATGCCATTGACTTATAGGAAGGTATATACATGTATCTAAGCTACTTCTACAGTAAAATCTGAAAAAAACATCTTTTTGTATTTTTGAATAAGTTGCCAGAATTATCATGCATGCGATTTGACTGTTTTGATTGTGCAGAGGTGGATTGGAGAAAGGAAATGCTTGGAGGAGGTCAGGAAGGTTCATAGAGGGCCTAAGGGGTCCCTAACACCCTTCCAGAGAGTTTCACAGAGTTTGGCTATCAAGAAACCTCATTCGTGAGCTTCTATAGGAAGTGTGCAGGGGTTCTATAGGATGTCTGTGATTTTCTACAGGATGTTTGTAATTTTTCTACAGGATGTTCAGAAATGGGATTGTGGAGGGTGGATGGAGGAAGAAAGATGAAGGAGTGGGTATGGAGGTAGGATAAGGGTTGGAGGTGGTCCAGGACTTGGTGGATGCAGTTGAGGAAAGATGTAGATGGCTGGATTTGTTCAAGGAGGACTGAAGCAATGATGCACAAAAACTAGAGTTATGTGAGCAAATGGCAAACTTAAGGCAAGAATCTGAGTTGAGGGATGGAGCAGATGGGTTCAATGGAGTATGGGCAGATGGAGAAGTGGTACAAGTGCTCTGCAAGTTGTTTTTCCAACGGAACAAATGAAGACTTGTAAATCAAAGACCTAGTTACGTTGACCTAATCTGATCTAGCTGACAGTAAATAGAATGAACAGAAGTTTGAACCGCAATGAAACCATGTATACTAACTTATGCAACTAAGCAATCAAATATCTGAACATGTAACCAACTTCTGCAAATGAAAATCAAACACTAGTGATTGCATGACAATGCAAAGTCAATGTTTTTGTGGGCAGCAAGGTCACCTTGATCCCAGCTCCTGATCCCACTGAGGGAGAGGTGAAATCAGAGGTGCTTGATGGCCCTTTTTTGAAGCTTTTCCCTGTTAACAACCTATCAACTCAATATGAACATCAAAAGACTTTCTAATCATCAACAGTGACCTAGTTAATCAGCAAGATTTAATCTACTTAACACAAATGATTTCGCAAATACATAAAGAACAAATAACAATACATAAAGGAGGCCTTAGCACTCGGGTTGGGCCTAGGCCCAAGAGCTGTAGGCTCCTATAAAGAACTCAGATCTGATGCCAAGTAAAGATGCTTCTCATTACTCAAAAATAATCATCACAAGAAAGTTATACAACAGCAGCTAAGAAAATGAGCTGAAAAGGACAACACTATAGTGCAAATACCAATAGTTCCAAAAGTAAACTACGAAGGCTGAGGCCTTCCTATTTGTACGCTACGAGGGGCCTAGCAGCCCTCCTAAATTCAAGGGACTCGGCTGCTCCAACTACTAGTAAATAGTCACTCTTCCCAAAGATGCTCGACTGCCTTTAGAACTCGTTTTGGTGGTTTGTTGAGCTCGGAGTTGAGGGTGGAGATTTTGAGGAAGGGCCATTTAGTGCCAAACGCAACCTCCCTACGAATCCTCACCTCAAGCTTGGCTGTCACCTAGGCCATAATTGCTTGGTTTTGCCGAAAAAACCTGAAATGACCACGTATTAGCCTCCTTGGTAGAGTGACCACCCTTATACGTTCAAATAACATAAACATACTAGAAAAACATGCATAATCTATGAAAATGGAGGATTGAACAAGGACAATTAGGCAAAATGAGCGCGATAAGTTACCCAATTCGGGGCTCATCACCTCTTAATCATCATCTCCCTCTCCCCCCTTCTATCTATCTTCCCTAATCCTCTCCTCTCTCCCTCCCTCTCTATCTCCCCTATCACTCCCTCTCTCTCTCTCCACATTTCTCTCTCTATGTCTTTCTTCTTACCTCCCTCTCTCTCCCCCTCCCTCTCTCCTTCTCTCTCACATCCTCTCTCTCTTCCTTCTTCTCACTCCCTTTCTTTCCCACATCCCTTTTTCTCTCCCTCCTCTCTCTCTCTCTCTCTTCACCCTCCAACCTAGTCACTATCTCCCTCCCTCTCTGCTTCTCTTTCCCCTTCCTTCCATCTCTCCTTTGTCTTTCTCTCTTAACCCAAAACATACACAGTCTCTCTCCATCTCTCCCTTGTCATTCCCTCTCTTTCTCTCTCGCCACTTTTCTCTCTCTCTATATTTCTTCTTCACTCCCTGTCTCCACTTCCAACTCCATCTCTTTGTCCCTCCCTCTCAAGTCCTCTCCATGGTCCTTCCCCTATCTCCCTTTCTTTCCTACCTCCTTCTCTTTCCGCCCATCTCTCTCTCTCTCTCTCTTCCATCATGCCTTGTCACTATCTCCCTCCCCCTCTCTCCCTCTCTCACTCCTCTCTTTCTCTCTTCATCTATCCCTTGTCACTCCCTCTATCACTCCACCTCTATCACTATATGTCTTTGTTATTCCTTATATATATATATATATATATATCATGATATATCATAATATATTATAATAGAACAAAATGAATATTATATTAAATTTATTATTAATCTTTTAATATCAATAATAGATTTAATGATGTCTTTTACATAGCATGATATCAAAATTATAATAAAACAACTTGAACTTAACAAATATGGTTTTTCATTTTAAAGATTCATTTTACAAATATTTTGATTAAAAAAAGTATTAAAAGATTTTGAAGTAAAATTTTCTATTGAATTAACTTTTTTCCTTTTGATTTAAGAAATGATATTAGATTGAGTAAAAAATAAAATTGTTTAAAAGAAATATTAAACCGAGTAACCATTTAAAATTTAAGTAAATATTTTGATTTCGGAAAAAAAAATATTTTTATTATATTTCTGAAAATACAACCTATACATCAGATTATACTAAGCTATACAATATCATAAAAATATATCAAATTATAAAAATATAGTCTATTTCATACTCAGGAACAGATCCTCTTATCACACCCGAATTGGTAATCAAGAGATTTTAATTATTTTAATATTAATAGAATAAAACCCTACCTAAAACTCAATTCAATAGCTATGGAGAATGAGGATTTCGAAAATGTTAGTGAAAATATTTTATTTATAATAAAATAATATTAGTAAAATAAAATTATTTTAATATTACTAAAATAAAATTAGTATTTCAATATTAATAAAATAAAACTAGTTTTGAGGCTTGGTTTGGGTTTAGGTTTTACTAGTTCTATGATTTTTTTAGGTTGATTTGTCCAAAATTTTTTTGAAAAAAATTAATAAAAGTATTGATATCTTAAATTTTAAAAATAATTTTTTAAAAAATAATAGTTTAAATATAGTTTCTTTTTAATTTTTTTTTTATAATTTCAAAATATATTATTTTAAATTATTGTTGAAATAAAATATAATGTTATATTGATAACGTTTGAGAGGTATGTCTTCAGTGTGAGTTTAATTGGTTGATTTTATTAAGATCCATGTTAATTATATTTATAATTATAATTAATTATTATTTTTTTTGTTTTGGAAAAAATGTAATTTCCATTAAGTCAAAAAATTACATGTTGTATATGCATGATGCATATGTTGTAAGAGGGTAAGTTCTATAGTATAGATCTAAATTTGATGCCTTGTGTCCACGGAGGGAGGCATCATTCTCAGATGTATTAAGCATAATGTTTTATAAAAAAAACTCTAACCACACTGTTCTTGTTGTAAACAAAACATATGAATATTTACATATGGAAACTAAGATGCAAAAATAAAAGCATGTAGCCATGTTGGCTGTGAGCCTACTACACATCTATGTCCATAAAAGGCCAATGGTAGTACTGATAATTGGCCCCTTCCCTGTGTTCCTGAATCATCCAAGTGCCGAAAGGCCTGTCCGCAACTTCTTTGGATAATCTGTCAACGTCTGCATTATGTTACCTGAAAATGTGATGGCATGCAAATCTGTCAAAAGATGTAATAAGTCGAAGAGCCTCATCCATTATATGTCTCAAAGTATATGGGGAACATCTAGTTGTTTTTTTTAACGAGTCACAGACAACTTTTCAGTCCCCAATGAATTATAGATCTCTATAGTGGTTTACAAAAGCAAATTGTATGAGGAATTTTACAGTGGATAGTTCGATGAAGTTATATGTGCCCCATCCTAATCCCATTTGTATGTGGTAATTTGTGGTAATAATTGATATACTAATGGCCCCTCCATCGCACTCTCCCTGTGCGGAACCATTAAGAAGGCCAAAGGCTTCGAATGTTTAATGGTTTTAGGAATAATGGTTTGAGGCCGTGGAGTCTCATCATCATCAGGGATGATAGACTAATCAGTTATGATATGGGAAGCAATGGAAGGACAATGCGGAGAGGTGTTCTGTAATATGAGCTTGTTGCAGGTGATCCAAAGGCCCCAGCTGATGAGGAGCAGGAGGTTCCGGAGATTTTTTGGGACAATGCTTGACCACCATGATGACCATGCCTCCTTTACAGTAATATGTTTCCACCTGGTCAAAAATGGAGCCACAATTAATATCGATTGTGAAAGGTCTTGTGTGGCCTGGCACTGAATAAATAGATGTGTGACAGATACATTGTTTCATTTGGAATGGCAACACCAAAAATGGTGGTGCTGTGCTCGTTTGAGAAGATTATCTCCTGTGAGAATTTTGTTTTTCAATATGGTCCACATGAGAATTCTGTTCGTGGGGTGACCTCGAGCTTCCACAAGTGCTTCCACCATGACTCAATGGCTTATGGACATCGAGCTTGCGCTATAACAAGGTATCCTTCATTTTGGGTATATTTGCCAGCTTTCGATAGCCCCCATATTACCTCATATTCCCCTTCGCCAATCCGGATGTCATCTTCAGTAAGAGCTATAATATATGCATTCCACTGCTATGTCCATTGTTGTGGATGTTTATTCTTTGGGCCGATTTCCAAGCTTGCTGAAATAAAGTGGTGTGCTCTGGGCCTGCTACGTGGTTGATATGGGTAAGGTTGATATCTCTGAAAAAATTCTTGAACTCGTCTGGCAACCTGTTGGCATTCCCGAAACCAATCCATGGGTCTAGTCCAATCCTCACAGCCATTCCAAACTGTATTTTCCAAGTGATGCCAACTCTGATGATGTTGAGAGATTTAATTATAGCCTTCCATATGATTGATACCCATGTGTGGTATCTTTGAGGTTGTCTTGGCCTGTCCATCAAGTTACGAGGGACAATGTATTTTGAGAAAACCACCCTTGTCCATAGGTTGTTTGATGTAACAAGCTGCCATACAAGTTTGGCTGCCAGAGTAGAGGAGAAATCCTATAATTTCTTGGGAAAATTGAGTGCCTCCCACTTGAAGCATGCATAAATTATGCCTGTCTATTTTCCCTTCCAAAGGAATCTGCAACATAAGGCCTGGATCCTAGAGAGTACACCACGAGGAATCCATGCCAAAGACATCCAATAGATCGGAGTGGCCTCGAGAATAACTTTAATGAGGATGAGTCTCCCTGTCCTGGATAGGTATTTGTAGTACCAAATATTGAGATATTGAGTCTTTTCTCCATATTGGAAATAAGTCATGTCCAATCTGCTATTTTATACCCCAGAGGCTTCAACTTGTAACCCAAGTATCTAAGGCCATCCTCCAATCTTAGTAAGGTGAACTGAAATATTTGCAGCGCAAAATGTATTTCATATTGGGAACATACAGCCTCTGTTAGAGTGGACTTGTTTCAATTTATAGTCATAACAGTGGCCAATTGGAACAATGCAAATGTGTTCTTCATATTTGTCGAATCCCCTATGCTTCCGCTAGGAAATATCAAAACATCATCCACAAATAGCAGATGAGTCAATATGCATCCTTATGTGATTTTCATACCCCGCAATCTGCCCGTTCATCTTTCTATATTTTTATAATTATAACTAATTATAATTATCAATATAATTATTAATTTTATTAATTATAATAATAAATATAACTGTTAATTTTGTATTATATATATTCTTTTAAAGTTTTATGCAGAATGACCAAGTCAAAAGGTTAAGGAACCAACCATTCATAGTTTAAATTTCAATTAATTTTTATAGATCTCAGGAGGTATCCAACATCTCATGAGCTATCCAACATAATATCCACAACAGTTTACACATCATCAAAGGATTTGGTCCAACCTAGGTTTGGTCTATGGGATTTTGTGTGGGATATTGATAGGCTTCATCATTTAGGATCTAAACTAGCATAGATCCATCTTAATTATATATCGAAGATGAGCGGAGAGGGATCAATATATACATAAAAAAAATTAAATGATATATAATATATATGCAATTCACACTAAAATATTTTACACAACATGTACATCTATCATTTTATCATGTAAATTAAAATGATTTTTTATTATTAACTTATTTTTAATTATATGTCAATATTAATTCATATTAAAATCTATACATTTTATCATGCAAATTAAAATGATTTTTTATTAACTTATTTTAATTATATGTTAATATTAATTCATATTAAAATATTTTATCAATAATCAAATCAAAATATTTAAACATCTTAGTCACTTTTTTTTTTTACTTCTAATTACTTGACAACATATTCATTTTCTTTTTTTCCCATGGAAAAAAGTTGTAATTTCTATTGATATAAAGAAATTACACTTTGTAGATGCTAAGGCATATGCATATGGAGGCAGAGTTTCCTGTCAAAGTAATAAACCAAAACTTGACCAGATAGATAATGATTATCTCCATGCAGGGAGTCTGTTATCTGCTAAACTGTATCTATACCGTGTTCTCAAAACTAGAGAGAAACAGATCAAAATTGTAAACTGTCTCTTCACAGAGAGAGGTACTAAGTATCAAAAACTATGCTGTATATACAAAACATAATATAGTCCAAAAGGATGTAAATACAATCATACTATATACAGTGTTATCCTATCATATTATAGGGCTTATAGCCCATTATCTCTAGTATCCACAAAAGTTCGGTGATAATGTTGGTGGAAGGTCCCATCTATTCCCTCCTGAATCATCCAGTCATTGCCCTAACTAGGAGCTGCCTCTTTGGAAAGTGATATGCCCCCGTGTTTTTCTCCCTGTAAATGTGGCGACAGGTAAATGGGTCAGAAGATGATATCAATCTTTTAGCTTCTTCTAATATATGCCTCAATGTAAATGCATTACAATGGGATGCATTATTTAACCAATTGCAAACTATTTTGGAATCACCAAACAGCTATAGATGTCTGCAGTTCTTTTCCAATGCAAAATGAATGAGATGTTTAGCAGTGCGCAGTTCAGCATAATTATTGGTTCCCCTGCCTAAGTTTATTTGAATCTTGAAGCAGTGTGCATCATTTAGGTAGAGAATGGCTCCACCACCACATCCAGCCTCCTGTGCAGAGCCATCAAAGTATGCCCATGGTTTTTTTTTGTCTATGTTTTCTGGTATGACGGAGCGGGAGGGGCATAGGAGTCCCCCTCGGGTAGTAGATCATAATCCGCAATGATATGAAGCAGTATGGTAGGCCAGTGGGGGATTTTGTGGTTGAAAATGGAATGGTTTCTAGCATTCCAAAGTGACCAGCAAACTAAAAGAGGCATACAACATATTCATTTTCTTGTTATAACCTACATTATTTTTCTATTTAGAACATAGTTTTTAAGTTTTCTTTTTAGGGGAACCACCTGAGAGACATATTCTCATAAATAAACTTGCATATCCCCTCATACTGGGTTGTAGAATGAGCCTCTCCCCTCAACCACATGAGGATGCCACCATGGAGATTCTAAGTGAACTAGCAAGGTGTCAATATATGAAAATAGTTAAGTGAAGAAGCGATATGTCCATTCAATGATGATAATAAAAATGTGATTTTCCTAATGTGAGTAATGACTTTGATTTTTTGTATCCATTAACCTCCAAAATTTGGTCAAACAAAATTTAGTTTACCACACTCAAGATATTAATCCATAACCACATTAAATGAGTTCTATAATGAGTCTCATTTCCTTTGAAACTATGATATAGGTTAGTAAGATAATTTCTCTAGTTGTATTTTTGTTGAAAATATGCTGGTTTTAAAGACTTTCAGTGGTGGCCCAAATATAAGAAGAGATCTATAAATACAAAGAGACATAATATATGAACAAGACATGAGATATCAACATGTTGAACTTGGGTGATAAAATAAAGCTTAACAACATTATGGAGATAAGACAGTGGTATTGGTAGGATGTTTCCGAGGGAAGACAATGATTTAGGAGGAATTGGATAATTAAGCTTAGAAAAACTTCAAATCATTTGTGGAAATAACCACATATCCTAATTGTAGTAAAAGGATTTTTGGTTTGAGTGTTTGAAATTGTCACTAAGGTATCTAAACTATCTTGCACCAATAGTGAAAGTGGGGATCTCAATCCCTATTCATGAATAAATGTCATATTAAATTCAAATGTCAAGTTGGACACTGAGGAGATTCTCCTAGTATGGGTTTGTATCAGAATGCTACTATTGATTTTTTTGTTTGAAGAGGTACTCAAAAAACTGGGAATGCTTTACATGCCTTTTATGTAGTAGATTTAACTTTAGTAGGGTCCACTTACTATGACATGGCATGAAAGTGGGGATATCAATCCCTATTTTTGAATACATGTCATATTAAATTCAATGTCAAGTTAGACAACGCGGAGATTCTGTTAGTATGGGTTTGTACCCAATACTACTATTGATTTTTTGGTTTGAAGAGGTGCTCAAAAAAATTGGTAATGGTGTACATGCCTTTTATGTATTAAGTTTAACTTTCATAGTATCCACATATTATGACATCGCACAAATCCTTGTAGCATTGGAAGTGAGCAAAGGTCTAAAAGAATTGATTGATATTAGAAGGGGTTTTGATCTATTTTGCATCACTCTATACTAAGGGTAGATTCCATGTAGGCTTGTACATTTCCACTGATATGGGAACCTTAATACATTATGTAATCACTTAAGTATTCAAAATAATTAGGCTTCAAGGAAGAATTCAAGATCGAGAGACAAGGAGCTGTCATGAGATCATGACTAGAAAAGAGGATTTATGGGTTCAAATTAATTTAGATTGTCTTCAAATAAGAACTATGGTTATAAAATGATTTGAACTCATTAGATAAGTCTATGATCCAAACCTTGTTGCAACCAATGAAAATAAGATAGCAGCTTAATTTTCGGTAAGACTTATTAATCTCATTCTATTAATATAACATTTTTTTTGAAAATTTTCATTTTTGGGAAATAGAGAAATAAGGATCTGGTCAAATAACTATAATTCTTAAGTTATTTTCTAGCTAATCTATCTCATATAAAATATCTCAACCCACCAAACCTCATACCTATACCTAGAATAACAAAGAGTTTGAGTGTTGGACAAGGACCAAAAAGGTTCCATTTCCAACCCTCTCACATATGGTACTTTAGATGAAAAGGGCACATAGGACTCCAACACCTTGGAAGCAATCAAGTATAATTGAAGACCTAGAAGCAACGGAAATCTCCATTTTCCAAGAACAATGGAAAGGGTCTTAAATTGCTTTCAAGGGAAAATACCCAAATTCAATCAAAGGAAAAGGAAATTTTTATATATATAACTAAAAAAAGCATCCTTTGAAGTTAGGTATGGGAAACAACTATGCTTAATTAGGGTGTTTAAGTTAAATTCCCTAGTCAAGGGTTCCATATGTTTTTTTAACCCTCAATTGTAAAGGGTTGACTAACCCATTTAAGAAGTTGGTGATAAAAAGATTACTATGGGGTAGATCTCACATAAACGTATAAATGTAAATATAAACATAAATGTAAATGTAAATGTAAACATAAATGTAAACAATTAACATTTAACATTTTTAATCTTTGCCCTATTTAGAAATCAATCTAATTATTATTATTTATAAACACGAATATAAATTTAAAATATAGAGAGGTTTATGAACACTAAAAAAATAGGTATGGTAAATAAATAAAAATATAAATAAACTCTACTTTAGTCCATAGACCTCTTTATATTTATGAAGACTCAAAAAAGAGATTTTATTTAGGTGAACCCTATGGGCCAAATACTTTTTTAATACCATGGGCTAAATAGGATGGGCGAAATACCATATTTATAAAAGATGTATGGTAATAGAGTTTAGGCTTCTGTGATCCATATCATGTTAGAGAAAGATTTTGGCAAAAATCACATGGAATCTCATTTGTCGACACGTTTCGAACCAACTAGTGTGGTTCATCGTCAGGACAAGTTGAAGAAAGATCTAGCTCATCATCCTAAATAGTCTGAGCAGAGCCTCCAACAACTAACATATCTAACGGCTAGTTTGACTTAAGGACAAGGGTCAAAATTATTATAATATTTTAATTCGTAACCAACTAGTGTGGTTCATCGTCAGGACAAGTTGAAGAAAGATCTAGCTCATCATCCTAAATAGTCTGAGCAGAGCCTCCAACAACTAACATATCTAACGGCTAGTTTGACTTAAGGACAAGGGTCAAAATTATTATAATATTTTAATTCGTAAAAATAAATAAATTAAGGTAAATGGTATGAGACCTAATAATTAAAAACTATAAGTTAATTAATAATTTTTTACAAAAAAGGCCTAAAAAATATAAATACTTTTATTTAAAAGTATTAAGAATAAAAGGTAATAAAGAAAATCAAAGTTAATAATTAAAAATTATAATTTAATTAATAATTAAAAGGAAAATTAGTTAATTAAATGACCTAATGGATGAATAAAAAATTATATGAGACCTAATGAATAAAATTTAAAATTTTTATAAGTTAATTCATAATTCAAAAAGGAAATTTGTTAAATGAAGAAAATAAAATCTTATTTAAAAGTATTATTAAAATTTAAAGTTAATTAAAATAGTAGAAGGTAATAAAGAGAATCAAGGTTAATAAAAATTAATAATTTAAAAGGAAAATTAGTAAATTAAATGACCTTGTAATAAAGGATGGAGTAATATATAAATTAATTTTATATAAAAGTATTATTAAAAAAGTATGCTAAATAATAAAATGTAATTAAGGTAAATGGTACGAGACCTAATAATTAAAAATTGTAAGTTAATTAATAAAAATGACCTTGAAAGGCCTAAAAAATATAAATAATTTTATTTATAAGTATTAAGAATAAAAGGTACTAAAGAAAATCAAAGTTAATAATTAAAAATTATAATTTAATTAATAATTAAAAGGAAAATTAGTTAATTAAATGACCTAGTGGATGAATAAAAAATTATATTGGGCATGAGGCCTAATAATTTTATTCATCCATTAGGTCATTTAATTAACTAATTTTCCTTTTAATTATTAATTAAATTGTAATTTTTAATTATTAACTTTGATTTTCTTTAGTACCTTTTATTCTTAATACTTATAAATAAAATTATTTATACTTTTTAGGCCTTTCAAGCTCATTTTTATTAATTAACTTACAGTTTTTAATTATTAGGTCTCGTACCATTTACCTTAATTACATTTTATTATTTAACATACTTTTTTAATAATACTTTTATATAAAATTAATTTATATATTACTCCATCCTTTATTACAAGGTCATTTAATTTACTAATTTTCCTTTTAAATTATTAATTTTTGTTAACCTTGATTCTCTTTATTACCTTCTACTATTTTAATTAACTTACAATTTTAATAATACTTTTAAATAAGATATTATTTTCTTCATTTAACCAATTTCCTTTTTAAATTATTAATTAACTTATAGAAATTTTAAATTATATTTATTAGGTCTCATATAATTTTTTATTCATCCGTAATTTAATTAACTAATTTTCCTTTTAATTATTAATTAAATTATAATTTTTAATTATTAACTTTGATTTTCTTTATAACTTTTTATTCTTAATACTTTTAAATAAAATTATTTATATTTTTTAAGCCTTTTTTTAACTAATTATTAATTAACTTATAGTTTTTAATTATTAGGTCTGGTACCATTTACCTTAATTTATTTATTTTTACGAATTAAAATATTATAATAATTTTGACCCTTGTCCTTAAGTCAAACTGGCCGTTAGATATGTTAGCTATTGGAGGCTCTGCTAATGATGAGCTAGATCTGTTTCTTCAACTTGTCCTGATGATGAACCACACTAGTTGGTTCGAAACGCGTCGACAAATGAGATTCCATGTGATTTTCACGGAAATCTTTCTCTAAGATGTATGGTAAATTAATAAAAATATAAATAAATGATATATATGGTAAATAGATAATATTTTTTTATATTTACTCCATAATTCATTATATATTTATATAACACTAAAAAATGAGGCTTTATTTAGGTTTTGTAAGCTTGGTAAGACTCTTAGATTGTCATGTATACATGTCCATTATTTACACTGCATGGGGGAGTGTAGCACAAGATTCAAACCCAAGATATCCGACGAGACTTCATTTCCACGATGGTCGGCACTTGAACTACCCCATGAGCACATGAATCAAATTATTATTAATACACATGCAAAAAAGCATTATTAACCCTAATATTAATATTAATAAAAATAATGATGGCACATGGTAATGACCCATCTTATTGAGAACCAATGGTATTGACCCATGGTATTCACGTGGAATGTAGCCTATTTAACGGGGGAATTAAACCAACATACATCCATCTTTACTTTCGATCTACATAGTGATATGCAAACTAGCATAGAGTAAAAAACAATTTGAATAGATCGAGAGTGAAAATAGATCTATACAAGTTATCAACATCACTTTTGTGCTAAGCCAAATCAGCTAGATCTAGATTGTGTCCTCAATTTCTCACAAATAGTTTGCATGAAAGAGTTAATATTTTTTACGTTTGGCTTTTACTAAACAAACACAGCTTAAATATTTTATAGTTTAAATTGTGTCGAGTTATTCTATGCTCAATTTCCCACATATAGTATCCATGGAACATTTAATATTATTTACATTTCGTTTTGTCTGCATGGAACATTTAATATTCTTTACAGTTGGCTTTTGCTAGGCAAACACAACTTGAATATTTTATAGTTTAAATTGTGTCGAGTTTGAATGTTCCAAATAAACCGTGTTTATTTGGATTCTATCCTCAATTTCCCACATATAGTATGCATGGAACATTCTATCCTCAATATCCCACATATAGTATGCATGGAACATTTAATGTTCTTTACAGTTGGTTTTGTCTGCATGGAACATTTAATACTCTTTACAGCTGGCTTTTGCTAGGCAAATACAACTTCAGTATTTTATGGTTTATATTCTGTATAGTTTGTTTTTACTAGACAAATACACCTTGAATATTTTATATGATAGATTTTTCTTCCATAGTTTATATTTTTTATATTTTTTATAGTGGATTTTTATTAGACAAATACAATTTGAATATTTTATATAATAAATAAATATTAGACGGTTTTTTTGTAAATCTAAGTAAGATTTGTTAAACTACTTAATTTTAGGTGTTTTCTGAGGTAGTAATGAATCTATTTCCACCATCAAAAACATAATTCAAACACTACATTTATAAAATCTTTTAATTCTATTGACAGATTCTGGTCACTATTCACAAATTCCGGTCACTTTTAACATTCTCAACGACACTACTTCATTTTTTATCAATGGTTTCCCATTTTCAATCACTAATTTACATCTCGTAGATATTTATATAGGACTTGTATAGTTGGAGTTTGCACCAGGGAAGAAAGCAACAACTTGGTTGAGAGTGATTAACGGGAATAGGTGCTCTCGCTGAGTCCTTAAATGGAAAGACTCGTTCGGTACAGTGATGATGCAAGAGGGACAAATATGAGTTTGCCAATTCATGGAGAAGATGAACAGAGTGAAACAAATACTGCGGGAGGTGAAGCAGAAGCACAAGAAACTAGTGCACTGAATCCTGGAGAGCAGCACTCGCAATCGGGCGCAGCGGTATGGAAATGATGAACAGATCGCGGGCGTCAGGATTTGTAATTAACACACTCAATGACGAAGAGCGGCTGGCCCTAGCTGCAACAACAGGGTTTGCAGTTGGCACACGCAATGATGGAATCTTGGCACAGGAAGCTGCAGAGCAACGATCGGGAGTTGTTGCTATCAATAGTTGAGAGGGGTATGCCAAATCAAGGGATGCCTCCGATCAGCCAAATTAAATAACTGGGCAATATGGCTCTCGATTATTCAGAGACCAACTCCGGATGGTTGTCGGTCAGCTTGCTCTGCCAAGATTCCATTCTTGCCTGCGCCGACTGCAAACCCTGTTACTGCAGTTAGGGTCGGCTGCTCTTCATCATTGAGTGTCCCAATTCTAGATCCTGGCGCCCCAGATTGCACCGCTGCAACCTTTTCATCATTCCTCGTACCAATTCCAAATACGGGTGCACCAGATTGCCACTGCTGCCCTCCACCATTCTTGTGCTTTTGCTTCACCTCCGGCAATATTTGTTTCACTCTGTTTATCTTCACCCTGAATTGGAAAGTTGACATGCGTCCCCCTTACACCATCACTGTACGCAGCGCGTACTTCCATTTTCCTGCTAATGGAAACTGATGTTCCTTTCTCCCCTTGTGTGACTGTGTGTGCAAACTTTACAACCAGGAAAAAATGTTCCATGCAATCAAAACTATATCTTATAAATATATAAAAACTGCTTATAGCTGCAGCAACAGGGTTTGCAGGCAATGATGGAATCTTGCGAGAGCGGCCGTATGACCGTTTATTTAATTTGGATGAACTGAGGCGTTGGAATCCAATTGTGATAACAGATGATGAAGATGAAATAAGTGAAGAAGAGCGAGCTATTCATCCACGGTTTCTTGAAGAGGAGACAGATGAGGAAGATGATGACTTAATTGAAATGATGTTGGAATATATGTGTGATCGTGTTGAAATAGATGAAGTTACCCTTGAAGAAGAAGCAGAGAAACCAACATGGGCTTCTCTAATTCTTCTTCATGGGTAACTTCATCTATTTCAACACGATCACCCATATATTCCAACATCATTTCAATTAATTCATCATCTTCCTCATCTGTCTCCTCTTCAAGAATCCGTGGATGAATCGCTCGCTCTTCTTCACTTATTTCATCTTCATCATCTGTTATCACAATTGGATCCCAACGCCTCAGTTCATCTAAATTAAATAAGCGGTCATACGTCCGCTCTCGCAAGATTCCATCATTGCCTGCAAACCCTGTTGGACGCAACCTAAATCAAGCATGTCACATGAGTGATGTGATATTAACGGAAAATGAGGATTTTGAAATGGGTAAAACCCTCAGCTCAATTCAATTTACTCACAAAAATATGTTTGCCCGGTGATAACAGCGACAGCGACAGCGATGGAGAAGAAGGAATTTAGAAAATGTTTCATAAATAAAAAGGTGTATTTTTATTATTATTTTAAAGTATGGTTTAAATAAAAATAATTAATAAATTTTTGAATATGATAAATTATTAAACTTTTAGATATGAAGAATCACACTCGTGATGAACCACCACACTCTAAAGTAGAATAAACATATTTGTTGTAGTGATCATCTCAACCATTTTCTTAGATCCCTAATAGATGAAGGTGTAGTCTCTTTTCCGTTTTTTATTTCAAAGGCACAAATTTCTATTCTTATAGGAACAAGCATGATCTTCAAGCTTGGGTTTGGCGACTTTGAAGCCTTGGAAGATGTTCCTCTTGTTGTTCATGATTATTGAGAAAAAAACACTTTCAAATTGCAACAATTTGATGCAAAACTCTTTTGCAAAGCCATTTTTTAAAGACAAACACTAGAATACAAAAACCCTTTCTCTATCTATTAAGACCCCTTCACAATTATGTTACAAATATAGACAACAACCCTCAACAATTATATTTGCAACAATGTACATATTTATCTCACGATAAACTCAAATTCAATTTCTCTATCTATTAAGACCCCTTCACAATTATGTTACAAATATAGACAACAACCCCTCAACAATTATATTTGCAACAATGTACATATTTATCTCACGATAACTTGTGTGCCCACTCAAATTCAATTTCCAAAATTATGCAATTGACTAGTCTTACTTTTAAGTAATAAAAAATAATACACAACAGCAATTTCTTAAAGCATAACAACATGATCAATCTAAATGGTGACACTATAGGTTTACAACACACTTTGGTTTCCCATTGACTATTTGATCTTGATGGATAACGTTCCCTCCTAACCATAACGAGGTGTTGTTTTGCTTAGTGTTCATGAATTTTATGGCTAAACTGGTATGAGAATCAAGCTAACTATGACAGAATACGTATTTGGAAAATGTCCCCAAAACTGATGAAATGGTACTAGTAACATCGATAAACTTTGTGGCATGTTGTTCCATTCTTTGGCATTGCAGTCTGTGTATTAAGAGGCATTTGGAATGGTTGTACTTAAAAAGGATGTGCGGGAACGATGAAACTCCGAGTATTATCAGATATACTTACTATTAATTATTAAAAATGTGCGAGAACGATGAAACTCTGAATATTATCAGATATACTTACTATTAATGATTTTAATTTTAATGCATACCAAAATGATTTTGTATAAAATTTATAATCTTAAGCAAATTAATTAAATTAATTAAATTTGAGATTTATGAAAAATAATGATTTTAGATTTTACATCATTGTACCTATATTTATCATGAAACACTTTGGATTTTTCAATTTCCTAAAAAATAGTGAATGCCATCATGCTTATATCTATTCCAAATACATCATCAAATATTGGAAATTTAGCAGAATGGCATTTACTTTTTTTTCCTAGTAAAAGCAAAGTATTTTTGTGTTTAAGTTTAGTTTTTTTTTTTTATATATATAGTTTAGGTAGAATTAATTTTAAAAGTTTAGGTTTGGTAGAATTAATTTTAAAAGTTTAGGTTTGGTTTTTTATAGTTTTTAGGTTGATTTTAGGTGGAATTAGTTTTAATGTCGGATAGGAAAAGAATCTAACTAATTGTAAAATGATTTTATAGTGCTTTTATATAATTGTGTGAATTTTTTTGTAATCTAGATACCCATGAGCTAGTTCTCACTTTGAACATATCGTTATATTAATAAAATATTTCAAAAAATTTACCAAAAAATTATAAGTATTTTCAACACAATGCTGGTTGAACAATAAATATACTTAGAAACAAAGCATATTCAAAACAATATTATGCAATTTTATTCTTTTTAGGTCATTGAAACATCTTATTAACCTAGTTAAAGTATTATGGTATTTTGGTTTTTAAAATGCTTTTACATGTATTTAGTGCTAAATTATACAGTGCCGTGTATGCTATGCCTAATAAGTTCATAGTTAATATTCTAACTTCGAAGTCAACAATCTTTGTCCGTGTCTCCATTGATGTATTGTAGTATTACGAGTGTTGATGTTCTTGGCATGTTTCGACTAACATTAACTAGAATTTTTGCCATGTGGAAATCACCGTTGAAACCGGGGTGCTGCGAATCTAATCACTCACCCTATCGAAGTTACAAGAACACATGATGCTTATTGTTATAGATTTCCATGGTTTCTTTGGACCCTTTATTCAGGGCAACAGAGATAGTTACAAGAACAGATGATGCTTATTGTTATAGATTTCCATGGTTTCTTTGGACCTTTCATTCAGGGCAGCAGAGATTTTGGAAATATCTTTCTTGGCATTGTATGCTTTTCGTTTGACATTTCTTTTTTAAGGAGCCCTTTATTACAATAAGGATATCACCTTCTATTCATGTAGTATACTTTAATTTACAAATATGATGCAGGAGCTAAGGGAGGTCGTGCTTGGAGTGTTTGTCTTTGCAAACAGAATGAGTTTCAGTTAGTTTTTTTTAGTGATGGCATTTAGGACTTTATGTTAAGTTTGAGGTCGTCTCAGCCCACTATTTGTTTTTGTTTACGTTCTTTTTATTTTTGTTTAAAAGTTACTTTTTGAATATAGTTATGAAAGAACAATTATCAAAGAATAATTAAATGTAACTACTCACAGTTCAATAATTGTAGAGTGATCTATACAAAAAAAAAGAAAGAGGAAACAATTGTTGTAGTCATCATCATAGTACTGAATAGAAACAAGCATGAAATCATTCTAAAGAAAAACAAGAAAGTCTAAATCCATATATTGTAGCCTAAGTATTTTCTTCCTAACTTAACAAAGATCATTTATCCATTTTATAATGAAGAGAGAGAATAACTAACTTAGGAGCAAAAAAAGTACACAGACAAGTTCAGCAAAACAATGGAGTGAGCTTGCAGAAGAATCAAGTAAATCATTGTCAACGGAATATACAAATCCCTACAAGTACCAATAGAACTCATAACCTTTCCCTTTACTATTTAATTATCAAAAAGAAATCAGTGTGTGTGTGTGTATATATATATATATATATATCGATATCAAATACCTACAGTCCAAGATACAGCTGCCCAAAAGTACGACTAAGTTATAGAATAGAGGTCTTGTACAACAGTGCCAAACAAAACTTCGAGTTTCGCACGGGACCAACATGAGCACAGTCTCCTAAAAGCATAAATACAGTCAGAAATACAACAACAACTTGGAGACATAAATTATAGGCTACGAACAAGGGAGGCCGAAGCCACTGCCCTCGAAAATAGACCAAGCAAGAAGCATAACCCTTCAAACAAATCGACAGAGAAACAACAAGGTGCGAACCTACCCGATACTCACGTAGGTGTCAGGGCACATGACCAGCCAACAGCGAGCCCAACTCCATTTCGTGTCACGGCCACCAAAACAAAGCCATCAGCAACCAAGAGACAGAGTCATGAAACAAGAAAACCGAAGATAGAGCCAAGGGTTAGGGAGGGCTCACTTACTAGAGCCGAGTTTTGCTAATGGAGGAAGGAAGCCGCGGGCTAAGGCCACAGTCGCAGAGTGCCCACTGCTCACTAGGAGCAAGAAGAGTCAACGATGGTCGAAAATGAGGTAGAATTTTAAAACATGGAGGGAGAGTGCTTATCTATGTTTAGATCCTCTTAGAATAGTACTGAGAGTTGAGTTTACCCACAACCATGAACTACAAAAAAGAACCAAATTTACAGTCAAATAGAGAGGTGGACATCTGAAAACTAGTAGCATAATCAAAACCAGAGAACAACAAGGACCCAAGACCATAACCACAACCGAATAAACGGAAACCCATGACTTAGACCAGGGGTCTTGAAACTTCAGAACAGGGTTCAGAATAGAGGACATTATCGAGTGTGTAAGAAAAACCCTAAGGAGCAGTGGCTTGAGACAGAGTGGAAACACTCACCTCGACGGCGCAACAGAAGACTGGAGCAATAGTGGAATAAGGCAAGATAGGGTTTCTTGGGTACAGTAAGAGGCAGGAGGAGCGAGCCCCAAGACCAGGACAGTTGTCCTCAAATCAATCAAATCACAGTACCGTGCCTTAAAACCACACATCAAAACAAATCATCCACAAAATCCAAATAAATGACATGTCGTAGGTAATCAAGGTAGTGTCCCATCAATTTTTGGTATCAAAGCAAGTTGGATTAATTTGTTTTTATTTTATATAATGGAAGTCGGAAGAAGAGGTCAAGGAGGAGCTATTCGAAGAGTAGTAGATGAAGGATTGAGCGAAGAGATTAGGATCATGAATGCCCACTTTGCAACAGTGGAAGCAGGAAGAAGAAGAGATCTGGATGCAGGAGATGGCAGTGAGGAAGAAGTTGGAGTTACAACATATGGATCAGATGAGGAAGAACCTGAAATCAGATTGTTAAGGTCATTTTTATTGGCTAGCAGTAAACAAAAGCCTGAGATTTCAAACTATGATGGAAGCTTGTCCACATAAGTGTTGTTGGACTGGATCAGTGAGTTAGACAAATACTTTGAATGTGAGGAAATAAGCGAACATAGAAAAGTTAAATTCACTGCCACTAAGTTGAAAGGACATGTGGCCTTATGGTGGGATAGTGTCCAAGAAAAGGGGATAAGATTAAATAAGTTACCCATTAAAAAGTGGGCCAGAATGGTCGCTAAAATGAAGGGTAAGCTTTTTCCCAAAGATTACCACATTTCTCTGTATTGGCGGGTGTGGAATTTGAAACAGAGAGGAATGATGGTGAAAGAATATACCGAAGAATTTTATTGGGTGAATCTGAGGGCAGGTTATATTGAAGACACCCAAGAAAGGACAACAAGGTTTGTGAATGGCCTAAGGCTGGAGATATTAGACGAGATAAGTATTCTTTCTCCAAAAACCATAGAGGAGGATACCATAGTGCCTTAAAGGCAGATGAAAAGATCGCAAGGAAGCAGAATGCCAGAAGAGGATGTGGATCTCGCAGAGGGAAAGGAAAATCCTTTGGCAGAGGAAGATCTGCCAGCAACAGTGAAGAAGGTAGCAGTTCGAAGACCTCAGGGACAACAGAAAAGGAAGGTAGCACTAGTGGACGAAGGCCATACCAGAGAGGAAGGGGTAATGGTAGAGCCAGAGGGGTTGCCTACTAGTGCTACAAGTGCCACAAGTGGGGGCACAGGTCCTTTCTGTGTCCAGAAGGCAAATAGACTCGACAAAGAGGTAGACAATGTACCAGAGACAGGAGAGGCCTTAGTCTTAAATAAAGTACTATTGAGACCGACAAAGGAGACAACTGAACAAACCCACAGAAAGGCATTATTATGAACTGTGTGTAAGTCACATGGAAAATTCTGCAAACCGATTATAGATAGTGGAAGCACTGATAATCTAGTTGCAATAGAGATGTAGGAGAAATTGGGTTTAAAAAAGTTGAAGCACCCAACTCCCTATATGGTGTCTTGGTTACAGAAAGGACATCAAATACTAGTTGATGAGTAGTGTGAGGTGGAGTTCCATATTGGCAAGTATAGCGACAAGGTGATTTGTGACATGCCCATGGAGGTGTGTCATATTCTGCTAGGTAGACCATGGTAGTATGACCGAAAAATTGTTCATGACGGAAAAATAAACTGTTACAAGTTTGTCAAGGATAGGATTAAGCATACCCTAGTACCCATCACGGAAGAAGAAACAACAAAAACCAGTGGGACAAAAGAGCTATTGATGTGAGGAAAAGAATTTTTAAAGCAGATTGAAGATAATGAGATAAAATATGTCGTTGTAAGGAGAACAAGAGCAGTGTTGTTGCACAGTGAAATTTCTGACTTACCTGGAGAAATCCAGGATTTGTTGGAGGTATTCAGCGACATTGTGGTGGATGATTTATTGGATAAATTACCACCAAAGTGAAGTATCAGTCATCACATAGATTTCAGCCCTGGAGCTAGTTTACCAAACAAAGTTGCTTACTGGATGACTCCTAAGGACAATGAAGAAATCAGGAAGCAGGTACAGGAATTGTTGGACAAAGGATTGATACGGGAAAGTTTAAGTCCTTGTGCAGTTCCGACAGTTTTAGCTCCCAAGAAAGGAGGCGAGTGGCAGATGTGTACAGATTCAAGAGCAATAAATAAAATTACTATCAGGTACAGGTTTCCATTTCCACAAATGGATGACATGATGGACTGCTTGAGTGGAGCAGCATATTTTTCGAAGATAGATCTAAAGAGAGGATACCACCAGATTAGAATAAGAGAAGGGGATGAATGGAAAACATCTTTCAAAACTAATGAAGGTCTGTATGAGTGGTTGGTGATGCCATTTGGATTGAGTAACACCGCTAGCACCTTCATGGGCCTAATGAACAAGATGTTGAAGGAGTTCGTTGGAAAATTCGTGATTGTATATCTTGACGATAAACTGATTTTTAGCAAAACCAAGCAAGAATATTTTCGACACATTAGATATGTTTTGGAGAAGTTACAATAGAATAAGTTGCTGATAAATTTTAAAAATTGTTATTTCTTTCAGAAGGAGTTAGTTTATTTGGGTTTTTTGATTGCAGAAAATGAGCTGAAAATAGACCCGGAAAAATTTGCAGCTATAATCAGTTAGCCATCCCCTAAGAGTTTGTTCGAAGTTTGGAGTTTTCATGGGTTGGAAAGTTTCTATCGAAATTTCATAAAGAATTTTAGTGGAATCTACGCACCCATGTTGGATACCATCAAGAAGGAAAGTCAGCGTTTCCATTAGACTGACGCTGTAGAGAAGAGCTTCGAGATATTGAAGAAGAAGATCATTGAAAGGCCGATTTTCAGGTTGCTTGATAAAAAAGAAATCATTGTGTATATGTATCAATATTGAATTCCTATAGTCCAAGATATAAAAGCACAAAAATACCGCTAAGTTACAGAATATAGGTCCTTTACAACAGTGCCAAACAAAAATTCACGTTTCCAACGGGACCAACATGAGCACAGTCTCCTAAAAACATAAATACAGTTGCATATACAACAACAACCTGGAGGCATAAATTACAGGCTACAAACTAGGGAGGCCGAAGCCACTGCCCTCGAAAGTAGACCAAGCAAGAAGCATAACCCTTCAAACAAATTGACAGAGGAACAACAAGGTGTGACCCTACCTGATACTTGTGTAGGTGTTAGGGCACACGACCAGCCAACAGCGAGCCCAGCTCCATTTCCTGTCACGGCCACCAAAATGAAGCCGTCAGCAGCCAAGAGACAGAGTCGTGAAATAAGAAAACCGAAGATAAAGCCAAGGGTTAGGGAAGGCTCACTTACCAGAGTCGAGCTTTGATAATGGTGGAAGGAAGCTATGGGCCAAGACCACAGTCGCAGAGCACCCACCGCTCGCCAGGAGCAAGAACAGTAAAAAATAGTGGAAAACGAGGCAGAATATTAAAACATGGAGGGAGAGAGCTTGCCTCTATTTAGATCCTCTTGGAATAACACTGAGAGTCAAGCTGCCCCACAACCATGACCTGCAAAAAAAACCAAATTTAGAGTCAAATAGGAAGGCAGACAGCTAAAAACCAGTAGCATAATCGAATATAGAGAACAAAAAGGACCCAAAGCCATAGCCAGAGTAGAATAAGCAGAAACCCATGACTCAGACCAGGGGTCTCAAAACTTTAGAATAGGGTGCAAAACAGAGGACATTACCGAGTGTGTAAGAGAAACCCTGAGGGGCAGCGACCTAAGATAGAGCAGAAACACTCACCTCGATGGCGCAACAGAAGACAAGAGAAATAGTGGAATGAGTCGAGCTAGGGTTTCTTGGGTACAGTAAGAGGTGGGAAGAGCGAGCCCCAAGACTAGGACACTTGTCCTCAAATCAATCAAACCACAGTACCGCACCTTAAAACCACACATCAAAACAAATCATCCACGAAATCAAAATAAATGATATGCCGTAGGTAATTAGGGTAAGGTCCCATCAAAATATATTTACTGGAGTACTGAGATTTAGGAAAATTATAGAGGTTTTGGAAATATCTGTTTTGGTGCAGCATATCCGTTGTTATCGAAACCTAATTTAACGTTTTCAAAGTTGAATGTGGGTTAAATTAATCAACACACGAAGTTTTGCCTCCAAAAAATCAAGTATAACTTCTAGAGTATTCCTTCAGACTCCTCCATCAATACTCTACTCCAACATTGAAATTTAGGAAAACTACTGTGAAGTTTTTGGAAATATCTGTCTTGGTGTAGCATAACCATTGTTATAGAAACCTAATTTAACATTTTCCAACTTAAACGTGGGTTAGATTAATCAATACTGGAAGCTTTGCCTCCAAGAAATCAAGAATAACTTTTGGGATTTGCCTTCATACTCGATCAATACTTAGAACTCATATTTCCAATAGGGATTCTAATACTTAGAAATCAAGAATAACTTCAGAACATGGTGCAGAACAGAGGACATTGTCGAGTGTGTAAGCGAATTCTTGAGGAGCAGTGACCTGAGAGAGAGCGGAAACACTCACCTCGACGGTGCAACAGAAGACCAGAGCAATAGTGGAATGAGGCAAGCTATGGTTTCTTGGGTACAGTGGGGGGCGAGAGAAGCAAGCCCCAAGACCACGACACTTGTCCTCAAATCAATCAAACCATAGTACCGCGCCTTAAAAACACACATCGAAACAAATAAATGAAATCCAAATAAATGATATGTCGTAGGTAATCAGGGTAGGCTCGTATCAATTTTTGGTATTAGAGCAAGTTGGATCAATTTGTTTTTATTTTATATAATGGAAGTCGGAAGAAGAGGTCAGGGAAAAGCTATTCAAGGAGTAGTAGATGAAGGATTGAGGGAAGAGATTAGCATCTTGAATGCCCGCTTGGCAGTAGTGGAAGCAGGAAGAAGAAGAGATCTAGACATAGGAGATGACAGTGAGGAAGAAGCTGCAGTTACGACAGATGGATCAGATGAGGAAGGACCTGAAATCAGATTGTTAATGTCAGCTATTGGATAGTAGTAAACCAAAGCATGAGATTTCAAACTATGACGGTAGTTTGTCCACAGAAGTGTTGTTGGACTGGATCAGTGAGTTAGACAAATACTTTGAATGTGAGGAAATCAACGAAGAGAGAAAAGTTAAATTCGCCACCACTAAGTTGAAAGGACATCAAGCCTTATGGTGGGACAATGTCCAAGCAGAGAGGAGAAGATTAAATAAGTTACCCATTAAAAGATAGGCCAGAATGGTCGCCAAAATGAAGGGTATGTTTTTGCGCAAAGATTACCAGATTGCTCTGTATTGGCAGGTGCAGAATTTGAAACAGAGAGGAATGACGGTGAAAGAATATACCGAAGAATTTGATCGGGTGAATCTGAGAGCAGGTTACATTGAAGACACCCAAGAAAAGACATCAAGGTTTGTGAATGGCCTAACGCTGGAGATATTAGACGAGATAAGTATTATTTCTCCAAAAACCATAGAGGAAGCATACTAGAGTCTTTAAAGGTAGAAGAAAAGATCGCAAGGAAGCAGAATGCCAGAAGAGGACGTGGATCTAGCAGAGGGAAAGGCCAATGATTTGGCAGAGGAAGGACTTCCGACAATAGTGAGGAAGGCAGTAGTTCAAAGACCTCAGGGACAATAGAAAAGGAAGGTAGCACTAGGGGAGGAAGGCCATACTAGAGAGGAAGGGGTAATGGCAGAGGCAGAGGGGCTGCCTATGAGTGTTACAAGTGCCACAAGTGGGGGCACAGGTCCTTTGAGTGTCTAGAAGGTGAAAAGACTCGAAAAATAGGAGCATATGTTGCTCAAACGGAGGAAGCAGAGACACCACCCCAAGAGGTAGAAAATGTACCAGAGTCAGGAGAGTCCTTAGTCTTAAATAAGGTACTACTAAAACCGACAAAGACAACTGAGCAAACCCAGAGAAAGGCATTATTCCGCACTGTGTGCAAGTCACATGGAAAATGCTGCAAATTGATTATAGATAGTGGAAGCACTAATAATCTGTTTGCAACAGAGATGGTGGAGAAATTGGGTTTGAAAATGCTGAAGTACTGAACTCCCTATAAGGTGTCTTGGTTATAGAAAGAACATCAACTACTAGTTGATGAGTAGTGTGAGGTGGAATTCCATATTGGCAAGTATAGGGACAAGGTGATTTGTGACATCATGCCCATGGACATGTGTCATATTCTTCTAGGTAGACCATGGCAGTATGACCAAAAAATTGTTCATGCCGAAAAAATAAACTGTTACAAGTTTGTCAAGGATGGGATCAAGCATACCCTAGTACCCATCAAGGAAGAAAAAACAACAGAAACTTGTGGGACAAAAGTGCTGCTGATGGGAGGAAAAGAATTTTTAAATGAGATTGAAGATAATGAGATATATTATGTTGTTGTAAGGAGAATGAGAGTAGTGTTGTTGCACACTAAAATTTCTGACTTACCTGAAGAAATCCAAGATTTGTTGCAGGAATTCAGCAACATTGTGTTGGATGATTTACCAGATAAATTACCACCAAAGCGAAGTTTCAGTCATCACATATATTTCATCCCCGAAGCTAGTTTACCAAACAAAGATGCTTACCAGATGAGTCCTAATGACAATGAAGAAATGACGAAGCAGGTACATGAATTGTTGGACAAATGATTGAAACGAGAAATTTTAAGTCCTTGTGTAGTTCTGACAATTTTAGCTCCCAAGAAGGGAGGCGAATGAGGAATGAAGGTCTGTATGAATGGTTGGTGATGCCATTTGGATTGAGTAACGCCACTAGCACCTTCATGCGCCTATTGAACAAGATGTTGAAGGAGTTCATTGGAAAATTTTTTATTGTATATCTTGACGATATACTGATTTTCAACAAAACCAAGCAAGAACGTTTTCGACATGTTAGATATTTTTTGGAGAAGTTACAGTAGAATAAGTTGCTGATAAATTTGAAAAAATGTTCTTTCTTTCAGAAGGAGTTAGTTTATTTGGGTTTTGTGATTGCAGAAAATGGGCTCAAAATGGACCCAGGAAAAGTTGCAGCTATAATTAGCTACCCATTCCCTAAGAGTTTGTTTGAAGTTCAGAGTTCGGACGAGTTGGCAAGTTTCTATCGCAAGTTTATAAAGAATTTCAGTGGAATCTAGCACCCATTTTAGATACCATCAAGAAGGCAAGTCAGCCTTTCCATTGGACTGAAGCTGAAGAGAAGAGCTTCCAGATATTGAAGAAGAAGATCACTGAAAGGCTAATTTTGAGGTTTCCTGATTTTAACAAAATTTTTCAAGTTCATTGTGATGCCAGTGGTACAGCGATTGGAGCCATACTCAGCCAGGAAGGAAACTAGTAGCTTACTTCATTGAGAAATTAAATGAAATCAAACAAAAATACATGTCTTACGATAACGAATTTTATGCCGTCGTCCAAGCATTGAAGTATTGGAGACATTATCCGTTGGGTAGTGAGTTTGTCTTGTTTTTTGATAATTCTACGTTACAGTATGTTATGAAGTAGCAGAAGCTGAATCATAAGCATGCAAAATTGGTTGAGTACTTGCAAAGTTTTACATTCCTATTGAAGCATATTAGTGGTCAAGCCAACAAGGTAGTAGATCCACTAAGCAGAAGAGTTTTACTCTTGCACGAGAGCATGATACAAGTGTTAGGTTTTGAACACCTTAAGGACTTGTTTCAAATAGATGCAGATTTCAAGGAGGCTTATGAAGCCTGCCAAAATCCGTTGTTGAGGAATAATAGTCCATGGCTGGACTATAACTTGCAGGAGGAGTTGCTATTCAAGGGAGGAGAGTTGTGTGTTCCAGAATGTTTGATGAGGGAGAACATCATCCAGGAAAAACATAGTGGAGGTCTAGCTGGACATTTCGACATTGATAAGACTTTGGATCACCTCAGTCATTTCTATTACTAGCCGAAGATGCGAAGATATGTGCAATGATATGTGGCCAGGTGTAAGATATGTTAGTTGGTGAAAGGGCATATTTAGAACACGGGTTGTATACACCCTTATGTATTCCAAACAAACCGTGGGATTCAGTCAGTCTGGACTTTGTCCCGGGTCTACCAAAAACAAAGTAGGATTTTGATTCCATCATTGTGGTGGTGGGCCATTTCTCCAAGATGACACACTTCATCCCTTGCAGGAAAAATAGTGATGCTACCCATGTAGCACACTTGTTTTTCGCTGAATTCGTCAGACTGCACGGATTACCCAAGTCCATTGTTCCTGAGAGGGATGTGAAATTCACAGGACATTTCTGGCACACCTTATGGACAAATCTGGACACCAAGCTAAAATTCAGCTCTGCTTATCAACCATAGGCCAATGGGCAGACGGAGGCGGTGAATAGGAGCTTACAAAACTTGCTACAGAGTCTAGTTGGGGAAATTTCACAAATATGGGATCGTGTACTTACCCAATCAGAGTTTGTGTACAACGATTCACCAAATCGAAGCACAGAAACTAGTCCTTTTCAGATCTCTTATGGAATGCACCCCTGAGGAGTGCATGAGTTACGAGATTTGGGACAATTAGAGAGAAGAAGTGCTGACGGGGAAGATTTTGTAAGAGCAATTAACGACCTACATGAGCAGGTGCAGTCAAAATTATAGGACAACAGTCAAAGGTACAAACAAAAATCAGATCTAAAATGTTGAGAGGTACAAATTAATGTAGGGGATCAAGTCCTAGTGCATATGCACAAAGAAAGATTCCTTAAGGGAAAATACAATAAGTTGAAATTTAAGAAAATTGGACCTTGAAAAATTCTGTGTAATTTTTTGCAAATGGCTATGAGCTGCAGTTGCCTCCAGGTATAGGAATAATGTCCATCTTTAATGTGGTTGATTTATTCCCATACACTGCCATTCCTTAATGGGATATTTCGGCGTAGCCAAAATGGGATACTTAGGAAGAGAGTAGTTCGTGGATGAGACAAATGACATCAGCTCAGCCACATGAAACCGAAGAAATCCTCGATACACAGGTGGCCAAGTGGACTAGAAGAAATGAGTATGTACAGTGCCTCATGAAGTGCAAGAACCGCCCTATTGGGGATAGTTCGTGATTTGATGCATGACGGATACAATGTGCAGGGTATTCTATCGAGGATCTCATGGACTGAAGCCATGAATTTTCATCTACCTTGGGAGCCAGATGTAGGAGCATCCAGCTAAGGGAGGTCGTGGTTGGAGTGTTTGTCTTTGCAAACAGAATGAGTTTCAGTTAGTTTTATTTTTATTTTATTTTCTTTTAAATTTCTAGTGACGGCATTTAGGACCTTATGTTAAGTTTAAGGCCATCTTAGCCCACTATTTTCTTTTGTTTATGTTCTTTTTATTTTTGTTTAAAAGTTACTTTTTGAATACAATTAAGAAAGAACAGTTATCAAGGAATAACTAAATGTAACTACTAATAGTTCAATAATTGTATAGTGATCTATACAAAAAAAGGAGGAAACAACTACTATAATCATCATCATAGTATTGAATAGAAACAAGCATGAAATCATTCCGAAGAAAACAAGAAAGTCTGAATCCATATATTTCACCCTGAGTATTTTCTTCCTAACTTAACAAAGATCATTTATCCATTTTATAACGAAGACAGAGAATGAATAACTAACACAGGAGCAAAAAAAGTTCGCGGACAAGTTCAACAAAACAACAGAGTGAGTTTGCAGAAGAATCAAGTAAATCGTTGTCAAAGGAATATACAAATTCCTATAGGTACCAACAGAAATCATAACCTTTACCTTTGCTATTTAATTATAAAAAAGAAATCATTGTGTATATATATCAATATCAAATACCTATAGTCCAAGATACAACTACCCAAAAATATGGCTAACTTACAGAACAGAGGTCTTGTACAACAATTCCAAACAAAACTTCGAGTTTCCAATGGGACCAACATGAGCACAGTCTACTGAAAACATAAATATACTCACATATACAACAATAGCATAGAAGCATAAATTACTACCTACAAACGAGGGAGGCCGAAGCCACTTCCGCGAAAATAGACCTAGAAAGAAGCATAACCCTTCAAACAAATAGACAAAGGCACAAAAAGGTGCGACGCTACCCGATTGCCGAGTATGTAAGTGAAACCTTGAGGAGTAGCGACTTGAGACCAAGCAAAAACACTCGCTTCGATGGCGCAACGAAATACCGGAGCAATAGTGGAATTAGGTGAGCTAGTGTTTCTTATACAGTAAGAGGCGGGAGGAGCGAGCCCCAAGACCAAGACACTTGTCCTCAAATCAATCAAACCACAGTACCACACCTTAAAACCACACATCGATACAAATCATCCACGAAATCCAAATAAGTGATATGCCATAGGTAATTAGGGTAGGGTCGCATCAAAATATGTCTAGTGCAGTACTAAAATTTAGGAAAATTGTTATAGAGGTTTTGGAAATATCTGCTTTGGTGCAGCATATCCATTGTTTTTTTCACTTACTGGTTCACGGATACCCGGGTCAGTGGGTAGCCGCTACGTCCAGGGTTTTAAACACTGAGTGGACGCCACCCGAAGGGCATCAACACCCCTCGGCCTATTTACTGACCTAACCCCAAGAGCTTTCGGGATTCGACCCTGTGACCTCCCATTGGCGAGGCACTTGATTTGACCGATTGAGCTAACTCTTGGGGCTAGCATATCCATTGTTATCCAAACCTAATTTGGCATTTTCCAAGTTGAATGTGGGTTAAATTAATCAATACCTAAAGCTTCGCCTCTAGGAAATCAAGTATAACTTCTGGAATATTCCTTCAGACTCATCCATCAATACTCTATTCCAACACTGAAATTTAGGAAAACTACTGTGAAGGTTTTGGAAATATTTGTCTTGGTGCAACATAACCACTGTTACCCAAACCTAATTTAACATTTTCCAAGTTAAAAGTGGGTTAGATTAATCAATACTTGAAGCTTTCCCTCCAAGAAATCAAAAATAACTTCTGAAATATGCCTTCATACTCGATCAACACTTAGAACTCATATTTCCAATAGGGATTCTTGTAGGATGTAGAGATGGCTAATGTTGGATTACTATCAAACTCTTTTATATCAAGAGATGAAAAATCATTACATTACCGTTTTGGGAATGGAGAAAATAGTTAAGATAGTTTCCACCTCATAAAATAAACAAATCCTAAATGGCTAATATTGCATGACTATCAAATTCTTTTATATCAACAGAGGAAGAATCATCGCATTTCGGTTTTGAGAATGGAGAAAATAGTTAGGATAGTTTCCACCCCATAAAATAAACCGGTCGTAAATCATTTTTGGTAGAAGTATATACGAATGGTCGTTATTTACCTGTGAGACAACAGTGAGAGGGTTGTGACATCATTCGTGTGCGAGGGTTATGGGATTATCTGTGAGAGTAAAGGATGGTTTAATCTTCTAATAACAAATCTTACGGTTTAGAATGATGCAAAGTGGTATTCATGGGAGTTTATTTTAATGGGTAAATATATATTGAATTATAAAGTCAATATAAAAAAAATGTTTTATTTATTTATTAAATTTTTGGTTTATCTCTTTTATAAATATGGTATTTGCCCATGGTATTTGGCTCTTGGTAGTAAAATGGTATTTGACCCATAGGCTTCATGTAAATAAAATCTTTTTTTTTTACTCTTCATTTTTTACTCTTGATCAATATAAAGAGGTTTACGGACTAAATATAAAAAGAAGTTTTATTTATTTACCATATATCTAGTTTATTTATATTTTTATTTATTTACCATATTTTTGGAGTAAGTATAAAAAGAGGTTTTTATTTATTTCCATATCTCGAGTTTATTTATATTTTTATTTATTTACCACACCTATTTTTTTAGTGGTCATAAACTTCGTTATATTTTAGATTGATTTCAAAAATAGGGCGGACATTAGATTAAAAATGTTAAATGTTTACATTTACATTTATGTTTACATTTACATTTATAAGTTTATGTGAGATCTACCCACATACTCGGGGTCTCTAGGGAGGTCTCTCGAGGCAATAACAATGGAGCATGAGGATTTTGAGAGAAATTTTAATATCAATAAAATAAAATTTTAATTTAAAATAATTCAATTTAGTGATAAAAATAGACTTAGGGTGAGGATAGCCATGGAAAATAATGATTTCGGAAATGTTAATGAAAATATTTTTATTGAGGATCAACTGATGACTAGAAGAAGAGAGATGGCGATGGATCGCGGGCGAACTAGGGTTTGCAAGGAGTTTGGTTAGGGTTACTCTGTGCTCTGCGGACCGTGCATGCACCTTCCTGAACCCGCTACCGTAATCGCTGCTGTTTACTGTTTTACCCCACCGCAATGCCGTTTCACCTGTTGGTAACTCCTGGTATTCTGAACCCGCTTCGCGACTAACGGCGTGACCAACAACGGAACCTCCACAGCTTCGCGGACCGCTTTCCTTGCAACTGTCGTTTTCTCCGGTTATCCTCCGTTCCGAGGTGTCTGCGGATCCTAGGAGCAGCTGGCAATGGAAGACATTGACGCCGTTGATTACTCCGCGGACCCTTTGGAAGGGGTCTCCATTTGGCGTACACCCTTCGATGCTTCTGGAGGTATGTACAGCTCGGATTATTCTGCTCCCTTTCCGTCGGTTCCGTTTTCAGACTCGCTCTCTCATCCTCCTGTTATTCTCCCGGACGATCCGCCTACATGGCCGGCTCTTACCACTCCCCCGCACTCCCCGGCAACCCTAGGGTTTGTCTCGAACTGTCTCAACCCTAACCCTAGTTCTCTTCCCCTGGTCACGAACTCCGTTCCCCTTCAGTTTCAAGCCCTCTCCCTCCCGGGACCTTCCATTGGTATACCTGTCTCATTCGGGTCCTCATCTGGCTGTTTTACCGCCGTCCCTCCCCTCACCGGCACTCCAGCCTCATCAGTCCCTCTCGGGTTCTCCCATCCGGCCAGTCTCCCCGCATCTCAGGCTGAGAACTCACCTCTGCCGGGACGTCACCCTAACCATCCCCCTCCCCGGGGCCCTAAACGCAGATATAAGTGTTTCAAATCCAGGGCAGAGGACGTTTTTCTCTGGTTAGAAGAGGACATCCGTTGGGGTGAGACCATGGATTTTGCGGACCGTGTGTTGGTCGGTCGCATCCGTGGACGCAGTTACTCGGCAGTGCGATTGAAGCAGTGGGCAGCTGATGTATGGGGTCACCACCTGGTGGATATCCCTTTTGTGCAGACCTTCGTGCGGGGATGGTTCGCTCTTCGTTTCGTGCATGCAGACCATACCAATTGGGTCCTTTCATCATATTGGCACTTTGACCACGCACCGGTACTACTGAAGAGATGGACTCCTCTGTTCGACCCTGAGACGGAACATATTGGCACTGGACCGGTATGGATTAGGCTACCAGGACTACCCCTATAGTACTGGTCAGAGGACATCTTCAAGAGAATTGGTAATGCTATCGGTGTTTATATGGGCTATGATAAATCCTACCAGCAGACGGGCATGATGGCCTATGCCAGGATCCTCATTAACCTGGACACGACAGGCGGACTTCTTGAATTCATCACGATCCAGTGGAGGGATACCGAACGCAAGCAGATCATCGACTACGAAGGAGTACCTTATAGATGCCGCCGATGCCATAAGGTAGGACACCTCTACAGAGATTGCCCACTACTCAAGAAATCTGGTGCTAATGGTATCGAGGAAGCAGCACCTGAGCCTCAGGCCACCCAACCTGAGACCCAGCCGGCACAAAACACTGAGGAACCGACTCCACCCTCACATGTGGCAGCACCAGAGGCAGTTGGAACTGGCGTTAACGTTGGAACATCAGCGGACCCGCAGCCGATCCCGTCGGACGTGCAGACGGCCACAGAACCTGAGGACATGGAGGAATCAGGTAAGTCTCATTATAATTCTCTGTCTGCTCCTCCTTCTTGTATGACTGTGGGCATATCATCATTTGCATTTGCATCCTCCTCCTCATCATCTCCCTCTTTCTCACTCTCGCCCCTCTCTCATACGACTCTCTTACAATCCTCCCTCGCATGCTCCATTCCACTGCCTGACCCGACAGCTCCTCCATCCAGAATCACATCGTCACTGGACTCCCTTTCATTATCCTCTCCTTCCCCTCCTCGCTATTCCCTCAGGCCCCGCATCAGAGACAGGGGACCTGACGCTGTAGGACTTGTTTTTAGTCACACTCCATATCACAAGTCCTCCAGGGGCAGACCCTCAGGTATATCCAAGGCCAGGCACACTGCTGATACTGAGGTCGCCCTGGGGCGACAGCAAACCATCCTTCGGGCCCTTAGAGCAAGGAATGGCCCTGCCCCCATTCCTCCATGAAATTCCTATCGTTCAACTGTCGGGGGTTTGCTAGTTCTGCCAAAAAACTAGCACTTAGGAGACTTCTCCTAACATCTCAGATGGACTTCATTTTTCTTCAAGAGACTCTCTGTCCTGCTGAACCCCTTATCCGCACACTCTCAGGATGGTTTCCATCTTGGACATTCCATGCTTTGGATGCGTCTGGAAGATCAGGGGGATTAGCCATTGGGGTTAATAACAAAGTTGTGGAGATCAAGAACACTTTTGGGGGGAGAGGATTTATTGGACTAGACATATGCACCCATTCAGCTATTAATGATATCAGGATTGTTAACGTATATGGTCCTTGTTCTGATCGCGCCACCTACTGGAACAACCTCCTTGCATCAGAGCTGTTTCAAGCTGATAAGATTATACTTGGTGGGGATCTTAATTTCTCCATTGGTTTCAGTGAATCATGGGGTCACTCTGCACAAATCGACCCCCTTACTGATATTATATCTAACTTACTGGAGGAACACCACTGGGTCGACATACCATCTTCTAAGCTCCAGTATACTTGGACCAATAACAGGAGTGGGGAACAGAGCCTGGCTAGAAGACTAGATAGATTCCTTATCAAGGAGCCCCTGGTTAATGAACTCCCCAGAGTCCGACAATGGGTTGGCACAGGTGGCATTTCTGATCATCGACCGATCTTCTTAGAAGCCGAAGATATCTCTCATAAAATCAAGAGCCCCTTTAAATTCAATGCAGCTTGGCTTCAGGATCCCTCATACATACAGCTGGTTCATAACTACTGGCAATCCAGCGCTATCAGAGAAGATGAGGACATCTCAGGGGGTTTTGTGAGGAAACTCAGGGAACTTAAGCAGCTCACTAAGAACTGGGCTCATCAAAAGCGCATTCGGGACAACTTAATTCTTAAGGAAGCTGAAAAGGTCATTGCAGAATTTGAGGAATCCTCTGATGGGACTTACCCTTCCATGATTAGTAAGGAGAATTACTACGCCCTGATTGCCAAACGTACTCAAATTCTAAAGGAAAGAGAAGAGGGTTGGAGACTCAGAAGTAGAGCTATATGGCTCACCGAGGGAGATGCAAACACCAAATTCTACCATAAATTTGCAAATGGGCGAAAAATCATTAATACTATCTGGGAACTAAAGACTGCTCAAGGGGACACTGTCTCTACTCAACGGAATCTGACCAGATTGGCTACTGAACACTTTAGAGGCATCTACAAAGCACCAGTACAAGCCAACATCATGGAAATTATGAGAGTGGCCGAACTCTTTCCCAGCTATATTGAGCAGGAAGATGCGGATGAATTACAGAAGGAAGTAACGATGGCAGAATTGGAAGCTACTCTGAAATGGTTCAAGAAAGATAAGAGCCCTGGACCTGACGGATGGACCATTGAATTCTATCTGGCATTCTTCGATCTGATAGGCCATGATCTCCTGAATGTAGTAGAAGACAGCAGGAAGAGAGGACGCATCTCCTCTGCCATTAAGTCTACATTCATTGCTCTTATTCCTAAATCCAATGCCCCCTGCACATTTGATGACTTCCGACCTATATCTCTCTGCAATTGCCTTTACAAGATCATTGCTAAAACCATCGCCAATAGGCTCAAGCCTATTCTCTCTCAACATATCTCTGCGGAACAATTTGCATTCCTGCATCAGCGCCAGATCCATGAGGCTATTGCTACGGCCCAAGAACTGATGCACACTATGAAAATCAAAAGACAAAAAGGCATGATCCTCAAGGTAGATCTATCGAAGGCTTTTGATTGCACCAATTGGCTATATCTTCGGCTGCTGCTTACTCACTTAGGCTTTCCCTATGACTTCATCAAATGGACCATGAATTGCATCACGGATGTTTCTTACAGTGTGCTTCTTAATGGGGAAGCCTCCTCATTCTTCACTTCGGAAAGAGGACTTAGACAGGGATGTCCCCTCTCACCCCTATTGTTTTTGCTCATCATGGAAGGTCTGAGTAGAATCTTAACTACTGCTCGTAATAGGCACCATCTATCTGGCATCAAGATCACTGATCATCTTACCCTCACTCACCTTCTATTTGTTGACGACATCCTCATCTTTCTTAATGGCAGCGTCGGAGACTCCACCTCCCTCCATAATTCATTTCATCTCTTTCAGCATGCTACGGGAATGATGATCAATGTTCAGAAGTCCACCATCACTACATTTGGATGTTCTGTCAATGAAATTACTTATGCTAATCAGCGTTTTCCTTACAGTAATCTGACTCTGGCAGATGGCATTAAATACCTTGGCTTTCGATTAAAGCCTATTGGATATAGGATCGCTGATTGGCTATGGCTGATTACAAAGATAGAGAAGAGACTTCAAGTATGGTATCACCGTTACCTTACCCGAGCTGGCCGCCTTACTCTCATTAAAGCGGTGATCGAAGCCACTCCAGTTTACTGGATGGCTCTCACCTGGATTCCTAAGGGCATCCTCAACAGAATTCAGCATATTTGTAGCAGGTTTCTTTGGAAGGGTCATCAACTAGGCAGAATTTTTGCTTGGGTGAAATGGGATACTCTTGCGAAGCCCAAACATTGGGGGGGATGGGGTATTAAGAGACTTGACCTTTTCTCAACAGCATTGGCCGCCAAACTTGGTTGGCAACTTCTCACCTCAGAAAGTCTCTGGACCAAGGTAGCATGTGCAAAATACATCTGGCCTATGAATGTAATGGACTGGTTATGCAGAGAACGGAGAACAAATCACCACATCTCCTCCATCTGGAGAGCGGTCATGGGCACCCTTCCATTACTACGAGAAAGCCTCACTTGGCGCATCAAGGCTGGTAACGCTGTCCGTATAGGCCTGGATCCTTGGGTTGGATGCGGTAACACTCACCGACTCTCAGAAGGTATCATTCAACACCTGAATGAAAGGGGTATCACTCACATAATGCACATTGGGGATCAGGCCAACTCATCATTTCTTCAGCAAGCTTGGATTTCTGCACAAGCACTGGATATCCCGGACCAATGGCATGATGAATGGGCTGAATATACGGAAGCACTCTCTCAAGCACATATCAGACTCACAGATGGTCCTGATGAAATCATATGGGCTTCTTCAAAACATGGGAATTACACTCCAAAACTTGGCTACTTAAAGCTCATGGAAACCCATAAGCCTCCCATCATCCATCCCACTTGGAGGACACTTTGGAAGCTCAAGTATGCCCCACGTACTAGACTGCTTATGTGGAACATCATCTTCGACAAAATACCTACAGGCACTAATCTTATGAAGCGCTCCTTCCATGGGCCTTTCCGATGCCATCTATGTCATCAGGACGAAGAAAGCACATTACATTTATTTTTGACCTGCAGTATCACTACTCAATTCTGGAATGGCCTCACTTCTCATTTCCCTCATCTTAAACATTGGCATGGACATAGTATATTGGATGCATGGGAGAACTGGCATACGGAACATTCGGGGAAAGCTCTTAACATACCGCCTCTTGCTTGCTGGGCAATTTGGATTGCTCGCAATCAGGCCATATTCAATCTAAAGGACCCCCACTGGCCGTCTATCTTACTTCACACTATTGCTGATTACAACCTGATTCCGGACGAAGAACACCCTGGCCCAACCCGCATCATTAGACAGCTGGACATTGACAAAACTAAACCTTGGGGTTTCTTTGATGGTTCAGCTCAGGAGGTGGGGTGTGGGGGAGGAGCTACACTACACCTCAATGACTCACACAGATTCAAAATTCAAATCAACCTTGGTAGAGGAACTAATAATTTTGCTGAACTTTGCACTGCCAAGCACCTCATACATTTTGCCATACTTAAAAGCTGTAGACACCTTCAATTATTTGGTGATTCCAAAATTGTGTGCAATTGGCTGTCGGGTGCATCACATTGTCATGCATTTACTTTAAGGCACATACTTGATGAGGCAAAGAGGCTGATAACTTCTTTTGACTCATTTGCTTGTCATCATATTTACAGGGAACAAAACACTGAAGCAGATCAACTCTCCAAAGCGGCTGCGCACAGGCAAGGAGAAAATTGGCTGATACAAGAGGAGAACGAGGGGTCTTTCTATCAGTATTATCACAGACCCTTTGATGACCAGATGGATAATGGGCGTTAAGGCCCAATCAGTTAATCTTTTTTGTTTCTTTACTGTAAATACTCATAGATACTATATGGCTCTAGCAAAGAGCAACTGCTACTTATTTTTGTTATAGTAACATCTTTTGACAGCTCCCTGCGTGGAGACAGATGATTTATTTTTGATTTCATAGTCTATAGACTGAACTTGATAGGCACAGCTGCCTCTACTTGAATGTTTCGGCATATGCAAAATGTAATTTCTTGCTATTAATAGAAATTACGACTTTTTCCAGGGGAAAAAAAAAAAAGAAAATATTTTTATTGATAATGAACTTAAAATAAAATAATATTAGTAAAATAAATTTATTTTAATATTAATAAATTAAAATTAGATTGAATGGTTAGGTTATTTGGTTTTATGCTAAGTCATCATGTTAATTCTTTTCAATACTCTTGGGTTTAGGTTTTATTAGTTTCATGACTAGTCTTGGCATGTCATCTGGTCAATTATCGTCAACACTCTTGGGTTTAAGTTATACTAGTTTGGTCCAACAATTGAGCTCAACACTCTTAGGTTTAAGCTAGAATGTGATCCCTTTTAGTTAATTTGTCCAAATAGTTTCTGGAAAAATATTAATAGAAAAATAATAATTAAAAAAAAATATATTTATTTTATTTTTTTCCATAATCTCAAAAATATTATTTTAAATTAATATTTAAATAAAAAATAACATTATATAAATAACATTTACAATATAGTTTGGGGAGTTTGGGATGTGATTTTAATTGGTTATTTTTATTAAAATCAATTTTAATTCGTGAAATTAATTCTCAAATTTATAATTCAGGAAATTTAATCTCGATCTCAATAAAATAAACCTAAAATAATATTAATATTAATATTAATTATAAATTAGTATATATGATCCCACCAATTATCCAGTAAAAGCTACCTTTTATTCCTCCGGTGGATCTTCTGAGATGTCTAGCTCATTCATTGCCTCCTTTAATATTTTGAGCTTCTAGGTGGAATCTCATCCATGCAGCCCATCTCATGGCTTTGATATGTTATAGATGGAGAAAGGTGGAAAGGGAGTGGAATGGGAGAGATGGAGAGAGAAGAGCGAGAGAGAGAGAGAGAGAGAGAGAGAGAGAGAGAGAGAGAGAGAGAGAGAGAGTGTTTTGGAGGTGAGAAGGAGAGACAAGGGGAGATAGAGATATATATGGGGCTGGGGAGAGGGTAGAAGAGAGAGGCAAGGAGAGGGAGGGAGGAAGAGAGACAGATGGGATATAGAGATATAGATGGAGAGAGAGAGAGAGAGAGAGAGAGAGAGAGAGAGAGAGAGAGATAAGTAGAAGAGATGGAGAGGGAAAGGAAGAGGGATAGATAGATAGATAGATAGATATGGGGTGGGAGAGAGAGTATGTGACATGTGTTTAGGGGCCTGACATAGAGAGACAAATAAAGAGAGATGGAGGGAGGTATAGATATAGATGGCAAGGGTTGAGAGGGAAGAAGAGAAATATAGAGAAAAGGAGGGAGAGGCAGAGAGGGAGAGACAGGGGAGAGAGGGAGGGGAAGAGAGAGGAGAAGGGGGGAGATAGAAATAGAATGGAAGGTGGAGAGAGAGGCAATAAGAAAGGGACACACAGAGACAAATACAAACATAGAAGCTAGATCTAGAAATTAATGAATATTTCGGATTTTGACTAAAATAAATGTATTTATTTCAATGTAGTTGATTTGTATTACTATTTGATCACATGCACTATTGGCATTGGTTTCCGTGTATATTTCAATTTATAATCCTATTTAATACCTTACACTAGATGCATTTATTTCAGTTTCGTTGTTTATTTATACTCCTATTTGATGGCTTGCACATGATGCATTGGTTTGAGTGTAGATATTGTTTTCTAATCCTATTTGATCACTTGTACTAGATGCATTGATTTCAGTGTACATGTCGATTTCTAATCCTATTTAACACCTTAAACTATATGCATTGATTTTAGTGTAGATGTTGATTTCTGATTTGATGCAACTAGATGTATGAAGTACATTAATTTCAAAGTAATTAGATTAATATTGTGCACTCATTGTAGTGTAAGCATATCTCTACATCCTCCATCTATATCTTTATCTCCCATTGTCTCTCCTTCTCCATATCTCTATCTCACCCCCTAAAATACACACACTCTCTCCATATCTATCTATCTCTCTCTCCCTCCCTCCTTTTCCCCTCCTTCTCCCTCTCTTCCCCTTCTCTCTCTCTAACATTTCTCTCTTTGTATCTATCTCTCTTCCTCCCTCCCTTTCTTTACCTCTCTCTTTGATCCAAGTGGATGTTGGTGGCCACCCACCTATCCCATTCGGCCCCCACAACTATCTCTTTTAGTTTTTCAGTTTCCGTTTTAGTAGCTTTTCAGGTCCTGAACTTCTGGAGCCGTTTTGAGGCCCTAAACGACGTTTTTTTGGAAATCTGGGAGCAACATCGGTCCATTGTTGGACCGATGTTGCACTTCCCAAAGTTGTAGTGATCAAATAGATCTTTCTAATGAGCTATTGTACACATCAAATGAGAATCGAGTGCCAAAGTTACGACCCCGGGTAGTTGATGTATCAATTTACCCAAAATGGGGTCCACAATTTGCCATTTCATCTTCTAGGGTTAGTTTTTGGGATGTGAAGAGTTTTCCATTGTCTCTCAGCAATAAATAGGCCTTCGAGCCTCATTGTAAGATAGTTCAAAGGCATGTTGCCACCACATCTCTTCCCAGAGATAAGCTACCATAGCCCTAGCTGGTTTATTTCCATTGTTTTTTGTAAGCATATTCCAATATTTTACATTGCTGAAATGAAGTATTATTTATACTGCATATCTGTGCTTATGGTTATATCTGTAATTTTTCGCATTCCTATTTAAATATGGATCATTCGTCTTCCCTCTCTTGCCCCCCATCTATATCTTATCTCCCTTGACTCTCCTTCTCATCCCAAAAACATACACACTTTGTCTTAGTGTAAGCACATAAAAATTATTCATGACGTGCATTGACTTATGTCTTACACTAATTCAATCATAAATACAATACTTGAATTTTCATCCTAAATTAAATCTTTTCTTACCCTAAATGTCTTCTTATTGAAACTATAAATTATTTATAATTGGCTATATTCTTATTATTATGATTTTCCATCATTCAACATTTTTTAATTACTTTGCATTCAAACACGGTAATATATAATAACTTCCTCCTTTGAAATATCTTGGAGCTCCCCTGTTTGACTCAGCCATCAAACATGCTTCTTGGAGATCCCTCCTTGACAATTTAGAAACTAGGCTCTCTTCTTATACCTACCGCTCGCTCAACAATTCTAGCAGGTTTATCCTAATCAAATCTGTTCTCCAAGCCATGCCTCTGTACTTATTTTCTATATTGGTAGCCCCTAAATGGGTTCTTAAAAAAATTCGCAATCTTCAAAGAAAATTTCTTTGGGGTTCCTTAGGCCTCAATAGAAAATGGGCTCTTGTCAAATGGACTGAGGTTTGTCTTCCAAAGTCAACTGGTGGGCTTGGTCTAAGGGATACCCTCCACAACAATAACACCATGGGCGTTCGCATCTAGTGGAATTGGATCTCCAAACTGCACACTCCTTGGGCACGTCTCTAGCAGGCCAAATATGCTCCAGACAGTCCATTGAAGGATCTCATCCACGTCAGCATGAACACCACTGGCTCGTTGATTTGGAGTGCAGACAAGAAACATAGTGCCTTTATTCAAGCGCACAACTTCTGGGAAATCCATTCGGGTACCACAACAAGATTTTGGGAGGACTCTTGGCAACAACTTCCCAAACTTACCTCTCTCTTCCACAAACCGAAGTGGCAAGCTACAATGCAACAAAATGATCAAATCCATGTCCATTAGTTTTGGCAGCAGCAATCCCCTCAAGGTTTTCAACTTTGGGGATCAGCTGGTGCCTGGCAGGCTAATTGGCAGGAGGAAACTTATGAAGAGATCGATCTAGAGCTCAAACTTAGGAAAATTAAACTCTTTGATCAAAAGGACAAAGTGTGATGGGGATATATACCCAAAGGTATGTTCACTACCAAGGCAACATTCCAAATTCTCTATCAACCCACGCAGATAATAAAGGATCAACTATGGGATCAGGTTTGGTAACCAAGCATCTGGCCTAAGGTCTATACTTTCCTTTGGCTACTAAGCAAATAACGGATCCTCACTTGGGACAATCTACAAAAGCGAGGATTTACTGGGCCTTCCAGATGTCCCAATTGCAATCTTCACACAGAGACCATCTTGCATCTCTTGGACACCTACCCATTAGCAACACAACTTTGGGAGAGAACTGAACAATGCAACAGAAGAACGGGCAGACGTGTGGGAGATATTTTAAATACCATCAAGAATTTGCCTTGGCATCCTTTCCAAAGTCTACTACTCAATTCCCTCTGGAACCTCTTACCAGGCTTTGTCTATTGGATCATCTGGAAGCAGGGAAATAACAGGATCTTTAAAAATCACAGTATGCCCCTTGACACCCTGTTGCTACTTCTCAAACAAAACCTTCAAGAAACTCTAGCTCTAAGACACTGACAAGACTTGGATTTCCCAGCTTCACCCCAGGAATGCGTCATTATGAAAAATTAGAACCTGGATCTCACATTTTTAGCTCAAGTCAAGCCCAACTCCTCCATCCATACTGTTTCTCCCCAATTCCGTTCTCCTCCTACCACACACTCTTATAAACTGAACTTCAATGGAGCTGCTAAGGGAAATCCTGGGCTGGTTGGTTACGATGGTATTTTCAGAGATGTTGTAGGCTCTACTCTGCACATATCTGATGGTTCGCTTTAAAGAGACAGCAACAACACTTCCGAACCTGAAGGTTTATGGAAGGGCATTTGTATGGTAGAAATATAAATTTTTTTCCCTCTAGAGGTAGAAGGGGATTCTCAAATCTTAATAGAGGTAGCTATTCAGATTAACTCAAGCACCTCAGTAGCAAATATCGCTTCGAGCTAGCGGCTTCTAAGCAGATTGGAACAAATTGAAGAATGGCTCAGGGCATCCCACAACATTACCTTCAAGCACATTCGACGTACAACTAACAAGGTAGCAGATAGACTCGCTAATCAAGGTGTCGATCAACAACTCCCATTCTTCTCTGGTCCACTGAGTAGTTCTAATGATGCACAACTCAAACAAGATTGTACTCTTCTGGTTCAACAAGATCTATCTCTCCCGGATGTGGGTGTGTAACATTGCGTTCTGTACGTGGGCGGCATGGTGGGTTGACGCATGGCTTATTATCACCACCATCTGGCCTCACGTGATGCCAGTCTTTAAGTATTCTGCTAACATCTTCAATGTTGCATTAATGCAGCTCATCCCTCCACACCAGCCTGCAAGTTCATCTGTCATGGCACCCCTCCAAGAATTCATTCATGCTCCTCCCTTGCGCTCGTGTTGTTCCCTTGCTGCTGCAGAGCTTTGCTCTCGGAACAACGCAGGAAAACGTTGTGCTTTGGAATGCTATGTTGATTTATCGTTGGGATTTCATGTTTCACAAAGCCCTTTCTGCAAATTTAGTTGTCGCTCGTCCTTAGTCTTTCCCAGTGCTCCTCTGCAAGCTGAAGCTAGGCCCCTTTCAGTCCCCCCCTACCTTCACAGTAATGCTACCTATTCAACACCTCTTGCTCTTTTCATTATGCCTAAATTGCGCCAGAGAATGCGCTACATGAGAGGAAGTTCTCGTGGGTGAGTTATCTGCCAACCCTCCTCCTCTACTTAGGACTCCTTGTCTTATTCCTCGGAATTCTGCTCATATCGCTATCCCATTACCAAGAGTGGTCATGGACAGGGTTGAGGGCAGCATAATGCAGCAGCGCACTCTCATAATTCTCAATCACACACCGCTCATTTTCAGTTCCCCTGTACACTCAGTAATTTCTCCGTCATAGCTTCAGTCACCATTGAGCTTCAAGAGGATACTTCTGGTCTGGTTGCTGTGACACCAGGGGTGACTCTGGAGATGAGGGCAGAAGATAAGCATGGCAATTATCAGATTGACAACGAGCAGAGTAAGGATCCTGGTGGCACTACAACCAAGGACATGAACATTCAAGTTGGCCCGAGCGTCCCTGCTGGTGGCGGTTCTTCAGGCAAAGAGGGCCATCCCTATGAGGATGAAGGAGGGACATCATTGAAGAGTCGCCTTCCACCTCTCATGAAGCTTAATCAGGTCTGTGTTCAATGGTTTTTAATTCTCTGTTGCTCGAAGGTGCTCAATTCCCTCATGTTTTATAGTCATTATATGCTCTACAGTTCTCATGCTCTGACCTTTTTTCTAAAGTTAAATTTCCAGTTTCCCCTGCGTGGGTGGCATTCTTCTGACTGTGTCTTTGGGTCTCAGTTACGGTTACAATTGTTTAATGGGTCAGATTTCAGTTTTGAATTGGGTAGTGGTTCCATGTTTATTTGTATAGGCCCGGCCAACCTGTTTTGGTCTTTGAATTACCTCTGGTCAATCTTCAGTTTCAATATTGGCGTATTATGTTTCTATAAACTGGTCATGGTCATGGTCCTAGAAGCTCTTCTAGTCAGTCTTCAGCAAGTCTTTTTGGTCAGTGTTCAACTATGTAACGTGAACATGCCGCATCTCTGGGCTAGACTTCTCGAGGCCACTACCTCTTTGTAAAAATATTTTTGTACCAATATAGGAGTAGAGAAATTCAGAAAAAAGAATTGATATGTATATATATATATATATATATATATATATGTATAATAACTTCCATTGAAAATTATTTGGGGTTTAACACTCCATAAGTCATAATTATTGAATTTGGAGAAAACTATTATTAATATTGGAGAGCCATAGAGACAAACTATGTTGTTTACTATAGTGCCTCGAGTTAAATATTTAAATGGTCTATGATTCCAACTACTCTTTCCATATGATCGATATGAAAAAATGGAAAAACTAATAGGTGTGACAATAAGAAAAATATAAAAAAATAGTCTTAGATTGATAGCAATGAATATTGTTTATAATTGACTCTATTATTATTATTCACATTTTCTATCAATCAAAATTGTTACATTGACTCTTTGCACTCAAAATTTTTATTTCATCATTTTTCATCATTCAAGTTACTAAGACTCTCTCTCGTCTCAACAAACTGGGGTAACTAAGAAAAATTTAAATTAAATCGACCAAATTAATCTAAGACATATTTAGCATATTTAAAATGATCAAAATAATTAGATATTCAACAAATTTTGTATGACCGCACATGAATGAAACCAACCTAGATCCAACTTAACACCGAATCTATCAAGAATCCAGAGAGATCAAATAGCTCAAGGTGAAAACCATTCCTCAAGTTTTGCACTAAAAAAATAGGTTTGTGCCTTAAGAGATTTGATCCCTCTCCGCACTTAATAGATCCTGTGTTAAGATGGATTTAAGCTTGTAATATCAATCTGAATTATAATAATAGTGATTAGTAATGATGAAAATAATAATATTAATTATTTTAATATTAGTAATGATGATAATTTTAGTAATTTTAAATATTATAATAAATTACTATTAATTTAAATAATAATATCAATAGTAAGAATTATAATTCTTTCTCTCCTCTTTTAAAAGAGGGTGCTCAATCTTCACAAATTCTCTTTTGATCCCTTGGTGTATTATTTTCTAAAAAAAGGTTAAACTCTGCCTTAGCATTAAAAAAGATCTCTGTTGAGGATATTATTTGCAAAATTGAATTTGGCATAAGGACTTATCTGATCCCATTAAAAATATTAGTAGTCATTATTGTGCAATTATTCTTAGGAAAGTTAAACCTCCTAGGAGCAATATTAGCAAGTTGAATTCGAGGCCCTTAAAGTTTTAAAGAATAACCCAAACATCGTTGTCCTTAAAGTTGATAAAGCAGGGCAGTTTTTATCTTAGATAAGGATGACTACCAAAGAAAAATGATAGATCACTTGTGTAACAATGGTAGTTATATAAAGCTCAGTAACAACCCCAAAAAAAAATCTATAGTTGTTTCCTTAGCTATTAAATCTAATAGCTCTGTCATCTCCATAAACGATAAATTAACTGACAACAACCCTCTCACTCTGATAATTTGTGGGCTTCCCTAGATTTATAAGGAGGGCACTCCCCTTAGACCCATTGTCAACATATTAGGTGGGCTTACTTATCTTTTAGCTAAAAACTTAGCCTTGAAAATTAGGCCCATTGTTGGTCGTACTAATTATTTTGTCAAGGACTCTTACTCTTTTGTGAGTGAGTTAAAAGGTGTAAATTTGATCCTAATGATATTATGGTTAGTTTTGATGTCATTTCTCTTTACACCAATGTCCATATTAATGAGGTTGTTGAGTTGATCAATCACATCACTCACCCTCATACAATGAGGGTTCTTGAGATTTGTCTTACCCTTAATTTTTTTATCTTTGATGGTGAATTCTATGAACATATATGTGCAATGTTGTCATGTGTTTTCCTCTCTCTCCCATTGTTGCTAATCTGTTTATGGAAGATTTTGAATCTAAAGCTTTGACTTCAACTGAATTATGATCAAATTTGTGGAATTTTTTTTTTATGATACCTTCATCTTGTAGCCTCATATTCATGATAGGTTGAATCAGTGTTTTCAGCATCTCAATAATCAATCAAGGTCCATCAAATTTACCATGGAGATTGAAGTCATTGGTAGCTTAATCTTCCTTGACGTTCTTGTCTCTAAGAAAGATGATGGTTCTTCCTCTCACCAAGTCTTTTGTAAGAAAACTCACCCTAAGCAATATCTTCATGTTGATTCTAAATCACTATTTGACCCAAAATATGGGTATTCTCAACACATTAACTACTCCAGCTTTAAGGCTTTCTTATGAAAGTCACTTGGTGAATGAGAAAATCCATCTACTTCATGTTTTTGAAAGAATGGCTATAATAGATACCAAGGTATGAAGGATTTTTTAAAATTGAACCATGGTGCTAAGACTAAAAAATATTTTGGTAAATTGGTTCGGAGTGTCCAGCTTCCCTTTATCTAAGAGATTACTGAAAAAATTGTTCATATTCATGAGAAGCCCAATGTTTCTTGCACTTTTATATCCTTGAAAACCATTTGTAGCTCTTTAAGATTCATCAAAGACACTACGTAGCTTAAAAACATGAAGGGTGTTTATTTGGTTCCATGTTCATGTGGGACCCCCTACAACGGATAAATTGACCATTCCATAAATCAAAGGATTCAAGGCAATGTAGTTGATATAAAAGGCCAACTGACTAGAGCAAAGAACAGACAACTGAAGACCTTTGGATATGGTTCTTTAGTTGTGAGCTTTGGTCTGGAGAGGGTTCCAATGTTGGTCCCACAGCATCTCAGTGTTGGAGCTGGACTTCCCCGAGAGCCCAAACCGATGCGTTGGGTTGCAGTTATGGCCTGTCATCCTGAGGAGGGAACAAAAGTCATTCGATTCACTCCTCAGTATTTTTGTTGGTTGGAGAACTAAGTTTTTGCTATTCAGGACTTTCCTTATGCTGGGGTAGATTATTGTGGTGACCCAAACATGGCTCTTCTACCAGGAGAGCAATGAGATGACTCAGGTAAAATCATTTTCAACATTTTCTAACTAATTTTTTTGTTTTGTTTTTATCTCGTCCCAAAATTGATAGTAAAAAGTTTCAAAATGCAGATATAGGTCCACGACGAGTAGCCACTCTCCGGCCCTATGAGAGGAAACAGCCAGCTGTAGCAGCACCAACCCCATAGGATGAATCTGCAGAGATCTTGGTCGAATTGGAGAGTCATCTAGAGCGTTTGACAACAGACATTCTGGAGACCAGCATATATGACATTCCTCTTAGGCTACAGAGCTATGTCATTGGGGTCCCAGGACCTTTCAGGAGGTTCCTTTATAAGGTGACCCATACAGTGGTTTTTTATCGTGATCATCACCAACGATAGGACGATCGCCTATTGTAGACACATATGACAATTTTTGTTTTTTGTACTATCATTTTTGCCGATCATAAAGTGTTTTTCAACCTATGATTGAAGACGAAGTATATTTGACACACTTCTATGCTATACTATATCACTATTACCGGCTTATCTTGTAAAACATGTTACGGAATGTTTTTAAATTTACTTGTATGATTATTGCAAATGTCTACTTAACATTCGAGAAGCAATTGCATCTGCTAATATATTTAAATATCTTGGAATATGTTGATATTCAATATAGTAAAATTCACGTTCCAAGAGACGAAATCTAAAAAATAATCTCAATAACACTGGATTTCTAATGGCATATACTCTATTAAGCTGTAATAAACGAGTTGAGAATCTAACCTCAATATCAAACTCCGAATCCCAAATGAGATAGACTCAGATAATAACTCAATCACTACACTATACTCGGAAATTTTGTTTGTTGTTTGACCGAGGCTTACCCCATGCATAGATACCAACTCATCAGAGGGCGAATAGATAACCCAAGCTGCGGAAGAAATGTTCCATGTATTACGACAAGCACCATCAGCAAACCTAATGTATGTTTGGAGAGACGTCGACATCTGCAATGTCAAGAGTAAAATCAAGATAAGAAGGAATAATGACAAAAAACACTCTCTAAGATAAGCACACTTTTTAATCTAAAACACACCAGCTAGAAAGAAAACTAACCTAAGTAAAAATCTTCGCACCCAGATTTAAGCATAATACCTCTTTAGGTAAAGAACATTTCTGGGTTTAGTTAAAGAGACCCGGTCAAAGTCTACCAATTCATAGGCCCCTTTTGCCAGCTTTCGCTTAACAACATAAGGACCATGCCACATGGGTACGAATTTTCTAGCGCCTAATTTATCATTTTCTTGATCGTACAATAAGACTAGGTCTCCTTTCGAAAAATTACGAGGGGTAACATTTCGATCATACTGAGCTTTAATACGTTTGGCATAAGTTTCAATTGCTAATGCAGCATCACGTCGATTCTCATCTAGCTGAGCCAAGTACAACAAACATTTTTCCTCTTCGGAAGTGTTGCTCTCTTGGTGGAAGAGCCATGTCTGGATCACCACGATAATCTACCCCAGCATAAGGAAAGTCCTGAATAGCAAAAACTTGGTTCTCCAACCAATGAAAATACTCAGGAATGAATCGAACGACTTCTATTCCCTCCTCAGGATGATGGGCCATAACTACAACCCAACGCATCAGTTTGGGCTCTCGGGGAAGCCCAGCTCCAATAGTGAGATGATGTGGGACCAACATTGGAACACTGTCCAGACCAAAGCTCACAATTAAAGCACCATATCCAAAGGTCTTCAGTTGTCCGTTCTTTGCTCTAGTCAGTTGGCCTTTTATATTAGCCAACACAGGCCCTTCATAGGCCCCAATTAGCCAACACAGGCCCTTCATTAGCCAAGTCTACCAATTCATAGGCCCCTTTTGCCAGCTTCCTCTTAACAACATAAGTACCATGCCACATGGGTACGAATTTTCCAGAACCTAATTTATCATTTGCTTGATCATACAATAAGACTAGGTCTCCTTCCGAAAAATTATGAGGGGTAACATTTCGATCATACTAAGCTTTAATACGTTTGGCATGAGTTTCAATTGCTAATGCAGCATCACGTCGATTCTCATCTAGCTGAGCCAAGTACAACAAACGTTTTTCCTCTTCGGAAATGGCTAGAAGTAATCCGATGGCCATTTGCAATGACGAGATTTCACATTCAATGGGTAACACAACTTCCAGACCATAAACTAGTTGGAAAGGAGTGAAACCGGTTGATGTTTTTACTGAGGTTCGATACGCCCAAATGTTACAAGGAAAAGTGTCTATTTAGAACTGCTCTATCCCACTAAGGTGTGACAACTGCCTTAGAAAAAAACAGAGAAAAGCTACTTTTGTATTTCCTTTACGAATTATAGACAGAGAGGAATAGAAAGAACCAACCTGTGTCTTGCGCTAATCCTTTTATCCAATCCCTCTCTTCTTTGATAGTCTCCAGCTACCTGCTCCCTTGTATGCCCAGCTTCACAGAATACCTGTAAGATCATAGAAGAAGAGCACTATACAAAGACATGGATCTATATTTGTAAATAACTTAGGATCATATTTAAGTTAACCATACAACTGTGGCAAGCATCAATGATACAAAAGCATGGAGGAGAACTCAAATAGTTTTTATTGATAAACAAGAAAATATCCAGGAGGAGTTACAACCAGTGGTTCTGACCCAACATCAACCTCCCAGCAAAGAAGCCCCTCTTCACCTCAAACAAAGAATAAATCACCCAACAATCTGATGTTTGTCTCTAGAAACCAACATCAATTCCTTACAATATGCAAAATTCCAGCCTCCAGATCTCTAGGATGAGGGATGCATATATAGATATCTGTAAGGAGGATGAGTCAGCTTGTGATTTGATTAGTGTCTTCTCTCTGTCAGTTCTTGCTTCCACTTGGATACTGAGGGCCTCTTACTCATCTTTGGTCGAATTCAGTGAGGCAAGTGTCACAGGAGAAGATTCTGGAAGCTTCCATTGCCTCTCCGCCTCGCGGAATGACACTGCCATTTGTCATTTCTCGCCCATCGCACCCTACAGAAGGGAGTTTTGAAATGAAATGCACCCTCACAGTGTATTTAGGTGCAATGCGACGCACTTAGCTAGTGGAGCAGCTGAAATGATCCTGTTTTGACCAATTCTGAGCAGTTTCTGGTGGAGAACTTCTGGGAGAAGCTGTAATCTGTTGACCTTGTTCCTTTAGGGGTTAGAACAACACTTGCAGGGACTTAGGAGCCCTTGGTTTATGGACATTTCATGCTTGGAGTGTAAGGCACAAAAATGTCTATAACAGTTGCCCCCTAAAGTATGAGGCCGTTAACCTTTTGGTGTGGGGTGAAATGCTTTATTATGAGGATCTGAAGTTCTCTCAATGCTGGGAGGAGACATGTAATAAGATACAATACAATACATTATCTTCATACTGTTTTCATGGTCTAGCTGAGGTGGGCATTCCCATGCTCAGCTTTATAAATTCATTTTCATGTACATAGGACAGACAATCGTCTGAGTGTAGACTGATGATTCTGATAGAGCCATCATCCTTTTGGTAGGATGATTATCTGTGCTGCAATGTTGTACATTTGATGCCTTTATTTCCCCAAATATATATTGCAGCCCGGATGGATGAAACTAGATCCGGGGTCTTCAATCTCATACGATCTTCACTCGAAGTACAAGTCGATCCATGCGAGAAATGTTTTGAAGTCGAACATGGAAAGACATCGCTTGATTACCAGTCAATGATGTAAACTGTTAACAAGCGCGAGAGGAATCACCGATAATGATAATGATCCTCAAGGTACTGCAGTACAATTCACGTGGTGTGAATAAAGGACTTGGCATCGAACACCACGCAAAATCTTTCGGTCGAAGGTCATTGATGTAAACCTGTCGCCGGAAGTGAGAAACTTGCCATTGAGGCATGCAAGCTTCAAAGTACTGAATGGGGTGTTCCTACATCAACTTCTTGGATAATGAGCTGATGTCGACAAGAAGTGATCCATCACAGGAGGGCCTTAATGAATCCCACATCAATGACACAGAATGGAGCAAATGATTTTGATGGAGGTGAAAACGATTGGCGGTCATGAAAGAATGGAGTATAATGTATGGTAGTGGGTGAGACACAGGTGACTTCTCTGGATAACTTCTCTTGAACATATCAGAGACACTAATGTGATGGATTGGTAGCATTAACCCCAAATGTGGATGGTATGGCGTGACCATGGTGATGTGACCGGTGAATGAAACAACCCAACCCGACTCGGACACGGAGTGGAAGTGTCATGTTCAAGAGCAACTTGCTACCAACAAAGTTTCTTTGAGTTTTCTTCCCAATTTTTCCCCAGTCATTGCTGACCAGTACCTCTTTATTTTTGTCAAGCTTGAGGAGGATAACATATGCTTGTTCTATAATTTGACCTTCGGGCAAACCCATCGCTATGTTTTAACGAGCCTAGCGATAGTGAAACTCGTTCTCGTCTAAAGACAAGTTTGTCGCTATTAATATTTTTAACGAGTTTAACGACAAAGATAACTCGGTCCTTTTCAATTTTAGAGAGTCTGAAAAGGAACGTAAAGGTAACTCCAAAATTCCTTTTTCATCATCTAATCCCTTAAGTCCAAAAAAGTATAAAACAATACAGAAGGGATGAATTTTCGATAGTTTTAACGAGCCGAACAAAACAAGCGCTCTATCTTTTTGTGTAATAATCCCTCACGTCCAAAAAGATTAAAATCTAGAGGAGAGATAGCACTTCCTGCCCTTTAATGAGCTGGAGAGGCCAATGGCTCAGCAATCTTTTCATATTTTACGAGTCAGTTGAAAAGAGCTTAAAGGAGACTCGTCTTTTGAGGAACGAGTGATAAAACGGGTAGTAGCTGATTCCAGGTAAGTTTTGGAATTTTCCAATCACGGCAGTGTCACAAGGATGGCTAGTGAGATCACTCTTCGCAGCTGTTCCTCAAAATGGGTAAACAATCAAATGGAGGTGAATAATCGGCCAATGAAAAGTGGAGGTGACGGTGCAAACACGACCAAGGTTTTAACGGCTGAAGTACTACATTCACGATGGTTATTTACCGGGGGAATAGTTCATTTTTTAATCAGCTTAAACGCGGGTGGAAACATTTGCTCATGTCTTATGTTTATTTTTTAACGAGCTTGAACTATGTGCTAAAACTGCTCGATGCGGGTTTATTTTTTAACGAGCTTGAACCTTGCGGTAACGCTTCTCGATTAATCCAGTCTTGTGATAAGAATGTCTCATATAAAAACGGCGATTTTTAGACATTTTCCCCACATCCTTTCTTTATGCAAGTTAGAAAACGACCAATCCTACGAGTTTAAAGGGTTAGAGGTCCTAAAAATTTAAAAAATAAATAGTCGCTCTTCGCTTGCATTCCAAAAGGTTTGCATGCCCCCAAGTATAAAACAGAGTTTCAAGGTTACCCCTTCTTTAGTCCGTTAAAGCATTTGTTCTACCGAGAGAGGCCTACCTCTTACAGGTTACCAAAGATAGTTCTATTTACAGTGTAAACAAAACACTTCTCTGGCAATGTCTACCGAAATAAACAAAGGTGAGCGGCGATGCCTGCCGACTCACATAACTTTGATAAGAGAATCTTGTTCTAGAATAACCCCCTCTTCCAATCACAGACAGGGGTACCGACTAGTCATATTCTCCCGCGGAAACCTATCCTATACCCGAAGATTTCCTGCCGAAGCAGACCAGGGTGCATGCCCCCTGGGTTTCAGTCATATCCCTCCGAATCACTCGCGCTCATCGGGAGGACAGACTGGAGATTGAGACATTTCTTGCGTGAAAATACCATTCAGGGATGGTATATGACTATTTGCTATGCGTGATCTGGGAAATGAAAGCTGGTCAACGAGCTTGACCACTCTTCCTTCGTGCGGAAAAAACATCACTCCAAAGAGTGATGAGACAATGGCTCTCATGCAGTAAATATAGTCTCGTCCAAGGAGTAAATTGTAATCCAGGGGTCCTTGAACTACCATTACATTCATGTGAACGGTTTTCCCTCTCAATTTTATGGGCACATCGAGAAGGATCCCTAACGGTCGACTGGTTCCTTTATCAAAGCCTGTCAGATTTTTTCATTTCAGGCAAAAGCGGTGGTGAACCAAGCGCTTTCCAAGCAGTTGGGGAAAGGATACTCACAGAAGACCCCTCATCTATGATGGTACCAGCCATAACCATTCTATATATCTGAACAATAATTCAGAATGGTACACTAGTTGGTAAACGGGGTCTGCCTAGTTGATTCCAGTCGAAGGAGACAACTAGGTTGCTTGGAGGTGGGACCGAATAGAGGGCCGGATACGACTCTGAAAAACTTCCTTCCTGCGGTAAAGGAACGGGTAAATTTCCCCCATGTTCGTTGGAGTCTGTGCTTATGAAAAGAATTTGGACGGTGTCATCCTTGTTCTCTTCAGTGATTGTATCATCTGAAGATGGAACCTCTGAAGGCAAGACCGGGTCAACTGCCGCCTCGACCTTTTGACTTTCGTCTGGTATGGATTCAGATGGTTCGTCTTCAATGACAGATGCTTCGGCCGACCACCTGAGCGGGTCAGCCAGATTTTCGACTAGTGACGCACTCGACAAGAGTTTTTTATATCTAGGAGGAAGTCGTAACATTGAAACCGGACGATCATCCAAAACTCTTTTAGCTTTGTTCAAGAAGGGACAATGGTGGACGGCATGATCGCCTTCACACAATTTACAAGGAAATCTATATTTTCCTTTTTTTCCGGGGGCTTTACTTTCACTAGTTGATGGTGTGTTTTCAACATGATCATCAAAGGTTGATGACACCGGGTTGTGCAAACGAGGAGACCAGTCCCTTAAGATCCGAGGGATGCAGGGACAATCTCTGTGAAAATGGTCTCCTTTGCAAATGATGCATGGCGATTTAGGCCTGGTTGGTGCAGTGTGTGGATTTTCGTTAGATGACACTCGTTTGCCCCCATTCGTTTTTGGCTCCTTCTTCTTCTTCTCTTTCTTCTTCTTTTCCTTCTTCTCCTTAGGAACTTGACTTTTGGCTTTACTAGCCCCATCAAGCGAAGAGGAAGGAGGAGATAAAGAAATAAAGGAAGTAGAAGGTTGGTGGGTAACTCTGGACTCGTCTAATTTCTGATTCGATTGTTCAGGAATAGTGGTGTTCTGAACGACAGAGGTTGAGAAGAGCCATATAGGCAAACCAATCGTCAGTCCTGGAAGCGATAATGTGGCCATATGGGGTGCACCAACATCTCCCCAAGAGGAGAAGGGACTAGGATTTCCCCCAGGGGGAATTCCTTGGTTGGTGGACTCCATTTTCTCAACCCAAGATCAACGTGGGAAAAGGGTAATGAATATTCCGTTTAAAATAAATTTTAAACGCTTTGACACAACTTGTTTTTTCAGTTTTAAAGAGTTGAGAAAAAACAAAAGATGACTCTAGTCGCCTTCGATTTTTAATGAGCCTGAAGTGACAAGTGCTCAGATGGACCTTTTTTATTAAGGAGTCTGAAAAGGAATGAAAGGGACTACTCTGGAGATCTAGGTAGAGGGAGTACCAAACCAATCGAAAAACTGCAGAATACTTTTTATGGTACAATAGTCAATCTTCCCGAATGTTGTGTTCAGTGCATTGCAATCGATAGGGCAGCAGACACGGCTTCCTAAGGATAAAAGATTTAAGCCTATAGGGGTCTCCCAAAATATACTCGATGGTACGTGGGAGCACAAGTCCGTACTGGAACTTATCGTCTCAAAGTGGAGGAATCATCCAACCATCAGTGAGGATAACAGTTACCATGCTTTACGACGCCAGAATACATCTCTAGCCTAGACCTCTAAATGTTGTGCGTTAAGTTCGAAAGCGTTGTTAGATTCATTAAATTTATTATAAGTTGATCTTGTTTATGAAGTTTGTCTTTCGGGTTCACCACGAGATGTAGATGTAATTCCTAAAATGCAATCTACAGATGATAAACAAACTTTTATCTCTTTTGTGCAATGAAAATCCTAGCTACTAGGGGAAAAGAAAGACACAATATTTTCACAAAGAGCAAAGAGCACACCGTAAATGCGCTTTCCTAAATCAAGCCAAATAGACTGTTTATATGCAAATGCACATGCATGTATTTGTTTTCGACTTTCTTAGTATTGATGCTAAAAAGAAAGTTGATGTACAAATCTGAATTTCTTTTCAAGCGACAAATATAAACAAGCTCTTTTTTGAAATCAAAAAACAGAGATGATTACGACACCTTACGATTTTGAAATGAACACTTGTTCTTGACACTAGAAAATCACAAATTCAGACCAAAGGCAATAGTAGCAGTATAATCGACCATCAATAGTAACCAAACTTTCTCCTATGATCAAAATCGACACTTGCGACAGATTCAAATCAAAGGACGACAGTACGACCATTCTACTTTTGCAATGGAAAACTGTAAACGACTCAACAAACACACAAAAACATCTACGGTTCTTTTGTACAGAGGAGGCAGAATAATAGCAAGGAAAAGAGGCTTCGAATAGACATATACTGATCACAGGCAGCAAAATTCAGGGACAGAACTGGAAAGAATGAAGCACAGGAACCACAGCTGCACAGAGCTAGTCTGATCAACGCACTGTAACACAGAGAATATGAAATGCAGCGCAGGTTGCCCCTTCGAGAAGTGCGCTGAAATTCAGGATCTCTGAACAGTACCTGTGCTGGGCCAGAAACGAGACTTTGTCCGGGTTCTGGGTCACAGTTTGCAGTTCAATCCTTGGTTTTTGGCTGAGTAAAAAGCAATCAGTAATGCAACAATCAGGGGTAGATCTAAGGAGGATCTAAGAGCTATCACAAGGGCAATCAGATAGTCTGCGAATCAGCTGTTTAAATCATAAACAGATCCAGTGAATGGATTGAAGCAACAGTTATCTACTTTGCATTTGTTATGGCAGATGCAGTTCGAAAGCTACTTATAAGTTTGTGAAACAAACGACAAAGAATGATACAAAAACAAACTAATTAGACACTCCCCAGCGGAGCCTCCATTTTGTTACAGGGAAAAGTGTCTATTTAGAACTGCTCTATCCCACTAAGGTGTGATAGCTGCCTTAGAAACAAATAGAGAAAAACTACTTTTGTATTTCCTTTACGAATTATAGACTCAGAGGAATAGAAAGAACCAACATGTGTCTTGCGCTAATCCTTTTATCCAATCCCTCTCTTCTTTGATAGTCTCCAGCTACCTGCTCCCTTGTATGCCCAACTTCACAGAATACCTGTAAGATCACAGAAGAAGAGAACTATACAAAGACATGGATCTATATTCGTAAATAACTTAGGATCAGATTTAAGTTAACCATACAACTGTGACAAGCATCAGTGATATAAAAGCATGGAGGAGAACTCAAATAGTTTTTATTGATAAACAAGAAAAGATCCAGGAGGAGTTACAACGAGTGGTTCCGACCCAGCATCAATCTCCCAGCAAAGAAGCCCCTCTTCACCTCAAAAAAATCATAAATCACCCAACAATCTGATGTTTGTCTCTAGAAACCAACAACAATTCCTTACAATATGCAAAATTCCAGCCTCCGGATCTCTGGGATGAGGGATCCATATATAGATATCTGTAAGGAGGATGAGTCAGCTTGTGATTTGATTAGTGTCTTCTCTCTGTCAATTCTTGCTTCCACTTGGAGACTGAGAGCCTCTTACTCATCTTTGGTCGAATTCAGTGAGGCAAGTGTCACAGGAGAAGATTCTGGAAGCTTCCATTGCCTCTCCACCTCGCGGAATGACACTTCCATTTGTCATTTCTCTCCCATCGCACCCTAAAGAAGGGAGTTTCGAAATGCAATGCACCCTCACAGTGTATTTAGGTGCAATGCGACGCACTTAGCCAGTGGAGCAGCTGAAATGATCCTGTTTTGACCAATTCTGAGCACTTTCTGGTGGAGAACTTCTGGGAGAAGCTATAATCTGTTGACCTTGTTCCTTTAGGGGTTAGAACAACACTTGTAGGGACTTAGGAGCCCTTGGTTTATGGACAATTCATGCTTGGAGTGTAAGGCAGAAAAATGTCTATAACACCAAAGCGCTGAAAATAGCATGTTATGCCAATTCGACCTATGAATCCCAATGATTCGTGAGATCATGATGACTAGAACTTTTTTGATGGCTTCAACCATACCATTAGCCTGTGGATAATATGGAGTTGAACTATAGTGATGCAAGCCAGGTTGGTCTGTAAGTTCAGTCATCATAATATTTCGAATATGATGCCCATGATCAGTGATAATCGCTTATGGAACACCAAACCTATCAATTATATGATTGAACACAAAAATCACAGCAGTTTTTCCATCTACCTCAAATGTAGGCATCGCCTCGGCCCACTTGGTAAAATAATATACCGCAAGGATAATGTACGCATGCCCCCCGTTCGAGTGAGGGTTACATGTAATAAAATCTTTACCCCATTTCGCAAAAGGACCGACAGCAATTATAGGGTGGAGATGAGTAGGTGGAGCGCGCATCTTTCGATCAAATATTTTGCAGTTGTGGAATTTTCGGACCGTGTTAATACAATCTTTAAACAAAGACGGCCAGAAATAGCCAGAGCGCAGTATTATTTGGGCTGTGGCAAACCTAGACATATCACCGCCACATGCTCTAGAGTGATAGTCATTTAGAACCCTTTCAGCTTCCTCGTGAGTTAAACAACGTCGAAAAATAGAGTCCGCCCCACGACGATAAAGTGTATCTCCAATAATTTTGAATTTTTGGGACTAGAATCATATTTTCCGATGTTCTGATCTTGAAATTTTTGGCAGAAAGGATTGGGTCTGGATATAAACGATGATATCCCCATACCATGGATCAAAAGTGTTGATTAGAAACAAAGATTCGTCGGCAATGGGCTCATCTGCCACAGTTTCTGTGTCAGCACGCGGGAAGTCACACATTAACTCCGCAAAAACTAAAGATTTCTTTGACTTAGACTTTTCAAATTCCAAGTCGAACTCCTGCAGGATCAGAATCCATTTGGAGTACTTGCCCCCTAGCAATTGTTTGGTCAAAATATAGATCATAGGGTTGCAATAGGAAATTACTGTAGTTTTGCGTAATAAAATGTAATGACGAAAATGTTGGATAGCTTGAACAGCTGCCAATGCCAACTTCTCCACATGTGAGTATTTTAGCTCAGTTGGATTTAAAGTGCCACTAAGGTAATATATCACATGTTCAATACCGAATTCATCTTCCTGAACTAACACCATTCCAATGGTGGAATGCGAGGTGGCGAGATATAAGAAGTAGTCCTGGTTGTAGTTGGGAGGATGCAGTAATGGTGCATGGGTCAATGTGTGTTTTAGTGCTTCAAAAGATTTGTCAGCTATCTCATACCAAAAGAATGGAGTATTCTGTTTCAACAACTGGGTAAAACCCTTTGTGATCTCGTTGTAGTTAGGAAAGAATCGACATAAAAAGTTTGCTTTCCCTTCCAAACTTTGGAGTTGGCGAAGACTCGAAGGAGGAGTCAATTTGACAATAGCTTCAACCTTTGAGGGATCGACGTGAATGCCAGCTTTTGAAACAAAAAACCCCAGTAACCGACCCGTTTCCATACAGAAAATAGACTTGTGTGGATTCAACCTAATCCGATAATGCCTACACCTGATAAAGATTGCTCATAAATGGATGAGATGATCAGCTCAATGTAATGAATGAGCAGGTAAATCATCGATATAGGGTTGCAAAATGTGCTTGATGTCATGAAACGCGTAAGACATGGCTCTTTGAAAAGTTGCCCCGGCGTTCTTGAGACCAAAAGGTAATTTGTAATAAGAAAATGTCCCCCATGGACAAATGAAAGCCGTTTTTGGTTGATCAGCAGGTAGAATATTGATTTGATTGTATCCGGAAAAACCATCCATGAAGGAGAATATTTCACTACCGGCACAATCATCAATGATTTGATCGATATAGGGAGTTGGGTAATTATCTTTTGGACAGGCTCGATTAATATCCCTATAATCGATACATATTCTTATTATTCCTTCCTTTTTGTTAACAGGAACAATATTCGATACCCAATCCCTTAACAGAATTGGATAAATGAAACCCGCTTTAAGTAATTTTTCAACTTCTGCTTTAATGGTAACAACTTTTTGCAGGTGGATCTGCCGCAAACGTTGCCGGACGGATTTAACATCCGGGTAAGTTTTGATTTCATGAACAACAATTGCTGGGTCAATTCCTAGAATTTCCTCATATGACCAGGCAAAAACGTCATGGAATTATTGAAATAGGGCCTTATATGTTTGAATTTCATCTTCCGTACAAGAGGCACCTATATGAATGTTTTCAACAATTCCAGGCTTAACCGAAATGTCAATAGGAATAGTTTGAGAAATTTTTCCCAAATTTAACTCAGAATCAAGATTTTTCATTGGATTATGAGGTTCCTTGACATGCTCAGTCGTAAAAATAGATGAAAAATCATTTTCAAAGCGATCAATCTCAGGTAAAAATGAAGATATATGATGAAGATCTTCCAATGGTAAATCATCAACACACAAGATTTCACGAATTTGCTCATCAGTGTAAACAAGTTCGGAAAATGTTGTTGAATCAGAGTTTGATTTTGAAAGTGATTCTGCATGGACCACATTCATTAAGTCAATTTTGATTGAAGAAGGGTCGGAAAACGACTACGCGGCCTGATACGCAATTTCATATGGACTCAAAGGTATAACATCACCAAATGAATCTATCTCAGATTTGGAAGGTACGATCCAAGGATCATCTTAAACAATAGTGTCGGATGAAATCATATGAATGGTTGTAGTAGAAGACAATGCGTTGATAGGAGGAAGAGAAAAAGTTCCTAGTAAACCAGAATCTTTAACTAGTCCCACTCCAACATCATTATAAGGGATAGTTGTTTTGCCGACATGCTGAATACTTTCAGAAGAGGCTGGTTCGGATGAAAAGTAAGTCAGCTGGTCTATAGTTATGATATCTCCATTGTGAGGGAACTTTATAAGCCTAAAGACCAATGAAACAAAATCTGTCATAGCGTAAGACCAACTATGACCGAAGAGAAGATTGTAATCCAGAGGGGCATCAACCACCTCAACATCTAGATTAACAGTTTTGCCTTCTACACCTATAGGTAAATCCTACAGAATTCCAAAAGGATGGAACCCACGGCCATCAAAGGCCTTTAGAATCATCGGGGATTGATTAAGTGTAGGAGAACCAAGCGATCTCCAATACTGGATCGACATAATACACGTTGAGGCTCCCTCATCAATCACAGGCCTATAACAAGCTCTGTTTTTTACTAACACTGGGATCTGGAAAGCGATTTGATGAGGTAAGTGAGGTGTACTATTTTCTATATCGAAAATTATAAGGTTCGAGTCCTGAACATCAACAACTCCTATAGTCGACAATAGCAATTTACGTTGTGCTGGACATGATTGCAGCACTTCCAAAGCTGACATTTCCGAAGGTGAAATAGCCAAATCTTCAACAATGTTATAGTTCTGAGCCGCTCTCGCATGTGGATTGAAAGCTGACTTTCGAAGTATACCCTTGGTGGGCGGTTTAATCACTAAGTCTGGGTTAGGTTTCTCGATCTGTAGTGGATCGGAACCACGAGTTGAAGTTGATGGATTCGAACGAGAATATTCTGCTTCCTTACCATCAACAAGACTTTTACTTCCATAATCTTGTGATCGAGTCGCAATCCTAACATGGGACATCATCATTATGGGTTCTTCAAAGGCATTTGAGGAAGAACCTATCATCTTACTATCTTGACTAGGAAATGGATCCTTAAAAAAAACAGGTTTTTGGGAACTTTTGACGATTTTCACAACCTCTACACGATGAGGGCAGTCTCTTGTAAAATGCTCTTCATCACAAATGAGACAAGGATAATCAGGTTTGCGTTTCTCATCAGTAGATTCTGTTTTTTACGGTTTCTCTTTCGAATTTTTATCTATTTTATTTTTATTCTTCCCTTTCTTTTTACCGCCAAATTTTGATTTCGCCGTAGATGACTCTACAACATGAATATCGACAGAAATTTCCGCGGAAGAATCTCCTGTCGGGGAATATGGTAAACTTATGATAGGAGAAGAGTTCTTGGAATATTTATTCTTACTTTTGGTATTAACTGTACCAATCATACCATCAGCGGCATGAGACCCTGAAGGAGCTGCAATTATTTGATTTTGTTTAGGAAGGTCAGGGATTTTCTCGTGTAATGTACTGGATTGCGTATAAAATAATTCAAGGTACTGAGCTTGAGCAATCACTTGCTCTTCAATAACGACTCCTGCCTTAGCTACATCCTCAGTGATCTTCGGTAATAAAGATTTTACAAACCATTCAGCTAAGATCTGATCCGAAATAAAAACCTTCACTAAACGCCATCGATGTGTCCGTTCATGAATGTGATCTGAAATGTAAGTGGTCGTTGACTGTTTTAATGAAGTTAATAATTTCGTGCCATTGTCATATCTGACTAGCAACTGAAAATGAGTTAAAAATGAAGTAGCTAACTGACTAAAGTTATAAAAAGTGGCTCGCGGTAACTCAATGTACCACTTGGCTGCAAGACCAATCAGAGTGCACTGGAAAAGCCTTAAACGGATTGAATCATTTGAAATGGAGTTAGACGCACACCAGATGTGGTAAGTCATCGCATGGTTCGACGGGTCCTCTCTTTATTTTCCTTTAAACATAGGAATATCACTAGGCAACTTATTCGGCATTGGCGCCCAAAACATAAGATAGTTAATTAGATCGTTCATAAGGCGCGACAAGTCAAGTAAGTCCAAAGTTGCAATGAACGGTAACTAACGATTAGGGTCCCTAAAACCCTGGGTCATGAGACTAGCCCCAGGAGGAGGATATCCAGGATAACTAGGAATTGGAATTGCATTTGGGATATTATATTCTCCCGAAAAACCAGGATTATCCAGACTGTAATGGGGTTGTTGAGGTTGATGATATGTATATCGAGGGTACGGTTGATACTGATAGACTCGCTGCTGCACAGCAGGACCGAATTGGTACTGTCCCTGGTACAGTTGATAAGTAAATTGAGGTTGACTTGTGACAACCGTACTTGGACCAGGTTGTCCTACAGGCATTTGAACCGAAGTCTGAATTGTGGATCCAGACTGAGGTAAAGATGCTTGAGGAGTTGATACAAGAACAGTAGAAACGATAGCTGTCGATACCCCAGAAGTAGGTGGGGTATATTGAACAGATGTTGCAGCAGTCATTTGAGGCATAGTACGAGGCGTACAAGGCCCAGGCTGAGAAACTACAGAAGGTGTAGAAGTTTGAATAGTAGACTGGACAGGTTGCTGGGTTGAACCAGAAACCAAGGGTTGTCTAGATTGAGATGACAACTGCACATTCGATTGCAAGATCTGTTGAGATTGAGATGGATCCCACACTAAGTTCATTCCGGGGTACGGACCCATAGCAGGTTGAGAATATTGAGGAACATAACCAGGTTGAGGGTAGGGTTGATAATTCAAAGGTACATTTCCAGCTCCTTGGACAAATAATTGACCGGAAGGTGGTTGGAAACCTTGGGTTGGGTACTGACCTTGAGGTTGATAACCTTGAGGCACGTACTGATACTGGGGTTGACCTTGAGGTACATATTGATACTGGGGTTGACCTTGAGGTACATACTGAGTCTGGGGTTGACCTTGAGGAATGTATTGTCCCATAGGTATGTACCGTCCTTGAGGTTGCCCCCAGGTGGAAATTGGGTACCTTGAGGTTTCCCCCTAGGCGAAAATTGAGGACTTTGAGGCTACCCCCTAGGCGATAACTAGCCACCTTGAGGTTGTGGATTAGGAATAGTACCTGACATCATAAGAATATCTTCTACACTCAACGGCTTAGATCCATTATTACCAATTAATAACCCTTGTTCAATAGGTTGAGGAGATGCTCCCAAAAAAGTACCAGTAAGTGACTGATACCCAGAGGGAACGGAAGGACCGCCGTATGAAAAGGTTTCTGGAGATTGAGAAAACATGCATGACTATCTTTACATATTTAACAGAGGATAATAACCCCTAGGTGTTGTGTGAAAAGGAATGCGAGGTGGTGAAAAACTTAGTCTCGGGTTTTCCAAAAAATTGGTCAATGAAAGATACCAAGCGTCGCTCCTAGGTGGACTGTAAAAGATCAATTCATGCTCCCTAAGTTCTATAGCTGGTTGATTTTCAGGGATAGGGATACCTTCTTCCAGAGTAACAAGTTCTTCAATAGCAATAAGTCCATAAGGAAGATTTTGGGTAAGGACTCTTTCTACCCTTGGTGATGCAGGACCACTGGAAGTTGGAGAGGCAAATCCTGATGTTGGAGTAGCAGCAAATTCAGTTTCAGGTTTAGATATTTCAGGTTCCTCAGCTAAATCACTAGTAGATGAAAAACTACCAGTAACTTTGGAAAATGAAATAGATTTTGGATTATAATCTGTTACTAGAGCTTGATAATCAGGAAGTACAACCGATGAAGACTCTCCTTCTGCAGGTGACCCAACTTTACTGTCACTACGAGTTACAAGGACTCGAAGCCCTTCAAGCTTGCTCGATGAAAACTCAGGAGGTTGGCCCTGAAGTCTACGGTACTTCCTCGGTAACTCAGCCATGATTAAATATTTTAACTACTACACACGCAAAAATGAAAACCACCTAAAGCCTCTAAAGAACCAAACAATTTTGAATCACATGCCTAAAGAATATAGGAAATCAAGCCACACACAAACAGTAACTTTCCGTACCGAAAACACTAGTTGGTGATGAAATCCAACGTCACAGAATTCAATACAGAAATGGTGGCTGGAAAAATTACCCCCGCAACCTCCTTAATGAATAGACTGGCACAAGTTTCTCCACTAAATCGTCTCGAGTGAAGAGAACCCCCCAGAAAATCCAAGTGAGTCTAGCCGACGTTTGCTCCAGGTATAGTGGGATCTTCCCTCCAGCATCACCTTAGGAAAGAACCCTATAGAATATGGTTACTATGGTTACCAAAAGAAAAAAATATACCTGGGGGAACAGTCTATGATCCGATACGCATGCAACGACAGAGTAACAAGCTCAATCCCCTTGAAGGTTCCTTGAGATAATCCAAGGTTTACCAACAAGTTACCCCAGGCTCCTCGATAATGGTTAATCCGAGGTTTACCGTTTTTAATACGTGAATATCTTCTATAATTCCGAATGAGGAAGGATTTATTCCCACACCGGTTCAGATATGATCTCGTCCTTCTCCTTTAAGAGGAGTTTTCCCAGAGTATAGATGTAAAAATTGGAATTTATCTCCTACCGCAAGATACAACTACTTGTTTTTTTTACTATCTTGGGGAGTTAATTACTCCCTACTCCAAGATACTAGCTTAAGCTACGTTGGTGATAAAAAGCCCTAGAAAATAAAAGATTACTAGATAGATTTTACTTCAAGTGTTATTTTTATTGGTTTTTTCTTAAGTCAAAAGGTGCGGAGATGAAACTTATGGTGTGAAGACTCAACTCCAATTCACTAAAAAAATGCACTTAAGATGATCAACAATATTTTCCCTTCAATAAGTTTCTAGCTAAGAAAGAGTTGAGAATGCAAATACTTGTAAAAGAAAATCTTTCCTTAACAATCAAATCAAAAGAAGAACTTTTTGTCTTTTCCAATACACTTAAAAATGAGACAACTAGTTATGCTTACAAAAAATTCCCTTTCTTTCCAAACACTCAAATACTACAAAAACAAACTTTTTCAAAAGAGATTTTTTATTTTTTTATAAACCACTCAAAACTATGGAAAAATCTAATCTTGAGATCTATAAATTCTAAAAAACTATTTGAAGTAAAAGCTTGCAAGATTTCTTTTCAAGGATGTTTTACTTAGCTATAAGCAAACTAAGGATGAATTTGTCTAGAATCACAAATCAGTCAAAAAACAACCAATTTTTGTTTTCTTTTCTAAAAATGAAATCCAAAACTTTTCAACACAAGTCCTTTCTAAGTTTCGCAAAGAGAAACACAAGATGGATTCCTCAACAAAGGCAGATTTTGCAAACGGTCAGACTCATAAGAAGACTAGTAAAAACTAAGGTGATCTAAGGCTTCTGAGGCTTCTAAGCTCTGAGCTACTACAAGACCAAAATGAAAATCAAGCCCGGCAACCAAAACTTCTAGGAATTTCACCTAAAACCCTAATGCCAATGGAATTAACCTAAGAAAAGTTCCTGACAAGTTTAGATCTGGGCAGAGGCTAAAAACACATTAACAAATCCTAAGCTGACTGAAAGAGAAAATCTTAAGTTTTTCAAAATTCTGACAGGGTCTGTGGGCTCCTAGTTTACCCAGGTGCGGGACCACTCTGTGTGTAAAGCAAAAGTGTGGATAGGTCCGTATTGTGTTACAAGTAGAGGGTGCGGTCCTCTCCCAAAAGTATGAAAAACAAAAAATAATTCAAGATCTACTAAACCTACCCAATCCCACACACATGAAGCCAAAAATAGAAACAAAAACACAGTTTCACAAGTCAAAGTAAAAGCAAGGAAAAATAAAAAATTCAAGTCCCTAGCGGAGTCTCCATTTTGTTGGCTGGGTAAGTCGTACTTGCGGACAGGACCGACCTCCCTAGTATCTAATGATATCTAGCGACAAGCAAACCAAACTAATTTTATCTTTATCTAAGTATGCAATTTATAAATAAAGGAAAACAAGTGTTTTAGGCCTACCTTGGGTCCAATGCAAGTTTGTGGAATCCTCGCTCCGTTAATCCAAATGAGCTCCCTTGTAGAGAATTTTCAAACACAAACAAGCACACACATTAAATAGCACTTGAAAAGCCAATATAATAAAGCATACTTATCATGATGATCAAGGAATTCATGAAACAAATCACATTAGACAATTTGATGAGAAAAATGAATCTGATTGTATTAACTTTAATAAAATAAGAACTTTACAACCTTAGTGCCTTGATGCTGTACAAGCTCCTCCCAAGGTCCAGCTACGTCTACTTTGACAAGTTTCACTCTCTTCCCAATGAAGCCAAAAGGTATGTGATCTCTCCTCTCAAGCTTAACTAGGAAGTCTCAATTCCAACAACATTTACCCTAAAAAATGTTTAGCTTCTAACCTCCCTAGCAACCAGCCCAATGCCTTAATTTATAGTGCAATGGAGGGAAGTTACTAGGTCCACCTTGAAAGGGATAAAGCCCTCCGTCAAAGGGATAAGCTCCTTTCATCAAGGGATTAGCTCCTTTAGTTTTGGGATGCACGAACCACCTAGGAGTGAACCATCCACGTCAAGATTCCTTCTAGAAACATCCTGAATTAACCCAAAGTGAGTTTTTAAGAATAAACTTGCGCCTTTTTAACTTTCACAGGGGTCCGCACCCACTCCTTTAGAGACATATCGGGCAAGTCCGCAGGTAACATGAACAAGGGGTACGGGACTGCAGGCAACAGTGAGAGAAAGTGCAGAACCAGAGCTTTACTGATTTTTAAGGTCTTTCTCTCATTTTCAAAGCTTGACATGAAGAGCTGAGGTTTGAGACTTGCTAAGGAGGACAGTATGAATGATGATAGACCCATACTGACTGCAAATAGTCATAATAACAATATTTTGTGTAACAAGATTCATCAAAGACACTACGTAGCTTAAAAACATGAAGGGTGTTTAGTTGGTTCCATGTTCATGTGGGGACCCTCACAATGGAGAAATTGGCCATTCCATAAATCAAAGGATTCAAGGAAATGTAGTTGATATAATACATGGTAGGAATCCACTTCATCTTTGACTGAACATATTAAGAAGAAATAACACCTCATTTGTATAGAAGATTCCTAGGTCTTTACTAGGAATGATGAATCCCATCATCATAAATTTAGGAAGGTCATCGAAATCGACAAAAGTTCTAATATGCTAAATAAGAATGATGGATGGAAGATCAACAATTGTTGAATCCCATCTCTTTATTTCTAAGCATTGTCATTTTTATTTCTCTCCCACTTTGGTGTATTTTTCTTGTTCTCCTTATTTTTTATGATTAATAAATTTCTTTATTCCTTTCATTATAGTGATTATTAGTACTTTAAATAAGTTATTTTTGTGTTCTATTGTCCTTGTCTTTTTATTTTTGTTCATTCATTGAATTCTTTTTATTCTTATTAATAAATAGTCATTTATATGTCTTCTAATTTCATTTTTTATTTCATCGTTGTTGTAATTATATAAAATTAAAATTCTAAAATTTTGTGTTTTATTCTTTTATTGGTGTTCGAAATCCTTGAATATCTTTATTATTCATTTAATCTTTTATATATATTAGTATTCTTGATGGTTGTTTTTGTTAATTTCCTTTTAAAATAATTTTCTTATTTTATATAGATATATAGATATATATATAATATATTTTGTATTCATGACCTTTTTGAAATTTATTAATTTATTAGAATGTGAATATTTATGATATATATATATTTTTCCTATTAGAAACTATTTATAATAAAAAATATATAATATTATTTTCCATGTATATTTCTTTCTTCTTTATAGTTGTATTTTTTTTTTGGTTATTTTAGTTAGCTTTAATTTCTTTTTTTTTTCAATTTTTTTTTAATATATTTTTTAATTTTAATAATGTTTATTTTTTTTTTTTATTTCTTTTCATGTTTATTTTAATAGCTTTTTTAGGTTTTTGTAAAATTGCATTTTAATATTATATGTTTTATTTTCTTACCATTATGATTTACGATTTATAAGAAAGACTATTTACAAGTTAATAATATGCATGGTAAAATGAGGTTGAATATCCATGGTTATGAATTTTTTTATATTGTAAGTTTATTGTAAGTATTTAGTTTTAATTAAAAAAAAAAGAAAAAGTCATTTGTGATTTTTGAACATGTGATATTGATGACCCATAGTATTAGTCCATGATATTGTAATAAAGCTTGCTTAGAAGTTAATAATATGAATAGTAAAATGAGGTGAATATTTATGGTTAAAAATCTTGTTATATATTGTAAATATTAAACTTTTATGTGCTTATTAATTAAATTTTAATATTGTTAAAATGGTTCTTAATTTTTTATATGTTATATTTTAAAGTGATAGGTAAAAATGTTCACAAACTTATTATAAGCATAGTCTAAGTTTAATTGGTTGATTTTATTATGATTAGGAGCTATTAATCATTTTTTATGCTAAGTATATTTTGAGTTTGGATACTAACTTTTAAATGGAATAAGTACTTAAAAATAAGAAAAATGTTTAATTGTTTTTGAAATTTTTTTAAAGGAATATAAATAATAATATTATAAATTTTCAATTTGAATTATAGTATAAAAATAATTAAAAATAATAAATAATAGTTTAGAAATGTTTTATAATAAGATAAAAAATGTTCTACATGATATATAATATGGAGCATGTATCCATATATGAGAATGATGAGATTAAAACACTTGAGTTGTAAACATAAATTTATATATTATATCATGAAAAACAAGGGATATGAGGAATTATACTTCAAAAGATTATGTGAAGGGGAATTATATCAATAAACTATCATTCCCGTGTGGTTTTTATTATACATATAGTCTCTTTATATAATTATGGGTGACCATAACAACAACATCACTCTCTCCACAATATCTATATGTATCTCTCATCAAATCTCTATCCCTAACTTCTCTAGTTTCTCCTAATCTCTCACTCACGTAGACTTCTAGAATTAGTCTAGACATAATTACATAACTCGCTATATCATTGCATGATCAAAAATATTAATTATTTCATCATTATCCTTTTTAATGATTACCTATGATCCCATATTCATCATCATCTTGTGGTTTTGTCTTACTTGTAACAATTCTTTTGACGCTCTTATATGAGACAAAATGCCATGAATTTCTTCCACCCATGCCCTTATTTATATCTAAACTTTAACATTGGTAGCTAGATCCCTTCATCTTGGGAAATGGACATATGATTACAACATTTAAAAAATGACTATGAAGAAAATTGGGATAATGGATTTGTGATGAGTCTCATAGTGCTCAAGCACAAAAATGGAACCTTAGTTTCTAGAGGAAAGTAGTGATTAAGAAATTGCACATTTGTGTTTCAATTTGATCCTTTGAAGTAGTATCATCTTCATTATCTTTATCGTCCCCACTCTCTATCGTTTATGATATTTTTTCTTCATTCTTTATCATCGTTGGTCTTCTTCACTTGTACCTTCAAAACATTAGTGTTGAAGTCCATATAAAATAGTAACGATCCACCATAATAAATGGGTAACCAATCAATATATCTCTCACTTCTCTAGGAATGCATTTCTTATACATGGCTCATCAATAAGCCTTCGTACTTATGCATTCTTTTTCCCTTGCATCTTCATCGTCATCCTATCAGCATCCTAGGTATTTCACATACTTGTAATCATGATTTTGATTCTCATGCATCAAAAATAATGTCATGAAGTACTTCCAACCATGGCCTCATTTATATATCAACATTAACATTAGTAGGTAGATCCCTTCATATTTGGAAATGGACATATGGTTATGATTTTTTCAAATTTGATTTTGAAAAAAATAAAGAGAACAAAATTTGGTGATTAATCTCTAAGTGCCCAATTAGAAAAATGGAACCTAAGTTTGTAGTAGAAAGTAGTGATTCAGAACTTACATATTTACATAATGATACGATGATCCCCCACACACATTCTTCTATGTATATGTGTATATGTGTATATATATAGGTATATATATACCCATATGCATAATCTCATTAGGAAAGCATTAGATTCTTGTCAAATTTGTGGATGGATTCCTTGTTAAACATATTAGCAAATGCACCTTACCCAATATTATAGGAATTGAGCACTTGTAATCACAGAACTAGTCAAACATTAATCAACATCAATAACAACTAATTGAACTAATTGGGCTAAAAAAAAGTTTGGAACATATTGTCCCACCATAAAACCCTCAAACATGTAATCATAACCCTAAAGAATTTAATATTGAGCGAGACTTTTTATTTTTTTGTACCTTCCACATCCCAATATTCCATGAGAAATAAACATATCACAAGCAATATCTAACCTTTACCTAAGTCACGACGATAAAATCTTCTCCTTCTAACAACCTAGAATGAAACCAATTAATGACAATGACACTAATTTGGTGTTAATTTTGTCCAACATTCACCATCATAGAAGATCTAAGCAATGGAGCAAATGAACTTGGTAAATCTCTCAAAACGACATAACAATGAGGAAAATAAAGGGAAGAAAAAACAAAATACCAACTATGGGCTAAGGGAAGAATTCTCCAACCTAAACATTGACATCAATAGTAATGTGAATCCAAATAATTAGAATAGAAACACTATCAATAATAACCAACCCAAACATGGAATGAACAAATGACCTTAGGAATACCTTCCCTTGCGTGGTATGTGGTGATTTCACCCATTGCACTTAATATTTCCCCTAGGTTATAGAGTATACAAGTATGAGGGATATCATGACCACCTTGGGTGCTAACATCCCACAAGTCATAGGACCTCCTGAAAAACCATGGAACAAACATTTCCTCAAGCACTAGAACTGGTCATCTTACAAAACCCCTTCCATCAACAATGATTTGTGGCTATCTAATAGCCATTCGACAACTCTTCCCTGTTATTAAGATCCTATGAACCTAAACCACTAACTATATGTCAATGTAAACATCATACTTTCTAGAATATATACAAGAACTCAATATATACTCATCTCCAAACCTACAACTACCAATATAGTATTCCTATAACTCATTGTGAACCAACATAAAAGCCACCAAACTCCTAGCAAGTGCCTCTTTAATGATTTCACACCTTGGTAATGACCCTAACCCATGATTACCAAAGGAACCTATAGGAAGTACAACTCACAACCCTTATGTTATGGCTACTTACAATTATAACATCATTTACAATCTATCATAGTCTCATGTGGCCATGTCAACACTAGAAGTATTGCAAACATGTCCTTCTCAAAGGGATTATTTATTGTCTACATTTGGAGTAGTTGAATCTTCTAATTCTAAGTTCACCACATTCAACTTGGTTAACTTAGAATTCATACTCTCCTCTTTGGCATTTCTCCAAATCCCTATTATAACCAAAAAAGTTACCATCCACCTAATACAATATGGAGAAGTATGTATCTACTTGTATTATGTTCAAAGACATGTGAAACATGTTAATCTCCCCTAAGTACACCCATTGTTCCATCATCCATAGGGATTAGGTATAATGGTCACCCATATTAGTTAGAAGGGTTTTAGCAAGATGTCCCCATAAAGCTATTAGGAAGAAAATATCTTAGTATACATTGAGATTATAGATGGACCCTTAGACTACCACATACTTTGTAGACATGGCTATGTGTATTCGATGGAATTCATTACTTCATAAATTATTCATATGATGATGTTACCTCATATCAAGAAAGTCATCACCATTGAACAACTCATCCACTATGAAGTCCAACCAATATCTAACCTACTACACAACCCACTTTCGCTCATCAAGTAAATTCAAGATTTCCCATCGTACATGGAAATTTTCCCTACAATATTCAAAGGTTCCATGCTACTTGGAACTTATGATAATGAATTTTCCCAATTTTCATTGATTGATTTAGCTCAATATACACATTTATTTTAGTCATGGTGGACCCATATACCACCCCGTCCACACTAATTTCATCATCCATGTATAATAAGACATCATCTATCATGGAAGCAACTAACCCTATCACAAACTCTAATTATTATTTCCATGATTTAAATTCGTGGGGTGTCTAGTGACAATCATGCCAATGTTCCCAAGACTCACCTTAGGTATTATCATTTTGTATATTTTAACCACAACCCTTACATTATTATCTAAATTATGATCTGATAAAGTTCTAAACCCTGTGGAACCCACCATCATCCTAATGAAAATTGGGATTGATAAACTAGGTAGGATCAATACTAGCAAAGTATGGGGAAACAACTAAGCTACTCCTCATGTCACTCAATGTCATTATCCTTGTGATTCCTCGATTTATTCCATGAACCTACTCCCTAATCTTCTTAAACTAAGGAATATTCTTCATCACATACCTAATACCATTACGACCCAACGTAAATACTACGACTACTTCCCCAACCTGGTTGAAGGAACCTACCCAAGTGTACAAAAGGAATTTACATAAAAAGAACCTGTCTACCATATTTTTTATATATGGAAATTACACTCACCATTTTCTAGTATTGGCTTAATTTTGGTTCACATTGGCCATAGTAATTACACAATTATTCCAATGCAATCCAAAATCCATCTTGAAGAAATATCATAGTCTCTAGTGGTTAGAAAACCTAATTTGATAACTATTTATTATGTGTCCACAATAGTGGCATCGCAGACTAGTAACATGTGTAGTCTTTGTCAGTGCTTTATCTAGGCCTAATAATCATTGAGTGATATATCCATTACATGGTCAATATTAGGTTATTACAAAAGTCACTACCCAAAATGAGAATAATAATAATAAAAACACCACCATAGTCTCCCCTCCCTTTCCTAGTGAAAACATGTTTACACCTCATATCCCAACTAACTCCTTGGAGTATCCTTGATAGGAAATTCTATCTCCTATCCTAAGTAACTCCCTAGAGTAGCCTTGGGATGATATTTCCCCCTCCTCCCAGATCCCATGACAAAAATGACTTCACACACATCTATTTCATTTCCACATCTAATGGGATTATATCACACACTAAAAACTATTTCCCATTAGATATCAATGCCTAGCTTATGTCCTCAAGTAGGGTTACAAGAGCCTTTTATGACTAGCAATTCCAATGTCGTTCATTTGATAAAGGTGATGTTGTCCATTCTTATTATGTTTTCAATGACACATTAGGTCCAAATAAGTTCAATACTCTCTGACAAGGCCATTTCACCATCAATAAATACTTAAAATAGGGAACATACATCGTTTTTTACCTTAAGGGGCACATTTTGAAATACCACAGAAAGAGGTTGTATTTGAAGATATTATACCTTTGAGTGGCCACTTTCTCAACAACAAATCACATGTACATTATAACTCATAAATTCAGTAGGACTTTCAATTCCTTTTTTACAATATCATATATTTTATCATTCCATAATCACTTTAATTTATTGATTTTCCAAATGATTCATTAGCCAATATATCATATCAAATTCATTGACTGGTCTAGTTGACGGAGTCCAATTTTTTTCTTCTGTTGTGGCCAGCAACAACCCCCCTTCTTATTCAGTGTTATCCCTAATACTAAATAAGTGGGGACCTTTAGTAAAAAAAAATAAAAATCAATTAGTTCTTGAATTTCCTTTTTCAATAAAACTTACCGTCATAAGCTTAAAGAATATCCTTGAAAAATCTAAAAAGCTTAAGTTTTATAATAAAGTAGAATTATTCCTTAAGAAATATCGCATCGCAAAAAGATAATGGATACCTCCTTGCAAGCCGAATTCTAAGATTATGAGATCACGGTACGGGATTAAAAACATATATCGCATCGCATGCATCAAAGACCGCTTACGTTGAAAAACTTTAAACTGCCAATATGCGATGGCGCATATCGCAAATCGCATTTCGTAGAAAACAGATTAACAAAAATTGTCATATGCCACGTTCTTGTGATAAAGCGATAATGCGATGTTGCGATTCTGTGATATTACGATATTGCGATATAGCGATTTTGTGATAGAGCGGCAAAGCGATAATGTCATGTTGCGATTCTGCAATGTTGCGATCTGCGATATTGCGAAGAAAATCACAAAATTGCAAAATCGTAGTTCTTTAGGTCTCGTCGTTCAAAAAAATATTTTCCATAAACCAAGACCTGTTTATGCGCTTTAATGCTAATTAATGAGTTAGTTGCCAGTCATTAATGAAATAGGGTTTCATGCTTATCAAAGAGCCATTTCATGTAAGGTGGTATATTTTATATGTCTTCCACATTTAAGACTTTCCCGTCACCTTTCCTTATCATTAATCTCACTTCACTTGTAAATTGTAGGAACGGAGAATAGAGAACGATACAAAGCAGTATGCATGATATTATGGGGAAGAATGGAAAAGCTCCGAGCTCTGAAGAGAATGAAATGGCACCCTTGTATACAGACACTGCCTGTAACAGAGAGGTTGGTATTGCTACATTGGAAGGCATGTATAATCTACTTGAAGAAGAGAATCCCAGAGTGATGGAAGTTACGACTACTGCAGGCTCACATAGTTCTTCTGAGGTATCCATCACAGAGATAGCTTGTTTATTTTTACACTGAATAGCGGCAAGGCCAAAAATTCTCCCATACACAGACATTGTTAAATGGGTATTGGATAGCGCTAACATCAAAAACAAACAATTTAAAACTCACTGTCAAGAGCTTGTGGAATCATTTTTTTCACAAAATTTGAGCTTTATATCCACTAAAAGAAAATGCGCAAAGGGAAAAAAACGCACCAAGGAAGCCCGGATCAAGAAATGGAGGTAGTTTCCGATGCCCAATTAGGGCAAAACTTCTTGAAAAGGAAAGCTTCTAATTGCTCAGTCACCTGTAAGCCCAGAAATTTGTAAGAAAGCAACGCTAGAGGTAAAAAAGTAAAACTTAAATCCTAAAACCAGTAGTAATTGTTCGAAACATCTTCAATATGGTATCTACTAAAAGTAAAACAATTACAAACAGGCTGGAGATAGAAGGATCAAGAAAAGGAAGAATCAACCCAAAGGTTAACCAAGTTGAATTGGGTTTCTTACTGGGCATATTTAGTAAAACCACACAGCCAGTGCATGACTCTCAAGTGTATCATCAATTCTGCCTATAAGATGGCGCCAGCTCTTGCCGATTCTGTTTTCACAGCACAGCTAAAATCGAAAGTCGGCCAGCCAAATCTTCTCAAACAAATGCTGAACGCGTGTGATTTCAAGGAGCAGATACATAAATAATTAGTTAGTAGTGTTAATTTTAGATTCAGTTTTAGTTTTAATTTTGTTTTATTTTTTCCTGAAATGAGGATGGTCATTTAAACCGTATCCTACATTTTTGTAATAAGTTATTTTTAGATTTAGTTAGTAGTATTTAAACCTTTCTCATGCATTTAGAGAAGGGTCCTGAATTTGTCAAAAACTTATCCCCAGAAGATGCACTTTTGTACCCTCTGAGGAGGTTTTGATGAATGAATGGAATATGATTTGTTGACATCTGTATTTAATATCTACTACTGATGTTGCACTTCTGTACTCTTAGTGGATGTTGGATTAAGAAGAGATAAATCATTATCGCTTGAAGCTCATGAGTAGAACTAGTTATAAATGGTACTTCTATCTCTTAACTATTTCTGCCTTTGTGTTAAAAGTGATATTCATGTTCAGTTGTTTATATATTGAGGCGTGAATGTTTGAGTTATCATTTGGCACTTTTTTACAGGGATAGCTATTTATTTATGCTTAATGTATGACTAGCTTATTATGCGATATGTTTTTCACAATTGTTTCATCTAACTTTTTATACGAAGTGGTTCATATTTGTTGAATTATTTTCTCATAACAGTTGAATGATCTTTATTACCAATTGTTATCTGAAATCATTTTAGATCGCATAATAGAAGGATTACACCCTGGGTTAGTGTAGAATTATATGTTTCTGTTTATTAGAATACAATTTGCATGTTATTAGATTAGAGTTAGAATTAGAGCATCTCACTTAGGAACTTTTAGAAAGGAAATATCAATTCTTCACACACACACACACACATAAATTGGGAAACTGGTCCCATATCCCTAGTCGGACCCACTATACCAAATGGAAAAATAGCTACTAACCAAGGTCTGGACAGGGTGGGTATCCCCCTTGTTGTAGACCCGACTTTCGGGGCTTCAACATATTTGGTGCTAGAAGGAGGGCCCCAAACTATGAATGGCAATCAAGTCTAAATCTAAATACAATTATGAGAGTAAATAGCCCTCACCTTCTCCCCCAACTTCTCCATCGCACTTAGAATCTTTAAATCTAGAGCCAAAAGTCGAAAGAACAACAATCGCTGCTACAAACCCTAACATTTTAGAACAATCTACTATTGAATCTCCTGAAGTTGAATCTTTGATTCAAAAACTTCAACGATTTTTTATATCACCTCAAAGATCTGATAAATCTCAAGGAAGCATGACTTCACAATATAACCCTGCTCATCATATTACTAGATTAAAGAGCGAAAATTTTGGCATTCAGCCAACCGAGTTGCATCTACCTACAAGGAAGTTAGCAAGGAAATCTCCTAAAGGGTCCGATAGTGAGACTCCTTCATCATCATCATCCATCTCAACCTCTCCACCATGAAGTCAACCATCCACTCCTCCACTTCAGATCATTGTCCATCAGCCCACCGGTACTCCCACATTTCCTTCTCAATCATCTGGAGTCATAATATCTTCATCTTATCAACCAACGGGATCATCTTCTACACTTTCCTCTATTAATATATCAGCGATGACCCAATCTCCATGGAATAACCTAGGGGCAGTCTTAATGCCTACACCCTTGAGTCAGCTACCAGCCCATCCTCAAAAGTGGCTGCCTAAGTTTAATCCATAGGCAGGCATGCTAGCGGAAGAACATATAAATAACTTTATGTTATCCATAAATCTCAATGGAGTTACCAATGAAGACGCTGTTGTTCGACTCTTTCCTTATACTCTGGAAGGAACAGCTGGATCATGGTATTTTTCATTACCGTCTGGATCTATTACTAGTTGGAATATATTCCAAGGGAAATTCCTTATTAAGTTTGGTGATGATAGGTCTACAGCAACATTAATAAACGACCTGTCTAACCTGAGGGCCGAGTCAAAAGAACCTATCAAATACTTCAATTCACATTTCAATAAACTCTTAAACAAAATTCCTACTTCTTCCAAGCCTAGCGAAGAGGTGCGAAGTGAATGGTATATCACTTCTTTGCCATCAAACATAGTAATCTTTGTTGATAGGGCTAACAAAACAACTTTAGTTGAAAATATGAAAGAAGCAATAGTAGTAGAGAAACGTATTATAGCCCTAGAAAAGAAAAACGTGATAGAAGAACAAAAATCCATGAAGGTTTCTTTCAAGGAAGATCCCAATAAAAACAATCAAAAGATCCATTCGATTTAGAAGGATCACAAAAAGTTTTGAAGACCATGTCTAACGAGATGGTCGACATTAAGAAACAAGTGGCATAAAATTCTTTTAAAACGCTCTACAGACCTTTTAAAATAAACCCCTCGATCGATTCCAAACCCCCACACGCTATTACAAGTGTTGAATCTAAAGAAGAAGAAGAGGAAATCACTACTGAAGAACATACGGATGAAGAAGAAATTATAGAGTTACAAGGTATGTGTGATTTCATCCTCCCAGATGAAGAGAATCAAGAGGCATCCCCGGTTAGTACTCACAGTAGAAATCAACTTGATCCTCCCCAACCTACGCCTAAGCTAAAGAGCGCAAGCTTGATGACTAAGGATAAAGTCGCAGCCAAGAAAACAACACCCATCAACTCCATCTAAAACGCTAATCGTTTTAGATGAAGTGGAGTAGAATATCACAGAATACATGAAAAAGACTAGGGCCACTATCACTTTTACGAATTGAGCAAGTCAAAACACCAGCAAAAGATACTTTTGAAAGAATTACATGCTGTACCAGTTGCACCTTTGCTCGCCGCTGTAATCTCTCAAGCTTCCCATGACATGGGAAGACCTCCATCTAATGTGATTAACAAAGTTAATCCAAATTATATCGCCTTAATTGGAGGAAGATCGAGATATCATACTCCCCCATTTCTTCTTACTTATGAAATTTTCAATAAAAGCTTGCATAATTTCTTAGTGGATTCTGGAGCTTCATCGAATATTTTACCAAAGTCAATATGTGCAAAATTGAACGTTCAACCACAAAAATCCACTGTGCACATAGTTCAACTAGATCGATTGCAAGTCGAAGTTATTGGCGAATTAAATCAGGTTACCGTAAGGCTGTCATCGAACCCAAAGGTATGTCAAGTTATCGACACTTTAGTTGCTGATATTCTAGAATTTTATGGCTTAATTCTTAGCAGACATTGGTCAGAAAAGCTTCATGGATACTTTGCAACTGACTGGTTGCACATGTGGCTCCCTTACAATGGTAAACCAAATCAGATAAAAGTTGAGCGAGAAAGACATCAGAGATACATAGTAACATAACTAGAGGGAGAAAATGAACCAGTAGCATACATCAATAACATCATCAGCAACTACTCAGTAGATTCTTTCCTAGGAAATTTTAATGCTCATACTTCACCTTACTTTGAACATTCTGTTTTATCTCAAGTAGAAAATTTCTCTCAAACAGATAGTTCTAAATGTATTAATTTTATAGATAGTCCTGTAAATAAATATTTATTTGGGAGATTATTTTTTGACGGTTCTAAGTCTAACGAAGGAGCAGGAGGAGGATGCATGTTAATAATTCCATAGGGAGATAAAACTATGCTAACTTGCAAACTCGAATTTGATTGCACCAACAATACCGCAGAATATGAGGCTTTAGTCCAAGGGTTATACAAAGCAATCGGATTAGACGTCAAATACCTTCAAGTTTTCAGAGACTCTGAAATTGTAATCAGACAGGTACATAATACTATACATTGTTTATCAGGCCATTTAAATCATTACCAATCCTTAGTTCAAGATCTGACTGAACACTTTATATCATTTAATATTTCATCAATTCCCAGACTCCAGAATGCCAGTGCAGACCTCTTAGCTAATGTAGCTTCCAAGCTCATTCCTTCAGAAGATCTTAGCCCTGATCGATTTTCAATTGAATTAATTTTTAGACCATCTATTCCTGATAACATTACCAATTGGAGGATTTTCAACAACGATCCTGATATCATGAGTTTCCTCACATCTGAAGGATCCTACACCAATCAAATATTTGACAAATACCAACATGACCGACAATTGCAACAAGATAGCACTAACAATGCCATACCTAAGTCAGTATTCAAGTTAGAAGACCTTTATGATTTGAAAGATCGGTTTAAAAGATCCACCAATTCAAAACTCCAAAGTTCAAATTTGAACTATGAATTAGTAAATCTAGGAACTGATACCAAACCAGAGAATATCAATCTAGGCCTTGGTCTAGCTCCTATAGAAAAATTAGCGTGTATTCATCTCTTGAGACAATACAAAAGTGTCTTTGCTTGGAATTATGATGAACTCAAAACGTACGACACCTCCATCATCCAACATACTATTCCAATGATAGACGATGAAAAACCTGTCCAACAAAAGTTGAGAAAGATCCATCCCAATCTAGAAAGCCAGATCAAATCTGAACTCAATAAGTTATTGAGAGCCAAAATAATTTTTCCTGTTCGACATTCCAAATGGGTTTCCAATATGGTCCCTGTTAGAAAGAAAAACGGAGACATTAGAATCTGCATTGACTTTCGAAATCTTAACAAAGCATGCCAAAAGGATAACTTTCCTTTTCCTCCCATGGAACAAATACTGCAGGTAGTCGCGGGCTCAGAATTAATGTCATTCTTGGATGGATTCTCAGGATACAATCACGTGTTGGTACATCCCGATGGTCAATTAAAAACCACATTCAGAACTAAATGGGGCACATATGCATATCAAAAGATGCCATTTGGTCTAATTAACGCTGGTGGCACATTTCAGAGAGCCATGGACATCACATTCAAGGGGTTAGTTAATAAATCAGTGGTAATCTATTTGGATGATATAACTGTTTATTCCAAGAAACGAAACAATCATATTAGAGATTTAAAACAAATCTTCCATCGTTGTCAAAGGAATGGAATTTCACTTAACCCGAAAAAATCCTTTTTCCCATTAAGTGAAGGAAAACTGCTTGGAATCATAGTGTCAAAATCTGGAATTCACATTGATCCTAACAGAATCAAGGAGATTTCTGCAATACCCCTACCTCACAACAAGAAAGCCATGCAATCTTTTCTTGGCCAGATTAATTTTGTAAAAAGATTCATTCCATATTTTTCAAGAATCGTGTCTCATTTACAAGAAATGATTAAAAAGAACTCAAACTTTAAATGGGGTCAAGATAAACATGAGGCATTCAATCTGATCAAACAAGCAATTGTTAATGCTCCATCTTTAACAACTCCAAATTTTTTCGATCCTTTTATCTTATATACATTTTCCTCTGATAAATCATATGCTGCGATACTCACTCAAGCAAATCAAGAAAAGGTAGAAGCCCCAATTTCTTCTTTTTGTTCCAATTTACAAGGGGCTAAGTTAAATTCTTAAGTTGTTTTCAAAGCAATTAAATATTTTAAACCTTTTTTACTCAAAACACATACAAAAATCATAGTACCGTTTCTAGCGGTAAGAAATCTTCTAGTAGAGAAGGATGTGGGTGAGAAAAGAGCTAATTGGGTTACTGCCTTACAGGAATATGACGTAGAAATCAAAACAACAAGTATTGTAAAAGGTCAAGGATTTTGTAAAATGCTGGCCGAAGCATCGCTTATGTCCAAAATTCCATCTGCAGAGATACAAATGTACGAGGTAAGCCTAAGCGATGTTGAGTCATTATACAATGATATCATTTATTATCTAAAGAATGGATACGCTCCTTCAAACCTTGATCATACCAAGAAAAGAGCTCTAAGGTTGAAAGCCAAACAGTATCAGCTCATGAACAATGTTCTTTTTAGAATAAATTATTATTCTGTTCTCCTTAGGTGTCTTGAGAAATTTGAAGCTGAAAAAGTTTTGCAGCAACTCCATGATGGGCCAGCAGGTGGACACTATGCTGAAGACGCCACTACTCATAAAATCTTACGCGTAGGCTATTACTGGCCCACATTATTTAAAGTCTCACATAATTACATGAGGAAATGTCAAGTCTGTCAAACCACTGCTGGGAGAAAAAAGAAACCATCCTTGCCAGTACAACCAGTTAACATTGAGCAACCTTTCGATCAGTGGGGATTGGACATAATAGGTGAGATCGTTCCTCACACTTCTAAACAACATAGATATATCCTTACAACAACAAATTTCTTTACTAAATGGGTAGAAGTAGTTCCATTCAAGACGGATAATGCTGAACATATCATCGAGTTCATAGATCAGTTCATAATCAACAAGTTTGGGTTTCCTTATGCTTTAATGTTTGATAATGCATCATATTTTTCTGGTAATGCAATGACTGAATTTGCACTCAAAAGGGGTTTCAAGCTTAAATACTCTGCCAACTATTACCCACAAGGGAATGGGTTAGCTGAATCTACATATAAAAACTTAATCAGAATCATTAAGCGAACCATTGACCAAAATCATAAAAATTGGCACAAAGCTTTAATATATGCTTTATTGGCAGATCGAATAACGCAGAAAGCTTCAATTGGCACTTCCCCCTTCAATTTAGTTTATGGGAAAGAAGTGGTTCTTCCAACTCATTTGGAAATTCCCTATTTAGCCTTAGTTCAATACATTGATGAAGCACCAACTTCTTCGTTACAAATAAGGCAGCTGGAAATAATTAAGTTAGAAGAACAATGAGAACAGGCCAAAATAATTCATGCTTATCACCAAGCATTAGTAAAAGCCTCTTTTGATTCAAACATGATATCCAGAAAAGACTTTCAGATGGGAGTTCTAGTTCTAAAATGGGACAAGGCTCATGAGGAAAAAGGGAAACATACAAAATTTCAATGAATCTGGCTTGGCCCTTTTCAAATCGTAGAAGTCATAGGTCCGTGTACTTTTATGTTACAAGATTTAACAGGAAAAAGGGATTCTTTACCTATTAACCAACAAATCCTCAAAAAATATTTTCCATAGGACATCATCCTTCTATTTTGTAGAGTAGTTGTTTTAGTTTCATAATAGAACCAATTTTAAATGGTTACATTCGGAATTCACGAAAAAGACATAAATTCTCTTTTAGATTTTGTTTTTTCACTTGTATAAATAGAATTCTTTTAGAAAAATGATCATTATTATTGAAAGATACAACTAAAGACTCTACGCCTAGAAATGATACTAGTTTCGACTTTGTAATTTTTTATGAAAAGCAACCTTTAGTGGGAAATTGTTTCGTATAAGTCCAATGAAAGGTATCAATAACAAAAATGAGGATTATCTATCAAAAAGCTCTTTCCAAAAACTCTACTATTCTCGTCCAGAGCCATCTTAAGGAAACAATGACTTCCTCCCCACCTAGGAAACTACAATGTTCAGAGAATGACCCAAAGATACACTTTAACTTAAAGAGTAAGAGCTCTCATCACAAGCTGACTTATCATGATCATAGATATTATAGCTTGCTGACTTTGCCAATACTGGATACCACAACAAGGCAATGACTCAAGATTGTTGCAATCAAAAGTCAAGAGGTCTCATCACGAGCCAGCTTGTTCAGCAAAGCTATAAATCAAGTGAATGAAACTGTCATAAATTGGCTACCAAACCAAGACATTGTTCTTTAAGGGTAAAAAAGAAAAATGAAAGCAATAAGTGCGGATATGGATTTCTCTTTGAAAGTTGTAAATTTCTCTATCTAGGATACAGGATCATTGTTGGGTAACAGGTAACCTTGTCGAGGGTATAAACGCCTGCTAGCAGCAGTGGCTCTACCTACGACAAATAAGCATATTCAAAACCGATTTATAAGAAGGATTTGTTTTTATATTTATAAACCAAGTAATGACTGATGTAGATACGAGGACTAGCTTGAGGGAGTAAATAATCAAAGTTGAAAATAGAAGAAACAAAATATCATTGATAGGTAAAAGCATGATGTACTTTGTCTTTCTATAATAAAGTTTAATTTTCTGAAAATTTTCTATTTTGGAAGTTTAAAAAATTCAAAAGAAAAGAAGAGATAACTGGTTCTTCCAAGCGAATCGCCAATTGTTGTGGCCAGCAACAACCCCCCTTCTTATTCAATGTTATCCCTAATACTAAATAAGTGGGGACTTTTAGTCAAAAAATTTAAAAAACAATTAGTGCTTGGATTTCATTTTTCAATAAAACTTACCATCATAAGCTTAAAGAATATCCTTGAAAAATCTAAAAAGCTTAAGTTTTATAATAAAGTAGAATTATTCCTTAGGAAATATCGCATCGCGAAAAGATAATGGATACCTCCTTGCAAGCCGAATTCTAATATTATGAGATCGCAATATGGGATTACAAACATATATCGCATCGCATGCATCAAAGACCGCTTACGTTGAAAAACTTTAAACTGTCGCTATGCGATGGCGCATATCGCAAATTGCATTTCGCAGAAAACAGATTAACGAAAATTCTCATATGCCACGCTCCTGCGATAAAGCGATAAAGCGATGTTGTGATTCTGTGATATTGCGATATTGCGATATTGCGATATTGCGAAATTGCAATTTTGCGATAGAGCGGAAAAGTGATAATGCGATGTTGTGATTTTGTGATGTTGCGATCTGTGATATTGCGAAGCAAATTGCAAAATTGCTTCATCGCATATCTTTCAGGCTTGTCGTTCAAAAAAGTATTTTCCATAAACCGAGACCTGGTTATGCGCTTTAATGCTAATTAATGAGTCAGTTCCCAGTCATTAATGAAATAGGGTTTCGTACTTATCAAAGAGCCATTTCACGTAAGGTGGTGTATTTTATATGTCTTCCGCATTTAAGACTTTCCTGTCACCTTCCTTCTCATTATTCTCACTTCACTTGTAAATTGCAGGAACGGAGAACAGAGAACGATACAAAGCAGTACGTAGGATATTATGGGGAAGAAAGGTAAAGCTTCGAGCTCTGAAGAGAAAGAAATGGTGCCCTTGTATACAGACACTGCCTGTAACAGAGACGCTGGTATTGCTACATGGGAAGGCATGTATAATCTACTTGAAGAAGAGAATCCCAGAGTGATGGAAGTTATGGCTACTGCAGGCTCACATAGTTCTTCTGAGGTATCCATCACAGAGCTAGCTTGCTTGTTTTTACACCGGATAGCGGCAAGGCACAAAATTCTCCCATACACAGACAAGGTTAAATGGGTACTGGACAGTGTTGACATCAAAAACAGACAATTTAAAACTCAGGGTCAAGAGCTTGCGGAATCATTGTTTTCACAAAATTTGAGCTTTATATCCGCTAAAAGAAAATGCGCAAAGGGTGAAAAATGCACCAAGGAAGCTCGGATCAAGAAACAGAGGCAGTTTCCGATGCGCAATTAGGGAAAAAATTCTTGAAAAGGAAAGCTTCTAATTGCTCAGTCACCTGTAAGCCCAGAAATTTGTAAGAAAGCAACGCTAGAGGTAAAAAAGTAAAACTTGAATCCTAAAACCAATAGTAATTGTCTGAAACATCTTCAATATGGTGTCTACCGTAAATACAACAACTACAAACAGGCTGGAGATAGAAGGCTCAAGAAAAGGAAAAATCAATCCAAACGCTAACCAAGTTTAATTGGGATTCTTACTGGGCATATTTAGTAAAACCACACAGCCAGTGCATGACTTTCAAGTGTGTGATCAATTCTGCTGAGAATATGGTGCCAGCTCTTGCCAATTTTGTTTTCACAGCACAACTAAAGTCGGAAGTCGGTCAGCCGACTCCTCTCAAAAAAATGTTGAACGCGCGCGTTTTCAAGGAGCAGATACAGAAATAATTAGTTAGTAGTGTTAATTTTAGATTCAATGTTAGTTTTAATTTTGTTTTATTTTTGCCTGAAATGAGGACAGTCATTTAAACTGTATCCTACGTTTTTGTAATAAGTTATTTTTAGATTTACTTAGTAGTATTTAAACCCTTCTCATGCATTTAGAGAAAGGTCCTAAAATTTGTCAAAAACTTATCCCCTGAACATGCACTTTTGTACCCTCTGAGGAGGTTTTGATGAATGAATGGAACATGATTTATTGATATCTGTATTTAATATCTGCTACTAATGTTGCACTTATGTACTCCTAGTGGATGTTGGATTAAGAAGAGATAAATCATTATCGCTTGAAGCTCATGAGTAGAACTAGTTATAAATGGTACTTCTATCTCTTAACTATTTATGCCTTTGGGTTAAAAGTGATATTCATGTTCAGTTGTTTATATATTGATGCGTGAATGTCTGAGTTATCATTTGGCATTTTTGTACGGTGATAGCTATTTATTTATGCTTAATGTATGAGTAGCTTATTATGTGATATGTTTTCACAACCATTTCATCTAACTTTTTATACGAAGTGGTTCATCTTTGTTGAATTCTTTTCTCATAACAGTTGAATGATCTTTATTACCAATTGTTATCTGAAATCATTTTAGATCGCATAACAGAAGGATTACAACCTGGGTTAGTGTAGAATTAGACGTTTCTATTTGTTAGAATACAATTTGCATGTTATTAGATTAGAGTTAGAATTAGAGCATCTCACTTAGGAACTTTTAGAAAGGAAATATCAATTCTTCACACACACACACATAAATTGGGAAACTGGTCACATATCCCCAGTCAGACCCACTATACCAAACGAAAAAGTAGCTGCTAACCAAGGTCCAGACTGAGTGGGTATCCCCCTTGTTGTAGACCTGATTTTCAGGGCTTTAACCCCTTCATAGTTTGTTGCATTAACTCACCCTCACATAAAATGTTCTAGTCAAGTGGTATATGCTTGAGATAACAATGAATAACAAAGGACAATAATTTTTAATGATTAGACTGTTTGAGATGTAGTTGAACGTTAGATATTCTTCGTCAATTTTTATCTCGATTATAAATTCCTCATGGAATAGTTGAATATTTTTTACTATTATTACACTCACATTTACCACATTACTTTATTTTTCTCACGATGCATCATACATTTGGATGTATCTAATATCATCACTGTAAAAACATGTAAAACACATCAAAAGGTAGAAACATGCACCATCATATGGAAATATCAAGATATAACCATAAAAATATTATATAGGTATAAATATGTGTGTTTCCACATGCACATATATGTGTGTCTATGTGTCATAGTTTCAAAATTACAAAGCACATGAACAATAGCTATTGGTCCCCACTATGGGCATGTCACCAAAAAGTGATATGAAAATGTGGACCATACCCATACAAAAAATATTCATATCCATCAAGCGACTATGATGGTGGGGATGGAAGCCATAAATACTTACCTAGAAGGGGTACTCCACCTATTTTTCCTACTTTTCTTTCCTTTACACCATTGCAATAACTCTTCCTATTATTTATCTACTCAAAAATTGGCACTACATAGATGCAATCTTGACATAGTAATATATGATATTGTCATTGATATTTTCCTAACTTTCCTTGGGCAATTATCTCAAAATTGGGTTAAAAAAACACCACAAATTAGATTCCTATGTGTAGAGTTCAATTTTTAGCCACCACTCAACCACTAGCTCTAGGCTCACATACTCCCTCTATGCTACCGTATTTTCTACATAGTCATCTCAACATCATCATTGTGCAACTACCATTGGCTCCATGGTAGACATTATTGTTTCCATTGTATTCACTTCTCATCTATTAGGCCATATATCAACACAAAAATAAGGGTACCCACTAATAAACTATACAAGTAAATAGTCAAAGAAATGCATAAGTAAAAATTAATCAAAATCCCATTAACATACTCAACCACAACACCTCACTACTCATTGAGAGAAAATACCATAGTAGGGTCCCTGTAAAATTCTGTAGCACATAGGGGAATTCTAAGATTACTTCTTCTAAATGGAAACACCAAGTGAAAATGTTATAGGAAATTATTGACCTCCCACTCCCCCACCCATGTGGGCAAGCACCTCACCCACCATTCCATGTGTACCTCCCACCTCTCATCCTTTTATCACTAGTTATGATCATAATAATACCACATGCTCAAAAAAATACAATAGAATATAGGGGAAAAGCGGAATTCCATCTCTTTGCATGTATACTATTATATTATCTATGTGAACATAAACTCTCATGAATGATCCCCAAGTGAATAGGAATTCTTGGATAACTTGGTCTATGACCAACATTTGGTCATTAATGTTTCTCTAGGTGCCAAAGCCTCCATAGATAAACGCCATCATAATTAACACCACCTATAATACTGAGTCCTGGATAGAAGAGATCACAATGAATTCTCCCTCCTTTCCTTCAAATATAGAGCAATACTAGGTGATTAGTTACATGATAGACCTTATGCCATTCCTATACCTTCCAAGTGAGGCATTAGTTAGGCCCTTAATCACTTTATGGGGATACTAATCAAGAAATATAACTTTAAGGACTCAAACCTAGAAATTGGTCCCACACAATGAAGTGATGCTCATCGAAATACCACTTGTATATCATCTCTATCAATGACCCATCATTAGAGTGAATAATAAGGAAATCAAAATATTTGAGCACATCATAAAAATATATCTTGGAACTCACTAGAGGATGAGATCTCATATCTTTGTGACAATAAATAAAACTCTCAAAAATGTGCTAGCATGGAATAATGTTCAATAGGTGGCTACAAAGCCAGAAACCATAACACTATTAATTTCCATGGCTTAGCAATACAAATATTACACAAATAGTGCATCCATTTTTCAAACAATCATGGAAGTCACATATATATTGATTTAATAATCATGCAATTCATTCATGATGCTATGTTATAAACAATTGTAGTATTTTCATCAAATTTCCCGCTTTCACATGTAATTCTGATGGATACCTATTAAATAGTCAAAATACATATCATTGCAACATTCCACTTAAGAACTATGATAATTGTGTAGCATATGGAGAATTAGTCATGCAAAAAAAATTGCATAGTTGAATATTTATAGACCATGAAATGGATAATTATCTAGTGAATAGTTGTGTGGATATTCACTTGAAGATTTTGAAAGCGATACAAATCCATTAAAATTATTTCATATGAGTGAGGTCTACCCTAATTCTCAAAATTAAATGACTAAAATGGAAGAAAAGGTTAAGACTCCTATCTGGATCTCATATAATTTGAAATGGGTGACTCATGTGAACATTTATGTTTTGAGAACATCATGGGGTACAGAGGCTCCATGATATCTTAGATAGGTACAAATGATTTGTCCTCATGGGACTCACACCTTTTATATGGCCAAATCACAAACTTTCTAGTGATAACACTCTCTCTCTTTCAAATTTTTATGGTTGGTTATGTTGAATTATTTACTACATTTTCATTGACCTCTTGCCCCCCTCCTTAATTAGCACGCCGTATGTATTATAATTCATAATCGATTTAACCTCCAGGGGGACCCACCCAATAGGTTCCTTACGTATTCAACTTCATTAATATCACCACACATGGTATAGTTGTTTAGTCACTTGTTCAAGGAACACATCTCCATATCTATAATATATCCATTTTCACACATCATAAAATAAAAAAGAAAAAAAAATTCAACATTTATACCATATTGGCCAATAGAATATATTTCAAACATAGCGGTATTCCTTATCATTCTTGTTTAAATAATACACATAAATTCACCCATTCTTGCAATGCTTATGGTTGTCTGTATCTCTTCTTATGTACTAGTATCCATCACCACAACTCCCAAATTTTCTATCATTAGATATTTATCCATTTTCTTCCACTTATCTTGAGTTATAATTTCACATACACTTAGCATACCCAATTGATGCCCTAAAACTAGATCATATTATGTCCTAAGTTTATATTTTTATAGCCACCCTTTTTTACCATAATTTATTCTCCATGTAGTGAAATTATTGATTTTCATCATCATTGACTATCCCATCCATAATTATCAAAATCTATCTATTGCAATTTAGTAGTAATTTTATACTTAGTTGATTTCAAGGGGCCTCTCATACCTTGATTTTTATTATTCATTCTTATTAACGCAAAGTAATTTTTTCCAAGAGAGTTTTTTTTATTGTATTTCCCATTCCCATTTTAATAGTTTCCCTCTAGGCATTACTAAATATATTTTGAAAAATATTTCTTTTAATATTCTATTGCTTCAAGATTAAAATATAATGCATCTAATTGAAGCAATCAAATATGATTATAAAACAAAATCTACACTAAAATCAATTCATCTAATGCAACAAATCAAATGAGATTATAAATCAACATGTACACTAAAATCAATGCATCCTGTGCGTGCAATCAAATAGGATTACAAATTGACATCTACACTGAAATCAATGCATCCAGTGCAAGCAATTAAATAAGATTAAAAATCAACATCTACCTAAAATCAATACATCTAGTGCAAGCAATCAAATACAATTAGAAATCAACATCTACGCTAAAATCAATGCATCTAGTGAAAGCAATCAAATAGGACTAGAAATCGCCATATACACCAAAATAAATTCATCTAGTTCAAGAAATATTCTTCCCTTTCTCCCTCCTCCATCTAATCTTGAAACATATTTTTAATAATTTACAGCCTCAAGATTAACAACATCTAGTCCATCTAATGTAAGGAATGAAATAGAATTAGAAAACAACAACTACACTAAGAAATAAAATAATCCTAGAAATCAACATCTACATTCAAATCCATGCATCTAGTGCAAGAAATAAAATATAATTAGAAATCAACATGCATGCCTAAATAAATGCATCTACTGCAAGCAATCAAAGAGGATTAGAAAACACCATCTACAGTGAAATCCATGCATCTAGAGCAAGCAATCAAGTAGGATTAGAAATCATCATCTACGTTGAAAACAAATGCATCTATTGCAAGCAATTGAATAGGATTAGAAATCATCATCTACACTCAAATAAATGCATCTAGTGCAAACAATCAAATAGAATTAGAAATCGTCATCTATATTGAAATAAATGCATCTAGCCTAAGAAATGTTCTTCCCTCTCTCACTCCTCTCTAGCCCAAGAAATGTTATTCCCTTTATCTCACACCCAAAACACACACACACACACTCTCTCCATGTCTATCTATCTCTCCCTCCATCTCTCCCTCTCTCTATCTCTCTCTTCTTCCCTCTCTACACCTCCCATCTATATCTCTATCTCTCTCTACCTCTTCTTTGTCTCTCTATATCACCCCCAAAACATACACATTCTTTCTCCATATCTATCTATCTCTCCCTCCCTCTTAATCATCATATCCCTCTACCCCCTTTTATCTATCTTCCCTCATCCTCTCCTGTCTCCCTCCCTCTCTATCTCCCCTATCACTCCCTCTCTCTCTCCACATTTCTCTCTCTATGTCTTTATTCTTACCTCCCTCTCTGCTTCTCTCTCACATCCTCTCTCTCTTCCTTCTTCTCCCTCCCTTTCTTTCCCACCTCCCTCCGTCTCTCCCTCCTCCTCTCTCTCTCTCTCTCTTCACCCTCCAACCTAGTCACTATCTCCCTCCCCCTCTGCTTCTCTTCGCCCTTCCTTCCATCTCTCCTTTCTCTTTCTATCTTACCCGAAAACATACACAGTCTCTCTCCATCTCTCCCTTGTCATTCCCTCTCTCTCTCTCGCCACTTTTCTATCTCTCTATATTTCTTCTTCACTCCCTCTCTCCACTTCCAACTCCATCTCTTTGTCCCTCCCTCTCAAGTCCTCTCCATGGTCCTTCCCATGTCTCCCTTTCTTTCCTACCTCCTCTTCCGCCCCATCTCTCTCTCTCTCTCTCTTCCCTCATGCCTTCTCACTATCTCCCTCCCCCTCTCTCCCTGTCTCACTCCTCTCTTTCTCTCTCTCTTCATTACTCCTCTCCCCTCTCCTTCATTCTCTCTCCATCTATCCCTTGTCACTCCCTCTATCACTCCACCCATATCACTTTATGTCTTTGTCATTCCTTCTATATATATCTAGAATTAGTTATATATCATGATATATAATAATATATTATAATAGAACAAAATGAATATTATATTAAATTTATTATTAATATTTTAATATCAATATTAGATTTAATGATGTTTTTTACATAGTATGATATCAAAATGTATAATAAAACTACTTGAACTTAACATATATGATTTTTCATTTTAAAGATTCATTTTACAAATATTTAATTAAAAGATTTTGAAGTAAAATTTTCTATTATTTAAATTGAATTAACCTTTTTTTTCTTTTAATTTAAGAAATGATATTAGTTTGAGTAAAGAGTAAAATTGTTTAAAAAAAATATTAAAGAGAGTAACCATTTAAAATTTAAGTGAATATTTTGATTTTGGGAAAAAAATATTTTTATTATATTTTTGAAAATACGCATCAAATTATACTAAGCTATACAATACCATAAAAATATATGAAATTATAAAAATATAGTCTATTTCATATTCAGGAACAGATCCTCTTATCACACCCGAATGGGTAATCAAGAGATTTTAATATTAATAGAATAAAACCATACCTAAAACTCAATTCAATAGCTAGGGAGAATGAGGATTTCGAAAATGTTAGTGAAAATATTTTATTTATAATAAAATAATATTAGTAAAATAAAATTATTTTAATATTAATAAAATAAAATTAGTTATTTCAATATTAATAAAATAAAACTAGTTTTGAGGCTTGGTTTGGGTTTAGGTTTTACTAGTTCTATAGCATGTGATTTTTTTATAGGTGGATTTGTTTGGAAAATATTAATAAAAATATTGATATGACAATTTTTAAAATTTATTTTTTAAAAAATAATAATTTAAAAATAATTTCCATTTATTTATTTTTTTATAATTTCAAAATATATTATTTTAAATTATTGTTGAAATAAACGATAATGTTATATTGATAATGTTTGAGAGATAGGTTTTCAGTGTGAGTTTAATTAGTTGGTTTTATTAAGATCCATGTTAATTATATTTATATTTATAATTAATCATAATTTTTTATTTTTATTTTTTTTGTTTTGGAAAAAAAGTAATTTCCATTAACTCAGAAAACTATATGTTGTATATGCATGATGCCTATGTTGTAAGAGGGTAAGTTATCCAGTTTAGATCTAAATTTGATGCCTTGTGTCCATGGAGGGAGGCATCATTTTTAGATGTATTAAGCATAATGTTTTGTAAAAAAAAGAAACTAACGTAATTCCCATTAACTCGGAAAATTACATGATGTATATGCATGATGCATATGTTGTAAGAGGGTAAGTTCTCCAGTATAGATCTAAATTTGATGCCTTTGTCCATGGAGGGAGGCATCATTCTCAGATGTATTAATCATAATGTTTTGTAAAAAAAAAAACTCTAACCGCACTGTTCTTGTTGTAAACAAAACATATGAATATTTACAGATGGAAACTAAGATGCAAAAATAAAAACATGTAGCCATGTTGGTTTTGAGCCTACTACACATCTATGTCCATAAAAGGTCAATGGTAGTATTGGTAATTGGCCCCTTCCCTGTGTTCCTGAATCATCTAAGTGCTGAAAGGCCTATCCGCAACTTCTTTGGATAATCTGTCAGCATCTGCATTATGTTACCTGAAAATGTGATGGCATGCAAATGTGTCAAAATATGCAATAAGTCAAAGAGCCTCATCCATTATATGTCTCAAAGTATATGGAGAACATCTAGTTGTTTTTTTTTAACCAGTCACAGACAAATTTTCAGTCCCCAAAGAGTTGTAGATCTCTATAGTGGTTTTCCAAAGGAAATTGTATGAGGAATTTTACAGTGGATAGTTCGACGAAGTTATCCATGCCCCATCCTAATCCCATTTGTATGTGGTAATTTGTGGTAGTAAATGATATACACAATGGCCCCTCCATCACACCCTCCTTCTTGTGCAGAACCGTTAAAGAAGGCCAAAGGCTTCGAATAATTAATGGTTGTAGGAACAATGGTTTGAGGCTGTGTAGTCTCATTGTCATCAGGGATGATAGAGTAATCAGTTATGATATGGGAAGCAATGGAATGACAATGCAGAGAGGTGTTATGGAATATGAGCTTGTTGCAGGCGATCCAAAGGCCCCAACTGATGAGGAACGGGAGGTTCTAGAGCTTTGTTGGGACAATTATTGACCACCATGATGACCAGGCCTCCTTTACAGTAATGCCTTTCGACCTGGTCGAAAATGGAGCCACAATTAATATCGACTACGAGAGGTCTTGTGTGGCCTGACACTCAATAAATAGATGTTTGACAAATTTGTTGTTTCATTTGCAAAGACAACACCAAAAAGGGTGGTGTTGTGCTCACTTGAGAGGATTATCTCCTGTGGGAATTTTGTTTTTCAATATGGTCCACATGAGAATTATGTTCGTGGGGGGGCCTTGAGCTTCCACAAGTGCTTCCACCATGACATGATGGCTTATGGACATCGAGCTTGGGCTATCAAAACGTATCCTTCCTTTGGGGTATATTTTCCAACTTTCGATAGCGCCCATATTACCTCATATTCCCCTTCGCCAATCCGGATGTGAGCTTCAATAAGAGCCCCAATATATGCATTCCACTACTGTGTCCATTGTTGTGGAATGTTTATTCTCTAGGCCGATTTCCAAGCTTGCTGAAATAAAGTGGTGTGCTCTGGGTCTGCTATGTGGCCAATATGGGTAATGTTGATATCTCTGAGAAAATCCTTGAGCTTGTCTGGCAACCTGTGGGCATTCCCAAAGCCAATCCGTGGGTCCAGTCCAATCCTCACATCCATTCTAGACTATATTTTCCAAGTGATGCCAGCTCTGATGATGTCAAGAGATTTAATTATAACCTTCCATATGATTGATACCCATGTGTGGTATCTTTGAGGTTGCCTTAGCTAGTCCATCAAGTTAAGAGGGGCGATGTATTTTGATACAACCACCCTTGTCCATAGGTTGTTTGATGTAGCAAGCTGCCATCCAATTTTGGCTACTATAGTAGAGGAGAAATCCTATAATTTCTTCATGCCCCATCCTCCCCATTTCTTGGGCAAATTGAGTGCCTCGCACTTGACCCATGCAAAAATTATGCCTGTTTGTTTTCCCCTCCAAAGGAATCTGCAACATAAGGCCTGGATCCTGGAGAGTATGCCATGAGGAATCCATGCCTATGACATCCAATAGATCGGAGTGGCCTCGAGAATAACTTTAATGAGGATGAGTCTGCCTGCCCTGGATAGGTATTCGTAGTACCAAATATTGAGTCTTTTCTCCATCTTGGAAATAAGCCATGTCCATTCTGCTATTTTATATCCCAGAGGCTTCAACTTGTAACACAAGTATCTAAGGCCATCCTTCAATCTTAGTAAGGTGAACTTGAATCTTTGTAGCACAAAATGTATTTCATATTGGGAACATCCACCTTTGTTAAAGTGGATTTGTTGCAATTTATAGTCATATCGGTGGCCAATTGGAACAATGCAAATGTGTTCTTCATATTTGTCAAATCACCTATGCTTCCATTGAGAAATATCAAAACATAATCCACAAATAGCAGATGAGTCAATATGCATCCTTATGTGATTTTCATACCCCGCAATCTGCCCCTTTATCTTTCTATATTTTTATAATTATAATTAATTATAATTATAAATATAATTATTATTTTTATTAATTATAATAATAAATATAATTATTAATTTTGTATTATAATTTTTTTTTTTAAAGTTTTATGTAGAATGACCAAGTCAAAAGGTTAAAGAACTAACCATTCAAAGTTTAAATTTCAATTAATTTTTATAGATCTCAGGAGCTATCCAACATGTCATGAGCTATCCAACAGAATATCCACAACAATTTACACATCATCAAAGGGTTTGGTCCAACATAGGTTTTGTCTATGGTATTTTGTGTGGGATATTGATACGCTTCATCATTTAGGATCTAAACCAACATAGATCCATCTTAATTACACATCTAAGATGAGCGGAGAGGGATCAATATATACATAAAAAAAAAAAATGATATATAATATATATGCAATTCACACTAAAATATTTTACACAACATGTACATCTATCATTTTATCATGTAAATTAAAATGATTTTTTACTATTAACTTATTTTTAATTATATGTCAATACTAATTCATATTAAAATCTATACATTTTATCAGGCAAATTAAAATGATTTTTTATTAACTCATTTTAATTATATGTTAATATTAATTCATATTAAAATATTTTATCAATAATCAAATTAAAAGATTTAAACATCTTAGTCACATTTTTTTACTTCTAATTAGTTTACAACATATTCATTTTCTTATTATAACCTACATTATTTTTCTTTTTAGAACATAATTTTTAAGTTTTCTTTTTAGGGGAACCAATTGAGAGACATCTTCTCATAAACAAACTTACACATCCCCTCATACTGGGTTGTAGAATGAGACTCACCCCTCAACCACATGAGGATGCCACCATGGAGATTCTAAGTGAACTAGCAAGGTGTCAATATATAAAAATAGTTAAGTGAAGAGGTGATATGTCCATTCAATAATCAATGAAATGATGATAATAAAAATGTGATTTTCCTAATGTGAGTAATGACCTTGATTTTTTGTATCCATTAACCTCCAAAATTTGGTCAAACAAAATTTAGTTTACCACACTCAAGATATTAATCCATAACCACATTAAATGGGTTATATAATGAGTCTCATTTCCTTTGGAACTATTGTTACCCGGAAAAGTCTCTATTTAGAACTGCTCTATCCCGCTAAGGTGTGACAACTGCCTTAGAAACAAACAGAGAAAAGCTACTTTTGTTTTTCATTTATGAATTATAGATAGAGAGGAACAGAAATACCAACCTATGTCTTGTGCCAATCTCTTGATTTGATCCCTCTCTTCTTTGATAGTCCTCAGCTACCTGCTCCCTTGCACGCCCAGCTTCACAAAGTACATGTAAGATCACAAAAGCATAGCACTATACAAAGACATGGATCTATAATCATAAACAATCTAGGGTCAGATGTAAATTGACCATAAAAATGTAACAAGCATCAATGACACAAAATCATGGAGGAAAACTCAAATAGCTTTTATTGATAAAAAAGAAAAGAGCCAAGAGGAGTTACAACCGGTTTTCCTAACCCAGCATCAACCTCCCAGCAAAGAAGCCCCTCTTCATCTCAAACAAAGCTTAGATCACCCAAAAATCTGATGATTGTCTCAGGAAACCCACAACAATTCCTTACAATATGCAAAATTCCAGCCTCTGGATCTCTGCGATGAGGGATCCATATGTAAATATCTATAAGGGGGATGAGTCAACTTGTGATTTTATTAGTGTCTTCTCTCTGATAGTTCTTGCTTCCACTTGGAGACTGATGGCCTCTTACTCATCCTTGGTCAAATTCAGTGAGGCAAGTGTCATAGGAGAAGATTCTTGAAGCTTCCATTGCCTGTCCACCTCGCGGAATGACACTTCCATTTGTCATTTCTCGCCCATCGCACCCCACGAAAGGGAATTTTGAAATGCAACGCACCCTCATAGTGTATTTGGGTGAGATGCAATGCACTTAGGCAGTGGAGCAGCTGCAATGATCCTGTTTTGACCAATTCTGAGCAATTTCTCAAGGAGAACTTCTAGGAGAAGCTGTAATTTGTTGACCTTGTTCCTTTAGGGGTTAGAACAACACTTTTAGGTACTTAGGAGCCCTTGGTTTATGGAAATTTCATGCTTGGGGTTGTAGGGCCCAAAAATGTCTATAACAGTTGCCCCCTAAAGTATGAGGCCGTTTATCTTTTGGTGTCGGGTGAAATGCTTTATTATGAGGATCTGAAGTTCTTTCAATGCTGGGAGGAGACCTGTAGTAAGATACAATACAATACATTATATTCATACTATTTTCATGATCTAGCTGAGGTGGGTATTCCCATGCTCAGCTTTATAAATTCATTTTCATGTACATAGGACAGACAACCATCTGAGTGTAGACTGATGATTCTGATAGAGCCATCATCCTTTTGAGTGGATGATTATCTGTGTAGCAATGATGTACATTTAATGTCTTTATTTCCCTAATATATATCGTAGTTTGGATGGATGAAACTAGATCCAGGGTCTTCAATCTCGTCCGATATTCACTCAAAGTACAAGTCGATCCATGTGAGAAATGTTCTGAAGTCGAACATGGAAAGACATCGCTTGATTACTAGTCAATGATGTAAATTGTTAACAAGCGCGAGAGGAATCATCGATAATGATAATGACCCTCAAGGTACTGCAGTACAATCCACGTGGTGTGAATAAAGGACTTGGCGTCGAACACCACGCAAAATCTTTCGGTCGAAGGCCATTGATATAAACCTATCGCCGGAAGTGAGAAACTTACCATTGAGGCATGCAAGCTTCAAAGTACTGAATGGGGTGTTCCTAGATCAACTTCTTGGATAATGAGCTGATGTCGCCAAGAAGTGACATGTCACAGGAGGGCCTTAATGAATCCCACATCAATGACACAGAACGGAGCAAATGATTTTAATGGAGGTGAAAACGATCTGGTGATATAAGGTTCAGGGTGGCGGTCATGAAAAAATGGAGTATAATGTATGGTAGTGGGTGAGACACAGGTGAATTCTCTGAATGACTTCTCTTGAACATATCGGCGACACTGATGTGATGGATTGGTAGCATTAACCCCAAATGTGGATGGTATGGCGTGACCATGGTGATGTGACCGGTGAATGAAACAACCCAACCCGACTCGGACACGAAGTGGAAGTGTCATGTTCAAGAGCGACTTGCTACCAACAAAGTTTCTTTAAGTTTTCTTCCCAATTTTCCCCAGTCATTGCTGACCAGTACCTCTTTATTTTTGTCAAGCTTGAGGAGGATAACATATGCTTGTTCTATAATTTTCCCTTCGGGCAAACCCATCGCTATGTTTTAACGAGCCTAGCGATAGTGAAACTCGTTCTCGTCTATAGACAAGTTTGTTGCTATTAATATTTTTAACGAGTTTAACGACAAAGATAACTCGGTCCTTTCAATTTTAGAGAGTCTAAAAAGGAACGTAAAGGTAACTCCAAAATTCCTTTTTCATCATCTAATCCCTTAAGTCCGAAAAAGAATAAAACAATACAGAAGGGATGGACTTTCGATACTTTTAACGAGCTGAACAAAACAAGCGCTCGATCTTTTTGTGTAATAATCCCTCCGGTCCAAAAAAGATTAAAATCTAGAGGAGGGATGGCACTTCCTGTCCCTTTAACGAGCTGGAGAGGCCAATGGCTCGGCAATCTTTTCATATTTTACGAGTCAGTTGAAAAGAGCTTAAAGGAGACTTGTCTTTTGAGGAACGAGTGATAAAACAGGTAGCAACAGATTCCAGGTAAGGTTTCGAATTTTCCAATCACGACAGTGTCACAAGGATGGCTAGTGAAATCACTCTTCGCAGCTGTTCCTCAAAATGGGTAATCAATCAAATGGAGGTGAATGATCGGCCAATGAAAAAGTGGAGGTGACGGTGCAAACATGACCAAGGCTTTAACGGCTGAAGTACTACATTCACGATGGTGATTTATCAGGGAATAGTTCAATTTTTAACGAGCTAAAACGTGGGGGGAAACATATTCTCATGTCATATGTTTATTTTTTAACGAGCTTGAACTATGTGCTAAAACTGCTCGATCAATCCAGTCGTGTGATAAGAATGTCTCATATAAAATGGCAACTTTTAGAGTTTTGCCCCACATCCTTTCTTTATGCAAGTTAGGAAACGACCAATCCTACGAGTTTAAAGGGTTAGAGGACCTACAAATTTAAAAAATAAATAGTCGCTCTTCACTTTCACGCCAAAAGGTTTGCATGCCCCTAGGTATAAAACAAAGTTTCAAGGTCACCTTCTGTTCGAGATGACAAAACATTTGTTTTATCAGGAAAGGTATACCTCTTTCAGGCTACCCAAAGATTGCTCTATTCATAGTGCAAACAAAACACTTCTTCGGTGATGTCTATCGAAATAGACAAAGGTGAGTAGAGGAAATTACTCCACTCGCATAACTTTGACAAGAGAATCTTGTTCTAGAATAACCCCTTCTTCCAATCACGGATGGGGGTACAGACTAGTCATATTCTCTCGCGGAAACCTACCCTATACCCGAACTTTTCCTGCAGAAGCAGACCAGGGTGCATGCCCCTTGGGTTTCAGTCATATCCCCCGAATCACTCGCGCTCATCGGGTGGAAGGACTGGAGATTGAGATATTTCTTGCGTGTAAAGACCATTCAGGAATGGTATATGACTATTTGCTTTGTATGATTCGGGAAATGAAAGCTGGTCTACGATCTTGACCACTCTTCCTTCGTGCGGAAAACACATTACTCTAAAGAGTGAGGAGACAATTGCTCCCATGCAATAAATATAGTCTCGTCCAAGCAGTAGATTGTAATCCAGGGGTCCTTGAACTACCATCACGTTCATGTGAACGGTTTTCCCTCTCAATGTTATGGGCACATTGGGAAGGATCCCTAATGGTCGACTGGTTCCTTTATCAAAGCCTGTTAGATTTCTCATCTCAGGCAAAAGCGATGGTGAACCAAGCGCTTTCCAAGAAGTTGAGGAAAGGATACTCACAGAAGCCCCTTCATCTATCATGGTACCAGCCATAACCATTCTATATATTTGAACAATGATTCAGAATGGTATACTAGCTGGTAAACGGGGTCTGCCTAGTTGATTTCAGTCGAAGGAGACAACTAGGTTGCTTGGAGGTGGGACCGAATAGACGGCCGGGTACGACTCTGACGAACTTCATTCCTGCGGTAAAGGAACGGGTAAATTGCCCCCATGTTCGTTGGAGTCTATGCTTATGAAAAGAATTTGGATGGTGTCATCCTTGTTCTCTTCAGTGACTGTATCATCTGAAGATGGAACCTCTGAAGGCAAGATCGGGTCAACTGCCGCCTCGACCTTTTGACTTTCGTCTGGTATGGATTCAGATGGTTTATCTTCAATGATAGATGCTTCGACCGACCACTTGAGCGGGCCAGCCAGATTTTCAACTAGTGACGGACTCAGCAAGAGTTTTTTATATCCAGGAGGAAGTCGTAACAGTGAAACCGGACGATCATCCAAAACTCTTTTATCTTCGTCTAAGAAGGGAAAATGGTGGACGGCATGATCGCCTTCGCACAGTTTACAAGGAAATTTATATCTTCCTTTTTGTCCTGGGGCTTCACTTTCACTAGTTGACGTTTTCAACATGATCATCAAAAGTTGACGACACCGGGTTGTGCAACCGAGGAGACCAGTCCCTTAAGATCCGAGGGATGCAAGGACAATCTCTGTGATAGTGGTATCCTTTTCAAATGACACATGGCGATTTAGGCCTCGTCGGTGCAGTGTGTGGATTTTCGCTAGACGACACTCGTTTGCCCCCATTTTCTTTTGGCTCCTTCTTCTTCTTCTCTTTCTTCTTCTTTTCATTCTTCTCCTTAGGTACTTGACTTTTGGCTTTACCAGCCCCATCAAGCGAAGAAGAAGGAGGAGAGGAAGAATTAGAGGAAGTGGAAGGTTGGTGGGTAACTCTGGACTCGTCTAATTGCTGATTTGATTGTTCAGGAATTGTGGTATTCTGAACGACAGAGGTTGAGAAAAGCCATACAAGCAAACCAATTGTCAGTCCTGGAAGCGACAATGTGGCCATATGGGATGCACCATCATCTCCCCAAGAGGAGAAGGGACTAGGATTTCCTCCAAGGGAAATTCCTTGGTTGGTGGATTCCTTTTTCTCAACCCAAGATCAACGTAGGAAAGGGTAATGAATATTTCATTTAAAATAAATTTTAGACGCTTTGACACAACTTGTTTTTTCAATTTTTAAGAGTCGAGAAAAAACAAAAGATGACTCTAGTCTCCTTTGATTTTTAATGAGCCTGAAGTGACAAGTGCTCAGATGGACCTTTTCTGTTAAGGAGTCTGAAAAGGAACAAAAGGGACTGCTCTGGAAATCTAGGTAGAGGGATTACCAAATCAATCACAAAACTGCAGAATACTTTTTACGGTATGGCAGTCAATCTTCCCGAATGTTGTGTTCAGTGCATTGCGATCGATAGGGCGGCAGACACGGCTTCCTATGGATAAAGGATTAAACCTATTGGGGTCTCTCAAAATATACTCGATGGTACGTGGGAGCACAAGTCCGTACTGGCACTTATCGTCTCAAAGTGGAGGAATCACCCAACCATCAGTGAGAACAATAGTTACTAGGCTTTACGATGCCAGAATACGTCTCTAGCCTAGACTTCTAAATGTTGTGCGTTAAGTTCCAAAGCGTTGTTAGATTCATTGAATTTATTTTAAGTTGATCTTGTTTATGAAGTTTTCCTTTCGGGTTCACCACGAGATGTAGATTTAATTCCTAAAATGCAATCTAAGAAGATAAACAAACTTTTTATGTCCTTTATGCAATGAAAATCCTAGCTACTAGGGAAAATAAAGACAGAATCTTTTCACAAAGAGCAAAGAGCACACTCTAAATGCACTTTCCTAAATCAAGCCAATTAGACTGTCTATATGCAAATGCACATGCATGTATTTGTTTTCAACTTTCTTAGTATATGAATGCTAAAAAGAAAGTTGATGTACAAATCTGGATTTCTTTTCAAGCAACAAATATCAACAAGTTTCTTTTCGAAATCAAAAAATGGAGACGATTACAACACCTTACAATTTTGAAATGAATACTTGTCCTTGACACTAGAAAATTACAAATTCAGACCAAAAGCAATAGTAACAGGATAATCAACCATCAACAGCAATTAAACTTTTTCCTACGATTGAAATCGACACTTGCGACAGATTCAAATCAAAGGTCGACAGTACGATTACGCTACTTTTGCAAAGGAGAACTGTAAACGACTCAACAAACACACAAAAACATCTACAGTTCTTTTGTACAAAGGAGGCAGAATAACAACAAGGAAAAGGGGTTTCAAACAGACATATACTGATCACAGGCAGCAAAATTCAAGAATATAACTGGAAAGAATGAACCACATAAGCCACAACTGCACAGAGCTAGTCTGATAAGCGCACCTGTAACATAGAGAATCTGAAATGCAGCGCAGGTTGTCCACTCGGGAAGTGCGCTTAAATTCAGAATCTCTGAACAGTACCTGTGCTGGGCCAGAAACAAGACTCTGTTCAGGTTCCGGGTCACAGTTTGTAGTTCAGTTCTTGGGTTTTGGCCGAGCAAAAAGCAATCGGTAATGCAACAATCAAGGGTAGATCTAAGGAGTAACTGAGAGCTATCACAAGGGAAATCAGATAGTTTGTGAATCATTTGTTTAAATCGTAAACATATCCGGTAGATGGATTGAAGTAGCATTTGTCTACTTTGCATTTGTTATGGCAATGCAGTTCGAATGCTACTTGTAAGTTTATGAAACAAACAACAAAGAATGATAAACAAACAAACTAATTAGCTCCCCAACGGAGTCACCATTTTGTTACTGGGGAAAGTGTCTATTTAGAACTGCTCTATCCCACTAAGGTGTGATAGCTTCCTTAGAAACAAACAGAGAAAAGCTACTTTTGTTTTTCCTTTATGAATTATAGATAGAGAGGAACAGAAAGACCAACCTCTGTCTTGCGCCAATCTCCTGATTTGATCCCTCTCTTCTTTGATAGTCCTCAGCTACCTGCTCCTTTGCACGCCCAGCTTCACAAAGTACCTGTAAGATCACAAAAGCATAGCACTATACAAAGACATGGATCTATAATCATAAACAATCTAGGGTCAGATGTAAATTGACCATACAAATGTAACAAGCATCAATGACACAAAAGCATGGAGGAAAACTCAAATAGCTTTTTTTGATAAACAAGAAAAGAGCCAAGAGGAGTTACAATTAGTTGTCCTGACCCAGCATCAACCTCCCAGCAAAGAAGCCCCTCTTCACCTCAAACAAAGCTTAGATCACCGGACAATCTAATGTTTGTCTCAGGAAACCAACATCAATTCCTTACAATATGCAAAATTCCAGCCTCTGGATCTCTGGGATGAGGGATCCATATATAGATATCTGTAAGGGGGACGAGTCAGCTTGTGATTTGATTAGTGTCTTCTCTCTGATAGTTCTTGCTTCCACTTGGAGAGTGATGGCCTCTTACTCATCCTTGGTTGAATTCAGTGAGGCAAGTGTCACAGGACAAGATTCTGGAAGCTTCCATTGCCTCTCCACCTCGCGGAATGACACTGCCATTTGTCATTTCTCGCCCATCGCACCCCACAGAAGGGACTTTTGAAATGCAACGCACCCTCACAGTGTATTTGGGTGAGATGCAACGCACTTAGCTAGTGGAGCAGTTGCAATGATCCTTTTTTGACCAATTCTGAGCAGTTTCTCATGGAGAACTTCTGGGAGAAGCTGTAATCTGTTGACCTTGTTCCTTTAGGGGTTAGAACAACACTTTTAGGGAATTAGGAGCCCTTGTTTTATGGACATTTCATGCTTGGGGTTGTAGGGCCCAAAAATGTCTATAACAACTATGATATAGGTTAGTAAGATAGTTTCTCTAGTCATATTTTTGTTGAAAATATGCTAGTTTTGAAGACTTTTAGTGGTGGCCAAAATATAAGAAGAGATCTATAAATACAAGAGACACAATATATGAACAAGACATGAGATATCAACAGCTTGAACTTGGGTGGTAAAATAAAGCTTAACAACATTATGGAGATAAGACAGTGGTATTGGTAGGATGTTTTCCAAGGAAGACAATGATTTTAGAGGAATTGGATAATTAGACTTAGAAAAACTTCAAATCATTTTTGGAAATAATCACATATCCTAATTCTAGTAAAAGGATTTTTGGTTTGAGTGTTTTAAATTGCCACTAAGGTATCTAAACTATCTTGCACCAATAGTGAAAGTGGGGATCTCAATCCCTATTCATGAATAATTGTCATATTAAATTCAAATGTCAAGTTGGAAACTGAGGAGATTCTCCTAGTATGGGTTTATATCACAATGCTACTATTGATTTTTTTGTTTGATCAAAAAACTCGGAATGTTGTACATGCCTTTTATGTAGTATATTTAACTTTAGTAGGGTCCACTTACTATGACATGGCATGAAAGTGGGGATATCAATCCCTATTTTTGAATACATGTCATATTAAATTCAATGTCAAGTTAGACAACGAGGAGATTCTCTTAGTATGGGTTTGTATCCCAATAATACTATTGATTTTTTGGTTTGAAGAGGTGCTCAAAAAAATTGGTAATGTTGTACATGCCTTTTATGTATTAAGTTTAACTTTCATAGGATCCACATACTATGACATGGCACAAATCCTTGTAGCATTGGAAGTGAGCAAAGGTCTAAAAGAATTGATTGATATTAGAAGGGGATTTGATCTCTTTTGCATCACTCTATACTAAGAGTAGATTCCATGTAGGCTTGTACATTGCCACTAATATGGGAACCTTAATACATTATGTAATCACTTAAGTATTCAAAATAATTAGGCTTCAAGGAAGAATCCAAGACCGAGAGACAAGGAGCTAGAAATAGTCAATGTCATGAGATCATGAGTAGAAAAGATGATTTATGGGTTCAAATTAATTTAGATTGTCTTCAAATAAGAACTATGGTATAAAATGATTCGAACTCATTAGATAAGTCTATGATCCAAACCTTGTTGCAACCAATGAAAATAAGATAACAGCATAATTTTTGGTAAAACTTATTAATCTCATTCTATTAATATAAGATTTTTTTTGAAAATTTTCATTTTTGGGAAATCGAGAAATAAGGATCTGGTCAAATGACTATAATTCTTAAGTTATTTTCTAGCTAATCTATCTCATGTAAAAGATCTCAACCCACTAAACCTCATACCTATACCTAGAATAACAGAGAGTTTAGATGAAAAGGGTACATAGGACTCCAACACCTTGGAACCAATCAAGTATAACTTAAGACCTAGAAGCAAAGGAAATCTCCATTTTCCAATAACAAGGGAAAGGATCTTAAATTGTTTTCAACAATCAAAGGAAAAGAAAAATTTGTATATATGTGACTAAAAAAAGCATCCTTTGAAGTTAGGTATGGGAAAGAACTATGCTTAATTAGGGTGTTTAAGTTAAATTCCCTAGTCAAGGGTTCCATATGTTTTTTTAACACTCAATTGTAAAGGGTTGACTAACCCATTTAAGAAGTTGGTCATAAAGAGATTACTATGGGGTAGATCTCACATAAACGTATAAATGTAAATGTAAACAATTAACATGTAATGTTTAACATTTAACATTTTTAATCTTGGCCCTATTTAGAAATCAATCTAGTTATTATTATTTATAAACAGAGATATAAATTTGAAATATAAAGAGGTTTATGAACACCAAAAAAATAGGTATGGTAAATAAATAAAAATATAAATAAACTCTACAATGGTAAATAGATAAATCCTATTTTTATATTTAGTCCATAAACCTATTTATATTTATGAAGACTAAAAAAAAGATTTTATTTAGGTGAACCCTATCGGCCAATTACTATTTTAATACCATGGGCTAAATACGATGGGCCAAATACCATATTTATAAAAGAGGTATGGTAAATTAATAAAAATATAAATAAACGGTATATATGGTAAATAGATAATATTTTTTTTATATTTACTCCATAATTCATTTTATATTTACTAACACTAAAAAATGAGGTTTTATTTAGGTGAAACCTATGGGCCATGGACCATTTTTTTTGTAAGCTTGCTAAGACTCTTAGATTTCCATGTATACATGTCCATTATTTACACCCCATGGGGGACGGTAGCACAAGATTGAAACCCAAGATCTGGGACGAGACTTCATTTCCATGACCGTCGGCACTTGAGCTACACTTGAGCTACCCCATGAGCACATGAATCAAATTATTATTAATACATATGCAAAAAAATATTATTAACCCTAATATTAATATTAATAAAAATAAAGATGGCACATGGTATTGGCCCATCTTATTGCAAACCAATGGTATTGACCCATGGTATTCATGTGGAATGTAGCCTATTTAAGTGGGGAATTAAACGAGCATAGATCCATGTTTACTTTCGATCTATATAGCGATATGCAAACTAGCAGAGTGAAAAAAGATTCTATCCCTCTCGATAGATCGAAAATATCACTTTTGTGCTAAGCTAAATCGGCTAAATCTAGATTGTGTCAAGTTTGAATGTTTTACAAAACCGTATTTATTTGGATTCTGTCCTCAATTTCTCACAATAGTCTACATGGAAGAGTTAATATTCTTTACATTTGGCTTTTACTAGACAAACACAACTTGAATATTTTATAGTTTAGATTGTTTCAGTTTGAATGTTCCAAATAAACCGTGTTTACTTGGATTCTATCCTCAATTTCTCACAGATAGTCTCCATGGAACATTTAATATTCGTGTTTATTTGGATTCTATCCTCAATTTCTCACAGAGTCTCCATGGAACATTTAATATTCTTTAAAGTTGGCTTTTGCTAGGCAAACACAATTTGAGTATTTTATGGTTTATATTCTTTATAGTTGTCTTTTATTCGACACAGCTTCAATATTTTATATGACAGATTTTTATGGCATAGTTTATATTTTTTATAGGTGGTTTTTATTAAACCAATACAACTTGAATATTTTATATGACAAATAAATAAGAGAAGGTTTTTTGTAAATCTAAATAATATTTTGTAAACTTCATAATTTTAAGTGTTTTCTGAAGCTTTTGATAGTGCTGAATTTATTTCTACCATCAAAAACATAATTTAAACATTACATCTACAAAAAAATTGATTCTATTCACATAAATTGAGACCACTTTTAACATTTTCAACCATTCATCATCATCCAGAGACTACTCCATTTTTATCAATTGTTTTCCATTTTCCAGCACTAATTTACATCTCGTAGATATTTATATAGGACTTGTATAGTTGGAGTTTGCACAAGGGAAGAATAGGTGCTCTCGCTGAGTCCTTAAATGGAAAGAAATATGGAAAGACTCGTTCGGTACAGTGATGATGCAAGAGGGACACATAAGAGTTTACCAATTCATATGAGAAGATGAACACTGCGGGAGGTGAAGCAGAAGCACAAGAAACTAGTGCACTGAATCCTGGAGAGCAGCACTCGCAATCGGGCGCAGCGGTAAGGAAATGATAAACAGATCGCGGGGGCCAGGATTTGTAATTAACACACTCAATGATGAAGAGCGGCTGGCCCTAGCTGCAGCAACAGGGTTTGCAGTTGGCACAGGCAATGATGGAATCTTGGCACAGGAAGCTGCAAAGCAACGATAGGGAGTTGTGGCTATCAATAATTGAGAGGGGTATGCCCAGTTATTTAATTTGGCTGATCTGAGGCATGAGAAAATCAAGGGATGCCTCCGATCAGCCAAATTAAATAACTGGTCATACGGTTCTCGATTATTCAGAGACGAACTCCGGATGGTTGTCGGTCAGCTTGCTCTGCCAAGATTCCATCCTTGCCTGCGCCGACTGCAAATCCTGTTGCTGCAGCTAGGGTCGACTGCTCTTCATCATTGAGTGTCCCAATTCTAGATCCTGGCCTCCCAGATTGCACCGCTGCAACCTTTTCATCATTGCCCGTACCAATTTCAAATACGGATGCACCAGATTGCGACTGCTGCCCTCCACCATTCTTGTGCTTTTGCTTCACCTCCGGCAATATTTGTTTCACTCTGTTGATCTTCACCCTGAATTGGAAAGTTGACATGCGTCCCCCTTGCACCATCACTCTACCGAACGCGTACTTCCAGTTTCCTGCTAATGTAAACTGCTGTTCCTTTCTCCCCTTGTGTGACTGTGTGTGCAAACTCCAACTTTACAACCAAGAAAAAATGTTCCATGCAATCAAAACTATATCTTATAAATATATAAAAACTGCTTATAGCTGCATCAACAGGGTTTGCAGGCAATGATGGAATCTTGCGAGAGCGGCCGTATGACCGTTTATTTAATTTGGATGAACTGAGGCATTGGGATCCAATTGTGATAACAGATGATGAAGATGAAATAAGTGAAGAAGTGAGAGCGATTCATCCACGGATTCTTGAAGAGGGGACAGATAAGGAAGATGATGAATTAATTAAAATGATGTTGGAATATATGTCTGATAGTGTTGAAATAGATGAAGTTACCCATGAAGAAGCAGAGAAGCCAACATGCGCTATTTGCATAGAAGGTTTGCATTTTGTCGAGGAAGATGGCAATGAAAATGGCGATGGAAATCGTACTCTGCGTCGTTTACCATGTTCCCACGTGTTTCACTCTGACTGCATTTCAAAATGGTTGTGCAGATCGCTCACCTGTCCACTTTGTCGAACTGAACTTCGGTTGCCATAGCTACAGTCGGTAACCTGGCCTGATTATGGATTTTATGTAATTATGGATTATCTAGTTTTACATACGCAGGATGGATTTACTGGTTCTGCACCATAATTTTTCATTATAAACTTTCAATTATCTATGCATTTGCAGGTTTGATTAATCGTTATCATTAATGAAATTTCTGTTTATTTAGTTATATCCGTAGCCTCTTCAAATAGAAAACACAAATGATTCGAAGTTGTAGAATAACTATTCCTATTCCTTTTACTGGAATATTCCTTTTCACTCTTATATAACAAAGAGGCTACGGACATAATTAAATTTCATCAATGATAATGATGAATCAAACATAGAAATGCGTATATAGTTGAATTTTTTTAATGAAAAATTATGCTGCAGAACTAGTAAATCCTTCCTATCATAAAAGACATGTAGGTAAAACTAGTAAATCCATAATGTCATAAAATGTCATGAAACAATGAGGCCTGGTTACCACTGGGTGTAGCTATACAGGCGGAAGTTCTGTTCGGCAAAGGGGACATGTGAAAGATATGCGAAACCAATTTGAAATACAGTCAGAGTGAAACACGTGGGAACATGGTAAACGATTTCCATTGCCATTTTCATTGCCATCTTCTTCGACAAAATGCAAACCTTCTATGCAAATAGCCCATGTTGGTTTCTCTGCTTCTTCTTCATGGGTAACTTCATCTATTTCAACAGGATCACACATATATTCCAACATCATTTCAATTAATTCATCATCTTCCTCATCTGTCTCCTCCTCAAGAAACCGTGGATGAATCGCTCGCTCTTCTTCACTTATTTCATCTTCATCATCTGTTATCACAATTGGATCATCTGTTATGCCATTGAAACCCTGTTCCTGCAGTTAGGGTCGGCTGCTCTTCATCATTGAGTGTCTCAATTCTAGATCATGGCGCCCCAGATTGCACCGCTGCAACCTTTTCATCATTGCTCGTACCAATTCCAAATACGGGTGCACCAGATTGCGACTGCTGCCCTCCACCATTCTTGTGCTTTTGCTTCACCTCCGGCAATATTTGTTTCACTCTGTTTATCTTGACCCTGAATTGGAAAGTTGACATGCGTCCCCCTTACACCATCACTGTACCGAACGCGTACTTCCATTTTCCTGCTAATGGAAACTGCTGTTCCTTTCTCCCCTTGTGTGACTGTGTGTGCAAACTCCAACTTTACAACCAAGAAAAAATGTTCCATGCAATCAAAACTATATTTTATAAATATATAAAAACTGCTTATAGCTGCAGCAACAGGGTTTGCAGGCAATGATGGAATCTTGCGAGAGCGGCCGTATGACCGTTTATTTAATTTGGATGAACTGAGGCGTTGGGATCCAATTGTGATAACAGATGATGAAGATGAAATAAGTGAAGAAGAGCGAGCGATTCATCCACCGATTCTTGAAGAGGAGACAGATGAGGAAGATGATGAATTAATTGAAATGATGTTGGAATATGTGTGATAGTCTTGAAATAGATGAAGTTAGCGATGAAGAAGAAGCAGAGAAGCCAAAATGCACTATTTGCATAGAAGGTTTGCATTTTGTCGTGGAAGATGACAATGAAAATGGCGATGGAAATCGTACTCTGCATCGTTTACCATGTTCCCACGTGTTTCACTCTGACTGCATTTCAAAATGGTTGTGCAGATCCCTCACCTGTCCGCTTTGTCGAACTGAACTTCGGTCGCCATAGCTACAGTCGGTAATCACTTCTGATTATGGATTTTATGTAATTATGGATTTACTGGTTCTGCACTATAATTTTTCATTAAAAACTTTCAATTATCTATGCATTTCTAGGTTTGATTAATCATTCATTAATGAAACTTCTGTTTATTTAGTTATATCCTTAGCCTCTTCAAATAGAAAACACAATAATGATTCACTCTTATATAACAAAGAGGCTACGGACATAACTAAATTTCATCAATGATAATGATGAATCAAACATAGAAATGCATATATAATTGAATTTTTTTAATGAAAAATTATGTTGCAGAACTAGTAAATCCTTCCTACCATAAAAGACATGTAGGTAAAACTAGTAAATCCATAATGTCATAAAATGTCATGAAACAATGAGGCCTGGTTACCACTAGGTGTAGCTATGCCGGGGGAAGTTCTGTTCGGCAAAGGGGACATGTGAAAGATATGCGAAACCAATTTGAAATACAGTCAGAGTGAAACACGTGGGAACATGGTAAACGATGCAGAGTACGATTTCCATCGCCATTTTCATTGCCATCTTCCTCGACAAAATGCAAACCTTCTATGCAAATAGCGCATGTTTGGTTTCTCTGCTTCTTCATGGGTAACTTCATCTATTTCAACACGATCACACGATCAACAAGCCTTGGAGGATGTTCCCCTTGTTGTTCATGATTATTGAGAAAAAGACACTTTCAGATTGCAACAATTTGATGCAAAACTCTTTTGCAAGGGTATTTTTTAAAGACAAACACTAGAATACAAAAAACCCTTTCTCTATCTATTAAGACCCCTTAACAATTATGTTATAAATATAGGCAACAATCCCTCAACAATTATATTACAAATATAAGAAACAATGTGCATATTTATCCCACAATCACTTGTTTGCCCACTCCAATTTAATTTCTAGATTATACAATTGACTAGTTTTACTCTTCAACAATTATGTTACAAATATAAGCAATCACTCCTCAACAATTACATTACAAATATAGAAAATAATGTGCATATTGTTCGCCCACTGGAATTCAATTTCCAAAATTATGCAATGGACTAAAATAATGTGCATATTTATCCCACGATCACTTGTTCGCCCACTGGAATTCAATTTCTAAAATTATGCAATTGACTAGTCTTACTCTTAAGTAATAAAAAAGTATACACAACAGCAATTTCTCAAAGCATAACAGCATGATCAATCTAAAGAATTCAATTTCCAAAATTATGCAATTGACTAGTCTTACTCTTAAGTAATAAAAAAGTATACACAACAGCAATTTCTCAAAGCATAACAGCATGATCAATCTAAATGGTGACACTATAGGTTTACAACACACTTTGGTTTCACATTGACTATTTGATCTTGATGGATAACGTTCCCTCCTAACCATAACGAGGCGTTGTTTTGCTTAGTGTTCATGAATTTTATGGCTAAAATGGTATGAGAATCAAGCTAACTATGACAGAATACGCATTTGGAAAATGTCCCCAAAAGTGATGAAATTATACATCGATAAAGTGGCCAATAGAATATATTTCAAACATAGCGGTATTCCTTATCATCCTTGTTTAAAGAATATACATAAATTCACCCATTCTTGCAATGCTTATGGTTGTTTGTATCTCTTCTTATGTACTAGTATCCATCACCACAACTCCCAAATTTTCTATCATTAGATATTTATCCATTTTCTTCCACTATTCTTGAGTTATAATTTCAACAAACACTTAGCATACCCAATTGATGCCCTAAAACTAGATCATATTATGTCCTAAGTTTATATTTTTATATCCACCCTTTTTTACCATAATTTATTCTCCATCTAGTGAAATTATTGATTTTCATCATCATTTACTATCCCATCCATAATTATCAAAATCTATCTATTGCAATTTAGTAGTAATTTTATACTTAGTTGATTTCAAGGGGCCTCTCATACCTTGATTTTTATTATTCATTCTTATTAACGCAAAGTAATTTTTTCCAAGAGAGTTTTTTTTATTGTATTTCCCATTCCCATTTTATGGTGAAACCTAGACTATATAGATAGTCATCATTGCTCCTTGCTTCAGTTCCCCCCCCCTAGTATTTGGCATTATATCACTATCGCATCAAGATGGGTCATACATTATGAAAACTTTATCTTTGATTCCTATTTGAATACCCATGATCTTATATGGATACCAAAGTATTCAAGTAAGATAACTTTTCATAGTACTACCCTATAAGTTCCAAGCCCCACACTCACATGAGCATTTGTATACAATTAATAGTGCCCCTTAATGATGATACATATTTCCACATCATAGGTTATCTCGCTACACAATTATTTACTACCTTTTAAATAGTTCATCATGTGTAGACTGTTGTGTGTGGAGCATGATTGTTCAGAGGTCTTTTTTTCAGCCCGATGTATACCCCAGGAAGTTTGTACACCCCTCCACGCGGGGGGGTGCGGTGAGGACTTGTCCCCCCCGCAGGGATCCGGGGGGGCTGATCCCCCCCGGCTAGGGGGTCTGGGGGCCAGCGGTCCCCCGGCGGGGGCTCGTTGGCAGCACCCCCAAAGCTAAAAACAAATGTAAATTTGCCTTGTAAAAGTATAGTAATTTCTAGTCAATCTGGGCCGTTCATTAGGGAGATGATCTGATGGTATAACTTATGTTTAGTTTAGGGTTTTTGCCCTAGAAGGCAACCCCTCTCTTTGTATGAGGGCATTGTATTGGAGGCTGATATATAGATGTGTATTTTGTGAGCGAGAAACTGAGAGGTGAGACTGTGAGAGAAAATAGAGGATATTACAACGGATTTGTTGTAGGTTGTGTCTCTTCATTTTGCTGGATAATAGAAAGGAAGGACTGGCTGTTTGGTGTGGACGTAGCCCAAACTAGGTGAACCATGTATATCTGTGTCTCTCTTGTTTTATGCGTTCTCTGTTTTTATATTTCTGCAATATTTTATGTGTTTCATTAATCTGTAATGTATAATTTTCTAACATAGACATGATCCAAAAGTGCACATGTCTATTATCATGATATCTTTTTATAATTTTATAGGCATGGAGACTCCACCCTCATTTGTATAAGAGATTATCCGCACAGGTATGATTGGTTATTATCACATGGGTTTCATGATCTACATTGGATCATCATACAACTTTTCATGTAACTTAGTACTCTCTAGGTGGAAAATTTGGAGGAATTGATAGGTACGACCCATTTTAGTGGTAAATCATAATTTAGAAAATAACGTTTGAGAATCTTACAAAACCATTATGAGGTATCAAATTACAGTTTTATGGAGTTGAAATTTGTATGACTCGTGCACACAAAAATAATGTTAATCTAAACACTAATACATTTCCAATAGTGTCAAAGTCATCTCAATTGAATAACATATGTGAATTTTATACTTCTCTCAGGTTGACGTATATTGTTATCTACCATAGTATGAGTGGATGCCACGTCAAACCCCCACTACTCACACATGTGGGGCTAGGTACATGTTGATGTTTTAGGAGTTTCTATAAGGTCAAAGATTGTATTACTAATTGAGAGTTGAGGGAGTAAAAAATATCGTATTTTCGAATATCTAATATCATAAAAGATTGTATACCATGTAGTATTTTAATCACAAGAACAATAATTTAGTTGTGACAATGTAATTAAGCTAGGAATTGAAAGACAAAAAGAGAGAAGAGAGAATAAAAGGTTGCTCCTTAGACTAGGAAACTAAAAGATAGTTTGAATTTAGTTGTTTATAATTTCTTTACATGAGTATAATTGAATAAAGCTCTCCTCGAGTGGAACAATGTGCACTAAGTGTGGCTCCTTCTGCACGAAAAATAGTAAAAAAATCAACTCCCTCCTCGTATTAGTTAAGTAGCCCAAAATTAGTGTTGTGTGTTCAAAAAGGTTGGAGTAAACATTAGACTTTACTAAGGATATCAAGTGGGTGTACCTCGATTCGTAGGTAGGATTCACTATTATCCTCCCCACATGGGTTCCAGTCTTGTCAAAATTGACATGATTGTTGATGTGCCTCCAAATTAGCTACAATTTAAGGCCCATCTCACCATCCTTCAACACATTTAACCTCTCTCTTTTCATTTGATGACATTATTTTCAGCTACAATGTGTTCATTAGGAAGGTTTAGATATAATTTCATATGTGTGCCTAATATTATTTATTTTTGTAGAATATTGTGAAAATATTGAGTAAATTATAAAGATTTGGAGGATGAGATAACAAAAGAATTTGCTCCTAGCTATAGGATGGACCAAGGTTGGATAATAGATGAACAAGGTATTATGAAATTATTGAGCAAATTTTGGATCTCTAGTGATGAGAAAATATAGAATGTGCTCCCTATTATTTAATGAAGATTCCTAGTGTTGGGAACCAAATCCAATTTTTGAGGGATTTTGAAGGGGAAATTTACCTCCTTTCAAGGACAATTCTTCGCCGTCAATTTTTATAAGTTAAAATTCGAATTTTCCTATAGGGGCATGTATTTCTTAATCTTCTTGTGAAGAAAAAATGTTATTTAGTAGTTCTGCTTTCATTTCCAACTTGGATGTACTTGCATTGATTCAAATAATGAAGTTTGGTTCCATTTTTAGATTCTAAAGCTTGGATTCCTTCATAGGACTCTAGGTATACTTTGGATTTTACATCCGAGGATCCTCAAAGCCTTGTTTTGCAATTTCTTCATTTTCTTTTAATGTTTTTTTTCATTTCATCTCTTATTTCTGCATTTAGTAAACATTCTTCTTTTATTGTAGGTCATATTGGTTAAATGATTTAATTGCATCATTTTTAAATTTATTTAGAAATTCACAAGCATTATTGTTCCCTATAAAAGCTTTAAAAATTCATATTCATCATTGAGCTACTTGGATTGGTTTACTAGTTCACGAATTTAGAATTTCTGGAAGTCTCTTGTAGCGAATAGTAGTAATTTTCTTATATTTTTTAGCACATGTTAACAAGCCTATTTTGAATTTATTAAAATTATATTATGTCCTTAAAAAATTCAATTTAATAAAAAAATTTACCCCATAGAATTTTCACTTGATTAGGTCAGACATTTGATAGGTTAACTAGCTCACTCATTCTTGAATTTCTAGTTTTTGGAGTAGTAATTTTATGTTGTTTTTTAGCACATGTTAAAAAAGGTATTTTTGAGTGATTTCATTTGGATTGGAGTCCTAATGCATCCTAATTAATAAAAAAATTACCACATCTCATTTTCATTTGATTTTCTTGGTCATTTTTTAGATAACTTAGAGGACAGACAACCTAGTAGACTAGGTATTTAGCATTTTAAAGTATAAAAGTGGCATAATATGTTTTTTGGTGTACAAGTGCTATTGTGGATTTTTAGGGTTAGAATTTTCATTTACACTCGTTATTATAACACCATATCCTTTTTCCTACCTTAACATATTTTAAGTAGAATCTTGATTTGCATCTGCAAGTAGGATAACATATTTCGTCTCTGCAATTAGTACATTCTTATACCTTAATAAAATTGTAGTTAGTTATTCATTAGAGTTGGTTAACACCATTTTGTTAGTTTTAGGTATGTTCTATGCTTGAAGAAATTTGTTTCAATTTTCACAGTTAGCTCCATATCTTTTCTAGATTAGCAAGCACATCAGCATTAAAGTAAATTACAGATAGAACATAAACATAAATCGTAGAAGACAAGCCAAGACAAGAGGACACAAGATGTGGTGCTAGCTAAGGACAAACCCCAATGTGGGGAACCCTTGATCAATTCTTCTTATATGTTCTTCAATAGTTTAGCACAGAGAGAGAGAGAGAGAGAGAGAGAGAGAGAGAGAGTACATTAACAATAGAAGCCAACACTTTGACTTATCTATATAAGAGCATATATTATCTCTAATAAGATTATAGATGAGATCAGTTGAAGACATGCTGATTCAACTAATTCTCCAAGGTGACTCCTTCACCTATCGTTGTGATGCATTTCATCATCATGCTTCACCTCACCGCGCTGCACCATGCTGCACCCATCATCACTATGTTGCATCTCATCACGCTTCATTAATCATGACTATACCCATCACTGTACTACATTATGTGCCATTGTTGCACCATGTTGCCATTATAACGTACGTGTTCGCTGCACCTTGCTTGCTTATTGTCCCTAGAATGCTTGTTTTCCTTAGCATGATTGACACATGATCATTTCGGATGCTGGTGACCAGGAGATTTAGCAAGGTTGTGAGGTGGGATGATGGCTCTAGGCACTATTGATGAAAACTACGCAAGAGTCACCAGGTGATGAAGATGGGCAATCCAAGTCAATCGGGATTTTCGGCAAGGTCTGGCTCAACGGGAAGGGACAACTTGGGCTGCAGGAAGGCAAGGCAGACAGAATATATATGCATTTTTCGAAACAAGTAGGCAACAAGGGATTTACAGCAGAATGTGCACAATCTTATGGAGGAGTAGGCACGACGGCATGGAGGATTAGCAAGCAAAAATTACACAGTTTTTTGGAAGAACTGGTCATGAGCCTGACAGCCAAAACTACGCAATTCCTATAGGGAACTAACAGCTAGCTTTTTGGTTCACTGGTAGTAGGAACCACACAATTCGCAAGGGAAACTCACAGTCAGTTGCTCGGAGCTTGGCAGTAGAAATTGCACAATTCCTAAAGGGAACTGTCAGTCTACTGCTGGGAGCTGTTGGTGAGAGAAACTGCACTGAGGCTGGGAGGTCAGCATACTGATCATCTCTACACAATTTCTAAGGTGAGAGGACTACTGGGCAGTAGAAGGCATGCTCGTGAAAACTTCACAATTTTCTAGATCAACAACCAGTCGACTAGCAGGAGGACTGACTAGGAAAACTGCGCAAACTTATGAGAGAGACAGGGATGGGCACTGGGTGTCTGTCGACATGTCCGTGTAATTTACTCAGTTAGTAGAGCAGGAAAGGTCAGTAACCTCTGTGCAAATTTTGAGGGTAGTCAGTCCCGAGGTGGTCGTCGGGTCCAACTCTGATGTAGGAGCATTCAGCCCAAGGAAAATCATTGTAAATAGTAGACATAGGGGGTCATGCATTTTAGGAAATATTTTTCCTAAGTATCAAGTTAATGCAATATTTAGGCCTTTAAGTGTGATTTTATTAGATAACGGGAGAATATATTAATGCTCTCAAAATAAATAAATGTGAACATGAGTGGTGGGAGTCAAATCCAACTCTCTAGGAGCAAGAGAGAGTTTTTAGGAATTAACTAGAGTATATATGGATCATTGAGCGATAAGGAGACTTTTTTGTTTTAAAACATAGAAAAAGATGGAATGGATAAAGTCTACCACATATGTATGCATGCAGAGAGCTTTAGGGCTTTTGTTAGAGGGGTGATTAGATCCTCCAATGATCCAATCCAATGCATTCTTTTAAATAGTGAACCTGCTCGTTCAATAGGAAGAGGCCACTAATAGTAGAATTAGGCATGTGTATGTGTGTGCGTGCAAGTCCAAAGAGTCTCAAATGTAATCCGAGATTTTATATTAATATATGCAAGATTGATTCATGTCTGTGTCAGTATGTTTAAGAAGTATTTCATGAGTGGTTTTCTATGAATTCGTAGGCTTTGCAGGTTGCAGGAAGAATTCTGAAGGACGCAGAAGCAGAGAAAGATGAACATAATTAAAAAGAATCGAAATGGATCATTGAATCCATTAAATCTCTTCAAGAAGGACATATATCAAAGGAGAGTAAGGAGTTAAGCCCAAAAGGAAGAACGAGCCATGAATGAGCAGAAGGTGAGAACCTTTAAAGAAGCCAAATCACCGAGAAATTGAAGAAACAACATAACTTTCCAAGCAAAAGGGACGAGTAGAGAAGTGCAGAATTGATACTCAGTAGCTGTTGGATCTTCAAAGATCCACGACCATGATTGAAATCGCAATCGCATTTCAGAGGTGCCAAGGGATGGTGATAACAAACCCACCGATACTCCGACGAGTGATTTGCGAAATTGCTGATAATCCGATTGGAAATCACACAATCAAAAGTTCACAATGGAAGAAATAATGCATAGGAGGATGAGTAATATCCGATAGCGATTATCAGAATATCGGAGTTTGGAACCATCAAAGTTCGGTGCAATGGAAAGATGGAGTAAATAGTTACAAGAACTGACGATAATCATAGTCACGGGTCTATATAAATTTAAGGTCTATGGATGCTGTTAGGAGGGGTATTTCCTTTTTATTCCCGTGTATTATCATTCCTACTAGTTTATATGGCGCGAGCTTGTTAACATGAAAACATGTGTTAGGATTCTAATAGTGGATATTGGAGTTGGAGAAATGATGGTGCATATGTGTTAATATTGTGGAAGTCTCGATAGCTGATAGAGATTTTGATAGAGGTTTTAAAGTGGAATTTGTGCAGGAACCATATAAAGGAAGAAAAGGTGGCTTTTGTATGAGTTTCCCTTTAGTAAATGGATAGGAATTATATATATGCAGTGAGGAGTTAACCAAAGGCATAACCTATGGTTCAAGGGTTTTAATACAGTCTTGATAGGAAGGATCAGGTAGGGTGATTGAAGTTTCGATAAGAAAGGAACTTATAAAGGGTGATGACCATTTATGGTCCAAAAATTTGATGCCATTGTAGGGTCCAATGATCTGGGATAGTTGTGGATGCATTATTTTTATGAATCCATACTGTGGGAATGTGTGGGAGGTTCACCCTGCACCATTAGTGGTATCATAGCAACCAACCTGAAGACAATCCATTCAAGTGCAGAAGAATGGGTGAAACAAGATCATGCTGAGATCTTGAAGGCGAGGTAATGTGTTATGTTTTAATTTAAGAATGTTTGTTTTTATACTAATGCATAGGGGACAGCAAGAGAAGCTGTGAGAGAAGAACCAGATGTGTTCTTGAAGACAGAGTAAGGAGAATACTCTGAAGAAGAAGTGGCAGTGAACCTGAGGAATCCAATAAGAAATTCGACAAAGAGGACAACTTAAGTGTTCTCAAGAGAGAGTGAGAGATTGTAGAAACCTAAAAGTAGCAAAGTTGTTGCTCATGAAGAAGAGGTTCCAGACAAAGGACCTATGCTTACCAAAAGACTAAGCGAGGAGAGCTTAGTGAGGTAATATTGTAGCCAAGAGGACTAGTTGTTGCAGAGGATCTCATGAAGAAAAAAGAGAAGAAGATGACTACTGATAGTCATAACAGAGGTTCAGAGAGGAGCCAAAATAGAGGATATAAGAAAGAGGATGCCAAAGCAAATGGAAAGAGGATGAGTCAAGGAGAAATTAACAAAGAAGTTGTTGAATTAAAAGAACAACTCAATGCATTAAGGAGAATGCTTGAGGAAAGCTAGAGACTAGGTTGCATCTTGAGGAAGAAGCCAATGGAATGGCATGAGATGCACATAAGGCTATAGCAAATTCAATTAAAGTGGATGAAGGAAAAACTCAAGGAAGTTGAGTTAGAAATTGAAGAATCCATTTGTAAACTGGAAGAAGGAGAATTTCTGGAAGAAATTGAAGATGAAGACTTGAAGACTGAAACCTCAAGTGAGACCAAAAGGTCTGATGATTTTAAATTTTACAATTTGTGTATGTTTGGAGGTGAAGGAAAATTGTTTGATATTGTCATGAAGAAGGAAGAAGATGTGTAGAATCTAAATTCTTTTTTGGATGGAGATGAGATAGATAGATCTCATATATCACTAGAGGAAGATATCAAGCAACCAAGTGAAGGGCTTGAAGAGATTGAAGAACAGACTATCAAAGAATTTTTGAATCATATGTATTATCTTAGAACAACAAGGAGATATGATCGCTGAACCATCAAGTGAGACCATAGGGTCTTATATTTTTGAAACTGATAGTTTATGTATGATGGCAGATATTGCAGGAGAAAAATAGCCATTTGAAGATATCTTCAAAAAAGATAAACAAAAAGGGACTGAAGGAAAACTTTAGGAAGAGACTATGTTAGTTGAAAACATAGTAAAGGATCATCAATTCACAATGATGATAGGCAGAGTGGAAACAACCATGAAAACTATTGAGATAGTCCATGAAGAAGAAGAACATCTACTAAAAGATTTTAAGGAAGAGGAAGTCTATGGGAAAGACTTAGCAAAGATAGAAAGAACATTAACAAAGAAGTGTTTTGAAGAGGATGAACAATCTTTCGAAGATGTCAAAAGTCTGGAGGAGTACCCTAGGAGAACAGAGTATGATGAAGAAGACCTCTTGAAAGAGGGAAGTAGTGATTTTCTACAACAGAAAGACCTTGAGAGTACAAGGGTCAAAGGAAGACAATATTTTAATATTGTAAGACAGCATGTGAAGGATGAAGCTGGAAGAGAGCATTATGATGAAGTTCTTGATAAGTGTGAAGAGGAGATTAAACTACTGGAGAAAATGATTAAAGAACCCGACAGTAGAACAAAAGTTGCAGTTGCAGTTTTTGAAGAAGAAGATGTGTCTCAAGTAGCCATGGAGACAGGAAGATGCAATAATTTGTATGCAGGTTCATTAAATAGCATGAATGGATATGAGTATGTGATCAGAGAGATTGATCAAAGGTTGTTTGAAGATGGAATCAAAGAATTCCAAAGTAAAGATGACCAACAGTGGGTTAAGGAAGGAGAAGTTCACTACTATGAACCCAAGCAGGAAGACATGATTAGAACAGATGGTGTGGAAGAGAGACTAACTGATAGTATCATGAATTCTGATAAGAATTTGAATCAACATATTGATGTGCTAATAGAGGAGAAGGAGAAAACAGAGCAGCAAACTAAATTATTGGCAAAGGAAGATAAGGCACAATAACCTTATGTTTTTTATTTTAACAAGTGTTTTGAGTGTACAAGTTTTGTTGCAAATGCTGGAGGATATTTGACACAAGTGAACAACCAAATAAATGTGAAAGAGGAGAATTATATGGAAGAATTCAATCCATGGAATGGAGAAATTAATTTTCTGGAGGAAGTGTTGAATAGTCATGATTCAATCATGAAAGAGGGTAAGGATGATAGGGAGGCAGTTAGTAAAGCAAGTAAACCAAAGAATAAAGCAAGTAAAAGAGAAGTCAGCATAGGAGTGACAACAATCGTTGAGCAAGCAAACCAAAATTTGAAGCAAGAAAAGCAAGAGTCAGCATATAAGACAACAATAGTAACCTGGAACAAAGAAATATGAAGTAGAAGATGGACCAGCCCAAAGATATGTTGGACATATAAATTGAAGAAATATGGTAGAAGATGATGAAGCAGTCCAAACGGAGGAAAATTGTAATAGTAGCAAGCAAGATCAATTAGAAGTTGAACTTGATTGACAAGAAGAAGAGAATGGAGCAAAAGACAACATAAGTATAACAACAACAAAAAAGCAGAGTGTTCGAACAGTTACAAAACAAAGCACTGGATCTAGGAAAACCAAGACCAAAAGACACATGATCAGGAGATCATGAATATTTTCTACTTTGGGAGTCTGATGTAGGAGAATTCAGCCAAAGGAAAATCATTTTAAATAGTAGACATATGGGATCCTTCATTTTAGGAAATAGTTTTCCTAGGTATCAAGTTTATTCAATAGTTAGTCCTTTAAGTGTGATTTTATTAGATAATGGGAGAATATGTAAATGCTCTCAAAATAAATAAATGAGAGCATGAGTGTTAGGAGTAAAATGCAACTCTGTAGGAGCAAGAGAGAGTTTTTAGGAATTAATTAGAGTAGATATGGATCATTAAGTGATAAGGAGACTTTTCTGTTTTAAAACAGAGAAACAGATAGAGTGGATAAAGTTTGCCACATATGTATGCATGCAAAGAGATTTACGGATTTTCTTAGAGGGGTGATTGGATCCTCCAATGATTCAACCCAATGAATTCTTTTAAATAGTGAACCTGCGCATTAAATAGGAAGAGGCCACTAATAGTAGAATCAGTCCTATGTATGTGTGTGTGTGTGAGACCGAAGAGTCTCAAATGTAATCTGAGCTTTTATATTAATATATGAAAGATCGATTCCCGTCTGTGTTAGTATGTTTAAGAAGTATTTCATGAGTAATTTAATATGAATTCATAGGCTCTACAGGTTGCAGGTAGAATTCTGAAGGACACAGAAGCAGAGAAAGAGGAACATGATTCATAATAATCGAAATGGATCATTGAATCCATTAGAGCTTTGCAAGAAGGACAGAGATCAAAGGAGAGTGAGGAGTTAAGCCCAGAAGGAAGAACAAGCTGCGAATAACCAGAAGGCCAGAACCTTTAAAGAATCCAAATCATCGAGAAATTAAAGAAACAACGTAACTTTCCAAGTAAAAGGGACGAGCAGAGAAAATTGATACTGAGTAGCCGTTGGATCTTCAAATATCAACCGCCACGATTGAAATCAAAATCACATTTCAAAGGTGCTAAGGGATAGTGATAACAAACCTAGCGATACTCCGATGAGCGATTGGTGATATCACCAATCATCCAATGAGCGATTGTGCAATCAAAGGTTCACAATGAAAGAAGTAATGCGGGGGTGGATGAGCGATATCCGATAGCGATTATAAAAATGTCGGAGTTCAGAAACATCAGAGTTCAGTGTAGTGGAAGCGTGGAGTAAATAGTGACCGGACCCGATGATAATCATAGTTGCAGGTCTATATATATTTAAAGTCCATGGATGTTATTAGGAGGGGAATTTCGTTTGTATTCCTGTATATTATCGTGCCCGATAGTTTATATGGCACAAGCTTTTTAATATGAAAACATGTTTTAGTGTTTCGATAGTGGAGACTAGAGTCAGAGAAGGGATGGTGCATATGTGTTAAGGCTGTGGAAGTCTAGATAGCCGATAGCGATTGCGATAGAGGTTTTAAGCTCGGAATTTGTGCAGGAACCATATAAAGGTAGAAAGGTGGGTTTTTGTATGGTTTTCCCTTTAGTAAAGGGAATAACATTATATATATGCAGCGAGGAGTTAACCAAAGGCATAACCTATGGTTCAAGGGTTTTAATATAGTCCTGATAGGAAGGTTCACACAAAGTGATTGAAGTTCCTATAAGAAAGGAACCTATAAAGGGCCATGACCATATATGGTCTGAAGATTTGATTCCATTGTAGAGTCCAATGACCTAGGACAGTTGTGGATGCATTATTTTGATAAATGCATACTATGGGTATGTGTGGGTGGTTTACTCTACAGAAGAATCTCTAGGTGGCCAACATGAAGGTTGATGGAATTGCTTGTGAGCAACGCAACCTGAAAAGACTTGCTTTGTGCTTCTGCACTGTTCTGGGTGACAATCGATTGAGTTGATGGTGGGGTTATGTTTGGCTATCAGAGGGGAGTCTGATTGTGATAACCTAAGCAACGTGGCTAAGTGTGTGGACGAGTGAAAGATGCAAATGTGATCTTACAACACACATCCCCATGACTTGACGACGAGATGAGTCAAACCAACCAAACACACATGTTCAACATGACTGATTGATGGTGTAGGTGACAAGCGCAACACTCATGATTAATCTTTGATCAACCATGATTATGCTTGCACAATAGTGAATAGGAATTTGTGCGTGAGTGTGACAAATGGTTCCATAGTGAACATAACATTTACACATCAAGCGAAGACCTTGACCAAAACATGGTCGCAAGCAAGACATTGACATCAACATGAAAAGGTTTCAGTGGAATGAACAAGTGAGGTGGGTGTGAAGGCTCACACGAGCTCACAAAGTGAACCTGAGTGTATGAAACCATCAAGTGAAACTCTCAAGGGAGTCTCTGAATTTGGGTGCAGGCCAAAATTTTGGAGGGTGGTTGTAGCCGCTACAACACAACCCTTCTATGATAAAATTTTGAATCCACATACATCTTTCACATATATGTCTAACTCATATTTATAGGGCTACAAATAGTGATGCACATAGACTCAAGTTTAAATTGGGTTGGACCGAGGAACCTATATTATTTCAATAATCTAGAATCAACACACTAATACAAAATCATAAACCATTAACACTAAAAGAAAAAAAAATCACAAAAATTCAATATATTCATTTTAAAGCTCATATTTTGTATAATGATGAACTTAACACACTTAAATAAGAAATGCACAAAACATCGACCCCACCTTAAATATTATCATTATTATATCTGAAATTTTGTACAAAAATGGACTTTCATAATTATACAATTTTGAATTAGTTTTATGTCTTCCTGTTGAAGAGGCTACACATATAGCTCTATAAAAGGAAATTCCATTTTTCCCTTTGTAATGATAATGATGAATCAAACATAGTAAGGCCGTACAAGCTTTCTTTTTGGAGTGTAGAAATTTAGGAAAGGTTTGTGCCTCAAGGGATTTGGCACTTGCTGCAAGATATATCCGGTGTTAGATGGATCTAAGTGGGATCCAATTGAGGGCAACAATGCCACATTTTTATATCATCATTATTATGTATATGTTTGATATTAACTTGAAAATTCTCATTATGTTTTCTTTTCTTGGCATGACCATATCATTCTCTTCTTTAATTTAGTCTGTGTTGTTTTCCCAGAATTGTTTGTACGACTGTTTTTGGATGTTTTGAGTGGTTTTTGTGTTTTACATGTTTGGATTTGGATGGTAGTGTTTGTGAATGTTACAATTGTTGTGTTATATGTTTATGTGTATATGTAATTGTCTATTAATAACTAGTTGGTGATGAAAAAGAGAGACAATATTTTCAATAGTTTGCAGGAGGTTTGATACTAAATATATATTTCATTTAATTTTAGGTATCACAACTTCTAACAAATAAGTAATTATTAATAGTGTCCCTGTAGGTACTACTAAATATGTATTGAGGAGTAGTTTTAATAATTTACTTTCTTAATATTACTCTTGAAATAATTTGTTTCTTTGCTAATGTTTGAAATAATTTATTTCCTTCAAGAATATTTTGATTTTTTTTTAATTTTTAAAAATATATCTTCCCCTCTTGTAAATATTTTGAATACATTGTTGTACGCAATTATATATTATTAATTTTGAATATATTTTGAATATATGTAATTGTCTATCAGTAATTAGTTGGTGATGAAGAAGGGAGATGATCTTTTCAAGGATTAATTTGCATGAAGATTGATTCTACACATCTATTTCATTTTAATTCTAGGTCAATTAATTCTTAATAGTTTCCCTCTAGGCATTACTAAATATATTTTGAAAAATATTTCTTTTAATAATCTATTGCTTCAAGATTAAAATATAATGCATCTAATTGAAGCAATCAAATAGGATTATAAATTGACATCTACACTGAAATCAATGCATCCAGTGCAAGCAATTAAATAAGATTAAAAATCAACATCTACCTAAAATCAATACATCTAGTGCAAGCAATCAAATACAATTAGAAATCAACATCTATGCTAAAATCAATGCATCTAGTGAAAGCAATCAAATAGGTCTAGAAATCGCCATATACACCAAAATAAATTCATCTAGTTCAAGAAATATTCTTCCCTTTCTCCCTCCTCCATCTAATCTTGAAACATATTTTTAATAATTTACAGCCTCAAGATTAACAACATCTAGTCCATCTAATGTAAGGAACGAAATAGAATTAGAAAACAACATCTACACTAAGAAATAAAATAATCCTAGAAATCAACATCTACATTCAAATCCATGCATCTAGTGCAAGAAATAAAATATAATTAGAAATCAACATGCATGCCTAAATAAATGCATCTACTGCAAGCAATCAAAGAGGATTAGAAAACACCATCTACAGTGAAATCAATGCATCTAGAGCAAGCAATCAAGTAGGATTAGAAATCATCATCTACGTTGAAAACAAATGCATCTATTGCAAGCAATTGAATAGGATTAGAAATCATCATCTACACTCAAATAAATGCATCTAGTGCAAACAATCAAATAGAATTAGAAATCGTCATCTATATTGAAATAAATGCATCTAGCCCAAGAAATGTTCTTCCCTCTCTCACTCCTCTCTAGCCCAAGAAATGTTATTCCCTATATCTCACACCCCAAACACACACACACACACACTCTCTCCATGTCTATCTATCTCTCCCTCCATCTCTCCCTCTCTCTATCTCTCTCTTCTTCCCTCTCTACACCTCCCATCTATATCTCTATCTCTCTCTACCTCTTCTTTGTCTCTCTATATCACCCCCAAAACATACACATTCTTTCTCCATATCTATCTATCTCTCCCTCCCTCTTAATCATCATCTCCCTCTACCCCCTTCTATCTATCTTCCCTCATCCTCTCCTGTCTCCCTCCCTCTCTATCTCCCCTATCACTCCCTCTCTCTCTCCACATTTCTCTCTCTATGTCTTTATTCTTACCTCCCTCTCTCCTTCTCTCTCACATCCTCTCTCTCTTCCTTCTTCTCCCTCCCTTTCTTTCCCACCTCCCTCTGTCTCTCCCTCCTCTCTCTCTCTCTCTCTCTTCACCCTCCAATCTAGTCACTATCTCCCTCCCTCTCTGCTTCTCTTCGCCCTTCCTTCCATCTCTCCTTTCTCTTTCTATCTTACCCGAAAACATACACAGTCCCTCTCCATCTCTCCCTTGTCATTCCCTCTCTCTCTCTCGCCACTTTTCTATCTCTCTATATTTCTTCTTCACTCCCTCTCTCCGCTTCCAACTCCATCTCTTTGTCCCTCCCTCTCAAGTCCTCTCCATGGTCCTTCCCCTGTCTCCCTTTCTTTCCTACCTCCTTCTCTTCCCCCCCATCTCTCTCTCTCTCTCTCTCTTCCCTCAGGCCTTCTCACTATCTCCCTCCCCCTCTCTCCCTGTCTCACTCCTCTCTTTCTCTCTCTCTTCATTACTCCTCTCCCCTCTCCTTTATTCTCTCTCCATCTATCCCTTGTCACTCCCTCTATCACTCCACCTCTATCACTTTATTTCTTTGTCATTCCTTCTATATATATCTAGAATTAGTTATATATCATGATATATAATAATATATTATAATAGAACAAAATGAATATTATATTAAATTTATTATTAATCTTTTAATATCAACATTAGATTTAATGATGTTTTTTACATAGTATGATATCAAAATGTATAATAAAACTACTTGAACTTAACATATATGATTTTTCATTTTAAAGATTCATTTTACAAATATTTAATTAAAATAAGTATTAAAAGATTTTGAAGTAAAATTTTCTATTATTTAAATTGAATTAACCTTTTTTTTTCTTTTAATTTAAGAAATGATATTAGTTTGAGTAAAGAGTAAAATTGTTTAAAAAAAAATATTAAAGAGTAACCATTTAAAATTTAAGTGAATATTTTGATTTTGGAAAAAAATATTTTTATTATATTTTTGAAAATACGCATCAAATTATACTAAGCTATAAAATACCATAAAAATATATCCATAGTCTATTTCATATTCAGGAACAGATCCTCTTATCACACCCGAATGGGTAATCAAGAGATTTTAATATTAATAGAATAAAACCATACCTAAAACTCAATTCAATAGCTATGGAGAATGAGGATTTCGAAAATGTTGGTGAAAATATTTTATTTATAATAAAATAATATTAGTAAAATAAAATTATTTTAATATTAATAAAATAAAATTAGTTATTTCAAATATTAATAAAATAAAATTAGTTTTGAGGTTTGGTTTGGGTTTAGGTTTTACTAGTTCTATAGCATGTGATTTTTTTAGGTGGATTTGTTTGGAAAATATTAATAAAAATATTGATATGACCATTTTTAAAAATTATTTTTTAAAAAATAATAATTTAAAAATAATTTCCATTTATTTATTTTTTTATAATTTCAAAATATATTATTTTAAATTATTGTTGAAATAAACGATAATGTTATATTGATAATGTTTGAGAAGTAGGTTTTCAGTGTGAGTTTAATTAGTTGGTTTTATTAAGATCCATGTTAATTATATTTATATTTATAATTAATCATAATTTTTTATTTTTATTTTTTTTTGTTTTGGAAAAAAATTAATTTCCATTAACTCAGAAAATTATATGTTGTATATGCATGATGCCTATGTTGTAAGAGGGTAAGTTCTCCAGTTTAGATTTAAATTTGATGCCTTGTGTCCATGGAGGGAGGCATCATTTTCAGATGTATTAAGCATAATGTTTTGTAAAAAAAAAAAACTAACGTAATTTCCATTAACTCAGAAAATTACATGATGTATATGCATGATGCATATGTTGTAAGAGGGTAAGTTCTCCAGTAGAGATCTAAATTTGATGCCTTGTGTCCATGGAGGGAGGCATCATTCTCAGATGTATTAATCATAATGTTTTGTAAAAAAAAAAACTCTAACCGCACTGTTCTTGTTGTAAACAAAACATATGAATATTTACAGATGGAAACTAAGATGCAAAAATAAAAACATGTAGCCATGTTGGTTTTGAGCCTACTACACATCTATGTCCATAAAAGGTCAATGGTAGTACTGGTAATTGGCCCCTTCCCTGTGTTCCTGAATCATCTAAGTGCTGAAAGGCCTATCCGCAACTTCTTTGGATAATCTGTCAGCATCTGCATTATGTTACCTGAAAATGTGATGGCATGCAAATGTGTCAAAATATGCAATAAGTCAAAGAGCCTCATCCATTATATGTCTCAAAGTATATGGAGAACATCTAGTTGTTTTTTTTAACCAGTCACAGACAAATTTTCAGTCCCCAAAGAGTTGTAGATCTCTATAGTGGTTTTCCAAAGGAAATTGTATGAGGAATTTTACAGTGGATAGTTCGACGAAGTTATCCATGCCCCATCCTAATCCCATTTGTATGTGGTAATTTGTGGTAGTAAATGATATATAGAATGGCCCCTCCATCACACCCTCCTTCTTGTGCAGAACCGTTAAAGAAGGCCAAAGGCTTCGAATAATTAATGGTTGTAGGAACAATGGTTTGAGGCCGTGTAGTCTCATTGTCATCAGGGATGATAGAGTAATCAGTCATGATATGGGAAGCAATGGAAGGACAATGTAGAGAGGTGTTCTGGAATATGAGCTTGTTGCAGGCGATCCAAAGGCCCCAACTGATGAGGAACGGGAGGTTATAGAGCTTTGCTGGGATAATTATTGACCACCATGATGACGAGGCCTCCTTTACAGTAATGCCTTTCCACCTGGTCGAAAATGGAGCCACAATTAATATCGACTACGAGAGGTCTTGTGTGGCCTAGCACTCAATAAATAGATGTTTGACAAATTTGTTGTTTCATTTGCAAAGACAACACCAAAAATGGTGGTGTTGTGCTCACTTGAGAGGATTATCTCCTGTGGGAATTTTGTTTTTCAATATGGTCCACATGAGAATTCTGTTCGTGGGGGGGCCTTGAGCTTCCACAAGTGCTTCCACCATGACATGATGGCTTATGGACATCGAGCTTGGGCTATCAAAATGTATCCTTCCTTTGGGGTATATTTTCCAACTTTCGATAGCGCCCATATTACCTCATATTCCCCTTCGCCAATCCGGATGTGAGCTTCAATAAGATCCCCAATATATGCATTCCACTACTGTGTCCATTGTTGTGGAATGTTTATTCTCAAGGCCGATTTCCAAGCTTGCTGAAATAAAGTGGTGTGCTCTGGGTCTGCTATGTGGCCAATATGGGTTATGTTGATATCTTTGAGAAAATCCTTGAGCTCGTCTGGCAACATGTGGGCATTCCCAAAGCCAATCCATGGGTCCATTCCAATCCTCACATCCATTCCAGACTATATTTTCCAAGTGATGCCAGCTCTGATGATGTCAAGAGATTTAATTATAGCCTTCCATATGATTGATACCCATGTGTGGTATCTTTGAGGTTGTCTTAGCCAGTCCATCAAGTTAAGAGGGGCGATGTATTTTGATACAACCACCCTTGTCCATAGGTTGTTTGATGTAGCAAGCTGCCATCCAAGTTTGGCTGCTATAGTAGAGGAGAAATCCTATAATTTCTTGATGCCCCATCCTCCCCATTTCTTGGGCAAATTGAGTGCCTCGCACTTGACCCATGCAAAAATTATGCGTATTTGTTTTCCTCCAAAGGAATCTGCAACATAAGGCCTGGATCCTGGAGAGTATGCCATGAGGAATCCATGCCTATTACATCCACTAGATCGGAGTGGCCTCGAGAATAACTTTAATGAGGATGAGTCTGCCATGGATAGGTATTTGTAGTACCAAATATTGAGTCTTTTCTCCATCCTGGAAATAAGCCATGTCCATTCTGCTATTTTATATCCCAGAGGCTTCAACTTGTAACACAAGTATCTAAGGCCATCCTTCAATCTTAGTAAGGTGAACTTGAATCTTTGTAGCACAGAATGTATTTCATATTGGGAACATCCAACCTTTGTTAAAGTGGATTTGTTGCAATTTATAGTCATATCGGTGGCCAATTGTAACAATCCAAATGTGTTCTTCATATTTGTCAAATCACCTATGCTTCCATTGAGAAATATCAAAACATAATCCACAAATAGCAGATGAGTCAATATGCATCCTTATGTGATTTTCATACCCCGCAATCTGCCCCTTCATCTTTCTATATTTTTATAATTATAATTAATTATAATTATAAATATAATTATTATTTTTATTAATTATAATAATAAATATAATTATTAATTTTGTATTATAATTTTTTTTTTTTTTAAGTTTTATGTAGAATGACCAAGGCAAAAGGTTAAAGAACTAACCATTCAAAGTTTAAATTTCAATTAATTTTTATAGATCTCAGGAGCTATCCAACATGTCATGAGCTATCCAACAGAATATCCACAACAATTTACACATCATCAAAGGGTTTGGTCCAACATAGGTTTCGTCTATGGTATTTTGTGTGGGATATTGATACGCTTCATCATTTAGGATCTAAACCAGCATAGATCCATCTTAATTACACATCTAAGATGAGCGGAGAGGGATCAATATATACATAAAAAAATTAAATGATATATAATATATATGCAATTCGCACTAAAATATTTTACACAACATGTGCATCTATCATTTTATCATGTAAATTAAAATGATTTTTTACTATTAACTTATTTTTAATTATATGTCAATAGTAATTCGTATTAAAATCTATACATTTTATCAGGAAAATGAAAATGATTTTTTATTAACTCATTTTAATTATATGTTAATATTAATTCATATTAAAATATTTTATCAATAATCAAATTAAAAGATTTAAACATCTTAGTCACATTTTTTTACTTCTAATTAGTTTACAACATATTCATTTTCTTATTATAACCTACATTATTTTTCATTTTAGAACATAATTTTTAAGTTTTCTTTTTAGGGGAACCAATTGAGAGACATCTTCTCATAAACAAACTTACACATCCCCTCATACTGGGTTGTAGAATGAGACTCGCCCCTCAACCACATGAGGATGCCACCATGGAGATTCTAAGTGAACTAGCAAGGTGTCAATATATAAAAATAGTTAAGTGAAGAGGTGATATGTCCATTCAATAATCAATGAAATGATGATAATAAAAATGTGATTTTCCTAATGTGAGTAATGACCTTGATTTTTTGCATCCATTAACCTCCAAAATTTGGTCAAACAAAATTTAGTTTACCACACTCAAGATATTAATCCATAACCACATTAAATGAGTTATATAATGAGTCTCATTTCCTTTGAAACTATTGTTACCGGGAAAGGTCTCTATTTAGAACTGCTCTATCCCACTAAGGTGTGACAATTGCCTTAGAAACAAACAGAGAAAAGCTACTTTTGTTTTTCATTTATGAATTATAGATAGAGAGGAACAGAAAGACCAACCTATGTCTTGTGCCAATCTCTTGATTTGATCTCTCTCTTCTTTGATAGTCCTCAGCTACCTACTCCCTTGCACGCCCAGCTTCACAAAGTACATGTAAGATCACAGAAGCATAACACTATACAAAGACATGGATCTATAATCATAAACAATCTAGGGTGAGATGTAAATTGACCATAAAAATGTAACAAGCATCAATGACACAAAAGCATGGAGGAAAACTCAAATAGCTTTTATTGATAAACAAGAAAAGAGCCAAGAGGAGTTACAACCGGTTGTCCTGACCCAGCATCAACCTCCCAGCAAAGAAGCCCCTCTTCATCTCAAACAAAGCTTAGATCACCCAACAATCTAATGTTTGTCTCAGGAAACCCACAACAATTCCTTACAATATGCAAAATTCCAGCCTCTAGATCTCTGCGATGACGGATCCATATATAAATATCTATAAGGGGGATGAGTCAACTTGTGATTTTATTAGTGTCTTCTCTCTGATAGTTCTTGCTTCCACTTGGAGACTGATGGCCTCTTACTCATCCTTGGTCAAATTCAGTGAGGCAAGTGTCATAGGAGAAGATTCTTGAAGCTTCCATTGCCTGTCCACCTCGCGGAATGACACTTCCATTTGTCATTTCTCGCCCATCGCAACCCACAGAAGGGAATTTTGAAATGCAACGCACCCTCATAGTGTATTTGGGTGAGATGCAATGCACTTACCCAGTGGAGCAGCTGCAATGATCCTGTTTTGACCAATTCTGAGCAATTTCTCATGGAGAACTTTTGGGAGAAGCTGTAATCTGTTGACCTTGTTCCTTTAGGGGTTAGAACAACACGTTTAGGGACTTAGGAGCCCTTGGTTTATGGACATTTCATGCTTGGGGTTGTAGGGCCCAAAAATGTCTATAACAGTTGCCCCCTAAAGTATGAGGCCGTTTATCTTTTGGTGTCGGGTGAAATGCTTTATTATGAGGATCTGAAGTTCTTTCAATGCGGGGAGGAGACCTGTAGTAAGATACAATACAATACATTATATTCATACTATTTTCATGATCTAGCTGAGGCGGGTATTCCCATGCTCAGCTTTATAAATTCATTTTCATGTACATAGGATAGACAACCATCTGAGTGTAGACTGATGATTCTGATAGAGCCATCATCCTTTTGAGTGGATGATTATCTGTGCAGCAATGATGTACATTTAATGTCTTTATTTTTCTGAATATATATCGCAGTTTGGATGGATGAAACTAGATACAGGGTCTTCAATCTCGTCCGATATTCACTCAAAGTACAAGTCAATCCATGTGAGAAATGTTCTGAAGTCGAACAGGGAAAGACATCGCTTGATTACCAGTCAATGATGTAAACTGTTAACAAGCGCGAGAGGAATCATCGATAATGATAATGACCCTGAAGGTACTGCAGTACAATCTACGTGGTGTGAATAAAGGACTTGGCGTCGAACACCACGCAAAATCTTTCGGTCGAAGGCCATTGAAATAAACCTATCGTCGGAAGTGAGAAACTTACCATTGAGGCATGCAAGGTTCAAAGTACTGAATGGGGTGTTCCTAGATCAACTTCTTGGATAATGAGCTGATGTCGACAAGAAGTGATCTGTCACAGGAGGGCCTTAATGAATCCCACATCAATGACACAGAACGGAGCAAATGATTTTAATGGAGGTGAAAACGATCTGGTGATATAAGGTTCAGGGTGGTGGTCATGAAAAAATGGAGTATAATGTATGGTAGTGGGTGAGACACAGGTGAATTCTCTGAATGACTTCTCTTGAACATATCGGCGACACTGATGTGATGGATTGGTAGCATTAACCCCAAATGTGGATGGTATGGTGTGACCATGGTGATGTGACCGGTGAATGAAACAACCCAACCCGACTCGGACACGAAGTGGAAGTGTCATGTTCAAGAGCGACTTGCTACCAACAAAGTTTCTTTAAGTTTTCTTCCCAATTTTCCCCAGTCATTCTTGACCAGTACCTCTTTATTTTTGTCAAGCTTGAGGAGGATAACATATGCTTGTTCTATAACTTTCCCTTCGGGCAAACCCATCGCTATGTTTTAACGAGCCTAGCGATAGTGAAACTCGTTCTCGTCTATAGACAAGTTTGTTGCTATTAATATTTTTAACAAGTTTAACGACAAAGATAACTCGGTCCTCTCAATTTTAGAGAGTCTGAAAAGGAACGTAAAGGTAACTCCAAAATTCCTTTTTCATCATCTAATCCCTTAAGTCCGAAAAAGAATAAAACAATACAGAAGGGATGGGGTTTCGATACTTTTAACGAGCCGAACAAAACAAGCGCTCGATCTTTTTGTGTAATAATCCCTTAGGTCCAAAAAAGATTAAAATCTAGAGGAGGGATGGCACTTCCTGTCCCTTTAACGAGCTGGAGAGGCCAATGGCTCGGCAATCTTTTCATATTTTACGAGTCAGTTGAAAAGAGCTTAAAGGAGACTTGTCTTTTGAGGAACGAGTGATAAAACAGGTAGCAACAGATTCCAGGTAAGGTTTTGAATTTTCCAATCATGGCAGTGTCACAAGGATGGCTAGTGAAATCACTCTTCGCAGTTGTTCCTCAAAATGGGTAATCAATCAAATGGAGGTGAATGATCAGCCAATGAAAAAGTGGAGGTGACGGTGCAAACACGACCAAGGCTTTAACGGCTGAAGTACTACATTCACGATGGTGATTTATCGAGGAATAGTTCAATTTTTAACGAGCTTAAACATGGGGGGAAACATTTGCTCATGTCATATGTTTATTTTTTAACGAGCTTGAACTATGTGCTAAAACTGCTCGATCAATCCAGTCGTGTGATAAGAATGTCTCATATAAAATGGAAACTTTTAGAGTTTTGCCCCACATCCTTTCTTTATGCAAGTTAGGAAACGACCAATCCTACGAGTTAAAAGGGTTAGAGGACCTACAAATTTAAAAAATAAATAGTCGCTCTTCACTTGCACGCCAAAAGGTTTGCATGCCCCTAGGTATAAAACAGAGTTTCAAGGTCACCTTCAGTTCGAGATGACAAAACATTTGTTTTATCAGGAAAGGTATACCTCTTTCAGGCTACCCAAAGATTGCTCTATTCACAGTGCAAAAAAAACACTTCTTCGGTGATGTCTATCGAAATAGACAAAGGTGAGTAGAGGAAATTACTCCACTCGCATAACTTTGACAAGAGAATCTTGTTCTAGAATAACCCCTTCTTCCAATCACGGATGGGGGTACAGACTAGTCATATTCTCTCGCGGAAACCTACCCTATACCCGAACTTTTCCTGCAGAAGCAGACCAGGGTGCATGCCCCCTGGGTTTCAGTCATATCCCCCGAATCACTCGCGCTCATCGGGTGGAAGGACTGGAGATTGAGATATTTCTTGCGTGTAAAGACCATTCAGGGATGGTATATGACTATTTGCTCTATATGATTCGGGAAATGAAAGCTGGTCTACGAGCTTGACCACTCTTCCTTCGTGCGAAAAACACATTACTCTAAAGAGTGAGGAGACAATTGCTCCCATGCAATAAATATAGTCTCATCCAAGCAGTAGATTGTAATCCAGGGGTCCTTGAACTACCATCACGTTCATGTGAATGGTTTTCCCTCTCAATGTTATGGGCACATTGGGAAGGATCCCTAATGGTCGACTGGTTCCTTTATCAAAGCCTGTTAGATTTCTCATCTCAGGCAAAAGCGATGGTGAACCAAGCGCTTTCCAAGAAGTTGAGGAAAGGATACTCACAGAAGCCCCTTCATCTATGATGGTACCATCCATAACCATTCTATATATTTGAACAATGATTCGGAATGGTATACTAGCTAGTAAACGGGGTCTGCCTAGTTGATTTCAGTCGAAGGAGACAACTAGGTTGCTTGGAGGTGGGACCGAATAGACGGCTGGGTACGACTCTGACGAACTTCCTTCCTGCGGTAAAGGAACGGGTAAATTGCCCCCATGTTCGTTGGAGTCTGTGCTTATTAAAAGAATTTGGACGGTGTCATCCTTGTTCTCTTAAGTGACTGTATCATCTGAAGATGGAACCTCTGAAGGCAAGATCGGGTCAACTGCCGCCTCGACCTTTTGACTTTCGTCTCGTATGGATTCAGATGGTTTATCTTCAATGATAGATGCTTCGACCGACCACTTGAGCGGGCCAGCCAGATTTTCAACTAGTGACGGACTCGGCAAGAGTTTTTTATATCCAAGAGGAAGTCGTAACAGTGAAACCGGACGATCATCCAAAACTCTTTTACCTTCGTCTAAGAAGGGACAATGGTGGATGGCATGATCGCCTTCGCACAGTTTACAAGGAAATTTATATCTTCCTTTTTGTCCTGGGGCTTCACTTTCACTAGTTGACGGTGTGTTTTCAACATGATCATCAAAGGTTGATGACACCAGGTTGTGCAAACGAGGAGAACAGTCCCTTAAGATCCGAGGGATGCAAGGACAATCTCTGTGATAGTGGTCTCCTTTTCAAATGACACATGGCGATTTAGGCCTGGTCGGTGCAGTGTGTGAATTTTCGCTAGACGACACTCGTTTGCCCCCATTTGCTTTTGGCTCCTTCTTCTTCTTCTCTTTCTTCTTCTTTTCATTCTTCTCCTTAGGTACTTGACTTTTGGCTTTACCAGCCCCATCAAGCGAAGAAGAAGGAGGAGAGGAAGAATTAGAGAAAGTGGAAGGTTGGTGGGTAACTCTGGACTCGTCTAATTGCTGATTTGATTGTTCAGGAATTGTGGTATTCTCAACGCCAGAGGTTGAGAAAAGCCATACAAGCAAACCAATTGTCAGTCCTGGAAGCGACAATGTGGCCATATGGGGTGCACCATCATCTCCCCAAGAGGAGAAGGGACTAGGATTTCCTCCAAGGGGAATTCCTTGGTTGGTGGATTCCTTTTTCTCAACCCAAGATCAACGTAGGAAAGGGTAATGAATATTCAGTTTAAAATAAATTTTAGACGCTTTGACACAACTTGTTTTTTCAATTTTTAAGAGTAGAGAAAAAACAAAAGATGACTCTAGTCTCCTTTGATTTTAATGAGCCTGAAGTGACAAGTGCTCAGATGGACCTTTTCTGTTAAGGAGTCTGAAAAGGAACGAAAGGGACAGCTCTGGAAATCTAGGTAGAGGGATTACCAAACCAATCGCAAAACTGCAGAATACTTTTTACGGTATGGCAGTCAATCTTCCCGAATGTTGTGTTCAGTGCATTGCGATTGATAGGGCGGCAGACACGGCTTCCTATGGATAAAGGATTAAGCCTATTGGGGTCTCTCAAAATATACTCGACAGTACGTGGGAGCACAAGTCCGTACTGGCACTTATCGTCTCAAAGCGGAGGAATCACCCAACCATCAATGAGAACAACAGTTACTAGGCTGTACGACGCCGGAATACGTCTCTAGCCTAGACTTCTAAATGTTGTGCGTTAAGTTCCAAAGCGTTGTTAGATTCATTGAATTTATTTTAAGTTGATCTTGTTTATGAAGTTTTCCTTTCGGGTTCACCACGAGATGTAGATGTAATTCCTAAAATGCAATCTAAGATGATAAACAAACTTTTTATCTCCTTTATGCAATGAAAATCCTAGCTACTAGGGAAAATAAAGGCATAATATTTTCACAAAGAGCAAAGAGCACACTCTAAATGCACTTTCCTAAATCAAGCCAATTAAACTGTCTATATGCAAATGCACATGCATGTATTTTTTTTCAACTTTCTTAGTATATGAATGCTAAAAAGAAAGTTGATGTACAAATCTGGATTTCTTTTCAAGCGACAAATATCAACAAGTTTCTTTTCGAAATAAAAAAATGGAGACGATTACAACACCTTACAATTTTGAAATGAATACTTGTCCTTGACACTAGAAAATTACAAATTCAGACCAAAAGCAATAGTAACAGGATAATCAACCATCAACAGCAATTAAACTTTTTCCTACGATTGAAATCGACACTTGCGACAGATTCAAATCAAAGGACGACAGTACGATTACGCTACTTTTGCAAAGGAGAACTGCAAACAGCAAGGAAAAGGGGTTTCAAACAGACATATACTGATCACAGGCAGCAAAATTCAGGAATATAACTGGAAAGAATGAACCACAGAAGCCACAACTGCACAGAGCTAGTCTGATAAGCGCACCTGTAACATAGAGAATCTGAAATGCAGCGCAGGTTGTCCACTCGGGAAGTGCGCTGAAATTCAGAATCTCTGAACAGTACCTGCGCTGGGCCAGAAACAAGACTCTGTTCAAGTTCTGGGTCACAGTTTGCAGTTCAGTTCTTGGGTTTTGGCCGAGCAAAAAGAAATCGGTAATGCAACAATCAGGGGTAGATCTAAGGAGGATCTAAGAGCTATCACAAGGGCAATCAGATAGTTTGTGAATCAGTTGTTTAAATCGTAAACATATCTGGTAGATGGATTGAAGTAGCATTTGTCTACTTTGCATTTGTTATGGCAATGCAGTTCGAATGCTACTTGTAAGTTTATGAAACAAACAACAAAGAATGATAAACAAACAAACTAATTAGCTCCCCAACAGAGTCGCCATTTTGTTACTCTTTAGAACTGCTCTATCCCACTAAGGTGTGATAGCTTCCTTAGAAAGAAACAGAGAAAAGCTACTTTTGTTTTTCCTTTATGAATTATAGATGGAGAGGAACAGAAAGACCAACCTCTGTCTTGCGCCAATCTCCTGATTTGATCCCTCTCTTCTTTGATAGTCCTGAGCTACCTACTCCCTTGCACGCCCAGCTTCACAAAGTACCTGTAAGATCACAGAAGCATAACACTATACAAAGACATGGATCTATAATCATAAACAATCTAGGGTCAGATGTAAATTGACCATACAAATGTAACAAGCATCAATGACACAAAAGCATGGAGGAAAACTCAGATAGCTTTTATTGATAAACAAGAAAAGAGCCAAGAGGAGTTACAATCGGTTGTCCTGACCCAGTATCAACCTCCCAGCAAAGAAGCCCCTCTTCACCTCAAACAAAGCTTAGATCACCCAACAATCTAATGTTTGTCTCAGGAAACCAACATCAATTCCTTACAATATGCAAAATTCCAGCCTCTGGATCTCTGGGATGAGGGATCCATATATAGATATTTGTAAGGGGGACGAGTCAGCTTGTGATTTGATTAGTGTCTTCTCTCTGATAGTTCTTGCTTCCACTTGGAGAGTGATGGCCTCTTACTCATCCTTGGTTGAATTCAGTGAGGCAAGTGTCACAGGAGAAGATTCTGGAAGCTTCCATTGCCTCTCCACCTCGCGATATGACACTGCCATTTGTCATTTCTCGCTCATCGCACCCCACAGAAGGGACTTTTGAAATGCAACGCACCCTCACAGTGTATTTGGGTGAGGTGCAACGCACTTAGCTAGTGGAGTAGTTGCAATGATCCTGTTTTGACCAATTCTGAGCAGTTTCTCATGGAGAACTTCTGGGAGAAGCTGTAATCTGTTGACCTTGTTCCTTTAGGGGTTAGAACAACACTTTTAGAGAATTAGGAGCCCTTGGTTTATGGACATTTCATTCTTGGGGTTGTAGGGCCCAAAAATGTCTATAACAACTATGATATAGGTTAGTAAGATAGTTTCTCTAGTCATATTTTTGTTGAAAATATGCTAGTTTTGAAGAATTTTAGTGGTGGCCAAAATATAAGAAGAGATCTATAAATACAAGAGACACAATATATGAACAAGACATGAGATATCAACATCTTGAACTTGGGTGGTAAAATAAAGCTTAACAACATTATGGAGATAAGACAGTGGTATTGGTAGGATGTTTTCCAAGGAAGACAATGATTTTAGAGGAATTGGATAATTAGACTTAGAAAAACTTCAAATCATTTTTGGAAATAATCACATATCCTAATTCTAGTAAAAGGATTTTTGGTTTGAGTGTTTGAAATTGCCACTAAGGTATCTAAACTATCTTGCACCAATAGTGAAAGTGGGGATCTCAATCCCTATTCATGAATAATTGTCATATTAAATTCAAATGTCAAGTTGGAAACTGAGGAGATTCTCCTAGTATGGGTTTATATCACAATGCTACTATTGATTTTTTTGTTTGATCAAAAAACTCGGAATGTTGTACATGCCTTTTATGTAGTATATTTAACTTTAGTAGGGTCCACTTACTATGACATGGCATGAAAGTGGGGATATCAATCCCTATTTTTGAATACATGTCATATTAAATTCAATGTCAAGTTAGACAACGAGGAGATTCTCTTAGTATGGGTTTGTATCCCAATACTACTATTGATTTTTTGGTTTGAAGAGGTGCTCAAAAAAATTGGTAATGTTGTACATGCCTTTTATGTATTAAGTTTAACTTTCATAGGATCCACATACTATGACATGGCACAAATCCTTGTAGCATTGGAAGTGAGCAAAGGTCTAAAAGAATTGATTGATATTAGAAGGGAATTTGATCTCTTTTGCATCACTCTATAGTAAGAGTAGATTCCATGTAGTCTTGTACATTGCCACTAATATGGGAACCTTAATACATTATGTAATCACTTAAGTATTCAAAATAATTAGGCTTCAAGGAAGAATCCAAGACCGAGAGACAAGGAGCTAGAAATAGTCAATGTCATGAGATCATGAGTAGAAAAGATGATTTATGGGTTCAAATTAATTTAGATTGTCTTCAAATAAGAACTATGGTATAAAATGATTCGAACTCATTAGATAAGTCTATGATCCAAACCTTGTTGCAACCAATGAAAATAAGATAACAACATAATTTTTGGTAAAACTTATTAATCTCATTCTATTAATATAAGATTTTTTTTGAAAATTTTCATTTTTTGGAAATCGAGAAATAAGGATCTGGTCAAATGACTGTAATTCTTAAGTTATTTTCTAGCTAATCTATCTCATGTAAAAGATCTCAACCCACTAAACCTCATACCTATACCTAGAATAACAGAGAGTTTGAGTGTTGGACAAGGACCAAAAAGGTTCCATTTCCAACCCTCTTACATATTGTACTTTAGATGAAAAGGGTACATAGGACTCCAACACCTTGGAACCAATCAAGTATAACTTAAGACCTAGAAGCAAAGGAAATCTCCATTTTCCAATAACAATGGAAAGGATCTTAAATTGTTTTCAACAATCAAAGGAAAGGAAAAATTTGTATATATGTGACTAAAAAAAGCATCCTTTGAAGTTAGGTATGGGAAACAACTATGCTTAATTAGGGTGTTTAAGTTAAATTCCCTAGTCAAGGGTTCCATATGTTTTTTTAACACTCAATTGTAAAGGGTTGACTAACCTATTTAAGAAGTTGGTCATAAAGAGATTACTATGGGGTAGATCTCACATAAACATATAAATGTAAATGTAAACAATTAACATGTAATGTTTAACATTTAACATTTTTAATCTTGGCCCTATTTAGAAATCAATCTAATTATTATTATTTATAAACATAGATATAAATTTGAAATATAAAGAGGTTTATGAACACCAAAAAAATAGGTATGGTAAATAAATAAAAATATAAATAAACTCTACGATGGTAAATAGATAAATCTCTTTTTATATTTAGTCCATAAACCTATTTATATTTATGAAGACTAAAAAAAATATTTTATTTAGGTGAACCCTATGGGCCAAATACTATTTTAATACCATGGGCTAAATACGATGCGCCAAATACCATATTTATAAAAGAGGTATGGTAAATTAATAAAAATATAAATAAACGATATATATGGTAAATAGATAATATTTTTTTTATATTTACTCCATAATTCATTTTATATTTACTAACACTAAAAAATGAGGTTTTATTTAGGTGAAACCTATGGGCCATGGACCATTTTTTTTGTAAGCTTGCTAAGAAGCTCGCTAAGACTCTTAGATTTCCATGTATACATGTCCATTATTTACACCCCATGGGGGAGGGTAGCACAAGATTGAAACCCAAGATCTCGGACGAGACTTCATTTCCATGATTGTCGTCACTTGAGCTACCCCATGAGCACATGAATCAAATTATTATTAATACATATGCAAAAAAATATTATTAACCCTAATATTAATATTAATAAAAATAAAGATGGCACATGGTATTGGCCCATCTTATTGCAAACCAATGGTATAGACCCATGGTATTCACGTGGAATGTAGCCTATTTAAGTGGGGAATTAAACGAGCATAGATCCATGTTTACTTTCTATCTATATAGCGATATGCAAACTAACATAGAGTGGAAAAAGATTCTATCCCTCTAAATAGATCTAGAGTATCACTTTTGTGCTAAGCTAAATCCGGTAAATCTAGATTGACCGTATTTATTTGGATTCTGTCCTCAATTTCTCACAATAGTCTACCTGGAAGAGTTAATATTCTTTACGTTTGGCTTTTACTAGACAAACACAACTTGAATATTTTATAGTTTAGATTGTTTCGAGTTTGAATGTTCCAAATAAACCGTGTTTACTTGGATTTTATCCTCAATTTCTCACAGATAGTCTCCATGGAACATTTAATATTCGTGTTTATTTGGATTCTATCCTCAATTTCTCACAGATAGTCTCCATGGAACATTAACATTTAATATTCTTTACAGTTGGCTTTTGCTAGGCAAACACAACTTGAGTATTTTATGGTTTATATTCTTTATAGTTGGCTTTTATTCGACACACCTTCACCTTCAATATTTTATATGACAGATTTTTATCGCATAGTTTATATTTTTTTATAGGTAGTTTTTACTAAACCAATACAACTTGAATATTTTATATGACAAACAAATAAGAGACGGCTTTTTGTAAATCTAAATAAAATTTTGTAAACTTCATAATTTTAGGTGTTTTTTTGAAGCTTTTGATAGTGCTGAATTTATTTCTACCATCAAAAACATAATTCAAACATTACATCTACAAAAAAAAATTGATTCTATCACATAAATTGAAACCACTTTTAACATTTTCAACGACTCATCCATAGACTACTCCATTTTTATCAATTGTTTTCCATTTTCCAGCACTAATTTACATCTCGTAGATATTTATATAGGACTTGTATAGTTGGAGTTTACTCAAGGGAAGAATAGGTGCTCTCGCTGAGTCCTTAAATGGAAAGAAATATGGAAAGACTCGTTCGGTACAGTGATGATGCAAGAGGGACACATAAGAGTTTACCAATTCATATGAGAAGATGAACAGAGTGAAACAAATACTGCGGGAGGTGAAGCAGAAGCACAAGAAACTAGTGCACTGAATCCTGGAGAGCAGCACTCAATCGGGCGCAGCGGTATCGAAATGATGAACAGATCGCGGGGGCCAGGATTTGTAATTAACACACTCAATGATGAAGAGCGGCTGGCCCTAGCTGCAGCAACAGGGTTTGCAGTTGGCACAGGCAATGATGGAATCTTGGCACAGGAAGCTGTAGAGCAACGATCGGGAGTTGTGGCTATCGATAATTGAGAGGGGTATGCCCAGTTATTTAATTTGGCTGATCTGAGGCATGAGAAAATCAAGGGATGCCTCCGATCAGCCAAATTAAATAACTGGGCATACGGTTCTCGATTATTCAGAGACGAACTCCGGATGGTTGTCGGTCAGCTTGCTCTGCCAAGATCCATCCTTGCATGCGCCGACTGCAAATCCTGTTGCTGCAGTTAGGGTCGGCTGCTCTTCATCATTGAGTGTCCCAATTCTAGATCCTGGCGTCCCAGATTGCACCGCTGCAACCTTTTCATCATTGCCCGTACCAATTTCAAATACGGATGCACCAGATTGCGACTGCTGCCCTCCACCATAGCTGCAGCAACAGGGTTTGCAGTTGGCACAGGCAATGATGGAATCTTGGCACAGGAAGCTGCAGAGCAACGATCGGGAGTTGTGGCTATCAATAATTGAGAGGGGTATGCCCAGTTATTTAATTTGGCTGATCTGAGGCATGAGAAAATCAAGGGATGCCTCCGATCAGCCAAATTAAATAACTGGGCATACGGTTCTCGATTATTCAGAGACGAACTCCGGATGGTTGTCGGTCAGCTTGCTCTGCCAAGATCCATCCTTGCCTGGGCCGACTGCAAATCCTGTTGCTGCAGTTAGGGTCGGCTGCTCTTCATCATTGAGTGTCCCAATTCTAGATCCTGGCGTCCCAGATTGCACCGCTGCAACCTTTTCATCATTGCCCGTACCAATTTCAAATACGGATGCACCAGATTGCGACTGCTGCCCTCCACCATTCTTGTGCTTTTGCTTCACCTCCGGCAATATTTGTTTCACTCTGTTGATCTTCACCCTGAATTGGAAAGTTGACATGCGTCCCCCTTGCACCATCACTCTACCGAACGCGTACTTCCATTTTCCTGCTAATGGAAACTGCTGTTCCTTTCTCCCCTTGTGTGACTGTGTGTGCAAACTCCAACTTTACAACCAAGAAAAAATGTTCCATGCAATCAAAACTATATCTTATAAATATATAAAAACTGCTTATAGCTGCATCAACAGGGTTTGCAGGCAATGATGGAATCTTGCGAGAGCGGCCGTATGACCGTTTATTTAATTTGGATGAACTGAGGCATTGGGATCCAATTGTGATAACAGATGATGAAGATGAAATAAGTGAAGAAGTAAGAGCGATTCATCCACGGATTCTTGAAGAGGGGACAGATAAGGAAGATGATGAATTAATTAAAATGATGTTGGAATATATGTCTGATAGTGTTGAAATAGATGAAGTTACCGATGAAGAAGCAGAGAAGCCAACATGCGCTATTTGCATAGAAGGTTTGCATTTTGTCGAGGAAGATGGCAATGAAAATGGCGATGGAAATCGTACTCTGCGTCGTTTACCATGTTCCCACGTGTTTCACTCTGACTGCATTTCAAAATGGTTGTGCAGATCGCTCACCTGTCCGCTTTATCGAACTGAACTTCGGTTGCCATAGCTAGAGTCGGTAACCTGGCCTGATTATGGATTTTATGTAATTATGGATTATCTAGTTTTACATACGCAGGATGGATTTACTGGTTCTGCACCATAATTTTTCATTATAAACTTTCAATTATCTATGCATTTGTAGGTTTGATTAATCATTCTCATTAATGAAATTTCTGTTTATTTAGTTATATCCGTAGCCTCTTCAAATAGAAAACACAAATGATTCGAAGTTGTAGAATAACTATTCCTATTCCTTTTACTGGAATATTCCTTTTCACTCTTATATAACAAAGAGGCTACGGACATAATTAAATTTCATCAATGATAATGATGAATCAAACATAGAAATGCATATATAGTTGAATTTTTTTAATGAAAAATTATGTTGCAGAACTAGTAAATCCTTCCTATCATAAAAGACATGTAGGTAAAACTAGTAAATCCATAATGTCATAAAATGTCATGAAACAATGAGGCCTGGTTACCACTGGGTGTAGCTATACAGGCGGAAGTTCTGTTCGGCAAAGGGGACATGTGAAAGATATGCGAAACCAATTTGAAATACAGTCAGAGTGAAACACGTGGGAACATGGTAAACGATTTCCATTGCCATCTTCATTGCCATCTTCCTCGACAAAATGCAAACCTTCTATGCAAATAGCCCATGTTGGTTTCTCTGCTTCTTCTTCATGGGTAACTTCATCTATTTCAACACGATCACACATATATTCCAACATCATTTCAATTAATTCATCATCTTCCTCATCTGTCTCCTCCTCAAGAAACCGTGGATGAATCGCTCGCTCTTCTTCACTTATTTCATCTTCATCATCTGTTATCACAATTGGATCATCTGTTATGCCATTGAAACCCTGTTCCTGCAGTTAGGGTCGGCTGCTCTTCATCATTGAGTGTCCCAATTCTAGATCATGGCGCCCCAAATTGCACCGCTGCAACCTTTTCATCATTGCTCGTACCAATTCCAAATACGGGTGCACCAGGTTGCGACTGCTGCCCTCCACCATTCTTGTGCTTTTGCTTCACCTCCGGCAATATTTGTTTCACTCTGTTTATCTTCACCCTGAATTGGAAAGTTGACATGCGTCCCCCTTACACCATCACTGTACCGAACGCGTACTTCCATTTTCCTGCTAATGGAAATTGCTGTTCCTTTCTCCCCTTGTGTGACTGTGTGTGCAAACTCCAACTTTACAACCAAGAAAAAATGTTCCATGCAATCAAAACTATATTTTATAAATATATAAAAACTGCTTATAGCTGCAGCAACAGGGTTTGCAGGCAATGATGGAATCTTGCGAGAGCGGCCTTATGACCGTTTATTTAATTTGGATGAACTGAGGCGTTGGGATCCAATTGTGATAACAGATGATGAAGATGAAATAAGTGAAGAATAGCGACCGATTCATCCACCGATTCTTGAAGAGGAGACAGATGAGGAAGATGATGAATTAATTGAAATGATGTTGGAATATGTGTGATAGTCTTGAAATAGATGAAGTTAGCGATGAAGAAGAAGCAGAGAAGCCAAAATGCACTATTTGCATAGAAGGTTTGCATTTTGTCGTGGAAGATGACAATGAAAATGGCGATGGAAATCGTACTCTGCATCGTTTACCATGTTCCCACGTGTTTCACTCTGACTGCATTTCAAAATGGTTGTGCAGATCCCTCACCTGTCCGCTTTGTAGAACTGAACTTCGGTCGCCCTAGCTACAGTCGGTAATCAGTTCTGATTATGGATTTTATGTAATTATGGATTTACTGGTTCTGCACTATAATTTTTCATTAAAAACTTTCAATTATCTATGCATTTCTAGGTTTGATTAATCATTCATTAATGAAACTTCTGTTTATTTAGTTATATCCTTAGCAGAAAACACAATAATGATTCACTCTTATATAACAAAGAGGCTACGGACATAACTAAATTTCATCAATGATAATGATGAATCAAACATAGAAATGCATATATAATTGAATTTTTTTAATGAAAAATTATGTTGCAGAACTAGTAAATCCTTCCTACCATAAAAGACATGTAGGTAAAACTAGTAAATCCATAATGTTATAAAATGTCATGAAACAATGAGGCCTACAATGAGGCCTGGTTACCACTAGGTGTAGCTATGCCGGCGGAAGTTCTGTTCGGCAAAGGGGACGTGAAAGATATGCGAAACCAATTTGAAATACAGTCAGAGTGAAACACGTGGGAACATGGTAAACGATGCAGAGTACGATTTCCATCGCCATTTTCATTGCCATCTTCCTCGACAAAATGCAAACCTTCTATGCAAATAGCGCATGTTGGGTTTCTCTGCTTCTTCTTCATGGGTAACTTCATCTATTTCAACACGATCACACGATCAACAAGCCTTGGAGGATGTTCCCCTTGTTGTTCATGATTATTGAGAAAAAGACACTTTCAGATTGCAACAATTTGATGCAAAACTCTTTTGCAAGGGTCATTTTTTAAAGACAAACACTAGAATACAAAAACCCTTTCTCTATCTATTAAGACCTCTTGACAATTATGTTACAAATATAGGCAACAACCCCTCAACAACATCAGATTGCAACAATTTGATGCAAAACTCTTTTGCAAGGGTCATTGTTTAAAGACAAACACTAGAATACAAAAACCCTTTCTCTATCTATTAAGACCCCTTGACAATTATGTTATAAATATAGGCAACAACCCCTCAACAATTATATTACAAATATAGGAAACAATGTGCATATTTATCCCACAATCACTTGTTTGCCCACTCCAATTTAATTTCTAGATTATACAATTGACTAGTTTTACTCTTCAACAATTATGTTACAAATATAAGCAGTCACTCCTCAACAATTATATTACAAATATAGAAAATAATGTGCATATTTATCCCACGATCACTTGTTCGCCCACTCGAATTCAATTTCCAAAATTATGCAATTGACTAGTCTTACCCTTAAGTAATAAAAAAGTATACACAACAGCAATTTCTCAAAGCATAACAGCATGATCAATCTAAATGGTGACACTACAGGTTTACAACACACTTTGGTTTCACATTGACTATTTGATCTTGATGGATAACGGTCCCTCCTAACCGTAACGAGGCGTTGTTTTGCTTAGTGTTCATGAATTTTATGGATAAAATGGTGTGAGAATCAAGCTAACTATGACAGAATACGCATTTTGAAAATGTCCCCAAAAGTGATGAAATTATACATCGATAAACTTTGTGGCATTGTTCCATTCTTTGGCATTGCAGTCCGTGTATTGGGGTGCTGCCAATCTAATCACTCACCCTATCGAAGTTACAAGAAAAGATGATGCTTATTGTTATAGATTTCCATGATTTCTCTGGACCTTTCATTGAGGCCAGCATAGATTTTGGAAATATCTTTCTTAGCATTGTATGCTTTTCATTTGACATTTCTTTTTTAAGGAGTCTTTTATTACAATAAGGATATTGCCTGTTATTCATGTAGTATATTTTAATTTACAAATATGATGAAGGAGATAAGGGAGGTCATGCCTTATTTTTATTTTTTTTAATTTCTAGTGACGACATTTAGGACTTTATGTTAAGTTTGAGGTCATCTCAACCCACTATTTATTTTTGTTTACGTTCTTTTTATTTTTGTTTAAAAGTTAATTTTTGAATATAGTTAAGAAAGAACAGTTATCAAAGAATAACTAAATGTAACTACTCACAGTTCTAGAGTGATCTATACAAAAAAAAGAGGAAACAACTACTCTAATCATCATCATAGTACTGAATAGAAACAAGCATGAAATCATTCTGAAGAAAAACAAGAAAGTCTGAATCTATATATTTCAGCATAAGTATTTTCTTCCTAACCTAACAAAGATCATTTATCCATTTTATAACGAAGAGAGAGAATGAATAACATAGAAAAAAAAGTACGCGGACGAGTTCAGCAAAACAAGGGAGTGAGCTTGCAGAAGAATCAAGTAAATCATTTTCAACGGAATATACAAATCCCTACAAGTACCAATATAACTCATAAACTTTCCCTTTACTATTTAATTATCTAAAAGAAATCAGTGCGTATATATATATATATATATATATATATATATATATATATATATATATATATATATATATATATCGATATCGAATACCTACAGTCCAAGATACAATTGCCGAAAAATACGACTAAGTTACAGAATAAAGGTCTTGTACTACAGTGCCAAACAAAACTTCGAGTTTCGCATGGGACCAACATGAGCACAATCTCCTAAAAACATAAATACATTCGGAAATACAACAACAACTTGGAGACATAAATTATAGGCTACGAACAAGGGAGGCCGAAGCCACTGCCCTCAAAAATAGACCAAGCAAGAAGCATAACCCTTCAAACAAATCGACAGAGAAACAACAAGGTGTGAACCTACTCGATGCTCGCATAGGTTTCAGGGCACCCGACCAGCCAACAGTGAGCCCAACTCCATTTCATGTCATGGCCACCAAAACAAAGCCATTAGCAATCAAGAGACAGAGTCATGAAACAAGAAAACTGAAGATAGAACCAAGGGTTAGGGAGGGCTCACTTACTATGGAGGGCTCGCAAGCTAAGGCCACAGTCGTAGAGTGCCCACTGCTCACCAGGAGCAAGAATAGTCAACGATAGTAAAAAATAAGGTAGAATTTTAAAACATGGAGGGAGAGAGCTCATCTCTGTTTAGATCCTCGTGGAATAACACTCAGAGTCAAGTCAATCAAATCACAGTGTCGTGCCTTAAAACCACACATCGAAACAAATCATCCACAAAATCCAAATAAATGATATGCCGTAGGTATTCAGGGTAGGGTCCCATCAATTTTTGGTATCAAAGCAAGTTGGATTAATTTGTTTCCATTTTATATAATGGAAGTCAGAAGAAGAGGCCAAGGAGGAGCTATTCGACGAGTAGTAGGTGAAGGATTGAGTGAAGAGATTAGGATCGTGAATTCCCACTTCGCAATAGTGGAAGTAGGAAGAAGAAGAGATCTGGACGCAAGAGATGGTAGTGAGGAAGAAGCTAGAGTTATGACAGATGGATTAGATGAAGAAGGACCTAAAACCAGATTGTTAAGGTTAGATTTATTGGCTAGCAGTAAACAAAAGCCTAAGATTTGAAACTATGATGGAAGTTTGTCCACATAAGTGTTATTGGACTGGATCAGTGAGTTAGACAAATACTTTGAGTGTGAGGAAATCAACAAAGATAGAAAAGTTAAATTCACTACCACTAAGTTGAAAGGACATGCGGCCTTATGGTGGGATAGTGTCCAAGCAAAGGGGATAATATTAAATAAGTCACCCATTAAAAAGTCGGCCATAATGGTCGCCAAAATGAAGGGTAAGTTTTTTCCCAAAGATTACCACATTTCTCTGTATTGGGAGATGTAGAATTTGAAACAGAGGGGAATGACGGTGAAAGAATATACCAAAGAATTTTATTGGGTGAATCTGAGGGCATGTTACATTGAAGACACCCCAGAAAAAGATAGCAAGGTTTGTGAATGACCTAAGGCTGAAGATATTAGACGAGATAAGTATTCTTTCTCTAAAAACCATAGAGGAAGGATACCAAAGCACCTTAAAGGTAGATGAAAGATCGCAAGGAAGAAGAATGCCAGAAGAGGATGTGGATTTGGCAGAAGGAAAGGACAATCCTTTGGTAGAGGAAGGACTGCAAACAATAGTGAATAAGGTAGGAGTTCAAAGACCTCAAGGACAACAGAAAAGGAAGGTAGCACTAGGGGACGAAGGCCATACCAGAGAGGAAGGGATAATGGCAGAGCCAAAGGGGTTACCTACCAGTGCTACAAGTGCCACAAGTGGGGGTACAAGTCCTTTGAGTGTCAAGAAGGTGAATAGACTAGAAAAAGAGGAGCATATGTTGCTCAAATGGAGGAAGCAAACACACCACCCCAAGAGGTAGACAATGTACTAGAGACTGGATATTCCTTAGTCTTAAATAAGGTATTATTGAAACTGAGAAAGGAGATAGCTGAACAAACCTAGAGAAAGGCATTATTCTGAATTGTGTGCAAGTCACATGGAAAATTCTGCAAACTGATTATAGACAGTGGAAGCACTGATAATATAGTTGTAACGGAGATGTAAGAGAAATTGGGTTTGAAAAGGTTGAAGCACCCAACTCCCTATATAGTTTCTTGGTTACAGAAAGGACATCAAATACTAGTTGATGAGCAGTGTGAGGTGGAGTTCCATATTGGCAAGTATAGGGACAAGGTGATTTGTGACATCATGCCCATGGAGGTGTGTCATATTTTGGTAGGTAGACCATGGCACTATGACCGAAAAATTGTTCATGACAGAAAAACAAACTATTACAAGTTTGTGAAGGATGGGATTAAGCATACCATAGTACCCATCAAGGAAGAAGAAACAACAAAAACTAGTGGGACAAAAGAGCTGCTGATGGCAGGATAAGAATTTTTAAAGCAAATTGAAGATAATGAGATAAAGTATGCCGTTGTAAGGGGAACGAGAGTAGTGCCGTTGCACACTAAAATTTCTGACTTACCTGATGAAATATAGGATTTGTTGCAGGAATTCAGCGACATTGTGGTGGATGATTTACTAGATAAATTACCACCAAATCGAAGTATCAGTCATCAAATAGATTTCATTGCTGGAGCTATTTTACCAAGCAAAGTTGCTTACTGGATGACTCCTAGGGACAATGAAGAAATCAGAAAGTAGGTATAGGAATTGTTGGACAAAGGATTGATACGGAAAAGTTTAAGTCCTTGTGGAGTTCCGACAGTTTTATCTCCCAAGAAAGGAGGCGAGTGGCGGATGTGTACAGATTCAAGAGCAATAAATAAAATTACTATTAGGTAGAAGTTTCCATTGCCACGAATGGATGACATGATGGACTGCCTGAGTGGAGTAGCGTATTTTTCGAAGATATATCTAAAGAGAGGATACCACTAGATTAGAATAAGAGAAGGGGACAAATGGAAAACATCTTTCAAAACCAATGAAGGTTTGTATGAATGGCTGGTGATGCCATTTGGATTGAGTAACGCCCATAGCACCTTCATGTGCCTAGTGAACAAGATGTTGAAGGAGTTCAATGGAAAATTTGTGATTGTATATCTTCACGATAAACTGATTTTCAGCAAATCCAAGCAAGAACATTTTCGACATGTTAGATATGTTTTGGAGAAGTTACAATAGAATAAGTTGCTGATAAATCTTAAAAAATGTTATTTCTTTCAGAAGGAGTTAGTTTATTTGGGTTTTGTGACTGTAGAAAATGAGCTAAAAATGGACCCATAAAAATTTGCAGCTATAATCAGTTGGCCATCGCTTAAGATTTTGTTCAAAGTTCGGAGTTTTCACAGGTTAGAAAGTTTCTATCGAAAGTTTATAATGAATTTTAGTGGAATCAACGCACCCATGTTGGATACCATCAAGAAGGCAAGTCAGTGTTTCCATTAGATTGAAGTTGCAGAGAAGAGCTTCCAGATATTGAAGAAGAAGATCACTGAAAGGCCAATTTTGAGGTTGCCTGATAAAAAAGAAATCATTGTGTATATATATCAACATTGAATGCCTATAGTCCAAGATACAACTACACAAAAATACTGCTAAGTTACAGAATATAGGTCCTGTACAATAGTCCCAAATAAAACTTCGAGTTTCCAATGGGGCCAACATGAGCACAGTCTCCTAAAAAAATAAATACAATTGCATATACAACAACAACATAGAGGAATAAATTACAGGCTACAAACTAGGGAGGCCAAAGGCACTGCCCTCGAAAATAAACCAAGCAAGAAGCATAACCCTTCAAACAAATCGACAGAGGAACAAAAAGGTGTGACCGTACTCGATTCTTGTGTAGGTGTTTGGGCACACGACCAGCCAACAGCGAGCCCAACTCCATTTCTTGTCACGACCACCAAAACGAAGCCGTCAAGAACCAAGAGACAGAGTCCTGAAATAAGAAAACTGAAGATAAAGCCAATGGTTAGGGAAGGCTTACTTACCAGAGCCGAGTTTTGCTAACGGAGGAAGGAAGCCGTGGGCCAAGGCCACAATCACAGAACGCCCACTACTCGCCAAGAGCAAGAACAGTCAACGATAGTCGAAAACGAGGAAGAATGTTAAAACATGGAGGGAGGGAGCTTACCTCTATTTAGATCCTCCTGGAATAACATTGAGAGTCGCGTGCCCCACAACCATGACCTGTAGAAAAAACCAACTTTACAGTCAAACAATGAGGCAGACATCTAAAAACTAGTAGCATAATCGAATATAGAGAACAACAAGGACCTAGGGCCATAGCCAGAGTGGAATAAACAGAAACCCATGACTGAGACGAGGGGTCTCCAAACTTTAGAACAAGGTGCAGAACAGAGGAAATTACTGAGTGTGTAAATGAAACCCTGAGGGGCAGCGACCTGAGACAGAGCAAAAAAACTCACCTCGATGGCGCAACAGAAGACCAGAGCAATAGTGGAATGAGGCGAGCTAGGGTTTCTTGTGTACAGTAAGAGGCGGGAAGAGGAAGCCCCAAGACTAGGACACTTTTCCTCAAATCAATCAAACCACAATACCGGACCTTAAAACCACACATTAAGACAAATCATCCACGAAATCCAAATAAATGATAGGTTGTAGCTAATTATGGTAGGGTCCCAGCAAAATATGTTTACTTGAGTACTTAAATTTAGGAAAATTATTATAGAGGTTTTGGAAATATCTATTTTGGTGCGGCATATCCATTGTTATCGAAACCTAATTTAACATTTTCCAAGTTGAATGTGGGTTAAATTAATCAATAGATGAAGCTTTGCCTCCAAAAGATCAAGTATAAATTCTGGAATGTTCCTTCAGACTCCTCCATTAATACTCTACTCCAACATTGAAATATAGGAAAACTACTGTGAAGGTTTTGGAAATATCTGTCTTGGTGCAGCATAACCATTGTTATCGAAACCTAATTTAACATTTTCCAAGTTAAACATGGATTAGATTAATCAATACTTGAAGCTTTGCCTCCAAGAAATCAAGAATAAATTCTAGAATATGCCTTCATACTCGGTCAATACTTAGAACTCATATTTCCAATAAGGATTCCTATAGACCGTAGCGATGGCTAATGTTGGATGACTATCAAATTATTTGATATCAAGAGATAAAAAATCATTGCATTCCTTTTTTAGAATGGAGGAAATAGTTAAGATATTTTCCACCTCATAATATAAACAAATCCTAAATAGCTAATGTTCGATTACTATCAAATTCTTTTATATCTAACAGATGAAGAATCATGGAATTTTAGTTTTGAAAATGGAGAAAATAGTTAGGATAGCTTCCACCTCATAAAAGAAACAAGTCCTAAATCATTTTTTGTAGAAGTATATGAATGGTCATTATTTACTTGTGAGATGGTTATGGGTTGCTCCAATGACAAACGGTGAGAGGTTATGACATCATTAGTGTGTGGGGTTATGGGATTATGTGTGAGAGTAAAGGATAGTTTAATCTTGTAATAACAAATCATACAGTTTAGAATGATGCAAAGTGGTATTTAGGGGAGTTTATCTACGATAAAATGTTTTTGGAGTAAATATAAAGTGAATTATGGAATCAATATAAAAAAAAATGTTTTATTTATTTACCAAATTTCTGGTTTATTTATATTTTTATTAATTTACTATAGCTCTTTTATAAATATGGTATTTGGCCTATGGTATTTGGCTCGTGGCCTTAAATGTTATTTGGTCCTTCACCTAAATAAAACCTCTCTTTTTACTCTTCTTTAAATATAAAGAGGTGTATGGACTAAATATAAAAAGAGGTTTTATTTATTTACCATACCCCTAGTTTATTTTTATTTTTATTTATTTACCATACCTATTTTTTTAGTGTTCATAAACTTCTTTATATTTTAAATTTATATTGTGTTTATACATAATAATAATTAGATTGATTTCTAAATAGAGTCAAAATTAGATTAAAAATGTTACATGTTTACATTTACATTTATGTTTAAATTTACGTTTACAAGTTTATGTGAGATCTACCCCCGTACTCGGGGTCTCTCTAGACAGTGACAATGGAGCATGGGGATTTTGAAAGAAATTTTAATATCAATAAAATAAAATTTTATTTTAAAATAATTCAATTTAGTGATAAAAATAGATTTGGGGTGAGGATAGCCATGGAAAAATAAATTTATTTTAATATTAATAAGATAAAATTAGATTGAAGGGTTAAGTTATTTGGTTTTATGGTAAGTCATCATGTTAATTCTTTTCAATACTCTTGGGTTTAGGTTTTATTAGTTTCATGACTAGTCTTGGCATGTCGTCTCGTCAATTCTCCTCAACACTAAGCTATACTAGTTTGGTCCAACAATTGAGCTCAACACTCTTCAGTTATGGAATATGATCCCTTTTAGTTAATTTGACCAAATAGTTTTTGGAAAAATATTAATAAAAAAAATAATAATTAAAAAAATGTATATTTATTTTAATTTTTTCATAATTTCAAAAATATTATTTTAAATTAATATTTAAATTAAAAATAACATTATTTAGATAACATTTAAAATATAGTTTGGAGTATGATTTTAATTCGTTAATTTTATTAAATCCCATTTTAATTTTTATCTTTTGTAATACTAAATCTTAAATTTATATCTCAAAAAATTTAATCTATATCTAAATTAAAATAAATCTAAAATAATATTAATATTAATATTAATTATAAATTAGTATATATGATCCCACCAATTATCGAGTAAAAGCTACCTTTTATTCCTCCAGCTCATCTGTTGCCTCTAATATTTTGAACTTCTAGGTGGAATCCCATCCATACGGCCCATCTCATGGCTTTTATATGCATTAGATGTTGTGGGCGAAGTTACTTAAAAATCAATAGTAATTTTAGTTTAAAATTAATTTCAACCATTATTTTCTTTTTATATCAAATTTTATATAATTAGATAAATTAATTTAAAAAACAAACATTTTTTAGAGATTTGTAACTTAATGTAATATAAACATTGTAACTTGGTGAAAATAAAATTAAAATAACAAAAAAAATAAATTAACACTATAAAAATCAAATAATAAAAAAAAATGACTTACGGTATTCGCTCATGGAATTTATCTGTCATATAATCTATTTAAGGGGGATTAAACTAGCCTAGATTCAAGTTATTTTGATGTTATATTTAGATATATAATTAGTAGCATTGAATCCATGTAGCCTATAAAGGTAAAAAAAGATATTATGGATATGTTGGCACTAGGAATTTGTGTGTAAAGGTGAGGAAATATTAGGAAAAATATAATTATTACATTTTATCTAATATTTTTTCCTACCTCCATCCACTTTTTACTAAGTTATATTGGATAAAATATAATATTATAATATTAAAATTTACCCGATATACTTCTTATTGTAATTTTTCTTTATATTTCTAATTTAAAAGTAAACAAGCTCAACTATAAAATTAGTAGGAGTCAAGGGAAACATTAAGTAGAATGTAATATTTAGGGTGGGGTATGACCTGAAATTTTAGGTAAACTTTAATAATAATACTTTTTAATTAGTATTAGGCCACATGTGTAGATGTAATGTAAGTAAACATTTTTAATAATTAATATAGACATGTTCCATCTATAAATTTAATTAATAAGTTCATAAAAGCTTAGTATTTACAATATGAAAAGATTTTTGATCATGGATATTATTAACTTCTAAGTAGGTTTTTTTTACAATAGCATGGGCCAATACCTACAAGAGAAATATAAAGAAGGAGAGTAGGGAAGAAAATTATAATACCATGGGCCATCTAGGCTTTTGATTATTATGTTATGGATCTAGGCTTTTCCACCATGGGACAATACCATGGCTTATCAATACCACATGCCCAAAAACCATCACTTAATTCAAAATCAAAATATTTTACAAATACTTTATTTTAATTCAATTTTATAACATTTTTAAATTTAATCTAAGATAAAAAATGTTAGAATTACTTTTGAGATATATATAAACCCTCCATCCTCACGAATACTAACAATATTCCCCTAGAGACGAAATGGAGATTTTAATAAATTAAAAATTGAGAATACTTTTATATATACATATGTGAAATTTATATAAAAAAATATTATAAACAACCATGATAGATGCATATTAACCAAGGATCCAAAGGAAATGAAAAAGAAAAGTGATTAACAATGATATATGAAACATAGTGCATGATTCTTTTAAATTTTTCATTATTGTACTTTATTTTACATGATTGATCCAAAATATAGGTTTGATATTTTACAACCAATTATCATTTTTTTTAATCGAGATACTTTCTTAAATAAAATACAATGGGATCATATTTAAGAAAGTGAGTTAGATGGAAGGGGGAATAGAGTGGGGGAGAGAGACATAGAGTTGGGAGAGATAGTGAGAGAGGGAAATGAAGAGAGAGAGGAGGGGGAGAGAGGGAAGGAGAGAGATGGATTTGGAGGGGGGGGGGGGGGGGGGGCAGAGGAAGCGAAGAACAAAGACTTTGAGAGATATAGTTGGAGAGAAAGGGAGTGACAAGGGAGAGATGAAGATGGAATGAGGGAGAGAGGAGACGAGGGAAGAGAGAGACAATGTGGGGATAAAGATAGGGAAAGAAGGGGAAGAGGGAGACAAGGATATATAGATATGGAAGGAAAGGGGGGGGGGAGAGAGAGAAGGAGAGAGGGAGGGACATAGTAAAAAAATTAGAGGGTGGAGGGAGAGAGTGTGTATGTTGGGGGAAGAGACGGAGGGAGGTGGGAGAGAGAGAGAGATGAAGTTTGAAGGGGAAGAAAGACATAGAGAGAGAAAGGTGGAGAGGGAGTGGAAAGGGAGAGATGGAGAGAGAAGAGCATAAGAGAGAGAGAGAGAGAGAGAGAGAGAGAGAGAGAGAGAGAGATGGAGGTGGAGAGGGAGTGGAAAGGGAGAGATAGAGAGAGAAGAGCATAAGAGAGAGAGAGAGAGAGAGGGAGGGAGAGATGGAGAGAAAGTGTGTGTTTTGGGGGTGAGAAGAAGAGACAAGGGGAGATAGAGATATATATGGGGCAGGGGAGAGGGTAAAAGAGAGAGGAAAATAGAGAGATGGAGGAAGAGAGATAGATATGGGAGGGGGCGAGAGAGAGAGAGAGGAAGAGGGATAGATAGATAGATAGATAGATAGACATGGGGGTAGAGAGAGAGTATGTGACATGTGTTTAGGGGCCTGACATAGAGAGACAAATAAAGAGAGATGGAGAGAGGTATAGATATAGATGGCAAGGGTATAGAGGGAGGGGAAGAGAGAGAAGGAGGGGGGGGAGATAGAAATAGAATGGAAGGTGGAGAGAGAGGCAATAATAAAGATACACACAAAGACAAAGACAAACACAAAAGTTAGATCTAGAAAGTCATGAATATTTCGGATTTTGACTAAAATAGATGTATTGATTTCAATGTAGTTGATTTCTATTACTATTTGATTACATCCACTATAAGCATTGATTTCTGTGTAGATGTCAATTTATAATCCTATTTAATACCTTACACTAGATGCATTTATTTCAGTTTCGATGTTGACTTATACTCCTATTTAATTGCTTGCATATGATGCATTGGTTTGAGTGTAGATATTGTTTTCTAATGCTATTTAATTACTTGTACTAGATGCATTGATTTTAGTGTACATGTCGATTTCTAATCCTATTTAACACCTTACACTATATGCATTTATTTCATGGTAGACTTTGATTTCTACTCATATTTGATTGCTTGCATTATATGCATTGGTTTCAATGTAGATATTGATTGTTAATCCTATTTGAGTGCTTGCACTAGACACATTGATTTCATTATAGATGTTGATTTCTAATCCTATTTGATTGTTTGCACTATATGAATTGATTTTAATGTAGATGTTGATTTTTGTTTTGATGAAACTAGATTGATGTACATTAATTTCAAAGTAATTAGATTAATATTGTGCATTGATTGTAGTGTAAGCATATCTTTGCATCCTCCATCTATATCTTTATCTCCCATTGTCTCTTCTTCTCCATCTCTCTATCTCACCCCCTAAAAATACACACTCTCTCCATATCTATCTATATCTCTCTCCCTCGCTCCTTTTCCCCTCCTCTCCCTCTCTTCCCCTTCTCTCTCTCTCTCTAAGATTTATCTCTCTGCATCTATATCTTCTCCTCCCTCCCAATCTTTGCCTCTCTCTTGTTCCCTCTCTCAACCCTCATCTATATCTTATCTCCCTTTACTCTCCTTCTCAATCCCAAAAACATACACACTCTCTCTTAGTGTAAGCACATAAAAATTATTCATGACGTGCATTGACTTATGTCTTACAGTAATTCAACCATAAATACAATACTTGAATTTTCATCCTAAATAAAATGTTTTCTTACCCTAAATGTTTTCTTATTGAAACTATAAATTATTTATAATTGGCTATATTCTTATTATTATGATTTTCCATCATTCAAAATTTTAAATTAATATTGGATAGTCATAGAGACAAACTATGTTGTTTACTACAGTGCCTTGAGTTAAATATTTGAATCGTCTATGATTCCAACTACTCTTTTCATATGATCGATATGAAAAAATGGAAAAACTAATAGGTGTGACAATAGGAACAATATAACAAAATAGTCTTAGATTGATCACAATGAAGATTATTTATAATTGACTATATTCATATTATTCACATTTTCTATCAATCAAAATTGTTACATTGACACTTTGCACCCAAAATTTTTATTTCATCACTTTTCATCATTCAAGTTACTAAGAGTCTCTCTCGTCTCAAAAAACTGGGGTAACTAAGAAATTTTTAAATTAAATTGACCAAATTAATCTAAGACATATTTACCATATTTAAAATGATCAAAATAATTAGATATTCAACCACGTTTGTATGACCACACATGAACGAAACCAAATTAGATCCATCTTAACACCAGATTTATCAATCACCGAGAGAGATCAAATAGCTCAAGGTGTAAATATTTCCTCAAGTTTTGCATTAAAAGAATATGTTTGTGCCTTAAGATATTTGATCCCTCTCTGATGAATCATGTGTTAAGATGGATTTAATCTTGTAATATCAATTTGAATGATATTAATAGTGAGTAGTAATGATGAAAATAATAATATTGATTATTTTAATATTAGTAATGATAATAGTTTTAATAATTTTAAATATTATAATAAATTACAATTAATTTAAATAATAATATCCATAGTAAGAATTATAATTCTTTCTCTCCTATTTTAAAAGAGGGTGCTCAATCTTCACAAATTCTCTTTTCATCCCTTGGTGTATTATTTTCTAAAGAAAAGGTTAAACTTTGCCCTAGCATTAAGAAAGATCTCGGTTGAGGATATTATTTGCAACATTGAATTTGACATAACGACTTGTCTGACCCCATTAAGAATATCAGTAGTCATTATTGTGCAATTATTCTTAGCAAAGCTAAACCTCCTAGGAGCAATGTTGGCAAGTTGAAATTCAAGGTCCTTAATGTTTTAAAGAATAACCCCCATATTGTTGTCCTTAAATTCGATAAAGGAGGGTAATTTTTATCTTAGATAAGGATGAATACATAAGAAAAATGATACATCACTTGTGTAACAATGGTAGTTCTATAATGATTAGTAAGAACCCACTAAAAAAAAATCTACAGTTGTCTCCTTAGCTGTTAAATCTAATAGCTTTGTCATCTCCATAAACCATAAAAGAACTGACAACAACCCTCTCACTCTGATAATTTGTGGGCCTCCCAAGATTCATAAGGAGGGCACTCCCCTTAGACCCATTGTCAATATATTAGGTGGGCTTACTTATATTTTAGCTAAATATTTAGCCTTAAAGCTTAGGCCCTTGTTGGCCGTACTAATTATTTTTTCAAGGACTCTTACTCTTTTGCAAGTGAGTTAAAAGGTTTAAATTTGAGTGTAATGATACTATGGTTAGTTTTGATGTAGTTTCTCTTTACACAAATGTCCATATTAATGAGGTTGTTGAGTTAATCAATCACATCACTCACCCTCATACAACAAGGGTTGTTGAGATTTGTCTTACCCTTAATTTTTTTAGCTTTGACGGTGAATTCTATGAACATATATGTGGCAAAATTCTCATGTGTTTTCCTCTCTCTCCCATCATTACTAATCTGTTCATGGAATTTTTTGAATCTAAAGCTTTGGCTTCAACTCAATTATGATCAAATTTGTGGAAAAGGTTTTTTATGATACCTTCATCTTCTCGCCTCATAGTCATGATAAGTTGAATGAGTGTTTTCAACATCTCAACAATCAATCAATGTCCATCAAATTCACCATGGGGACTGAAACTAATGGTAGCTTACTCGTCCTTGATGTGCTTGTCTCTAAGAAAGATGATGGTTCTTTCTTTCACCAAGTCTTTTGTAAGAAAAGTCACCCTAAGCAATATCTTCATGTTGATTCACATCACTATTTGACCCAAAATATGGGTGTTCTCAACACATTAGCTACTTCGACTTTAAGGGTTTTTGATAAAAGTCACTTGGTGCATGAGAAAACCCATCTCCTTAATGTTTTGTAAAAGAATGGTTATAATAGATACCAAGGTATGAAGGATTTTTTAAAAGTGAGCCATGGTGCTAAGACTAAAAATGATTTGGGTGAATTGGTTTGGAGTGTCCAACTTCCCTTTATTTAGGAGATTACGGACAAAATTTCTCATATTCGTGAGAAGCACAATGTTTCTTCCACTTTTATACCCTTGAAAACCATTTGTAGCTCTTTAAGATCCATCAAAGATACTACATAGCTTAAAAACATGAAGGGTGTTTATTTGGTTCCATGTTCATGTCGGACCCCCTACAATGGAGAAATTGGCCATTCCATAAATCAAAGGATTCAAGACGATGTAGTTGATATAAGACATGGTAGGAATCCACCTCATCTTTGACTGAACATATTAAGAAGAAAGAACACCTCATTTGTATCGAAGATTCTTAGGTCATTGCTAGGATTGATGAAATCAATCATCATAAATTTAACGAGGTCATCAAAATCAACAAAAACTCTAATATGCTAAATAAGAATGATGGATGGAAGATCAACAATTGTTGAATCCCATCTCTTTATTTCTAGACATTGTCATTTTTATTTCTCTCCCACTTTGGTGTATTTTTCCTTTTGTTTTTGTTTTTGTTTTTCCTCTTTCTTGTTCTCATTATTTTTTATGATTAGTATATTTCTTTATTCCTTTCTTTATACTAGTTAATAGTACTTTCAATAGTTTATTTTTGTGTTCTATTGTCCTTGTCTTTTTATTTTTATTCATTCCTTGGATTCTTTTTATTCTTATTAACAAATATTCATTTATATGTCTTCTAATTTCCTTTTATATTTCATTAGCTATTGTAATTATATAACGTTATAATTCTAAATTTTATTAGTGTTGGGAATTTTATTTTTTAGATTTATTTCCTTGAATATATTTATTTTTTTCCCAAGGAAAAAAATGGTAACTTTTTATTAAAAAGATATTGAAAAGTTACACTAGCAGATGCAATGAAGCATTCTGTAAGCTGCCACAAGGGCTCGAGTGCTTTTTCACCCCACGCAACATTAGAGGACTAACGTGCACAAAGAATAAGAATAAAAGGAGGGAGGAGAGAAAAGAGGCAAAAAAACTGAATTCCCGTACTGAGTTGGACTCACGCTTCAAGTTTTTCTCCCCTTTTTCTTTTCGACCTTACGCCACTCGCCTGGAGTGGGCTCGATCGAAGCAATGACTAATTGTGTTTCTGTATTCTGTGGGCCAGTTTCTTTGTCTGAATCTGAGGTATCTGAGTGGTGTTGCCGTTTGATGCCTCCCGTACTCAGATCCATGTTTGACTTCTCTGCCTTGTTGTCTGATGTGATTTCCTTCTGGTTCTCCATTTCTTGAGATGCCTCGGTCTTTTCTGCTGGGATCTCTTCCTCTGCTGCTTCTGATTCTTCATCCTCTGAATATGAGTGTGAAAATTGCCATCCTTTTTTCTGCTTCCCTTTCTGCTTCTTTTTATTCTTTACTTCTGGACATGAGCTTTGTAGGTGTCATGTTTGCCTACAGAGCCTACATCTGAAAGCGGTGTTTTCATAGTCTAGTACCTGTAACCAGTTTTGTTGTTTGTAGATCTGCCTTATATTATCCGGCAGCCCTTTACTTAAATCTACTTCCACACAAATACGTGCGAAAGTGTATATCCTTTCATCGATCCTTTCTAGATCTATTTTGATAAATTTCCCTATGTTGTTCCCAATGCCTTCCAACACTCGCTCATTCCAAAAGTGTAGTGGAAGATTATATAACCTGACCCAGACTGGCATTTTGGTTATAGTCATTTTATTTGGATCAAAATCTAGGAACCATGGGGTCATAAACAGCCCCGCTGTTCCCCCGAACCATGGCCCAGCACTTATGACTGTATCTCTGACTTCCTTGGATGTAAATCTTACTATGAAGAAACCCTTCGAACATAGATGGATATCACACTCCATGGTCCAGCTGGTGAAGATCCAGTGGAATAAGTCCATGGGTTTTGGCCAGAAACTGTTGAAGCGGCAGATTAAAGCTTGTGTTTCATAAGACTTAACGAAGTCATCAATCCCTGACGAATCTAAGTTTAAGGCTGGAGTTTGCTCTGACTGATCTACTATGTATGGCCTGGGAATGTGTCCGCCTTGTTCTGGTGCGGGTCCTGAATTCCTGCTGCCCTGTAAGATGTTTTTGTAGGATAGCCCTCCCTTGGGCTGGTGCTGGGCTGCAACATTTTTCCCCTTATCTGCCCCTGAGGAGCTTGTCTGTCCCTGAGGCAGTGCCCCTCCTCTCAATCTGAAGTTTAACGTAATGGTTGATCCTGGCCCAATCTCATAACTCTCCAGCGATCTACCGTCCTGGAGGGACCATCTACCACTGACCAGGTGTTGGATCTGGACTGGGAAACCCAGTTCAGCCCATATTTTTTGTTTCAACTGCAACAGGGAGTCTCCTGCATGAACCCAAACTAGGCGTGTTTTCCCCTGAGGGAGATTAATCAGAATCTGAAAACAAGGATTTGTTACCTGCTCTGGCTGAAGGCTGGCTACCAGATGATCCGGGTATGAGCATTCTTCCAGATCTTGCCTCATATTGAGTCGATCTGCCTTTTGCATGTCAGATACTGCGCGCCCTCTTCTCAGTCGCTGCCTATTCCTTCCGATCTGTTGCCTGGATGCTGTATAATCCTGGGTCTTGTTCCAAACGGTTAGATCTGGCCAAGATCTACATTGTTTGGGTCTCAGATCTGGTAGATCCGACCCAGATCTGCCGAGATTGGGCCTTACGGTTTTGAGGTGGGTCGGATCTGCAGCCCGCAGTCCCCCAACCTTGCATGCAGAAATCGTGAGGAGGTGGGCAGTATTGGAGGATCCAACCCCTGACATTTTTCCGCCTCCGTGGTGGGTTCTGAACCTAGAAACATTCTTTGCGTGCGGCTCATACCTCTTGACGAGCTTTCCTTCCAGATCTATCTTCGTTATCTTTGGCCCATCACGCAGATAGTGTTTTGGGCGAGGGTTTTCTGCAACGCCAGGATCTTCAGATGTTTTCCAGGCTCTGGGCCTCGTAGCCATACCCGTGCCTGCAGTTTTGAAGTCACCATAATGCGCTTTCTTCTGGCCGGTCCAGTGGAGTGGAATGGCTGTGGCCAACCCAGCAACGCCTCCTCCAGCAGCCGCAGAGCCTGTGGTTTCGATACCAGAACAGGGGAAAACCCTCGCGCAAGCCATCGCTCTCCTAATCGTTTGATCCATCCTTTTACCTTGAATATATTTATTATTCATTTAATCTTTTATATATATATTAGTATTGTTGATTGTTGTTTTTGTTAATTTCCTTTTAAAATAATTTTTTTATTTATTGTTATTTTAGTTAATATTTTATTTTATTTTTATTTTATATTCATTGTCTCTTTTGAAATTTATTAAATTTATTAGGTGAATATTTATGATATATATATTTATTTGAATTAGAAAATATTTATAATAAAAAATATACAATATTATTTTTCATGTATATTTTGTTCTTCTTTGTATTTTCGTAGATCTATATTTTTTTGTTATTTTAGTTAGGTGTAATTTGTTTTCTTTTTATTTTTAAATTTTTTTAATATATATTTTTTTAATTTAATAATGTTTATTTTCTTTTCGTATTTCTTTTCATGTTTATTTTAGTAGTTTTTTAAGTTTTGTTTTTAATATTTCATTTTAATATTTTTTTTTATTTTCTTACCATTATGATATACGATTTATAAGAAAGACTATTTACAAGTTAATAATATCCATGGTAAAATGAAGTTGAATATCCATGGCGATGAATTTTTTTATATTGTAAGTTTATTGCAAGTATTTAGTTTTAATTTCAAAAAAACTTGATTTGTGATTTTTGAACATGTGATATTGATGAATCATAGTATTAATCCATGATATTGTAACAAAGCTTGTTTAGAAGCTAATAATATGCATAGTAAAATGAGGTGAATATTCATAGTTAAAAATCTTATTATATATTGTAAATATTAAACTTTTATGTGCTTATTAATTACATTTTAATATTTTTAAAATGGTTCTTAATTTTTTATATGGTATATTTTAATGTGATATGTAAAAATGTTCACAAACTTATTATAAGCATAATGTGAGTTTAATTGGTTGATTTTGTTATGATTAGGAGTTATTAATCATTTTTTATGCTAAATATATTTTGAGTTTCGATACTAACTTTTAAATGGAATAAGTACTTAAAAATAAGAAAAATATTTAATTGTTTTTGAAATTTTTTAAAAGGAATATAAATAATAATATTATAAATTTACAATTTGAATTATAGTATAAAATTAATTAAAAATAATAAATAATAGTTTCGAAATGTTTTATAATAAGATAAAAAATGTTCTACATTATATATAATATGGAGAATGTATCTATCTATGAGAATGATAAAATTAAGACATTTGAGTTGTAAAAATAAATTTATATATTATATCATGAAAAATAAGGGATATGCGGAATTATACTACAAAAGATTACGTGAAGGGGAATTATATTAATAAACTATCATTCCCATGTGGTTTTTATTATACATATAGTCTCTTTATATAATTATGGGTGACCATAACAACAACATCACTCTCTCCACAATATGTGTATATATCTCTCATCAAATCTCTATCCCTAACTTCTCTAGTTTCTCCTAATCTCTCTAACGTAGACTTCCAGAATTAGTCTACATAATTACATAACTCACTATATCAATTCATGATCACAAATATTAATTATTTCATCATTATTCTTTTTAATGATTACCTGTGATCCCATATTCAACATCATCTTGGGGTTCTTTCTTACTTGTAACAATTCTTTTGATGCTCCTATATGAGGCAAAATTCCATGAAGTTCTTCCATCCATGCCCTTATTTATATCTAAACTTTACCATTGGTGGTTAGATCCCTTCATCTTGTGAAATGGACATATGATTATAACATTAAAAAAAAAGATTATGAAGAAAATTGGGGTAATGGATTTTGTGATGAGTCTCAAAGTGCTCAAGCAAAAAAATGGAACCTGAGTTTCTAGCGGAAAGTAGCGACTAAGGAATTGCATATTTCCTTTTCAATCTAATCCTTTGAAGTAGTATCATCTTCATTATCTTTATCTTCCCCATTATCTATCATTTATGATATTTTTCCTTTATTATTTATCATCATTGTTATTCTTCACTTGTACCCTCAAAACATAAGTAGTGTTGAAGTCTATATAAAATAATAATGATCCACCATAATAAATGGGTAACTAATCACTATATCTATCACTTCTCTAGGAATACATTTCTTATACATGGCTCATCAATAAGCCTTCGTATCTATTCATTCTTTTCACCTTGGATCTTCATCCTCATCCTATCATCATCCTAGGTATTTCACGTACTTGTAGTCATGATTTTGATTCTCTTGCATTAAAAATAATGTCATGAAGTACTTCCACCCATGGTCTCATTTATATCTCAACATTAACATTAGTAGGTAGATCCATTCATCTTTGGAAATGGACATATGGTTATAATTTTTCCAAAATTTATTGTAAAAAAAAATCAGAGAACAAGATTTGGTGATTAATCTCTAAGTGCCCAAGCAGAAAAATGGAACCTAAGTTTGTAGTAGAAAGTATTGATTCAGAACTTACATATTTACATAATGATACGATGATCCCCCACAAACATTCTTATATGTATATATTTATATGTGTATATATAGATATAGATATACCCATATGCATAAATCTCATTAGGAAACCATTGGATTCTTGTCAAAATTTTGGATGGATTCCTTGGCAAACATATCAGCATAAACAAATGCACCTCACCCAATATTATAGCAATTGATTACATGTAATCACAGACCTAGCCAAACATTAATCAACATCAATAAGAACTAATTGAACTAATTGAGCTAAAAAAATTGTCTGGAACATATTGTCCCACCACCAAACCCTCAAAAATGTAACTTAACCCTAAAGAATTTAATATTGAGTGAGACTTTTTATTTTTTTGTACCTTCCAGATCCCAATATTCCATGAGAAATAGACATATCACAAGCAATATCTAAACCTTTACCTAAATGATGAGGATAAAATCTTCTCCTTCTAACAACCTAATATGAACCCAATTAATGACAATGACACTAATATATATGTATGTGTTTATAGAAGCACACGAACATTTGATAAGATGATCAAGGAACACAAATTTTATTTTACCAATTTAGTGTCAAATCTCACTAAGATTTAATCATTCTAAAATAACATGAGTCTTTAAGCCCATCTATCACCGCCTACTCAACAACATGTTGGTGTTAATTTTGTCCAAACTTCACCATCATATAAGATCTAAGCAACGGAGCAAATGAACTTGGTAAATCTCTCAAAATGATAGAATAATGAGAAAAATAAAGGGAAGAAAAAACAAAATACCAACTATGGGCTAAGGCAAGGTTGCTCCAACCTAAACATTGACATTGATAGTAATGTGAATCCAAATAATTAGAATATAAACACTATCAATAATAACCAACACAAACATGGAATGAACAAATGGCCTTAGTAATACCTTCCCTTGCATGGTATGTGGTGACTTCACCTATTACACTTAATATTTCCCCTAGGTTATAGAGTATAAAAGTATGAGTGGTATCATGACTACCTTGGGTCCTAACATTCCACAAGTCATACAAACTCCTGAAAACCATGGAAAAAACCGTTCCTCAACCACTACAACTGGTCATCTTACACAACCCCTTCCATCAACAATGATTTGCGGCTATCTAATAGCCATTCGACAACTCTTCCCTGTTATTAAGATCCTATGATCCTAAACCAGTAACTATATCTCAATTTAAACATCGTACTTTCTAGAATATATACATGCACTCAATATATGTTCATATCCAAACCTAGAACTACAAATATAGTATTCCTATAACTCAGTGTCAACCAACAGAAAAGCCACCAAACTCCTACCAAGTGCATATTTAATGATTTCAAAACCTCGTAATGACCCTAACCCATGAGTACCAAAGGAACCTCTAGGAAGTACAACTCATAACTCTTATGTTATGGCTACTTACAATTATAACATGATTTACAGTCTATCATAGTCTCATGTGGCCATGTCAACACTAGAAGTATTGCAAACATGTCCTTCTCAAAGGGATTATTTAATGTCTACATTGGGAGTAGTTGAATATTCTAATTCTAAGTTCACCACATTCAACTTGGTTAACTTAGAATTAATACTCCCCTCTTTGGCATTGCTCCAAATCCCTATTAGAACCAAAAAAGTTACCATCCACCTAATGCATTATGGAGAAGTATGTATCTACTTGTATTATGTTTAAAGACATGTGAAAGACATTAATCTCCCCTAAGTTCACCCATTCTTCCATCATCCATAGGGATTAGGGATAATGGTCAACCATATCAATTAGAATGGTTTTAGCAAGATGTCCTCATAGAGATATTAGGAATAAAATATCTTAATATACATTGAGATTGTGAATGCACCCTTAGACTACCACATACTTCGTTAACATGGCTATGTGTATTCAATGGAATTCATTACTTCATAAATTCTTCATATGATGATGTTACCTCATATCAAGATGGTCATCACCATTGAACAACTCATCCACTATGAAGTCCAACCAATATCTACCCTACACAACCGACTTTCACTCATCAAGGAAATTCAAGATTTCCCATCGTACATGGAAATTTTCCCTACAATATCCAAAGGTTCCATCCAACTTGGAATTTATGATAATAAATTTCCCATTTTTCACCGATTAGTTTAGCTCAATATACACATTTATTTTATCATGGTGGACCCATATACCAGCCTGTCCACATTAATTTCATCATGCATGTATAATAAGGCATCATCTAGCATGGAAGCAACTAACCCTATCACAAACTCTAATTATTCTTTCCATGATTTAAATTTGTGGGGCATCTAGTGACAATCATGCCATTGTTCCCAAGATTCACCTTATGTATTATCATTTTGTATATTTTAACCCCAACCCTTACACCAATATCTAAATTATGATCTGATAAAGTTTTAATCCCTGTGGAACCCAACATCATCCTAATGAAAATTGGTATTGATAAACTAGGTAGGATAAATACTAGCAAAGTATGGGGAAACAACTAAGCTATTCCTCATGTCACTCAATGTTATTATCCTTGTGATTCCTCAATTTATTCCATGAACCTACTCCCTAAACTTCAAAAACTAAGGACTATTCTTCATCACATACCTAATGCCATTACGACCCGACATAACTAGTATGGCTACTCCCCAAACCCGAGTGAATGAACCTACCCAAGTGTACAAAAGGAGTTTACATAAAAAGAACCTGTCTACCATATTCATTATATATGTAAATTACACTCACCATTTTCTAGTCTTGGCTTAATTTTGGATCATATTGGCCATAGTAATTAGACAACTATTCTAATGCAATCCAAAATCCATCTTGAACCAATATCATTGTCTATGGCGGTTAGAAAACCTAATTTGATCACTATTTACTATATGTCCACAATAGTGGCATCGCAGACTAGTAACATGTGTAGTCTTTTCCATTCCTTTTACATTTTTAGTTATCTATGCCTAATAATCATTGAGTGCTATATGCATTACATGGTCAATATTAGGTTATTATAAAAGTCACTACCCAAAATGGGAATAATAATCAAAACACCACCATAGTCTCCCCTCCCTTTCCCTGTCAAAACAGGTCTACACCTCATATACCAACTAAATCCTTGGAGTATACTTGATAGGATATTATATCTCCTATCCTATGTAACTCCCAAGAGTAGCCTTGGTAGGATATTTCCCTCTCCTACTAGATCCCATGAAAAAAATGACTTCACACACATCTATTTCATCTCCACATCTAATGGGGTTATATCACACACTAAAAGCTATTTCCCATTAGATATAAATGCCTACCTTATGTCCTCAAGTAGGGTTACAAGAGCCTTTTATGACTAGAAATTCTAATGCCATTCATTTGATAAAGCTGATGTTTTCATTTCTTATGATGTTTTCAATGACACATTAGGTCCAAATAAGCTCAATACTATCTGACAAGTCCATTTCACCATCAATAAATAATTAAAATAGGGAACATATATCCTTGATTACCTTAAGAGACACATTTTGAAATGCCACAAAAGTGGTTGTATTTGAAGATATTATACCTTTGAGTGGCCACTTTCTCAAAAACAAATCACATCTACATTATAACTCATAAATTCAATAGGACTTTCAATTCCTGTTTTACAATGACATATATTTTATCATTCCCTAATCACTTTAATTTATTGATTTTCCAAATTATTAATTAGCCAATATATCATATCAAATTCATTGACTGGTGCAGTTGATGGAGTCCAATTTTTTCCTTCATAGTTTGATGCATGTATTCACCCTCTCATAAAATTTTATAGTCAAGTGGTGTATGCTGAAGATAACAATGAATAACCAAGGAGAGTAATTTCTAATGATTAGAATGTTTGATGATGTAGTTGAACATTAGATATTCTGCCTCAATTTTTATCTTGATTATAAATTCCTCATGGCATAGTTGAATATTTTTTACTATGTTTGTGACCCATATTTTTTGAAGTATTTTGTAATTGAAATATTACACTCACAGTTACCACATTACTTTATTTTCCTCACGATGCATCATACATTTGAATGTATCTAATATCGTCACTGTAAAAACATGTAAAACACATCAAAAGGTAGAAACATGCACCATCATATGGAAATATCAAATATAACCATAAAAATATTATATAGGTATAAATATGTGTGTTTCCACATGCACATATATGTGTGTCTATGTGTCATAGTTTCAAAATTACAAAGCACATGAACAATAGCTATTGGTCCCCACTATGGACATGTCACCAAAAAGTGATATGAAAATGTAGACCATACCATGCAAAAAATATTCATATCCATCAAGCGACTATGATCGTGGGGATAGAAGCCATAAATACTTACCTAGAAGGGTTACGCCACCTATTTATCCTACATTTCTTTCCTTTACACAATTGCAATAACTCTTCCTATTATTTATCTACTCAAAAATTGGCACTACATAGATGCAATCTTGACATAGTAATATATGATATTGTCATTGATATCTTCCTAACTTTGCTTGGGTAATTCTCTTAAAATTGGGTTGAAAAAACACCACAAGTTGGATTCCTATGTGTAGAGTTCAATTTTTACCCACCACTCAATCACTAGCTCTAGGCTCATGTAGTCCCTCTATGCTACCATATTTTCTACATAGTCATATAAACATCATCATTGTGCTACTACCATTGGCTCCATGGTAGACATTATTGCTTCCTTTGTATTCACCTCTCATCTATTAGGCCATATATCAACACAAAAATAAAGGTACCCACTAATAAACTATACAAGTAAATAGTCAAAGAAATGCATAAGTAAAAATTAATCAAAAACCCATTAACATACTCAACCACAAAACCTCACTACTCATTGAGAGGAAGGACCATACTAGGGTCCCTGTAAATTCCGTACCACATAGGGGAATTCTAAGATCACTTCTAAATGGAAACACCAAGTGAAAATATTTTAGGAAATTATTGACCTACAACTCCCCCTCCCACTTGGGAAAGCACCTCACCCACCATTCCATGTGTGCCTCCCACCTCTCATACTTTTATCATTAGTTATGATCATAATAATACCACGTGCTCTAAAAATTACAATAGAATATAGGGGAAAAGGTGAATTCCATCTCTTTGTATGTATACTATTGCATTATCTATGTGAACATAAACTCTCTTTAAAGCTCCCAAAGTGAATAGGAATTCTTGGATAACTTGGTCCATGACCAACATTTGGTCATTAATGTTTCTCTAGGTGCCAAAGCCTCCATAGATGAACACCATCATAATTACCACCACCTATAATACTAAGTCCTCGATAGAAGAGATTACAATGAATTCTCCCTCCTTTCCTTCCAATATAGAGAAATACTAGGTGATTAATTAGATGCTAGACCTTATGCCATTCCTATACATTCCAAGTGAGGCATTAGTTAGGCCCTTAATCCCTTGATGGGGATACTAATTAACAAGTATAACTTTAATTAAGGACTCAAACCTAGAAATTGGTCCCACACAATGAAGTGATGCTCACTGGATTACCACTTGTATATCATCTCTCTCAATGACCCGTCATTAGAGTGAATAATAAGGAAATCAAAATATTTGAGCACGTCATAAAAATCTAGCTTGGACCTCACTAGAGGATGAGATCTCATATCTTCGTAACAATAAATCAAACTCTCAAAAATGTGTTAGCATGGAATAATGTTTAATAGGTGTCTGCAAAGCCAGAAACTATAATGCTATTAATTGCAATGGCTTAGCAATACACATATTGCGCAAATAGTGTATGCATTTTTCAAACAATCATGGAAGTCACATATATATTGATTTAATAATCATGCAATTCATTCATGTGGCTATGTTATAGACAGTTGTAGTATTTTCATCAAATTTCCAACTTTCACGTGCAATTCTCATGGCTACCTATTAAATAGTCAAAATACATATCATTGCAACAATCCGCTTAAGAACTATGATAATTGTGTAGAATATGGAGAATTATTCATGCAACAAAATTAATGCATAGTTGAATATTTATAGACCATGAAATGGATAACTATCTAGTGAATAGTTGTGTGGATATTCACTTGAAGATTTTGAAAGTGATACAAATCCATTAAAACTCTTTCATATGAGCCAGGCCTACCCTAATTCTCAAAATTAAATGACTAAAATGAAAGAAAAGGTTAAGGCTCCTATCTGGATCTCATATAATTTAAAATGGGTGATTCATGAGCACATCTAAATTTTGAGAACATCATGGGGTATAAAGTCTCGACGATACTTTAGATAGGTACAAATGATTTGTCCTCATGGGCCTCACATCCTTTTATATGGCCAAATCACAAACTTTCTAGTGATAACACTCTCTCTCTTTCACATTTTTATGGTTGGTTATGTTGAATTATTTATTACATTTTCATTGGCCTCTTACCCCACTCCTTAATTAGCATGTCATATGTATTATAATTCATAATCCATTTAACCTCCAAGGATACCTAGCCAATAGGTTCCTTACCTATTCAACTTCATTAATATCACCACACATGGTATAGTTGTTTAGTCACTTGTTCAAGGAACACATCTCCATATCTATAATGTATCCATTTTCACAAATCATAAAATAAAAAATAACAAAAATTTCAACATTTATACCATATTGTCCACTAGAATATCTTTCAAACATATTGGTATTCCTTATCATCCTTGTTTAAAGAATCTACATAAAGTCACCCATTCTTGCAATGATTTTTGTTGTTTGTATCTCTTCTTATGTACTAGTATCCATCACCACAACTCCCAAATTTTCTATCATTAGATATTTATCCATTTTCTTCCACTTATCCTGAGTTATAATTTCACATACACTTAGCATACCCAGTTGATGCCCTAAAACTAGATCATATTATGTCCTAAGTTTATATTTTATAGCCACCATTTTTACCATAATTTATTCACCATCTAGTGAAATTATTGAGTTTCATCATCATTGACTATCCCATCCATAATTATCGAAATCTATCTCTTGCAATTTAGTAGTAATTTTATAATTAGTTGATTTCAAGGGGCCTCTCATACCTTCATTTTTATTATTCATTCTTATTAACACAAAGTAATTTTTTCCAAGTGATTTTTTTGAATCATATTTCCCATTCCCGTTTTATGGTGAAACCTAGACTACAAAGATAGTCATCATTGCTCCTTGCTTCAATTCCCCCCCCCCCCCCCCCCCCCCCCCCCCCCCACCCCCCCAATATTTGGCATTACATCACTATCGCATCAAGATCGGTCATACATTATGACAATTTTATCTTCCATTCCTATGTGAATACCCATGATCTTATATGGATACCATTTAATCATTCAAGTAAGATAACTTTTCATAGTACTACCCTATAAGTTCCAAGCCCCGCACTGACATAATAATTTGTATACAATTAATAGTGCCCCTTAATGATGATACATATTTCCACATCATAGGTTATCTCGCTACACAATTATTTACTATCTTTTAAATAGTTCATCATGTGTAGAGATGATCCAAAAGTGCACATGTATATTATCATGATATCTTTTTATAAATTTTATAGGCATGGAGACTCCACCCTCATTTGTATAAGAGATCATCCGCACAAGTATGATTGGTTATTATCACATAGGTTTCATGATCTACATTGGATCATCATACAATTCTTAATCTAACTTAGTACTCTCTAGGTGGAAAAATTGGAAGAATTGATAGGTACAACCCATTTATGTGGTAAATCCTAATTTGGAAATTAACATTTGAGAATCTTCCAAAACCATTATGAGGTATCAAATTACAGTTTTTTGGAGTTGAAATTTGTATGACTCGTGCACACAAAAATAATGTCAATCTAAACATTAATACCTTTCCAATAGTGTGAAAATCATCTCAATCGAATAACATATGTGAATTTTATACTTCCTTCAAGTTGACGTATATTGTTATCTACCATAATATGAGTGGATGCCTTGTCAACCCCCATTACTCACACATGTGGGGCTAGGTACATGTGGAAGTTTTAGGAGTTTTTATAAGGTCAAAGGTTGTATGACTAATTGATGGTTGAGGGGGTAAAAAAATATTGTATTTTCAAATATCTAATATCATAAAAGATTATATACCATGTAGTATTTTAATCGCAAGAACAATATTTTAGATGTGACAGTCAACTTAAGCTAGGAATTGAAAGACAAAAAGAGAGAAGAGTGAATAAAAGGTTGCTCTTTCGACTAGGAAACTAAAACATAGTTTGAAATTAGTTGTTTATAATTTCTTTACACAAGTATAATTGAATAACACTCTCCTAGAGAGGAACAATGTGCACTATGTGTGGCTCCTTTTGCATGCAAAAATAGTAAAAAAATCAACTCCCTCCTCGTATTATTTAAGTAGCCCAAAAATAATGTTGTGTCTTCAAAAAAGTTGGAGTAAACAATATACTTTACTAAGGATATCAAGTGGGTGTACCTCGATTCGTAGGGAGGATTCACTATTATCCTCCCCACATGGGTTCTAGTCCTGTCAAGATTGACATGATTGTTGTTGTTCCTCCAAATTAGCTACAATTTAAGGCCAATCTCACCATCCTTCAACACATTTAACCTCTCTCTTTTCATTTGATGACATTATTTTAAGCTACAATGTGTTCATTAGGAAATTTTAGATATAATTGCATATTTGTGCCTAATATTATTTTTTTGTAGAATATTGTGAGAATATTGAACAAATTGTAAAGATTTGGAGGCTGAGATAACGAATGGATTTGCATCCAGCTTTAGATGGACCACAGTTGGATAATAATTGAACAAGGTATTATGAAAGTATTGAACAAATTTTGGATCTCTAGTTATGAGAAAATATAGGAATGCGCTTCTTGTTATTTAATGAAGATTCGTAGTGTTGGGAACTATATCCAATTTTTGAGGGATTTTGCAGGGAAAATTTACCTCCTTTCAACGATAATTCTTCCCCATCAATTTTTATAAGTTAAAATTTGAATTTTCCTACAAGGGCATGTATTTCTTAGTCTTCTTGTGGAGAAAAAATGTTATTTAGAAGTTATACTTTCATTTCCAATATGGATGTACTTGGATAGATTCAAATAATGATGTTTGGTTCCATTTTTAGATCCTGAAGCTTGGTTTCCTTTATAGGACTCTAGGTATACCTGGGATTTTACATCCAAGCAGCCTCAGAGCCCTGTTTTGCAATTTCTTCATTTTCTTTGAATGTTTTTTTCACGTCATCTCTTATTTCCGCACTTAGTAAACATTTCTCTTTTATTGTAGGTCATATTGGTTAAATGATTGAAGTGCATCATTTTTTCAGGTAATGGTAACAGCTTTTTGCAGGTGGATCTGCCGCAAACGTTGTCCGACGGGTTTAACATCCAGGTAAGTTTTGATTTCATGAACAACAATTGCTGGGTCAATTCCTATAATTTCCTCATATGACCAGGCAAACACCTTCTGGAATTATTGAAATAGGGCCTTATATGTTTGAATTTCATCTTCCGTACAAGAGGCACCTATATGAATGTTTTCAACAATTCCAGGCTTAACCGAAATGTCAATAGGAAGAGTTTGAGAAATGTTTCCCAAATTTAACTCAGAATCAAGATTTTTCATTGGATTCTGAGGTTCCTTGACATGCTCAGTCGTAAAAATAGATGAAAAATCATTTTCAAAGCGATCAATCTCAGGTAAAATTGAAGATATATGATGAAGATCTTCCCATGGTAAATCATCAACACACAAGATTTCACGAATTTATCATCAGTGTAAACAAGTTCGGAAAACGTTGTTGAATCAGAGTTTGATGTTGAAAGTGATTCTGCATGGACCACATTCATTAAGTCAATTTCGGTTGAGAAAGGGTCGGAAAACGACTACGCGGCCTGATACACAGTTTCATATGGACTCAAAGGTATAACATCACCAAATGAATCTATCTCAGATTTGGAAGGTACGATCCAAGGATCATCTTAAACAATAGTGTCGGATGAAATCATATGAATGGTTGTAGTAGAAGACAATGCGTTGATAGGAGGAAGATAAAAAGTTCCTAGTAAACCAGAATCTTTAACTAGTCCCACTCCAACATCATTATAAGGGATAGTTGTTTTGCTGACATGCTGAATACTTTCAGAAGAGGCTGGTTCGGATGAAAAGTAAGTCAGCTGGTCTATAGTTATGATATCTCCATTGTGAGGGAACTTTATAAGCTGAAAGACCTATGAAAAAACATCTGTCATAGCGTAAGACCAACTATGACCGAAGAGAAGGTTGTAATCCAGAGGGGAATCAACCACCTCAACATCTAGATTAATAGTTTTGCCTTCTACCCCTATAGGTGAATCCTATAGAATTCCAAAAGGATGGAACCCACAGCCATCAAAGGCCTTTAGAATCGTCGGGGATTGATTAAGTGTAGGAGAACCAAGCGATCTCCAACACTGGATCGACATAATACACGTTGAGGCTCCCTCATCAATCACAGGCCTATAACAAGCTCTGTTTTTTACTAACACTGGGATCTGGAAAGCCATTTGATGAGGTAAGTGAGGTGTACTATTTTCTAGATTGAAAATTATAAGGTTCGAGTCCTGAACATCAACAGCTCCTATAGTCGACAATAGCAATTTACGTTGTGCTGGACATGATTGCAGCACTTCCAAAGCTGACATTTCCGAAGGTGAAATAGCCAAATCTTCAACAATGTTATAGTTCTGAGCCGCTCTCGCATGTGGATTGAAAGCTGACTTTCAAAGTATACCCTTGGCGGGTGGTTTAATCACTAAGTCTGGGTTAGGTTTCTCGATCTGTAGTGGATCGGAACCACGAGTTGAAGTTGATGGATTCGAACGAGAATATTCTGCTTCCTTACCATCAACAAGACTTTTACTTCCATAATCTTGTGATCGAGTCACAATCCTAACATGGGACATCATCATTATGGGTTCTTCAAAGGAATTTGAGGAAGAACCTATCATGTTACTATCTTGACTAGGAATTGGATCCTTAAAAAAAAGGTTTTTGGGAACTTTTGACGATTTTCGCAACCTCTACACGATGAGGGCAGTCTCTTGTAAAATGCTCTTCATCACAAATGAGACAAGGATAATCAGGTTTGCGTTTCTCATCAGTAGATTCTGTTTTTTCTGGTTTCTCTTTCGAATTTTTATCTATCTTATTTTTATTCTTCCCTTTCTTTTTACCGCCGAATTTTGATTCACCGTAGATGACTCTACAACATGAATATCGGCAGAAATTTCCGCGGAAGAATCTCCTGTCGAGGAATCTGGTAAAGTTATGATAGGAGAAGAGTTCTTGGAATATTTATTCTTACTTTTGGTATTAACTGTACCAATCATACCATCGGCGGCATGAGACCCTGAAGGAGCTGCAATTATTTGATTTTGTTTAGGAAGGTCGGGGATTTTCTCGTGTAATGTACCGGATTGCGTATAAAATAATTCAAGGTACTGAGCTTGAGCAATCACTTGCTCTTCAATAACGACTCCTGCCTTAGCTACATCCTCAGTGATCTTCGGTAATAAAGATTTTACAAACCATTCAGCTAAGATCTGATACGAAATAAAAACCTTCACTAAACGCCATCGATGTGTCCGTTCATGAATGTGATCTGAAATGTAAATGGTCGTTGGCTATTTTAATGAAGTTAATAATTTCGTGCCATTGTCATATATGACTAGCAACTGAAAATGAGTTAAAAATGATGTAGCTAACTGACTTAAGTTATAAAAAGTGGCTCGCGGTAACTCAATGTACCACTTGGATGCAAGACCAATCAGAGTGCACTGGAAAAGCCTTAAACAGATTGAATCATCTGAAATGGAGTTAGACGCACACCAGATGTGGTAAGTCATCGCATGGTTCGACGGGTCCTCTCCTGATTTGCCTTTAAACATAGGAATATCACTAGGCAACTTATTCGACATTGGCGGCCAAAACGAAAGATATTTAATTAGATCGTTCATAAGGCGCGACAAGCCAAGCAAGTCCAAAGTTGCAATGAACGGTAACTGACGATTAGGGTCCCTAAAACCCTGGGTAATGAGACTAGCCCCAGGAGGAGGATATCCAGGATAACTAGGAATTGGAATTGCATTTGGGATATTATATCCTCCCGAAAAACCAGGATTATCCAGACTGTAATGGGGTTTTTGAGGTTGATGATATGTATATCGAGGGTACGGTTGATACTGATAGACTCGCTGCTGCATAGCAGGACCGAATTGGTACTGTCCCTGGTACGGTTGATAAGTAAATTGAGGTTGACTTGTGACAATCGTACTTGGACCAGGTTGTCCTACAGGCATTTGAACCGAAGTTTGAATTGTGGATCCAGACTGAGGTAAAGATGCTTGAGGAGTTGATACAAGAACAGTAGAAACGATAGCTGTCGATACTCCAGAAGTAGGTGGGGTATATTGAACAGATGTTGCAGCAGTCATTTGAGGCATAGTACGAGGCGTACAAGGCCCAGGCTGAGAAACTACAGAAGGTGTAGAAGTTTGAATAGTAGACTGGACACATTGCTGGGTTGAACCAGAAACCAAGGGTTGTCTAGATTGAGATGACAACTGCACATTCGATTGCAAGATCTGTTGAGATTGCGATGGATCCCACACTAAGTTCATTCCGGGGTACGGACCCATAGCAGGTTGAGAATATTGAGGAACATAACCAGGTTGAGGGTAGGGTTGATAATTCAAAGGTACATTTCCAGCTCCTTGGACAAATGATTGACCGGAAGGTGGTTGGAAACCTTGGGTTGGGTACTGACCTTGAGGTTGAAAAACCTTGAGGCACGTACTGATACTGGGGTTGACCTTGAGGTACATATTGATACTGGGGTTGACCTTGAGGTACATACTGAGTTGGGGTTGACCTTGAGGAATGTATTGTCCCGTAGGTATGTACTGTCCTTGAGGTTGCCCCCAGGTGGAAATTGGGTACCTTGAGGTTGCCCCCTAGGCGATAATTGAGGACTTTGAGGCTACCCCCTAGGCGATAACTAGCCACCTTGAGGTTGTGGATTAGGAATAGTACCTGACATCATAAGAATATCTTCTACACTCAACGGCTTAGATCCGTTATTACCAATTAATAACCCTTGTTCAATAGGTTGAGGAGATGCTCCCAAAAAAGTACCAGTAAGTGACTGATACCCAGAGGGAACAAAAGGACCGCCGTATAAAAAGGTTTCTGGAGATTGAGAAAACATGCATGACTGTCTTTACATATTTAACGGAGGATAATAACCCCTAGGTGTTGTGTGAAAAGGAATGCGAGGTGGTGAAAAACTTAGTCCCGGGTTTTCCAAAAAATTGGTCAATGAAAGATACCAAGCGTCGCTCCTAGGTGGACTGTAAAAAACAATTCACGCTCCCTAAGTTCTATAGCTGGTTGATTTTCAGGGATAGGGATACCTTCTTCCAGAGTAACAATTTCTTCAATAGCAATAAGTCCAAAAGGAAGATTTTGGGTAATGAATCTTTCTACCCTTGGTTATCCAGGACCACTGGAAGTTGGAGAGGCAAATCCTGATGTTGGAGTAGCAGCAAATTCAGTTTCAGGTTTAGATATTTCAGGTTCCTCAGCTAAATCACTAGTAGATGAAAAACTACCAGTAACTTTGGAAAATGAAATAGATTGTGGATTATAATCTGTTACTAGAGCTTGATAATCATGATGTACAACCGATGAAGACTCTCCTTCTGCAGGTGACCCAACTTTACTGTCACTGGGAATTACAAGGACTCGAAGCCCTTCAAGCTGGCTCGATGAAAACTCAGGAGGTTGGCCCTGAAGTCTACGGGACTTCCTCGGTAATTCAGCCATGATTAAATATTTTAACTACTTCACATGCAAAAATGAAAACCACCTTAAGCCTCTAAAGAACCAAACAATTTTGAATCACATGCCTAAAGAATCTAGGAAATCAAACCACATACAAACAGTAACTTTCTGTACCGAAAACTCTAGTTGGTGATGAAATCCAACGTCACAGAATTCAATACAGAAATGGTGGTTGGAACAATTACCCCCGCAACCTCCTTAATGAATAGACTGGCACAAGTTTCTCCACTAAATCGTCTCGAGTGAAGAGAACCCCCTAGAAAATCCAAGTGAGTCTAGCCGACGTTTGCTCCAGGTATAGTGGGATCTTCCCTCCACCATCACCTTAGGAAAGAATCCTATAGAATATGGTTACTATGGTTACCAAAAGAAACAAATATACCTGGGGGAACAGTCTATGATCCGATACGCATGCAAGGGCAGAGTGACAAGCTCAATCCCCTTGAAGGTTCCTTGAGATAATCCAAGGTTTACCAACAAGTGACCCTCGGCTCCTCGATAATGGTTAATCCGAGGTTTACCATTTTTAATACGTGAATATCTTCTATCATTCTGAATGAGGAAGGATTTATTCCCACACCGGTTTAGATATGATCTCGTCCTTCTCCTTTAAGAGGAGTTTTCCAGAGTATAGATGTAAAAATTGGAATTTATCTCCTACCGCAAGATACAACTACTTGTTTTTTTTACTATCTTGGGGAGTTAATTACTCCCTACTCCAAGATACTAGCTTAAGCTATGTTGGTGATAAAAAGCCCTAGAAAATAAAAGATTACTAGATAGATTTTACTTCAAGTGTTATTTTTATTGGTTTTTTCTTAAGTCAAAAGGTGCGGAGGTGAAACTTATGGTGTGAAGACTCAACTCCAATTCACTAAAAAAATGCACTTAAGATGATAAGCAATATTTTCCCTTCAATAAGTTTCTAGCTAAGAAAGAGTTGAGAATGCAAATACTTGTAAAAGCAAATCTTTCCTTAACAATCAAATCAAAAGAAGAACTTTTTGTCTTTTCCAATACACTAAAAAATGAGACAACTAGTTATGCTTACAAAAATTTCCCTTTCTTTCCAAACACTCAAATACTACAAAAACAAACTTTTTCAAAAGAGATTTTTTATTTTTTATAAAACACTCAAAACTATGGAAAAATCTAATCTTGAGATCTATAAATTCTAAAAAACTATTTAAAGTAAAATCTTACAAGATTTCTTTTCAAGGATGTTTTACTTAGCTATAAGCAAACTAAGGACGAATTTGTCTAGAATCACAAATCAGTCAAAAAACAACCAATTTTTGTTTTCTTTTCTAAAAATGAAATCCAAAACTTTTCAACACAAGTCCTTTCTAAGTTTCGCAAAGAGAAACAGAAGATGGATTCCTCAACAAAGGCAGATTTTGCAAATGGTCAGACTCATAAGAAGACCAGTAAAAACTAAGGTGATCTAAGGCTTCTGAGGCTTCTAAGCTCTGAGCTACTACAAGACCAAAATGAAAATCAAGCCCGGCAACCAAAACTTCTAGGAATTTCACCTAAAACCCTAATGCCAATGGAATTAACCTAAGAAAAGTTCCTGACAAGTCAAGTGTAGATCTGGGCAGAGGCTAAAAACACATTAACAAATCCTAAGCTGACTGAAAGAGAAAATCTTAAGTTTTTCAAAATTTTGACAGGGTCTGCGGGCTCCTAGTTTACCCAGGTGCGGGACCACTCTGTGTGTAAAGCAAAAGTGTGGATAGGTCCGTACTGTGTTACAAGTAGAGGGTGCGGTCCTCTCCCAAAAGTATGAAAAACAAAAAATAATTCAAGATCTACTAAACCTACCCAATCCCACACACATCAAGCCAAAAACAGAAACAAAAACACAGTTTCAAAAGTCAAAGTAAAAGCAAGGAAAAATAAAAAATTCAAGTCCCCAGCGGAGTCTCCATTTTGTCGGCCGGATAAGTCGTACTTGTGGACAAGACCGACCTCCCTAGTATCTAATGATATCTAGCGACAAGCAAACCAAACAAATTCTATCTTTATCTAAGTATGCAATTTATAAATAAAGGAAAACAAGTGTTTTAGGCCTACCTTGGGTCCAATGCAAGTTTGTGGAAGCCTCGCTCCGTTAATCCAAATGAGCTCTCTTGTAGAGAATTTGCAAACACAAACAAGCACACACATTAAATAGCACCTGAAAAGCCAATATAATAAAGCATACTTATCATGATGATCAAGGAATTCATGAAACAAATCACATAAGACAATTTGTTGAGAAAAATGAATCTGATTGTACTAACTTTAATAAAAGAAGAACTTTACAACCTTAGTGCCTTGATGCTGTACAAGCTCCTCCTAGGGTCTAGCTACCTCTACTTTGACAAGTTTCACTCTCTTCCCAATGAAGCCAAAAGGTATGTGATCTCTCCTCTCAAGCTTAACTAGGAAGTCTCAATTCCAACAGCATTTACCCTAAAAAATGTTTAGCTTCTAACCTCCCTAGCAACCAGCCCAATGCCTTAATTTATAGTGCAATGGAGGGAAGTTACTAGGTCCACCTTCAAAGGGATAAAGCCCTCCGTCAAAGGGATAAGCTCCTTTAGTTTTGGGATGGATGAACCACCTAGGAGTGAACCATCCACGTCAAGATTCCTTCTAGAAACATCCTGAATTAACCCAAAGTGAGTTTTTAAGAATAAACTTGCGCCTTTTTAACTTTCACAGGGGTCCGCACCCACTCCTTTAGAGACAGAGCGGGCAGGTCCGCAAGTAACATGAACAAGGGGTACGAGACTGCAGGCAACAGTGAGAGAAAGTGCAGAACCAGAGCTTTATTGATTTTTAAGGTCTTTCTCTCATTTTCAAAGCTTGACATGAAGAGCTGAGGTTTGAGACTTGCTAAGGAGGACAGTATGAATGATGATAGACCCATACTGACTGTAAATAGTCATAATAACAATATTTTGTGTAACAAGATTCATCAAAGACACTACGTAGCTTAAAAACATGAAGGGTGTTTATTTGGTTCCATGTTCATGTGGGGACCCCCACAATGGAGAAATTGGCCATTCCATAAATCAAAGGATTCAAGGAAATGTAGTTGATATAATACATGGTAGGAATCCACTTCATCTTTGACTGAACATATTAAGAAGAAATAACACCTCATTTGTATAGAAGATTCCTAGGTCTTTACTAGGAATGATGAATCCCATCATCATAAATTTAGGAAGGTCATCGAAATCGACAAAATTTCTAATACGCTAAATAAGAATGATGGATGGAAGATCAAAAATTGTTGAATCCCATCTCTTTATTTCTAAGCATTGTCATTTTTATTTCTCTCCCACTTTGGTGTATTTTTCTTCTTTTTTGTTTTTGATTTTCCTCTTTCTTGTTCTCCTTATTTTTTATGATTAGTAAATTTCTTTATTCCTTTCATTATAGTGATTAATAGTACTTTAAATAAGTTATTTTTGTGTTGTATTGTCCTTGTCTTTTTATTTTTGTCCATTCATTGAATTCTTTTTATTCTTATTAATAAATAGTCATTTATATGTCTTCTAATTTCATTTTTTATTTCATCGTTGTTGTAATTATATAAAATTAAAATTCTAAAATTTTGTGTTTTATTCTTTTATTGGTGTTCGAATTTTTTTTTTTTTTTAAGACTTATTTCCTTGAATATCTTTATTATTCATTTAATCTTTTATATATATTAGTATTCTTGATGGTTGTTTTTGTTAATTTCCTTTTAAAATAATTTTCTTATTTTATTTATATATATATATATATAATATTTTGTATTCATGGCCTTCTTGAAATTTATTAATTTATTAGAATGTGATATATATATATATATATATATATATATATATATATATATATATATATTTTTTTTTTTCCAATTATAAACTATTTATAATAAAAAATATATAATATTTTTTTCCATGTATATTTTTTTCTTCTTTATAGTTGTATTTTTTTTGTTATTTTAGTTAGCTTTAATTTCTCTTTTTTTTTTCAATTTTTTTTAATAATTTTTTTTTTTAAATTTTAATAATGTTTATTTTTTTTTTTATTTCTTTTCATGTTTATTTTAATAGCTTTTTTAGGTTTTTGTAAAATTGCATTTTAATATTATATGTTTTATTTTCTTACCATTATGATTTACGATTTATAAGAAAGACTATTTACAAGTTAATAATATGCATGGTAAAATGAGGTTGAATATCCATGGTTATGAATTTTTTTATATTGTAAGTTTATTGTAAGTATTTAGTTTTAATTAAAAAAAAAAAAAAAGTCATTTGTGATTTTTGAACATGTGATATTGATGACTCATAGTATTAGTCCATGATATTGTAATAAAGCTTGCTTAGAAGTTAATAATATGAATAGTAAAATGAGGTGAATATTTATGGTTAAAAATCTTGTTATATATTGTAAATATTAAACTTTTATGTGCTTATTAATTAAATTTTAATATTGTTAAAATGGTTCTTAATTTTTTATATGTTATATTTTAAAGTGATAGGTAAAAATGTTCACAAACTTATTATAAGCATAGTCTATGTTTAATTGGTTGATTTTATTATGATTAGGATCTATTAATCATTTTTTATGCTAAGTATATTTTGAGTTTGGATACCAACTTTTAAATGGAATAAGTAATTAAAAATAAGAAAAATGTTTAATTGTTTTTGAAATTTTTTTAAAGGAATATAAATAATAATATTATAAATTTTCAATTTGAATTATAGTATAAAATTAATTAAAAATAATAAATAATAGTTTAGAAATGTTTTATAATAAGATAAAAAATGTTCTACATGATATATAATATGGAGCATGTATCCATATATGAGAATGATGAGATTAAAACACTTGAGTTGTAAACATAAATTTATATATTATATCATGAAAAACAAGGGATATGAGGAATTATACTTCAAAAGATTACGTGAAGGGGAATTATATTAATAAACTATCATTCCCGTGTGGTTTTTATTATACATATAGTCTCTTTATATAATTATGGGTGACCATAACAACAACATCACTCTCTCCACAATATCGATATGTATTTCTCATCAAATCTCTATCCCTAACTTCTCTAGTTTCTCCTAATCTCTCACTCACGTAGACTTCTAGAATTAGTCTAGACATAATTACATAACTCGCTATATCATTGCATGATAAAAAATATTAATTATTTCATCATTATCCTTTTTAATGATTACCTATGATCCCATATTCATCATCATCTTGGGGTTTTGTCTTACTTGTAACAATGCTTTTGACGCTCTTATATGAGACAAAATGCCATGAATTTCTTCCACCCATGCCCTTATTTATATCTAAACTTTAACATTGGTAGCTAGATCCCTTCATCTTGGGAAATGGACATATGATTACAACATTTAAAAAATGACTATGAAGAAAATTGGGATAATGGATTTGTGATGAGTCTCATAGTGCTCAAGCACAAAAATGGAACCTTAGTTTCTAGAGGAAAGTAGTGATTAAGAAATTGCACATTTCTGTTTCAATTTGATCCTTTGAAGTAGTATCATCTTCATTATCTTTATCGTCCCCACTCTCTATCGTTTATGATATTTTTTCTTCATTCTTTATCATCGTTGGTCTTCTTCACTTGTACCTTCAAAACATAAGTAGTGTTGAAGTCCATATAAAATAGTAACGATCCACCCTAATAAATGGGTAACCAATCAATATATCTCTCACTTCTCTAGGAATGCATTTCTTATACATGGCTCATCAATAAGCCTTCGTACTTATGCATTCTTTTTCCCTTGCATCTTCATCGTCATCCTATCAGCATCCTAGGTATTTCACATACTTGTAATCATGATTTTGATTCTCATGCATCAAAAATAATGTCATGAAGTACTTCCAACCATGGCCTCATTTATATATCAACATTAACATTAGTAGGTAGATCCCTTCATACTTGGAAATGGACATATGGTTATGATTTTTTCAAATTTGATTTTGAAAAAAATTAAGAGAACAAAATTTGGTGATTAATCTCTAAGTGCCCAAGCAGAAAAATGGAACCTAAGTTTGTAGTAGAAAGTAGTGATTCAGAACTTACATATTTACATAATGATACGATGATCCCCCACACACATTCTTCTATGTATATGTGTATATGTGTATATATATAGGTATAGATATACCCATATGCATAATCTCATTAGGAAAGCATTAGATTCTTGTCAAATTTGTGGATGGATTCCTTGTTAAACATATTAGCAAATGCACCTCACCCAATATTATAGGAATTGAGCACTTGTAATCACAGAACTAGTCAAACATTAATCAACATCAATAACAGCTAATTGAACTAATTGGGCTAAAAAACGTTTGGAACATATTGTCCCACCATAAAACCCTCAAACATGTAATCATAACCCTAAAGAATTTAATATTGAGCGAGACTTTTTATTTTTTTGTACCTTCCACATCCCACTATTCCATGAGAAATAAACATATCACAAGCAATATCTAACCTTTACCTAAGTGACGACGATAAAATCTTCTCCTTCTAACAACCTAGAATGAAGCCAATTAATGACAATGACACTAATTTGGTGTTAATTTTGTCCAACATTCACCATCATAGAAGATCTAAGCAATGGAGCAAATGAACTTGGTAAATCTCTCAAAACGACATAACAATGAGAAAAATAAATGGAAGAAAAAACAAAATACCAACTATGGGCTAAGGGAAGAATTCTCCAACCTAAACATTGACATCAACAGTAATGTGAATCCAAATAATTAGAATAGAAACACTATCAATAATAACCAACCCAAACATGGAATGAACAAATGACCTTAGGAATACCTTCCCTTGTGTGGTATGTGGTGATTTCACCCATTGCACTTAATATTTCCCCTAGGTTATAGAGTATACAAGTATGAGGGATATCATGACCACCTTGGGCGCTAACATCCCACAAGTCATAGGACCTCCTGAAAAACCATGGAACAAACATTTCCTCAAGCACTAGAACTGGTCATCTTACAAAACCCCTTCCATCAACAATGATTTGTGGCTATCTAATAGCCATTCGACAACTCTTCCCTGTTATTAAGATCCTATGAACCTAAACCACTAAATATATGTCAATGTAAACATCATACTTTCTAGAATATATACAAGAACTCAATATATATTCATCTCCAAACCTACAACTACCAATATAGTATTCCTATAACTCACTGTGAACCAACATAAAAGCCACCAAACTCCTAGCAAGTGCCTCTTTAATGATTTCACACCTTGGTAATGACCCTAACCCATGATTACCAAAGGAACCTATAGGAAGTACAACTCACAACCCTTATGTTATGGCTACTTACAATTATAACATCATTTACAATCTATCATAGTCTCATGTGGCCATGTCAACACTAGAAGTATTGCAAACATGTCCTTCTCAAAGGGATTATTTATTGTCTACATTTGGAGTAGTTGAATCTTCTAATTCTAAGTTCACCACATTCAACTTGGTTAACTTAGAATTCATACTCTCCTCTTTGGCATTTCTCCAAATCCCTATTATAACCAAGAAAGTTACCATCCACCTAATACAATATGGAGAAGTATGTATCTACTTGTATTATGTTCAAAGACATGTGAAACATGTTAATCTCCCCTAAGTACACCCATTCTTCCATCATCCATAGGGATTAGGGATAATGGTCACCCATATTAGTTAGAAGGGTTTTAGCAAGATGTCCCCATAAAGCTGTTAGGAAGAAAATATCTTAGTATACATTGAGATTATAGATGGACCCTTAGACTACCACATACTTCGTAGACATGGCTATGTGTATTCGATGGAATTCATTACTTCATAAATTATTCATATGATGATGTTACCTCATATCAAGAAAGTCATCACCATTGAACAACTCATCCACTATGAAGTCCAACCAATATCTAACCTACTACACAACCCACTTTCGCTCAGCAAGTAAATTCAAGATTTCCCATCGTACATGGAAATTTTCCCTACAATATTCAAAGGTTCCATGCTACTTGGAACTTATGATAATGAATTTTCCCAATTTTCATTGATTGATTTAGCTCAATATACACATTTATTTTAGTCATGGTGGACCCATATACCACCCCGTCCACACTAATTTCATCATCCATGTATAATGAGACATCATCTATCATGGAAGCAACTAACCCTATCACAAACTCTAATTATTATTTCCATGATTTAAATTCGTGGGGTGTCTAGTGACAATCATGCCAATGTTCCCAAGACTCACCTTAGGTATTATCATTTTGTATATTTTAACCACAACCCTTACATTATTATCTAAATTATGATCTGATAAAGTTCTAAACCCTGTGGAACCCACCATCATCCTAATGAAAATTGGGATTGATAAACTAGGTAGGATCAATACTAGCAAAGTATGGGGAAACAACTAAGCTACTCCTCATGTCACTCAATGTCATTATCCTTGTGATTCCTCGATTTATTCCATGAACCTACTCCCTAATATTCATAAACTAAGGAATATTCTTCATCACATACCTAATACCATTACGACCCAACGTAAATACTACGGCTACTTCCCCAACCTGGTTGAAGGAACCTACCCAAGTGTACAAAAGGAATTTACATAAAAAGAACCTGTCTACCATATTTTTTATATATGGAAATTACACTCACCATTTTCTAGTATTGGCTTAATTTTGGTTCACATTGGCCATAGTAATTACACAATTATTCCAATGCAATCCAAAATCCATCTTGACGAAATGTCATAGTCTCTAGTGGTTAGAAAACCTAATTTGATAACTATTTATTATGTGTCCACAATAGTGGCATCGGAGACTAGTAACATGTGTAGTCTTTCTCAGTGCTTTATCTATGCCTAATAATCATTGAGTGATATATCCATTACATGGTCAATATTAGGTTATTACAAAAGTCACTACCCAAAATGAGAATAATAATAATAAAAACACCACCATAGTCTCCCCTCCCTTTCCTAGTCAAAACATGTTTACACCTCATATCCCAACTAACTCCTTGGAGTACCCTTGATAGGAAATTCTATCTCCTATCCTAAGTAACTCCCTAGAGTAGCCTTGGGATGATATTTCCCCCTCCTCCCAGATCCCATGACAAAAATGACTTCACACACATCTATTTCATTTCCACATCTAATGGGATTATATCACACACTAAAAACTATTTCCCATTAGATATCAATGCCTACCTTATTTCCTCAAGTAGGGTTACAAGAGCCTTTTATGACTAGCAATTCCGATGTCGTTCATTTGATAAAGGTGATGTTGTCCATTCTTATTATGTTTTCAATGACACATTAGGTCCAAATAAGTTCAATACTCTCTGACAAGGCCATTTCACCATCAATAAATACTTAAAATAGGGAACATACATCGTTTTTTACCTTAAGGGGCACATTTTGAAATACCACAGAAAGAGGTTGTATTTGAAGATATTATACCTTTGAGTGGCCACTTTCTCAACAACAAATCACATGTACATTATAACTCATAAATTCAGTAGGACTTTCAATTCCTTTTTTACAATGACATACATTTTATCATTCCATAATCACTTTAATTTATTGATTTTCCAAATGATTCATTAGCCAATATATCATATCAAATTCATTGACTGGTCTAGTTGATGGAGTCCAATTTTTTTCTTCTGTTGTGGCCAGCAACAACCCCCCTTCTTATTCAGTGTTATCCCTAATACTAAATAAGTGGGGACCTTTAGTAAAAAAAAATAAAAATCAATTAGTTCTTGAATTTCCTTTTTCAATAAAACTTACCGTCATAAGCTTAAAGAATATCCTTGAAAAATCTAAAAAGCTTAAGTTTTATAATAAAGTAGAATTATTCCTTAGGAAATATCGCATCGCAAAAAGATAATGGATACCTCCTTGCAAGCCGAATTCTAAGATTATGAGATCGCGATACGGGATTACAAACATATATCGCATCGCATGCATCAAAGACCGCTTACGTTGAAAAACTTTAAACTGCTGATATGCGATGGCGCATATCGCAAATCGCATTTCGTAGAAAACAGATTAACGAAAATTGTCATATGCCACGTTCTTGTGATAAAGCGATAATGCGATGTTGCAATTCTGCGATATTGCGATATTGCGATATAGTGATTTTGTGATAGAGCGGCAAAGCGATAATGTCATGTTGCGATTCTGCGATGTTGCGATCTGCGATATTGCGAAGAAAATCGCAAAATGCAAAATCGTAGTTCTTTCGGTCTCGTCGTTCAAAAAAGTATTTTCCATAAACCGAGACCTGTTTATGCGCTTTAATGCTAATTAATGAGTTAGTTGCGAGTCATTAATGAAATAAGGTTTCATGCTTATCAAAGAGCCATTTCATGTAAGGTGGTATATTTTATATGTCTTCCACATTTAAGACTTTCCCGTCACCTTTCCTTATCATTAATCTCACTTCACTTGTAAATTGTAGGAATGGAGAACAGAGAACGATACAAAGCAGTATGCATGATATTATGGGGAAGAAAGGAAAAGCTCCAAGCTCTGAAGAGAAAGAAATGGCACCCTTGTATATAGACACTGCCTGTAACAGAGAGGCTGGTATTGCTACATGGGAAGGCATGTATAATCTACTTGAAGAAGAGAATCCCAGAGTGATGGAAGTTACGGCTACTGCAGGTTCACATAGTTCTTCTGAGGTATCCATCACAGAGCTAGCTTGTTTATTTTTACACCGAATAGCGGCAAGGCCAAAAATTCTCCCATACACAGACATTGTTAAATGGGTACTGGATAGCGCTAACATCAAAAACAAACAATTTAAAACTCACTCTCAAGAGCTTGTGGAATCATTGTTTTCACAAAATTTGAGCTTTATATCCGCTAAAAGAAAATGCGCAAAGGGAAAAAAACACACCAAGGAAGCCCGGAATAAGAAATGGAGGTAGTTTCCGATGCGCAATTAGGGAAAAACTTCTTGAAAAGGAAAGCTTCTAATTGCTCAGTCACCTGTAAGCCCAGAAATTTGTAAGAAAGCAACGCTAGAGGTAAAAAAGTAAAACTTGAATCCTAAAACCAGTAGTAATTGTTCGAAACATCTTCAATATGGTATCTACTAAAAGTACAACAACTAAAAACAGGCTGGAGATAGAAGGATCAAGAAAAGGAAGAATCAATCCAAAGGTTAACCAAGTTGAATTGGGTTTCTTACTGGGCATATTTAGTAAAACCACACAGCCAGTGCATGACTCTCAAGTGTATCATCAATTCTGCCTATAAGATGGCGCCAGCTCTTGCCGATTCTGTTTTCACAGCACAGCTAAAATCGAAAGTCGGCCAACCGACTCTTCTCAAACAAATGTTGAACGCGTGTGATTTCAAGGAGCAGATACATAATTAATTAGTTAGTAGTGTTAATTTTAGATTCAGTTTTAGTTTTAATTTTGTTTTATTTTTGCCTGAAATGAGGATGGTCATTTAAACCGTATCCTACATTTTTGTAATAAGTTATTTTTAGATTTAGTTAGTAGTATTTAAACCTTTCTCATGCATTTAGAGAAGGGTCCTGAATTTGTCAAAAACGTATCCCCAGAACATGCACTTTTTTACCCTCTGAGGAGGTTTTGATGAATGAATGGAATAGGATTTGTTGATATCTGTATTTAATATATACTACTGATGTTGCACTTCTGTACTCTTAGTGGATGTTGGATTAAGAAGAGATAAATCATTATCACTTGAAGCTCATGAGTAGAACTAGTTATAAATGGTACTTCTATCTCTTAACTATTTCTGCCTTTGTGTTAAAAGTGATATTCATGTTCAGTTGTTTATATATTGAGGCGTGAATGTTTGAGTTATCATTTGGAACTTTTTTATAGGGATAGCTATTTATTTATGCTTAATGTATGAGTAGCTTATTATGCGATATGTTTTTCACAATTGTTTCATCTAACTTTTTATACGAAGTGGTTCATATTTGTTGAATTATTTTCTCATAACAGTTGGATGATCTTTATTACCAATTGTTATCTGAAATCATTTTAGATCGTATAATAGAAGGATTACACCCTGGGTTAGTGTAGAATTATATGTTTCTGTTTATTAGAATACAATTTGCATGTTATTAGATTAGAGTTAGAATTAGAGCATCTCACTTAGGAACTTTTAGAAAGGAAATATCAATTCTTCACACACACACACACATAAATTGGGAAACTGGTCCCATATCCCTAGTCGGACCCACTATACCAAATGGAAAAGGAGCTACTAACCAAGGTCTGGACAGGGTGGGTATCCCCCTTGTTGTAGACCCGATTTTCGGGGCTTCAACATATTTGGTGCTAGAAGGAGGGCCCCAAACTATGAATGGCAACCGAGTCTAAATCTAAATACAATTCTGAGAGTAAATAGCCCATGGAAAAAGGGGCTAATGTTCGCCCAGTGGGCTAATTTTCCATGATTTTTCCACGATTTGCCAATTTCCAAATAAAAGACGATTCGCCCAAATAGAATTTAACCAATCGCCAACATTATAGAGAGACTATATATAAAATAATATAAAGATTAATTTTACAATATCAATAACATTTATAATTTGCATATTAGAGAGATTCGCCAATGTTTTAAACTTCAAGCCATCTTAAAATTTTCCTTGAAATAGCCCTCACCTTCTCCCCCAACTTCTCCATCGCACTTAGAATCTTTAAATCTAGAGCCAGAAGTCGAAAGAAAAACAGTCGCTGCTACAAACCTTGACATTTAAGAACAATATACTATTGAATCTCCTGAAGTTGAATCTTTGATTCAAAAACTTCAGCGATTTTTTATATCACCTCAAAGATCTGATAAATCTCAAGGCAGCATGACTTCACAATATCACCCTGCTCATCATATTACTAGATTAAAGATCGAAAAATTTGGCATTCAGCCAACCGAGTTGTCTCTACCTACAAGGAAGTGAGCAAGGAAATCTCCTAAAGGGTCCGATAGTGAGACTCCTTCATCATCATCATCCATCTCAACCTCTCCACCGTGAAGTCAACCATCCACTCCTCCACTTCAGATCATTGTCCATCAGTCCACCGGTACTCCCACATTTCCTTCTCAATCATCTAGAGTCATAATATCTTCATCTTCTCAAGCAAAGGGATCATCTTCTACACTTTCCTCTATTAATAGATCAACGATGACCCAATCTCCATGGAATAACCTAGGGGTTGTCTTAATGCCTGCACCCTTGAGTCAGCTACCAACCCATCCTGAAAAGTGGCTGCCTAAGTTTAATCCTGAGGCAGGCATGCTAGCGGAAGAACATATAAATAACTTTATGTTATCCATAAATCTCAATGGAGTTACCAATGAAGACGCTGTTGTTCGACTGTTTCCGTATACTCTGGAAGGAACAGCTGGATCATGGTATTTTTCATTACCGTCTGGATCTATTACTAGTTGGAATATCTTCCAAGAGAAATTCCTTATTAAGTTTGGTGATGATAGGTCTACGGCGACATTAATAAACAACCTGTCTAACCTTAGGGCCGAGTCAAAAGAAGCTATCAAAGACTTCAATTCACATTTCAATAAACTCTTAAACAAAATTCCTACTGCTTCCAAGCCTAGCGAAGAGGTGCGAAGTGAATGGTATATCACTTCTTTGCCATCAAACATAGTAATCTTTGTTGATAGGGCTAACAAAACAACTTTAGTTGAAAATATGAAAGAAGCAATAGTAGTAGAGAAACGTATTATAGCCCTAGAAAAGAAAAACGTGATAGAAGAACAAAAATCCATGAAGGTTTCTTTCAAGGAAGATCCCAATAAAAAGCAATCAAAAGATCCATTCGATTTAGAAGGATCACAAAAAGTTTTGAAGACCATGTCTAACGAGATGGTCGACATTAAGAAACAAGTGGCAGAAAATTCTTCTAAAAAGTTGTACAGACCTTTTAAAATAAACCCCTCGATCGATTCCAAACCCCCACACGCTATTATAAGTGTTGAATCTGAAGAAGAAGAAGAGGAAATCGCTACTGAAGAACATACGGATGAAGAAGAAGTTATAGAGTTACAAGGTATGTGTGATTTCATCCTCCCAGATGAAGAGGATCAAGAGGCATCCCCGGTTAGTACTCACAGTAGAAATCAACTTGATCCTCCTCAACCTACGCCTAAGCTAAAGAGCGCAAGCTTGATGACTAAGGATAAAGTCGCAGCCAAGAAAACAACACCTAAAGCGACTCAAACCAACCCAGTCCAAACAAACCCATCAACTCCATCTAAAACGCTAATCGTTTTAGATGAAGTGGAGTAGAATATCATAGAATACATGAAAAAGACTAGGACCACTATCACTTTTACGAATTGAGCAAGTCAAAACACCAGCAAAAGATACTTTTGAAAGAATTACATGCTGTACCAGTTGCACCTTTGCCCGCCGCTGTAATCTCTCAAGCTTCCCATGACATGGGAAGACCTCCATCTAATGTGATTAACAAAGTTAATCCAAATGATATCGCCTTAATTGGAGGAAGATCGAGATATCATACTCCCCCATTTCTTCTTACTTATGAAATTTTCAATAAAAGCTTGCATAATTGCTTAGTGGATTCTGGAGCTTCATCGAATATTTTACCAAAGTCAATATGTGCAAAATTGAACGTTCAACCACAAAAATCCACTGTGCGCATAGTTCAACTAGATCGATCGCAAGTCGAAGTTATTGGTGAATTAAATCAGGTTACCGTAAGGCTGTCATCCAACCCAAAGGTATGTCAAGTTATCGACACTTTAGTTGCTGATATTCTAGAATTTTATGGCTTAATTCTTAGCAGGCATTGGTCAGAAAAACTTCATGGATACTTTGCAACTGACTGGTTGCACATGTGGCTCCCTTACAATGGTAAACCAAGTCAGATAAAAGTTGAGCGAGAAAGACATCAGAGATACATAGTAACATAACTAGAGGGAGAAAATGAACCAGTAGCATACATCAATAACATCATCGGCAACTACTCAGTAGATTCTTTCCTAGGAAATTTTAATGCTCATACTTCACCTTACTTTGAACATTCTGTTTTATCTCAAGTAGAAAATTTCTCTCAAACAGATAGTTCTAAATGTATTAATTTTATAGATAGTCCTGTAAATAAATCTTTATTTGGGAGATTATTTTTTGACGGTTCTAAGTCTAACGAAGGAGCAGGAGGAGGATGCATGTTAATAAGTCCAGAGGGAGATAAAACTATGCTAACTTGCAAACTCGAATTTGATTGCACCAACAATACCGCAGAATATGAGGCTTTAGTCCAAGGGTTATACAAAGCAATCGGATTAGACGTCAAATACCTTCAAGTTTTCGGAGACTCTGAAATTGTAATCAGACAGGTACATAATACTATACATTGTTTATCAGGTCATTTAAATCATTACCAATCCTTAGTTCAAGATCTGACTGAACACTTTATAGCATTTAATATTTCATCAATTCCCAGACTCCAGAATGCTAGTGCAGACCTGTTAGCTAATGTAGCTTCCAAGCTCATTCCTTCAGAAGATTTTAGCCCTGATCGATTTTTAATTGAATTAATTTTTAGACCATCTATTCCTGATAACATTACCAATTGGAGGATTTTCAACAACGATCCTGATATCATGAGTTTCCTCACATCTGAAGGATCCTACACCAATCAAATATTTGACAAATACCAACATGACCGACAATTGCAACAAGATAGCACTAACAATGCCATACCTAAGTTAGTATTCAAGTTAGAAGACCTTTATGTTTTGAAAGATCGGTTTAAAAGATCCACCAATTCAAAACTCCAAAGTTCAAATTTGAACTATGAATTAGTAAATCTAGGAACTGATACCAAACCAGAGAATTTCAATCTAGGCATTGGTCTAGCTCCTATAGAAAAATTAGCGTGTATTCGTCTCTTGAGACAATACAAAAGTGTCTTTGCTTGGAATTATCATGAACTCAAAACGTACGACACCTCCATCATCCAACATACTATTCCAATGATAGACGATGAAAAACCTGTCCAGCAAAAGTTGAGAAAGATCCATCCCAATCTAGAAAGCCAGATCAAATCTGAACTCAATAAGTTATTGAGAGCCAAAATAATTTTTCCTGTTTGACATTCCAAATGGGTTTCCAATATGGTCCCTGTTAGAAAGAAAAACGGAGACATTAGAATCTGCATTGACTTTTGAAATCTTAACAAAGCCTGCCAAAAGGATAACTTTCCTTTTCCTCCCATGGAACAAATACTGCAGGCAGTCGCGGGCTCAAAATTAATGTCATTCTTGGAGGGATTCTCAGGATACAATCACGTGTTGGTACATCCCGATGGTTAATTAAAAACCACATTCAGAACTAAATGGGGCACATATGCATATCAAAAGATGCCATTTGGTCTAATTAACGCTGGTGCCACATTTCAGAGAGCCATGGACATCACATTCAAGGGGTTAGTTAATAAATCAGTGGTAATCTATTTGGATGATATAACTGTTTATTCCAAGAAACGAAAAAATCATCTTAGATATTTAAAACAAATCTTCCATCGTTGTCAAAGGTATGGAATTTCACTTAACCCGAAAAAATCCTTTTTCCCATTAAGTGAAGGAAAACTGCTTGGATTCATAGTGTCAAAATCTGGAATTCACATTGATCCTAACAGAATCAAGGAGGTTTCTGCAATAACCCTACCTCACAACAAGAAAGCCATGCAATCTTTTCTTGGCCAGATTAATTTTGTAAAAAGATTCATTCCATATTTTTCAAGAATCGTGTCTCATTTACAAGAAATGATTAAAAATAACTCAAACTTTAAATGGGGTCAAGATAAACATGAGGCATTCAATCTGATCAAACAAGCAATTGTTAATGCTCCATCTTTAACAACTCCAAATTTTTTCGATCCTTTTATCTTATATACATTTTCCTCTGATAGATCATATGCTGCGATACTCACTCAAGCAAATCAAGAAAAGGTAGAAGCCCCAATTTCTTTTTTTTGTTCCAATTTACAAGGGGCTAAGTTAAATTCTTAAGCTGTTTTCAAAGCAATTAAATATTTTAGACCTTTTTTACTCAAAACACATACAAAAATCATAGTACCGTTTCTAGCGGTAAGAAATCTTCTAGTAGAGAAGGATGTGGGTGAGAAAAGAGCCAATTGGGTTACTGCCTTACAAGAATATGACGTAGAAATCAAACCAGCAAGTATTGTAAAAGGTCAAGGCTTTTGTAAAATGCTGGCTGAAGCATCGCTTATGTCCAAAATTCCATCTGCAGAGATACAAATGTACGAGGTAAGCCTAAGCGATGTTGAGTCATTATACGATGATATCATTTATTATCTAAAGAATGGATATGCTCCTTCAAACCTTGATCATACCAAGAAAATAGCTCTAAGGTTGAAAGCCAAACAGTATCAGCTCGTGAACAATGTTCTTTTTAGAATAAATTATGATTCTGTTCTCCTTAGATGTCTTGAGAAATTTGAAGCTGAAAAAGTTTTGCAGCAACTCCATGATGGGCCAGCAGGTGGACACTATGCTGGAGACGCCACTGCTCATAAAATCTTACGCGTAGGCTATTACCGGCCCACAATATTTAAAGACTCACATAATTACATGAGGAAATGTCAAGTCTGTCAAACCGCTGCTGGGAGACAAAAGAAACCATCCTTGCCAGTACAACCAGTTAACATTGAGCAGCCTTTCGATCAGTGGGGATTGGACATAATAGGTGAGATCGTTCCTCACTCTTCTAAACAACATAGATATATCCTTACAACAGAAAATTACTTTACTAAATGGGTAGAAGTAGTTCCATTCAAGACGGATAATGCTGAACATATCATCGAGTTCATAGATCAGTTCATAATCACCAGGTTTGGGTTGCCTTATGCTTTAATGTTTGATAATGCATCATATTTTTCTGGTAATGCAATGACTGAATTTGCACTCAAAATGGGTTTCAAGCTTAAATACTCTACCAACTATTACCCACAAGGGAATGGGTTAGCTGAATCTACATATAAAAACTTAATCAGAATCATTAAGCGAACCATTGACCAAAATCATAAAAATTGGCACAAAGCTTTAATATATGCTTTATGGGTAGATCGAATAACACAGAAAGCTTCAATTGGCACTTCCCCCTTCAATTTAGTTTATGGGAAAGAAGTGGTTCTTCCAACTCATTTGCCAATTCCCTATTTAGCCTTAGTTCAATACATTGATGAAGCACCAACTTCTTCGTTACAAATAAGGCAGCTGGAAATAATTAAGTTAGAAGAACAATGAGAACAGGCCAAAATAATTCATGCTTATCAACAAGCATTAGTAAAAGCCTCTTTTGATTCAAACAGATATCCAGAAAATACTTTCAGATGGGAGATCTAGCTCTAAAATGGGACAAGGCTCATGGGGAAAAAGGGAAACATACAAAATTTCAATGAATCTGGCTTGGCCCTTTTCAAATCGTAGAAGTCATAGGTCCGTGTACTTTTATGTTACAAGATTTAACAGGAAAAAGGGATTCTTTACCTATTAACTGACAGATCCTCAAAAATATTTTCCATAGGACATCATCCTTCTATTTTGTAGAGTAGTTGTTTTAGTTTCATAATAGAACCAATTTTAAATGGTTACATTCGGAATTCACGAAAAAGACATAAATTCTCTTTTAGATTTTGTTTTTTCACTTGTATAAATAGAATTCTTTTAGAAAAATGATCATTATTATTGAAAGATACAACTAAAGACTCTACGCCTAGAAATGATACTAGTTTCGACTTTGTAAATTTTTATGAAAAGCAACCTTTAGTGGGAAATTGTTTTGTATAAGTCCAATGAAAGATATCAATAACAAAAATGAGGATTATCTATAAAAAAACTCTTTCCAAAAACTCTACTATTCTCCTCCAGAGCCATCTTAAGGAAACAATGACTTCCTCGCCACCTAGGAAACTACAATGTTCAGAGAATGACCCAAAGATACACTTTAACTTAAAGAGTAAGAGGTCTCATCACAAGCTGACTTATCATGATCATAGATATTATAGCTTGCTGACTTTGCCAATACTGGATACCACAACAGGGCAATGACTCAAGATTGTTGCAATCAAAAGACAAGGGGTCTCATCACGAGCCAGCTTGTTCAGCAAAGCTATAAATCAAGTGAATGAAACTGTCATAAATTGGCTACCAAACCAAGACATTGTTCTTGAAGGGTAAAAAAGAAAAATGAAAGCAATAAGTGCGGATATGGATTTGTCTTTGAAAGTTGTAAATTTCTCTATGTAGGATATAGGATCATTTTTGGGTAACAGGTAACCTTGTCGAGGGTATAAACGCCTGCTGGCAGCAGTGGCTCTACCTACGACAAATAAGCATATTCAAAATTGATTTATAAGAAGGATTTGTTTTTATATTTATAAACCAAGTAATGACTGATGTAGATACGAGGACTAGCTTTAGGGAGTAAATAATCAAAGTTGAAAATAGAAGAAACAAAATATCATTGATAGGTAAAAGCATGATGTACTTTGTCTTTCTATAATAAAGTTTAATTTTCTGGAAAATTTTCTATTTTGGAAGTTTACAAAATTCAAAAGAAAAGCAGAGATAACTGGTTCTTCCAAGCGAATCACCAATTGTTGTGGCCAGCAACAACCCCCCTTCTTATTCAATGTTATCCCTAATACTAAATAAGTGGGGACCTTTAGTCAAAAAATTTAAAAAACAATTAGTGCTTGGATTTCCTTTTTCAATAAAACTTACCATCATAAGCTTAAAGAATATCCTTGAAAAATCTAAAAAGCTTAAGTTTTATAATAAAGTAGAATTATTCCTTAGGAAATATCGCATCGCGAAAAGATAATGGATACCTCCTTGCAAGCCGAATTCTAATATTATGAGATCGTGATATGGGATTATAAACATATATCGCATCGCATGCATCAAAGACCGCTTACGTTGAAAAACTTTAAACTGTCGCTATGCGATGGCGCATATCGCAAATTGCATTTCGCAGAAAATAGATTAACGAAAATTCTCATATGCCACGCTCCTGCGATAAAGCGATAAAGAGATGTTGTGATTCTGCGATATTGCGATATTGCGAAATTGCAATTTTGCGATAGAGCAGAAAAGTGATAATGCGATGTTGTGATTCTGTGATGTTGCGATCTGTGATATTGCGAAGCAAATTGCAAAATTGCTTCATCGCAGATCTTTCAGGCTTGTCGTTCAAAAAAGTATTTTCCATAAACCGAGACTTGGTTATGCGCTTTAATGCTAATTAATGAGTTAGTTGCCAGTCATTAATGAAATAGGGTTTTGTACTTATCAAAGAGCCATTTCACGTAAGGTGGTGTATTTTATATGTCTTCCGCATTTAAGACTTTCCTGTCACCTTTCCTTATCATTATTCTCACTTCACTTGTAAATTGCAGGAACGGAGAACAGAGAAGGATACAAAGCAGTACGTAGGATATTATGGGGAAGAAACGTAAAGCTTCGAGCTCTGAAGAGAAAGAAATGGCGCCCTTGTATATAGACACTGCCTGTAACAGAGACGTTGGTATTGCTACATGGGAAGGCATGTATAATCTACTTGAAGAAGAGAATCCCAGAGTGATGGAAGTTACAGCTACTGCAGGCTCACATAGTTCTTCTGAGGTATCCATCACAGAGCTAGCTTGCTTGTTTTTACACCGGATAGCGGCAAGGCACAAAATTCTCCCATACACAGACAAGGTTAAATGGGTATTGGACAGTGCTGACATCAAAAACAGACAATTTAAAACTCAGGGTCAAGAGCTTGCGGAATCATTGTTTTCACAAAATTTGAGCTTTATATCCGCTAAAAGAAAATGCGCAAAGGGTGAAAAATGCACCAAGGAAGCTCGTATCAAGAAACAGAGGCAGTTTCCGATGCGCAATTAGGGCAAAACTTCTTGAAAAGGAAAGCTTCTAATTGCTCAGTCACCTGTAAGCCCAGAAATTTGTAAGAAAGCAACGCTAGAGGTAAAAAAGTAAAACTTGAATCCTAAAACCAATAGTAATTGTCTGAAACATCTTCAATATGGTGTCTACCGAAAGTACAACAACTACAAACAGGCTGGAGACAGAAGGCTCAAGAAAAGGCAAAATCAATCCAAAGGCTAACCAAGTTGAATTGGGATTCTTACTGGGCATATTTAGTAAAACCACACAGCCAGTGCATGACTTTCAAGTGCATGATCAATTCTGCTGAGAATATGGTGCCAGCTCTTGCCAATTTGTTTTCACAGCACAGCTAAAGTCGAAAGTTGGTCAGCCGACTCCTCTCAAAAAAATACTGAACGCGCGCGATTTCAAGGAGCAGATACAAAAATAATTAGTTAGTAGTGTTAATTTTAGATTCAATTTTAGTTTTAATTTTGTTTTATTTTGCCTGAAATGAGGACAGTCATTTAAACTGTATCCTACGTTTTTGTAATAAGTTAGTTTTAGATTTACTTAGTAGTATTTAAACCCTTCTCATGCATTTAGAGAAGGGTCGTAAAATTTGTCAAAAACTTATCCCCTAAACATGCACTTTTGTACCCTCTGAGGAGGTTTTGATGAATGAATGGAACATGATTTATTGATATCTGTATTTAATATCTGCTACTAATGTTGCACTTCTATACTCCTAGTGGATGTTGGATTAAGAAGAGATAAATGGTACTTCTATCTCTTAACTATTTATGCCTTTGGGTTAAAAGTGATATTCATGTTCAGTTGTTTATATATTGATGCGTGAATGTCTGAGTTATCATTTGGCACTTTTGTACGGTGATAGCTATTTATTTATGCTTAATGTATGAGTAGCTTATTATGTGATATGTTTTCACAACCATTTCATCTAACTTTTTATACGAAGTGGTTCATCTTTGTTGAATTCTTTTCTCATAACAGTTGAATGATCTTTATTACCAATTGTTATCTGAAATCATTTTAGATCGCATAACAGAAGGATTACAACCTGGGTTAGTGTAGAATTAGACGTTTCTATTTGTTAGAATACAATTTGCATGTTATTAGATTAGAGTTAGAATTAGAGCATCTCACTTAGGAACTTTTAGAAAGGAAATATCAATTCTTCACACACACACACATAAATTGGGAAACTGGTCACATATCCCCAGTCAGACCCACTATACCAAACGGAAAAGTAGCTGCTAACCAAGGTCCAGACCGAGTGGGTATCCCCCTTGTTGTAGACCCGATTTTCAGGGCTTTAACCCCTTCATAGTTTGTTGCATTTACTCACCCTCACATAAAATGTTCTAGTCAAGTGGTATATGCTTGAGATAACAATGAATAACAAAGGACAATAATTTTTAATGATTAGACTGTTTGAGATGTAGTTGAACGTTAGATATTCTTCGTCAATTTTTATCTCGATTATAAATTCCTCATGGAATAGTTGAATATTTTTTACTATTATTACACTCACATTTACCACATTACTTTATTTTTCTCACGATGCATCATACATTTGGATGTATCTAATATCATCACTGTAAAAACATGTAAAACACATCAAAAGGTAGAAACATGCACCATAATATGGAAATATCAAGATATAACCATAAAAATATTATATAGGTATAAATATGTGTGTTTCCACATGCACATATATGTGTGTCTATGTGTCATAGTTTCAAAATTACAAAGCACATGAACAATAGCTATTGGTCCCCACTATGGGCATGTCACCAAAAAGTGATATGAAAATGTGGACCATACCCATACAAAAAATATTCATATCCATCAAGCGACTATGATGGTGGGGATGGAAGCCATAAATACTTACCTAGAAGGGGTACTCCACCTATTTTTCCTACTTTTCTTTCCTTTACACCATTGCAATAACTCTTCCTATTATTTATCTACTCAAAAATTGGCACTACATAGATGCAATCTTGACATAGTAATATATGATATTGTCATTGATATTTTCCTAACTTTCCTTGGGCAATTATCTCAAAATTGGGTTAAAAAAACACCACAAATTAGATTCCTATGTGTAGAGTTCAATTTTTAGCCACCACTCAACCACTAGCTCTAGGCTCACATACTCCTCTATGCTACCGTATTTTCTACATAGTCATCTCAACATCATCACTGTGCAACTACCATTGGCTCCATGGTAGACATTATTGTTTCCATTGTATTCACTTCTCATCTATTAGGCCATATATCAACACAAAAATAAGGGTACCCACTAATAAACTATACAAGTAAATAGTCAAAGAAATGCATAAGTAAAAATTAATCAAAATCCCATTAACATACTCAACCACAACACCTCACTACTCATTGAGAGAAAAGACCATAGTAGGGTCCCTGTAAAATTCCGTAGCACATAGGGGAATTCTAAGATTACTTCTTCTAAATGGAAACACCAAGTGAAAATGTTATAGGAAATTATTGACCTACCACTCCCCCACCCATGTGGGCAAGCACCTCACCCACCATTCAATGTGTACCTCCCACCTCTCATCCTTTTATCATTAGTTATGATCATAATAATACCACATGCTCAAAAAAATACAATAGAATATAGGGGAAAAGCGGAATTCCATCTCTTTGCATGTATACTATTCTATTATCTATGTGAACATAAACTCTCATGAATGATCCCCAAGTGAATAGGAATTCTTGGATAACTTGGTCTATGACCAACATTTGGTCATTAATGTTTCTCTAGGTGCCAAAGCCTCCATAGATAAACACCATCATAATTAACACCACCTATAATACTGAGTCCTGGATAGAAGAGATCACAATGAATTCTCCCTCCTTTCCTTCAAATATAGAGCAATACTAGGTGATTAGTTACATGATAGACCTTATGCCATTCCTATACCTTCCAAGTGAGGCATTAGTTAGGCCCTTAATCACTTGATGGGGATACTAATCAAGAAATATAACTTTAAGTAAGGACTCAAACCTAGAAATTGGTCCCACGCAATGAGGTGATGCTCATCGAAATACCACTTGTATATCATCTCTCTCAATGACCCATCATTAGAGTGAATAATAAGGAAATCAAAATATTTGAGCACATCATAAAAATATATCTTGGAACTCACTAGAGGATGAGATCTCATATCTTTGTGACAATAAATAAAACTCTCAAAAATGTGCTAGCATGGAATAATGTTCAATAGGTGGCTACAAAGCCAGAAACCATAACACTATTAATTTCCATGGCTTAGCAATACAAATATTACACAAATAGTGCATCCATTTTTCAAACAATCATGGAAGTCACATATATATTGATTTAATAATCATGCAATTCATTCATGATGCTATGTTATAAACAATTGTAGTATTTTCATCAAATTTCCCACTTTCACATGCAATTCTGATGGATACCTATTAAATAGTCAAAATACATATCATTGCAACATTCCACTTAAGAACTATGATAATTGTGTAGCATATGGAGAATTAGTCATGCAAAAAAAATTGCATAGTTGAATATTTATAGACCATGAAATGGATAATTATCTAGTGAATAGTTGTGTGGATATTCACTTGAATATTTTGAAAGCGATACAAATCCATTAAAATTATTTCATATGAGTGAGGTCTACCCTAATTCTCAAAATTAAATGACTAAAATGGAAGAAAAGGTTAAGACTCCTATCTGGATCTCATATAATTTGAAATGGGTGACTCATGTGAACATTTATGTTTTGAGAACATCATGGGGTACAAAGGCTCCATGATATCTTAGATAGGTACAAATGATTTGTCCTCATGGGACTCACACCTTCTATATGGCCAAATCACAAACTTTCTAGTGATAACACTCTCTCTCTTTCAAATTTTTATGGTTGGTTATGTTGAATTATTTACTACATTTTCATTGACCTCTTGCGCCCCTCCTTAATTAGCACGCCGTATGTATTATAATTCATAATCGATTTAACCTCCAGGGGGACCCACCCAATAGGTTCCTTACGTATTCAACTTCATTAATATCACCACACATGGTATAGTTGTTTAGTCACTTGTTCAAGGAACACATCTCCATATCCATATATATCCATTTTCACACATCATAAAATAAAAAGAAAAAAAAATTCAACATTTATACCATATTGGCCAATTAGAATATATTTCAAACATAGCGGTATTCCTTATCATTCTTGTTTAAAGAATATACATAAATTCACCCATTCTTGCAATGATTATGGTTGTTTGTATCTCTTCTTATGTACTAGTATCCATCACCACAACTCCCAAATTTTCTATCATTAGATATTTATCCATTTTCTTCCACTTATCTTGAGTTATAATTTCACATACACTTAGCATACCCAATTGATGCCCTAAAACTAGATCATATTATGTCCTAAGTTTATATTTTTATAGCCACCCTTTTTTACCATAACTTATTCTCCATCTAGTGAAATTATTGATTTTCATCATCATTGACTATCCCATCCATAATTATCAAAATCTATTCAATTTAGTAAATTACTTAGTATAGTAGTTTTATACTTAGTTGATTTCAAGGGGCCTCTCATACCTTGATTTTTATTATTCATTCTTATTAACGCAAAGTAATTTTTTCCAAGAGAGTTTTTTTTATTGTATTTCCCATTCCCATTTTATGGTGAAACCTAGACTATATAGATAGTCATCATTGCTCCTTGCTTCAGTTCCCCCCCCCCCCCCAGTATTTGGCATTATATCACTATCCCATCAAGATGGGTCATACATTATGAAAACTTTATCTTCGATTCCTATTTGAATACCCATGATCTTATATGGATACCAAAGTATTCAAGTAAGATAACTTTTCATAGTACTACCCTATAAGTTCCAAGCCCCACACTGACATGAGCATTTGTATACAATTAATAGTGCCCCTTAATGATGATACATATTTCCACATCATAGGTTATCTCGCTACACAATTATTTACTACCTTTTAAATAGTTCATCATGTGTAGACTGTTGTGTGTGGAGCATGATTGTTTAGAGGTCTTTCTTTCAGCCGGATGTATACCCCAGGAAGTTTGTACACCCCTCCACGCGGGGGGGGGGGGGTGCGGGGGAGACTTGTCCCCCCCGCAGGGGTCCGGGGGGGCTGATCCCCCCCGGTTGGGGGGTCTGGGGGCCAGCGGTCCCCCGGCGGGGGCTCGTGGGAAGCGCCCCCGAAGCTAAAAACAAATGTAAAATTGCCTTGTAAAAGTATAGTAATTTTTAGTCAATCTGGGTCGTTCATTAGGCAGATGATCTAACGGTAGAACTTATGTTTAGTTTAGGGTTTTTTTCCCTAGAAGGCAACCCCTCTCTTTGTATGAGGGCATTGTATTGGAGGCTGATATATAGATGTGTATTTTGTGAGCGAGAAACTGAGAGGTGAGACTGTGAGAGAAAATAGAGGATATTACAGTGGATTTGTTGTAGGTTGTGTCTCTTCATTTTGTTGGATAATAGAAAGGAAGGACTGGCTGTTTGGGGTGGACGTAGCCCAAACTGGGTGAACCACATATATCTGTGTCTCTCTTGTTTTATGCATTCTCTGTGTTTATATTTCTGCAATATTTTATGTGTTTCATTGCTCTGTAATATATAATTTTCTAACATAGACATGATCCAAAAGTGCACATGTCTATTATCATGATATCTTTTTATAATTTTATAGGCATGGAGACTCCACCCTCATTTGTATAAGAGATTATCCGCACAGGTATGATTGGTTATTATCACATGGGTTTCATGATCTACATTGGATCATCATACAACTTTTCATGTAACTTAGTACTCTCTAGGTGGAAAATTTGGAGGAATTGATAGGTACGACCCATTTTAGTGGTAAATCATAATTTAGAAAATAACCTTTGAGAATCTTACAAAACCATATGAGGTATCAAATTACAGTTTTATGGAGTTGAAATTTGTATGACTCGTGCACACAAAAATAATGTTAATCTAAACACTAATACATTTCCAATAGTGTCAAAGTCGTCTCAATTGAATAACATATGTGAATTTTATACCTCTCTCAAGTTGACGTATATTGTTATCTACCATAGTATGAGTGGATGCCATGTCAAACCCCCACTACTCACACATGTGGGGCTAGGTACATGTTTATGTTTTAGGAGTTTCTATAAGGTCAAAGATTGTATTACTAATTGAGGGTTGAGGGAGTAAAAAATATCGTATTTTCGAATATCTAATATCATAAAAGATTGTATACCATGTAGTATTTTAATCACAAGAACAATAATTTAGTTGTGACAATGAAATTAAGCTAGGAATTGAAAGACAAAAAGGGAGAAGAGAGAATAAAAGGTCGCTCCTTAGACTAGGAAACTAAAAGATAGTTTGAATTTAGTTGTTTATAATTTCTTTACATGAGTATAATTGAATAAAGCTCTCCTAGAGTGGAACAATGTGCACTAAGTGTGGCTCCTTCTGCATGAAAAATAGTAAAAAAATCAACTCCCTCCTCGTATTAGTTAAGTAGCCCAAAAGTAGTGTTGTGTGTTCAAAAAGGTTGGAGTAAACATTAGACTTTACTAAGGATATCAAGTGGGTGTACCTCGATTCATAGGTAGGATTCACTATTATCCTCCCCACATGGGTTCCAGTCTTGTCAAAATTGACATGATTGTTGATGTGCCTCCAAATTAGCTACAATTTAAGGCCCATCTCACCATCCTTCAACACATTTAACCTCTCTCTTTTCATTTGATGATATTATTTTCAGCTACAATGTGTTCATTAGGAAGGTTTAGATATAATTTCATATGTGTGCCTAATATTATTTATTTTTGTAGAATATTGTGAAAATATTGAGTAAATTATAAAGATTTGGAGGATGAGATAACGAAAGAATTTGCTCCCAGCTATAGGATGGACCAAGGTTGGATAATAGATGAACAAGGTATTATGAAATTATTGAACAAATTTTGGATCTCTAGTGATGAGAAAATATAGGAATGTGCTCCCTATTATTTAATGAAGATTCCTAGTGTTGGGAACCAAATCCAATTTTTGAGGGATTTTGAAGGGGAAATTTACCTCCTTTCAAGGAGAATTCTTCCCTGTCAATTTTTATAAGTTAAAATTCGAATTTTCCTATAGGGGCATGTATTTCTTAATCTTCTTGTGAAGAAAAAATGTTATTTAGTAGTTCTACTTTCATTTCCAACTTGGATGTACTTGCATTGATTCAAATAATGAAGTTTGTTTCCATTTTTAGATTCTAAAGCTTGGATTCCTTCATAGGACTCTAGGTATACTTTGGATTTTACATCCCAGGAGCCTCAAAGCCTTGTTTTGCAATTTCTTCATTTTCTTTTAATTTTTTTTTTCATTTCATCTCTTATTTCTACATTTGGTAAACATTCTTCTTTTATTGTAGGTCATATTGGTTAAATGATTTAATTGCATCATTTTTAAATTTATTTAGAAATTCACAAGCATTATTGTTCCCTATAAAAGCTTTAAAAATTCATATTCATCATTGAGCTACTTGGATTGGTTTACTAGTTCACGAATTTAGAATTTCTGGAAGTCTCTTGTAGCGAATAGTAGTAATTTTCTTCTATTTTTTAGCACATGTTAACAAGCCTATTTTGAATTTATTAAAATTATATTATGTCCTTAAAAAATTCAATTTAATAAAAAAATTTACCCCATAGAATTTTCACTTGATTAGGTCAGACATTTGATAGGTTAACTAGCTCACTCATTCTTGAATTTCTAGTTTTTGGAGTAGTAATTTTATGTTGTTTTTTAGCACATGTTAAAAAAGGTATTTTTGAGTGATTTCATTTGGATTGGAGTCCTAATGCATCCTAATTAATAAAAAAATTACCACATCTCATTTTCATTTGATTTTCTTGGTCATTTTTTAGATAACTTAGAGGATAGACAACCTACTAGACTAGGTATTTAGTGTTTTAAAGTATAAAAGTGGCATAATATGTTTTTTGGTGTACAAGTGCTATTGTGGATTTTTAGGGTTAGAATTTTCATTTACACTCCTTATTATACCACCATATCCTTTTTTCTACCTTAACATATTTTAAGTAGAATCTTGATTTGCATCTGCAAGTAGGATAACATATTTCGTCTATGCAATTAGTACATTCTTCTACCTTAATAAAATTGTAGTTAGTTATTCATTAGAGTTGGTTAACGCGCTTTTGTTAGTTTTAAGTATGTTCTATGCTTGAAGAAATTTGTTTCAATTTTCACAGTTAGCTCCATATCTTTTCTACATTAGCAATCACATCAACATTAAAGTAAATTACAGATAGAACATAAACATAAATCGTAGAAGACAAGCCAAGACAAGAGGACACAAGATGTGGTGCTAGCTAAGGACAAAACCCAATGTGGGGGAACCCTTGATCAATTCTTCTTATATGTTCTTCAATAGTTTAGCATAGAGAGAGAGAGAGAGAGAGAGAGAGAGAGAGAGAGAGAGAGAGAGAGAGAGAGAGTACATTAACAATAGAAGCCAACACTTTGAATTATCTATATTATCTCTAATAAGATTATAGATGAGATCAGTTGAAGACATGCTGATTCAAATAATTCTCCAAGGTGACTCCTTCACCTATCGTTGTGATGCATTTCATCATCATGCTTCACCTCACCGCGCTGCACCATGCTGCACCCATCATCACTATGTTGCATCTCATCACGCTTCATTAATCATGACTATACCCATCACTGTACTGCATTATGTGCCATTGTTGCACCATGTTGCCATAATAACCTATGTGTTGGCTGCACCTTGCTTGCTTATTGTCCCTAGAATGCTTGTTTTCCTTAGCATGATTGACACATGATCATTTCGGTTGCTGGTGACCAGGAGAGTTAGCAAGGTTGTGAGGTGGGATGATGGCTCTGGGAACTATTGATGAAAACTACGCAAGAGTCACCAGGTGATGAAGATGGGCAATCCAAGTCAATCAGGATTTTCGGCAAGGTCTGGCTCAACGGGAAGGGACAACTTGGGCTGCAGGAAGGCAAGGAAGATAGAATATATATGCATTTTTCGAAACAAGTAGGTAACAAGGGATTTACAGCAGAATGTGCACAATTTTATGGAGGAGCAGGCACGACGGCATGGAGGATTAGCAAGAAAAAATTACGCAGTTTTTTGGAAGAACTGGTCAGGAGCCTGACAGCCAAAACTGCGCAATTCCTATAGGGAACTGAAAGCTAGCTTTTGGGTCACTGGTAGTAGGAACCACACAATTCGCAAGGGAAACTCACAGTCAGTTGCTGGTGAGCTTGGCAGTAGAATTGCACAATTCCTAAAGGGAACTGTCAGTCTACTGCTGGGAGCTGTTGGTGAGAGAAACTGCACTGAGGCTGGGAGGTCAGCATACTGATCATCTCTACACAATTTCTAAGGTGATAGGACTACTGGGCAGTAGAAGGCATGCTCATGAAAACTTCACAATTTTCTAGATCAGCAACCAGTCGACTGGCGGGAGGACTGACTAGGAAAACTACGCAAACTTATGAGAGAGACAGGGATGGGCACTGGGTGTCTGTCGACATGTCCGTGTAATTTACTCATCTAGTAGAGTAGGAAAGGTCAGCAACCTCTGTGCAAATTTTGAGGGTAGTCAGTCCCGAGGTGGCCGTCGGGTCCAAATCTGATGTAGGAGCATTCAGCCCAAGGAAAATCATTGTAAATAGTAGACATAGGGGGTCATGCATTTTAGGAAATATTTTTCCTAAGTATCAAGTTAATGCAATATTTAGGCCTTTAAGTGTGATTTTATTAGATAACGGGAGAATATATTAATGCTCTCAAAATAAATAAATGTGAACATGAGTGGTAGGAGTCAAATCCAACTCTCTAAGAGCAAGAGAGAGTTTTTAGGAATTAATTAGAGTATATATGGATCATTGAGCAATAAGGAGACTTTTTTGTTTTAAAACATAGAAAAAGATGGAATGGATAAAGTCTACCACATATGTATGCATACAGAGAGCTTTAGGGCTTTTGTTAGAGGGGTGATTAGATCCTCCAATGATCCAATCCAATGCATTCTTTTAAATAGTGAACCTGCTCGTTCAATAGGAAGAGGCCACTAATAATAGAATTAGGCATGTGTATGTGTGTGCGTGCAAGACCAAAGAGTCTCAAATGTAATCCGAGATTTTATATTAATATATGCAAGATTGATTCATGTCTGTGTCAGTATGTTTAAGAAGTATTTCATGAGTGGTTTTCTATGAATTCGTAGGCTTTGCAGGTTGCAGGAAGAATTCTGAAGGACGCAGAAGCAGAGAAAGATGAACATAATTAAAAAGAATCGAAATGGATCATTGTATTCATTAAAGCTCTTCAAGAAGGACATAGATCAAAGGAGAGTGAGGAGTTAAGCCCAAAAGGAAGAACGAGCCATGAATGAGCAGAAGATGAGAACCTTTAAAGAAGCCAAATCACCAAGAAATTGAAGAAACAACATAACTTTCCAAGCAAAAGGGACGAGTAGAGAAGTCCAGAATTGATACTCAGTAGCTGTTGGATCTTCAAAGATCCACGACCATGATTGAAATCGCAATCAAATTTCAGAGGTGCCAAGGGATGGTGATAACAAACCCACCGATACTCCGACGAGTGATTTGCGAAATTGCTGATAATCCGATTGGAAATCACACAATCAAAAGTTCACAATGGAAGAAATAATGCACAGGAGGATGAGTAATATCCGATAGCGATTATCAGAATATCGGAGTTTGGAACCATCAAAGTTCGCTGCAATGGAAAGATGGAGTAAATAGTTACAAGACCTGACGATAATCATAGTCACGGGTCTATATAAATTTAAGGTCTATGGATGCTGTTAGGAGGGGTATTTCCTTTGTATTCCCGTGTATTATCATTCCTGCTAGTTTATATGGCGTGAGCTTGTTAACATGAAAACATGTGTTAGGATTCCGATACTGGATATTGGAGTTGGAGAAATGATGGTGCATATGTATTAAGATTGTGGAAGTCCCGATAGCTGATAGCGATTTTGATAGAGGTTTTAAAGTGGAATTTGTGCAGGAACCATATAAAGGCAGAAAAGGTGGCTTTTGTATGAGTTTCCCTTTAGTAAATGGATAGGAATTATATATATGTAGTGAGGAGTTAACCAAAGGCATAAACTATGGTTCAAGGGTTTTAATACAGTCTTGATAGGAAGGTTCAAGTAGGGTGATTGAAGTTTCGATAAGAAAGGAACTTATAAAGGGCCATGACCATTTATGGTCCAAAAATTTGATGCCATTGTAGGGTCCAATGATCTGGGATAGTTGTGGATGCATTATTTTTATGAATCCATACTGTGGGTATGTGTGGGAGGTTCACCCTGCACCATTAGTGGTATCATAGCAACCAACCTGAAGACAATCCATTCAAGTGCAGAAGAATGGGTGAAACAAGATCATGCTGAGATCTTGAAGGCGAGGTAATGTGTTATGTTTTAATTTAAGAATGTTTGTTTTTATACTAATGCATAGGTGACAGCAAGAGAAGCTGTGAGAGAAGAACCAGATGTGTTCTTGAAGACAGAGTAAGGAGAATACTCTGAAGAAGAAGTGGCAGTGAACCTGAGGAATCCAATAAGAAATTCGACAAAGAGGACAACTTAAGTGTTCTCAAGAGAGAGTGAGAGATTGTAGAAACCTAAAAGTAGCAAAGTTGTTGCTCATGAAGAAGAGGTTCCAGACAAAGGACCTATGCTTACCAAAAGACTAAGCGAGGAGAGCTTAGTGAGGTAATATTGTAGCCAGGAGGACTAGTTGTTGCAGAAGCTTGTTGCAGAGCATCTCATGAAGAAAAAAGAGAAGAAGATGACTACTGATAGTCATAACAGAGGTTCAGAGAGGAGCCAAAATACAGGATATAAGAAAGAGGATGCTAAAGCAAATGGAAAGAGGATGAGTCAAGGAGAAATTAACAAAGAAGTTGTTGAATTAAAAGAACAACTCAATGCATTAAGGAGAATGCTTGAGGAAAGCCAGAGACTAGGTTGCATCTTGAGGAAGAAGCCAATGGAATGGCATGAGATGCACATAAGGCTATAGCAAATTCAATTAAAGTGGATGAAGGAAAAACTCAAGGAAGTTGAGTTAGAAATGGAAGAATCCATTTGTAAACTAGAACAAGGAGAATTTCTGGAAGAAATTGAAGATGAAGACTTGAAGACTAAAACCTCAAGTGAGACCAAAAGGTCTGATGATTTTAAATTTGACAATTTATGTATGTTTGCAGGTGAAGGAAAATTGTTTGATATTGTCATGAAGAAGGAAGAAGATGTGTAGAATCTAAATTCTTTTCTGGATGGAGATGAGATAGATAGATCTCATATATCACTAGAGGAAGATATCAAGTAACCAAGTGAAGGGCTTGAAGAGATTGAAGAACAGACTATCAAAGAATTTTTGAATCATATGTATTATCTTAGAACAACAAGGAGATATGATCGCTGAACCATCAAGTGAGACCATAGGGTCTTATATTTTTGAAACTGATAGTTTATGTATGATGGTAGATATTGCAGGAGAAAAATAGCCATTTGAAGATATCTTCAAAAACGATAAACAAAAAGGGACTGAAGGAAAACTTTAGGAAGAGACTATGTTAGTTGAAAACATAGCAAAGGATCATAAATTCACAATGATGATAGGCAGAGTGGAAATAGCCATGAAAACTATTGAAATAGTCCATGAAGAAGAAGAACATCTACTAAAAGATTTTAAGGAAGAGGAAGTCTATGGGAAAGACTTAGCAAAGATAGAAAGAACATTAAAAAAGAAGTGTTTTGAAGAGGATGGAAAATCTTTCGAAGATGTCAAAAGTTGGAGGAGTACCCTAGGAGAACAGAGTATGATGAATAAGACCTCTTGAAAGAGGGAAGTAGTGATTTTCTACAACAGAAAGACCTTGAGAGTACAAGGGTCAAAGGAAGACAATATTTTAATACTGTAAGACAGCATGTGAAGGATGAAGCTGGAAGAGAGCATTATGATGAAGTTCTTGATAAGTGTGAAGAGGAGATTAAACTACTGGAGAAAATGATTAAAGAACCCGACAGTAGAACAAAAGCTGCAGTTGCAGTTTTTGAAGAAGAAGATGTGTCTCAAGTAGCCATGGAGACAGGAAGATGCAATAATTTGTATGCAGGTTCATTAAATAGCATGAATGGATATGAGTATGTGATCAGAGAGATTGATCAAAGGTTGTTTGAAGATGGAATCAAAGAATTCCAAAGTAAAGATGACCAACAGTGGGTTAAGGAAGGAGAAGTTCACTACTATGAACCCAAGCAGGAAGACATCATTAGAACAGATGGTGTGGAAGAGAGACTAACTGATAGTATCATGAATTCTGATAAGAATTTGAATCAACATATTGATGTGCTAATAGAGGAGAAGGAGAAAATAGAGCAGCAAACTAAATTATTGTCAAAGGAAGATAAGGCACAATAACCTTATGTTTTTTATTTTAACAAGTGTTTTGAGTGTACAAGTTTTGTTGCAAATGCTGGAGGATATTTGACACAAGTGAACAACCAAATAAATGTGAAAGAAGAGAATTATATGGAAGAATTCAATCCATGGAATGGAGAAATTAATTTTCTGGAGGAAGTGTTGAATAGTCATGATTCAATCATGAAAGAGGGTAAGGATGATAGGGAGGCAGTCAGTAAAGCAAGTAAACCAAAGAATAAAGCAAGTAAAAGAGAAGTCAGCATAGGAGTGACAATAATCGTTGAGCAAGCAAACCAAAAGTTGAAGCAATAAAAGCAAGAGTCAGCATAGAAGACAACAACAGTAACCTGGAACAAAGAAATATGAAGTAGAAGATGGACCAGCCCAAAGATATGTTGGACATATAAATTGAAGAAATATGGTAGAAGATGATGAAGCAGTCCAAACGGAGGAAAATTGTAACAGTAGCAAGCAAGATCAATCAGAAGTTGAACTTGATTGACAAGAAGAAGAGAATGGAGCAAAAGACAACATAAGTATAACAACAACAAAAAAGCAGAGCGTTCGAACAGTTACAGAACAAAGCACTGGATCTAGGAAAACCAAGACCAAAAGACACATGATCAGGAGATCATGAATATTTTCTACTTTGGGAGTCTGATGTAGGAGAATTCAGCCAAAGGAAAATCATTTTAAATAGTAGACATATGGGATCCTTCATTTTAGGAAATAGTTTTCCTAGGTATCAAGTTTATGCAATAGTTAGTCCTTTAAGTGTGATTTTATTAGATAATGGGAGAATATGTAAATGCTCTCAAAATAAATAAATGAGAACATGAGTGTTAGGAGTAAAATGCAACTCTGTAGGAGCAAGAGAGAGTTTTTAGGAATTAATTAGAGTAGATATGGATCATTGAGTGATAAGGAGACTTTTCTGTTTTAAAATAGAGAAACAGATAGAGTGGATAAAGTTTGCCACATATGTATGCATGCAAAGAGCTTTACGGATTTTCTTAGAGCGGTGATTGGATCCTCCAATGATTCAATCCAATGCATTCTTTTAAATAGTGAACGTGCGCATTCAATAGGAAGAGGCCACTAATAGTAGAATCAGTCCTATGTATGTGTGTGTGTGTGTGAGACCGAAGAGTCTCAAATGTAATCTGAGCTTTTATATTAATATATGAAAGATCAATTCCCGTCTGTGTTAGTATGTTTAAGAAGTATTTCATGAGTAATTTACTATGAATTCATAGGCTCTACAGGTTGCAGGTAGAATTCTGAAGGACACAGAAGCAGAGAAAGAGGAAAATGATTCATAATAATCGAAATGGATCATTGAATCCATTAGAGCTCTGCAAGAAGGACAGAGATCAAAGGAGAGTGAGGAGTTAAACCCAGAAGGAAGAACAAGCTGCGAATAAGCAGAAGGCCAGAACCTTTAAAGAATCGAAATCATCGAGAAATTAAAGAAACAACGTAACTTTCCAAGTAAAAGGGACGAGCAGAGAAAATTGATACTGAGTAGCCGTTGGATCTTCAAATATCAACCGCCACGATTGAAATCAAAATCACATTTCAAAGGTTCTAAGGGATAGTGATAACAAACCTAGCGATACTCCGATGAGCGATTGGTGATATCACCAATCATCCAATCAGCGATTGTGCAATCGAAGGTTCACAATGAAAGAAGTAATGCGGGGGTGGATGAGCGATATCTGATAGCGATTATAAAAATGTCGGAGTTCAGAAACATCAGAGTTCAGTGCAGTGGAAGCGTGGAGTAAATAGTGACCGGACCCGATGATAATCATAGTTGCAGGTCTATATATATTTAAAGTCCATGGATGTTATTAGGAGGGGAATTTCGTTTGTATTCCTGTATATTATCGTGCCCGATAGTTTATATGGCACAAGCTTTTTAATATGAAAACATGTTTTAATGTTTCGATAGTGGAGACTAGAGTCAGAGAAGGGATGGTGCATATGTGTTAAGACTGTGGAAGTCTAGATAGCTGATAGCGATTGCGATAGAGGTTTTAAGCTCGGAATTTGTGCAGGAACCATATAAAGGCAGAAAGGTGGGTTTTTGTATGGTTTTCCCTTTAGTAAAGGGAATGACATTATATATATGCAGCGAGGAGTTAACCAAAGGCATAACCTATGGTTCAAGGGTTTTAATATAGTCCTGATAGGAAGGTTCACACAAAGTTATTGAAGTTCCTATAAGAAAGGAACCTATAAAGGGCCATGACCATATATGGTTTGAAGATTTGATTCCATTGTAGAGTCCAATGACCTAGGACATTTGTGGATGCATTATTTTGATAAATGCATACTGTGGGTATGTGTGGGTGGTTTACTCTATAGAAGAATCTCCAGGTGGCCAACATGAAGGTTGATGGAATTGCTTGTGAGCAACGCAACCTGAAAAGACTTGCTTTGTGCTTCTACACTTTTCTGGGTGACAATCGATTGAGTTGATGGTGGGGTTATGTTTGGCTATCAGAGGGGAGTCTGATTGTGATAACCTCAGCAACGTGGCTAAGTGTGTGGACGAGTGAAAGATGCAAATGTGAACTTACAACACACATCCCCATGACTTGACGACGAGATGACTCAAACCAACCAAACACACATGTTCAACATGACTGATTGATGGTGTAAGTGACAAGCGCAACACTCATGATTAATCTTTGATCAACCATGATGATGCTTGCACAATAGTGAATAGGAATTTGTTCGTGAGTGTGACAAATGATTCCATAGTGAACATAACATTTACACATCAAGTGAAGACCTTGACCAAAACATGGTCGCAAGCAAGACATTGACATCAACATGAAAAAGCTTCAGTGGAATGAACAAGTGAGGTGGGTGTGAAGGCTCACACGAGCTCACAAAGTTAACCTGAGTGTATGAAACCATCAAGTGAAACTCTCAATGGAGTCTCTGAATTTGGGTGCAGGCCAAAATTTTGGAGGGTGGTTGTAGCCGCTACAACACAACCCTTCTATGATAAAATTTTGAATCCACATACATCTTTCACATATATGTCTAACTCATATTTATAGGGCTACAAATAGTGATGCACATAGACTCAAGTTTAAATTGGGTTGGACCGAGGAACCTATATTATTTCAATAATCTAGAATCAACACACTAAAACAAAATCATAAACCATTAACACTAAAAGAAAAAAAATCTCCAAAATTCAATATATTCATTTTAAAGATCATATTTTGTATAATGATGAACTTAACACACTTAAATAAGAAATGAATAAAACATCGACCCCACCTTAAATATTATCATTATTATATCTGAAATTTTGTACAAAAATGGACTTTCATAATTATACAATTTTGAATTAGTTTTATGTCTTCCTGTTGAAGAGGCTACACATATAGCTATATAAAAGGAAAATCCATTTTTCCCTTTGTAATGATAATGATGAATCAAACATAGTAAGGCCGTACAAAAGGCTAAATGCACTACCATATAAATTTGGTTATCTGTTTTTTTTGTGTTAACCAACTTAGATCCATCTAACACTAGATCTATGATTCACCTAGAGGGATGAAATCACTCATGGTGCAAACTTTCTTTTTGGAGTGTAGAAATTTAGGAAAGGTTTGTGCCTCAAGGGATTTGGCTCTTGCTGCAAGATATATCCGGTGTTAGATGGATCTAAGTGGGTTCCAATTGAGGGCAACAATGCCACATTTTTATATCATCATTATTATGTATATGTTTGATATTAACTTGAAAATTCTCATTATGTTTTCTTTTCTTGGCATGACCATATCATTCTCTTCTTTAATCTAGTCTGTGTTGTTTTCCCGAAATGGTTTGTACGTCTGTTTTTGGATGTTTTGAGTGGTTTTTGTGTTTTACATGTTTGGATTTGGATGGTAGTGTTTGTGAATGTTACAATTGTTGTGTTATATGTTTATGTGTATATGTAATTGTCTATTAATAACTAGTTGGTGATGAAGAAGAGAGACAATATTTTCAATAGTTTGCAGGAGGTTTGATACTAAATATATATTTCATTTAATTTTAGGTATCACAACTTCTAACAAATAATTGATTATTAATAGTGTCCTTGTAGGTACTACTAAATATGTATTCAGGAGTAGTTTTAATAATTTACTTTCTTAATATTACTCTTGAAATAATTTGTTTCTTTGCTAATGTTTGAAATAATTTATTTCCTTCAAGAATATTTTGATTTTTTTTTAATTTTTAAAAATATATCTTCCCCTCTTGTAAATATTTTGAATACATTGTTGTACGCAATTATATATTATTAATTTTGAATATATGTAATTGTCTATCAGTAATTAGTTGGTGATGAAGAAGGGAGATGATATTTTCAAGGATTAATTTGCATGAGGATTGATTCTACACATCTATTTCATTTTAATTCTAGGTCAATTAATTCTTAATAGTTTCCCTATAGGCATTACTAGATATATTTTGAAAAATATTTCTTTTAATAATCTATTGCTTCAAGATTAAAATATAATGCATATAATTCAAGCAATCAAATATGATTATAAGACAAAATCTACACTAAAATCAATTCATCTAATGCAAGAAATCAAATGAGATTATAAATCAACATGTACACTAAAATCAATGCATCTTGTGTGTGCAATCAAATAGCATTATAAATTGACATCTACATTGAAATCAATGCATCCAGTGCAAGCAATTAAATAAGATTAAAAATCAACATCTACCTAAAATCAATACATCTAGTGCAAGCAATCAAATACAATTAGAAATCAACATCTACGCTAAAATCAATGCATCTAGTGAAAGCAATCAAATAGGACTAGAAATCGTCATATACACCAAAATAAATTCATCTAGTTCAAGAAATATTCTTCCCTTTCTCCCTCCTCCATCTAATCTTGAAACATATTTTTAATAATTTACAGCCTCAAGATTAACAACATCTAGTCCATCTAATGCAAGGAATGAAATAGAATTAGAAAACAACATCTACACTAAGAAATAAAATAATCCTAGAAGTCAACATCTACATTCAAATCCATGCATCTAGTGCAAGAAATAAAATGTAATTAGAAATCAACATGCATGCCTAAATAAATGCATCTACTGCAAGCAATCAAAGAGGATTAGAAAACACCATCTACAGTGAAATCAATGCATCTAGAGCAAGCAATCAAGTAGGATTAGAAATCATCATCTACGTTGAAAACAAATGCATCTATTGCAAGCAATTGAATAGGATTAGAAATCATCATCTACACTCAAATAAACGCATTTAGTGCAAACAATCAAATAGAATTAGAAATCGTCATCTATATTGAAATAAATTCATCTAGCCCAAGAAATGTTCTTCCCTCTCTCACTCCTCTCTAGCCCAAGAAATGTTCTTCCCTCTATCTCACACCCCAAACACACACACACACACTCTCCATGTCTATCTATCTCTCCCTCCATCTCTCGCTCTCTCTATCTCTCTCTTCTTCCCTCTCTACACCTCCCATCTATATCTCTATCTCTCTCTACCTCTTCTTTGTCTCTCTATATCACCCCCAAAACATACACATTCTTTCTCCATATCTATCTATCTCTCCCTCCCTCTTAATCATCATCTCCCTCTCCCCCTTCTATCTATCTTCCCTCATCCTCTCATGTCTCCCTCCCTCTCTATCTCCCCTATCACTCCCTCTCTCTCTCTCCACATTTCTCTCTCTATGTCTTTATTCTTACCTCCCTCTCTCCCCCCCTCCCTCTCTCCTTCTCTCTCACATCCTCTCTCTCTTCCTTCTTCTCCCTCCCTTTCTTTCCCACCTCCCTCTGTCTCTCCCTCTCTCTCTCTCTCTCTTCACCCTCCAACCTAGTCACTATCTCCCTCCCTCTCTGCTTCTCTTCGCCCTTCCTTCCATCTCTCCTTTCTCTTTCTATCTTACCCGAAAACATACACAGTCTCTCTCCATCTCTCCCTTGTCATTCCCTCTCTCTCTCTCTCGCCACTTTTCTATCTCTCTATATTTCTTCTTCACTCCATCTCTTTGTCCCTCCTTCTCAAGTCCTCTCCATGGTCCTTCCCCTATCTCCCTTTCTTTCCTACCTCCTTCTCTTCCCCCCCATCTCTCTCTCTCTCTCTTCCCTCATGCCTTCTCACTATCTCCCTCCCCCTCTCTCCCTGTCTCACTCCTCTCTTTCTCTCTCTTCATTACTCCTCTCCCCTCTCCTTCATTCTCTCTCCATCTATCCCTTGTCACTCCCTCTATCACTCCACCTCTATCACTCTATGTCTTTGTCATTCCTTCTATATATCTAGAATTAGTTATATATCATGATATATAATAATATATTATAATAGAACAAAATGAATATTATATTAAATTTATTATTAATCTTTTAATATCAATATTAGATTTAATGTGTTTTTTACATAGAATGATATCAAAATGTATAATAAAACTACTTGAACTTAACATATATGATTTTTCATTTTAAAGATTCATTTTACAAATATTTAATTAAAATAAGTATTAAAAGATTTTGAAGTAAAATTTTCTATTATTTAAATTGAATTAACCTTTTTTCTTTTAATTTAAGAAATGATATTAGTTTGAGTAAAGAGTAAAATTGTTTAAAAAAAATATTAAAGAGACTAACCATTTAAAATTTAAGTGAATATTTTGATTTTGGAAAAAAAGATATTTTTATTATATTTTGAAAATACGCATCAAATTATACGAAGCTATACAATACCATAAAAATATATCAAATTATAAAAATATAGTCTATTTCATATTCAGGAACAGATCCTCTTATCACACCCGAATGGGTAATCAAGAGATTTTAATATTAATAGAATAAAACCATACCTAAAACTCAATTCAATAGCTATGGAGAATGAGGATTTCGAAAATGTTAGTGAAAATATTTTATTTATAATAAAATAATATTAGTAAAATAAAATTATTTTAATATTAATAAAATAAAATTAGTTATTTCAATATTAATAAAATAAAACTAGTTTTGAGGCTTGGCTTGGGTTTAGGTTTTACTAGTTATATAGCATGTGATTTTTTTAGGTGGATTTGTTTGGAAAATATTAATAAAATATTGATATGACTTTTTAAAAATTATTTTTTAAAAAATAATAATTTAAAAATAATTTTCATTTATTTATTTTTTTATAATTTCAAAATATATTATTTTAAATTATTGTTGAAATAAACGATAATGTTATATTGATAATGTTTGAGAGGTAGGTTTTCACTGTGAGTTTAATTAGTTGGTTTTATTAAGATCCATGTTAATTATATTTATATTTATAATTAATCATAATTTTTTATTTTTATTTTTTTCCGTTTTGGAAAAAAAGTAATTTCCATTAACTCAGAAAATTATATGTTGTATATGCATGATGCCTATGTTGTAAGAGGGTAAGTTCTCCAGTTTAGATCTAAATTTGAGGCCTTGTGTCCATGGAGGGAGGCATCATTTTGAGATGTATTAAGCATAATGTTTTGTAAAAAAAAAAAAAACTAACGTAATTTCCATTAACTCAGAAAATTACATGTTGTATATGCATGATGCATATGTTGTAAGAGGGTAAGTTCTCCAGTATAGATCTAAATTTGATGCCTTGTGTCCATGGAGGGAGGCATCATTCTCAGATGTATTAATCATAATGTTTTGTAAAAAAAAAAACTCTAACCGCACTGTTCTTGTTGTAAACAAAACATATGAATATTTACAGATGGAAACTAAGATGCAAAAATAAAAACATGTAGCCATGTTGGTTTTGAGCCTACTACACATCTATGTACATAAAAGGTCAATGGCAGTACTGGTAATTGGCCCCTTCCCTGTGTTCCTGAATCATCTAAGTGCTGAAAGGCCTATCCGCAACTTCTTTGGATAATCTGTCAGCATCTGCATTATGTTACCTGAAAATGTGATGGCATGCAAATGTGTCAAAATATGCAATAAGTCAAAGAGCCTCATCCATTATATGTCTCAAAGTATATGGAGAACATCTAGTTGTCTTTTTTAACGAGTCAGAGACAAATTTTCAGTCCCCAAAGAGTTGTAGATCTCTATAGTGGTTTTCCAAAGGAAATTGTATGAGGAATTTTACAGTGGATAGTTCGACAAAGTTATCCATGCCCCATCCTAATCCCATTTGTATGTGGTAATTTGTGGTAGTAAATGATATACAGAATTTCCCCTCCATCACACCCTCCTTCTTGTGCAGAACCGTTAAAGAAGGCCAAAGGCTTCGAATAATTAATGGTTGTAGGAACAATGGTTTGAGGCCGTGTAGTCTCATTGTCATCAGGGATGATAGAGTAATCAGTCATGATATGGGAAGCAATGGAAGGACAATGCAGAGAGGTGTTCTGGAATACGAGCTTGTTGCAGGTGATCCAAAGGCCCCAACTGATGAGGAACGGTAGGTTCTAGAGCTTTGCTGGGACAATTATTGACCACCATGATGACCAGGCCTCCTTTACAGTAATGCCTTTCCACCTGGTCGAAAATGGAGCCACAATTAATATCGACTACGAGAGGTCTTGTGTGGCCTGGCACTCAATAAATAGATGTTTGACAAATTTGTTGTTTCATTTGCAAAGACAACACCAAAAAGGGTGGTGTTGTGCTCACTTGAGAGGATTATCTCCTGTGGGAATTTTGTTTTTCAATATGGTCCACATGAGAATTATGTTCGTGGGGGGGCCTTGAGCTTCCACAAGTGCTTCCACCATGACTTGATGGCTTATGGACATCGAGCTTGGGCTATCAGAACGTATCCTTCCTTTGGGGTATATTTCCCAACTTTCGATAGCGCCCATATTACCTCATATTCCCCTTCGCCAATCTGGATGTGAGCTTCAATAAGAGCCCCAATATATGCATTCCACTAGTGTGTCCATTGTTTTGGAATGTTTATTGTTATATACCTAGGGGGATAATATGGGGTACCAAGGGAGGTACCCAAGGTAATAATGTAATAATGGGATGGGCCATAGTAATAAATAAGGTGGTTAACCCATGTCATGTAAGGGACCACAAGTAGTTAATAATAATGTAATGGGCTCATGGTATTAGTTGATAGTATGAGGAAACCATGGTAATGATGCATGGTATTGTATGTATGAGGCCTATATAAAGGCTAGAGACTCCACATATGAAGATGAAGAGAAGGATTATTGTATGAACAGGCATATGGCTTGTGGAGTGTTCTCCTTCCTTAAGGAGTGAATATATGGTGTTGCCCTACCTTAAGGGTTTGACATCAATAAAGTGAAGCATTTCTATCTATTTTCATCTTATTATTCTTGGGTTTATTTCTGTTATCATATATTTCTGGGTTAGATCTACAACAATTGGTATCGGAGCCACCATAAGGGTTTTGATAATAAAGAAGAATTTCTATCTATTTCTATCTTATTTCTGGGTATATTGTGTTCTCTTATATTTTTGGATCAGATCTACAACAAGTGGTATCAGAGCACTTTCTTGGGCAAAACGTGGAGAATTTTTTTTTCATTTTTGCAGGGTTTCTGGGGCGGCGAGTTGCAGGTCAGATTTGTACGTTTTGGTGAAAGATATGTAGAATCTAATTGCAGATCTGTATTACTTGTGAAAAAATACCCGAATTCAAAAAAAAAATTAGTTGAATCGGAGTCCGGATGAAGGAGATATCGCTGATCTAAAAATCAGTGGGGTTGCAGACAATTTTCAGGGCAGCGAGTTTTGCGGCGCAGATCTAGAAGTCTGGGTGCCAGATCTGCAAGATCTAATTGTAGATCTGGAATATTTGGGAAAAAAAACATGATTTCAAAAAAAAAATCAGTCGAATCGGAGTCCGGATGAGGGAGATATCGCTGATTTAAAATCAGCTCTTTTTGCTGAAATTTTGGGTGACGCCGGGAGCGTAGCAGCGCAGATCTGAAATTTCCAGTGCCTGGATCAAGATTTCTATCACACGGGAAGATGCAGAATGGTTGTGACATTTCCAAAAACAGGTTATAATAGAGATTCTGAGCAATATTGACGGATTTGTGGCCATTTCAAATTTTCGCCAAGTTTTTTCAAAACTCTCTTCATGGCTCTATTATTTACAGGAAAAGATGATGGTCCTACTATTGAAGAATACATAAAAAGCCAGAAGTGGTTATGGGACAACAATTGGAAATGGTGGGTAGTGCAGAACTTTAGAGATGAGGCAACCACATGGTGGGGATTACTTAACCAAAAGAAGTGTTCCAACCTGCCCGATGAAGAATTTGAAAAATTACTTTTAGACAAATGGTCTCATGCCAGAAAACAAGATAAGGAGAAACAGGTGGGTCTATTTCCTACTGGTATATCCTTATTACAGGTTCATGGATTGATTCAGAAGGAGAAAATCATTGTGTATATAAATCCAAGTTGCAAGCAAAATCTCATAAATATCAACTTGACAAAGAAATTGCAAGTCCCAGCAAAACAAATTGAAAATACACAGGTTGATGATAAGGATGTTCAAATTTATAAGGATTTGAAGCTTTCTATGGATAAGTATGTGTTTCATGGTGATTTTTATGCTTCAGATATGGATAACATGGATGTTGTTTTGGGATACCCTTGGATGGAATTAGTGGGTACTACCAATATTAATGTGCAGAAGAAATTCCTGAAGCTCTGGTATAAAAAGAAGAAAATTACATTGCAGGATATTTCCATTAATAAGCAGGTAGAGTCCAAGGAGGCTGAAGCAGAAGATGTTCAAGGGACTGACATATCAGATGATGAGCCTTTGATGATCAACAATCAAACACAAATAGAGGTTGCAGAAGAAAAGGTTACAGGTGATGATACATCAGAGGAGGGCTCAGTGGTTGAAGTCATATTGAAAAAGAAGACACCACAACAGGCACCACAGCAGAGTGAAGTCAAGAAAAAGCCATCGTGGATTAAAAGTTCAACATATCATCACCCACATCACCCCGCAAGACAATCAAGATGGAAACCAAGTAGTCACATGAAGGATAACGAGGAGAGAAGATCCACCCACTACACATCAACACAGAAGAGCTGCCACGGTCAACTTCCATCTCAAGCGAGCGAGGCACCAGCAAGATCAAGGGTTCACCTTTCTCTTGGATGGCTAGATGCACGTGCATGGTATCAGTGGACTACTCTTTTGAGTAGATCTTATTATTTATGTTCTTCCCATGTTTCGGGGATGAAACATGCTTAGGGGGTGGAATGTTATATACCTAGGGGGGATAATATGGGGTACCAAGGGAGGTACCCAAGGTAATAATGTAATAATGAGATGGGCCATAGTAATAAATAAGGTGGTTAACCCATGTCATGTAAGGGACCACAAGTAGTTAATAATAATGTAATGGGCTCATGGTATTAGTTGATGGTATGAGGAAACCATGGTAATGATGCATGGTATTGTATGTATGAGGCCTATATAAAGGCTAGAGACTCCACATATGAAGATGAAGAGAAGGATTATTGTATGAACAGGCATATGGCTTGTGGAGTGTTCTCCTTCCTTAAGGAGTGAATATATGGTGTTGCCCTACCTTAAGGGTTTGATATCAATAAAGTGAAGCATTTCTATCTATTTTCATCTTATTATTCTTGGGTTTATTTCTGTTATCATATATTTCTGGGTTAGATCTACAACATTTATTCTCTAGGCCGATTTCCAAGCTTGCTAAAATAAAGTGGTGTGCTCTGGGTCTGCTATGTGGCCAATATGGGTAATGTTGATATCTCTGAGAAAATCCTTGAGCTCGTCTGGCAACCTGTGGGCATTCCCAAAGCCAATCCATGGGTCCAGTCCAATCCTCACATCCATTCCAGACTATATTTTCCAAGTGATGCCAGCTCTGATGATGTCAAGAGATTTAATTATAGCCTTCCATATGATTGATACCCATGTGTGGCATCTTTGAGGTTGCCTTAGCCAGTCCATCAAGTTAAGAGGGGCGATGCATTTTGATACAACCACCCTTGTCCATAGGTTGTTTGATGTAGCAAGCTGCCATCCAAGTTTGGCTGCTAGAGTAGAGGAGAAATCCTATAATTTCTTGATGCCCCATCCTCCCCATTTCTTGGGCAAATTGAGTGCCTCGCACTTGACCCATGAAAAATTATGCCTGTTTGTTTTCCCCTCCAAAGGAATCTGCAACATAAGGCCTAGATCCTGGAGAGTACGCCATGAGGAATCCATGCCTATGACATCCAATAGATCGGAGTGGCCTTGAGAATAACTTTAATGAGGATGAGTCTTCCTGCCCTGGATAGGTATTTGTAGTACCAAATATTGAGTCTTTTCTCCATCTTGGAAATAAGCCATGTCCATTCTGCTATTTTATATCCCAGAGGCTTCAACTTGTAACACAAGTATCTAAGGCCATCCTTCAATCTTAGTAAGGTGAACTTGAATCTTTGTAGCGCAAAATGAATTTCATATTGGGAACATCAAACCTTTGTTAAAGTGGATTTGTTGCAATTTATAGTCATATCGGTGGCCAATTGGAACAATGCAAATGTGTTCTTCATATTTGTCAAATCACCTATGCTTCCATTGAGAAATTTGAAAACATAATCCACAAATAGCAGATGAGTCAATATGCATCCTTATGTGATTTTCATACCCCGCAATCTGACCCTTCATCTTTCTATATTTTTATAATTATAATTAATTATAATTATAAATATAATTATTATTTTGATTAATTATAATAATAAATATAATTATTAGTTTTGTATTATATATATATTTTTTAAGTTTTATGTAGAATGACCAAGTCAAAAGGTTAAAGAACTAACCATTCATAGTTTAAATTTCAATTAATTTTTATAGGTCTCAGGAGCTATCCAACATGTCATGAGCTATCCAACAGAATATCCACAACAATTTACACATCATCAAAGGGTTTGGTCCAACCTAGGTTTTGTCTATGGGATTTTGTGTGGGATATTGATACGCTTCATCATTTAGGATCTAAAACAGCATAGATCCATCTTAATTACACATCTAAGATGAGCGGAGAGGGATCAATATATACATAAAAAAATTAAATGATATATAATATATATGCAATTCACACTAAAATATTTTACACAACATGTACATCTATCATTTTATCATGTAAATTAAAATGATTTTTTACTATTAACTTATTTTTAGTTATATGTCAATACTAATTCGTATTAAAATCTATACATTTTATCACCCAAATTAAAATGATTTTTTATTAACTCATTTTAATTATATGTTAATATTAATTCATGTTAAAATATTTTATCAATAATCAAATTAAAAGATTTAAACATCTTAGTCACATTTTTTTACTTCTAATTACTTTACAACATATTCATTTCCTTATTATAACCTACATTATTTTTCTTTTTAGAACATAATTTTTAAGTTTTGTTTTTAGGGGAACCAATTGAGAGACATCTTCTCATAAACAAACTTACACATCCCCTCATACTGGGTTGTAGAATGAGACTCGCCCTCAACCACATGAGGATGCCACCATGGAGATTCTAAGTGAACTAGCAAGGTGTCAATATATGAAAATAGTTAAGTGAAGAGGTGATATGTCCATTCAATAATCAATGAAATGATGATAATAAAAATGTGATTTTCCTAATGTGAGTAAGGACATTGATTTTTTGTATCCATTAACCTCCAAAATTTGGTCAAACAAAATTTAGTTTACCACACTCAAGATATTAATCCATAACCACATTAAATGAGTTATATAATGAGTCTCATTTCCTTTGAAACTATTGTTACCGGGAAAAGTGTCTATTTAGAACTGCTCTATCCCACTAAGGTGTGACAACTGCCTTAGAAACAAACAGAGAAAAGCTACTTTTGTTTTTCATTTATGAATTATAGATAGAGAGGAACAGAAAGACCAACCTCTGTCTTGTGCCAATCTCTTGATTTGATCCCTCTCTTCTTTGATAGTCCTCAGCTACCTGCTCCCTTGCATGCCCGGCTTCACAAAGTACCTGTAAGATCACAGAAGCATAGCACTATACAAAGACATGGATCTATAATCATAAACAATCTAGGGTCAGATGTAAATTTACCATAAAAATGTAACAAGCATCAATGACACAAAAGCATGGAGGAAAACTCAAATAGCTTTTATTGATAAACAAGAAAAGAGCCAAGAGGAGTTACAACTGGTTGTCCTGACCCAGCATCAACCTCCCAGCAAAGAAGCCCCTCTTCACCTCAAACAAAGCTTAGATCACCCAACAATCTGATGTTTGTCTCAGGAAACCCACAACAATTCCTTACAATATGCAAAATTCCAGCCTCTGGATCTCTGGGATGAGGGATCCATATATAGATATCTGTAAGGGGGATGAGTCAACTTGTGATTTTATTAGTGTCTTCTCTCTGATAGTTCTTGCTTCCACTTGGAGACTGATGGCCTCTTACTCATCCTTGGTCAAATTCAGTGAGGCAAGTGTCATAGGAGAAGATTCTTGAAGCTTCCATTGCCTGTCCACCTCGCGGAATGACACTGCCATTTGTCATTTCTCGCCCATCGCACCCCACAGAAGGGAATTTTGAAATGCAACGCACCCTCATAGTGTATTTGGGTGAGATGCAATGCACTTACCGAGTGGAGCAGCTGCAATGATCCTGTTTTGACCAATTCTGAGCAATTTCTCATGGAGAACTTCTGGGAGAAGCTGTAATCTGTTGACCTTGTTCCTTTAGGGGTTAGAACAACACGTTTAGGGACTTAGGAGCCCTTGGTTTATGGACATTTCATGCTTGGGGTTGTAGAGCCCAAAAATGTCTATAACAGTTGCCCCCTAAAGTATGAGGCCGTTAATCTTTTGGTGTCGGGTGAAATGCTTTATTATGAGGATCTGAAGTTCTTTCAATACTGGGAGGAGACCTGTAGTAAGATACAATACAATACATTATCTTCATACTATTTTCATGATCTAGCTGAGGCGGGTATTCCCATGCTCAGCTTTATAAATTCATTTTCATGTACATAGGACAGACAACCATCTGAGTGTAGATTGATGATTCTGATAGAGCCATCATCCTTTTGAGTGGATGATTATCTGTGTAGCAATGATGTACATTTAATGTCTTTATTTCCCTGAATATATATCGCAGCTTGGATGGATGAAACTAGATCCTGGGTCTTCAATCTCGTCTGATATTCACTCAAAGTACAAGTCAATCCATGTGAGAAATGTTCTGAAGTCGAACATGGAAAGACATCGCTTGATTACCAGTCAATGATGTAAACTGTTAACAAGCACGAGAGGAATCATCGATAATGATAATGACCCTCAAGGTACTCAGTACAATCCACGTGGTGTGAATAAAGGACTTGGCGTCGAACACCACGCAAAATCTTTCGGTCGAAGGCCATTGATATAAACCTATCGCCGGAAGTGAGAAACTTACCATTGAGGCATGCAAGCTTCAAAGTACTGAATGGGGTGTTCCTAGATCAACTTCTTGGATAATGAGCTGATGTCGACAAGAAGTGATCTGTCACAGGAGGGCCTTAATGAATCCCACATCAATGACACAGAACGAAGCAGATGATTTTAATGGAGGTGAAAACGATCTGGTGATATAAGGTTCAGGATGGCGGTCATGAAAAAATGGAGTTTAATGTATGGTAGTGGGTGAGACACAGGTGAATTCTCTGAATGACCTCTCTTGAACATATCGGCGAAACTGATGTGATGGATTGGTAGCATTAACCCCAAATGTGGATGGTATGGCATGACCATGGTGATGTGACCGGTGAATGAAACAACTCAACCCGACTCGGACACGAAGTGGAAGTGTCATGTTCAAGAGCGACTTGCTACCAACAAAGTTTCTTTAAGTTTTCTTCCCAATTTTCCCCAGTCATTGCTGACCAGTACCTCTTTATTTTTTTCAAGCTTGAGGAGGATAACATATGCTTGTTCTATAATTTTCCCTTCAGGCAAACCCATCGCTATGTTTTAACGAGCCTAGCGATAGTGAAACTCGTTCTCGTCTATAGACAAGTTTGTTGCTATTAATCTTTTTAACAAGTTTAACGACAATGATAACTCGGTCCTTTCAATTTTAGAGAGTTTGAAAAGGAACGTAAAGGTAACTCCAAAATTCCTTTTTCATCATCTAATCCCTTAAGTCTGAAAAGGAATAAAACAATACAGAAGGGATGGACTTTCGATACTTTTAACGAGCCGAACAAAACAAGCGCTCGATCTTTTTGTGTAATAATCCCTCAGGTCCAAAAAAGATTAAAATCTAGAGGAGGGATGGCACTTCCTATCCCTTTAACAAGCTGGAGAGGCCAATGGCTCGGCAATCTTTTCATATTTTACGAGTCAGTTGGAAAGAGCTTAAAGGAGACTTGTCTTTTGAGGAACGAGTGATAAAACAGGTAGCAGCAGATTCCAGGTAAGGTTTCGAATTTTCCAATCACGGCAGTGTCACAAGGATGGCTAGTGAAATCACTCTTCGCAGCTGTTCCTCAAAATGGGTAATCAATCAAATGGAGGTGAATGATCGGCCAATGAAAAAGTGGAGGTGACGGTGCAAACACGACCAAGGCTTTAACGACTGAAGTACTACATTCACGATGGATATTTATTGGGGAATAGTTCATTTTTTAACGAGCTTAAACGTGGGGGGAAACATTTGCTCATGTCATATGTTTATTTTTTAACGAGCTTGAACTATGTGATAAAACTGCTCGATTAATCCAGTCGCGTGATAAGAATGTCTCATATAAAATGGAAACTTTTAGAGTTTTGCCCCACATCCTTTCTTTATGAAACTTAGGAAACGACCAATCCTATGAGTTTAAAGGGTTAGAGGACCTACAAATTTAAAAAATAAATAGTCGCTCTTCACTTGCACGCCAAAAGGTTTGCATGCCCCTAGGTATAAAACAGAGTTTCAAGGTCACCTTCTGTTCGAGATGACAAAACATTTGTTTTATCAGGAAAGGTATACCTCTTTCAGGCTACCCAAAGATTTCTCTATTCACAGTGCAAACAAAACACTTCTTCGGTGATGTCTATCGAAATAGACAAAGGTGAGTAGAGGAAATTACTCCACTTGCATAACTTTGACAAGAGAATCTTGTTCTAGAATAACCCCTTCTTCCAATCACAGATGGGGGTACAGACTAGTCATATTCTCTCGCGGAAACCTACACTATACCCGAATTTTTCCTGCCGAAGCAAACTAGGGTGCATGCCCCCTGGGTTTCAGTCATATCCCCCGAATCACTCGCGCTCATTGGGTGGAAGGACTGGAGATTCAGATATTTCTTGCGTGTAAAGACCATTCAGGGATGGTATATGACTATTTGCTCTGTATGATTCGGGAAATGAAAGCTGGTCTACGAGCTTGACCACTCTTCCTTCGTGCGGAAAACACATTAATCTAAAGAGTGAGGAGACAATTGCTCCCATGCAATAAATATAGTCTCGTCCAAGGAGTAAATTGTAATCCAGGGGTCCTTGAACTACCATCACGTTCATGTGAACGGTTTTCCCTCTCAATGTTATGGGCACATTGGGAAGGATCCCTAATGGTCGACTGGTTCCTTTATCAAAGCCTGTTAGATTTCTCATCTCAGGCAAAAGCGATGGTGAACCAAGCGCTTTCCAAGAAGTTGAGGAAAGGATACTCACAGAAGCCCATTCTATATATTTGAACAATGATTCGGAATGGTATACTAGCTCGTAAACGGGGTCTGCCTAGTTGATTCCAGTCGAAGGAGACAACTAGGTTGCTTGGATGTGGGACCGAATAGACGGCCGGGTACGACTCTGACGAACTTCCTTCCTGCGGTAAAGGAACGGGTAAATTGCCCCTATGTTCGTTGGAGTCTGTGCTTATGAAAAGAATTTGGATGGTGTTATGCTTGTTCTCTTCAGTGACTGTATCATCTGAAGATGGAACCTCTGAAGGCAAGATCGGGTCAACTGCCGCCTCTACCTTTTGACTTTCGTCTGGTATGGATTCAGATGGTTTATCTTCAATGATAGATGCTTCGACCGACCACTTGAGCGGGCCAACCAAATTTTCAACTAGTGACGGACTCGACAAGAGTTTTTTATATCCAGGAGGAAGTCGTAACGATGAAACCGGACAATCATCCAAAACTCTTTTAGCTTCGTCTAAGAAGGGACAATGGTGGACGGCATGATCGCCTTCGCACAGTTTACAAGGAAATTTATATCTTCCGTTTTGTCCTGGGGCTTCACTTTCACTAGTTGACGGTGTGTTTTCAACATGATCATCAGAGGTTGACGACACCAGGTTGTGCAAAGGAGGAGACCAGTCCCTTAAGATCCGAGGGATGCAAGGAAAATCTCTGTGATAGTGGTCTCCTTTGCAAATGACACATGGCGATTTAGGCCTGGTCGGTGCAGTGTGTGGATTTTCGCTAGACGACACTCGTTTGCCCCCATTTGCTTTTGGCTCCTTCTTCTTCTTCTCTTTCTTATTCTTTTCATTCTTCTCCTTAGGTACTTGAATTTTGGCTTTACCAGCCCCATCAAGCGAAGAATAAGGAGGAGAGGAAGAATTAGAGGAAGTGGAAGGTTGGTGGGTAACTCTGGACTCGTCTAATTGCTGATTTGATTGTTTAGGAATTGCGGTATTCTGAACGACAGAGGTTGAGAAAAGCCATACAAGCAAACCAATTGTCAGTGCTGGAAGCGACAATGTGGCCATATGGGGTGCACCATCATCTCCCCAAGAGGAGAAGGGACTAGGATTTCCTCCAAGGGGAATTCCTTGGTTGGTGGATTCCATTTTCTCAACCCAAGATCAACGTAGGAAAGGGTAATGAATATTCCGTTTAAAATAAATTTTAGACGCTTTGACAAAATTTGTTTTTTCAATTTTTAAGAGTCGAGAAATAACAAAAGATGACTTTAGTCTCCTTTGATTTTTAATGAGCCTGAAGTGACAAGTGCTCAAATGGACCTTTTCTGCTAAGGAGTCTGAAAAGGAACGAAAGGGACTGCTCTGGAAATCTAGGTAGAGGGATTACCAAACCAATCACAAAACTGTAGAATAATTTTTACAGTATGGCAGTCAATCTTCCCGAATGCTGTGTTCAGTGCATTGCGATCGATAGGGCGGCAGACACGGCTTCCTATGGATAAAGGATTAAGCCTATTGGGGTCTCTCAAAATATACTCGACGGTACGTGGGAGCACAAGTCCGTACTGGCACTTATCGTCTTAAAGTGGAGGAATCACCCAACCATCAGTGAGAACAATAGTTACTAGGCTTTACGACGCCGAAATACGTCTCTAGCCTAGACTTCTAAATGTTGTGCGTTAAGTTCCAAAGCGTTGTTAGATTCATTGAATTTATTTTAAGTTGATCTTGTTTATGAAGTTTTCCTTTCGGGTTCACCACGAGATGTAGATGTAATTCCTAAAATGCAATCTAAGATGATAAACAAACTTTTTATCTCCTTTATGCAATGAAAATCCTAGCTACTAGGGAAAAGAAAGACAGAATCTTTTCACAAAGAGAAAAGAGCACACTCTAAATGCACTTTCCTAAATCAAGCCAATCAGACTGTCTATATGCAAATGCACATGCATGTATTTGTTTTCAACTTTCTTAGTATATGAATGCTAAAAAGAAAGTTGATGTACAAATCTGGATTTCTTTTTAAGCGACAAATATCAACAAGTTTCTTTTCGAAATCAAAAAATGGAGATGATTACAACACCTTAAAATTTTGAAATGAATACTTGTCCTTGACACTAGAAAATTACAAATTTAGACCAAAAGCAATAGTAACAGGATAATCAACCATCAACAGCAATTAAAATTTTTCCTACGATTGAAATCGACACTTGCGACAGATTCAAATCAAAGGACGACAGTACGATTACACTACTTTTGCAAAGGAGAACTGTAAACGACTCAACAAACACACAAAAACATCTACAGTTCTTTTGTACAAAGGAGGCGGAATAACAGCAAGGAAAAGGGATTTCAAACAGACATATACTGATCACAGGCAGCAAAATTCAAGAATATAACTGGAAAGAATGTATAACAGAAGCCACAACTGCACAGAGCTAGTCTGATCAGCGCACCTGTAACATAGAGAATCTGAAATGCAGTGCAGGTTGTCCACTCGAGAAGTGGGCTGAATTTCAGAATCTCTGAATAGTACCTGCGCTGGGCCAGAAACAAGACTCTGTTCAGGTTTCGGGTCACAGTTTGCAGTTCAGTTCTTGGGTTTTGGCCGAGCAAAAATCAATCAGTAATGCAACAATCAGGGGTAGATCTAAGGAGGATCTAAGAGCTATCACAAGGGCAATCAGATAGTTTGTGAATCAGTTGTTTAAATCGTAAACATATCCAGTAGATGGATTGAAGTAGCATTTTTCTACTTTGCATTTGTTATGGCAATGCAGTTCGAATGCTACTTGTAAGTTTATGAAACAAACAACAAAGAATGATAAACAAACAAACTAATTAGCTCCCCAACGGAGTCGCCATTTTGTTACTGGGGAAAGTGTCTATTTAGAACTGCTCTATCCCACTAAGGTGTGACAGCTTCCTTAGAAACAAACAGAGAAAAGCTACTTTTGTTTTTCCATTATGAATTATAGATAGAGAGGAACAGAAAGACCAACCTCTATCTTGCGCCAATCTCCTGATTTGATCCCTCTCTTCTTTGATAGTCCCCAGCTACCTGATACCTTGCACGCCCAGCTTCACAAAGTACCTGTAACATCACAGAAGCATAGCACTATACAAAGACATGGATCTATAATCATAAACAATCTAGGGTCAGATGTAAATTGACCATACAAATGTAACAAGCATCAATGACACAAAAGCATGGAGGAAAACTCAAATAGCTTTTATTGAAAAACAAGAAAAGAGCCAAGAGGAGTTACAATCGGTTGTCCTGACCCAGCATCAACCTCCCAGCAAAGAAGCCCCTCTTCACCTCAAACAAAGCTTAGATCACCCAACAATCTAATGTTTGTCTCAGGAAACCAACAACAATTCCTTACAATATGCAAAATTCCAGCCTCTGGATCTCTGGGATGAGGGATCCATATATAGATATCTGTAAGGGGGATGAGTCAGCTTGTGATTTGATTAGTGTCTTCTCTCTGATAGTTCTTGCTTCCACTTGGAGACTGATGGCCTCTTACTCATCCTTGGTAGAATTCAGTGAGGCAAGTGTCACAGGAGAAGATTTTGGAAGCTTCCATTACCTCTCCACCTCGCGGAATGACACTGCCATTTGTCATTTCTAGCCCATCGCACCCCACAGAAGGGACTTTTGAAATGCAACGCACCCTCACAGTGTGTTTGGGTGAGATGCAACGCGCTTAGCTAGTGGAACAGTTGCAATGATCCTGTTTTGACCAATTCTGGGCAGTTTCTCATGGAGAACTTCTGGGAGAAGCTGTAATCTGTTGACCTTATTCCTTTAGGGGTTAGAACAACACTTTTAGGGAATTACGAGCCCTTGGTTTATGTACATTTCATGCTTGGGGTTGTAGGGCCCAAAAATGTCTATAACAACGATGATATAGGTTAGTAAGATAGTTTCTCTAGTCATATTTTTGTTGAAAATATGCTAGTTTTGAAGACTTTTAGTGGTGGCCGAAATATAAGAATAGATCTATAAATACAAGAGACACAATATATGAACAAGACATGAGATATCAACATCTTGAACTTGGGTGGTAAAATAAAGCTTAACAACATTATGGAGATAAGACAGTGGTATTGGTAGGATGTTTTCCAAGGAAGACAATGATTTTAGAGGAATTGGATAATTAGACTTAGAAAAACTTCAAATCATTTTTGGAAATAATCACATATCCTAATTCTAGTAAAAGGATTTTTGGTTTGAGTGTTTGAAATTGCCACTAAGGTATCTAAACTATCTTGCACCAATAGTGAAAGTGGGGATCTCAATCCCTATTCATGAATAAATGTCATATTAAATTCAAATGTCAAGTTGGAAACTGAGGAGATTCTCCTAGTATGGGTTTATATCACAATGCTACTATTGTTTTTTTTGTTTGATCAAAAAACTGGGAATGTTGTACATGCCTTTTATGTAGTATATTTAACTTTAGTAGGGTCCACTTACTATGACATGGCATGAAAGTGGGGATATCAATCCCTATTTTTGAATACATGTCATATTAAATTCAATGTCAAGTTAGACAACGAGGAGATTCTCTTAGTATGGGTTTGTATCCCAATACTACTATTGATTTTTTGGTTTGAAGAGGTGCTCAAAAAAATTGGTAATGTTGTACATGCCTTTTATGTATTAAGTTTAACTTTCATAGGATCCACATACTATGACATGGCACAAATCCTTGTAGCATTGGAAGTGAGCAAAGGTCTAAAAGAATTGACTGATATTAGAAGGGGATTTGATCTCTTTTGCATCACTCTATACTAAGAGTAGATTCCATGTAGGTTTGTACATTTCCACTAATATGGGAACCTTAATACTTAAGTATTCAAAATAATTAGGCTTCAAGGAAGAATCCAAGACCGAGAGACAAGGAGCTAGAAATAGTCAATGTCATGAGATCATGAGTAGAAAAGATGATTTATGGGTTCAAATTAATTTAGATTGTCTTCAAATAAGAACTATGGTATAAAATGATTTGAACTCATTAGATAAGTCTATGATCCAAACCTTGTTGCAACCAATGAAAATAAGATAACAGCATAATTTTTGGTAAAACTTATTAATTTCATTTTATTAATATAAGATTTTTTTTGAAAATTTTCATTTTTGGGAAATCGAGAAATAAGGATCTGGTCAAATGGTACTTTAGATGAAAAGGGTACATAGGACTGCAACACCTTCGAACCAATCAAGTATAACTTAAGACCTAGAAGCAAAGGAAATATCCATTTTCCAATAACAATGGAAAGGATCTTAAATTGTTTTCAACAATCAAACGAAAAGAAAAATTTGTATATATGTGACTAAAAAAAGCATCCTTTGAAGTTAGGTATGGGAAACAACTATGCTTAATTAGGGTGTTTAAGTTAAATTCCCTAGTCAAGGGTTCCATATGTTTTTTTAACACTCAATTGTAAAGGGTTGACTAACCCATTTAAGAAGTTGGTCATAAAGAGATTACTATGGGGTAAATCTCACATAGACGTATAAATGTAAATGTAAACAATTAACATGTAATGTTTAACATTTAACATTTTTAATCTTGGCCCTATTTAGAAATCAATCTAATTATTATTTATAAACACAGATATAAATTTGAAATATAAAGAGGTTTATGAACACCAAAAAAATAGGTATGGTAAATAAATAAAAATAGAAATAAACTCTACGATGGTAAATAGATAAATCCTCTTTTTATATTTATTCCATAAACCTATTTATATTTATGAAGACTAAAAAAAAAGATTTTAATTAGGTGAACCCTATGGGCCAAATACTATTTTAATACCATGGGCTAAATACGATGGGCCAAATACCATATTTATAAAAGAGGTATGGTAAATTAATAAAAATATAAATAAATGATGTATATGGTAAATAGATAATATTTTTTTTATATTTACTCCATAATTCATTTTATATTTACTAACACTAAAAAATGAGGTTTTATTTAGGTGAAACCTATGGGCCATGGACCATTTTTTTTGTAAGCTTGCTAAGACTCTTAGATTTCCATGTATACATGTCCATTATTTACACCCCATGGGGGAGGGTAGCACAAGATTGAAACCCAAGATCTCGGACGAGACTTCATTTCCATGACCGTCGGCACTTGAGCTACCCCATGAGCACATGAATCAAATTATTATTAATACATATGCAAAAAAACATTATTAACCCTAATATTAATATTAATAAAAATAAAGATGGCACATGGTATTGGCCCATCTTATTGCAAACCAATGGTATTGACCCATGGTATTCACGTGGAATGTAGCCTATTTAAGTGGGGAATTAAACGAGCATAGATCCATAGATCCATGTTTACTTTCGATCACAAACTAGCATAGAGTGAAAAAAGATTCTATCCCTCTGGATAGATCGAGAGTGAAGATAGCTCTATATTAATTATCAACATCACTTTTATGCTAAGTTAAATCGGCTAAATCTAGATTGTGTCAAGTTTGAATGTTTTACAAAACAGTATTTATTTGGATTATGTACAATAGTCTACATGGAAGAGTTAATATTCTTTACGTTTGGCTTTTACTAGACAAACACAACTTGAATATTTTATAGTTTAGATTGTTTCGAGTTTGAATGTTCCAAATAAACCGTGTTTACTTGGATTCTATCCTCAATTTCTCAGAGATAGTCTCCATGGAACATTTAATATTCGTGTTTATTTGGATTCTATCCTCAATTTCTCACATATAGTCTCCATGGAACATTTAATATTCTTTACAGTTGGCTTTTGCTAGGCAAACACAACTTGAGTATTTTATTCTTTATATGCTTTATAGTTGGTTTTTATTCGACACACCTTCAATATTTTATATGACACATTTTTATCGCATAGTTTATATTTTTTTATAGGTGGCTTTTATTAAACCAATACAACTTGAATATTTTATATGACAAACAAATAAGAGAGGGTTTTCTATAAATCTAAGTAAAATTTTGTAAACTTCATAATTTTAAGTGTTTTCTGAAGCTTTTGATAGTGCTGAATTTTTTTCTACCATCAAAAACATAATTCAAACATTACATGTACAAAAAAAATTGATTTTATTCACATAGATTGAGACCACTTTTAACATTTTCAACCATTCATCATCATATATAGACTACTCCATTTTTATCAAATTGTTTTCCATTTTCCAGCACTAATTTACATCTCGTAGATATTTATATAGGACTTGTATAGTTGGAGTTTGCACAAGGGAAGAATAGGTGCTCTCGCTGAGTCCTTAAATGGAAAGAAATATGGAAAGACTCGTTCGGTACAGTGATGATGCAAGAGGACACATCAGAGTTTACCAATTCATAGGAGAAGATGAACAGAGTGAAACAAATACTGCGGGAGGTGAAGCAGAAGCACAAGAAACTAGTGCATTGAATCCTGTAGAGCAGCACTCGCAATCGGGCGCAGCGGTATGGAAATGATGAATAGATCGCGGGGGCCAGGGTTTGTAATTAACACACTCAATGATGAAGAGCAGATGGCCCTAGCTGCAGCAACAGGGTTTGCAGTTGGCACACGCAATGATGGAATCTTGGCACAGGAAGTTGCAGAGCAACGATTGAGAGTTGTGGCTATCAATAATTGAGAGGGGTATGCCCAGTTATTTAATTTGGCTGATCTGAGGCATGAGAAAATCAAGGGATGCCTCCGATCAGCCAAATTAAATAACTGGGCATACGGTTCTCGATTATGCAGAGACGAACTCCAGATTGTTGTTGTTGAAGTCGTAATTCCAACGCATGTGTACAACGCTCGAATCCGTTGAACATACCCGCCTGAAATATTTCGCACCAGCCTTCCGGCGAAGGAATAATCCGGCGATCGACTCCGATACGATATGGTGCAGACGCGTGGCTCTCACCATACGTCAGCAAGTTCAACTTTTCGGGAGCTATCGTTCACTCAAATGAGGCCTTCCGATATTCTCCTCCACCGTTCGATTGTTTCCATCGCTCTCCACCGTCGATTGTCTGAAGTTGCATATGGGCCCGCATTAAATCAAGGATTGTGTGGAGTGAATGTCAATTTTGGTTGACCATACCTTTTAATTAATGAAGTGTCATATATGTAGGTGAATAGTTAAGTTTTTTTCATACGGCATATATTAATGTTCATAAAAACGTGTTATATTTTTTTATAGAGCGTTGACCATATGTATTAAAAAAAACCCCACGGTAGTTTTTTATTATTACGAGCCAAGTGAAATATATGCTCGTTGTTGTATTGGTTGTATGTGTGAGAGTTGTAGCACGCAGCTTAAAAAAAAAAGGGGAATGCACATGAAGCATGTGAAGATATTGCACAGCAGTGCATAAAGAAAATGGTGGAGCGCATTTTTGTATGCATATGTAAATTTTTATTACAGCAGTAAAGTGTTTTTCACAGCAGTGAATGTAAAAGGGGTTTTACAGCAGTAAACCCAGCTCAGTAAATTCTCAGGTGAAAACAGAGTTTTGGTTGAATATTATTTTTGGTAAATCCCTCTCAGTAAAAGAGGATGAAGTTTGTATCAGTCTTTTGTTTTTAATCAATAGAAATGTGTTATGGCTGTGTAATGGTTTGTTCTGAGATAATTTCTTTTAAATAGCTTCCCTGTGCAAAGATCCTGGAGTAAAGGAAACAGAGCATTGCCTCTGTGTGTTTGAATTGTTTGTTTTTGGGATTTTCTCATAAAAAAATCCCCAACAGTGGTATCAGAGCAGGTTTAGGCTCTTGAAGGTGTTCAAGAAGCTGAAGGGAGGAGTCTTTGTTGCAGCAGTAGATATTCTCCAGCAAAGTAAAGTCTCAGGCAAAGGATTCAGGTATTTGTCAAAGTTTTTTTATGTGTTGATGAAGAAGCAGTCAGTTGTTTTAAATACACAGTCAAGGAATGGCTAGCACAAGCACTGGAATGGGTATGTTTAATACCCAGGTCCCACAGTTTAATGGGAAGAACTATGACTACTGGTCAATAACCATGACATCCCTGTTTGCCTCTCAAGATTTATGGGAAATAGTTGAATCTGGGTTTGAAGAACCAGCAGATGAAAATGAGTTCAATGCATTAACTCAGGGAGAGAGAGATCTCCTGAAGAGCAATAGGAAGAAGGATTCAAAAGCCCGTATGTTGTTGTATCTAGTAGTAGATCAGAGTGTGTTTCCAAGGTTAGCAGCAGCTAAGACAACAAATGAAGCATGGCAAACCCTCAAAACATCCTATCAAGGCATGGAGAGAGTGAAGACAGCAAAACTACAATTTCTGAGGAAGGATTTTGAGAATCTGTGCATGAAGGAGTCAGACAACATTGACTCATTCTTCACACATGTAATTGGCTTGGTCACACAGGTAAGGACTCATGGAGAAACCCTTGAAGATAGGAGGATTGTGGAGAAAATATTGAGGGTCTTACCCTCAAAGTTTGATGCGATTGTCACCACCATTGAAGAGACAAAGGATCTCTCAAACTTTTCAGTTGATGAGCTTCATGCATCACTGATAACACATGAGCAGAGGTTGAGTAGAAATGAAAACTCATCTCTAGAGCAAGCCTTCAAGACCCAGATGTCTTTTGGAAGAGGAAGAGGTCAAGGCAGAGGAAACAAGAGAGGAAGAGGCAGAAGCCAGAACAGAGGTGGAAGGAACAACCCAGCAAATGCACAAGGAAGAGGCAGCAATCCAAATCAGAACCAAGGCCAAGGAAATAGCCAACAAAGAGGACAACATCATGCTCAAGGACAAAGGTATGAAAAATCCGATGTCCAATGCTATTATTGTAAAAACTATGGGCATTATGCGAGTGAGTGTAGGAAGAAACAACATGATATGAGTAATAGACAAAACACAAATGTCACTAGAGAAAACAGTAGTCAAAGTAATGTGTTGTTAGCTTGTAACATGGCTGAAACAAACAGTGAGGACATATGGTTTTTAGACTCAGGTTGCAGCAACCATATGATAGGAAACATAGCCTTCTTTTCTGCTCTAGATCAGAATGTGAAATCAGAAGTTACACTAGGAACTGATAGCAAAATTTCTGTTATGGGAAAAGGAGAGGTAAAAATATTTACAAAGAAAGGAGAAAAGAAAACCATAGCAGATGTCTACTATGTCCCTGGAATGAGATGTAACCTCTTGAGTATTGGACAGCTTGTCCATAAGGGGTACAATGTTTTATTTAAAAATGATGTGTGCACCATCATGGATATACCACCCAGCAAAAGATGCATTGCTGAGGTAAAAATGACAAGGAACAGGATGTTCCCTTTTAGAATAAGAGCAGATTTGAAAAACAAAGGAGAAATTGCAGCAGTCACCCAAGAGGCTTTCCAAAGCGTGCCAAAAGATGAAAATTGGCTGTGGCACTTGAGATTTGGACATCTCAATTTTGGAGGTCTAAATTTGTTGAGCAGAAAAGGAATGGTAAGAGGATTACCATTGATAGAGAAACTAGACAGCCTTTGTGAAGGCTGCATATTGGGAAAACAACATAGAGAAAGTTTTCCATCAGGGAAAAGCATAAGGGCAAAGGCACCCTTAGAGATCATCCACTCAGATTTATGTGGACCAATGCAAGCTCCATCATTAGCAGGCAGCCAATATTTCCTAACATTCATTGATGACTTTACAAGAAAAACTTGGGTATATTTCCTTAAAAACAAAAGTGAAGTGTTTGAGAAATTCCAAAATTTCAAGGCATTTGTGGAAAACCAAAGCGGGCTACATATTAAAGTTTTAAGAACTGATAGAGGAGGTGAGTATATCTCCAAGGAATTCCTAAGATTTTGTAGAGAAAATGGAATTCACAAACAATTTACAGCTAGGTACACCCCACAACAAAATGGAGTTGCTGAAAGGAAGAATAGGACCATCATGGATATGGCGAGGAGCATGCTAAAGGCAAAGCATTTGTCAAATGATTATTGGGCTGAAGCTGTAAATTGTGCAGTGTATATTTTGAACAGGTGTCCTACAAAAGTAGTGTTGAACAAAGTGTCGGAAGAGGCATGGAGTGGGAGAAAGCAAGGAGTCACCCACATGAGAGTTTTTGGATGTGTGGCCTATGCACACATACCAGATCAGCTAAGGAGGAAGTTGGACAACAAAGGGGAGAAATGCCTTTTCATTGGATACAGTGACGAATCCAAAGCCTACAAGTTGTATATCCCATCTACCAAGAAGTTTTTCGTCAGCAGAGATGTTCAATTCATTGAGGAGGAAGCTTGGGATGGAAGCATAGAGAAAACAGTGAATGTCAAGAACTGTTTGTCTCATGATGAAGATGAAGAGGAGGTGGCTGAAATGCATCCCCAAACAGCAGCGCCAACACAAGGACAACAAGGGACACCATTGAGGATAAATGAGAGTGCTTCTCCAAGCACACCACAAGGAGGAAATTCAAGTGCATCTTCAAGGACTTGCACACCAAGTGAAAGAGGTAAGAAATTTAGAAATCTAAGTGATATTTATGATGAAGGAATGAATTCCTTATTTGCCTTGTATTGTCATGTTGATGATCCTATTCATTTCCAGGATGCAATTAAAGATAAGAAATGGATAGAAGCTATGGATGAGGAGATGAATGCCATAGAGAGAAACAAAACATGGGATTTGGTTGAGCTACCAAAAGGTAAAGAAGTTATTGGAGTGAAATGGGTCTATAAGACCAAAAGCAATGCTAAAGGCAAGATAGAAAGGCACAAGGCAAGGCTGGTTGTCAAAGTGTACAAGCAGCAGTATGGAAGAGATTATGAGGAGACTTTCGCACCGGTTGCAAGAATGGAAACCGTGAGAGCAGTGTTGTCCATAGCAGCTCAAAACAAATGGAAAGTCTACCAAATGGATGTGAAGTCAGCATTCCTAAATGGAGTGTTAAAAGAAGAGGTGTACATTGAACAGCCTCTCGGCTATGAGAAGAAAGGTGAAGAGCACAAAGTATGCAAATTGAAGAAGGCTCTTTATGGGCTGAAGCAAGCGCCAAGAGCATGGTACAACAGGATATATTCTTATCTATTGGATAATGAATTTGAAAAATGTGAAGGAGAACCCACAGTCTACATCAAAGAAAAAGATGGTAAAATTTTGATTGTTGTCTTATATGTTGATGATGTTATTTTCACAGGTAATGATAATCAGCTCATTGAGAATTTTAAATCAGTCATGAAAGAGGAATTTGAAATGACTGACATGGGTTTCTTGAGATACTTCTTAGGCATAGAAGTAGATCAAAATGAAAAAGGAATTTTTATCTCACAAGCAAGATATGTAAATCAAGTATTGAGCAGATTTAACATGCAAGAATGCAAGGCAGCGATCACTCCCACAGTAATGGGATTAAAAGCGACAATGATCTTTTGTGACAATAGCTCAGCTCTTGCATTGTCAAAGAATTCTGTGTTTCATAAGAGAACGAAACACATTGATACAAGGTTCCACTACATCAGAGAATTGGTGAAAAATGGAGAAATTGTCCTAGAACATTGCAGGACTCAAGAACAGGTTGCAGACATCTTGACAAAGCCACTGGATCAGAAAAGCTTTGAATTTTTGAGGAAGTGTCTCGGTATGACCGAATGCCCAGCTGTTGAAATGAAAGGGGAGTGTTGAAGTCGTAATTCCAACGCATGCGTACAACGCCCGAATCCGTCCAACATACCCGCCTGAAATATTTCGCACCAGCCTTCCGGCGAAGGAATAATCCGGCGATCGACTCCGATACGATATGGTGCAGACGCGTGGCTCTCACCATACGTCAGCAAGTTCAACTTTTCGGGAGCTATCATTCACTCAAATGAGGCCTTCCGATATTCTCCTCCACCGTTCGATTGTTTCCATCGCTCTCCACCGTCGATTGTCTGAAGTTGCATATGGGCCCGCATTAAATCAAGGATTGCGTGGAGTGAATGTCAATTTTGGTTGACCATACCTTTTAATTAATGAAGTGTCATATATGCAGGTGAATAGTTAAGTTTTTTTTCATACGGCATATATTAATGTTCATAAAAAACGTGTTATATTTTTTATAGAGCATTGACCATATGTATTAAAAAAACCCCACGGTAGTTTTTTATTATTACGAGCCAAATGAAATATATGCTCGTTGTTGTATTGGTTGTATGTGTGAGAGTTGTAGCACGCAGCTTAAAAAAAAACCAAGGGAATGCACATGAAGCATGTGAAGATATTGCACAGCAGTGCATAAAGAAAATGGTGGAGCGCATTTTTGTATGCATATGTAAATTTTTATTACAGCAGTAAAGTGTTTTTCACAGCAGTTAATGTAAAAGGGGTTTTACAGTAGTAAACCTAGCTCAGTAAATTCTCAGGTGAAAACAGAGTTTTGGTTGAATATTATTTTTGGTAAATCCCTCTCAGTAAAAGAGGATGAAGTTTGTATCAGTCTTTTGTTTTTAATCAATAGAAATGTCTTATGGCTGTGTAATGGTTTGTTCTGAGATAATTTCTCTTAAATAGCTTCCCTCTGCAAAGATCCTGGAGTAAAGGAAACAGAGCATTGCCTCTATGTGTTTGAATTGTTTGTTTTTGGGATTTTCTCAGAAAAAAAATCCCCAACAGTTGTCGGTCAGCTTGCTCTGCCAAGATTCCATCCTTGCCTGCACCGACTGCAAACCCTGTTGCTGCAGTTAGGGTCGGCTGCTCTTCATCATTGAGTGTCCCAATTCTAGATCTTGGCGTCCCAGATTGCACCGCTGCAACCTTTTCATCATTGCTCGTACCAATTTCAAATACGGATGCACCAGATTGTGACTGCTTCCCTCCACCATTCTTGTGCTTTTGCTTCACCTCCGGCAATATTTGTTTCACTCTGTTGATCTTCACCTTGAATTGGAAAGCTGACATGCGTCCCCCTTGCACCATCACTCTACCGAACGCGTACTTCCATTTTCCTGCTAATGGAAACTACTATTCCTTTCTCCCCTTGTGTGACTGTGTGTGCAAACTCCAACTTTACAACCAAGAAAAAATGTTCCATGCAATCAAAACTATATCTTATAAATATATAAAAACTGCTTATAGCTGCAGCAACAGGGTTTGCATGCAATGATGCAATCTTGCGAGAGCGGCCGTATGACCGTTTATTTAATTTGGATGAATTGAGGCGTTGGGATCCACTTGTGATAACAGATGATGAAGATGAAATAAGTGAAGAAGTAAGAGCGATTCATCCACGGTTTCTTGAAGGGGAGACAGATGAGGAAGATGATGAATTAATTGAAATGATGTTGGAATATATGTGTGATAGTGTTGAAATAGATGAAGTTAGCGATGAAGAAGAAGCAGAGAAGCCAACATGTGCTATTTGCATAGAAGGTTTGAATTTTGAAACCAATGTGAAATACAGTCAGAGTGAAACACGTGGGAACATGGTAAACGATGCAGAGTACGATTTCCATCGCCATTTTCATTGCCATCTTCCTCGACAAAATGAAAACCTTCTATGCAAATAGGGCATGTTGGGTTTCTCTATTTCTTCTTCATGGGTAACTTCATCTATTTCAACACGATCACACATATATTCCAACATCATTTCAATTAAGTCATCATCATCCTCATCTGTCTCCTCTTCAAGAAACCGTGGATGAATCGCTCGCTCTTCTTCACTTATTTCATCTTCATCATCTGTTAGCACAATTGGATCCCAACGCCTCAGTTCATCTAAATTAAATAAGCGGTCATACGGCCGCTCTTGCAAGATTCCATCATTGCCTGCAAACCCTGTTGGACGCAACCTAAATCGAGCCTGTCACATAAGTGATGGTGATATTAACGGAAAATGAGGATTTTGAAATGGGTAAAACCCTACCTTACACTCAATTCAATTTACTTTACAAAAATATGTTTGCCCGGTGATAACAGCGACAGGGATGGAGAAGAAGGAATTTAGAAAATGTTTCATAAATAAAAAGGTGTATTGTTTTTATTATTTTAAAATATGGTTTAAATAAAAATAATTAATAAATTTTTGAATATCATAAACTATTAAACTTTTGAATGTGACGAATCACACTCATGATGAACCACCACACTCTAACAAATATTAAGTATTGTATGCATACTATGTTTTAAGAGTGATGAGTGATGTTGATAACTAGTATAGATCTATTTTTACTCTCTATCTCGTGAGAGCAGTCAAATATTTCTTTTCACTCTAAGCTAGTTTTCATATGAAGACATTTGATCCCTATAGGAGCTTAGTAGATCCACAGTAAATATGGAACTGTGATCGTTTAATTCCCCCCTTAAAAAAGCTAGATTCCACGTGAATACCATGAGTCAATACCATTGGTTCTCAATACCATGGGTTAATACCATGTGAGATATTTATTTTTATTAATATTAATATTAGGATTAATAATGTTTTTTTGCATGGTATTAATAATAATTTGGTCCATGGTATTTGGCCAATAGGTTTCACCTAAATAAAACATAATATTTTAGTGTTCATAAGTAGCAATTGCACCATATGTTGCAAAGTAAACATGGTAAGACAGTAGTAGTATATGACAAAAAGACAACTTACTCCTCTCGTAGAAATATTATGATTATTGTTAGAGCTTGATTTGTTATTTTCTTGGGCAGTTTGAGCTTCTTTAGATAAGCAAAAATGGTAGAGACAAAAATAAAAAGGTCATGACTTTAGACGACTTTACACTAATAAAAAACTTGATCTAAAGTAGAATAAACATATTGTTTGTAGTAATAATCTCAACCATTTTCTTAGATCCCTAATAGATGAAGGTGTAGTCTCTTCTCCATTTTTTATTTCAAAGGCACAAATTTCTATTTTTATAGGAACAAGCATGATCTTCAAGCTTGGGCTCTTGTCGACATATGGAACTACTGGTTGGATGTTGATATGGTGACTTTCAAGCCTTGGAGGATGTTCCTCTTGTTGTTCATGATTATTGAGAAAAAGACACTTTCAGATTGCAACAATTTGATGCAAAACTCTTTTGCAAGGGCCATTTTTTAAAGACAAACACTAGAATACAAAAAACCCTTTCTCTATCTATTAGGACCCCTCAACAATTATGTTACAAATATAGGCAACAACCCCTCAACAATTACATTACAAATATAGGAAACAATATGCATATTTATCCCACAATCACTTGTTTGCCCACTCGAATTCAATTTCTAGATTATATAATTGGCTAATCTTACTTTTCAACAATTATATTACAAATATAGAAAAGAATGTGCATATTTATCCCACGATCACTTGTTTGCCCACTCAAATTTAATTTCTAAATTATGCAATTGACTAGTCTTACTCTTAAGTAGTAAAAAAGGATACACAACAGCAATTTCTGAAAGCATAACAACATGATCAATCTAAATTGTGACACTATAGGTTTACAACACACTTTGGTTTCCCATTTACTATTTCATCTTGATGGATAACGTTCCCTCCTAACCATAACGAGGTGTCATTTTTCTTAGTGTTCATGAATTTTATGGCTAAAATGCTATGACAATCAAGCTAACGATGACAATATGTATTTGGAAAATGTCACCAAAACTGATGAAATGGTACATGGATAAACTTTGTGGCATGTTGTTCCATTCTTCGGCATTGTAGTCCGTGTATTAAGATGATCCAGATTTAAACAAGAACGCAATAAAATATAGAGATAACCATAAAGACAGATATGCAACGGAAAAAATATCTCAATTCATTACTGTAAAATATTGAAATATGCTTACAAACAGAAATGGAAATAACCCAGCTAGGGCGATGGTAGCTTATCTCTGAGAAGAGATGTGGTGGCTACATGCCTCTGAATTGTCTTACAATGAGGCTCGGAGGCCTATTTATGGTTGAGAAACAATGGAAAACCCTTCACATTCCAGAACCTAACCCTAGAAGATGAAACACCAAATTGTGGGCCCCGTTTTTGGGTAAGTTGGTAAATCAACTTGCCGGGGTCGCGAATTGGTCGTACTATCTCTGTTTGACGTGCATGATAGCCCATTGGAAAGATCTCTCTGAGGACTATGACAGAAAATACGATTTTTATCAAAAAAATCGCTGCTGGTAGATTTCCCAAAAAATGTCGTTTAGGGCCTCAAAACGGCTCCAGAAGTTTACGACCTGAAAAACTGCTAAAGATAGTAAACTTTGCTATAATTAAGGAAACTGAAAAAAAACTGTAAGAAGCACTAGAGGGGATCCAAGTGGAATTAGTGGGTGGCCACCAATATCCACCTGGATCATTCCTTCCCCCTTTGGAAGCAATGGTCCCCATTGCGTTGAGTTCCTCCATGAGATGAGGGAACTTCTGCTGCACTTGGTCCCTGGTGAGCCACTTGCCCTGGTGAAGGAGTTGTCCTGCTTTGGCAACTCGATACAGTTGGATATTCTGCTGGCGAGTGTGCTTGATCTGTGTGTCCATGATCCGATCAGTTGCAACTTGTTCCATGCACGCTGGATTTAACTCTGTGCGTGTGATTTGTTCTGCAATGTCGGACGTCTCTAGTAATGGTGGAAAGTATGGCCGAAGGCGGTCGAAATTGAACACCGGGTGCAGGCCAAGGAATGGGGAAATGCTGAGCTCAAATGAATTATCTCCCACAGCCTTGGTAATGGTGTAAGGGCCATATCGGAGTGGTCTAAGTTTCTGATAGGCTCCGGTAAGGCGTTCCTTTTGCAAATGCAACCAGACTTTGTCGCCCACTTGAAACTTGTGTGGCACCCGATCTTGATCATGTCGCTGCTTGTACTTAGCATTTGATTTCTCCAGAATGTCATGGACCTGCTGGAGAATATGTTGGATGTGCTCAATGAAGTTGTTTGCCTTATCTGTTTCAAATTGGACATGAGCAGAATCTGCGTGAGTAGCTGCAAATGGCATGGCCACATCGATGGGACATAGTGGCTGGAATCCCAATCCCACCTGGAAAAGGCTGTGGACAATCGAGCTATGGAGAGCTCGGTTGTAGCTATGCTGAACATAGGGGAGGCTCTCGTCCCATGTGTGTGGATGCTTTGAGTTGTACATGCACAGAATGTGTACGATCATCCTGTTGACGACCTCAGTCTGGCCATCCGTTTGAGGATGGAAGGCTGTGGACTTAGTGAGTTTGGTGTCCAGCATCGACCAGAGGCTAGACCAAAATGTACTGAGGAACCTGTTGTCCCGATCTGAAATGATAGACCGTGGGATCCCAAAGTGTACCCATACTCGTTCAAAGAAGAGTTTAGCAGTGGCTTCTGCTGTGATATTCTTCTTGCAGGCCGCCATAATGGCCATCTTCGAGAACCTGTCGACGACCACAAAAACACAGTCATTTCGATGCCTAGTGGAAGGGAGGCCTGACATGTAATCCATGGAGATGGATTCCCAAGGTCGACTAGGGGTAGGCAGCGGGGTATAGAGGCCTTGCTTCTTGATGGTCGGTTTGGCAATGGCGTAAGCAGTGCATGATATGATGTACTTCCCAACATCCTGTCGAAGATTCAGCCAATAGAAATATTTCTGCAGTACTGCCATGGTTTTTTCGACCCCAATATGCCCAACGGCCCGACTGTAGTGTCCTTCGCAGATCATCTTGGCACGCTCACTTGAAGGAACACAAAGGTGACCCAGGTGGCATAACAGGTCGTCCTGGAGGTGAAAATTTGGAACATGCTGACCCTCCAAGAGTGTCTGGTATGTGTGGCCGAATTCCGAGTCGCTTTTGTAGAGCAGTGGCCAATCAGAAGTCTCGTGCCCACAAGAGTTGAGCACGGTGGTTAACGCCATGATCGGTGGTCGACTGAGGCAACCTGAAACATTATTGGTGCTTCCCTTCTTATACTTGATATTCAAATGGAACTGTTGCAGGAATGTTGACCACTTCTGATGCCGATCATTCTACAATTTCCCTTGGGTCTGTATGAATTGCAGGGGTCGGTGATCCGTGTGGATGACCGTTTCCTTCCCCAAAATGTAATGCTTTCATTGCCGGCAAGCCTGCACAATGGAATACATCTCTTTATCATAAGTGGGATACTCCTGGACTGTGTCTGAAAGTGTCTCACTATGATATGCCACTGGATGCCCATGTTGAGTAAGGACTACCCCAATAGCATAGTCAGAGGCATCTGTCTCGACCTGAAATGGTTGTTGCAAGTCTGGTAATGCAAGAACTGGTGCTGTGCAGAGTCGATCTTTCAACTCTGTGAATGCCTTCTATTGAGATTCAGACCAAAAAAATTTTGCTTTCGCTCCTCCCTTGGTGACCCGACTCAAGGGCCAAGTGATATGAGAAAATCCCAACACGAACCTGTGGTAGAAGTTGGCAAGGCCTAGAAATCTGCGAAGTTCTATCAGAGTGGTTGGAGATGGCCAATCCCAAATGACTTGGATCTTGGCTGGATCCACATGCACCCCCCGTTCATCAATAATGTATCCTAGATACTGAACCTGGGTCATGCCAAAAGTGCATTTCTCCAAATTGGCACATAACTTGTGTAGTCGTAGTGTTTGGAGAACCTGTCGGATGTGGTGGAGGTGCTCTTCCAAAGTCTTGCTAAAGATCAAGATGCCATCCAAGTATACCACTACAAATGCGTTGGTGAATGGCCGCAAGATGTCGTCCATTAGCCTCATGAAGGTTGCAGGAGAATTCGTCAATCCGAAAGGCATAACCAACCATTCGAAAAGGCCCTCCTTGGCTTTGAAGGCAGTCTTCCACACATCGGAGGGTTCGATTGGTACCTGGTGATATCCTGACTTCAAATCGATCTTGCTGAAATATTTTGCCCCCTTTAGTTCGTTTAGGAGGTCATCGATCTGTGGGATTGGGTACCTATTACGGACAATGATCTTGTTCAGCGCCCGATAGTCAATACAGAGTCTCCAAGTCCCATCCTTCTTTTGTACCAACACGATCGGGCTCCCACAGGGTGATGAACTTGGACGGATGTGACCTTTTTGCAGCAGCTCCTGAATATGCCTCTTGATTTCATCGTTCTCCAGAACATAGCGCCGATAGATTGGTCCATTGGGCAGTGGCGAACCTGGGGTCATATCAATGGAGTGCTTGACCTGACAGTGCAGAGGAACCCCTGCGGGGGAGGTGAAGATGTCCTCATACTCCTCCACGACCTTGTCCATCTGTAGTTGTCGTGCAGAGGGGCCCTGTCTGGAGGCCGTGGCCACTGTCTTCTTCTTTTCTTGAGGGCATATCATCAGGAAAACAAACTTCCCGGTTTTGGAAATGAGCTTACTGCATTGTTTTGCGGTAACCAAAGAGATGGCGGTAGGCGGTACTACCTCTAGTATCCTGTACAACTTATTTCCCAAAGTAACAATAACAGCACGGGGCCTCGACTCATACACAGCATGTCGCTTCCACATGTATGGTTGTCCTAATAACACATCCCAAACTTCAAGGGGAGCAATGTCACACAATACCTCATCCGTGAAGGGCTTGATGTTGTATGGAAGGTGACACTGTTGGCTCACGCGAAGATCCCGTCCTTGGTGTAGCCACCCAATGGTGTATGGTTGTGGATGTGCTGTGGTCGGTAAGCCCAGCCGTTTCACGACCTCTGCCGAAATGAGGTTCTTTTGGATCCCGCTGTCGACAATGAACTGTAGCAGGGAGCCCTTTACCCACATCTGGGAGTGGAAGAGATGCTCCTCCTCCTCTGGATCTTCAGGTTCCTCCTTTTGGATCTTCATGGTGGCAATAGTGGTGTTGGGCTCCGCATCGATAATTTTCTTCCCTTTGTCATTCCCCTTATCGGGTTCTGACTCAGAGTCAGAACATGCATCTGATTCTGAAACCTTTAGCTCGGCCACCAGTGACTGCTTGGCCCGACACTCACTTGTGTTGTGAGTGGAGCTCTTATGGAACTCACACCACTTTCCGGTGTCCTTTTTCGACTTCGCGGCGCTATTCTTTGCTTGTAGCTTTGGCGGGTTGTCTTGGGCCGCCCCGCCTTGGCTTTGTCCTTTGTTCTGCGGTTTGGGGGCACCTTTCCCTTGTTTCGGATTCGCAGACCCAAAGTCTCGCTTCTTCTATTTAAACTTTTTCTCGACCTTGACGGCATATCGGTATGTTGTGCCGAGCGAGGAGATGTTCAGGAATTCTATTTCTTCTTGGATGTACTTGTGTAGGCAGCCACGGTATTTGAGTACCAAATTTTGCTTTGTATCCTTGATACCCAACTTTGTGTGAAGGGTATGGAAAATATTGGTGAACTCTGGTACGTCTTGGTCCCTTCCCTGCCATAGCGTGGTCCACTTTATGTATTGATCCTCATAGCTTCCGATAGGGTAGTACTGCTCCTTGATGCCATCTCGGAATGAATCCGAAGTCGGTGCGACTGAAAATAGTGAGCTTGTACTTTCATCCTTCTGCTCACAGTAGGTTTCCCACCAATCCTTGACGTGGCAGGCTACTTTGAGTTGAGCGAAAATAATCTTTTCCCGACTGGAAAAATCATGAACAGAAAAATAACCCTCTAGCACATTTAACCATTTATCGACGGCATCTGCATCTATCTGACCCTCGAATATGGGGATTTCAAAATTAACTTGTACCTTAAATGGTGTGGCGTTTCCAGAGTTGTTGTTGGAAGCCGATGCGTCGCCCCTGGGTAGCCGCTGAAGGATTTGGGAAAAGTTGTCCATCATCGCGTTCCTTTGTCGCTCGAGGGCTTCTTCGAGCAAGATTTTTATAGGATCTCCTGCCCCCTCGTCTTTCTTTTCATCTACCACGGGAGGCCGTTGGGATTTGCGAGGCTGGTCTTGCAAAGGTTCGGCTAGTTCAAGCCCTAACTCCTTATATCCCAACCTCGTTGGGGACATGCAAAGAAAAACAGAGAAGAAAAGGAGACCGCTCTGATACCACTGATCCAGATTTAAACAGGAACGCAATAAAATACAGAGATAACCATAAAGACAGATATGCAACGGAAAAAATACCTCAATTCATTACTGTAAAATACTGAAATATGCTTACAAACAAAAATGGAAATAAACAAGCTAGGGCGATGGTAGCTTATCTCTGAGAAGAGATGTGGTGGCTACATGCCTCTCAACTGTCCTACAATGAGGCTCAGAGGCCTATTTATTGTTGAGAAATAATGGAAAACCCTTCACATTCCAAAACCTAACCCTAGAAGATGAAACGCCAAATTGTGGACCCCGTTTTTGGGTAAGTTGGTACATCAACTTCCCGGGGTCGCGAATTGGTCGTACTATCTCCGTTTGACGTGCATGATAGCCCGTTGGAAAGATCTCTCCGAGGACTATGATGGAGAAGACGATTTTGATCAAAAAAATTGTTGGCGGTAGATTTCCCAAAAAAAACGTTGTTTAGGGCCTCAAAACGGCTCCAGAAGTTTAGGACCCGAAAAACTGTTAAAAATAGTAAACTGTGCTATAATTAAGGAAGCTGAAAAAAAAACTGTAAGAAGCACTAGAGGGGATCCAAGTGGAATTAGCGGGTGGCCACCAATATCCACGTGGATCATAAGAGGCATTTGGAATGGTCGTACTTAAAAAGGATGTGCGAGAACGATGAAACTCCGAGTATTATCAGATATACTTACTATCAATGATTTTAATTTTAATGCATACCAAAATAGTTTTGTATAAAATTTATAATCTTTAACAAATTAATTAAATTTGAGATTTATGAAAAATAATGATTTTACATTTTGAATCATTGTACCTATATTCATCATGACACACTTGGATTTCTCAATTTCCTAGAAAATAGGGAATGCCATCATGCTTATATCTACTCCAAATACATCATCAAATATTGGAAATTCAGGTTTTTCCAGTTTCCTAGATAAGAGGGGAATAACATTATGTTTTTCTTGTAAAAGCAAAGTATTTTTGTGGAGACAAGAGTTTAGGTTTAGTTTTTTTATAGTTTTTATGTTGATTTTAGGTGGAATTAATTTTAAGAGTTTAGGTTTAGTTTTTTATAGTTTTTATGTTGATTTTAGGTGTAATTAGTTTTAATGTCGGATAGGAAAAGAATCTAACCAATTGTAAAATTGCTTTAATATAATTGTGTGAAATTTTTTCTAATCTAGACACCCATGAGCTAGTTCTCACTTTTAACATATCTTTATATCAATAAAATATTTCAAAAATTTTACCAAAAAGTATAAGTATCTTCAACACAATGCTGGTTGAACAATAAATATACTTAGAAACAAAGGAGATTCAAATCAATATTATGCAATTTTAGTCTTTCTGAAAAATTGAAATAACTCATATTTTTCTAAAACACAAATGTAATGTACCCCGGTAACCTTGCATGTAAAAGGAGTTAGAATTTTTTAATACAAATTACCCACAAGGAATTATCCAATTCACAACTCCACAATTCCTCATTAACCATTAGATATAATGTACATTAATACATCAAGTAAATTGCAATAAAAGATAGTAAGTTGCTTAACCATTAACCACCCGTGTGGTAGTGTATTAACATAAATTGTCTCATGAATCCTTGCATCCATTTCATGATTTCCTTAACCATATTAGTTAATTTCATACTTGTACATTATGATTATGCCATCAAATAAAGAACCATCAACATCAAGGATTCATCATCATCAAACTGACACACAAGGAAATCACACCATTGAATACCAATATACCCTGGAAACCCCGTAGGGTGAAAACTAGCAAAATTTATTAAACGCTCGTGAGGGATTTCATCCCTCACTCAATGGCTTATAAGAGATTCCATCCCTTAACCATTGTTATAAAATCATTACAATGAATTATCATTAAGTTGTCACATAACTAGCTAAAAGCTAATACATATTTCCATGAAACCCTTTTCTTAAATACCACCACATGTAACATTCCTTGTGGCATGATTGTTCTAGCAATGGACGATCCTGGAACTCGAACTCATCTACATGGACCATTAATCCTTTTCTTGCCACAATATTAAACATCACTTTTCTTGGACACCAACCACCATCGTTTCCTGTCAATGTTGTCGTCAACAAGCTTTGGCAACAAAATTAAATACCATATCAATCAACCAATAATCAAACTCTAACAGAGATCTTTTAACATCTACTCATATGCATGAGCAAGCATGACATACTATTTAACTAGTACATATATTCAAGTAAATATTGCTTTACCTTCACAATGTTTATTCACACTAATGCATAATTCTCTTTAAGAGATCTAACTCATTAGTTCTACTAACATGTATAACACAATCATTGTATCTTCATACATGTAATAAAACGTTGTTTCTATGCTTATGCACATATGTTCTTTTCACATAGTTATTTTTTGAGAACTCAACATAGTTTCTCTATCATGCAAAGAACATAACTCCTATATCACAATGACTATTCTTTGTGCATACCATAGCTTATCATAATATCCCTTCTTTAATGTATGCAACACTTAATCCCTTCACTAGAATACTACCATCATTTCATGCAACAAACCACATATTTCTTTCTTAAAGAAAGTCATTATAACCTCATTTCTCTATATTCCTATATGAGGGTTTCTTATGCTTCCCTTTTAAGAAATTAATTAGATATCCATCTTTATCAAGATACAATAACAAGGTTAACTTAACCTTTTATGCACTAAAAATCAAGAAAACAACACAACTCATCTAACAAGACAGACTTCTCAGGAGATTATTATTTCCAAGAAAGTTAACATAATCACTTTCTCTAGGTACACACAAAATCGTACTTCCACAATCACAATAGCTACCCTTATGTGCATGCAACATGTGTTTTTCCTAACACAATTACTTTTACTTCAATGCACATAATCTTTTCATGCAAGTATGGATTCTTGATATGATATGAACACTATTCATATGTCTTTCAAAAATAGGAAACTCTATTTTTGTTTCAAGAGATATTCTCATAAAAGCCATCATTTCCATACATGAAGTATGCACAGTTTTCTAAGAAGAAAATTATAGAAATGAATACCTATGAGCCTAGAAGCGCATGATTAGCTAATTCTATCATGCTTGTAATGCATAATTATTTCACAGGAAACATAGAAATTAGCTAGTATCACAATGCAATTAGCATATACCCTTTCACCAAGAAAACATATTAAATATTCAATCTTTTACTGCATGCACTAACATATTTTCTTTACCATGAAAACATGTAAAATAATCATTCTTTTACTGCATGCATTAACATATTTTCTTACCAAGAGAACATATAAAATAATCATTCCTTTACTGCATCCTTGAACATATTTTCTTACCATGAAAACATATAAAATAATCATTCTTTTACTGCATGCATTGGCATATTTTCTTACCAAGAAAACATATAAAATAATCATTCTTTTATTGCATGCACTAAAATTATTTATTTACCAAAAAAACATATAAAATATTAAATCTTTTACTGCATGCATTCAAATACTTTCTCTACCAAGAAAACATATAAAATATTTCTATATTTTTCTTCAAGAAAGTGGCAAGTTACTTATCTTTTCCATGGAAGCCTCGTTTCCTTCATCACCTATCAGAACTATGTCTTGAAAGGCCTTTGAATATCATATGCAGGCTTTGTTCCATAACACCAGCCACAAACTAAAATCAACGGGGAGTCTGGGAAAGCTCCAAGAATAGGCAAAAACAAACCCCCAATTAAACCAGGTCCCATCACAAACCGCAGAAGCTCGCTTCCATTCGACATAAAGGTGGCAGCCCAGGACATCAAGTATCCATAAACCGCAAGCTAAAACAATTAACAACTATATATACATTGCAAGGCATGAACCCGTAAGTCTCATCACGACTACTCGAGGACAAAACCCATTGCAATCCAATCTATGATCTGGGCTTCACTATAAATCTCCGAGAAGCCATCTCCTGAACTGCATTGGAAACTAACTCTTCATCCCGATACATTGCCGTTGAGGAGCTTTGGAGAAGTGGCCTCTATACCGTAATATGGAGGCATACGCATCGCAGAAGCAGCAATAAAGTGAGTATAATGAACCCCTTCATTGCGGGAGGGACTTAGGTTTGCTAGCCCCCCCCCCAAACCTAATCTCCGTCTGTTGTTTATCTCTGAAGATATCCATAATAAGCAAAGAATCTGGAAAATTTTCAATAATGATACCAGATTCCATGTTCCTGACCAATGCTCTCCCCCAGTGAATATATAGAGAGCGCTAGAACGTATCAATCTCATTCCAACTCCTCATTCGGTTTCACAACTACTAAGAATTAGTTTTTGAAACTAATTTGTAACCTTTTAACAAAATTACTATTTCATAAATGATTTTACCCTTAAGTTATTTACGAAAGCGATATGACATACTCCCCCCTTAACAAGAACATCCTCCTCGGTGTTCCTCTCTTGTTGGGAACTTGAGATTTTGCTTATTCTATACCATCTAAACCACACAAAATGTGATCCTTCCTCTTTAAAATCAAATATTTTATTCCAAGAAATGACAACAAACAAACTAATAATGGTATAACCATAAGAAAGATCAATAGTCATAAGCATTCATAACTGCAAAAATATGCAAGTTCTAATTGCCAATACTTGGCATTTACTCAAATTCAAAAACCAAACTCTATATCAACTTACCATTACTTACCACCTACTCTTGAAAATCATGAGAACTTTTGCGTAAGAATTTTAATAGTGGTTGAACAGCCCATCAACCCTCTATGGTGAATAATCCTATAATATGTGACAAACAAATTCAATCGCATTAGTCATAATATTGTGAGTCAAAGGAACTACTTTTAACTATCAATCAATTGTGCAATGTTAGATGATTTTTAGATCACAGTAATCTTACAATTACTTAAGAGCTCATCGCTGCTCCACAAGCACACTGAATTAACTCTCACTAAAGACATCCACATAGTACTTCTAAAAGTACCAAAAGAGCACCTAGCTCTGTAATCATTAAAACAGTCAATCACTGCATCAAGTGAAAATTGTCTTAGCCCCCACTAAGACTTCCACAAGATTAGTAATGCAATAAAGGAATTAAAATTTCCAATAAATCCTTATTGAGCACTGAGCTTATTTCCTGTTAAATGTGCATAACATATTTTACACAACTATATGTAAAATTAATTTTTAACATAACATATAGCTGATTAGTTAACTCTTTAGCTACGAGACCATAATAGGCTAAAGAATTCCCAACCCATAGGAACTAGTTTCCACAACCAGATCGAGTCATTTTCACATCGAGACAGTTTCTTTGATAGAGACCTTACCAGGTCTAACATGGAATTCCATTGGCCAACCAGCTCAAGAATTCCAATGACCACATAAACTCTTTTCCTTTATTGAGATAATTTATCTCCAGGGAGAAGAAATCCGGGTAGACAAGTACCATCAACCCCTTCGGGCAGGTAACTGCGATCAACCCAAGGCATTCTAGCCTTTCACAACTATCTGCAACTGTCTGGTATGTTAAATTTCTCTTTTATCACTATCCCCAAAGTAATTTACATAATGAATCATATAGTCATTATCATTAACAAAACAAACATGCATGTATACCATGCATCTACACTTAACCCTCAACATGGGTCCACAACATCTATATTGTTAGGAAACACAACTGACATACATGTTGTATGCATTCTGATTTCCAAATAACACAATTATGCATATCATATAACATTATTATTTCTCATTTATGATTGCAATTCTCATTGCAAAATTTTACTTGACGAGTTTTCTTCTCGCCATTAAGCTACCACTACTTAATCCCATTAGCAACATTAGTTATACATATGCATCCTTTAACAAGTATTCACTTCTCTAATATTTTTAGTTTGCGACACAATACTATCATGCATAAAATTATATGCAAATATTCATTACTGTGTAAATGCCTATTATAGTTGAAGTAACAATCTAAACATTTCCAATTTCACACTATGTATTGCCATCAACAGACCAATACATGAAGTAACTACCATAATTACTTGTTTGCAAATTGTGATAAGCTCAAATAAAATTCAATTCGTGCACCTACGTGCTATTAGTTAGTCATTCAACACTAACCAATCACAACTACCAATCATCTTAATGAAACCATGGCAAAACTTAATCAAAATTAGTTATGACAATCAAGTTTCGCTACTTGACTCATTGCATATCTTCAATATCTAAGTGGTTCTTCTAATGTCCTTTTAAAACAATTTGTCATCCTATTCAAGGATCTTCCCCATAATTTATATTCATGCATTGGCTCATTAAATTTCATTCATTGTAACTTCAATCTTGCTTAATAAATGCATCATTGTTATTGCCATATTTGCAAATCAAAAGTTGGTAGTTCGTTGTCACTTTCCTCAACAAGTGTTCAATATTGTTCATAAGTGTAATGAGTGTTCAATATTGTTCTTAAGTACGACAAAAGTTTTATTGTCTTTTATCCTCATCAGGAATCCAATGTCAAGAACATAGTCATGCAACAACTTTATTACTTACTACTCAAAGCAGTTTAAACAAAAATCACACTTATCATGCCGAAAGTAGTGTACTACATAAATCAATATGCGAATGGTTAAACTCATACCTGAGTTAATGCCCACTGATGGCATACCTCAATTTTCTTTCCGCTTACCAATTCCCAAAGGCACCAGTGCTGCAACCTTTAGCTCTTATACCACTTGTAATGTACCCCGGTAACCTCGAATGTAAAAGCAGGGAGTTAGAAATTGTTTATACAAATTAACGACAAGTAATTATCCAATTCACCACTCCACAATTCCTTATTAACCATTAGATATAATGTACATTAGTACATCAAGTAAATTGTAATAAAAGACAGTAAGTTGCTTAACCATTAACCACCCCTATCGTAGTGTAATAACATAAACTGTCTCATGAATCCTTGAATCCATTTCATGATTTCCTTAACCATATTAGTTAATTTCGTACTTGGACATTGTGATTATTTCATCAAATAAATAACCATCAACATCAAGGATTCATCATCATCAAACTGAGATAAAAGGCAATCACACCATTGAACACCAATATACGTTGGAAACCCCGTCGGGTGAAAACCAGCAAACGTTTAATCTTATTATTAAACGCTCGTGAGGGATTTCAGCCCTCACTCAATGGCTTATAAGGGATTCCATCCCTTAACCGTTGTTATAAAATCATTACAATGAATTATCATTAAGTTTTCACATAACTAGCTAAAAGCTAATACATATTTCCATGAAACCCTTTTCTTACATACCACCACATGCAACATTCCTTGTGGCATGATTGTTCTAGCAATGGACGATCTTGCAACTCGAACTCATCTACATGGACCATTAATCCTTTTCTTGCCACAATATTAAACATCACTTTTCTTGGACACCAACCACCATCGTTTCCTGTCAATGTTGTCGTCAACAAGCTTTGGCAACAAAATTAGATACCATATCAATCAACCAATAATCAAACTCTAACAAAGATCTTTTAACATCTACTCATATGCATGAGCAAGCATGACATGCTATTTAACTAGTACATATACTCAAGTAGATATTTCTTTACCTTCACAATGCTTATTCACACTAATGCATAGTTCTCTTTAAGAGATCTAACTCATTAGTTCTACTAACATGTATAACACAATCATTGTATCTTCATACATGTAGTAAACCGTTGTTTCTATGCTTATGCACATATGTTCTTTTCACATAGTTATTTTTTGAGAACTCAACATAGTTTCTCTATCATGCAAAGAACATAACTCCTATATCACAGTGACTATTCTTTGTGCATACCATAGCTTATCATAATAGCCTTTCTTTAATTTATGCAACACTTAATCCCTTCACTAGAATACTACCATCATTTCATGCAACAAACCACATATTTCTTTCTTAAAGAAAGTCATTATAACCTCATTTCTCTATCTTCCTATATGAGGGTTTCTTATGCTTCCCTTTTAAGAAATTAATTAGATATCCATCTTTATCAAGATACAATAACAAGGTTAACTTAACCTTTTATGCACTAAAAATCAAGAAAACAACACAACTCATCTAACAAGACAGACTTCTCAAGAGATTATTATTTCCAATAAAGTTAACATAATCACTTTCTCTACGTACACACAAAATCGTACTTCCACAATCACAATAGCTACCCTTATGTGCATGCAACATGTGTTTTTCCTAACACAATTACTTTTACTTCAATGCACATAATATTTTCATGCAAGTATGGATTCTTGATATGATATGAACACCATTCATATGTCTTTCAAAAATAGGAAACTCTATTTTTGTTTCAAGAGATCTTCTCATAAAAGCCATCATTTCCATACATGAAGTATGCACAGTTTTCTAAGAAGAAAATTATAGAAATGAATATCTATGAGCCTAGAAGTGCATGATTAGCTAATTCTATCATGCATGTAATGCATAATTATTTCACATGAAACTTATAAATTAGCTAGTATCACAATGCAATTAGCATATACCCTTTCACAAAGGAAACATATTAAATATTCAATCTTTTACTGCATGCACTAACATATTTTCTTTACCATGAAAACATGTAAAATAATCATTCTTTTACTGCATGCATTAACATATTTTCTTACCAAGAGAACATATAAAATAATCATTCCTTTACTGCATCCTTGAACATATTTTCTTACCTAGAAAACATATAAAATAATCATTCTTTTACTGCATGCATTGGCATATTTTCTTACCAAGAAAACATATAAAATAATCATTCTTTTACTGCATGCAATAAAATTATTTCTTTACCAAAAAAACATATAAAATATTAAATCTTTTACTGCATGCATTCAAATACTTTCTCTACCAAGAAAACATATAAAATATTCCTATATTTTTCTTCAAGGAAGTGGCAAGTTACTTATCTTTTCCATGGAAGCCTCGTTTCCTTCATCACCTATCAGAACTATGTCTTGAAAGGCTTTTGAATATCATATGCAGGCTTTGTTCCATAACACCAGCCACAAACTAAAATCAACAGGGAGTCTAGGAAAGCTCCAAGAATAGGCAAAAACAAACCCCCAATTAAACCAGGTCCCATCACAAACCACATAAGCTCGCTTCCATTCGAGATAAAGGTGGCAGCCCAGGACATCAAGTATCCATAAAACACCAGCTAAAACTATTACCAACTATATATACATTGCAAGGCATGAAACCGTAAGTCTCATCACAACTACTCGAGGACAAAACCCATTGCAATCCAGTCTGTGATCTGGGCTTCACTATAAATCTCCGAGAAGCCATCTCCTGAACTCCATCGGAAACCAACTCTTCATCCCGATAGATTGTCGTTGAGGAGCTCTGGAGAAGTGGCCTCTGTACCACGCTATGGAGGCATACGCATTGCAGAAGCAGCAGTAAAGTGAGTATAATGAACCCCTTCATTGCGGGAGGAACTTAGGTTTGCTAGACCCCCCCCCAAACCTAATCTCCGTCTGTTGTTTATCTTTGAAGATCTCCATAATAAGCAAAGAATCAGGAAAATTTTCCAGAATGATACCAAATTCCATGTCCCTCACCACTGCTCTCCCCCAGTGAATATGTAGAGAGCGCCAGAATGTATCAATCTCATTCCAACTCCTCATTCAGTTTCACAACTACTAAGAATTAGTTTTTGAAACTAATTTGTAACCTTTTAATAAAATTACTATTTCATAAATGATTTTACCCTTAAGTTATTTACGAAAGGGATATGACATACTCCACCCGTTAATAGGAACATCCTCCTCGGTGTTCCTCTCTCGTTGGGAACTTGAGATTTTGCTTATTCTATACCATCTAAACCACACAAAATGTGATCCTTCCTCTTTAAAATCAAATATTTTATTCCAAGAAATGACAACAAACATTCATAACTACAAAAATAGTCATAAGAATTCATAACTGCAAAAATATGCAAGTTCTAATTGCCAACACTTGGCCTTTATTCAAATTCAAAAACCAAACTCTATATCAACTTACCATTACTTACCATCTACTCTTGAAAATCATGAGAACTTTCACGTAAGCATTTTCATAGTGGTTGAACAGCCCATCAACCCTGTATGGTAAGTAATCCTGTAATATGTGACAAACAAATTCAATCGCATTAGTCATAATATTGTGAGTCAAAGGAACTACTTTTAACTATCAATCGATTGTGCAATGTTAGATGATTTTTAGATCACAGTACTCTTACAAGTACTTAAGAGCTCATCACTGCTCCACAAGCACACTGAATTAACTCTCACTAAAGACATCCACAGAGTACTTCTAAAAGTACCAAAAGAGCACCTAGCTCTCTAATCATTAAAACAGTCAATCACTGCATCAAGTGAAAATTGTCTTAGCCCCTACTAAGACTTCCACAAGATTAGTAATACAATAAAGGAATTAAAATTTCCAATAACTCCTTATTGAGCACTAAGCTCATTTCCTGTTAAATGTGCATAACATATTTTACACAACTATATGTAAAATTCATTTTTAACATAACATATAGCTGATTAGTTAATTCTTTAGCTATGAGACCATAATAGGCTCAAGAATTCCCAACCCATAGGAACTAGTTTCCACAACCAGATCGAGTCATTTTCACATCCAGACATTTTATTTGATAAAGACCTTACCATGTCTAACATGGAATTCCACTGGCCAACCAGTTCAAGAATTACAATGACCACATAAACGCTTCTCCCTTATTGAGATAATTTATTTCCAGGGAGAAGAAATCCGGGTAGACAAGTACCATCAACCCCTCGGGGTAGGTAACTGCCATCAACCCAAGGCATTCTATCCTTTCACAACTATCTGCAACTATCTGGCATGTTAAATTTCTCTTTCATCACTATCCCCAAAGTAATTTACATAATGAATCATATAGTCATTATCGTTAACAAAACAAACATGCATGTATACCATGCATCTACACTTAACCCTCAACATGGGTCCACAACATCTATATTGTTAGGAAACACAACTGACATACATGTTGTATGCATTCTAATTTCCAAATAACACAATCATGCATATCATATAACATTATTCTTTCTCATTTATGATTGCAATTCTCATTGCAACATTTTACGTGGCGAGTTTTCTTGTCGCCATTAAGCTACCACTACTTAATCCCATTAGCAACATTAGTTATACATATGCATCCTTTAACAAGTATTCACTTCCCTAATCTTTTTAGTTTGCGACACAATACTATCATGCATAAAAGTATATGTAAATATTCATTACTGTGTAAATGCCTATGATAGTTGAGGTAACGATCTAAACATTTCCAATTTCCCACTATGTATTGCCATCAACAGACCAATACATGAAGTAACTACCATAATTACTTGTTTGCAAATTGTGATAAGCTCAAATAAAATTCAATTCATGCACCTACGTGCTATTAGTTAGTCATACAACACTAACCAATCACAACTACCAATCATCTTAATGAAACCATGGCAAAACTTAATCAAAATTAGTTATGACAATCAAGTTTCTCTACTTGACTCATTGCATATCTTCAATATCTAAGTGGTTATTCTAATGTCCTTTTAAAACAATTTGTCATCCTATTCAAGGATCTTCCCCATAATTTATATTCATGCATTGGCTCATTAAGTTTCATTCATTGTAACTTCATTCTTGTTTAATAAATACATCATTGTTATTGCCATCTTTGCAAATCAAAAGTTGGTAGTTCGTTGTCACTTTCCTCAACGAGTGTTCAATGTTGTTCATAAGTGTAATGAGTGTTCAATATTTTTCATAAGTACGACAAATGTGTTATTGTCTTTTATCCTCATCAGGAATCCAATGTCATGAACATAGTCATGCAACAACTTTATTACTTACTACTCAAAGCAGTTTAAACACAAATCACACTTATCATGCCAAAAGTAGTGTACTACATAAATCAATATGCGAATGGTTAAACTCATACCTAAGTTAATTCCCACTGATGGCGTACCTCAATTTCCTTTTCGCTTACCAATTCCCAAAGGCGCCAGTGCTGCAACCTTTAGCTCTGATACCACTTGTAATGTACCCTGGTAACCTCGAATGTGTAAGCAGGGAGTTAGAATTTTTTTATACAAATTAACCACAAGTAATTATCCAATTCACCACTCCACAATTCCTTAATAACCATTAGATATAATGTACATTAGTACATCAATTAAATTGCAATAAAAGACAGTAAGTTGCTTAACCATTAACCACCCCTGTTGTAGTGTAATAACATAAACTGTCTCATGAATCCTTGCATCCATTTCATGATTTCCTTAACCATATTAGTTAATTTCTTACTTGGACATTATGATTATTTCATCAAATAAAGAACCATAAACATCAAGGATTCATCATCATCAAACTGACATAAAAGGCAATCACACCATTGAACACCAATATACCCTGGAAACCCCATTGGGTGAAAACCAGAAAACGTTTAATCTTATTATTAAACGCTCGTGAGGGATTTCACCCCTCACTCAATGGCTTATAAGGGATTCCATCCCTTAACCGTTGTTATAAAATCATTACAATGAATTATCATTAAGTCTTCACATAACTAGCTAAAGGCTAATACATATTTCCATGAAACCCTTTTCTTACATACCACCACATGCAACATTCCTTGTGGCATGATTTTTCTAGTGATGTACGATCCTACAACTCGAACTCATTTGCATGGACCATTAATCCTTTTCCTGCCACGATATTAAACATCACTTTTCATGGACACCAACCACCATCGTTTCCTATCAATGTTGTCGTCAACAAGCTTTGGCAACAAAAATAGATACCATATTAATCAATCAATAATCAACCTCTAACAAAGATCTTTTAACATCTACTCATATGCATGAACAAGAATGACATACTATTTAAATAGTACATATACTCAAGTAAATATTTCTTTACCTTCACAATGTTTATTCACACTAATGCATAATTCTCTTTAAGAGATCTAACTCATTATTTCTACTAACATGTATAACACAATCGTTGTATCTTCATACATGTAATAAACTGTTGTTTCTATGCTTAGGAACATATGCTCTTTTTACATAGTTATTTTTTGAGAACTCAACATAGTTTCTCTATCATGCAAAGAACATAACTCCTATATCACAATGACTATTCTTTTTGCATACCATAGCTTATCATAATAGCCCTTCTTTAATGTATGCAACACTTAATCCCTTCACTATAATACTACCATCATTTCATGCAACAAACCACATATTTCTTTCTTAAAGGAAGTCATTATAACCTCATTTCTCTATCTTCCTATATGAGGGTTTCTTATGCTTCCCTTTCAAGAAATTAATTAGATATCCATCTTTATCAAGATACAATAACAAGGTTAAATTAACCTTTTGTGCACTAAAAATCAAGAAAACAACACAACTCATGTAACAAGAAAAACTTCTCAAGAGATTATTATTTCCAAGAAAGTTAATATAATCACTTTCTCTACATACACACAAAATCGTACTTCCACTATCACAATAGCTACCCTTATGTGCATGCAACATGTGTTTTTCCTAACACAATTACTTTTACTTCAATGCACATAATCTTTTCATGCAAGTATGGATTCTTGATATGATATGAACATTATTCATATGTCTTTCAAAAATAGGAAACTCTATTTTTGTTTCAAGAGATCTTCTCATAAAATAGACCATTTTCATACATGAAGTATGCACAGTTTTCTAAGAATAAAATTATAGAAATGAATATCTATGATCCTAGAAGCACATAATTAGCTAATTCTATCATTCATGTAATGCATAATTATTCCACAGGAAACTTAGAAATTAGCTAGTATCACAATGCAATTAGCATTTACCCTTTCACCAAGAAAACACATTAAATATTCAATCTTATACTGCATGCACTAACATATTTTCTTTACCAAGAAAACATATAAAATAATCATTCTTTTATTGCATGCATTAACATATTTTCTTACCAAGAAAACATATAAAATAATCATTCTTTTACTGCATGCATGAACATATTTTCTTACCAAGAAAACATATAAAATAATCATTCTTTTACCACATGCATTAACATATTTTCTTACCAAGAAAACATATGAAATAATCATTCTTTTACTGCATGCACTATAATTCTTTCTTTACCAAAAAAACATATAGAATATTAAATATTTTAGTGCATGCATTCAAATACTTTCTCTACCAATAAAACTTATAAAATATTCCTATATTTTTCTTCAAGAAAGTGGCAAGTTACTTATCTTTTCCATGGAAGCCTCGTTTCCTTCATCACCTATCAGAACTATGTCTTGAAAGGCCTTTGAATATCGTATGCAGGCTTTGTTCCGTAACACCAACCACAAACTAAAATTAGCAGGGAATATGGGAAAGCTCCAAGAATAGGAAAAAACAAGCCCCCAATTAAACCAGGTCCCATCATAGACTATAGAAGCTCGCTTCCATTCGACATAAAGGTGGCAGCCTGGGACATCAAGTATCCATAAACCACCAGCTAAAGCAATTACCAACTATAGATACATTGCAAGGCATGAACCCATAAGTCTCATCGCGACTACTTCGAGGACAAAACCCATTATAATCCAGTCTGTGATCTCGATAGAAGGCATCTCCTGAACTCCATCGGAAACCAACTCTTCATCTCGATAGATTGCCTTTGAGGAGCTTTGGAGAAGCGGCCTCTGTACCGCGATATGGAGGTATACTCATCGCAGAAGCAGCAGTAAAGAGAGTATAATGAACCCCTTCATTGTGGGAGGAACTTAGGTTTCCTAGCCCCCCGCCCCAACCTGATCTTTGTCCGTTGTTTATCTCATAAGATCTCCAGAATATGCAAAGAATCTAGAAAATTTTCAAGAATGATACCAGATTCCACATCCCTGACCACTGCTCTCCCCCCGGTGAATAAACAGAGAGCGCCAAAACATATCAATCTCGTTCCAACTCCTCATTCAGTTTCACAACTACCAAGAATTAGTTTTTGAAACTAATTTGTAACCTTTTAACAAAATTACTATTTCATAAATTATTTTACCTTTAAGTTATTTACGAGAGGGATATGACAACAAAAAATAATATATATAAGTTTCTTTTACCTGAAAAAAAGTATTCACAAATTAACTAGAAATTTTATAAACTTAGTAAGTTATTGAAACATCTTATTGACCTATTTAAAGTATTATGGTATTTTGGTTTTTAAAATGCTTTTACATGTATTTAGTGCTAAATTATACAGTGTCGTGTATGCTATGCCTAATAAGTTCATAGTTAATATTCTAACTTCGAAGTCAACAATATTTGTCTGTGTCTCCATTGATGTATTGTAGTATTACAAGTGTTGATGTTCTTGGCATGTTTCGACTAAACCTAACTAGAAATTTTACCATGTGGAAATCACCGTTGAAACCGGGGTGCTGCCAATCTAATCACTCACCCTATCGAAGTTACAAGAACATATTATGCTTTTTGTTATAGATTTCCATGGTTTCTTTGGACCTTTCATTTAAGCCAGCAGAGCTTTTGGAAATATCTTTCTTGGCATTGTATGCTTTTCATTTGACATTTCTTTTTTAAGGAGCCCTTTATTACAATAAGGATATTACATGTTATTCATGTAGTGTATTTTAATTTACAAATATGATGGAGGAGCCAAGGGAGGTCATGGCTGGAGTGTTTGTCTTTGCAAATAGAATTAGTTTCAGTTAGTTTCTTTTTTTTTTTAATGACGGAATTTAGGACCTTATGTTAAGTTTGAGGTCGTCTCAGCCCACTATTTGCTTTTGTTTACATTCTTTTTAAATTTTTTTAAAAGTTAATTTTTGAATATAGTTAAAAAAGAATAGTTATCAAGGAATAACTAAATGTAACTACTCACAGTTCAATAATTGTAGAGTGATCTATACAAGAAAAAAAGAGGAAACAACTACTGTAATCATCATCATAGTACTGAATAGAAATAAGCATGAAATCATTCTGAAGAAAAACAAGAAAGTCTAAATACATATATTACAGACTAAGTATCTTCTTCCTAACTTAACAAAGATCATTTATCCATTTTATAACGAAGAGAGAGAATGAATAACTAACTCAGGAGCAAAAAATTACGCGGACAAGTTCAACAAAACAACAGAGTGAGCTTGTAGAAGAATCAAGTAAATCATTGTCAATGGAATATAAAAATCCCTACAGGTACCAGGAGAACTCATAACCTTTCCCTTTACTATTTAATTATAAAAAAGAAATCAGTGTGTATATATATATCGATATTGAATACCTACAGTCCAAGATACATCTGCCCAAAAATACGACTAAGTTATAGAATAGAGGTCTTGTACAATAGTGCCAAACAAAACTTCGAGTTTCACATGGGACCAACATGAGCATAGTCTCCTAAAAACATAAATATAATTGGAAATACAACAACAACCTGGAGACATAAATTATAGGCTACGAACAAGGGAGGCCAAAGCCACTTCCCTCGAAAATAGACCAAGCAAGAAGCATAACTTGTCAAACAAATCGACAGAGAAATGACAAGGTGAGAACCTACCCAATACTCGCGTAGGTGTCAGGGAACACGACCAGCCAACAACAAGCCCAACTCCATTTTGTGTCACGACCACCAAAACAAAGCCATCAACAACCAAGATACAGAGTCATGAAATAAGAAAACCGAAGATAGAGCCAGGGGTTATGGAGGGCTCACTTACTAGAGCCGAGTTTTGCTAACTGAGGAAGGAAGCCACGGGCTAAGGCCATAGTCGCAGAGTGCCCACTACTCACCAGGAGAAAGAACAGTCAACGATAATAAAAAATGAGGTAGACTTTTAAACCATGGAGGGAGAGAGCTTATCTCTGTTTAGATCCTCTTGGAATAACACTGGGAGTCGAGTTGCCCCACAACCATGAACTACAGAAAAAAACGAAACTTACAATCAAACAGATAGGTGGACATATGAAAACTAGTAGCATAATCGAAGCTAGAGAACAACAAGGACCCAAGACCATAACCATAACCGAATAAACAGAAACCCATGACTTAGACCATGGTTCATGAAACTTCAGAATAGGGTGCAGAAGAGAGGACATTGTCGAGTGTGTAAGTGAAACCCTAAAGAGCAGTGGCTTGAGATAGAGTGGAAACACTCACCTCGATGGCACGACAGAAGACTGGAGCAATAGTGGAATGAGGCGAGCTAGGGTTTCTTGGGTACAGTAAGAGGCGGGAGGAGAGAGCCCCAAGACTAGGACACTTGTCCTCAAATCATTCAATTCACACTACCGTGCCTTAAAACCACACATCGAAACAAATCATCCACAAAGTCCAAATAAATGATATGCCATAGGTAATCAAGGTAGGGTCCCATCAATTTTTGGTATCAAATCAAGTTGGATTAATTTGTTTTTAGTTTATATAATGGAAGTCAGAAGAAGAGGTCAGGGAGGAGCTATTCAAAGAGTAGTAGATGAAGGATTGAGCGAAGAGATTAGGATCATGAATGCCCACTTTGTAACAGTGAAAGCAGGAAGAAGAAAAGTTTTGGATGCAGGAGATGGCAGTGAGGAAGAAGCTAGAGTTAAAACAGATGGATCAGATAAGGAAGGACCTAAAAATAGATTGTTAAGGTCAGTTTTATTGGCTAGCAGTAAACAAAATCCTAAGATTTCAAACTATGATGGAAGTTTGTGTTGGGTCCCTATAATACTAGTGATTACCCCATTACTATTGTAGTTATACCCTTTATTAATATTGTTGTGCGCCTATTGCCCCCATACTATTATTACTGTGCCCCATAGAATCCCTCTATTGTTATTTTGTGGCTTTATATTATTATTGTTAGGTCGGCTGGATTATATTGTGACTCCTTATACTCCTATATATAGAAAGGAGGTTTTATCATTTGAATCATCCAAGAATTGTTCATTTATGTAATGTAAAGGAGGTTGCCCCCTCGAAGAGGCTGAATTCTAAGGCGTTGATCTATCTTTTCTATCTTTTCTTGAGCTGGTTTCATAACATTTGGTATCAGAGCTTTGGATTCTAGGGTTTCGCTGCTCCAAACAGGTCATCGTGGCATTTTCGCTATAACCTTTTTTCTGCGATGTTTCAAATGTTGAAAAAAAACCCATTTGAGAAGAAATCACGCCAAACCTCGGGTCTGAATTTTAGAGCTTTTCGCACTATATTTTCAGAGATATGATCTGAGGAAGTTGGTCTTTTTGCAGACTCCTGAATTACATTCCAAACAGATGACCTGGGGAAAATCGTCATAAATTTCTTTCTAAGCATCAGATTGAAATTTCGTCAGAAGGTATAGAAAGAGGACAGACTGTAGTTTGCTTGTATATATTTTTCAGAGTCAAAGGTCAAAATAGTGACACGTGGAACTTCATACAAGTTCGCTCTACTGAACTAGTCTATAATCAGGTCATTGCGAGAGATCGTGCATAACTCTTTCTTGGAAAATCCAATTTGGATCAGACTAGTGCCATTGGAAAGAGGACACAAAAGGCTAATATAGGTCACAATTTTAAAACTAGATGATTCGAAATTACAGAGATACGTCGGATTCAATATTAGGCTTCTATAAAGTGAAAAAATGTGTGTAGTTTTTTTTAAATTTTTGCATAAGCTTGGTTTGAAGGAATTCAAAGGGCATAGTAAAGCATTATTATCGGTAATTGATGCCCCAAGGAAAGAAAATGCAAACACCTAGTAAGAAACCTAAAAGCTCTAGCATGACTTATGAAGAAGAGGAAGAAATGCAACATGATATAGCAAAATTACGAGACCAAGTGCAACAAGTGTCACTTGCACAAAAAGGAACAAAATCTAAGATGGATGGTTTAAAGAAAGATGTAGAAGCTAAGATGGATGGTTTAAAGAAAGGCGTAGAAGCTAAGATGGATGATTTGAAGATAGATTTGAAGACAGACATGGAAGAATTGAAGAAGTTCATACAAGAAAGGGTCACTAATGGTGAAAGGGTAGTAAAGGAAACTCATGATGAGAACAAAAGAAATTTTAATCATGATTCCACAGACTCTAATGTTGGATCGAAGACCCACCATATTCAAAAAATCGATATGAGGAAGTTTGAAGGCAAGGATCCCGCAACATGGATATTACAGATGGAGCAATTTTTTGATCTCAATAGTGTGCAAAACACACAAAAGGTACGTATGACAACTTTATATTTGGAACCAAATCAGTTTGTATGGTATCAATGGCTTTGCTCTCGTAAACAATTTATCACTTGGGCAATTTTTACGAAAGAATTGATAGCACATTATGAGGATACAAAAAGCAACACTTTTTTTAGCCAATTGATAAGTCTCAAACAAAAGGGTTCAATAATGGAGCACATTGACGAGTTCCAAAAATTGAACATAAGGGTAAAAGATATTCCAGAGGAGCATAGGATTGATGTGTTCATAGGGTCTTTAAAGGATAATATCCAACATGATGTTTGCCTTTGGGGACCAGATTCATAAGAGAAGGCATTCAGATTAGCAAGAAAAATGGAAAGCAAAATTATGGCAACTAGGAAGCATACCACTCACAACTATAAAGACGGAAGTGTTGTTGCCCCTAGTCTTCCACAACCTATAAGGTTGACACCACAACAATTGGAAGAAAAAAGAGCAAAAGGGCTTTGTTACAGTTGTGATAGAAAATACACTAAAGGTCATAAGTGTGCTGAGAAGAAATTATTCTACATAGATTGTGAAACGGAAGAAGAAAAGGAGCAAGAAAGGTCAAAAGAGGAGGATATACTCCAGGAACAAAGCCTAGATGAAGAACAAATAAATCCAACCATATCTTGTAATGCATTGGTGGGAATTACCACTCCTCAAACCATCAATATAGAAGGACAAATCAAGAAGAAAAAGGTAATAGTGTTGATTGATTCAGGAAGCACCCACAATTTTATTCATTGTAAGGTAGCAAAAGAATTGAATTGCTTCCTATATCCAACACGAGAGTGTCAAGTGATGATTACAAATGGAGGAACAAAAAATTGCTCTGGAAAGTGCCATAATATCAAGCTATCCATGGGAGAATATGTATTGACTAGCCCAATGCTTTCCATTCCAATGGGAGGTGCTGATGTTGTACTAGGAGTCCAATGGCTACAATCCTTGGGTACAATAGCTTTTAATTTTCAAGAACTTTTCATAAAATTTTCTACGGAAGGAAAGGAAGTTGAATTAAGGGGTATTGCAGGGAAACCAGGAAAGATAATCAACTCTAATGGTATGACAAAGCTTCTAAAGAAGGAGCAAAGAGGTGTAATTGCACAATTATGTTCGCTAGATGTTTCCACATCGGAATCATCTATTTCTCCAGATCTCCAAAATGTCCTAGACAATCATTCCAAGGTATTTGAGACTCCCAAAGGTCTCCCACCTATGCGTGATCACGATCATGCTATTCATCTAATTCCATGAAGTGTTCCTCCAAACATCAGGTCGTATAGATATCCCTATGTCCAAAAGAGTGAAATTGAATGTATGGTTGCAGAAACGCTAGAGACTGGCATACTTCAACCGAGTCAAAGTTCTTTCTATGCTCCAGTAGTATTGGTGCACAAGAAGGATGGATCATGGCGCATGTGTCCAGATTATAGGGAGCTCAACAAGCTCACTATTAAAGATAAGTTCCCCATTCCTATCATTGATGAATTACTGGATGAATTGCATGGATCAATTTACTTCACCAAGTTGGATCTTGATTCAGGATATCATCAAATCAGAATGAAGATTGAAGACATTTCAAAAACAGCATTTAGAACTCATGATGGTCATTATGAATTTTTGGTCATAGGTTTTGGCCTTACAAATGCACCTTCAACATTTCAAGGTTTGATGAATTCAATTTTCAAACCATTCCTTAGAAAAATTGTGTTAGTATTTTTTGATGATATACTAATCTACAGCAAGTCTTGGAAGGATCATGTTGAACATGTTGACAGGGTGCTACAACTATTGGAGGAGAAACAATTATATGCAAAAAGATCCAAATGTTTCTTTGGAGTCCAGGAGGTGGAATTTCTGGGTCATATTGTATCTCATGAAGGAGTTAAGGTAGACCCTAGCAAAATTAAATCCATTAAGGAATGGAAAATTCCCACATCCATAAAGCATCTGCGAGGATTTCTCGGGTTGACAAGGTATTATCGCAAGTTTGTTAAGAATTATGGGAGAATAGCAGCACCTCTAACAACATTATTGAAGAAAGATGCATTTTCATGGACTCTGGAAGCAACAAAGGCCTTTGAAAATCTTAAAGAGGCAATGTGCCAAGCACCGATCTTAGCTACATCGGACTTCACAAAAACCTTTATTATGGAATGTGATGCTTCAGGAAATGGAATTGGTGTTGTTCTAATGCAAGATGAAAGACCCATTGCTTTTGAAAGTTTTCCAATCAAGGGAAAGTTTTTAAGCAAAGCTACTTATGAGAAGGAAATGTTGGCAATACTCCATGCACTTAAGAAATGGTGACCCTACCTAATGGGAAGACACTTCAATGTAAAAATGGATCATGATAGCCCTAAATACTTTTTAGAACAAATATTATCCGCTGAAGAGCAACAAAAGTGGGTCACAAAGATCTTAGGTTATGACTTTGAAATCATCTATAAAAAAGGGAAGCAAAATGTGGTGGTAGATGCAATCTCATGAAAGGATGAGGATGTGGAAGCATTGTTGTGTTCCATTTCTATTATCCAACCAGATTGGATAAATGAAGCAAGGGAGGAATGGAAGAATGATGAAGAAGTGTGGGCACTTATTCGAAAGTTACAACAAGATTCGAGTATGTCTGATACATTTAGCTGGCAAAATGATTCGTTATGGTACAAAGATTGCTTATACCTCTGTAATAATTCCTAGCTAAAACAAAAGATTCTTACGGAATTGCACACTTATCCCTTAGGAGGGAACTCAAGATTTCTAAAAACTTACCACAGGGTTAAGAAGGAATTTTTTTGGGATGGCCTTAAATCATATATTCAAAAGTTTGTAGCGGAATGTTTGGTTTGCCAACAAAATAAAGTTGAAACAATTAAGACATTGTGTCTATTACAACCTTTATCCATTCCAAGCCAACGTTGGGAGGAGGTTTCAATGGATTTTATCATAGGTTTACCCAAGTCTAAGGGAAAGAGTGTCATCATGGTGGTAGTTGACAGACTTACCAAGTATGTACACTTTTCTGCATTATGACATCCATTTAAAGCCAGTACAGTTTCTACTGCATTTATGGAAACAACTCAAAAGCTACATGGAAACCCAAAGATTATTGTAAGTGAAAGAGATCCCATTTTCACTGGAAATTTTTGGACAGAATTATTTTCTTGTCTTGGTACTCAGTTAGATCATAGCTCATCTTATCATCCTCAATCTGATGGGCTTGGTACTTAGTTAGCTCATAGCTCATCTTATCATCCTCAATCTGATGGGCAAACTGAGATAGTAAACAGATGTTTGGAAGGATATCTTCGTTGCTTTGTATATGATAAAAAGACACAATGGGTCAAATGGTTGCCTTTGGCTGAATGGTGGTATAACACTTCCTTCCATACATCAACAAAAATGACCCCATTTATGGCACTTTATGGGTATCAACCACCATCCATCACATCATATTTAAGAGAAAATTCTAAGGTTCAAGCAGTGGAACATCACATTGAGCATCAAAAACAAGTCCTCCAACTCTTAAAGGATAACCTCGTGTTGGCACATAATAGAATGAAAAAACAGGCAGATCAACATCACAGTGAAAGAAGTTTTGACGTAGGTGATTGGGTATTCCTACGGCTACAACCATATAAGAAAATGTCCCTCAAGCAAGCTAAGAAGGATAATAAATTATCACCAAAGTATTATGGTCCATACAAGGTGTTGCAAAACATTGGTACTACAGCATACAAATTGGAGCTTCCTACAGCTTCTCGATTGCACCCAGTTTTCCATGTTTCATGTTTAAAGAAGGTTATAGGAAACAAGCTCCCAGTTCAAACAATATTGCCAGAACTTGACGAGGAAGGAAAAATTATATTGGAACCGGAAGCAGTCACAGAAACAAGAATTTGACAGCTACGAAATCGATCAATTTCATAATATCTTATCAAGTGGAAGAACTTATCCGCTGAAGATTCCACATGGGAGGATGAAAATATTATGCAGAAGTATCCAGAACTACTCAAACGTTGAGGACAACACTTTTTTGAAGGAGAGGGGAATGTTGGGTCCCTATAATACTGGTTATTGCCCCATTACTATTGTAGTTATACCCCTTATTAATATTGTTGTGCCCCTATTGCCCCCATATTGTTATTACTATGCCCCATAGAATGCCTCTATTATTATTTTTGTGGCTTTATATTATTATTGTTAGGTCACCTGGATTATATTGTGACTCCTTAGACTCCTATATATAGAAAGGAGGTTTTTTCATTTGAATCATCCAAGAATTGTTCATTTATGTAATGTAAAGGAGGTTGCCCCCTAGAATAGGCTGAATGCTAAGGCGTTGATCTATCTTTTCTATCTTTTCTTGAGCTGGTTTCATAACAGTTTGTCCACATAAGTGTTGTTGGACTGGATCAGTGAGCTAGACAAATACTTTGAATGTGAGGAAGTCAATGAACATAGAAAAGTTAAATTCGTTGCCATTAAGTTGAAAGGACATGCGGCCTTATGGTGGGATAGTGTCCAAGCAAAGGGGATAAGATTAATAAGTAACCCATTAAAAAGTGGGCCAGAATGGTCGCCAAACTGAAGGGTAAGTTTTTTCCCAAAGATTACCACATTTCTCTGTATCGGCAAGTGTAGAATTTGAAACAAAGAGGAATGATGGTGAAAGAATATACCGAAGAATTTTATTGGGTGAATCTAAGGTGTTAAAATTGGCAACCAGGGAAACACTTCATGTGGGTCATCTTATTCATGGCTAATAATATTTTTATTAGATTCCTCTCATTGAGAGGTGTAGGATTGATATAAGATCATCCAATTCTGATAAGTATTCATGGAGATATGAATTTATTTTGATTATGGAATTATTATCAAGCCAACCTACAACTCAGGTAGGCTCAGAAGCCCAACGGTCGCATCTATTCACCCACCAACGTTGTGTATAAATATAAGAGGACTTTTCCTCATTTAGACTCACTCATCTCATCACATCTCTCTCTCTCTACTGCGCAGATATGAGTCTCTTCTCTACTGCGCTGAAATGGGTCTCTTTCTCTCACACATGTGAAGCCGGAAGCTGTTGAAACTGAAGCTGCAACTGCAGAAGTAAAGATTGACTTGCGTGGCCTAGAAGATCTCCTCTTTGGAACTGCGTTGTAGGTTCATCTGAACCTCCTCTGAAAGCCACAACTTTTGGTGGTGGAATGAAGTCAATCCGACGAACGGTTTGCAAGATATCAACTGCCCTAGTTTGAAGCCGGAAACTACTGAAACTGAAGCTGCAACTGCAGAAGTAAGGATTGAATTGCGTGGCTTAGAAGATCTCCTCTTTGGAACTACGTTGTAGGTTCATCTGAACCTCCTCTGAAAGCGGAAACTTTTGGTGGTGGAATGAAGTCAATCCGACAATTGGTTTGTGAGATATCGTCTGCCCTAGTTTGATAATGAAGCCGCTAATGCTAATGCTACTGATCTAGGGTTTGCTACCGCTGATATGAATCAGATTTATTGTACTATTTATCTCTGCGGAATTATTGAAGATAGAAGAAGATTTGATCAAAGTGTTTCCCCACACATTGTGGGGTTTGTCCCTGGCTAGCCGCCACATCTTGTGTCTCTTTTCTTGGCTTGTTTTTTGTCGATTGTTTAATGTTCTATCTGCACTTTACTTTATGTACATGTGATTGCGAATCGGTGAGAAAGCTGACTATGACGGATGGAAGATGTCTATCGATCTAACCCTTGAAGATCAAGGAGTGCTGGACCATGTAAGAGGCAATATTGTTGAGCCTTCATCAAATGCATTTGCTGCTACCTGGAACAAATGAAAAAATGGAGAAGTCAAAACAATAGAAGATCATCCAGGACATTATCGACAAGCACTTGGTGGCCTACATCTCTGAACTGGACACCTCCAAGGAAATCTACGATAGACTGGTGAGTTTATTTAAAGTTAATGATGCAAATCAAGTTTTGTTTCTTAGAAATAAGCTGAGGGAAATCAAGAGGGGTAAAGATGAAAGTATGCAAGCATAATTCTTAAGAATCACCGAGATCAAGAACGATCTCATATCTATTGGGGAAACTATTACTGACAGAGAAATGGCACTCACAACTCTTGGAGGATTACCATCCGAATGGTACATGTTCAAGACTACTCTTCTGAACTATAATATAATTCCTAGTTTCAAGGAATTAATGGCTAGATGCACTCAAGAAGAAACAAGGGAAGAAGTGCAAGAAATGCCCATACCTAAAGGTCCTCCTGCTGCCTTTTCTTTTCATGCAAAGAGAAGAAAGGACTCACACCAGGACGATGTTCAAAACCCTCTGATGGCAAATCAAAGGAATGACAAATTCAACAGCAAAGGTAAGAGGAGAGCTGGAGATCGAGGAAGAGGACAACCATTCAAGAAGGCTAGAAAGTCCAGGATGTATTAAATGCACCTGACCTCAAAAGGAACCTAGTGTCCATCTTGGAAATGGAAAACAGAGGCTACAAGGTAATCTTCATCCATGGCAAGGTATCTATATGGAAAAATAATGTTAGAGATGCCTTTACTCTTGGGTTTAGTGTTGATTCATTATATCAGGTCGATGGAAGTCCGCTAGGTGTCATGTCTTGTGACACCACTCTTTAGTCTGAACTTTGGCATCAGAGGTTTTCCCACCTTCATTACAAAGCTCTACCTGATGTAAGATAGATGGTAACAGGGATGCCCGAATTCCAGGTAGAGAAAGAAGGTGTATGTCTGGGATGTGCCGAAGGAAAGCTCAAAAGGGGACCATTCCCTTCAAGTCAAAGCAAGACCTTCGATATATTACAACTAGTTCACTCAGACATAGCAGGTATGATGCATGTGAACTCCTTGGGAGGATACTCATATTATCTCACTTTTACAGATGACCATTCTCGAAAGACCTGGATATACTTCTTGAAAAAGAAGGATGAAGTGTTCCCTTGGTTCCAACACTTCAAAGCCCTAATCGATAATCAAACCGAAAAGAAGATGAAGATCTTAAGAACTGACAATGGGATTGAATATGAATCTAATGAGTTCCATGATTTTTGTAAAGAGGCTGGCATTAAGAGGGAGACTACTACACCACATACTCTTGAGCAGAATGGTGTGGCAGAAAGGAAGAACCGCACAATTATGGAAGTTTTTCGGGCCATGCTACATGATCAAAGTCTTCCTAAGTTTCTCTGGGCTGAAGCTGCAAACACTGCCATATATGTACAAAATCGATGCCCTCATCAAGCATTGGGTTCCAAGATTCCTGAAGAAAAATTCACCGGTAAGAAACCTGATGTTTCTCTTTTTTTAAATTTTTGGAAGCCCTGTATACTTTCATGTGCCGAAAGAGAAAAGAAATAAATTGGGAGCATCTAGAAAGAAGGGAATTTTCGTGGGCTATGGTAAAAATACTAAAGGCTATAGAATCTATGTAGCCGGCCAAAGGGGATTCATAATCAGTCATGATGTCACCTTTGACGAAGATATGGCTCTCAGCAAGGTGATCAATCTTCCGACCTTGAGGAGCTCTCAAGAAGCCGACACCAGGGAACCGAAAGAAAAGGATGATGAATCAATTCCTGATGTAGAAGAACCCATGGATCCGATTGATCCTCCTCCATATGAGCCTTCCTCTTCTAGGAAGATGCCTTCATGGCTTAAGGGGTTACTTGATGATGCTGAAGGACATGCTGCACCCCGAGGAACCTTTCGTGAAAGTAAGAAACCTATAGGTATCAAGGATATCTGACCATCATGAGCACGATCATACAAAATGAGCCTTCGTCATTCTCAGATGCCATCAAGCATCAAGTATGGAAGGATGTTATGACCGAAGAATATGAGTCTATCATAAAGAATGATGTTTGGGAAGTAGTTCCCAGACCCCAGGACAAGACTGTTGTTACTTCAAAATGGATTTACAAGATAAAGCATGCAGCAGATGGAAGCACGGAAAAGTATAAGGCTCGTTCGAGGTTTCTCCCAAAAGGAAGGTATAGACTATGATGAGATATTTGCACCTGTTGCCAGATATATGACCATCCGCTTGATCATAGCCCTTGCCGCTTCACAAGGATGGAACCTACATCAGATGGATGTCAAGACTGCGTTCTTGCATGGCTCGATCAAAGAAGAGGTCTACGTGGAGCAACCCGAAGGATTTTAGATTTATGATTGAAAAAATCATGTATGCAGGTTGAAGAAGGCTCTCTATGGGCTGAAGCAAGCACCCCGAGCATGGTATGAGAGGATCGATAGCTACTTGATGAAGCTGGGATTCACTAGGAGTGAATTTGATCCTAACCTTTACTTTAAGGTTGAATATGACAAGCCTCTCATACCGGTGTTGTATGTGGATGACCTCTCTCTAACAGGTGCAAACCCTCTCATTCACAAATGTAAGAGGGAGATGGCTTCTGAATTTGAAATGAAGGACCAAGGACTTGAAGTATGGCAGAAGCCAAGGGAAATTTTCCTATCTCAAGGAAAATATGTGGTAAAGATATTGGAAAGATTTGGTATGATGGAGTGCAAGCTTGTGACTGCCTCGAGGATCTTAAATTTTAGAAGTTATATGGTAGTGATGTCGGACCAGACTTGGGAAATGCCTCTGAGTTTCAAAAACTCATTCGCATAGATGTTCTTGATGAACCTTCATCCGAACATATGTTTTGAAGTTAGCATTGTGAGCTCATATTTGGTTGAGCCTCACTGGATTGATGCCAGGAATCTTCTGAGATGTCTTCGGGACACAATCTCTCATGGATTAAGATACACTGCCGGAGATGTGAGACTACTTGGATATACTGATGTTGATTGGGCAGGCAGTGTGGTGGACCGTAAGAGCACTTTTGGGTATTGTTTCACCTTGGGATCTGCTTCGATATCCTGGATGAGCAGGAAGCAGAAGTTGTTGGCCTTGAGCACCACCAAAGCAGGATATATTGTTGCTAGCATAACCTCGTGTGAGGCAGTCTGGTTGCGAAAGCTCTTCATTGAGCTGTTTGGATTTACATTGGATACCACTGTGATTCTCTGTAACAACCAGAGGTGGGATTCGATTATTGAGGAATCCTGTATTCATCAATTGCTCCAGTAGATAGACATCATCTGGGATATGGTAAGTCGATGAGCAAGGAAGCTCCATCACATTAAGATGATGTACAGGTTGATACACCTTGTCAAAGCCCCGGGGAAAGATCTAATCTGTGATTTTCCCAAACGACTTGGAGTCGGCAAGAAACCATTGTAGAAGGGTTCTGCATGTTGCATACATTGAGCTCTGGGAAATCTGAGGGCTTGCGGTTCCTACTGGAGCAACATATGACCACAGGGTGACTCACCCTCCCCTGGTGGTGCACACTGGAACAAGATGATTCGCTCTCTTGTGGGACAAGATGATTCACTCTCTTATGGAACAGGATGATTCGCTCTCCTGTGTAGCAGGATGATTAGTTCTCCTATGAGGCCTGGATTGATGTGTTCTCCATGGCAGCCTGGATTGATGTGTTCTCCATAGCAATTGTAGTAGGATTGATGTGTTCTCCTGTGAGGTCTGGATTGATTTGTTCTCCATGGAAATTGTAACAGGATTGATGTGTTCTCCTGTGAGGACAGGATTGATTAGTTCTCCTGTTGAGGCATCCTACCCATGCAGTCTAGGACTCATGGGAAGTACCTCTCATCTGATCAATGAGTAGGGAAATGAAGTTAGGGACCATAGTAGTACCTATGGACACATCATTGTAACTACCATACTCCCTACGCTAGGATGACCTCCATTGATCTGGGATCAATGATACTGGCCTGGGACCAGTGGTAGGAGTTGTACCATACTATGATGCTAACTTCGGGTCAGTTGAGACTGGTCTGGGATCAGTGGTACATACTCTGAGACTGACTTTGTGTCAGTGGAGGATGATATTGGTCTGGGACCATTGGAGTTGTACTCACTATGACGCTGACTTTGGGTTGGTTTAGACTGGTCTGGGACCAGTGGTACATACTCTGAGATTAACTTTGAGTCAATATGATACATCCTCGATCATTTCTTCTTCTTCATAATTCGGACAAAAGCAGAGTAGAACAGAACAATGCAAGAGCATAGCAGAATAGAACAAAACAGTACATATCAGTGTAGGGCAGAACAAGACAAAGCAGAACAGGAAAAATAGAGCAGAGCAGGGGAAGGGTCAGGCTGTACAAGGCATCTCATATGATGGATGAATAGTAACAACCGATAGACAGATTGCAGATGAAGTTCTCCATGGTTGAGAGGAAGTTTTAAAATTGGCAACCAGGGAAAAACATCATGTGGGTCATCTTATGCATGGCTAATAATATTTTTATTAGATTCCCCTCGTCGAGAGGTGTAGGATTGATATAAATATCATCCAATTTCGATAAGTATTCATGGAGATATGAATTTATTTTTATTATGGAATTATTATCAAGCCAACCTACAACTCATGTAGGCTCAAAAGCCCAACAGTCGCATCTATTCACCCACCAACATTGTGTATAAATATAAGAGGAATTTTCCTCATTTAGACTCACTCATCTCATCACATCTCTCTCTCTCTACTGCGCAGATATGAGTCTCTTCTCTACTGCGCTGAAATGGGTCTCTCTCTCTCACACATGTGAAGCCGGAAGTTGTTGAAACTGAAGCTGCAACTGTAGAAGTAAAGATTGACTTGTGTGGCCTAGAAGATCTCCTCTTTGGAATTGCATTGTAGGTTCATCTGAACCTCCTCTGAAAGCCGCAACTTTTGGTGGTGGAATGAAGTCAATCCGACGAACGGTTTGCAAGATATCAACTGCTCTAGTTTGAAGGCGGAACCTGCTGAAACTGAAGTTGCAAGTGCAGAAGTAAAGATTGAATTGCGTGGCCTAGAATATATCCTCTTTGGAACTGCACTGTAGGTTCATCTGAACCTCCTCTAAAAGCCGAAACTTTTGGTGGTGGAATGAAGTCAATCCGACGGTCGGTTTGTGAGATATCGTCTGCCCTAGTTTGATAATGAAGCCGCTAATGCTAATGTTGTTGATCTAGGGTTTGCTACTGCTGATATGAATCAAATTTATTGTACTATTTCTCTCTGCTGAATTATTGAAGATAAAAGAAGATTTGATCAAAGGGTTTCTCCACACATTGTGGGGTTTGTCCCTGGCTAGCCGCCACATCTTGTGTCTCTTGTCTTGGCTTGTTTTCTGTCGATCGTTTAATGTTCTATCTGCACTTTACTTTATGTACATGTGATTGATAATCGATGGAATATAATAAGAAAAATAAGTAAACTGTTATAAGCATACAACATACCATAACTTAACATGCAGGTTACATTGAAGACACCCTAGAAAGGACAGCAAGGTTTGTGAATGGCCTAAGGCTGGAGATATTAGATGAGATAAGTATTCTTTCTCCAAAAACCATAGAGGAAGGATACCATAGTTCCTTAAAGGAAGATGAAAATATCACAAGGACGCAAAATGCCAAAAGAGAATGTGGATCTGGCATAGGGAAAGGACAATCCTTTCACAGAGGAAGGTCTACCAACAACAGTGAAAAAGGCAGCAATTCAAAGACCTCAGGGACAGTAGAAAAGGAAGGTAGTACTAGTGGATGAAGGCCATACCAGAGAGGAATGGGTAATGGCAGAGCCAGAGGCATTGCCTACCAGTGCTACAAGTGCCAAAAGTGGGGGCATAGGTCCTTTGAGTGTCTAGAAGGTGAATAGACTAGAAAAAGAGGAGCATATGTTGCTCAAATGGAGGAAGCAAACACACCACCACAAGAGGTAGACAATGTACTAGAGACGAGAGAGGCCTTAGTCTTAAATAAGGTACTATTGAAACCGACAAAGGAGATAGTTGAATAAACCCAAAGAAAGGCATTATTCTGAATTGTGTGCAAGTCACATGGAAAATTCTGCAAACTAATTATAGATAGTGGAAGCACTGATAATCCAGTTGCAACAGAGATGTAGGAGAAATTAGGTTTGAAAAGGTTGAAGCACCCAACTCCCTATATGGTGTTTTGGTTATAGAAAGGACATCAAATAGTAGTTGATGAGCAGTGTGAGGTGGAGTCCCATATTGTCAAGTATAGGGACAAGGTGATTTGTGACATCATTCCCATGGAGGTCTGTCATATTCTGCTAGGTAGACCATGACAGTATGATCGAAAAATTGTTCATGACAGAAAAATAAACTGTTACAAGTTTGTCAAGGATGGGATTAAGCATACCCTAGTACCCATCAAGGAAGAAGAAACAACAGAAACTAGTGGGACAAAAGAGTTGTTGATGGGAGGAAAAGAATTTTTAAAGCAGATTGAAGATAATGAGATAAAGTATGTCATTGTAAGGAGAACAAGAGCAGTGCTATTGCACACTGAAATTTCTGACTTACCTGGAGAAATTTAGGATTTGTTGTAGGAATTCAGCGACATTGTGGTGGATGATTTACTGGATAAATTACCACCAAAGTGAAGTATCAGTCATCACATAGATTTCATCCCTGGAGCTAGTGTATCAAACAAAGTTGCTTACTGGATGACTCCTAAGGACAATGAAGAAATCAGGAAGCGGGTACAGGAATTGTTGGACAAAGGATTGATACAAGAAAGTTTAAGAAAATACACCAAAGTGGGAGAGAAATAAAAATGACAATGCCTAGAAATAAAGAGATGGGCTTCAACAATTGTTGATCTTCCATCCTTCATTCTTATTTAGCGTATTAGAACTTTTGTAGATTTCGATGACCTTCCTAAATTTATGATGATGGGATTCATCAATCCTAGTAATGAGTTTCGAATCTTCTATACAGATGAGGTGTTCTTTCTTATTAATATGTTCAGTCAAAGATGAAGTGGATTCCTACCATGTCTTATATCAACTACATTGCCTTGAATACTTTGATTTATAGAATGGCCAATTTCTCCACTGTAGGGGGTACCACATGAACATGGAACCAAATAAACACCCTTCATGTTTTTAAGCTACGTAGTGTCTTTGATGGATCTTGAAGAGCTACAAATGGTTTCAAGGGTATAAAAGTCGAAGAAACATTGTGCTTCTGATGAATATGAGCAATTTTGTCAGTAATTTATTACATAAAGGGAAGTTGGACACTCCAAATCAATTCACCCAAATCTTTTTTAGTCTTAGCATCATGGTTCACATTTAAAAAATCCTTCATTCCTTGGTATCCATTATAGCCATTCTTTCAAAAACATTAAGTAGATGGGTTTTCTCATTCACCTGGTGACTTTCATAAGAAACCCTTAAAGCCGGAGTAGTTAATGTGTTGAGAATACCCACATTTTGGGTCAAATAGTGATGTGAATTGACATGAATATATTGCTTAGGGTGAGTTTTCTTAGAAAAGACTTGGTGAGAGAAAGAACCATCATCTTTCTTAGAGACAAGCACATCAAGGAAGAGTAAGCTACCATTAACTTCAATATCCATGGTAAATTTGATGGACCTTGATTGATTGTTGAGACGCTGAAAACACTGATTCAACCTATCATGACTATGAGTCTACAAGATGAAGGTATCATCAAAAATTTTCCACAAATTTGATCATAATTGAGTTGAAGCCAAAGATTTAGATTCAAAATCTTCCATGAACAAATTAGCAATGATGGGAGAGAGAGGAAAACACATGACAATAGAATAAGTTTCTGATAAATTTTAAAAAATGTTATTTCTTTTAGAAGGAGTTAGTTTATTTGGTTTTCGTGATTGCAGAAAATGAACTGAAAATGGATCCAAAAAAATTTGTATCTATAATCAGTTGGCCATCCCCTAAGAGTTTGTTTGAAGTTCAGAGTTTTCACGGGTTGGCAGGCTTCTATCAAAAGTTTATAAAGAATTTTAGTGGAATCTACACACCCATGTTGGATACCATCAAAAAGGCAAGTCAGCGTTTCCATTGGACTCAAGATGCAGAGAAAAGCTTCCAGATATTGAAGAAGAAGATCATTGAAAGGCCGATTTTGAGGTTTCCTGATAAAAAAGAAATCATTGTGTATATATATCAATATTGAATGCCTATATTCCAAGATACAGCTGCACAAAAATACCGTTAAGTTACAGAATAGAGGTCCTATACAAGAGTGCCAAACAAAACTTCGAGTTTCCAACGGGACCAACATGAGCGCAGTCTCCTAAAAACATAAATACAGTTGCATATACAACAACAACCTAGAGGCATAAATTACAGGCTACAAACTAGGGAGGCTGAAGCCACTACCCTCGAAAATAGACCAAGCAAGAAGCATAATCCTTCAAACAAATTGACAGAGGAACAACAAGGTGTGACCCTGCCCGATACTCGTGTAGGTGTCAGGGCACACGACCAGCCAACAATGAGCCCAGCTCCATTTCCTGTCATGACCACCAAAACAAAGCCATCAGAAACCAAGAGATAGAGTCGTGAAATAAGAAAACTGAAGATAGAGCCAAGGGTTAGGGAAGGCTCACTTAACAGAGCCGAGTTTTGCTAATGGAGGAAGGAAGCCATGGGCCAAGACCATAGTCGTAGAGCGCCCACTGCTCGCCAGGAGCAAGAATAGTCAACAATAGTCAAAAACGAGGTAGAATATTAAAACAAGGAGGGAGAGAGCATGCCTCTATTTAGATCCTCCTTGAATAACATTGAGAGTCGAGCTTCCCCATATCCATGACCTGCAGAAAAATCCAAATTTACAGTCAAACAACAAGGCAGACATTTAAAAACCAGTAGCATAATCCATAGAAAATTTTAGGGGCGAATGTTTGCCCTTTGGCGAAATTAAGGGGTTTTAAATTTTTAGTGGGCGAATATTTTGTATCATAGTACATTTTTACAAATCACCTCAAATAGCCCACCTTATTTTAAGGGAGAGGGTAAAAAAGGTAAATTTAGCCCTTGAAATTAGGAGTTACAACCTTCCATTCGCCCATTTTCAAGAATAGATTTTATTTAAGTGAATCCATTCGCCCATTTTCAAGAATAGGTTTTATTTAAGTGAATCCTATGGGCCAAATACCATATTTGTAAAAGAGGTATGGTAAATTAATAAAAATATAAATAAACGAGAGGTATGGTAAACAAATAAAACATTTTTTTATATTTACTCCATAAGTCACCTTATATTTATGAACACTCAAAAAATGTGTTATATTTAGGTGAAACCTATGGGAAAAATACTATGGGACAAATACACCATGCAAAAAAACATTATTAACCCTGATATTAGTATTAATAAAAATAAAAATGGCACCCATGGTATTCACGAAAATGCCACCTGGTATTGAACCATGGTATTCACCAAAATGGCAAATGGTATTGACCCATGGTATTCACCTGGAATGTAGCCTATTTAAATGGGGGAATTAAACCAGCATAGATCCATCTTTACTCTGGATCTACTAACCCCCGAGAGGTATCAAATATCGTGATATGCAAACTAGCATAGAGTGAAAAAATATTTGACCCCTCTCGGGGGTGGATCAAGAGTAAAAATGGATGTTGTAATTTAACGTATGTTAAACATTTTAGCTTGGTTAAAATAAAAAATAAAATAAAAATAAACTATTAATTTTATTAATTTTTATAAATTACTAATAGTAACTTTTAAGCTCCAGGTTTATAATAACCCATGGTATTGATGCATGGTAATACCAAGATCTTACAAGATTTTATAATTGAGTAAAATATTTGCCATGGTGAAAGATTCGCCAAAAAATTATATATACATATTATATTATTGATAAAATTGCCTTCCATTTTTCCTATATACCATGGAGATTCACCCATTTATTATATATATAAATTTAGGGGGGGGTCTTAAAATTTTCCCTAGCATAATCGAATATAGAGAACAACAAGGACCCAAGGCCATAGCCAGAGTGGAATAAAAAGAAACCCACGACTAAGACCAGGGGTTTCGAAACTTTAGAATACGGTGTAGAACAGAGGACATTACCGAGTGTGTAAGCGAAACCCTGAGGGGTAGCGACCGGAGACAGAGCAGAAACACTCAACTCGATGGCACAACAGAAGACCAGAGCAATAGTGGTATGAGGCGAGCTAGGGTTTCTTGGGTACAGTGAGAGGCGAGAAGAGAAAGCCCCAAGACTAGGACACTTGTCCTCAAATCAATCAAACCATAGTACTACGCCTTAAAACCACACATCAAAACAAAGCATCCACGAAATCAAAATAAATGATATGCCGTAGGTAATTAGGGTAGGGTCCCAACAAAATATGTTTACTGGAGTGCTAAAATTGAGGAAAATTATTATAGAGGTTTTGGAAATAGCTGTTTTGGTGTAGCATATCCATTGTTATCGAAACGTAATTTAACATTTTCCAAGTTGAATGTGGGTTAAATTAATCAATACATGAAGCTTTGCCTCCAAAAAATCAAGTATAACCTCTAGTGTATTCCTTCAAAATCCTCCATCAATACTCTACTACAACATTGAAATTTAGGAAAACCACTGTGAAGGTTTTTGAAATATATGTCTTGGTGCAGCATAACCATTGTTATGGAAACCTAATTTAACATTTTCCAAGTTAAACATGGGCTAGATTAATCAATACTGGAAGCTTTGTCTCGAAGAAATCAAGAATAACTTCTAGAATATGCCTTCATACTCGATCAATACTTAGAACTCATATTTACAATAGGGATTCCAATACTTACAAATCAAGAATAACTTCAGAACATGGTGCAGAATAGAGGGCATTGTCGAGTGTGTAAGCGAATCCTTGAGGAGCAGCGACCTAAGACAAAGCGGAAACACTCACCTTGATGGTGCAATAGAAGACCGGAGCAATAGTGGAATGAGGTGAGCTATGGTTTCTTGGGTATAGTAAGAGGCGAGAGGAGCGAGCCCCAAGACTAGGACACTTGTCCTCAAATCAATCAAACCATAGCACCGTGCCTTAAAACCACACATCGAAACAAATCTTGCACAAAATCCAAATAAATGATATGTTGTAGGTAATCACGGTAGGCTCGTATCAATTTTTGGTACCAGAGTAGGTTGGATTAATTTGTTTTTATTTTATATAATGGAAATTGGAAGAAGAGGTCAGTGAAGAGCTATTCGAAGAGTAGTATATGAAGGATTGAGGGAAGACATTAGGATCTTGAATGGCTACTTGGTAGTAGTGGAAGCAGGAAGAAGAAGAGATCTAGACATAGGAGATGACAGTTAGGAAGAAGCTGCAGTTACGACAGATGGATCAGATGAGGAAGGACCTAAAATCAGATTGTTAAGGTCAGTTATTGGCTAGTAGTAAACCAAAGCCTGAGATTTCAAACTACGATGGAAGTTTTTCTACAAAAGTGTTGTTGGACTAGATCAGTGAGTTAGACAAATACTTTGAATGTGAGTAAATCAACAAAGAGAAAAAAGTTAAATTCTCTGCCACTAAGTTGAAAGGACATGCGGCCTTATGGTGGGACAATGTCCAAGCAAAGAGGAGAAGATCAAATAATTTACCCATTAAAAGGTAGGCTAGAATGGTCGCAAAAATGAAGGGTAAGTTTTTGCCCAAAGATTACCAGATTGCTCTGTATCGGCAGGTGCAGAATTTGAAACAGAGAGGAATGACGGTGAAAGAATATACCGAAGAATTTGATCGGGTGAATCTCAGAGTAGGTTACATTGAAGACACCTGAGAAAAGACATCAAGGTTTGTGAATGGCCTAACGCTCGAGATATTAAATGAGATAAGTATTCTTTCTCCAAAAACCATAGAGGAAGCATACCAGAGTCCTTAAAGGAAGAAGAAAAGATCGCAAGGAAGCAGAATGCCAGAAGAGGACATGGATTTAGCAGAGGGAAAGGCCAATCATTTGGTAGAGGAAGGACTTCTGACAATAGTGAAGGTGGCAGTAGTTCAAAGACCTTAGGGACAGTAGAAAAGGAAGGTAGCACTAGGGGAGGAAGGCCATACCAGAGAAGAAGGGGTAATAGCAGAGGCAGAGGGGCTGCCTACGAGTGTTACAAGTGCCACAAGTGGGGGCATATGTCCTTTGAGTGTCTAGAGGGTGAATGGACTCGACAAAGAGGAGCATATGTTGATCAAATGGAGGAAGTAGGGACACCACCCCAAGAGGTAGAAAATGTACCAGAGAAAGGAGAGTCCTTAGTATTAAATATGGTACTACTGAAACCGACAAAGGAGACAACTGAACAAACCCAGAGAAAGGCATTATATCGGACTGTGTGAAAGTCACATGGAAAATGCTGCAAATTGATTATAGATAGTGGGAGCACTAATAATATGGTTGCAATAGAGATTGTCAAGAATTTGGGTTTGAAAATGTTGAAGCACCGAACTCCCTATAAGGTGTATTGGTTATAGAAAGGACCTCAACTACTAGTTGATGAGTAGTGTGAGGTGGAGTTCCATATTGGAAACTATAGGGACAAGGTGATTCGTGACATCATGCCCATGGACATGTGTCATATTCTACTAGGTAGACCATGCCAGTATGACCAAAAAATTGTTCATGCGGGAAAAGCAAACTGTTACAAGTTTTTCAAGGATGGGATCGAGCATACCCTAGTACCCATCAAAGAAGAAGAAACAACAGAAACTAGTGGGACAAAAGTGTTGTTGATGGGAGGAAAAGAATTTTTAAAGCAGATTGAAGATAATGAGATATATTATGTTGTTGTAAGGAGACTGAGAGCAGTGTTTTTGCACACTGAAATTTCTGACTTACCAGAAGAAATCCAAGATTTTTTGTAGGAATTCAACAACATTGTGTTGGATGATTTACCGGATAAATTACCACCAAAGAGAAGTTTCAGTCATCACATATATTTCATCCCCGGAGCTAGTTTACCAAACAAAGCTGCTTACCAGGTGAGTCCCAAGGACAACGAAGAAATCATGAAGCAGGTACATGAATTGTTGGACAAAGGATTGAAACGTGAAAGTTTAAGTCCTTGTGTAGTTCTGACAATTTTAGCTTCCAAGAAGGGAGGCGAGTGATGAATGAAGGTCTGTATTAATGGCTGGTGATGCCATTTGGATTGAGTAACGCCACTAGCACCTTCATGCGCCTAATGAATGAGATGTTGAAGGAGTTCATTGGAAAATTCATGATTTTATATCTTGATGATATACTGATTTTCAACAAAACCAAGCAAGAACGTTTTCGACATGTTAGATATTTTTTGGAGAAGTTACAGTAGAATAAGTTGCTGATAAATTTAAAAAAATGTTCTTTCTTTCTTTCAAGAGTTAGTTTATTTGGGTTTTGTGATTGTAGAAAATGGGCTGAAAATGGACCCAGGAAAAGTTGCAACTATAATTATCTGGCCATTCCCTAAGAGTTTTTTTGAAGTTCGGAGTTTTCACGAGTTGGAAAGTTTCTATCGCAAGTTTATAAAGAATTTTAGTGGAATCTGCACACCCATTTTGGATACCATCAAGAAGGAAAGCCAGCCTTTCCATTGGATTGAAGCTGCAGAGAAGAGATTCTAGATATTGAGGAAGAAGATCAGTGAAAGGCCAATTTTGAGGTTGCCTAATTTTAACAAAAATTTTCAAGTTCGTTGTGATGCCACTGGTACAACCATTGGAGCCATACTCAGCCAGGAAGAAAACCAGTAGCTTACTTCATTGAGAAATTAAATGAAAGCAGACAAAAATACATGTCTTATGATAAGGAATTTTATGCCATCGTCCAAGCATTGAAGTATTAGAGACATTATCTATTGGGTAGCAATTTTGTCTTGTTTTTTGATAATTCTGCGTTACAGTATGTTATGCAGTAGCATAAGCTAAATCATAAGCATGCAAAATGGGTTGAGTACTTGCAAATTTTTACATTCCTATTGAAGCATATCAGTGGTCAAGCCAACAAGGTGGTAGATGCACAAAGAAGAAGAGTTTTACTCTTGCATGAGAGCACGATACAAGTGTTAGGTTTTGAACACCTGAAAAACTTGTATCAAATAGATGCAGATTTCAAGGAGGCTTATGAAGCCTGCCAAAATCCCTTGTTGAGGAATAATAGTCCATGGCTAGACTTTACAGCTGCTATTCAAGGGAGGAGAGTTGTGTGTTCCAGAATGTTCGATGAGGGAGAAAATCATCCAGGAAAAACATAGTGGATGTCTAGCTGGACATTTCGTCATTGATAAGACCTTGGATCAGCTTAGTCATTTCTACTACTGGCCGAAGATGCGAAGAGACGTGCAACTATATGTGGTCAGGTGTAAGATATGTTAGTTGGTGAAAGGGCACAGTTAGAACACAGGGTTGTATACACCCTTATCTATTCCAAACAAACCGTGGGATTCAGTCAGTCTAGACTTTGTCCTGGGTCTAGCAAAAACAAAGCAGGGTTTTGATTCTATCATTGTGGTGGTGGACCATTTCTCCAAGATGACACACTTCATCCATTACAGGAAAAAAAGTGACGATAACCATATAGCACACTTGTTTTTCAATGAAGTCATTAGACTACACGGCTTACCCAAGTCCATTGTTTCCGAGAGGGATGTGAAATTCACAGGACATTTCTGGCGCACCTTGTGGACAAATCTAGACACCAAGTTAAATTTCAGCTCCACTTATCACCCATAGGCCGATGGGCAGACAGAGGTGGTGAATAGGAGCTTAGGAAACTTGCTACAGAGTCTAGTTGGGGAAAATTCACAAATATGGGATCGTGTACTTACCCAATTATAGTTTTCGTACAATGATTCACCAAATCGAAGCACAAGAAGTAGTCATTTTCAAATATTTTATGTAATGCACCCCCGAGGAGTGCATGAGTTACAAGATTTGGGACAATTAGAGAGAAGAAGTGATGACGGGGAAGATTTCGCAAGAGTAATTAACGACGTACATGAGCAGGTGAAGTCAAAATTATAGGAGAACAGTCAAAGGTACAAACAAAAAGCAGATCTGAAATGATGAGAGGTACAATTTAATGTAGGGGATCAAGTCCTAATGCATATGCCCAAAGAAATATTCCTTAAGGGAAAATATAATAAGTTTAAATTTAAGAAAATTGGACCTTCAAAAATTTTGTGTAATTTTTTGTAAATGGCTATGAACTGCAATTGCCTCCAGTTATAGGAATATCGTCCATCTTTAATGTGGTGGATTTATTCCCATACATTACTAGTCCTGAATGGGATAGTTCGACGTAGCCAAAATGGGATACTTAGGAAGAGAGTAGTTCGTGGATGAGACAAATGCCCTCAGCTCAGCCACATCAAATCGAAGAAATCCTCGATACACAGGTGGCCAAGCGGACTAGAAGGAAGGAGTACGTACAGTACCTCATGAAGTGCAAAAAGCACCCTATTGAGGATAGTTCGTGGCTTGACACAGGACAGATACAATGTGCAGGGTATTCTATCGAGGATCTCATGGACCAAAGCCATGAATTTTCATCTACCTTGGGAGCCAGACGTAGGAGCATCCAGCTAAGGGAGGTCATGGCTAGAGTGCTTGTCTTTGCAAACAGAATGAGTTTTAGTTACTTTTCTTTATTTTATTTTCATTTAAATTTCTAGTGACGGCATTCAAGACCTTATGTTAAGTTTAAGGCCGTCTCAGCCCACTATTTGTTTTTGTTTATGTTCTTTTTATTTTTGTTTAAACGTTACTTTTTGAATACAGTTAAGAAAGAATAGTTATCAAGGAATAACTAAATGTAACTACTAACAGTTCAATAACTGTACAGTGATCTATACAAAAAAAGAAGAAACAACTACTATAATCATCATCATAGTATTGAATAGAAACAAGCATGAAATCATTCTAAAGAAAACAAGAAAGTATGAATCCATATATTGCATCTTGAGTATTTTCTTCCTAACTTAATAAATATCATTTATCCATTTTATAACAAAGACAAAGAATGAATAACTAACAGATGAGCAAAAAAAGTACGCGGACAAGTTCAACAAAACAGCAGAGTGAGCTTGCAGAAGAATCAAGTAAATCGTTGTCGAAGGAATATACAAATTCCTATAAGTACCAAGAGAACTCATAACCTTTCCCTTTTCTATTTAATTATAAAAAAGAAATCACTGTGTATATATATCAATATCGAATACCTATAGTCCAAGATACAGCTGCCCAAAAATACGGCTAAGTTACAGAACAGAGGTCTTGTACAACAATGCCAAACAAAACTTCGAGTTTCCAATGGGACCAACATGAGCAAAGTCTGGTAAAAACATAAATATACTCACATATACAACACCAGCCTCGAAGCATAAATTACTAGCTACAAACCAGGGAGGCCAAAGCCACTTCCCTCGAAAATAGACCTAGCAAGAAGCATAACCCTTCGAACAAATAGATAGAGGAACAACAAGGTGCGACCCTACCCAATACTTGTGTCAGTGTCAGGGCACATGACTAGCCAGCAACGAGCCCAGCTCCATTTCCTATCATGGCCACCAAAATGAAGCCGTAAGAAACCAATAGATAGAGTTGTGAAACAAGCAAAACTGAAGATAGAGCCAAGGGTTAGGGAAGGCTCACTTACCAGAGTAGAGTTTTCCTAATGGAGGAAGGAGGCCGCGGGCCAAGTCCATAGTCACAGAGCACCCACTGCTCACCAGGAGCAAGAACAATCAACGATAGTTGAAAACGAGGCAGAATGTTAAAACATGGAGGGAGAGAGCCTACCTCTATTTAGATCTTGGAATAACACTGAGAGTCAAACTGCCCCACAACCATGACCTACAGAAAAAACAAAATTTATAGTCAAACAGCAAGGCAAACATCTGAAAAACTAGTAGCATAATCGAAATGGGAGAACAACAAGGACCCAAGATCATAATTAGAGCCAAATAAAAAGAAACCCACGACTTAGACAAGGGGTCCAAAAACTTCAGAACATGGTGCATAAGAGAGGAGATTGCCGAGTGTGTAAGTGAAACCTTGAGGAGCAGCGACCTGAGACAAAGCACAAACACTCACCTCGATGGCGCAACTAAAGACCAAAGCAATAGTGGAATGAGGTGAGGTAGTGTTTCTTGGGTACAGTAAGAGGTGGTAGGAGCGAGCCCCAAGACCAAGACACTTGTACTCAAATCAATCAAACCATAGTACCATGCCTTAAAACCACACATCGAAACAAATCATCCACGAAATCCAAATAAATGGCATGTCATAGGTAATCAGGGTAGGGTCCCATCAAAATATGTCTACTGCAGCACTGAAATTTAGGAAAATTGTTATAGAGGTTTTGGAAATATCTGTTTTGGTGCAGCATATCCATTGTTATCCAAACCTAATTTAACATTTTCCAAGTTGAATGTCGATTAAATTAATCAATACCTGAAGCTTTGCCTCCAAGAAATCAAGTATAACTTCTGGAATATTCCTTCAGACTCCTCCATCAATACTCTACTCCAACACTGAAATTTAGGAAAACTATTGTGAAGGTTTTGGAAATAATTGTCTTGGTGCAACATAACCACTGTTATCGAAACCTAATTTAACATTTTCCAAGTTAAACGTGGGTTAGATTAATCAATACTTGAAGCTTTCCCTCTAAGAAATCAAGAATAACTTCTGAAATATGCCTTCATACTCGGTCAACACTTAGAACTCATATTTCCAATAGGGATTCATGCAGGCTTTAGTGATGGCTAATGTTGGATGACTATCAAATTCTTTTATATCAACAGAGGAAGAATCATCGCATTTCGGTTTTGAGAATGGAGAAAACAGAGGAAGAATCATCGCATTTCGGTTTTGAGAATGGAGAAAATAGTTAGGATAGTTTCCACATCATAAAAAAAACAAATCCTAAATCATTCTTGGTATAAGTATATACAAATCTGAGAATGGTTGTTATTTACCTCTGAGATTCTTGTAGGATGTAGCGATGGCTAATGTTGGATGACTATCAAACTCTTTTATATCAAGAGATGAAAAATCATTGCATTGTCGTTTTGGGAATGGAGAAAATAGTTAAGATAGTTTCCACCTCATAAAATAAACAAATCCTAAATGTATAATATTGCATGACTATCAAATTCTTTTATATCAACAGAGGAAGAATCATCGCATTTTGGTTTTGAGAATGGAGAAAATAGTTAGGATAGTTTCCACCTCATAAAATAAACCAGTCCTAAATCTTTTTTGGAAGAAGTATATATGAATGGTCGTTATTTTCATGTGAGATGGTTATGGGTTACTCCGATGACAAACGATGAGAGGGTTATGACATCATTAGTGTGCGAGGGTTATGGGATTATCTATGAGAGTAGAGGATGGTTTAATCTTCTAATAACAAATCTTACGGTTTTGAATGATGCAAAGTGGTAATCATGGGAGTTTATTTAAGAGAAAATGTTTACAGAGTAAATATAAATTGAATTATAGAGTCAATATAAAAAAAAGGGTTTTATTTATTTATTAAATTTCTGGTTTATTTATATTTTTAGTAATTTAATACAAAAATACAACTATAAAGAAGAACAAAATATACATGGAAAATAATATTGTATATTTTTTATTATAAATATTTTCTAATTCAAATACAAATATATATCATAAATATTCACCTTCTAATAAATCTAATAAATTTCAAAAGAGACCATGAATATAAAATAAAAATAAAATAAAAGATTAACTAAAATAACAATAAATAAAAAAATTATTTTAAAGGAAATTAACAAAAACAACAATCAAGAATAATAATATATATAAAAGATTAAATGAGTAATAAAGATATTGATGCGGGAGCATCCAGCCAAAAAGGAAATTATTGTAAATAATAGAAATAGGGGTCATGCATTAGTTAATTAGATATTATCAAATAAAATTACGAGAGCTTTTAGGCATAAAGGAGTGGATGTGGATCTTTAAGGGATAAGGATAGTTTTCTATTTTAGAACAGAAAAAAAAAAGATGGAATAAAGCTGAAAAGATGCTTTTCCATGTGTATGCATTGCATGTAGAGTTAGAGCTTTTAGTTGAGTGATTTTGGGATTTTTTTTATCATGCTAAGTTTAATAAATTAGGGAGCCTCAAAGGCATGGAAGGCAAGGAGGAGAGTGTGAGGAAGTGAGTGGGAGAGGTGAGCAGGGATTCTCCTTGAGAGCCTTCGGGCAGTTTGTAAAAGGGCCATAGATTGTATATCTGGCCATGAATGTAAAGATCTGTATGAATGTTTGTTTTTATGTAAATACGAGTATGTTGAATTCAGTTATGAGTGAACTTGTTTGCCTTAATGAATTCTGAGATGGTTCTGTGCTTGATGGCAGAAATTGGTGTTTATATAATGTTGAAATCACATGTGTGCTGGTGGATCGTATTGTTAAATGCTCAACTGATGATTCTTGAATTTCCGTCTCTGGTTGTAATTGATGTTATATAATATGAATTGCATGAGGCGCTGGTAAGAAGGTTCATGTATATCGATGCTGCATAGATATCTATATTTTATGCATTTGTTAACAATCTTTGAAGATTCATATACTTGCTGTATGTGTGATTACCGAGGAAGCGTATTGGCATGTATCAAATTACAACCCTATGCGAAACCGTTGTATGGTAATCGGGTGGAGTGGCGTTTTTCCAGCGTGTTATCGCATCGAGGTCGAGGGTTTAACCACTCTGATCAGATCATAAAGACTTTATGATCGGCGAGCCATATCGTCCGTTTGTGCTGGGCGATTGCGAATTATATACATGTTGACTGAATTTGTATGCAGGCCAGTGCGATATATATATATATATGCTTCCACCATAATGATTAATCTGTTGTTCGATTCTAAACTGATAACAGGTTTGGACGGAGGTATATAGAGCTGTCAATGCGATGAGCAACTCGACTTCTGCTGTGTCCATTTGCGTTGGATCCGCAGTTTGAAGGGAAGGATCGTCGGTTGAACAATTGTGATATATGGTTATCAAATCAACTTCTGTGCAAGTAATCGAGCCATCGCCGAGTTTTATCTGCACAAGTGAAGGGAGCAGAGGTATATAAGTTTCATTGCTGGGACAGGGTTATGCATGTGCTATAATTACAACCGTGGCTCTCCGAGTCGTTCATGCATCTGAGGAACTGTATTGAGGGCGGAGATATATATATCTCTCAGCTTTAATCAGAACCTTGTCCGGGACAAAACCCAGCCTATAACCATCGCCAGGTAATAGAAAGTAAAGAACATTCAACTCAAGGGGAATATAGTTTGTTGTGGATATATATAAGGTAGTGTATATATGCCTTTCCTGTACAATATATGCACATGAGCATGTCCATTATTAAAGTGTGCGCAAGTCCAATTTCAATATGTGTCTTTTAAGGGCGCTGTTATAAATCATGAGATTATAAATCGCCATGAACCAAGATTTTATATGTTTGGTTGTCAGGGATCCTGGTAGTTCTGGCCTGGGAGAGGCCTGGGCTACATCAGGTGGTTTCAAAGCTAGAATAGTTCTGGTTGAAGATTCAAGTTTTTTTAAGTTCAGTTAATTGCATGTGATGAATGAATGTTGGATTTTGGAACTGATGAATATTGCAGCACAGAGATGCAGTGCGGATGAGGAAGTGAAACAAGATCAACAAGATATTGAAAGGTGAGCTGATGGGCATTAATTGTCTCTGGTTTAAACGTTATGCTTGATAATTTGATTTACAGGCATAGGGAAGAAATCTCAGCAGGAAGAAGCAGATCACAGCTGGAGTGCAGTGATAAAGGAGTCCAGCAAGGGATTATAAGTGAATGTGGCAGAACCTAAATATTCAACAGAGGTTGAATAAATTTGCAGATGAGAGAAGCCTACAGGAGCAGTAGAGGATGCTCGAAAAGTTCCACTAGAGGACCAATGATTACCAAAAGACCAGATCCGGAGGGAAGGATTGGTGAGGTAAGTGGCAGCAAGAGAGTTTGTTGTGGTAGAAGCTTCATGCAACTCATAGGTGAGGAACTTATGGCGAAGGAGATGACTACTGAAGGTCATAAAGGAGAGAGCAGAGGTTCAGAAAGAGGCCACAGTAAAAAAGAGAAGAAATATGCCAAGGCGAATGGCATAAGACAACAGTTGACTCAAGAAGAGTATGAGAAAGAGAAAGCTGAGATAGCAGTTCATCTTGAGCTATTGATGGATTTGTTACGGGAAAATGAGAAAGACTAGAGACATGGATTATTGATGAGGAAGAGAGTGAAGTGGCAGAGACTACTGCAGAAAAGAGATTTACAGATAAGCATGCAGTTAACAGAGGAGAAGATCATTGATGATTTCTTGAGTTATTGGGAAAATCCAAATCAGATGGATAATGTAAAACCATGTATTTTTGTAGCTGAAAATTGTGATGTGATTACATGTTTTACTGAGGAGGATGTGCAACCTTGTGCAATTGTTACAGCACAAGAGGAAGTTCGTGTGGATGCAGAAGAAGTGGATCAGTCTGTAGCATGGATAAGTAAAGCAACAATTGAGACTGTTGAACTCTGTGATTTTCAAACTGACAGCTTGTGTGTGAATGCAGGGACTGTAAGTGATGATGAGATGCTGCAACAATGCCATAGAGAAATTGCATTGTTAGAGTACTGGTTGGAAAATCCAAGATATGACAGGGAGATTGCGGAAGAAAGAGTTCAGTACAGTGCATGAGAGCAGAAAGACATCCTGGAGATAGATGATAAGAAGGTGAGACTAGGTGACAGTCTCATAGTGAATGTGAATCAGCATACTGATGTGCTGACAAAGAAGCTGGGAAGAAACTCAGAGCAACATACTGAAGTGTTGCCAGAGGAAGCTGAGGAAAAAGTTGCAGATGAAATTCAGGTGACAAGCAAATGAATGTTGCAGAGGGACAAGATGTTTGGGAGGCAGCAACATTCATAGTGACAGCTAGAGCAACATGTGGGGCGACATTTATGATGGTAGCTGAGACAACACTAGCAGCAAAAGAGGCACTGATGCCTTATATTTTTTATTCTAACAATTGTTTTGTGAGTACAGGTCTTACTGAAGAAGCTGGAGAAAATCTGCTGGACAAAGAAATTGAAATGATGAGGTGGATGATGATGAACGAATTCTGGAAGAGACCAGCAGCAGTGAAACAAAAGAGAAGCAGCAAGAGGAAGACAACAGAAGATTGCAAGAGTACAGCTAGTGGAGCAAAGTAGCATAAAATATAGAGACATGGAGAAGAACAGACAGAAGCAGCAGCAAGTGCAGAGTTACAACACAAGATATGGGATCCAGGCAAACATGGAGCTGAACACATGATCACGAGATCATGAATTTTTCTACCTTGGGAGTATGATGCGGGAGCATCCAGCCAAAAAGGAAATTATTGTAAATAATAGAAATAGGGGTCATGCATTAGTTAATTAGATATTCTCAAATAAAACTAGGAGAGCTTTTAGGCATAAAGGAGTGGATGTGGATCTTTAAGGGATAAGGATAGTTTTCTATTTTAGAACAGAAAAAAAAAAATGATGGAATAAAGCTGAAAAGATGCTTTTCCATGTGTATGCATTGCATGTAGAGTTAGAGCTTTTAGTTGAGTGATTTTGGGATTTTTTTTATCATGCTAAGTTTAATAAATTAGGGAGCCTCAAAGGCATGGAAGGCAAGGAGGAGAGTGTGAGGAAGTGAGTGGGAGAGGTGAGCAAGGATTCTCCTTGAGAGCCTTCGGGTAGTTTGTAAAAGGGCCATAGATCGTATATCTGGCCATGAATGTAAAGTTCTGTATGAAATTTTGTTTTTATGTAAATACGAGTATGTTGAATTCAGGTATGAGTGAACTTGTTTGGCTTAATGAATTCTGAGATGGTTCTGTGCTTGATGGCAGAAAGTGGTGTTTATATAATGTTGAAATCGCATGTGTGCTGCTGGATCGTATTGTTAAATGCTCGACTGATGATTCTTGAATTTCCGTCTCTGGTTGTAATTGATGTTATATAATATGAATTGCATGAGGCGCTGGTAAGAAGGTGCATGTATATCGATGCTGCATAGATATCTATATTTTATGCATTTGTTAACAATCTTTGAAGATTCATATACTTGCTGTATGTGTGATTACCGAGGAAGTGTATTGGCATGTATCAAATTACAACCCTATGCGAAACCGTTGTATGGTAATCGGGTGGAGTGGCGTTTTTCCAGCGTGCTATCGCATCGAGCTTGAGGGCTTAACCACTCTGATCAGATCATAAAGACTTTATGATCGGCGAGCCATATCGTCCGTTTGTGCTGGGCGATTGCGAATTATATACATGCTGACCGAATTTGTATGCAGGCCTGTGCGATATATATATGCTTCCACCATAGTGATTAATCTGTTGTTCAATTCTAAACTGATAACAGGTTTGGACGGAGGTATATAAAGCTGTCAATGCGATGAGCAACTCGACTTCTGCTGTGTCCATTTGCGTTGGATCCGCAGTTTGAAGGGAAGGATCGTCGGTTGAACAATTGTGATATATGGTTATCAAATCAACTTCTGTGCAAGTTATCAAGCCATCGCCGAGTTGTATCTGCACGAGTGAAGGGAGCAGAGGTATATAAGTTTCATTGCCGGCACAGGGTTATGCATGTGCTATAATTACAACCGCGGTTGTCCGAGTCGTTCATGCATCTGAGGAACTGTATTGGGGGTGGAGATATATATATCTCTCAGCTTTAATCAGAACCTTGTCCGGGACAAGACCCAGCCTATAACCATCGCCAGGTAATAGAAAGTAAAGAACATTCAACTCAAGGGGAATATAGTTTTCTGTGGATATATATAAGGTAGTGTATATATGCCTTTCTTATACAATATATGCACATGAGCATGTCCATTATTAAAGTGTGCGCAAGTCCAATTTCAATATGTGTCTTTTAAGGGCGCTTTTATAAATCATGAGATTATAAATCGCCATGAATCAAGCTTTTATATGTTTGGTTGTTGGAGATCCTGGTAGTTGTGGCCTGGGAGAGGCCTGGGCTGCATCAGATATTCAAGGAAATAAATCTAAAAAATAAAATTTCAAACACTAATAAAAGAATAAAACGAAAAAAATTAGAATTATAACGTTATATAATTACAACAGCTAATGAAATATAAAAGGAAATTAGAAGACATATAAATGAATATTTATTAATAAGAATAAGAAGAAACCAAGGAATGAATAAAAATAAAAAGACAAGGACAATAGAACACAAAAATAACCTATTGAAAGTACTATTAACCACTATAAAGAAAGGAATAAAGAAATCTACTAATCATAAAAAATGAGGAGAACAAGAAAGAGGAAAAACAAAAACAAAAAAGGGGAAAAAGACACAAAAGTGGGAGAGAAATAAAAATGAAAATGTCTAGAAATAAAGAGATGGGATTCAACAATTGTTGATCTTCCATCCATCATTCTTATTTAGTGTATTATAATTTTTGTTGATTTTTATGACCTCGCTAAATTTATGATGATTGATTTCATCAATCCTAGCAATGACATGAGAATCTTTAATACAGATGAGGTGTTTTTTCTTCTTAATATGTTTAGTCAAAGATGAGGTGGATTCCTACCATGTCTTATATTGACTACATCGTCTTGAATCCTTTGATTTATGGAATGGCCAATTTCTCCATTGTAGGGGGTCCTTTTGGGTTGTGTTATATTATTTCCATGTAGTTAATAGGGGGTTTGAAGGGCACCCGTAACCCCACTTTATGGGGTCTGGGGCAGCGCCCCGGAAAATTTTGGTTTTGGACCATATGTTAGGTTGGGCGGACCCACCTATGGTTTTGTGCATGATTTTCGCACATGTTTTTTGGATGCGATGGTTTTCGTTCCATGGTATTGGACGCGATGGTTTTCGGTCCATGGTATTGGACGCGATGGTTTTCGGTCCATGGTATTGGATGCTTCGGCATGTATAAATATGTATTGTAACATTGAAAGGAACATAATGAAAAATCAAGCTGGTAGTCCCGGTTTTGGGATCCAGGGAAAAATCTCTGTGCATATGTGTTTTATGGGTTATGCTCTCACATTGTTTATTTTCTTTGTTTAAGAATTCGTATGCAGATAATTTATGTACAGGGTTAAAACCTACATTTGGTATCAGAGTTGTTTTGGCTTCAAGGGGACGCCTTTGTTGCTGAGGGGTTTCGCTCGGGCTTGTGGTAGACCCTATTCAGTGGGAGATCTGCGAGATCGATTCTGGTGGTGAAAGAAGATGGCGAGGAATGGAAAGATAGAGATTGAGAAGTTCAATGGTCAGAATTTTGAGTTGTGGAAACTCAAGATGGAGGATCTGTTGGTGGATAAAGATCAGTGGATCGTGGTAGATCTGGGTACTAAACCATCGGGAGTGACCGATGAAGAATGGAAGAAGTTGGATCGGAAGGCAAAGAGCACAATACGATTGTGTGTCTCAGATTCAGTATTGCTGAATGTATCAAGGGAAGCTACGGCAAAGGCATTGTGGGTCAAGTTACGGACTTTGTACCAATATAAGTCTCTGGTGAATAAACTATTCCTATAGAAAAAGCTGTATAACCTGAGGATGAGAGATGGAGACTCGGTGACAAAGCATCTGAATGTGTTTAATACTATGGTAAGTCAGTTATTATCTGTTGATATTAAAATTTCAGATGAAGATAAGTGCATCAGTATGTTGTGTTCTCTACCAGATTCGTGGGATAGTCTGGTTATTGCAATAGGTAGTAATGCAACTGCTTTGCAGTTTGATGAAATAGTCTCAGCCTTGCTGACAGAGGAGATGAGATGGAAAAATATGGACAACCGGAATGGTGATGCCTTGTCTGTACAAGGACGGTCCCAGAACAAAAACAAAAATAAGTCATCGAGTGGGAGATCTAAATCTAGAGGGAGATCTAAATCTCCAGGAAAACCTACAAAGGTGGTGTGCTGGAAATGTGGAAAGGAAGGGCACTTCATAAGGGATTGTAAATCTAAAGCTCCTGATAAAGGAAAGGGATCTGATGATGCTCCTTTTGCAGAGGCGAAAACCACCTCAGATGAAGGTGGGGATGTGTACTTGGCTTCTTCAAGTACACATGTAGATCATGAGGCATGGTTGATTGACTCAGGTGCATCCTTTCACTTCACTCCCCATAGAGAGTGGTTCTGCGAGTATGAGAAATACGATGGTGGTGATGTCTTCTTAGGATATGATAGGAAGGCTAGAATCGTTGGTCGGGGAAAAGTAAAGTTGAAGTTGCAAGGTGGAAGGGTTAGAACACTTCCGGGTGTTCTACATATTCCTGCATTGGCCAGAAATCTGATTTCTGTAAGCAAGTTGGATGATGCAGGTGTAAAGACGGTGTTTGAGAAAGATACCTGTAAGATGGTTCGAGGAGAACTGATATTAATGTGGGGAGTTCGGATTGGAACTCTGTACAAGCTGCAAGGTAGCACTGTTGTTGATGGGTGCAATAGTTCTATGGTTCCTGAAAATGGAGTAGAGAATCTAGTTGTCTCTAGAGAGAAGACCATGTTGTGGCATCAAAGGCTTAGACATATTGGAGAGAAGGGCCTTTGAATACTTCATGGTAAAGGTATGGTAGAAGGTATGAATAATAGCTCTCTGGATTTTGATTTCTGTGAAAATTGTGTATATGGGAAGCAGAATCAGGTGAGTTTCCCCTCTGGTGGTAAGAGGACGAAACAGATATTAGAACTTGTGCACAGTGATGTGTTTGGACCTATGAAGGTTCCATCACTGGGTAAGTATGTGTACTATGTATCATTCATAGATGACTTCTCAAGGAATACATGGATATATTTCCTTAAGAAGAAATCTGAAGTCTTTGACAGGTTTAAAGAATTTAAGGCTCTGGTGTAAAATCAGATAGAGAAGAAGATAAAGGTGCTGAGGACAGATAATGGTGGAGAATTTTGCAGCAAGGAATTTGAAGTATTTTGTAAGAAGTGTGGTATAGCATGGCAAAAGACTACTCCATATACACCTCAGAAAAATGGAGTCGCATAAAGAATGAAAAAGACGTTGATGGAAAGGGCAAGAAGCATGCTCAGTGGTTCCGGGTTATGACAGGAATTCTGGGCAGAGGCGGTGGATACTGCATGTTACCTGATCAACAGATCACCTTCATCAACATTGGAGGATAAGACTCCAAAAGAAGTATGGACTCATAAGAAACCCTCTCTTTCACGTCTAAGGTTATTTGGATGTGATGCATATGTACATGTTCCAAAGGAGAAACGAACCAAGTTGGATAGTAAATCTGAAAAGTGCATCTTTATTGGGTATAAGGATGGTTTAAAGGGTTATAAGCTTTGGAACCAAGTCACACGGAAGGTTGTGTACAGCTGAGATGTGTTGTTCAGAGAGGTAAAAGATGTTATTCAACATGAAGTCTAGCCAAAGGAACCTGAGAAGATAGAGTTTGAGCCAAAAGAGGAAGAATCAGAGTCTGCAGCAGAGGAGGAATCAGAAGATGAAGAGCCACAAACTCCAGTTGTGAGAAGATCAGTTTGAGAAAGAAGGCAGCCAGAAAGGTATAGTCCATATGCTTTCAGTTCAAATTTTTCTTTGTCTGTTACTGATAATGATCCCAGAATTGTGAAGGAAGCAGTGGATTCAGAGGATGGAAAACTCTGGAAAGAGGCCATGGTCGATGAAATGGCATCTTTGCACAAAAATGAGGCTTGGGATCTTGTGGAGTTGTCGGCTGGAAGGAAACCCATTGGCAGCAAATGGGTGTTCAAGAAGAAGACAAATGCAGAAGGAAAGGTGGAGAAATACAAAGGTCGGTTGGTAGCAAAAGGTTATTCCCAAGTGCCGGGAATTGATTTTGGTGATATTTTTTCTCCTGTTGTCAAGGTAACTTCTATTAGATTACTTTTATCTATTGTTGTTGCTTTTGATTTTGAGGTAGAACAGATGGATGTGAAGATAGCATTTCTTCACGGGGATTTGGAAGAGGAAATATACATGAAGCAACCTGAAGGCTTTGCGGTGAAGGGTAAGAAAGAAATAGTATGCAAGTTAAAGAAGTCTTTGTATGGGTTAAAACAGTCACCAAGGATGTGGTATCAGAAATTTGATACATTTATACAGGGACCTGGCTTTACCAGAAGCAAAGCAGATCATTGTGTGTATTTTAAGTTAATTGGTGACCGTATTATTTATCTGGTCTTGTATTTGGATGATATGTTGCTGGTTGGAAATGACAAAGAAATTATCCAGGATTTGAAGACCCAATTGTCCTCCAAATTCGACATGAAAGATCTTGGTGCTGCAAACTATATTTTGGGCATGGAAATTAAAAGAAATCGGTCAAAGAGGAAGCTTTGGTTAAAGCAGAGGTAGTATGTCGAGACAATACTCCAGAGGTTTAATATGCAGGATAGTAAACCGGTGAAGGTTCCTATTCCTGTAGGTGTGAGGTTATCTGCTGAACAGTGTCCCAAGACACAAGAAGAGGAAGAGGACATGTCCCGTGTTCCATATGCAAGTGCAGTGGGTAGCCTGATGTATGTAATGGTCTGTACTAGACCAGACATTGCACATGCAGTGGGAGTATTGAGCAGGTTTATGTCAAAACCTGGGAAGGAGCACTGGACAACAGTGAAGCGGGTTTTCAGGTATTTGCGTGCCACTAGTGATTATGGTTTGTGCTACCAAGGAAGACCAGGATTAGACAAAGTGTTAGATATTCATGGCTTTTTTGATGCAGACTGGGCTGGAGATCTGGATCAGAGAAGATCTACAAGTGGGTATGTGTTTAACCTATTTGGAGGTGCAGTCAGTTGGATGAGTAAGAAACAACCTGTAGTGGCACTATCAACTACAGAGGCAGAATACATGGCAGCCACTCATGCAAGCAAGGAAGCAGTTTGGTTGCAGAGATTGTGTTCAAGTATGGGGTTAGTACAGGGAGCTATAAGAATAGACTGTGACAGCCAAAGTGCAATTTTCTTGGCAAAGAACCCTGCTTATCATTCAAAGACAAAGCACATTGATGTTCAGTATCACTTTGTGAGGGATATGATAGAAGACAAAAAGGTGTTGCTGGTAAAGGTGGACACTTTAAAGAATACTATAGATGCATTGACAAAATCTGTGAGCTCTGAGAAGTTCTCTTGCTGTAGAGAAGCAATGGGAATCTCAAGGCTGAAAAATGACTAAGCTCTCCTGTGGCCCCTATGGAAAGAAAACAACAAGTGGGAGATTTTTGGGTTGTGTTATATTCTTTCCATGTAGTTAATATATGGGGTTTGAAGGGCACCCGTAACCCCACTTTATGGGGTCCGGGGCAGCGCCCCGGAAAATTTTGGTTTTGGACCATATGTTAGGTTGGGCGGACCCACCTATGGTTTTGTGCATGATTTTCGCACATGTTTTTTGCACGCGATGGTTTTCGGTCCATGGTATTGGATGCTTCGACATGTATAAATATGTATTGTAACATTGAAAGGAACATAATGAAAAATCAAGCTGGTAGTCCCGATTTTGGGATCCAGGGAAAAATCTCTGTGCATATGTGTTTTATGGGTTATGCTCTCGCATTGTTTATTTTCTTTGTTTAAGAATTCGTATGCAGGTAATTTCTGTACAGGGTTAAAACCTACAGGTCCCACATGAACATAGAACCAAATAAACACCCTTCATGTTTTTAAGCTATGTAGTATCTTTGATGGATCTTAAAGAGCTACGAATGGTTTTCAAGGGTATAAAAGTGGAAGAAACATTGTGCTTCTCACGAATATAAGAAATTTTGTCAGTAATCTCCTAGATAAAGGGAAGTTGGACACTCCAGACCAATTCACCCAAATCATTTTTAGTCTTAGCACCATGGCTCACTTTTAAAAAATCCTTCATACCTTGGTATCTATTATAGCCATTCTTTCAGAAAACATTAAGGAGATGGGTTTTCTCATGCACCGGGTGACTTTTATCAGAAACCCTTAAAACCGGAGTAGCTAATGTGTTGAGAACACCCATATTTTGGGTCAAATAGTGATGTGAATCAACATGAAGATATTGCTTAGGGTGACTTTTCTTACAAAAGACTTGGTGAAAGAAAGAACCATCATCTTTCTTAGAGACAACCACATCAAGGAAGAGTAAGCTACCATTAGTTTCAGTCTCCATGGTGAATTTTATGGACATTGATTGATTGTTGAGATGCTGAAAACACTGATTCAACTTATCATGACTATGAGGCCAGAAGATGAAGGTATCATAAAAAACCTTTTCCACAAATTTGATCATAATTGAGTTGAAGCCAAAGCTTTAGATTCAAAATCTTCCATGAATAGATTAGAAATAATGGGAGAGAGAGGAAAACACATGAAAACTTTGCCACATATTTGTTCATAGAATTCACCGTCAAAGCTAAAAAAATTAAGGGTAAGACAAATCTCAACAACCCTTGTTGTATGAGGGTGAGTGATGTGATTGATTAACTCAACAACCTCATTTATATGGACATTTGTGTAAAGAGAAACTACATCAAAACTAACCATAGTATCATTACACTAAAATTTACACCTTTTAACTCACTTGCAAAAGAGTAAGAGTCCTTGACAAAATAATTAGTACGACCAACAAGGGGCCTAAGCTTCAAGGCTAAATATTTAAGTAAGAGATAAGTAAGCCCACCTAATATATTGACAATGGGTCTAAGGGGAGTGCCCTCCTTATGAATCTTGGGAGGCCCACAAATAATCAGAGTGAGAGGGTTGTTGTTAGTTATTTTATGGTTTATGGAGATGACAAAGCTATTAGATTTAACAGCTAAGGAGACAACTGTAGATTTTTTTTTTTAGGGGTTTCTTACTAAGCTTTATAGAACTACCATTGTTACACAAGTGATGTATCATTTTTCTTCTGTATTCATCCTTATCTAAGATAAAAACTCCCCTCCTTTATCGACTTTAAGGACAACAATGTGGGGGTTATTCTTTAAAACGTTAAGGGCCTTGAATTTCAACTTGCCAATATTGCTCCTAGGAGGTTTAGCTTTCCTAAGAATAATTGCACAATAATGACTACTGATATTCTTAATGGGGTCAGACAAGTCCTTATGTCAAATTCAATATTTCAAATAATATCCTCAACCAAGATCTTTCTTAATGCTAGGGCAAAGTTTAACCTTTTTTTTTAGAAAATAATACACCAAGGGATGAAAAGAGAATTTGTGAAGATTGAGCATCCTCTTTTAAAATAGGAGAGAAAGAATTATAATTCTTACTATTGATATGATTATTTAAATTAATTGTAATTTATTATAATATTTAAAATTATTAAAACTATTATCATTACTAATATTAAAATATCAATATTATTATTTTCATCATTACTAATCACTATTAATATCATTCAAATTGATATTACATGCTTAAATCCATCTTAACACATGATTTATCAAGCACAGAGAGGGATTAAATCTCTTAAGGCACAAACCTATTCTTTTAATGCAAAACGTGAGGAAAGATTTACACCTTGAGCTATTTGATCTCTCTCGGCGCTTGATAAATCTGGTGTTAAGATGGATCTAAGTTGGTTTCATTCGTGTGTGGTCATACAAAATTTGTAGAATATCTAATTATTTTGATGATTTTAAATATGGTAAATATGTCTTAGATTAATTTGGTCAATTTAATTTAAAATTTTCTTAGTTACCCCAGTTTGTTGAGACGAGAGAGACTCTTAGTAACTTGAATGATGAAAAGTGATGAAATAAAAATTTTGAGTGAAAAGTGTCAATGTAACAATTTTGATTGATAGAAAATGTGAATAATATGAATATAGTCAATTATAAATAATCTTCATTGAGATGAATCTAAGACTATTTTGTTATATTGTTCCTATTGTCACACCATTTTTTTATATCAATCATATGAAAAGAGTAGTTGGAATCATACACGATTCAAATATTTAACTCGAGGCACTGTAGTAAACAACATAATTTGTCTCTATGGCTCTCCAATATTAATTTAAAATTTTGAATGATGGAAAATCATGATAATAAGAAAATGGCCAATTATAAATAATTTACAATTTCAATAAGAAAACATTTAGGGTAAGCAAACATTTTATTTAGGATGAAAATTCAAGTATTGTATTTATGGTTGAATTAGTGTAAGACATAAGTCAATGCACGTCATGAATAATTTTTATGTGCTTACACTAAGAGAGAGTGTGTATGTTTTTGGGATTGAGAAGGAGAGTAAAGGGAGATAAGATATAGATGGGGGGTGAGAGAGGGAACAAGAGAGAGGAAAAGGCTGGGAGGGAGGAGAAGATATAGATGCAGAGAGATAAATGTTAGAGAGAGAGAGAGAGAGAAGGGGAAGAGAGGGAGAGGAGGGGAAAAGGAGAGAGGGAGAGAGATATAGATAGATATGGAGAGAGAGTGTGTATTTTTAGGGGGTGAGATAGAGAGATGGAGAAGAAGATACAATGGGAGATAAACATATAGATGGAGGATGTAAAGATATGCTTACACTACAATCAATGCACAATATTAATCTAATTACTTTGAAATTAATGTACATCATACATCTAGTTTCATCAAAACAAAAATCAACATCTACACTAAAATCAATGCATATAGTGCAAACAATCAAATAGGATTAGAAATCAACATCTATACTGAAATCAATGTGTCTAGTGCAAGCAATCAAATAGGATTAACAATCAATATCTACATTGAAACCAATGCATACAATGCAAGCAATCAAATATGAGTAGAAACCAAAGTCTACCATGAAATAAATGCATATAGTGTAAGGTGTTAAATAGGATTAGAAATCGACATGCACACTAAAATCAATGCATCTAGTACAAGTAATTAAATAGGATTAGAAAACAATATCTACACTCAAACCAATGCATCATGTGCAAGCAATTAAATAGGAGCATAAGTCAACATCGAAACTGAAATAAATGCATCTAGTGTAAGGTATTAAATAGGATTATAAATTGACATCTACACGGAAATCAATGCTTATAGTGCATGTGATCAAATAGTAATAGAAATCAACTACATTGAAATCAATACATCTATTTTAGTCAAAATCCGAAATATTCATGACTTTCTAGATCTAACTTCTATGTTTGTCTTTGTCTTTGTGTGTCTCTTTATTATTTCCTCTCTCTCCACCTTCCATTCTATTTCTATCTCCCCCCCTCTCTCTCTTCCCCTCCCTGTATACCCTTGCCATCTATATCTATACCTCTCTCCATCTCTCTTTATTTGTCTCTCTATGTCAGGCCCCTAAACACATGTCACATACTCTCTCTCTCACACCATGTCTATCTATCTATCTATCTATCCATCCATCTATCTATCTATCCCTATTCCTCTCTCTCTCTCTCCCCCCCTCCCATATATATCTCTCTTCCTCCATCTCTCTCCTTTCCTCTCTCTTTTACCCTCTCCCCTGCCCCATTTATATCTCTATCCCCTTGTCTCTTCTTCTCACCCCCAAAACACACACTTTCTCTCCATCTCTCCCTCTCTCTCTCTCTCTTATGCTCTTCTCTCTCTATCTCTCCCTTTCCACTCCCTCTCCACCTCCATCTCTCTCTCTCTCTCTCTCTCTCTCTCTCTCTCTCTCTCTCTCTCTCTCATTCTCTTCTCTCTCCATATCTCCCTTTCCACTCCCTCTCCACCTTTCTCTCTCTATGTCTTTCTTCCCCTTAAAACTTCATCTCTCTCTCTCCCACCTCCCTCCGTCTCTTCCCCAACATACACACTCTCTCCCTCTACCCTCTAATTTTTTTACTATGTCCCTCCCTCTCTCCTTCTCTCTCCCCCCCCTCTCCTTCCATATCTATATCTCCTTGTCTCCCTATTCCCCTTATTTCCCTATCTTTATCCCCGCATTGTCTCTCTCTTCCCTCGTCTCCTCTCTCCCTCATTCCATCTTCATCTCTCCCTTGTCACTCCCTTTCTCTCCACCTCTATCTCTCAAAGTCTTTTTTCTTCGCTTCCTCTGCCCCCCCTCCCCCCCCCCCCAAATCCATCTCTCTCCTTCCCTCTCTGCCCCTCCTCTCTCTCTTCCTTTCCCTCTCTCACTATCTCTCCCAACTCTGTCTCTCTCCCCCACTCTATTCCCCGTTCCATCTAACTCACTTTCTTAAATATGATCCCATTGTATTTTATTTAAGAAAGTATCTCAATTAAAAAAATGATAATTGGTTGTAAAATATTAAACCTATATTTTGGATCAATCATGTAAAATAAAAATACAGTAATGAAAAATTTAAAAGAATCATGCACTATGTTTCATATATCATTGTTAATCACTTTTCTTTTTCATTTCCCTTGGATCCTTGGTTAATATGCATCTATCATGGTTGTTTATAATATTTTTTGTATTATATAAATTTCACATATGTATATACAAAAGTATTCTCAATTTTTAATTTATTAAAACCTCCATTTCGTCTCTATGGGAATATTCTTAGTATTCGTGAGGATGGAGGGTTTATATATACCTCAAAAGTAATTCTAACATTTTTTCTCTTAGATTCAATTTAAAAATGTTATAAAATTAAATTAAAATAAAGTATTTGTACAATATTTTGATTTTGAATTAAGTGATGGTTTTTGGGCATGTGGTATTGATAAGCCATGGTATTGGCCCATGATGGAAAAGCCTAGATCCATAACATAATAATCAAAAGCCTAGATGGCCCATGGTATTATAATTTTCTTCCCTCCTCTCCTTCTTTATATTTCTCTTGTAGGTATTGGCCCATGCTATTGTAAAAAAAACCTACTTAGAAGTTAATAATATCCATGATTAAAAATCTTTTCATATTGTAAATACTAAGTTTTTATGAACTTATTAATTAAATTTATAGATGGAACATGTCTATATTAATTATTAAAAATGTTTACTTACATTACATCTACACATATGGCCTAATACTAATTAGAAAGTATTATTATTAAATTTTACCTAAAATTTCAAGTCATACCCCACCCTAAATATTACATTCTACTTAATATTTCCCTTGACTCCTACTAATTTTATAGTTGAGGTTGTTTACTTTTAAATTAAAAATATAAAGAAAAATTACAATAAGAAGTATATCGGGTAAATTTTAATATTATAATATTATATTTTATCCAATATAACTTAGTAAAAAGTGGATGGAGGTAGGAAAACATATTAGATAAAATGTAATAATTATATTTTTCCTAATATTTCCTCACCTTTACACACAAATTCCTAGTGCCAACATATCCATAATATTTTTTTTACCTTTATAGGCTACATGGATTCAATGCTACTAATCATGTATCTAAATATAACATCAAACTTGTGATGACCCCGTAAAACATGTAATTATGAAAAGTTACTATGGTAAGAAACTAATGTGAACTCTTAATTACTGTTGTTAAATGATATTATTTATTTATGAAATGGAAGATATTTTTGGGAAAATGCTGGCAGCCTCCTGAGGGAGGATTTCTAAAGAAAAGGAAACAGTTATAAAACTGAAAAAGAAACTAACCCTCCAGACAGGAAAAGTCTTGGGAGGGAAAACCCCTGGGCTGTGGTGACAGACAGGGGAGAGAAATTCCAAGAGAGGAAAAAGAAAGAAAAAGGAGGGTTAAGTCTGGTAAGGACCAGATAACCCTAGCACAATAGTGCATGAGTCTTGTTGAGGGCTGCAGGCCTGCAAGACAGCTCGGGGGGAGAATCGAACGTACTGGTGGATCTCAAGGTTGGGTGGATAAGAGCAAGCATGTAAATTGCAGGTGAACTTCTGGAGCGTTAACTCTTGGGCCTAATAGACCAGGTATGAGTTATTCACCAGAATTAGATTTTTGTATTCATTATGCTGGGTGTATAGAAGGAAAGTATAGTTGCACCTGAGTTTCTGTTGCTAACTAGATGGAAAAGTATACATATAATATTTTAAACAATTTTCTAAGAGTGCTTAGAACTGGCTATTTAAGACAAAAACAGAGATTATCTACTACATACTTTGCATGATAACTGTAAAGAAAACGATGCATGCTAACTGTATAAAAAGCGATGCATGTTAATTGTATAGAAACTGATGCTCATTACTGTATGGAAGCCGAAGCGTATCTGTATAGAAACATTACAATGGTCTTGAAAGACCATAACTGTATGCAGAGTACGTGAGTGAATACTGGAAAAAATGCATTGAACTATTCAACAGTAGGAGAATTTATTAGCAAATATAACAGTAGAATGATTATGGAAAACAACAGAATGACACATAGAGTAGTCGTATTTCTATAACAGCCGAGAAGCATGTTGAAACATTAAGTGTTGTTCATAGTATATGGTGAGGCCGTTTCAAAGTAAACCCATCGAGCCCTGTACCTAGGGTTTAGTCTCATTATATATGAAAATAAGTAAAAGACGATCACTGTATCATCGCAGAATACAGACAAATAATATCATTAACAAAGTAAATGTGACTTGATGTCACAGAACTGCTGTGGTAAACGGCCGCTTAACCGCCGTATACAACCATGCATTGACAAGTGAACGTAGGGTTGTTATAGACGAAACCCTCGAAAGGAACCCGTCTCGACTCTGTTAAACAGAGGAATGATAATAACCTTAAACAAGACGAGCTCAATACATTCTGGAAAGCAAGTTCATATGCATATAGACAAATAAGTTGTTGATGCAAATTAAACCAAATGAAAAACATGTACATCGTATTCAACAGGAAAAAGAAAAATACATATATTAACATTGTGATAAATAAAACCCCTGAAGGGTATAACGACAGCCTGTTCACTAAATGTTCAGAGAGCCGAGATGGACTCATTGTCTCTTCATAAATACAGATAAACCTGGGTAAATATAGTTAACATCCTTGAAAAACAAGAGAAGCTGAAAGGGATAAATATCCCAACTTAAGTTGAATCGATTATGTTCCGGCAAGGGAGACCGTGAACCCTTAACAAAATATACATAATCCTAGACATAGTGCCAAAATAAATACAACATAAAACTGTATAACCAGATTAGACGCAGGTCCCGGCATAGAAAGGCCGACCGCGCATCCTAACCAGGGTTTAGCCGAATGAAGGAACCCTGAGACAATAAATAAAAGATTGCCATGAGGAACTCCTCAGGCCGAGAGAATCGATGCAAGAAAACCCTCCAGTTTAAACCCTCACCCATCGCATTAAACCAATGCTCTGCATCAATTCATGATAGAATAAATATGTTATGAAACCAGCTCAAGAAAAGATAGAAAAGATAGATCAACGCCTTAGAATTCAGCCTCTTCGAGGGGGCAACCTCCTTTACATTACATAAATGAACAATTCTTGGATGATACAAATGACAAAACCTCCTTTCTATATATAGGAGTCTAAGGAGTCACAATATAATCCAGCCGACCTAACAATAATAATATAAAGCCACAAAAATAACAATAGGGGGATTCTATGGGGCACAGAAATAACAATATGGGGGTAATAGGGGCACAAAAATATAAATAAGGGGTATAACTACAATAGTAATGGGGTAATCACTAGTATTATAGGGACCCAACATGCCCCTCTCCTTCAAAAAAGTGTTGTCCTCAACGCTTGAGTAGTTCTGGATACTTCTGCATAAAATTCTCATCCTCCCATGTGGAATCTTCAGCGGATAAGTTCTTCCACTTGATAAGATACTCTGAAATTGATCGATTTCGTAGCTGTCGAGTTCTTGTTTCTGTGACTGCTTCCGGTTCCAATATAATTTTTCCTTCCTCGTCAAGTTCTGGCAATATTGTTTGAATTGGGAGCTTGTCACCTATAACCTTCTTTAAACATGAAACATGGAAAACTGGGTGCAATCGAGAAGCTGCAGGAAGCTCCAATTTGTATGCCATAGTACCAATCTTTTGCAACACCTTGTACGGACCATAATACTTTGGTGATAATTTATTATCCTTCTTAGCTTGCTTTAGGGACATTTGCTTATATGGTTGTAGCCGTAGGAATACCCAATCACCTACATCAAAACTTCTTTCACTGCGATGTTGATCTGCCTGTTGTTTCATTCTATTTTGTGCCAACACGAGGTTATCCTTTAAGAGTTGGAGGACTTGTTGTTGATGTTCGATGTGATGTTCCACTGCCTGAACCTTAGAATTTTCTCTTAAATATGATGTGATGGATGGTGGTTGATACCCATAAAGTGCCATAAATGGGGTCATTTTTGTTGCTGTATGGAAGGAAGTGTTATACCACCATTCAGCCAGAGGCAACCATTTGACCCATTGTGTCTGTTTATCAGATACAAAGCAACGAAGATATCCTTCCAAACATTTGTTTACTATCTCAGTTTGCCCATCAGATTGAGGATGATAAGATGAGCTATGAGCTAACTGAGTACCAAGACAAGAAAATAATTCTGTCCAAAAATTTCCAGTGAAAATGGGATCTCTGTCACTTACAATAATCTTTGGGTTTCCATGTAGCTTTTGAACTGTTTCCATAAATGCAGTAGAAACTGTACTGGCTTTAAATGGATGTGATAATGCACAAAAGTGTGCATACTTGGTAAGTCTGTCAACTACCACCATGATGACACTCTTTCCCTCAGACTTGGGTAAACCTGTGATAAAATCCATTGAAACCTCCTCCCAACGTTGGCTTGGAATGGATAAAGGTTGTAATAGACCCGGTGTCTTAATTGTTTCAACTTTATTTTGTTGGCAAACCAAACATTCCGCCACAAACTTTTGAATATCTGATTTAAGGCCATCCCAAAAAAATTCCTTCTTAACCCTGTGGTAAGTTTTTAAAAATCCTGAGTGCCCTCCTAAGGGAGAAGTGTGCAATTCCATAAGAATCTTTTGTTTTAGCTGGGAATTCTTACAGAGGTATAAGCGATCTTTGTACCATAACGAATCATTTTTCCAGCTAAATGTATCAGAAGTACTGGAATCTTGTTGTAGCTTTCGAATAAGTGCCCACACTTCTTCGTCATTCTTCCATTCCTCCCTTGCTTCGTTTATCCAATCTGGTTGGATAATAGAAATGGCACACAACAATGCTTCCACATCCTCATCCTTTCTTGAGAGTGCATCTGCCACCACATTTTGCTTCCCTTTTTTGTAGATGATTTCAAAGTCATAACCCAACATCTTTGTGACCCACTTTTGTTGCTCTTCAGAGGATAATCTTTGTTCTAAAAAGTATTTAAGGCTATCATGATCCGTTTTTACCTTGAAGTGTCTTCCCATTAGGTAGGGTCGCCATTTCTTAAGTGCATGGAGTATTGCCAACATTTCCTTCTCATAAATAGCTTTGCTTAAAAACTTTCCCTTGATTGGACGACTTTCAAAAGCAATGGGTCTTTCATCTTGCATTAGAACAACACCAATTCCATTTCCTGAAGCATCACATTCCACAATAAAGGTTTTTGTGAAGTCCGGTGTAGCTAAGACCGGTGCTTGGCACATTGCCTCTTTAAGATGTTCAAAGGCCTTTGTTGCTTCCGGAGTCCATGAAAATGAATCTTTCTTCAATAATGTTGTTAGAGGTGCTGCTATTCTCCCATAATTCTTAACAAACTTGCGATAATACCCTGTCAACCCAAGAAATCCTCGCAGATGCTTTATGGATGTGGGGATTTTCCATTCCTTAATGGCTTTAATTTTGCTAGGGTCTACCTTAACTCCTTCATGAGATACAATATGACCCAAATATTCCACCTCCTGGACTCCAAAGAAACATTTGGATCTTTTTGCATATAATTGTTTCTCCTCCAATAGTTGTAGCACCCTGTCAACATGTTCAACATGATCCTTCCAAGACTTGTTGTAGATTAGTATATCATCAAAAAATACTAACACAAATTTTCTAAGGAATGGTTTGAAAATTGAATTCATCAAACCTTGAAATGTTGAAGGTGCATTGGTAAGGCCAAAAGGCATGACCAAAAATTCATAATGACCCTCATGAGTTCTAAATGCCGTTTTCGGAATGTCTTCAATCTTCATTCTGATTTGATGATATCCCGAACGAAGATCCAACTTGGTGAAGTAAATTGATCCATGCAATTCATCCAGTAATTCATCAATGACAGGAATGGGGAACTTATCTTTAATAGTGAGCTTGTTGAGCTCCCTATAATCTGGACACATGCGCCATGATCCATCCTTCTTGTGCACCAATACTACTGGAGCTGAGAAAGAACTTTGACTCGGTTGAATTATACCAGCCTCTAGCATTTCTGCAACCATACGTTCAATTTCACTTTTTTGGACATAGGGATATCTGTACGGCCTGATGTTTGGAGGAACACTTCCTGGAATCAGATGAATAGCATGATCATGATCACGCATAGGTGGGAGACCTTTGGGAGTCTCAAATACCTTGGAATGATTGTCCAAGACTTTTTGGAGATCTGGAGAAATAGATGATTCCAATGTGGAAACATCTAGCGAACATAATTGTGCAATTACACCTCTTTGCTCCTTTTTTAGAAGCTTTGTCATACCATTAGAGCTGATTATCTTTCCTGGTTTCCCTGCAATACCCCTTAATTCAACTTCCTTTCCTTCCAAGAAAATTTGATGAAAAGTTCTTGAAAATTAAAAGCTATTGTACCCAAGGATTGTAGCCATTGGACTCCTAGTACAACATCAGCACCTCCCATTGGAATGGAAAGCATTGGGCTAGTCAATACATATTCTCCCATGGATAGCTTGATATTATGGCACTTTCCAGAGCAATTTATTGTTCCTCCATTTGCAATCATCACTTGACACTCTGGTGCTGGATATAGGAAGCAATTCAATTCTTTTGCTACCCTACAATGAATAAAATTGTGGGTGCTTCCTGAATCAATCAACACTATTACCTTTTTCTTCTTGATTTGTCCTTCTATCTTGATGGTTTGAGGAGTGGTAATTCCCGCCAATGCATTACAAGATATGGTCGGATTTATTTGTTCTTCATCTAGGCTTTGTTCCTGGAATATATCCTCTTCTTTTGACCTTTCTTGCTCCTTTTCTTCTTCCTCTTCACAATCTATGTAGAATAATTTCTTCTCAGCACACTTATGACCTTTTGTGTATTTGCTATCACAATTGTAACAAAGCCCTTTTGCTCTTTTTTCTTCCAATTGTTGTGGTGTCAACCTTGTAGGTTGTGGAAGACTATGGGCAACAACACTTCCGTCTTTATAGTTGTGAGTGGTATGCTTCCTAGTTGCCATAATTTTGCTTTCCATTTTTCTTGCTAACCTGAATGCCTTCTCTAATGAATCAGGTTCCCAAAGGCGAACATCATGTTGGATATTATCCTTTAAAGACCCTATGAACACATCAATCCTATGCTCCTCTGGAATATCTTTTACCCTTATGTTCAATTTTTGGAACTCCTCAATGTGCTCCATTATTGAACCCTTTTGTTTGAGACTTATCAATTGGCTAAAAAAAGTGTTGCTTTTTGTATCCTCATAATGTGCTATCAATTCTTCCGTAAAAATTGCCCAAGTGATAAATTGTTTACGAGAACAAAGCCATTGATACCATACAAACTGATTTGGTTCCAAATATAAAGTTGCCATACGTACCTTTTGTGTGTTTTGCACATTATTGAGATCGAAGAATTGCTCCATCTGTAATATCCATGTGGCGGGATCCTTGCCATCAAACTTCCTCATATCGATTTTTGGAATATGGTGAGTCTTCGATCCAACATTAGAGTCTATGGAATCATGATTAACATTTCTTTTGTTCTCATCATGAGTTTCCTTTACTACCTTTTCACCATTAGTGACCCTTTCTTGTAGCAAGTTCTTCAATTCTTCCATGTCTGTCTTCAAATCTATCTTCAAATTTACCATCGAATCCTCCACCTTAGCTTCCATGCCCTTTATCTTAGATTCCGCGCCATTTATCTTAGATTCCACGCCACTTATCTTAGCTTCTGTTAGCTTTTGTGAGCGTGACATTTGTTGCACTTGTTCTTGTAATTTTGATATATCATGTAGCATTTCTTCCTCTTCTTCATGAGTCATGCTAGAGCTTTCAGGTTCCTTACTAGGTGTTTGCATTTTCTTTCCTCGGGGCATCAGTTACCGATAATAATGCTTTACTATGCCCTTTGAATTCCGTTAAACCAAGCTTACATAAAAATTAAAAAAAAAAACTACACACCTTTTTTCACTTTATAGAAGCCTGATATTGAATCTGATGTATCTCTGTAATTTCGGATCATCCAGTTCTGAAATTGCTACTTGTAGTAGCCTTCTGCGTCCTCTTTCCAATGCCACAAGTCTGAGCCAAATTGGATTCTCCAAGGAAGAGTTATGTGAAATCTCCCACAGTGACTTGCTTTTAGACTGGTTCAGTAGAGCGAACTTGTACGACGTGCCACGAGTCACTGTTTCAACCTTTGAATCTGAAACACATATAAAAGAAACTACAGTCCGTCCTCTTTCTGTACCTTTTACGAAATTTCAATCCGATCCTCAGAGAGAAAGTTATGACGATTTTCCCCAGGTCACCTGTTTTGAATGTAATTCAGGAGTCTGCAAAAAGACCAACTTCCTCAGATCATATCTCCGAAAATATCGCGCGAAAAGCTCTGAAATTCGGACCCAAGGTTCAGCGCCAATTCTTCTCAAATGGGTTTTTTTGTGACTTCTGAAACGTCACAGAAAAAAAGTTATAGCGAAAATTCCACGATGACCTGTTTGGAGCAGCGAAACCCTAGAATCCAAAGCTCTGATACCAAATGTTATGAAACCAACTCAAGAAAAGATAGAAAAGATAGATCAACGCCTTAGAATTCAGCCTCTTCGAGGGGGCAACCTCCTTTACATTACATAAATGAACAATTCTTGGATGATACAAATGACAAAACCTCCTTTCTATATATAGGAGTCTAAGGAGTCACAATATAATCCAGCCGACCTAACAATAATAATATAAAGCCACAAAAATAACAATAGAGGGATTCTATGGGGCACATAAATAACAATATGGGGGTAATAGGGGCACAACAATATAAATAAGGGGTATAACTACAATAGTAATGGGGTAATCACTAGTATTATAGGGACCCAACAAAATACCTGAGGATGCCTCGGTTGTATCATTTCTTCCCTGAGCGGAAGGAGGAATGAAAAGCAATTACCTGCAAATGATAAACATGTTGAAGTTAGCCGTGAATGAATAAACCGGAAATGTGAAACCCTGCCGAAACAACGCACTGTATTTATAAACAAATAATTTGACAGTTGAAAGGGAAACTATGAATTGGTGGGCATCAATCATTAGTTTACCTAAGTTAGCTTACCAAGACCTGGCACATGGTGCAGGGATGGAGGCGCTAAATTGAGCAAGGGTTCGGCCTCTCCACCAGGTGCAAATGAACCCGAAATAAGCGACTCAGTGGTATATATGAAACCCGCTGAACCCTGAAGCAAATGTAAATCCTTAGATCTGTGCAAGTGATCCTCACCGTCCATTCGAGTGGAGGTTTGGCACGCGAACCCCAGCGATTTCCCCGAGACTTCACATGGCCTCTGCACGGTGCTAGCCACCTGGCCAGGGTAGGTGAAGCGAATTAGAATTCCATTCACACCTAGCACCGTAGATTGATTGGAAAAGCAAGCCGATGGACATGATAACCGTTGACTTAAACCTTAATATGAAGGTCACCAATGATTCATATAACCATAAGTCAAGAGGAAACCTTAAGTTAATAGGATGAGAATTATATATGTGTAACCATGGCAGCACATTCAGAGCTTTAAAAGCAATTTATATATATATATATATGTGTGTAGTTATTCTATGATCGAATATATGGAGGGTTACGAAGTAAAAGGTTTTTACAATTAACTTTTTTTTTATTTGGTATATTTACCATGGAGTCGTGACAATGTGGTATCAGAGCACAGGTTTCAGATCCAGCTGCATGGAAGATTATCATATAGTACATATATGAGGAAGAATTAATTCAGCTAACTATTTTTCTGTTTATTAATTAGGATATAAATACAGAAACAACAATCCGCTAACAGTCAACAATAAAGATGGAGGAAATGCAGGGAGCTGACAGCATTCCTCGGGAAAATCCAGAGATGTGGGTACAGCTTGGTGTAGAGACACGCAGTACCAATCTGGCGATACTAGAAATTGTTCAAGAACTGAAAAGGGAGATGGCACGTTTGCGAGAAGACAATGCGCGATTGACAGTGGAACAGGAAAGAATACTGAAGAGTTTGTCGGACAGACAGAATCCACCATTAGCCAATCCCAACGCAGAACAGCAAAGGGCAACTGAGGAGTGGAATTACCCAACTGCACCTGAAATTTCAGAGGAAAAGGAGGACCATTCTGATAATGTACTGGAACAACAAACCTCAAAGCGACAGAAAATGGAATTGCAGGGGGAATTCCAGAAAATTAAACCTCCACATTTCGATGGGGAACAGGAGGAAGCAGCAGAAGCATGGTTAATTAACATGAACAAGTATTTCCAGTTGTACGAGTATGATCAGAATTTGAAGGCACGGCTGGCCATCTTTCAGCTACAAGGCAAGGCAACTCTGTGGTGGGAAGAAACCAAGATTGTAAAAGGAGTGAATAAGCAGAGTATAATGTGGGAAAATTTTCAAAAATACTTCAAGGAGAGGTATCTAACTGAACGATTCTATGATGAGAAAGCACGGGAATTCCATGATTTACGGCTAGGACAACAGACTATGGACGAGTTCATTAATCGGTTCACTTCCCTACTTCGCTATGTGCCATATATTAAGGAGGAAAAGGCCAAGGTGCAGAGATTTGTGAGCAGCCTACCTGCCTATATAAGGGAACGCATTGAGTTTGATAATCCCAGGACAATGGATGAGGCGATTTGTAAGGCAAGAATCTGTTACCAGCAAAACAAACAGAAAGGAGACACTTCAAATAAAAGGTGGAATGAAAGAAAGAGCAACAGAATTGCTGGTAATAATAAAGGGAGTCGTGGTAATGGCAGCAAGGGTGCTGGTAATGGACAGATTAGCAGAAATGTAGCAAAGAGTACCTTTCGGACTAAACCAAGTGAGAGCAGAATCAGTGAACCACCTGCCAGGTCCGACCTTGAAGGAATAACCAGGCCTCCAGTTCAATGTTGGGGTTGTGGAGGACTGCATTATGTTAAGAACTGCCCTCAGCGTAAAGGAGTGGACCAAATATCTCAGATCCAGGAAGCATCGACTGTTGGGGAAGTGGCGCGCAGCGTACCAAGAATTAACGCAGCCTTGGATGACCGTCAAGCGGAATACCAACCGACCATGGTGGAGTTTGAAGGTAAAATTTCAAACCTTTCGATAGCTGTTCTTATTGACCCAAGAGCTACTTTGAGTTATGTTAGTCCAAAAATAGTAGAACAGTGTAAGTTACCTTCTGAAAAGTTCAGGAGTCCATGGCTGGTACAGCTAGCCACAGGAGCTAAGAGACGAGTCTTAGCCAAAATTGGTAACTGCTCTTTCAGCATAGCTAGACAGCCAATTACAGCAGACCTGAATGTACTCCCATTGGGGTCCTACGACATCCTGATTGGTATGGATTGGCTGGAAAAACATTGGTCGTTGGTAAACTGCAAGACCAAAACCATTTATTACAAGGATGACTTGGGACAGCAGCAAGAATTGCAGGGAATTAAACACCCTATACAGATCCGGCCTATCACTGCTTCCTAGCTAGCTAAATGTCTCAGGAAGAAGTGTCAGATTTATGTTATTCAAGTTGGTTATGCAAACCAGAAAGACAAAACATCTGCACTGGACAATATTCCGGTAGTACAGGAATTTGTGGATGTTTTTCCTGAAGAGGTACCAGGACTGCCTCCAAAAAGGGATATAGATTTTACTATAGAGTTAACACCAGGGGCAGCCCCGGTGTCACGAGCACCGTACCGGATGAGCGTACCCGAGTTGACAGAATTAAAAATGCAACTACAAGAGTTGCTGGATAAGAATTACATCCGCCTCAGCGTGTCACTGTGGGGAGCTCCAGTATTATTTGTCAAAAAGAAAGATGGAACTCTCCGTATGTGTATAGACTATCATCAGCTGAACAAGCTCACGATAAAAAACAAATACCCCTTGCCTCGGATTGACGAACTCTTTGATCAAGTGAAGGGAGCAAAGGTATTCCCTAAGATCGATTTGCGATCTGGTTATCATCAGATCAGAATTAAAGAAGAGGACATTGCCAAAACCGCTTTCAGAACACGCTATGGGCATTACGAATTTGTGGTGCTGCCCTTTGGCTTGACCAATGCACCTGCCACCTTTATGTGTTTGATGAACAATGTGTTTCACAGGTTTTTGGACAAATTCGTGCTGATATTTATCGATGATATTCTGATATATTCCCGTTCCCATGAGGAACACGAAGAGCACCTGAGGATCGTGTTGCAAACTCTTCGAGAACATCAGCTATATGCTAAGTTTAGTAAGTGTGACTTTTTCAAAGAGGAAATCCAATATTTGGGCCATGTGATTACTAAAGAAGGAATTGCAGTAGATCCTGAGAAAATAAAGACTATTATGGAATGGCCCATACCCAAGGATGTAGCTGATATCAGATCCTTTATGGGACTAGCTGGCTATTATCGAAGATTTGTGGAAGGTTTCTCAAGGATAGCCTACCCTATCACTTCTTTGCAGAAAAAGGGGAAGGTGTTTAAGTGGACAACGGAATGTCAGCAGAGCTTTGATCGGTTGAAGCACTTACTCACCACTGCACCCATCTTGAGTATAGCTGATCCTAATAAGGATTACGTTGTGTGTACTGATGCAAGTAAAGAGGGTGTAGGAGGAGTAATAATGCAGGAAGGGAAAGTAATTGAGTATGAATCAAGAAAATTAAAAGATCATGAGCATAAATACTATGCTTACGATCTAGAATTAACAGCTGTTATTCATGCGCTGAAGATGTGGCGACATTACCTCTTGGGGAGGAAATTTCTGTTGTTAACAGATCATCAGAGCTTGACCAATTATTTCATTCAACCTACCTTGAATGCAAGGCAGGGTCGTTGGGCAGATTTCCTAAGTGGATTCGATTTCAAGATTAAGCACTTAAAAGGCAAAGAGAACCGGGTGGCTGATGCATTGAGTCGAAAGGTGCAGTGTTTGTGTGAACTTTCAGTCAGTAAGTGGCGAAACTCTCTGTTTGAGCAGATTAAATCAGGATGCTGAATACCAACAATTAAAACAGCAGGTACAGGAATCAGTTAATGAAAAATTACAGCAAGGATATACACTAGACAGTGCTGGCATGTTGTATTTTAATAAAAAATTATATGTACCTGATTCGAATGACCTTAAGAACCTGATTTTGGACGAGTTCCATACCAACCACTACACTGGCCATCCAGGGTACCAAAAGATGGTCACTGCACTTAGGAAGGAATATTTCTGGCCCGGAATGAAGAAGCAAGTGGTTGAGTATTTGGCAAGGTGTTTAGAGTGCCAGCACATTAAGGCAGAACATCAGCATCTAGCCGGGCTACTACAACCTTTGCCTATTCCGGAGTGGAAATGGGAAACCGTTTCCATGGATTTTATAACCGGTTTGCCACGAACGAAGAAAAACAATGATTCCATCATGGTGGTGGTTGATAACTTGAGTAAAGTAGCACACTTCATCCCCGTGCAGTCCACTTATAAAGCGGTGCAAATTGCTCACCTTTTTAAGCAGAATGTGTTCAGACTGCATGGACTACCAAAGGTAATCATTTCAGACCGGGATGTAAAGTTCACATCCACCTTTTGGAGGACATTGTTCGCTGAGTTGGGAACACAACTGAACTTTAGCACAGCCTATCACCCGCAGACTGATTGTCAAACCGAGCGAGTAAATCAAGTGTTGGAAGATATGTTGAGGGCGTATGTGATGATGAAACCAAACCAATGGGAAGAATATTTACACCTGGTTGAATTCGCGTATAACAATGGATATCATACCTCGACACAGTTAAGCCCCTTTGAGGTTCTGTATGGACGGAAATGCTGCACAAGACAGGCAGAAAAGTTTTGCGGACAGAAAAAGAAGGTTTAAAGAATATCAGGTTGGTGACCATGTGTTTGTGAGGATCCAAGCCAGAAGAAGCACACTGCAATGGAGCGGATATGCCAAGATGGCTCCTCGGTACTTTGGACCTTTTCAGTTCTTGGCTAGAGTGGGGCCAGTGGCTTACCAACTCGCCTTGCCAAGCCATATTAGAATTCACAACGTTTTCCACGTTTCTGTTCTAAAGAGATATGTATACGATCCTAAACATGTGATCAAATGGTAGGATGTTCGGGTAAGAATTAATACCGTTGTTTTGAACATGTGGATATACTTAATGGGAAATGACTGAAGATATTGATTGTCTACAGGTCGAACCGGAAGGCGAGGTTCTGGTCGAACCACAGAGAATTCTCGACCGGAGAGAAGTCCGGTTGCGGAAACGGGTTATTACCCAAATTAAAGTGCTGTGGCAGCACTGTGGGCCTGAGGAGGCTACTTGGGAAGACGAGGAGCTTATGAGGAAAGTTTACCCAGACTTATTTAAGGGGAATAGACATCGCGACGATGTCCAATCCCAGGGGGGGAGATGTGATGACCCCGTAAAACATGTAATTATGAAACGTTACTATGGTAAGAAACTAATGTGAATTGTTAATTACTGTTGTTAAATGATATTATTTATTTATGAAATGGAAGATATTTTTGGGAAAATGCTGGCAGCCTCCTGAGGGAGGATTTCTAAAGAAAAGGAAACAGTTATAAAACTGAAAAAGAAACTAACCCTCCAGACAGGAAAAGTCCTGGGAGGGAAAACCCCTGGGCTGTGGTGACAGACAGGGGAGAGAAATTCCAAGAGAGGAAAAAGAAAGAAAAAGGAGGGTTAAGTCTGGTAAGGACCAGATAACCCTAGCACAACAGTGCATGAGTCTTGTTGAGGGATGCAGGCCTGCAAGACAGCTCGGGGGGAGAATCGAACGTACTGGTGGATCTCAAGGTTGGGTGGATAAGAGCAAGCATGTAAATTGCAGGTGAACTTCTGGAGCGTTAACTCTTGGGCCTAATAGACCAGGTATGAGTTATTCACCAGAATTATATTTCTGTATTCAGTATGCTGGGTGTATAGAAGGAAAGTATAGTTGCACCTGAGTTTCTGTTGCTAACTAGATGGAAAAGCATACATATAATATTTTAAACAGTTTTCTAAGAGTGCTTAGAACTGGCTATTTAAGACAAAAACAGAGATTATTTGCTACATACTTTGCGTGATAACTGTAAAGAAAACGATGCATGCTAACTGTATAAAAAGCGATGCATGTTAATTGTATAGAAACTGATGCTCATTACTGTATGGAAGCCGAAGCGTATCTGTATAGAAACATTACAATGGTCTTGAAAGACCATAACTGTATGCAGAGTACGTGAGTGCATACTGGAAAAAATGCATTGAACTATTCAACAGTAGGAGAATTTATTAGCAAATATAACAGTAGAATGATTATGGAAAACAACAGAACGACACATAGAGTAGTCGTATTTCTATAACAGCCGAGAAGCATGTTGAAACATTAAGTGCTGTTCATAGTATATGGTGAGGCCGTTTCAAAGTAAACCCATCGAGCCCTGTACCTAGGGTTTAGTCTCATTATATATGAAAATAAGTAAAAGACGATCACTGTATCATCGCAGAATACAGACAAATAATATCATTAACAAAGTAAATGTGACTTGATGTCACAGAACTGCTGTGGTAAACGGCCACTTAACCGCCGTATACAGCCATGCATTGACAAGTGAACGTAGGGTTTTTATAGACGAAACCCTCGAAAGGAACCCATCTCGACTCTGTTAAATAGAGGAATGATAATAACCTTAAACAAGACGAGCTCAATACATTCTGGAAAGCAAGTTCATATGCATATAGACAAATAAGTTGTTGATGCAAATTAAACCAAATGAAAAACATGTACATCGTATTCAACAGGAAAAAGAAAAATACATATATTAACATTGTGATAAATAAAACCCCTGAAGGGTATAACGACAGCCTGTTCACTAAATGTTCAGAGAGCCGAGATGGACTCGTTGTCTCTTCATAAATACAGATAAACCTGGGTAATTATAGTTAACATCCTTGAAAAACAAGAGAAACTGAAAGGGATAAATATCCCGACTTAAGTTGAATCGATTTTGTTCCGGCAAGGGAGGCCGTGAACCCTTAACAAAATATACATAATCCTGGACATAGTGCCAAAATAAATACAACATAAAACTGTATAACCAGATTAGACGCAGGTCCCGGCATGGAAAGGCCGACTGCGCATCCTAACCAGGGTTTAGCCGAATGAAGGAACCCTGAGACAATAAATAAAATATTGCCATGAGGAACTCCTCAGGCCGAGAGAATCGATGCAAGAAAACCCTCCAGTTTAAACCCTCACCCATCGGATTAAACCAATGCTCTGCATCAATTCATGATAGAATAAATACCTGAGGATGCCTTGGTTGTATCATTTCTTCCCTGAGCGGAAGGAGGAATGAAAAGCAATTACCTGCACATGATAAACACGTTGAAGTTAGCCATGAATGCATAAACCGGAAATGTGAAACCTTGCCGAAACAACGCACTGTATTTATAAACAAATAATTTGATAGCTGAAAGGGAAACTATGAATCGACGGGCATCAATCATTAGTTTACCTGAGTTAGCTTGCCAAGACCTAGCATATGGTGCAGGGATGGAGCCGCTGAATTGAGCAAGGGTTCGGCCTCTCCACCAGGTGCAAATGAACCCGAAATAAGCGACTCAGTGGTATATATGAAACCCGCTAAACCCTGAAGCAAATGTAAACCCTTAGATCTGTGCAAGTGATCCTCACCGTCCATCCGAGTGGAGGTTTGGCGCGCGAACCCCAGCGATTTCCCCGAGACTTCACATGGCCTCTGCACGGTGCTAGCCACCTGGCCAGGGTAGGTGAAGCCAATTAGAATTCCGTTCACACCTGGCACCGGAGATTGATCGGAAAAGCAAGCCGATGGACATGATAACCGTTGACTTAAACCTTAATATGAAGGTCGCCAATGATTCATATAACCATAAGTCAAGAGGAAACCTTAAGTTAATAGGTTGAGAATTATATATGTGTAACCATGGCAGCACGTTCGGAGCTTTAAAAGCGATTTATATATATGTGTGTGTAGTTATTCTATGATCGAATATATGGAGGGTTACGAAGTAAAAGGTTTTTACAATTTTTTTGGGTTACGAAGTAAAAGGTTTTTACAATTTTTTTTTATTTTTTATTTTTGGTATATTTACCGTGGAGTCGTGACAAAACTAACTTGAATCTAGGCTAGTTTAATCCCCCTTAAATAACTTATATGAGAAATAAATTCCATGAGTCATTCTTTTATTATTATTTAATTTTTATAGTGTTAATTTGTTTTTTTGTTATTTTAATTTTATTTTCACCAAGTTACAAGATTTATATTACATTAAGTTACATATCTCTAAAAAAATGTTTGTTTTTTAATTAATTTATCTAATTATATAAAATTTGATATAAAAATAAAATAATGGTTGAAATTAATTTTAAACTAAAATTACTATTGGTTTTTAAGTAACTTCACCCACAACATCTAATGCATATAAAAGCCATGAGATGGGCCGTATGGATGGGATTCCACCTAGAAGTTCAAAATATTAGAGGCAACGGATGAGCTGAGGAATAAAAGGTAGCTTTTACTGGATAATTGGTGGGATCATATATACAAATTTATAATTAATATTAATATTATTTTAGATTTATTTTAATTTAGATATAGATTAAATTTTCTGAGATTTAGTATTCTAAAAGATAAAAATTAAAATGGATGTTAATAAAACTAACGAATTAAAATCACACTCCAAATTATATTTTAAATGTTATTTTATTTTTTATTTAAATATTAATTTAAAATAATATTTTTGAAATTATAAAAAAAATTAAAATAAATATATATATTTTTTAATTAATATTTTTTAAAAACTATTTGGTCAAATTAACTAAAAGGGATCACATTCCAGAATTGAAGAGTGTTAAGCTCAATTGTTGGACCAAACTAGTATAGCTTAGTGTTGAGGAGAATTGACGAGACGAAAGGCCAAGACTAGTCATGAAACTAATAAAACCTAACCCAAGAGTATTGAAAAGAATTAACATGATGACTTATCATAAAACCAAATAACTTAACCCTTCAATCTAATTTTATCTTATTAATATTAAAATAAATTTATTTTACTAATATTATTTTATTTTAAGTTTATTAGCAATAAAAATATTTTCATTAACATTTCCAAAATCATCATTTTCCATGGCTATCCTCACCCCAAACCTATTTTTATCACTAAATTGAATTATTTTAAAATAAAATTTTATTTTATTGATATTAAAATTTCTTTCAAAATCCCCATGCTCCATTGTCACTGTCTAGAGAGAACCCGAGTATGAGGGTAGATCTCACATAAACTTGTAAACGCAAATTTAAACATAAATGTAAATGTAAACATGTAACATTTTTAATCTAACTTCGACCCTATTTAGAAATCAATCTAATTATTATTGTGTATAAACACAATATAAATTTAAAATATAAAGAAGTTTATGAACACTAAAAAAATAGGTATGGTAAATAAATAAAAATATAAATAAACTAGAGGTATGGTAAATAAATAAAACCTCTTTTTATATTTAGTCCATAAACCTCTTTATATTTAAAGAAGAGTAAAAAAAGAGGTTTTATTTAGGTGAAGCCTATGGGTCAGATACCATTTAATACCACAGGCCAAATACTATAGGCCAAATACCATATTTATAAAAGAGCTATAGTAAATTAATAAAAATATAAATAAACGAGAAATTTGGTAAATAAATAAAACATTTTTTTTATATTGACACCATAATTCACTTTATATTTACTCCATAAACATTTTATCGTAGATAAACTCCCCTAAATGCCACTTTGCATCAGACATCATTCTAAACTATAAGATTTGTTATTAGAAGATTAAACCATACTTTACTCTCACACATAATCCCATACCCCCACACAAGAATGATGTCATAACCGTCTCACCGTTTGTCATTGGAGCAACCCATAACCATCTCATAGGTAAATAATGACCATTCATATATACTTCTACAAAAAATGATTTAGGACTTGTTTATTTTATGAGGTGTAAGCTATCCTAACTATTTTCTCCATTTTCAAAACTAAAATTCCATGATTCTTCATCTGTTAGTATAAAAAAATTTGATAGTAATCCAACATTAGTCATTTAGGATTTGTTTATTTTATGAGGTGGAAAATATCCTAACTATTTCCTCCATTCCAAAAATAGGAATGCAATGATTTTTCATCTCTTGATATAAAAGAATTTGATATTCATCCAACATTAGCCATCGCTATGGCCTGCAGGAATCCCTATTGGAAATATGAGTTTTAAGTATTGACCGAGTATGAAGGCATATTCTAGAAGTTATTCTTGATTTCTTGGAGGCAAAGCTTCTAGTATTGATTAATCTAACCCACATTTAACTTGGAAAATGTTAAATTAGGTTTCGATAACAATGGTTATGCTGCACCAAGATAGATATTTCCAAAACCTTCACAGTAGTTTTCCTAAATTTCAATGTTGGAGTAGAGTATTGATGGAGGAGTCTGAAGGAATAATCCAGAATTTATACTTGATCTTTTGGAGGCAAAGCTTCATCTATTAATTAATTCAACCCACATTCAACTTGGAAAATGTTAAATGAGGTTTCGATAACAATGGATATGCTGCACCAAAACAGATATTTCCAAAACCTCTATAATAATTTTCATAAATTTCAGTACTCAAGTAAACATATTTTGATGGGACCTTACCCTAATTAGCTAGAGCATATCATTTATTTGGATTTCGTGGATGATATGTTTTGATGTTTGGTTTTAAGGTGCAGTATTGTGGTTTGATTGATTTGAGGATAAGTGTCCTAGTCTTGGGGCTTTCTCTTCCCGCCTCTTATTGTACCCAAGAAACCCTAGATCACCTCATTCCACTATTGCTCTGGTCTTCTGTTGCGCCATCGAGGTGAGTGTTTTTGCTTTGTCTTAGGTCGCTGCCCCTCAGGGTTTCATTTACACAGTCAATAATTTCCTCTATTTTGCACCTTGTTCTAAGGTTTCAAGACCCCTGGTCTCAGTCATGGGTTTTTGTTTATCACACTCTGGCTATGGCCTTGGGTCCTTGTTGTTCTCTATATTCGATTATGCTATTGGTTTTTAGATGTATGCCTCGTTGTTTGACTGTAAAATTGGTTTTTCTGCAGGTCATGGTTGTGGGGCAGCGTGACTCTCAGTGTTATTCCAGGAGGATCTAAATAGAGGTAAGCTCCCTCCCTCCATGATTTAACATTCTCCCTTGTTGTTGACTATTCTTGCTCCTGGCGAGCAGTGGGAACTCTGGGACTATAGCCTTGGCCCACGGCTTCCTTCCTCCGTTAGCAAAACTCGGCTCTAGTAAGTGAGCCTTCCCTAACCATTGGCTTTATCTTCAGTTTTCTTATTTCGTGACTCTATCTCTTAGTTCCTAACCACTTCGTTTTGGTGGTCTTGACAGGAAATGGAGTTGGGCTCTTTATTGGCTAGTCGTGTGCCCTGACACCTACACAAGAATCGAGTAGGGTCACACCTTGTTGTTCCTCTGTCGATTTGTTTGAAGGGTTATGCTTCTTGCTTGGTCTATTTTCGAGGGCAGCGGCTTTGGCCTCCCTAGTTTGTAGCCTGTAATTTATGCCTCCATGTTGTTGTTGTATATGCAACTGTATTTATGTTTTTAGGAGACTGTGCTAATGTTGGTCCCATTGGAAACTCGAATTTTTGTTTGGCACTGTTGTACAGGACCTCTATTCTGTAACTTAGCAGTATTTTTGTGTAGTTGTATCTTGGACTATATTCATTGTGGATATATATACACAATGATTTCTTTTTTATTAGGCAACCTCAAAATTGGCCTTTCAGTGATCTTCTTCTTCAATATTTGGAAGCTCTTCTCTTCAGCTTTAATCTAATGGAAACGTTGGCGTGCCTTCTTGATGGTATCCAACATGGGTGCGTAGATTCCACTAAAATTCATTATAAACTTTCGATAGAAACTTGCGAATTGATTATAGTTGCAAATTTTTATGGGTCCATTTTTAGCTCATTTTCTATAGTCACAAAACCCAAATAAACTAACTCCTTCTGAAAGAAATAACCTTTTTTAAGATTTATGAGCAACTTATTCTATTGTAACTTCTCCAAAACACATCTAACATGTCGAAAATGTTCTTGCTTGGATTTGCTGAAAATCAGTTTATCGCCAAGATATACAATCACAAATTTTGCAATGAACTCCTTCAACATCTTGTTCATTAGGCACATGAAGGTGCTATGGGGGTTACTCAATCCAAATGGCATCAGCAGCCATTCATACAGACCTTCATTGGTTTTGAAATATGTTTTCCATTTGTCCCTTTCTCTTATTCTAATCTGGTGGTATCCTCTCTTTAGATCTATCTTCGAAAAATACACTACTCCACTCAAGTAGTCCATCATGTCATCCATTCGTGGCAATGGAAACTTGTACCTAATAGTAATTTTATTTATTTCTCTTGAATTTGTACACATCTGCCACTCGCCTCCTTGCTTGGGAGATAAAACTGTCGGAACTCCACAAGGACTTAAACTTTCTCGTATCAATCCTTTGTCCAACAATTCCTATACCTACTTCTTTATTTCTTCATTGTCCCTAGGAGTCATCTAGTAAGCAACTTTGTTTGGTTAAATAGTTCCAACAATGAAATCTATGTGATGACTGATACTTCGCTTTGGTGGTAATTTATCTAGTAAATCATCCACCACAATTTCGCTGAATTCCTGCAACAAATCCTAGATTTCATCAGGTAAGTTTGAAATTGTAGTGTGCAATGGCACTACTGTCATTCCCCTTACAACGACATACTTTATCTCATTATCTTCAATCTGCTTTAAAAATTCTTTTCCTCCCATTAGCATCTCTTTTGTCCCACTTTTTTTTTTGTTTCTTCTTCCTCGATGGGTACTATGGTATGCTTAATCCCATCCTTGACAAACTTGTAACAGTTTGTTTTTCCGTCATGAAATTTTTTTTGGTCATAGTGCCATGGTCTACCTAGCAGAATATGACACACCTCCATGGGAATGATGTCACAAATCAGCTTGTCCCTATACTTGCCAATATGGAACTCCACCTTGCACTGCTCATCAACTAGTATTTGATGTCCTTTCTGTAACTAAGAAACCATATAGGGAGTTGGGTGCTTCAACATTTTCAAACCCAATATCTCCTACATCTCTGTTGCAACTAGATTATCAGTGCTTCCACTTTCTATAATCAGTTTGCAGAATTTTCCATGTGACTTGCACACAATTCAGAATAATGCCTTTCTCTGGGTTTGTTCAGCTATCTCCTTTGTCAGTTTCAGTAATACCTTATTTAAGACTAAGGAATCTCCTATCTCTAGTACATTGTCTACCTCTTGGGGTGGTGTGTTTGCTTCCTCCATTTGAGCAACATATGCTCCTCTTAGTCTAGTCTATTCGCCTTCTGGACACTCAAAGGACTTGTGCCCCCACTTGTGGCACTTGTAGCACTGGTAGGTAAACCCTCTGGATCTGCCATTACCCCTTCCTCTCTGCTATGGCCTTCATCCCCTAGGGCTACCTTCCTTTTCTGTTGTCCTTGCGGTCTTTGAACTACTACCTTCTTCACTATTATTGGCAGTCCTTCCTCTACCAAAGGATTGTCCTTTCCCTCTGCCAGATCCACATCATGTTCTGGCATTCTTCTTCCTTGCGATCTTTCCAGCTACCCTTAAAGCACTTTGGTATCCTTCCTCTATGGTTTTTGGAGAGAGAATACTTATCTCGTCTAATATCTCCAGCCTTAGGCCATTCAAAAACCTTGCTGTCTTTTTCTGGGGTGTCTTCAATGTAACCTGCCCTCAGATTCACCCAATAAAATTCTTTGGTATATTCTTTCACCGTCATTCCCCTCTGTTTCAAATTCTACATCTGCCGATATAGAGAAATGTGGTAATCTTTGGGAAAAAACTTACCCTTCATTTTGCCGAACATTATCGCCCACTTTTTAATGGGTGACTTATTTAATATTATCCCCTTTGCTTTGACACTGTCCCACCATAAGGCCCCATGTCCTTTCAACTTAGTGGTAGTGAATTTAACTTTTCTATCTTTGTTGATTTCTTCACACTCAAAGTATTTGTCTAACTCACTGATCCAGTCCAATAGCACTTATGTGGAAAAACTTCCATCATAGTTTGAAATCTTAGGCTTTTGTTTACTGCTAGCCAATAAAACTAACCTAAAATCTGATTTTAGGTCCTTCCTCATCTAATCCATCTGTCGTAACTCTAGCTTCTTCCTCACTGCCATCTCCTGCGTCCAGATCTCTTCTTCTTCCTGCTTCCACTGTTGCAAAGTGGGAATTCACGATCCTAATCTCTTCACTCAATCCTTCACCTACTACTCTTCGAATAGCTCCTCCTGGCCTCTTCTTCTGACTGCCATTATATAAAATGGAAACAAATTAATCCAACTTGCTTTGATACCAAAAATTGATGGGACCTTACCCTGAATACATACGACATATCATTTATTTGGATTTTGTGGATGATTTGTTTCGATGTTTGGTTTTAAGGCACGGTACTGTGATTTGATCGATTTGAGAACAAGTGTCCTGGTCTTGGGGCTTGCTCCTCCCGCCCCTTATTATACCCAAGAAACCCTAACTCGCCTCATTCCACTATTTCTCCAGTCTTCTGTTGCGCCAACGAGGTGAGTGTTTCCACTTTATCTTAAGCCACTAATCCTTAGGGTTTTGCTTACACACTTGATAATGTCCTTTGTTCTGCACCATGTTCTAAAGTTTCAGGACCCCTAGTCTAAGTCGTGGGTTTCTGTTTATTCGGTTGTGGTTATGGTCTTGGGTCCTTGTTGTTCTCTGGTTTCGATTATGGTACTAGTTTTCAAATGTCCACCTCTCTGTTTGACTGTAAATTTGGTTTTTTTTTGTAGTTCATGGTTGTGGGGCAACTCGACTCTGAGTGTTATTCCAGGAGGATCTAACCAGAGATAAGCTCTCTCCCTCCATGTTTTAAAATTCTACCTCATTTTCGACTATCGTTGACTATTCTTGCTCCTGGTGAGGAATGGGCACTCTGCGACTGTGGCCTTAGCTCGCGACTTCCTTCCTCCATTAGCAAAACTCGGCTCTAGTAAGTGAGCCCTCCCTAACCCTTGGCTCTATCTTTAGTTTTCTTGTTTCATGACTCTGTCTCTTGATTGCTAATGGCTTCGCTTTGGTGGCCATGTCATGAAATGGAGTTGGGCTCACTGTTGGCTGGTCGGGTGTCCTGAAACCTACGCAAGTATCGGGTAGGTTCACGCCTTGTTGTTTCTCTGTCGATTTGTTTGAAGGGTTATGCCTCTTTCTTGGTCTATTTTCGAGGGTAGTGGCTTCGGCCTCCCTTGTTCATAGCCTATAATTTATGTCTCCAGGTTGTTGCTGTATTTTCGAATCTATTTATGTTTTTAGGAGATTGTGCTCATGTTGGTCCCATGCGAAACTCGAAGTTTTGTTTGGCACTGTAGTACAAGACCTTTATTCTGTAACTTAGTCGTATTTTTGGGCAATTGTATCTTGGACTGTAGGTATTTGATATCGATATATATATAAGCACTGATTTCTTTTTGATAATTAAATAGTAAAGGGAAAGTTTATCAGTTATATTGGTACCTGTAGGGATTTGTATAGTCCGTTGAAAATGATTTACTTGATTCTTCTACAAGCTCACTCCCTTGTTTTGCTGAACTTGTCCGCGTACTTTTTTTGCTCCTGAGTTAGTTATTCATTCTCTCTCTTCGTTATAAAATGGATAAATGATCTTTGTTAAGTTAGGAAGAAAATACTTAGGCTGAAATATATGGATTCAGACTTTCTTGTTTTTCTTCAGAATGATTTCATGCTTGTTTCTATTCAGTACTATGATGATGATGATTACAGTAGTTGTTTCCTCTTCTTTTTTTTTGTAGATCACTCTACAATTATTAAACTGTGAGTAGTTACATTTAGTTATTCTTTGATAACTGTTCTTTCTTAACTATATTCAAAAATTAACTTTTAAACAAAAATTAAAAAGAACGTAAACAAAAACAAATAGTGGGCTGAGACGACCTCAAACTTAAAATAAGGTCCTAAATGCCATCACTAAAAAAAAAAAAACTAACTGAAGCTCATTCTATTTGCAAAGACAAACACTCCAGCCACAACCTCCTTTAGCTCCTGCATCATATTTGTAAATTAAAATATACTACATGAATAGCAGGTGATATCCTTATTGTAATAAAGGGCTCCTTAAAAAAGAAATGTCAAACGAAAAGCATACAATGCCAAGAAAGATATTTCCAAAATCTCTGCTGCCCTGAATGAAAGGTCCAAAGAAACCATGGAAATCTATAACAATAAGCATCATCTGTTCTTGCAACTTCGATAGGGTGAGTGATTAGATTAGCAGCACCTCGGTTTCAACGGTGATTTCCACATGGCAAAATTTGTGGTTAATTTTAGTCGAAACATGCCAAGAACATCAAGACTCGTAATACTACAATACATCAATAGAGACATAGACAAAGATTGTTGACTTCGAAGTTAGAATATTAACTATGAACTTATTAGGCATAGCATACACGACACTGTATAATTTAGCACTAAATACATGTAAAAGCATTTTAAAAACCAAAATACCATAATACTTTAAATAGGTTAATAAGATGTTTCAATGACCTACTAAGTTTATAAAATTTCTAGTTAATTTGTGAATATTTTTTTCAGGCAAAAAAAAATTATATATATTACTTTTTGTGTTTTAGAAAAATATGACTTATTTCAATTTTTTCAAAAAGAATAAAATTGCATAATATTGCTTTGAATATGCTTTGTTTCTAAGTATATTTATTGATCAACCAACATTGCATTGAAGATACTTATAATTTTTTGGTAAAATTTTTGAAATATTTTATTAATATAACGATATGTTAAAAGTGCGAACTAGCTCATGGGTATCTAGATTAGAAAAAATTTCACACAATTATATAAAAGCATTTTACAATTGGTTAGATTCTTTTCCTATCTGACATTAAAACTAATTCCACCTAAAATCAACATAAAAACTATAAAAAACTAAACATAAACTTTCAAAAATTAATTCCACCTAAAATCAACATAAAAACTATATAAGAAAAACTAAACTTAAACACAAAAATACTTTTCTTTTACTAGAAAAAAATGTAATGCCATTCCGCTAAATTTCCAATATTTGATGATGTATTTGGAGTAGATATAAGCATGATGGCATTTCCTATTTTCTAGGAAATTGAAAAATCCAAGTGTTTCATGATAAATATAGGTACAATGATGTAAAATGTAAAATCATTATTTTTCATAAATCTCAAATTTAATTAATTTGTTAAAGATTATAAATTTTATACAAAATCATTTTGGTATGCATTAAAATTAAAATCATTAATAGTAAGTATATCTGATAATACTCAGAGTTTCATCGTTCTCGCACATCCTTTTTAAGTACAACCATTCCAAATGCCTCTTAATACACGGACTACAATGCCAAAGAATGGAACAACATGCCACAAAGTTTATCGACGTACCATTTCATCAGTTTTGGGGACATTTTCCAAATAGATATTCTGTCATAGTTAGCTTGATTCTCATACCAGTTTAGCCATAAAATTCATGAACACTAAGAAAAACAACGCCTCGTTATGGTTAGGAGGGAACGTTATCCATCAAGATCAAATAGTAAATGGGAAACCAAAGTGTGTTGTAAACCTATAGTGTCACCATTTAGATTGATCATGTTGTTATGCTTTGAGAAATTTTTGTTGTGTATACTTTTTTATTACTTAAGAGTAAGACTAGTCAATTGCATAATTTTGGAAATTGAATTCGAGTGGGCACACAAGTTATCGTGGGATAAATATGCACATTGTTGCCTATATTTGTAATATAATTGTTGAGGGGTTGTTGCCTATATTTGTAACATAATTGTCAAGGGGTCCTAATAGATAGAGAAAGGGTTTTTTGTATTCTAGTGTTTGTCTTTAAAAAATGGCCCATGCAAAAGAGTTTTGCATCAAATTGTTGCAATATGAAATTGTCTTTTTCTCAATAATCATGAACAACAAGAGGAACATCCTCTAAGGTTTGAAAGTCGCCATATCAACATCCAACTAGTAGTTCCATATGCCAACAGAGGCCCAAGTTTGAAGATCATGCTTGTTCCTATAAGAATAGAAATTTGTACCTTTGAAATAAAAAATGGAGAAGAGACTACACCTTCATCTATTAGGGATCTAAGAAAATGGTTGAGATGATTACTACAAAAAATATGTTTATTCTAGAGTTAGCAGGGAAATTTGGAATGCTCTGCAACTAGGTTTTTCAGCGGACTTTCGACGCCATCGAGTTCTGGATAAGCTCTGCAGCCTGTGAGGGTCTGACCTCCAGCGATTGACATAGTACTTCAGGCGAACCTTGGCGCACATGGACCCTCCCTGGGGGGGCCTTAAAGCCCTCCCCTCTGACAGAAACGATGCCATCAAGATCCTCGGATACCCTAATCTTTGAATCAATCCGCGCAGGCCAGGAAACTATACCGTGCCAGAACAAACTGAAAGAAACAACAATACCAACTAACAAGATCGGTGCAGTCCCAGAAGGAAAAAATTAGACAGAGGAACAAACCAAGGTCACCTCAAAAACCTGCAAGCCAATAGCAGAGGAAAGACCCAAGATAGAACTGCCAAGTCAGAAAATCAATGAGAGAATGCAGTACATGACAAATCATGCACTCATAGGAAAGTTTATAAGAATGTGGCCAACAGAAAAAGTGTTGCATGGATGGATCTCGGCAAAGTGGAAACCAAAGGGCGACATCACATTACAGTTAGGACCGAAGGGTTTTTTTACTGTCATATTTTTTTGCTTGGAAGACAAGTTAAAAATCTTAGATCAAGGCCCATACTTCTTTCACTCAGCAGGATTGTACCTGAGAGAATGGATAGCAAGATTCAATTTGGACGAGGAAGACCTCACCTGGGCCCCTGTTTGGATCAGAATGTACTCTCTACCGGAGGAATACTGGGATGAAGGAATACTAAAGGATATCGGAAATGGGTTGGGGGAATACATAAAAGCAACAGAAGAAACAAAGTTGAGAAGATACACTTCATATGCACGCATCTGTGTCTTCATGCGACTATAAAAAGCACTTCCGGATTTGGTAAGTCTCTCCCGTCATGACTATGAATGGATTCAACCTCTAGATTATGAACATGTTCCGTTTCGATGTCGTAAATTGCCCTGGGACATCTCTTTAGGGATTGCCCACTAAATATCAAAGCCCCTATTTCTGACCCCTCTGATACGGCAGCCCATGAGGACTTTACCAAAGTTCAAAATCGGAGACGAGCTCATAAAAAACCTACTCTAGGTAGGAAGCTTCAGCAAGACTTTGCATCCTTTCCCTCCACAAGCAACAGTTTTAAGATTCTGACTCAAACCTCAGAAGATCCACCCCTAAGCTCAAAGACAAGTTCATCACCACTCTCCAAGCCTGATCTGAATACTCCCTCCATCTTGGCCCCTGTAGCAACCATCTCTATGGACAAAAACGATGCACCCATGGATACCCAAACTGATAACATAGGGAAAACAAACGAAATGGAAGTTGATGGATCTATGAAACATCTCATCATCTACGAAGAAAAAGATGATGAAAGAAGTCAACTGCAGTTGATGGAGTAAGAATCTGAAAACTTTGACATGGAAGGACTCGACTTACTTGAACTCGAGCAAGCCTGCAAAAAGAAAAACTATGATCAAATCCCAGAGATGCAGCTCAATAAGCTGGAAGTAGTTCTCTCAAAGGTATATCAGCAGAAGCAACTAAGAATTCAACCAAGCAGTTCCTGGGATGGTAGCCTTCCCCCAAGAGACTTCAAAAAGAGGGGAAGAAGAACGGAACTCCAGAGAACCATTGAAGTAGGAAAAATCCTGGTGGACTCAGGAAGGTATGGAAAATTGACGAAGTACTACAAACCTTCCCTCAATAGTGAACCATGAAGCTCACCTCATGGAATTTACAGGGTCTCAATAGCCCAGGAAAACTCAGATCTCTAAAAAACATGATAAAATTGGAGAAACCGAAAATGTGTTTTCTTCAGGAAACTAAATGCAACAACAGTACACTACGAAGCATCCTCTCCAAAGCTTGGCCAGGATGCCACTCAGTAGCAGTGGACACAGAAGGAGCATCAGGGGGACTAGCCATAGTGTGGAACCCAAAAATGATCCTTCTCCATGACTTTCATGCCTCCCACAATATCATTCAAGCTACATTTCACATCACAGGAACCAATATTCATGGCAACCTAACTAATGTTTACTTCCCTCAGGAAGCTGGAAACAAAATAGCCCTCCTCAACACAATAGAGGCTTTAAGCTTAAGCAGAACGCACCCTCTATGGATCATTGGTAGGTATTTCAATATGATCACCAAGCTCGAGGAAAAACGAGGAGGAAGAGAAAGGCTAGATCAGGAAAATGTCCACTTCAAAGATTTTATACAAAACAACTCTCTCATTGACTTACAATTCTACAATGGCATGCACACATGGAGTAATCGCAGAGCAAGGAGATATCAAATCGCCTCAAAGCTAGATAGATTTTTAATCTCAGACAATTCGGTTCATCTAGGAGGGGATATAGCAACTGCCGTTCTACCCTACTCAGGATCTGACCATTGGCCCATTTCACTCCAATGGCAGAGGCCCGGTAACTCTATCAAGCGACCCTTTCGCTTTGAAGAATGCTGGCTTCAACACCCTGCATTCAAGGACTTCGTCAAATCAAAATGGAGTACTTTCTACCCACCGAAAGGATCCAAAATGTATTAGTTTCAACAAAAACTGAAATATCTAAAAGCCCAAATTAAGAAATGGAATCAATAAATATTTGGAAATGTTTTCAAGGAGCAGCAAAATCTGAACAAGGAAATGGAGGAACTTCAGCAACAAATTATCACGAAGGGACATACCATATGGACCTTAGAACAGGAGTAACGCATAAATACTCAATTGGAAGAAAGGAGAAAGCAAGAGGAAATACTCTGGAGGCAAAAGTCCAGGATAAGATGGTTAAAATAGGGGGAAAGGAATACCAAATTCTTCCATAGAACCACTATCCAACGACGAATGCACAATAACATCTCATTCATATAGAATCAGGAAGGGGCAAGACTGAAAAAGCATGAAGAAATAGAGGGGGAATTTCTACAACACTTCAAACAAGTGCACAGAGAGCCTGAGACAAACAGAAATCCAGCCATCGATAAAATTATAAGAAAAATCCCTAAAATCATTACAGATGAGCATAATGATATTATCCTACGTCCCATTCTCCCTCATGAAGTGGATGCAGCAATGCACCAGCTCAAAGCAGGCAAAGCACCAGGACCAGATGGCTTTTCGACCACCTTCTATCACCATTTCTGGGAAATATTAAAAGAGGAGGCCTGGCAAGTTGTACAAGAATCCAGGGCTCTTCATTGGCTCTTACCCTCCCTCAACGCAACCTTCATTGCTCTCATCCTAATGGAGGAGAACTCTAATACACCGAACAAATTCGGCCCTATAGCACTGTGCAACGTCATCTACAAAGTTATATCAAAAGTAATAGCAAAGAGACTAAAGCCTCTTTTGCCTTTGCTGATATCACCGGAACAGTCTGGCTATGTGGAAGGGAGGCAGATCCTCGATGGAATCATCCTCACGCATGAAGTCATTCATTCCCTCAAGCATCACAAACAGGTAGGTATGATTCTAAAGCTTGACCTCTCAAAAGCATTTGATAAAATAAGTTGGACCTACATGAAACAAATGTTAAATGCTTATGGTTTCTCACCCACGTAGGTGCGGTGGATCATGAGTCTTATATCATCCACATTCTTCTCCATACTTGTGAATGGAATTCCCTCTAAACCTTTCAGTCCTTCCAGAGGAATCTGGCAGGGCGATCCTCTTTCCCCCTTTCTGTTCGTTTTAATGGCTGAAGGATGAGGCAGGTATATCAAATCTGCGCACATCTCCCATCAGCTCAAAGGGATTTCCATTCATGGCACCCCATCAATAACCCATCAAAAGTTTGTTGATGACAACATGCTCTTTGGCTACCCTTCAGTTCAGGAAGCCTCCCTCTTCAAATCCCTTCTCAATGACTTCTCTGAAGCCTCAGGCACCAGTGTTAATAATGCCAAATCTCAAATCTATTTCTTCCATAACTCTCCTGTGGTGCAGCGAGCTATAGCCCATATTCTAGACTTCCCCAAAGACACCCTTCGCTCTAAATATCTAGGAGCTCCCCTCATTGACTCAACCATCAAACATTCATCATGGTGCACCTTAATTGAGAAGCTGGATTCTCATCTCAATCTCTGGATGCATCGGACTCTGAACATTGCTAGCAGGGTGGTGCTTATAAAGGCTATACTCCAGGCTATGCTGCTATACCTGTTTTCGATACTAGCAGTGCCCAAATGGGTAATAAAAAGAATAAAGGAACTTCAAAGGAACTTCCTATGGGGTAGTACTGCTACTAACAGAAAATGGGCCCTGGTAAACTGGACAACTGTATGCATGCCCAAAGAAAAGGGAGGCATTGGACTACGAGACCCCAATCAAAGCAATGCGATAATGTGTGCCAAACTCTGGTGGCAGTGGCTCTCCAACACAGACAAACCATGGGCCACCATCTGGACAGCCAAGTATGCAAATAATAGACCACAAAAGGAGCTAATCAGGATTATTCCCAATGTAAAAGGATCGCTCATATGGAATGCGGCCAAGCAACATTACAGGTTAATACAACAATACAGCTTCTGGGAAGTAAGAAATGGCGAAACAGCATGATTCTGGATGGATGCTTGGAACCAAATGCCAAATATTAGCAACATCCTCGACCCTCTTCCATCATGCATAGGGAAGGAGCAATAGAGGCAAACTATCAGACAATATTGGACCCAGGAGAAGGAGCAAGGATACAGGCAATGGATACCAAGTGACAGGTTACCAAGGACATTGGATCGCTCCTTCAAGGAAAGGCTGGAATGTGAACTTCAAAACTGACGCATACGACATTCAGAAGGCAAAGACATCCTTCGATGGAGATACAGGCCAAGAGGAACCCTTACAACTTCAGAAGTCTACAAATTAATCAACTCCAACTAGTCTACCCTCGATCTCATCTGGGGAAAAATATGGGATACAGGTATATGGCCTAAAATATCAATATTTCTATGGCTGGTGGGCCATCAGAAAATTCTAACTTGGGATAAGCTAAGGAGAAGAAATTATAATGGACCCTCAATGTGTGTCAACTGCAAAGCCCAGGAGGAAACATTGCAACACTTGTTCTACATTTGTGCTATGGAAAATCAATTGTGGGAAAAGGTTAGTTTCAGATGTCAGAGAAGATGCAGAGTGGCAGAGAATATCATCGATACCCTCTGTCAATGGAAAAAGAAACCATACAAGAGTGAAATTCTCAATTATTTATGGAAAATAATCCCAGGACAGCTCGTGTGGGGAATTTGGAAAGAAAGGAACAAACGCATTTTCAAAGACCAGAGTTCTTCTTTAGATCATATATGGAATAGACTCTGCACGAACCTCAAAGAAACTCTTCTAACATGCACCTGGACCAAGGAGGATCTCCCCTCAAACAACAGGTAGAGAACTATTATGGAAAACTGAAATATACAACTCCCTAATGCATCTCTAAACAATGCTCCCTCAAGAACCAACAATACAAAAAAAGAATCTTGGAATGCTCCTCTAGAACACTCAATCAAGCTCAACTTTGATGGGGCCTCCAAGGGCAACCCTGGAAAAGTAGGACATGGAGGAATATTTAGAAATCATGCAGGGAAGCCTCAACTGATCTACTTTGGGAATATTGGTTGGGACACCAACAATTCTGCAGAAATGGAGGGCCTATGGCAAGGCCTCCAATTGGCAAGAACACACAATTACCTTCCCCTAGAGGTAGAAGGAGACTCTTTGCTTCTCATCGATATGGTTCAACAACTCCTTAATGGCTCACATGCTAGCAAGATTTCTACGAGCTGGAGACTAGAAGCCAGATTAGAAGCAACAGAACTTGAGCTTCTTAACAACAGAGCAATAATCTTCAGTCATGTCAAGAGGGATGGAAACAAAGTAGTCGATCTCCTACCCAATGTGGGGGTAGAAAGCAACCTAGCATTACTCACAGGACCAACAAACATAATTCTGAACAATGACAAACTACAGGAATGCAACTAGATGGTGCAAGAAGAAACTACACCCCCGGATGTGGGTGCTCTGCATAGTCATTAATTCGACGGGATTGAGGACGCCGAGGTGTGAAGGGCACATGTCCAGCATGCACGCTGGATGAAATACCAGGTGGGAAGACAGGACATTAAGCGAGGCAAGCATTAAGGCAGATAGAATGAAGGGTCTCGGCATTAAACAGATGTTTGGCTCTGGACGCGTTGAGGATTACCCGCCTGCAACCACCCTGATAGCCACAGTAATGGCGGGTGAAGATCGAGGGAGAGGCGCCCATTTATTTAAGAGTTCTTGCAGCAGTGAAATGCTACTATGCCTCATGATATTCAGAATCATTTTGGGTTTTGGTTCTGCAAAGGTCTTGGGTGGGTCTAGCTCTGTCTGCTCTTTTCGGATTATGGTTGGGGAGAAGGACTCTTTCGCAGCTGAAGGAGGCTACCGCGGTAGTGTATGCAGATTTAATCTGGCTGATAGTAAAGGTTACCCGGGTTTGCAGGCTATTAATCAGGGCGGTAGCAGACAACTCTTTGATGATAGCGGAATCCCTACTGTTGCGCCTAATCTTCCTTCGGCTACACGTAATACTCTCAATGTAACTTGTGGATTTCTGCCTGCGGTTGATTATTTTCATCCTGTTTTCTGCAATTTCTGGATAGTTACGACGAGACCCCACCAGCGTTTGTTAAGCCGTAGGGGCTCCGGCCGTGTCAACCCCTCTCGTCCTTCTGTTGGGCCGGGTTCTAAGGAGTAGGTTCCAGACCCTCTGAGATCTGAAAATGTCATGAGACCAGGTTAATTTATCAATCCAAGTTCTCTAGGTTCATAGGCCGCTCTCGCAAGATTCCATCATTGCCTACAAACCCTGTTGTTGCAGCTATAAGCAGTTTTTATATATTTATAAGATATAGTTTTGATTGCATGGAACATTTTTTCTTGGTTGTAAAGTTGGAGTTTGCACACACAGTCACACAAGGGGAGAAAGGAACAGCAGTTTCCATTGGCAGGAAAATGGACGTACGCGTTCGGTACAGTGATGGTGTAAGGGGGATACATGTCAACTTTCCATTTCAGGGGGAAGATAAACAGAGTGAAACAAATATTGCCGGAGGTGAAGCAAAAGAACAAGAATTGTGGAGGGCAGCAGTGGCAATCTGGTGCACCCGTATTTGGAATTGGTACGAGCAATAATGAAAAGGTTGTAGCGGTGAAATCTGGGGCGCCATGATCTAGAATTGGGACACTCAATGATGAAGAGCGGCCGACCCCAACTGCAGGAACAAGGTTTGCATTCGACGCAGGCAGAGTAAGCTGACCGACAACGATCCGGAGTTGGTCTTTGAATAATCGAGAGCCATATGCCCAGTTATTTAATTTGGCTGATCGGAGGCATCCCTTGATTTGGTCATGCCTCAGATCACCTAAATTAAATAATTGGGCGTACCCCTCTCAACTATTGATAGCCACAACTCCCAATCGTTGCTCTACAGCTTCCTGTGCCAAGATTCCATCATTGCGTGTGCCAACTGCAAACCCTGTTGCTGTAGCTAGGGCCAACCGCTCTTCATCATTGAGTGTGTTAATTGCAAATCCTGGTGCCCGTGATCTGTTCATCATTTCCATACCGCTGCGCCCGATTGCGAGTGTTTCCCTCAAGAATTCAGTGCACTAGTTTCTTGTGCTTCTGCTTCAGCTCCCGCAGTATTTGTTTCACTTTGTTCATCTTCTCCATGAATTGGCAAACTCATATTTGTCCCTCTTGCATCATCACTGTACCAAATGAGTCTTTCCATATTTCTTTCCATTTAAGGACTCAGCGAGAGCACCTATTCCTGTTAATCACTCTCAACCAAGCTGTTACTTTCTTCCCTTGTGCAAACTCCAACTATAAAAGTCCTATATAAATCAGGGTGGAGGCCCCAATACAACTCTCCACCCGCCATTCTGCCTCGACCACCGACTCAGCCACAATCATTACCTCCTGCTCCTCCAAGACAACCCCAGATGCCTACTCAACCGATCCCCAACCCCAACAACCGACAGGCCCAACAGGTATACATTGAGGAGAGAACATGTCCTACCTATGCTGTGGAGATCCAAGAGATCAACCTGCGATCCAGGAAGACCCTTCCAGATCACCAAAATCCTCCCTCAGAGGACGAGGAAGAGAAACAGGAAGTGAACCCAAAGCCATTCCACCCTTTCCTAAGCGACTAACAGTAACCACGCAACCAAACCTGGAGGAGACTGAACTTTTGGGAGAACTTAAATAGTTGTGTGTGAAAATACCACTTCTCTAGGCCATCAAAGATGTACCGATATACAACAAATTGATTAAGGATAAGTGTTTCAGGCACCCAGGCAGGTGAAAGAGAGATGCCTCAAGTATCAGTGTCATCGGACAACTATCCGATCTAACGTTGGGGCAAGTAATCCGTCCAAAGTATTTAGACCCTAGGAGTCCTGTACTTGATGTCCACATTAATGGCACCATAATCCCCCATACCTTGATTGATCTAGGGGCTGCCATTAATGTGATGACCAAGGACACCATGCTTAAACTCAACCTTGAAATTTACTTAAAGAAGACCTCGACAATCCTGCAGTTGGCAGATCGCTCCACCGTGACTCCCGAAGGGATTGTGTAGGATGTCTTGGTCTCTGTTGACTCTTGGGAGTACCCTGCGGACTTCTTGGTCCTTCAACCAAAGGCAAAGCTCACTAGATACCACCTCATTTTGGGAAGGCCTTTGTTAGCCATTACGGATGCTTACATCAGTTGCCGAGTTGGAATCATGACCATCAAGAATGGGCCTATGTCCAAGCAACTAGTCCTATATCCTCTTACCCAACCTTTGCTAGAACATGACTTACCAATATGGTTGGAAGAAGGAGATGAGGATGAGGTCTACTCTGCACCATTGTGAATAGTAGAAACCACTAGGGGAGGCCCTCAAATCGAGGATGATTTGATTGAGACTTTGATTCAAAATCCACCTCCCACTGCACTATCCTTAGAGGAATTGGTGGAAGATACCCAAGTCAGCACCTTCGTGGACCTCTGTGTGAATGATCCGACCTCTCCCAGAGTTAAGAATGTGGAGTTTGGTCCCAAAAGAACTTTAAATATCAGCTCCTCCCTATCTCCTTCCCAAGAGAAGGAGCTGTGTAGTTTACTGAACAACCATTTAGATGCTTTCGCTTGGAGCTATAAGGAGATGAAAGGAGTCCATCCTTCGATTTGTATCCATCACATCTACATTAATGAAGATTGTAAAGTAGTCAAGTAGCCTCAGAGGAGAATGAATCCAACCCTTAAAGACATTGTCAAAGAAGAATTGCAAAAATTATTGGATGCAGGATTCATCTACCCTATCTCCGATAGTGAGTGGGTCTCGCCTCTAGTGCTTGTTCCCAAGAAGAACGGGAAGTGGAGAATCTATGTAGATTATCGAGAACTTAACAAAGCCACGAAGAAAGACCATTTACCTTTTCCTTTCATAGATCAAGTGTTGGATGGACTCGTAGGGAAGAAGTTCTTCTCTTTCCTAGATGGGTTCAGCGGGTATAACCAGATCCAAATAAGCTCAGAAGACCAAGATAAAACCACCTTCACCTCTCCTTGGTGTACCTTTGCCTATTGAGTCCTTCCCTTTGGGCTATGCAACACTCATGCCGCTTTCCAGAGAGCAGTATTGAGCATCTTTTTTGAGTTGTCCATGATTCGGTAGAAATCTATATGGATGACTTTACTCCTTATGGGTCCAACTTCCAAGAAGCATTGACTAATCTGGGAAAAGTTCTAACCAAGGGCATTGAGATGAACCTATCCCTCAGTCACAAAAATGTGAATTCCTGATGACTGAAGGGACCGTGCTAGGTCATCCCATTTCTTGGCAAGGATTACAGGTGGATGTTAATAAAATTGCTATCATCGAAAAGGTCCCACCTCCTCAAAAAGTAAGAGATGTTTAGAGTTTCCTAGGCTTAGCAGGATATTATCGAAGATTCATTAAAGACTTCAGCAAGCTAGCCTCGCCATTGTTTGGCCTCTTAGGGAAAGATGTTGAGTTTAAATGGACTGACAATTGTCAAGGGGCACTGGATGAGTTGAAAGATAAGCCGGTGTCCACCCCGATCTTGAGAGGTCCAAACTGGGCCCTACCTTTCCACATCCACACTGATGCCTCGAAAAGAGCCATAGGGGTAGCCTTAGGACAAGTTGAGGAAAAACTCCCATATGCCATATACTTCGTCAGCAAAAACCTATCCAAGGAAGAATTGAACTATACTGTAACCGAGAAAGAGTTCCTGGCTGTAGTCCATTCCCTAAACAAGTTCAGATACTACATCACTGGTTATCAAACATTTGTACACATGGATCATGCTGCGATTAGATATTTAATGAATAAGCCTGATGTCAATACTCATATCATTAGATGGTTACTTTTGTTGCAACAATTTGATTTGGCGATTTTTGACAAGCCAAGTAAGGAAAATGTTGTTGCTGACTTCTTGTCTAGATTGGACATGCCTGCAGGTGAAGAAGGAAAAATGGATGACCATATGCTAGATGAACATCTGTTTTCTATCTCAATACTCTCTCCATGGTTTTCTGATATAGAAAATTACTTGGTCTCAGGACAGTTCCCTACGCATCTATCCTCAAAGGAGAAGAGCAGAATTGTAAGGAAGAGTGCCCCGTTGCAGCGAAAAGGATTGCCTTCAAAATTATATAGGTAGGCTACTATTGGCCTACTCTTCATCAAGATGTTAGAAGATACATCAGCCAGTGCGACCGATGTTAGAGGATGGAGAAACCAACTCGAAGGGATGAAATGCCTCTCCAAACTCAAGTGACCTTCGAGCCATTTGAGAAGTGGGGCATGGATTTTGTGCGTCCTATCAACCCTCCTTCAAAGCAACGGTCTTACATCATTGTGTGCACTGACTATCTGACCAAGTGGGCAGAAACAAAGGCAATCAAAGCAACAACAAAAGAAAAGGTGGCTGAGTTTTTGAGGGAAAATATCTTCTACAAGTTTGGCTACCCAAGAGAGTTAGTCACCGATCAAGGAAGCCAGTTCACCTCCAACCTGATTGAAGATTTGCTCGCTCATCACAAGATCAAGCAAAGGACTTCCACCCCATATCATGCCCAAGAAAATGGGCAGGTTGAAGTCACTAATAGAGCATTGGAAGGGATTTTAACTAAGGTTGTGAGTAGCAGTAGAAAGGATTGTGCATATCGCCTGGTTGAGGCCACCTGGGCCTACAACACCACTTGGAAGACTACAATAGGTTTCACACCTTATGAGGTGGTCTACTGGAAGAAATCTTTATTGTCCATAGAGTTCAAGTACAATACATTGAGGGTGGCAGCTCAGCTAGACCTAGATCTCAGCCATGCTCAACGTGAAATATTATTACAGCTAAATGGATTAGATGAACATAGAATGCAGGCCCTCCTCCACTCAGAAGTAGTTCAACTCTAGAGGAGGATATGGCATGACCGGCACCTTACTGAAAAGCAATTCCAGCTGGGAGATTGGGCACTGTTGTATGACTCAAGATACAAGGATTTCAAAGGAAAGTTGAGGACAAGATGGTTAGGACCATATACAGTGGACAAATTCAATGAAAATGGTTCAGTCCTTATCAGGAACATTGATGAAGAATCCATCCCCATGCTTGTCAATGGTCATTGATTGAAAATATACAAGAAACCCCTTTTGATGTAGGAGTTCATTGAAACTGTGGAAAAATCAGTGCTGGTAGTAGAGCAGGGTTCTGCCTCAATTCTGGCCACACCTTGATCATCAAAAAAAAAAAGAGAAAAAAAGGGAATAAAAACATCCTTGGGTGAAAACCTCTCTGAGGTGGCCAGGGCAGGAAGTGAGGGTGAAAACCTCATGGAGGCACCCAAGCTGTCTCTCAGAAAATAAAGAAATGGAATAAAAAAAAGATCCTTGGGTGAAACCTCTCTGAGGTGCCTAGGGCATACAGTGGGGGTGAAAACCTCATGGAGGCGCCCCTGCTACCTCTCAAAAAGAGAAAAAGGAAAAAAAAGAAAAAAGAAGAAGAATAAGAAACAAGTCTAATCTCTGGAATTATTGTAGGTTACAGGGAATACAGTGCAGATAAAGAAGGTCGAGCAAAACGAGGACAGGGGTCCGTACCAAGCTACCAAACATCCTCACAGACACCCCCTCCATGGCCACTCACTTTTTTCGGGATTTGAACACATTCGGGTCGAGATTCAACCTCCTACAGGAAGTGCTGAGCTTTCTACAGGACGTTTTGGGGCTTTCTACAGGAAGTTCCACATTTCTACAGGAAACATCCTGTAGAGCCTTCGGACAGGCCAAATTCGATTCTAGAAAGGGATTTAAAGCTTGAAGTCTGTTGATGAGGCCTACAGCCAACCCTCTCTTCCATCCATCACTGGTTTCATCTCTTTCCACCACCATTACAACAATCTAATCCTGTATCCCTGCATAGTCATACAAAGAGCCATGTTTTCCTCAGATTGCAATTTTTTTTCCCAAGCGACAAATCAAGTACACGAAGGCTCGCACACTCTACCTGTTAAATCTCCATCAGGACCCTTCATCCGTGAATACAACCCTGCTCTTTTCAGCATGCATCCCAGGAGGAGAAGCAAGTACAGGATGTCTTACAGGAATCCTGTAGTAGCTGATCCATCTGGAGCACACACTATGGAGTCAATAGCAGTTGAAATCAATGCAGGAAGCATGTAACCAGCTCCGTTTGAATGTGAACACCTCCTCGACAACTGAGAAAAGATAGAGTCATGCATGCAACGTTCACTACCAGAGGATCGGGTCCCGAAGCCTTGCATGCAACATCAATCAATGAAAGGAGGAGTTCCGGCGCATGTGCACAAAGCAACAGTGAGCAAAGCCATCGTTCCACGTCCCAAAACCTAGAGAACACATCCACGGGCGCATAGGTAAGTGTCTAACCTTATTCGTCAAATTGCATATACTATACTATGAAAACTGCATGTCTGTGAATGGTGTGGATTGAACAAATTCGGTGGCTAGTCAACTGGCCACCCATAGTCAGTCAAATGGCCTTGTGGGATCCGAATGAGCTCGGTTACACTTGAATTTGCCGAAGGGATGAAGAGCTGACACATGGGAAGTGTTCAGTCAGGGAAAATCGACGGATCAGTAGTGAAATTGGTGGATTGGTAGTGATGACGGTGGGTAATGGCAGAGATAGAAAATGGCGGTCAGAGACATGTCAAAGAATGATGGCTGTGACGTTGGCTAACGGATCGGCCTGGACACCTCACCCCCATGCCATGAATTGCGCCGTAATTCAAAATCATTCAGCCATAGAACTCACATTAAACACTGTCATTTACACTTGCAACCAGTTTTCAGCAACGTATGTGTCCTCCTCCTCTGCAGTTTGTTAGCCTGAGCTTATCGGCCCATTTCAAAATCCTCCCGCATCCCAGGCTTGCTCAAAAGCACCGTGACTTCCTCCAGAAGCTGGAAAAGCTCTCTATAAGAAGGAGCTCTATAGGAAGCACAACATAGCCTCTCAGAGCAGAGAAACCTAGATCTTCTACGTCAGAATTGGAGTTTTGAAGAGAGGTAGGTGTGGAGCTATAAAAACGGTCTCTTTCACCTCTAATTACCTCACATTAGTTGTCAATTCAGGAACGTTTTGTTATTTCAAAGAGTGTCTCAATCTGAGGCTATCATTTGCCAGACTAATGCTAGTAGTATAGTGTTCAAAAATACAGGAGCAAACGGATGCTTGTTTACAACAAACTACATCAAAAAATTAAACTACACATTCAGAAGGCTAAGAAATTTATCAGTCAAGGGTTCAGTAGCAGCAACTCATCCCTTTGGAAACAGATGGAACTAAGATAAATCAGGGAACAGATCATGGATCTGGGAGCCAGGCAGTAAATGCTAGTGCTCACTATAGCCCTAGATCGTTCTTCACAACAAAATAACAAAGGACAGGAAATGGAATGACAGATAAGAAATGGAACAGCAAAATAAGGAATAGAACAGCAAATCTGAAACTGTAACAGCAACTAAGTCTAGCAAGCAATAACACCCTAGTCTACAAGATCAAATGCACGAATCGTGACCTACAGGAATCAAATGGCAATCCTTCACTCTAAATTACAAATTGAAAAACACACCAAAATGGAACAGCTCTGATTAATGATGAATTATAGAACAGAACTTCAAAACCATATATGCACATGGTACACCTTAATAGTAACCCGATCTTGGTAAACCAATTATCACTCTTAGCTATAAAAGATTACAACTGTGTTTCAGAATGGAACAACAATGTCTATAGATCCAAAAATCACAAAGAACGTAATCACTAAGATGAATTCCATAATAAGTGCACAACATAGAGGCTTTGTAATTAAACAACAACAATATTCTATAAGGACTGACAATATTATATTAACACTTAGAAGAACAGTGATACGTTGCAGAGTCAATGCAATAGTTTTGTTTTAGTAAAGTAAACATAACAGAGCATGTGATGTAAACTAACAAAACACATCAGATTACCAAATAACATTGATAAGCAAACCACGCATAAACCAAACGTAATAGTACAGGAGCAAGTGTCCTCTAGGGCCGAGCCCTTAGCCTCCAGGGGTACACCGTTTGAAGTTATTCCAGACTCAGTGATGAAATAACAACCGAGTTTGTATTAATGCATAAAATGGAATTACAGTAGATCAGTTCTCAACGAGACTCGATGATCAAAGTTTCAATCTTCAAAGAAATTACATAAAAGCATCACCAACCCCCCCTCGAGTTGACGGTGTTGCCCCTTTTATAAGGGTGAAGACGGAGATATCTAAGTGCAGAAATAGATAAAACAGAGATCCTTCATGATCAAGGATCATGAGGGATTCGCCGAACTATTAGTCCTCAGTCATCTCTTTCCTTTCCTACGCCGAGCCGATATCTCCACTTCCTTTCCAGGGCTGATTTGCTTTGCCTTGTTTGCATACGGTCTCCCGTCAAAGGGACAGCGGTTAAGCCATCCTTGTCCTTTCCTTTGGAACGACAACTTCTCGTTTTTCCTCCTTCCTGCATAAGGAAATGACAATTGTCAGTGTTTTTGTCTTGCATATTAATCTGACATGTTTTATTACAATTCCTTATCATTTTCTGAGTTCATGATGGAAAAGGGTTTGTAAGTTCTAATGAAAAGATGCTGAAATAATTACTAAAAACATACCTTCTTTAGTACTCCACACACCCCCCTGCTTACCCATTTTCATGCCCTCATGAAAACATTGTAGTTGACGTGTAAGGCAGTGAGTGAGTAGGCTGGAGATGGAATATCATGTGAAGGCCTACAACCATGATGCATAACTAAGTGTTCAAAAAAATGGCCTTTCTAACCCTCAGGCATCTCATACAGGGCTTGGTATCCGGGTGCGGGGTGCCAAATAATTGGACTCCAGAACCTATATCCTAACTAGGATGGCCCTGCCCTCAAAATGACTTCGCCATAGAGGTGCAAGCGATCGACGCCTAATTTAAAATTTTCATACTTAAATGGTTCCCTGAGTTGGATATTCGAATTAGAGATTTGATACCGAAATTTAGCCACATCAATTGTAGGGTCTTTGATAGAGAAAAAGTATTCTATCCCTGTCGAATGATTGCCTCATGCATGGGTCCTAATCCTTCAATTACACCTGGAGTCTTCATGATGTTTCTCTGTTTTCTCCACAACTGTACTGGATCCATAGGCTCAGCTCTTATCCACAAATCTAATCTGTTTTCTTGTCTTGGAAAGCATTATAGGCTTTAGCCCATTTAATTTGATTAACTCCAAACGAAATAAATGCTTGTAATTGGATATCCCCAACAAAAGGGCCAGGGTTCAGCTCGGTCTCCTAGTCTAATACAAGGTTATGCAAATAAAACTCACACAACAGTTTATAAAATCATCGATGGTGTTAATTTGTATGGGAGCACCTGCTTTAACAACCTTTATTTTCAATTGCAAATATCGTTCCATTAAAAGCAAGGCATAATTCTTAGGAGGGGCTCTACATGCTAGGACGTCATTGTATAAGGAACATAAGGTATCCATCTCCTTGATAACTATATCTAACCTACGAGTTACCTTTGTGACTTTTTCTTCTTCCCTTCGCCACCCTTCAAAGGCATGGCTTTCGGATAGATTGATGTTCCTAAGCTGCTACTATAGCTCTTCATACTTTTCTCGAGGGACCGTTTGCTCTCTAAGCTTTTCTGCTGCTTGTTGAGCTTCCTTCAAACCATTTCATAGGGTTACCATTTTTGGATCTCCTTTCCATGCGGAAGTGGAGGCCGGGAGTTTTACCTGAATTTTCATATTGCGTTGTTTTGATTTCATGACTCTTATCACTCCCGAAGGTGGTGTCTCCATCTGAATCTCCTTATCACGGGTCAACATCTCATCCATTTCTATATTAACGTGGATATCAGTCCATTTTTGTTCCTTTTCAATTGGAACAACAGTCTGCTCCCCAACATCATTTGGAATAGCAGCCTGGTTTTCGATAGGGTTTTGAACAACAGGATGGACTCTGGTCCTCTGCCCCTTTGTCTTGAGGGGTTTTGCTGGAGTGGTTACATTTTTCCTTCCCGAAGACATTTTTACCCTTTGCCTTGCCTTTAAAATCCTAATCTGTTGGTGGAGCTGGACTATTATACTCAGTAATCTCTTCTGTTCCTTTTGCAATTCCTTAATTTCCTGAATTTCCTTAAAAGGAACAGCAGGTGGTTCACTGCGGCCTGGACTATGAGTAACTTCTTGAGTTTGTTCCTGGGGTGCTTCTTTGTTTCTCTGCTCTGGCTACTCCGGGGCAAGAACCCTAGCTAGTTCTGTTTTTTCTTGGTTGACTTCCTTCTCTACCCCCCCTGCCTCCAGAGTTTCTTTTGGTGTCATCTGGCTAGGAACAGGTTGTCCCTCTTCTGCATCTCCTGTCATGTTTTCATCATGAACGGGAAGATTCTCGTCTTCTGCCTCCATTGCATGTGATTCTTCAGGTGCATTTTCCTCTTGAGGTTTCTCTTCTAGATGGAGGTCTGAGAGACTGGAAGGTTGGCCATATTTTCCCATATTGGCCAAAACTTTGGCCAATTTATCTTCTCCCAATGGGTCCTGCAATGGGCTACCTTCCTGTTGTTCTGTTTCCTCCTCTTGCTCAGATTTCTCAGCTTCTTCTTATTTTTCTCCTTCTTCTTCAGATTTCTCAGCTTCTTCTTCTTTTTCTCCTTCTTCTTCTTCCTGCACTCCTTCTTCTTTAGATTGCTTGGCTTCTTCTTCTTTTTCTCTTTCCTCTTCTTCCTGCACTCCTTTCTCATGGTCTTCCCCTTCTAATCGTGGGGGTTGCTCATCTTCTATTTCTACCAGCTGGCTGGTGTTTCCTTGGGGCTTCTCTAGCCTCCCTCATAGCCGTGCTAGCCAAACCGATTTCCTGCATTTTTCTGGACGCTCGGGTGTACTGGTGGCATCTTTATGTTTTGGGGATGGTGTGGTCAATCCTCCATTTATCATGGCGATTAGCTCTTCGCAACTTCTCTGCTGCTAGGTAAGGCTATGGCTGACTATTAACCATATAAACCCATGATGACTAACAACTGACTCTACATGCTGTGCCTTTTTTATGCTTCGTGCAACGTCATGAAGTAATGAATTCAAAAATGCAAGTAAATTTAGAGAGTATTTTTGCTTTAGTACAGCTAAGAGTTTAAGATGTCGTGGTCTTACCACGTCTTTTCTTCCTTCACAGGTGATGTAGCTTTGAATGGTCCTTGCCAATTCTTCCAACGGTTCTCCTAGTGCTGCTGGCAGAACCCTCTTTCCTCTAATTGTTAGGCTCTGGCCTTTGTCCTGGAAGATTTTTGTAATTTTCTGCAATCTCTCCTTCTTTAGCATCCATACAGGCCCAGTGGCTCGTAGTCCCGAGACTTTTGCGATTATGTCGTCAGTGACTGCTATTTGTTTCCTGCTCACTGTGGAGTGATCCTCTTGCAAGTTCTACAAGAATTCATTTGTCAGAGTCTCGTTAGACTCCTGCAAGCGGTTGAGATAAGTCAGCCACCCTGCTCTTGCCAGGATTTCCCAGGCAGCAGCAGAAATTGTTAACACCAGCGGTTCTCTCCAAATCGATCTCCCTCCCATGTTTATGGTTTTGCTGTGAAATCTCAGAATTTTGACAATGGAACGACAGCTGTTCACGCTGTTAGAAACACAGAGAGGCTGACAGACGCGAGAATCGCTCAAAATCTAATGCTGCAGGATATACAATGGAAATGGCTTAGGAACAACAAGTCATGCAAAAAATAAAAAATAGTATACCATTGAGTCGTGCTATTCCCAAGTACGCAGTTTCTTGAATAGCAGTCTGACACGTCATCCAAGGAATGATGAGGTTAAGCCCCCCGCAATGTGATAGGCCGTCCCGGCCGTCAAATAAAGGAGCGACATGCCGGTCTGTTCTGAAGTAGTGTCATAAAGGAACAGCATATGGCAATATGCCATGTTCACAAAGGTAGCAGATTACTGAAATAGAGGTGTCAAGTTGGATCGCTTAACATGTAAGAGATTTTTGTGATATGATGCGAGGCTAGGAGGATAAGACATCTGTTGTACATACCGATTCTCATGTGGTCATTGTCAGCTACTCTGTCATGATTGGTGATAATAGATTTACATGCATTGTATGGTTCGGAAAATAATATGCATTCATCTTATGTGATTGATTACTAAGGCATAAGAAATAGAAGGGTGGTAATAACTACCTATTACTGTAAATAATGTGACTTTAATACCATTAACAGTTCTCTGCTACCGACAGGTGTTCATAACCTTGGCATAGTTGTTTATTTCACCCATGGAACCATGATCCTTTGTGTATTCTTAGGAAGTGTTGTGTGATGTCAACATGTAGGCCATTATGCTGGCGTGGTAACTAGTTTGTCATAATGCCATTCACGAGGAAGGAGTGAAAGGTGGGCAGGCCGGCTCATGATGAGACCTCCTGTTCCAAGGGTTCTTTATTTGATATACCTTTTGGACCGTATCCCTGGTGTGGTGGCCATAGTGGGAATGCCACTTCACTTTCTTCCTCATGATCATGGTAGGCTGGCTCTTGGTGAGACCCCCTATCCTGCCTTTGACAACTTATAAGTCATTAAGACATCAGCGTTTGCTCTTCTTTTTTCTTTTTCATAAAGCACTATCCCATTTATACACAAAGGGTGGTTCAACACTCCTTAAGAGTAGGAATGGTGGAAGAAGTCTTAACATCTCAATTGGAAGATATAAACCCTTTGCTCTTATTCCTGAATAATAATCAAAGAGGATTTAAAAGGAACCAACATGATAAAGATAACCAATCAGAGCAGAGTTAGTGAAGCAATGACAGCAAAAGATAATCGGTAAGTGTGTCCCTCCCTCTGTCCTTTTACCAATTCAGAGCAATTTCTTATAAAAATAACGATTTTATAATTTCCCTGATTTCAGTATGTTGTGATTTTGTATCCATTGCATAAGTGCATAGTTGTATTCCAAAAGACATGAAAGAACAGGAATGGTAAGCATCCTTAATTTAAAACAACAAGGGGAACAAGCATAAGTAAAAGGAATATGAGGATGTTGCTACTTCAAAGAGGAAGAGCAAAGGAATACAAGTGGTGTTCCTTTTAGAAAAAGGAACAGCAAAGTTGAGAAACGTTGTTCCTTTGGAAAAGGAATAGAAAAACACACAAATGTCGTTCCTTTGGAAAAAAAACAGCAAAAATCGAAACCGATGTTCCTTTGGAAAAGGAACAACAAAACACACAAATGCCATTCCTTTGGAAAAGGAACAGCAGAAAGAAAAAATAAAGAAAAAGAACAAAATTAAAGCAGAATGATGGCTGATCCAACAGGTGTTGTTCCTTTGAAAAAGGAACAGCATAACAAAAAATGCTATCCCTTTGAGAAAAGGAACAACAAACATAATAACATTTGTTGCTGGTTCGAAAAGTAACGACAAAGCATTTGATTCAAAAATATGTACAAAATCAAAAGAAATTATGTACAAATTGTGAAAACAGATAAATTACTTAATGAATCACAGGTGAGGAAGACTTCTCTCCCTCCCACAAAATTTCCATATCAGAGTATTGGCGTAGCTGCTGGCAGAAGGACTCCCGAGTGAGTGGTTTGCGATAAAGGCAAACTCAGTGGCCATTTGCCTTGAAGGCATATCCAGAACCGTCAATAGTGATTAGAGTAAGAGTACCATTGTCATGTACCTTCTGGATTTCATATGGTCCCAACCAACGAGTCTGGAGTTTCTCGGGAAATTCCTGAAACCTGGAATCGTACAAAAGTGCCCAGTCTCCTTTGTGGAAGACTCTATTTTTAATGAGAGAATCATGCCATTTAGCTCACTGCTATTGGATAAGTGTAGTATTTTGGAGTGCAGAGAGCCTGATTTCATCGAGCTCATTGATATGCTGCAATCGATTAATCTGTGCCTCCGTTAAATCTAAGCCAACTTCCTATGTTGTTTGTAGTGTTTGGATTTCGAATTCTATGGGAAAAATGGGTTGCTTGCCAAACACTAATTAATAAGGTGAGTAACCAGTGGTACTTCTCCATGTTGTTTTGTAAGTCCACAGTGCCTCTGGTAGTTTGGCCGCCCAATCACATCTATGTAACGCGATTGTTTTTGTTAGGATTGCTTCTATTATTTTATTGCTGCTTTCTACCTGACCATTTACCTGTGGGTGGTATGGAATAGTGATTTTATGCTGGACATGATAGCTTTTGAGTGTTGCAGCTATTTTGTTCTGAGCAAACTGTGGTCCACTGTTTGTAATTATATCTCTTGGAAGGCCATAACGCACAAATATATGGAACAAGAACTGTATGACAGAATCTTATGTAGCTCTTGGGAATGCCTCTTCTTCAACCCACTTGGTGACATATTCTGTTGCTGCCAAAATATATGTTTTCTGGTTTGATGATGGGTTAATTGGTCTAACAAAATCAAGAGTCCATCGCTCGAATGGTTCGATGACTAGATGTGGTTTCAAAGGCATCTCATCAGATTGACCAAGGCATCCTGCTCTCTGGCAACTGTCACAATCTTGGACGAATTTCTTTGCATCTTTGAAAATTGTAGGCTAATATTACCCTGTTTGCAGGACCTTATGTCTAGTTCTACGATCGGCGAAATGTCCACCACATGGTCCGTCATGGCAAGCTTTTAAAATGTCGAAGATTTCATCCTCTCGAACACATCTTCTGATATGCATGTCTGCCCCTGTGTGGAACAGGTAGCCTCCAACCCACAAGAATTGAGCACTCTTCTGAATGATCTGTTTCCGCTCATTAGGGGTTAGATGTTTCGGTAGTTTACCTACTGCTAGGTAATTGGCAACATCAGCATACCAGGGTGTTTGAATAGCAACAGAAAACAGATGCTTGTCCGCAAATTGATCTTCAACTGTTGTTGCACCGATTGGCTTTGGCATTCTTGAGAGAAAATTGGCTATAGGACTTTATTTTCCCGGTCAATCCTTGATTGTAATATCAAATTCCTGCAATAAAATCAGCCATCTAGTTATTCTGCCATTTGTGATAGGCTTGTTTACTAAATATTTGATAGAAGAATGATCTGTATACAAGATAACAGGATATCCAGTAATGTAATGTCTAAACTTATTAACAACATGAATTACTACTAAAAATTATTTCTCAGTAACAGTGTAATTTGATTCAGCAAGGGATAAATTTTTGCTAATAGAATAAATTGCATATGGTTTTTTATCCTCTTCGTGCCCAAGGACTGCTCCAATGGCTGTATCTTAGGCATCAGATGATATCTGAAATGGCAAATCCCAATTTGATCCTTGAAGGACTGGGGCTGTGGACACAAGCTTCTTTAGATCCTAGGAAGCACGTTCACATCTTTCTGTCCAAAGAAAATCAAAGTTACCAGTTAGTGCATACAGAGGTGCAGCAATATGCGAAAAATGTTCTATAAACCTCCTATAATAACCAGAAAATCCAAGAAAACTGCGTACCTCCATTTGAGTTGTAGGAGTGGGAATAAGAAAAATTATTTGGATTTTGGCTGGGTCTACCTAAATGCCCGCTGCTAAAATATAGTGTCCGAGAATAAGTCCTTCAGTCATGATCATATAGCATTTTTCATGGCTTAAACAAAGCCTGGTAGCAATGCAGCATTGTAGGACTTTTTCTAGTGTATGCAATGTTGGATCGAAATTGTCTCCATACGGTGTAAAGTCACCCATGTATACTTCAAGTCCTTCATTTATTAAGTCTGCAAAAATGCTGAGGATAGCCCTTTTGAATGTGGCAGGAGCATTGCATAAGCCAAAAGGTAGAACTATGTAGGCAAATTTTTGCCAAGGACAAGTAAAAGTGGTTTTGTCTTAGTCTTCAGGGGCAATTTGGATCTGATTGTATCCACTGAAGCCATCCAAGAAAGAAGATAATTTCTTTCCTTCCAAAGTGTCTAATACTTGGTCGATGAATGGGAGAGGGAAGTGGTATTTTTGTGTTGATTTATTTAGTTCTCTGTAGTCCACACAAATTCTCCATTTCCCATTCTTTTTTGGTACCACCACAAGCGGAGAGACCCATTTACTATCGGAGATAGGATAGATGAAGTTTACATCTAAAAGTTTTTGAATTTCAGCTTTTACCACATCATTTAGATGAGGATTTAGTCTCCTATGAGGCTGGGGAACAGGTCTCGCATCTTTTTCTATGTAAATGTGGTGGGTACATAATTGAGGGTCAATTCCTTTCATATCAGGATATTCCCATGCAAATGCTTCTTTATATTTCCTCAATAGATGGATGAGCTTCGTTTATTATTCGGAGGTGAGGTTGGCATTAATGTTTAAGGTTTTTCCCGGTTCAATTTCCACAACTTTACTACTTGCAACAGAGGTAACAGGTACTGTATGATCATGTGTATCTTTAAGAGTATATTCTTCTAATTCACTATCAAATGCTGCTTTTATCATGTGACATTGTGTGCGGAATGTGAGTTCAATTTGACTAATGAAATTATTAATGGAATCGTCTTCTGTTTGGTCTTTGAAATCAAGTGCCTCTTGTATAGTTAATGGAGATCTAATGTTGTCAGTAAGGTTTGATATAGGGTGCTTATTAGCTTTGATCATTGTGACACTTGGTTGTGCTGGAGGATATAAGGTAAGTTCTTGATATTTGATCCCCTTGTTATGGTCATATTTCCTTTTTGGAAACCAATATAGGCATCGACAGTTGCAAGCCAAGGTCTACCTAAAATCAATGGGTGTCCATCAAGTCGGCTTTTGGGATTTATTACCAGAAAATCAGTCGGATATTCCCAGGAGTCAATAGATACCATGACATCATGTAGCGTGCCCTCTGGCCTAACCACAAATCGGTCAGCCAGCTCTAACAAGGTAGAGGTGGGTTCTACAGATGTAATGCCTAGATTTTGGCAGGTAGTAGTTGTTAAGATGTTGATTGCAGCTCCTAGATCAACTAAGGCATTAGGGAAGGTTTGACCATAAATTTGTACGGTGACTATTGGATTTCCTGGGTCTTTGTATTTAATGGGCATTTCTTTTCCTGATAATAAGTCAAATAGAGTGTAACTACTTGGACTCTTGGATTGTTTGTTGCATTCCTCCTTGGTTTCTTTACACACAATTCTTTGATAGTCTTTGCATAGATTGGAATGTCTTGAATGGCTTGGAGGAATGGAATTTTTATGTATAAATTTTGTAATTCTCCCAGAATGTCAAAATCAGGATATTGTGTAGGTCGAGGTATGATTAATCATTATGGGAATGGGGGAGAGGATGTGGTTGTTTGGTTATGAATTTGTTGTTTGTTCACATCCTCTTCTTGTGACAGATGTTTTCTGGGTAACTCATTTTCAACATGGGTTGTCTTTTCTCCCTCAGTTTCAATAATATGCCCAGATCTTAACTGAAGATCACTACACTCCCTCATATTAGCTCCTATTTCTGATGTTTCTATTATTTGGATAGATTGGACCGGTATGTTATTTGGATTGGGGTTCGGTTGGCCTAGGAGTTGTGATCTCAGATTAGACTGGGGATTTTGTTGTAAGGCTGGCAGTGTAGGTTGAGGGAGTGGCATGGCCCCTACTGATTGATGCATCGGTCTTTGCCAGTTTGTCTGCCAGGCTGATCTTTGTGAAGTAGACGGAGTCCATTGTGGTGGGTATGCGTTACTTTGCCAATATGGTGGAGTATAGGGAAAACTCGGCCAACCAGATGGGCTTGCCTGATTCAGCCACGGGGTTGATGAAGGAAACGACTGAGGTGACTATTTTGGGGGCGGATGTTGGAATTGAATTTGCCACATATTATATTGTTGAGCATTATACTGTGGAGACTAAAAAGAAGAGGTCGGGTCCGAAAACATACCAGATTGTCGTGGCTGCCACTGACAGCACTGGTTGAGAAAATATACCTATTCTGGCTCTTCTTCTGCTTCCTTATATACTGCTCTTAATCTGGGAAGTGAGGGACAACTTTCCGTAAGGTGATCTATTGTGCAGATGGCACATGTTTGGACTGCATCTTGTGGAAACTCCTTATGGCTATGTTTCTTTCTGCATCGGGGACAGAAGATTGCCAAGTTCCGTTCTGCCTCCATTTGCTTCTGCTTGGCCTGCATAACATCAAGTTGTGTAATTAGCATCCCTAGTATATTAGTTTTAAAATTTTCCAATAGATTTCCAATTTCTGCACGAGTTACTCCTTCTGTCGAAATTTTATTATCTCTTACAAACCGATCATGTTCTGCCGTTTCGATCTTGTGTTGCCTCTCGAACTCCTGATACATAAGTCAATAATGTCAGCAAAATTTTCCTGATAAATATCTCCTTTTCCCATAGTATTTAATTTTTCGATCCATTATTCCTTCATGCCCCTAATTATTGTTGTTTTTAACACATTATCAGGTAAAGGTAGTGATGCATAAGAATACCTTTGAAGATTATACTGAAAACGTTCCACATAATCCTCTAATGTTTCATTTGGTCTAGCTACCATCTGGAATATTTCATCCTTCAGTTCTCTAGACCTGCAATAGTCCTGATATTTCTTTAGAAAAGATTCTTTCATTTGATCCCAATTATTTATAACCCTGCCACCTAATCCCATAAACCATCTTAAGGCAACCCCTTTTAATGTAGAGGGAAATAATTTTAGTTTCTTGGGGTTGGTGGTGTAATCATATCCCATACACAGCACATCAAACTCAAATAGGAATGCATCTGGATCTTCTGATGTAAGACCGTGGAATGTAGGTATATGTTGAAGAGTGATTTCTTTCATGGGCGCATTTGTTGCAGTATCCACTATGGGGTATTGCAATGTAGAGGTTTGGTTGTTTGGCTGGCTTTGAGCCATTTGGGCGAATATATGCCAATAACCTTCTAGGATATCTAGGAGGATATTCCTAGGTTGAGAAGGAATGGATTTAACAAGAATGGTTTTAATAACACTTCCTCTATCTGGGATAATGAGAGTGCCTAATGTCTGAGGAGATTGAGTTTCTTCAACAATGATTTTTGCAGCACTTCCCTTGTCTGGGATATTTAATGGCTGTGTTGTCCCAAGGGGAGACGTTGGTTCCTTAGTTTCCCCTGTTTCTCCTCCTCCTTCACAAAGATTGTTGAAATTCCCTTCTTGCAAAAGTTATGGAGTAGAATTTTCAATTTCTTGAAAGTCCTGCTCTTCAATTTGACTATGCACCTCAGCAAAGGCTACAGATGGTGATCTTGTGGCCTGAAGGGAACTAGTAGGTTGTCTAGAAATAACTTTTTTGGGTCCTACTGAAGCCTAATATTCTGCTTTCTTGATGATTTCGTCTATGAAGGTTGATCGGCCAAGGGTCATCGACCCCTTAGATTTTTCTGGCTTGGGTAGAGGTTTGGAATCCTTTTCCAGCTTTTTCTGCTTAGTCATGCACACAAATCAACTGCTAGATTCTACCCAAACAAAATAGCAGCAAATTTGTAGAAAAGCAGGCAGGGGAGAAGGGATGTTACAGGCTCCACACATAGGTTCTTACCTTCCATTTTTAAAACCCAATTCTTCCCTAACAGGTTCTTACACTACTCTGGAAAAAACAAATGGCTACACTCTTTCCTCGGTAATGGCGCCAAAATGTGGAGCTATAAAAAGGGTCTCTTTCACCTCTAATTACCTCACATTAGTTGTCAATCCAGGAACGTTTTGTTATTTCAAAGAGTTTCTCAGTATGAGGCTATCATTTTCCAGAGTAATGCTAGTAGTATAGTGTTCAGAAATACAAGAGTAAACGGATGCTTGTTTACAACAAACTACTTCAAAAGATTAAACTACACATTTAGAAAGCTAAGAAATTTATCAGTCGAGGGTTCAGTAGCAATAACTCATCCCTTTGTAAACTGATGGAGCTAAGGTAAATCAGAGAACGGATCGTGGATCTGGGAGCCAGGCAGTAAATGTCAGTGCTCACTACAGCCCTGGATCGTTCTTCACACCAAAATAACAAAGGACAGGAAATGGAACGGCATATAAGAAATGGAGCAGCGAAATAAGAAATAGAACAGCAAATCTGAAACTGTAACAACAACTAAGTCTAGCAAGCAGTAACACCCTAGTCTACAAGATCAAATGCACGAATCATGACCTATGTGAATCAAATGGCAATCCTTCACTCTAAAGGATGAATTGAACAACACACCAAAATGGAACAACTTTGATTAATGATGAATTATAGAATAGCACTTCAAAACCATATATGAACATGGCACACCTTAATAGTAACCCGATCTTGGTAAACCAATTATCACTCTGAGCTATAAAAGATTACAACTGCGTTTCAGAATGGAACAACAATGTCTATAGATCCAACAATCGCAAAGAACATAATCGCTAAGATCAATTCCATAATAAGTGCATAGCACAGAGGCTCTGTAATTAAACAACAACAATATTCTGTAAGGACTGACAGTATTATATTAACACTTAGAAGAACAGTGATATGTTGCAGAGTCAATGCAATAGTTCTGTCTCAGTAAAGTAAACATAATAGAGCATGTGATTTAAACTAACAAAATGCATCATATTACCAAATAACGCTGATAAGCAAACCACACATAAACCAAACGTAATATTACAGGAGCAAGTGTCCTCCAGGGCCGGGCCCTTAGCCTCCAGGGGTACACAGATTGAAGTTATTCCAGACTCAGGGATGAAATAGCAACTGAGTTTGTATTAATGCATAAAATGGAATTACAGTAGATTAGTTCTCAACGAGACTCGATGATAAGAGTTTCAATCTTCAGAGAAATTAAATAAAAACATCAAGAACCCCCCTCGAGCTAATAGTGTTGCCCCTTTTATAAGGGTGAAGGCGGAGATATCTAAGTGCAGAAATAGATAAAATAGCAATCCCTTAGGATCAAGGATCCTGAGGGATTCACCGAATCATTAGTCCTCAGTCATATCTTTCCTTTCCCGCGCCGAGCCGATATCTCCACTTCCTTTCCAGGGCTGATTCGCTTTGATTTTCTTTGCCTTGTTTGCATATGGTCTCCCGTAAAAGGGACAACAGTTATCCCGTCCTTGTCATTTCCTTTGGAACGGAAACTTCTTGTTTTTCCTCCTTCCTGCATAAGTAAATGACAATTGTCAGTGTTTTCGTCTCGCATATTAATCTCACATATTTTATTGCAATACCTTATCGTTTTCTGAGTTCATGATGCAAAAGGGTTTGTAAGTTCTAGTGCAAAGATGCTGAAATAATTACCAAAAACATACCTTCTTTAGTACTCCACAGTAGGCTCGAAAACACCATTCCCATGCATGATATTTCGAAAGGTGGTGAATTAAATTGTTTGGAGTAGGGGAATTAAAAAAAGTCTGCCTGTGGGTCAAGATTGGTGGTTTGCCTGTGTGATACACAGAATTTTTTTCAGTTGGTTCTGCGTCACATTCTCCTCCACGGTTCCTGTTAACAAATTCCTCCTGTAGAAATGATAAACCACTGTAAGGGCTAACCTGTTCATGAAGAATGTGACTTGTATGATATTTTTGTGAAAATTAATCTCTGCACTCTGTCTGTGAGAGCCTAATTCCCTTTTGACAGTCAAGTTTTGGGCAGCAGCAGCATTATAACTAGGGAATTGGTGCAAAATGAGATAAAAACATTTGAGAAACCCTATCCCGAGAATCAAAGGAGGAAACCATACACAAAATTCCCCTTCTGATGAGAACACAAGCCAAAACAGAGCATTTTCACCATGCCAGGAGGGTTTATCAGAAAGGAACCCTCGGATTCTATGAAATTGTGAGAAACTCCCGAGCTGGTAGACCTATTTACCCGTGCCAATTGGATGACCTTATGTGACAGAATTCAAGGTCATGATGATGAGGTGAAAGAAGAGTTATTAATGTCTCTACAGCCTAAATCCAAGATATTGGCCACTGTAAATTTCAAAGGGTTGACCTTTAAACTTACCCCACAACTCATGAGTCATGTCACTGATCTTCCATTGGGGATATCTTGGAGTATAGAGGAGAGGGCATTGGGCCAAAAATCCAAAAAGGAATTCTTCCTACCAGAAGATCAGTTTTCATAGGATCAAAATGGGGTTCGGAGAGCCAGCCTACATCCATTTTGGAGCGAGGTCAGCCTTCAGATCATGAAATACATTACCTGTGAGGGGAAGTTCAGTATTGTATATGGTTATCACTTCCGGTTGCTAACTGAACTCAGGCATAAGATGGATTTACCCACATAACAAAAGTTAAGCATCCCATTTTTCCTCCTACAATCATTAATGGAGTGTGGCAGAAAAATGAAGGAAGGGACACTGGACCAGCTGGATCATCATGGGCTTATCAATCTACTAGTAGAAGATGCCCTCCATACCTATATTGTCCCTCTCCTGGGAGATTTTCCGCAATATGTCCAAGGATGATGATATCTGGATTCTGGCCGAGGAACTCACTTCATCCAGCAGTGAGGAAAGGGAGCACATTGAGGCAGAAGAGAAAGCCAAGGGTAAGGAACCCCAGGACAGACCACCACAAAAAGAGTAGGAAGAGAAACAAGAGAAAGGCCAAGCTTCTGAGCCCAAAACTGTGGGTGGAATAAAGGCACAAATGCCAAGGGAGGAACGGTTGCAAATCAGGGAAGAAAGGACTGAAAAAGCCCAAGCAAGTGAGAGCACATCCAAGGAACCCACAACAAAATTAAAAGAGAAGGCACCCCCAGCCAAGAAGGCCAAAACAGTGAAAACCATTTCTACAGGAGGCCTGAAAACCATTTCTACAGGAAGATAGAAAACAATCATCACAAGACTTTCTACAGGAAGTCTGGAGACAGGGCAACAGAAGGAAAAATCATCGGAGATTTTAGCTAGGGAGGCAGCATCTGTGTTGGCCACCCTAAGCACATCTCCCAAGAAGAAGGGAAAGCAAAAGAGGGAGCCTTCCCTATATTTTAAGGCAAGAATGAGCGTGAGGATTAAGATTGGCAGACCCCAGCCACCGTCAAAAGAACCAATCACAATTTTAGACACCCCTACCACACAAAAGGAGAGGTCCCCCTCCAAGGCATCCATCACTTATGAACGGGGAAGCCTGAAGACATCCACCTGGAGAGAAAGAATGAAAATGTTGGACACGGAGGCCTCTCTACAAGATGCTAAGACTATTCTACAAGAAACACTAGCTAGGATAAAGGAGACCGAAACAATGGAAGGTGAGGCAGCTAAATCACCACACGAGGAAGAAAAGGTGGAGAACATTATGGAACCTAGCCCCCAGCCCAGCTTGGGCTCCTACTATAACTTCTTAGAGGCCGAAAAGATCATTCCTCAAAAATTCACAGTGCCACTTTTCCTTGCACTAGAAGAAGAGAGAGTGAGGACCCACACTTGGATGAAAATCGCTAAGTCCAAGGGTGTGGTAGATATAGGTCCTTTATAGGAACAACTCAAAGAGGCAAGAAGGGAATTGGCTATGGTACAACATGTGGAGATCAGCCAATGGGTCAAGCTACAAGAAGAAAATGAGCTTCTTAGACAGCAGCTACAGTTACAAGGACAGAGGAAGAAAGACAGGCCTCCCATATTGGGAGAACAAAAGCAATAGGAGGAACCCACAACAGCCAAAGATACCCCTAATGAACAGTAGAGAAAGGAAGGGATGTAGACACAAATTGAGACACTGAATTGTCAACTACAGGAAAAAGAATTGCAAGCAGGCTTGGAGATACAGTCTCTAAAACAACAGGCACAAGAAAAGGAGGCCCAACTAGCCTACATGGCCAGCTGGGAAATGGAAGCTTTGCAGTGTAGGAAACGTGCCAAATATTATGCCATATACCTCAATGATCAGCGGTTACAGTTTCAGATCAATACCTTGGCCCAAAGGGGTATCACCCCATTCCAAAACTATCATCAGTTTGCAGCTCTATGTGGCACTAGTTCATTAGAGGATAGGGCCAAATTATCAGAGTTCTACTTGCACAACTTCGCCCTTCTGAACATGAACGCATGGGATCCCAAAACAGTGATAGGAGATGTCCATCTTATGGCCATGGCCCCTTCAATGAGTCATGAGGAGAAGAGAGCAGCAGAGGTCTGCAGTATCATAGGCAGAGAGCTTAGTGAGTCACTCATGATTAGGGAAGAGCCGGATGACCCCTCAGCAGTGATAAGCGCCCACCAGCACTTGGCCAACAGTCCTCAGGATCTACCGGAATACATGGAGCAATAGACTCAAGCCATTGCCCACTTTGAGGACATGGAGAGACTGTTGGGAGAAAACTGCCTACATGCCTGCACAAGGCGGTGGAGCACACTGCCTCACAACCTAAAGATAAAAGAATACCACTCTCCCACCAGGATGAGGGAAGCCTTGGCAAGGGTACCTCTCTACAATCAGTTGATGCAGAATTTTTCGGGCAATTGGATTGGCTTGAAATCTGGTCCTCCTTTACTTTTGGGATTGCTAGAAGGAGTGAAGGAAGAGGAGGAAGGTAGAAAATAGGAGGAAGTGGAAAGGAAGGTAGGATTCCATGATCGGGAAGAGGATATCACCACAGAGGCCTGGGACGTAAGGGAGGCGATCAAAGCCATAAAGGAGGATGAGCTGGACTAGTTGCTCAGAGGATCAACAACCCATTTAGCAAGGGGGTGATGATGAGCCCCGAATGGGGTAACTTATTGGGCTCATTTTGCCTAATTGTCCTTGTTCAATCCTCCACTTTCATAGATTATGCATGTATTTCTAGTATGATTATGTTATTTGAACGAATAAGGGTGGTTGCTCTACCAAGGAGGCTAATCCATGGTCATTTTAGGTTTTTTGGACAAATTTTGGAGCAAAACTAAGCAATTATGGCCTAGGTGACAGCCAAGCGTGAGGTGAGGATTCATAGGGAGGTTGTCTTTGGCATTAAATGGCCCTTCCTCGAAATCTCCACCCTCAACTCCGAGCTCAACAGGCCACCAAAACGAGTTCTAAAGGCAGCCGAGCAGCTTTGGGAAGAGTGACTGTTTACTAGCAGTTGGAACAGCTGATTCCCTTGAATTTAGGAGGGCTTCTAGGCCCCTCATAGTGTACAAATAGGAAGGCTCATCCTTCATAGTTTACTTTTAGAACTTTTGGTATTTGCACTATAGTGATGTCTTTTTCAGCTTGTTTTCTTAGCTACTACTGTATAACATTCTTGTTTTGAGTAATGAGAAGCAGCTTTACTTGGCATCAGATCTGAGTTCTTTATAGGAGCCTGCAGTTCTTGGAGTTGGCCCCAACCCGAGTGCTAAGGCTTCCTTTATGTATTGTTATTTGTTCTTTATGTATTTACAAAATCATTTATGTTAAGTAGATTAAATCTTGTTGATTAACTAGGTCACTGTTGATGATTAGAAAAACTTTTGATGTTCAGATTGAGTTGATAGGTTGTTAACAGGGAAAAGCTTCCAAAAAGGGCCATCAAACACCTCTGATTTCACCTCTCCCTTAGTGGGATGAGTAGCTGGGATCAAGGTGACCTTGCTGCCCATAAAAACGTTGACTTTGCATTTCCATGCAATCACTAGTGTTTGATTTTCATTTGCAGAAGTTGGTTACATGTTCAGATCTTTGCTTGCTTAATTGCATAAGTTAGTATCCATGGTTTCATTGCAGTTCAAACTTCTGTTCATTCTCTTTACTGTCAGCTAGATCAGATTAGGTCAACGTAACTAGGTCTTTGATTTTACAAGTCTTCGTTGGTTCAGTTGGAAAAACAACTTGCAGAGCACCTGTACCACTTCTCCATCTGCCCATACTCCATGAAACCCATCTACTCCATCCCTTAACTCAAATTCTTGCCTTACGTTTTCCATTTGCTCACATAACCCTAGTTTTTGTGCAACATTGCTTCAGTCCTACTTGAACAAATCCAGCCATCTACATCTTTCCTCATCTCCATCCACCAAGTCCTAGACCACCTCCAACCCTTATCCTACCTCCATACCCACTCCTTCATCTTTCTTCCTCCATCCATCCTCCATAATCCCATTACTGAACATCCTATAGAAAAATTACAGACATCCTGTAGAAAATCACAGACATCCTATAGAACCCCTGCAGACTTCCTGTAGAAGCTCACGAATGAGGTCTCTTTATAGCCAAACTCTATGAAACTCTCTGGAAGGGTGTTAGGGACCCTTAGGCCCTCTTTGAACCTTCCTGACCTCCTCCAAGCATTTCCTCTCACCAATCCACCTCTGCATAGTCAAAACAGTCAAATCGCATGCATGATAATTCCGGAAACTTATTCAAAAATACAAAAAGATGTTTTTTTTTAGATGCTATTGTACAAGTAGCTTAGATAAATGTATTTACCTTCCTAGAAGTCAATGGAATTTCTTTCAGTAGCTTGCATCCTCTTTCTTGCTGATGAGCCCCAAAAATGGATAGTTATTTGTGCCCATTCAACCTCCTAATTCAACTTAATCCACCATTCTCATTAGTTTATTGCATGTTTTTATTATATTTATGCTAATAGAGTGAATTAGGTTAGTCATTATGCCAACAAGTCTAATGGGTGCATTGTGTAGCCTTTTTGGTCAACTTGGAGACAAAATTGAAGGTTTTAATCAGCACTTGGCAGCCAAATTCGTGGTAGAACAAGGGAGAGGATTTGTACGAAGGTGTCGCCTTCATTTATGGGCCCTTACCTCCAATTCTCCACCATCATCTTGGAGTTCAAAGGCCACCAAATCAATTAGCACAAGGGCAGCCAAGCAAGTCAAGTAGGACTGCTGTTAACTACAAGTCTTGGGCAGCCGAGTCCCTAAAGTTTAGGAGGACTGTTGGGGTCCTCAATTTGTATAAATAAGAAGGCTTAGGGCCTCATTTGGGTTAGCTGGTAGTTAGTCATTTCATAGTCTTGTTGTAGTCATTTTGTAGTTCAATTTTTAGGCAATAGATTAGTTTTGCAGTCAGCTCATTTTCAAGTTCTCCTTGTGGACAATTTTGATGTAACTCTTCATTTCTTGATCAATAAAGATGAATCCAGCTTTGCACTAGCTCTAAATCTCTCTTAGGAGGGTGTAGCTCTTGGGGCTGGGCCCATCTCAAGCGCCCAGTACCTCCTTTGTTTACCTTTATGTGTCTTTGCTGCATTCTTAGAATAAAATATGCTATTTAGATCTAAATCTTGTTTTGTTATTTAGTTTGTGATTTTGATGATTAAAGTAGATTTTCATATTCAGATTGATTTGATAGGTTAATAACATAAAGGATCCTTGGAAAAAGGGCTCAAGCACCTCTGATCTTACCTCTCCCTCAGTGGGATCGTGAGTTGGGACAAAGGTGACCTTGCTGCCCAACAAAAACACTAGTTTGCTTGTCCATGCAATCTTTGGTGTAATGTTTTCATTTGTAGAAGTTAATCATGCGTTCAGGCCTTTTGAAATGTTTCTTTGCTTAAGTTATGTACATGGTTCTCTTTATGAATGAAGCTGTTGTTCATTTCTTTCATTGACAGTTACACTAGATTAGCTAAGATTTCGATTGTGTGCAGGACTTAGTTGATTCGGTTAAGTGTACACCGTGCAGGGCATCTCCATCTCCCTCTCATTCACCCAAGCTTTGTCCAGGCCAGCTGCTCCATCTCCTAGTTAGGTTCCTCGTCTCACAACTATATTTCTGCCCACGTAACCCTACCTTATTGCTCCTCCATTGTCTTAGCCTTCTTTAAGCCAAGCTAGCTTTCCACACCCTCTCACCACTCCAACCATCAGTCCTTATGTCATTTCAGGCCCCTACCCTACCTCCCTATCCATTCATGCACCTTACCTCACTCACCCATCCTCCAAAATCCAATTTTAAAACATCCTGTAGAAATTTCTGAACATCCTGTAGAAATTCCTGAAACATCTTGTAGAATCCCTGCAGACTTCCTGTAGAAGCTCAAAAACAAGGTTTTTTGACAACCAAACTTTGTGAAACTCTCTGGAAGAGTGTTAGGGGCTCCTTAGACCCTCTCTGTACCATCCCCACCTTTTCCAAGCATTTCTCCTCCTTGATCCACCCTTGCACATTGAAAAGCGAGTTAAAAGCACATGCATGATAATTCCAACAACTTAATCAAAAATAAAAAAAGATGTTTTCTTCAGATAGAGGTAGTCTAGACACATGTATTTTACCTTCATAGAAGTAATGGCATCTCTTTCAGTAGTTTGCATGCTATCCTTTGCGTCAGTAGGACTAGCTGGTAGAATTAGGGTTTGCTAGGGTTTGCGTTTCTTTTTGGCTTTCAGTTTCTTTTTTAAAATAGATTAGCTTCCTTCGAGTTAGCTTTCATCCATCAATTAAAAAGCTTCTTCTAAGAGCTCATAGAAGTTGGCTTAAGCTCCTAGCAGACTTGTGCTAGCTGACCAAGTGACAGCTGCGGCAAGAGCTAGTACTTGTGCATACAACACCGTCGCTTCCAAGTTTGTTACGAACTGTCGGGTTCATAAAATTAAAGAAGGGAGTTCCATGAGTTGTAGCATTATTGCTACAATACTGGAGCCCACCATCTTTTTAGCGCCGTTGCTGGGGAAGCGTTAGAGTATTGGTGATTTTCGTTTTTCTTCTATTTTCCACTACAATCTTCTACTAAGTAGTTTATTTCATTTCCACCATGCAATTTCGTTTATGCAAAAGTAGATTAGCATTTCCCACTTTCATAGATTAGCATTTCAATTCCGCAATTTCATTTCTGCAAGCGTAAAGTAGGATTTCAATTCCGCAAGCGTAGACTATAATTTCCCTGCAATTTCATTTGAGAAAAATAGATTAGTCCTTTCCTGCTTTCGTTTCAATTCCACATTTTCATTTTAGCAAGACAGTTAGTTGCAGTTCAATCTATTTCAGTTTTGCAGGTAGAAGTAGAAAAAAATAAAAATCAACCAAAAAGATTTCATTTCATGCCTTGTAGGAGTAGAGATAAGTTAGAAAAATGACTGAACAACACCCCCACTACTTCACATAGCCAACATTCTCTCTTCTTTGATGGCTGTGATTAAAGAACCCTTAGGTGGACAACAGGACATATTTGAAGAACCTCAAGGGAAGAAGAAGAAGAAACCATTCCTCTGGAGCAAATGGCTACAAGTAGAAATGTTGGGAGCAGTACCTTGTCCAAAGATGAATTTGAAAATCAGATCGAAGATTTCAAGAGTGATATGAGGCAGTTTCTTGCCATGCAACTGGATACCTTGCGGATCCAAAAGAAGCAAGAAGAAGCCAAGATGGCTTTGGCCATTTTTTGTCCTAGGTGCACTAGAAAGCATCCTAGGAACGAGTGTCCATTGTACTCCATAGAAGTGTGCTTTGTATGTGAAGAATACCATCCTACAGATCAGTTCCCTTCCTTACCCAGAATCAAAGCTGCATATCAGAGAGCCCAAGGAGCCACTGAATCACTCTATTATATGAACCAAAGGAGGCCACATGAACCTATATCTTATCAGCAGGAACTACAAGGGACATCTGAGACCTATTATGACCCCTATCAAGCCACTTTCATGCCTTCTTGGGGTCCCCCTGCTCATCTTTCCTGGTTCACACCTCCTCCTTGTTCCTTCAAAGATCCATATTATGCCCAACCAGTTGCTCATTCATTTCACTCTTATGCTCAGCCACAGCCTCAATGGAATGCACTTCATCAGGGGTGGAGGCCCGAATACAACACTCCTCCCACTTCTTTTCCTCCACCACCTACTCAACTGCAATCATCACCTCCTCCTCCACCAAGGCAACCCCAAATGCCTACCCAACCACAACCCCATCCACATCCATCTCAAATATACACCCCCACTGAGCTACCGATACCACCATTTCCAAACTTGTCCATTGGAGTAGCTCAACAAAATTGCAATGCTGAGACACAACATGTCCAAATGACTCCTCTTGAGCTCGATGATCTTCACCATAGCTCAGGAAGAGTGTTGCAAAGCAGAGATTATCTTGAAAGCATTGAAGGACCACATCCGGAAAAAGAAGATTCAAAAGAGGAGATCAAAGAACCATGGGCTACACTTGATGAAGAGAAGAGATCAGAATCAGAGATCGACAGAGTTCCCTCATGGTTACTGTCAAATCTTCCATGTATTCAAGAGAAAGATCAGCAAAAAGAGGAAGATGAGGAAGTCATAGTAGAAAGTGACATGAAACATGACCCAGATCAGCAAAAGGACCAAGGATATCAAAGCTATATTGAGATATGGTTTCAGAAGGTCACTAAGTTGCAGCAGTACTCTCTTCTTCAGCTATGTTTGATCCCTTCAAAGTCAAATCATTTGGTCTCTGAGATCCGGATAGCTATCAAAGCATGCATTTCAAGCCTCCACATCAGTTTATCTCTAATCTCGATGTGCACATGGCTCCATTGGAAGTATTCTTATACTTGAGAACGATTTTGTTTTTCAAGTAGGGTAGGGTAGAAAAAAGAAAAAAGAAAAAAGAGAAAAAAGAAAAAGAAAAAATGAAAAAAGAGGAAAATAGAAATCTAAGGTGAAAACCTCCTCGGAGGTGCCTTAGATTGGCTCATTGATTGAAAACCTCCATGAGGCGGTCAATGAGTTGGGAAAAAGGAGAAAAGAGAATAAGATCTCTGGGTGAAAACCTCCCTTGGAGGCGCCCAGGGCAGGCAATTAGGGTGAAAACCTCCATGAGGCACCCTAGTTGTTTTTCAAAAAAAAAGAGAAAAAGAAAAAGAAAAATAAATCTACTTTCCATTGAATAATTTCAGGTTGCAGCAATGACATTGCAGGTCAGGAGGATCACTCAAAACAAAGACAAAGGAGTTTTTGTGCCTTCTAGAGGAAGTTCTATATTTCTACAGGAAACATCCTGTAGAACCTTCAAGCGAGCCAGATTCGATTTTGGAAGGGGACCTAAAGCTTGGAATCCATTGGTTATGCCTGCAAGCATCCATGTTCCCATTCCTCACCCTTTTCCATCATCTTTTCCACCTCATTGTGCTTCTCATTGTGCTTCTACAGGAAGTTCCTGTAGAAATTGTAGGAAGCTAGAAATGGATTTCAAAAAGGTGGTTTGGCGAACATGGTAGCTTCCTCAAGGGTTCAGAAGTCCTCCTGCAATCTAAAAACTCCTCCTCCATCATCTCCATGCCTGCATGATAGCCCAAGTTCATTTTTCATGCCATGCAACAAAACTGTAAAATGCCTTGAAGCAAAAATACCTAGAAGAGAATTTGTTTCTTCCATAACTTGAAAACCATGCATCCATTTGAAAAACCATTTTACGGGGAATTGTACCAGGGTGATGGCAACATGCCTGAGCAGTTTCAGCCAACCCCGGTGCACGATTTCCAAGAAATCAGCCTCCATCACCATCAGCCATTTTTGCATTTTCTCCATATCCATGCATCCATTTTAAAATATGTTTCATGGGGAGATGCACATAGGTGGTAGTAGCCTACCCAAGCAGTTTCAGCCAATTCCAATCCACGGTTTCTAAGAAATTGATCTCTGAAAGCTTCAGCCATTTTCCAGTTTTCTCGAAATCTGTGCATCCATTGATCACGATTTTACTATGGGAGGTGCATCATGATGATAGGAACATGCTCAGCAATTTTCAGATCGATCCGGTTTACCGTTTGGGAGCAATGGCGAAAACAGGTTCTGGTCCTGTGAAAATTCAGCAGCAGCAGCTTGAAGGTGCAGATATGAATGTGGAAATGAACTCCTGCAGCATGCATCCGGCCAGAGGACACCTGCACAAGGAAAAAACAACCATGAATCATCAACCAAGCCATCATGCAACCAAAGAAACAAATGCATGCAGCAACAAAAAGGACACAGCAGCACACTGACTTACAGGTATGTGTCTAAATCAGTTCCTCTATTTGCATCAATATGATTTAAAAGTGCATAAATGAATTAAATGGTGAGATTAAGCCAGGAATCTAGCAAAGTTAACCCAACAGTGCCTTCTCTAGCGCTCACCCATAAATCATGCAGTATACATGGATAGTCGACTCACGTGGAAATTAAAAAAACAGGGAGTGTTGGCCGTTTGAACTCCAGTGCAACTGATCTAGAAGAGAACATGAAGTTCATGATAGCACTGCAGTTTGCATGTGGCCACGTACCCCTAGTCACTTCACTCCCTCACCACAAATCATTCCGTAATTGAAAAATGCTCGGTTGACTCTCACCACCCGCTGATTCATTTGCACCTGTAACGTCTTTAGCCAAAGTACGCGTCCTCTGCTCCCACAATCTGTTAACTAGTCGTCATCCATCAGGTTTTCTACCTATTTTTGAAATTATCCCGCGTATCAGGCTCGCTTAGAGGTGCAAGGGCACTCTACAGGCGTTTCTACAGGAAGTCGTCTACAGGAAACGCAAAAAACAGCTCTGCAGAAGGAAAACCCGAGATTTTTGTCAAAATTCAAGCTTGAAATGAGAAAAGTAATTAAAGCTCGTGTCCAAGGTTACCAGGGTTCTTTAAAGTATTGATTTTGGGTTTTTTCAAACGCATTATAGATCTGTTAATGCTGGAGCAATCTGTTTGAATTCAGAATATGATCATCTATTTCATAGTCCATGGAGGACAAGATATTCCTTGCTTGGTCTAAAACTGTTGAAGAATGCTTAGAAGAATATGATGTGAGCTTAGAGACTGGTTTAAATTCTCATGAAGTCGAAAAACGCCATCAAATATATGGATGGAATGAGCTCCAGAAGAAAAATGGTACACCTTTGTGGAAGCTGGCAGTGGAGCAATTTGATGATATAGTTGTTAAAATACTTCTGCTGGTAGCTGGCATTTCATTTCTTCTCGCCTACTTTCATGATAATGTGTCTTCTGAGGAGGGCATAACAGCCTATGTAGAGCCCCTGGTCATTCTCCTGATTCTCATCCTCAATGCCATTGTTGGAGTATGGTAGGAGAATAATTCTGAGAAGGCTTTGGAAGCTCTCAAAGAAATGCAATCTGATCATGCAAAGGTCTTGAGAGATGGACATTATGTTGTAGATCTTCCCTCTAGAGAACTTATTCCAGGAGATATAGTGGAACTGAAGGTGGGAGACAAGGTTCCTGCAGACATTAGAATTGTGTCCCTCAAGACATCCACCTTTAGGATGGAGCAGAGCTCCTTGACCAGAGAGAGCATGTCTGTGGTCAAAAGAACATATCCAGCCACCTTGTGTGACTGCGATTTGTAGCCAAAAGCATGCATGGTGTTTGCAGGAACTACAGTTACCAATGGCTGTTGCACATGCATTGTTTTGAGCACTGGCATGTTTACAGAAATAGGTAAAATTCAGGCACAAATTCAGGAAGCTTCAATGGAATGTCATGATACCCCTCTGAAAAGAAAGTTAGATGAATTTGGTGAAAGACTGACAATAGTGATTGGTGCCATTTGTATTCTTTTCTGGATCATGAACTACAAATATTTTCTTTCATGGGAAGTCATAGATGGGTGGCCAAAAAAATATCAGGTTTTCCTTTGAGAAATGTACGTACTACTTTAAGATTGTTGTTGCTTTGGCAGTTGCTGCTATACCAAAGGGATTGCCTACTGTGATTACTACATGTTTGGCTCTTGGCACTTGTAAGAGGGCAAAAAAGAATGCTATTGTGCGTAAGCTACCGAGCGTGGAGACTTTGGGTTGCACCACAGTGATTTGCTCTGATAAGACAGGTACTCTTACAACCAATCAGATGTCTGTCAGTGAGTTTATAGCCATAGGGCACAGTGCTGGTTCACTTAGAGAGTTTACTGTTGAAGGAACAACATGTAATCCTGAGGATGGAAAAATATTGGATTGGCCTGCACATAATATGGGGGAAAATTGAGAAACTCTGGCAGAATTTGCTGCAGCTTGCAATGATGCAGGGATATCTTGTCAAGGTCACTAGTTCCGTGCTATTGGTATTCCCACTGAGGCAGCCTTGAAGGTATTGGTTGAAAAAATGGGAGTTCCAGACCCAATGGCAGGTGATACAAGTGCCATTCTCAACAGTGGCATAGTGAAATTGGGCAATTGTGATTGGTGGATACAAATATCAAAGAGGCAGGCTTTATTGGAGTTTGATTGTGATCGAAAATCCATGGGTGTTATTGTCATGGAACCAATGGGACAAAATCGTCTGCTAGTGAAGGGCGCCATGGAAAATTTTCTTGAAAGGAGTGCTTTTCAACAACTTGCAGATGGATCAGTTGTTGAAATAGATGATGCATCAAGGGAATTACTCTTGAGGAAGTTTCATCAAACGAGTTCAAAGGCTTTGCATTGTTTGGGACTTTCTATAGGAAGTTTAGAGAAAGGGAAGCAGAAGGAGAAATTGGCCGAGATTTTAGCTAAGGAGGTAGCACCTGTGTTGGCCACCCTAAGCGCATCCATCCCCTCCATGAACACTCATTTTTTTTAGGGTTCAGACACAATTTAGTCATGGTTCAACCTTCTACAGGAAGCTACAGGACTTTCTATAGGAAGTTCTGTATTTTTACCAGAAACAGCCTGTAGAAGCCTTTGGGCAGGCCAGAATCAAGTATGGAGAGGGACTTGAAGCTTGAAGTCTGTTGAGGAGGCATGCAACCACTCTTCTCTTCCATCCTCCATGGGTTTTATCTCCTTTCACTACCATTTCAACCATCATATTAAATATACTTACACAATCATACCAAGGCTGAGAATTCTCTAAGAAAAGGAGCAGACAATGGGAAGAAGCAGAGAGAAAAGCATGGTTTTCATGACAAAGAAGAGGACATCACTTCAGGAGCTTGGCATGACAAGGAGGCCACCAGGGCCATCAAAGATGAGGAGATAGATTGGTTGCTCAGAGGATGAGAAACACTTTCAGTAGGGGGGTGATGATGAGCCCCAAAAATGGATAGTTATTTGGGCTCATTCAACCTCCTAATTCAACTTAATCCACCATTCTCATTAGTTTATTGCAAGTTTCTATTATATTTATGCTAATAGAGTGAACTGGGTTAGTCATTATGCCAACAAGTCTAATGGGTGCTTTGTGTAGCCTTTTTGGTCAACTTGGAGACAAAATTGAAGGTTTTAATGAGCACTTGGCAGCCAAATTCGTGGGAGAACAAGGGAGAGGATTTGTAGGAAGATGTCCCCTTCATTTATGGGCCCTTACCTCGAATTCTCCACCATCAGCTCGAATTTCAAAGGCCACCAAATCAATTAGCACAAGGGCAGCCAAGCAAATCAAGTAGGACTACTGTTAACTACAAGTCTTGGGCAGCCGAATCCCTAATGTTTAGGAGGACTGTTGGGGTCCTCAATTTGTATAAATAAGAAGGCTTAGGGCCTCATTTGGGTTAGCTGGTAGTTAGTCATTTCATAGTCTTGTTGTAGTCATTTTGTAGTTCGATTTTTAGGCAACAGATTAGTTTTCCTGTCAGCTCATTTTCAAGTTCTCCTTGTGGACAGTTTTGATGTAACTCTTCATTTCTTGATCAATAAAGATGAATCCAGCTTTGCACCAGCTCTAAATCTCTCTGAGGAGGCTGTAGCTCTTGGGGTTGGGCCCATCTCAAACACCCAATACCTCGTTTGTTTACCTTTATGTGTCTTTGCTGCATTCTTAGAATAAAATCTGCTATTTAGATCTAAATCTTGTTTTGTTATTTAGTTTGTGATTTTGATGATTAAAGTAGATTTTCATATTCAGATTGATTTGATAGGTTAATAACATAAAGGATCCTTGGAAAAAGGGCTCAAGCACCTCTGATCTTACCTCTCCCTCTGTGGGATCGTGAGTTGGGACAAAGGTGACCTTGCTGCCCAACAAAAACACTAGTTTGCTTGTCCATGCAATCTTTGGTGTAATGTTTTCATTTGTAGGAGTTAATCATGCATTCACGCCTTTTGAAATGTTTGTTTGCTTAAGTGCTGTACATGGTTCTCTTTATGAATAAAGCTGTTGTTCATTTGTTTCATTGACAGTTACACTAGATTAGCTAAGATTTCGATTGTGTGCAGGACATAGTTGATTCGGTTAAGTGTACACCGTGCAGGGCATCTCCATCTCCCTCTCATTCACCCAAGCTTCATCCAGGCTAGCTACTCCATCTCCTAGTTAGGTTCCTCGTCTCACAATTGTCTTTCTACCCACGTAACCCTACCTTATTGCTCCTCCATTGTCTTAGCCTTCTCTAAGCCAAGCTAGCTTTCCACACCCTCTCACCACTCCAACCATCAGTCCTTAGGTCATTTCAGGCCCCTACCCTACCTCCCTATCCATTCATGCACCTTACCTCACTCACCCATCCTCCAAAATCCAATTTTAAAACATCCTGTAGAAATTTCTGAACATCCTGTAGAAATTCCTGAAACATCCTGTAGAACCCCTACAAACTTCCTGTAGAAGCTCACAAACAAGGTTTTTTGGCAAGCAAACTTTGTGAAACTCTCTGGAAGAGTGTTAGGGGCTCCTTAGACCCTCTCTGTACCATCCTAACCTTTTCCAAGCATTTCTCCTCCTTGATCCACCCCTGCACAGTGAAAAGCCAGTTAAAAGCACATGCATGATAATTCCAACAACTTAATCAAAAATACAAAAAGATGTTTTCTTCAGATAGAGGTAGTCTAGACACATGTATTTTACCTTCATAGAAGTAATGGCATCTCTTTCAGTAGTTTTCATGCTCTCCTTTGCGTTAGTAGGACTAGCTGGTAGAATTAGGGTTTGCTAGGGTTTGCGTTTCTTTTTGGCTTTCAGTTTCTTTTTGCAAATAGATTAGCTTCCTTCGAGTTAGCTTTCATCCATCAATTAAAAAGCTTCTTCTAAGAGCTCATAGAAGTTGGCTTAAGCTCCTAGAAGAGTTGTGCTAGCTGACTAAGTGACAACTGTGGCAAGAGTTAGTACTTGTGCATACAACACCATTGCTTCTAAGTTTGTTACGAACTACCGGGTTGATAAAATTAAAGAAGGGAGTTCCAGGAGTTGTAGCATTATTTCTACAATACTGGAGCCCACCACTTGCATCGGTAGGGATAGCTGGTGAAATTAGGGTTTGCTAGGTTTACATTTCCTTTCAGCTTTCCAGTTTCTTTCTACAGGTAGATCAACCTTCTTTGAGTTTGTTTTCATCCATCAGTTAAAAAGCTTCTTCTCAGAGCTCAAAGAAGTTAGATTAAGCTCCTAGTAGACTTGTGCCAGTTGACCAAGTGACATCTGCGGCAAGAGCTAGTACTTGTGCATATAGCACCGTCGCTTCCAAGTTTGTTACGAACTACCGGGTTGTTAAAAGTAAAGAAGGGAGTCCCAGGAGTTGCAGCATTATTGTTGCAATACTGGAGCTCACCAAGAGGGATGGAGAGATAGATATATATGGAGAAATAATGTGTATGTTTTAAGGTTGATATAGAGAGACAAAGGACAAGTAGAGAAAGATAGAGATATAGATGGGAGGTGTAGAGAGGGAAAAAGAGAGAGATAGAGAGAGGGCGAGGTGGAGGGTGAGATAGATAGATATGGAGAGAGAGAGTGTGTGTGTGTTTGGGGTGTGATATAGAAGGAAAAACATTTCTTGGGCTAGAGAGGAGTAAGAGAGGGAAGAAAATTTCTTGGGCTATAGAGGAGTGAGAGAGGGATGAGAATTTCTTGGGCTAGATGTATTTCTTTCAATATAGTTTACGATTTCTAATTCTATTTGATTGTTTGCACTAGATGCATTTATTTTAGTGTAGTTGATGATTTCTAATCCTATGTGATTGCTTTCAATAGATGCATTTGTTTTCAACGTAGATGATGATTTCTAATCCTACTTGATTGCTTGCTCTAGATGAATTGATTTGAGTGTAGATAGTGTTTTCTAATCCTATTTGATTGCTTGCAGTAGATGCATTTATTTAGGCATGCATGTTGATTTCTAATTACATTTTATTTCTTGCACTAGATGCATGGATTTCAATGTAGATGTTGATTTCTAGGATTATTTTATTTCTTCATGTAGATGTTGTTTTCTAATTCTATTTCATTCCTTGCATTAGATGGATTAGATGTTGTTAATCTTGAGGCTGTAAATTATCAAAAATATGTTTCAAGATTAGATGGAAGAGGGAGAAAGGGAAGAATATTTCTTGAACTAGATGAACTTATTTTGGCGTATATGGAAATTTCTAGTCCTATTTGATTGCTTGCACTAGATGCATTGATTTTAGTGTAGATGTTGATTTCTAATTATATTTGATTGCTTGCACTAGATGTATTGATTTGAGTGTAGATGTTGATTTCTAATCTTATTTAATTGCTTGCATTAGATGCATTGATTTCAGTGTAGATGTCAATTGATAATTCGATTTGATTGCATGCACAAGACACATTGATTTCAGTGTAGATGTTGATTTATAATCTCATTTGATCTCTTGCATTAGATGAATTGATTTTAGTGTAGATTTTGTTTTATAATCATATTTGATTGCTTGAATTAGATGCATTATATTTTAATATTGAGGCAATAGATTATTAAAAGAAATATTTTTCAAAATATATTTAGTAATGCCTAGAGGGACACTAGTAAGAATTAATTGACCTAGAATTAAAATGAAATAGATGTGTAGAATCAATCCTCATGCAAATTAATCCTTGAAAATATCATCTTCCTTCTTCATCGCCAACTAATTACTGATAGACAATTACATATATTCAAAATATTTACATGAGGAGAAGATATATTTTTAAAAATTAAAAACAAATCAAAATATTCTTGAAGGAAATAAATTATTTCAAACATTAGCAAAGAAACAAATTATTTCAAGAATAATATTAAGATAGTAAATTATTAACACTACTCCTCAATACATATTTAGTAATACCTAGAGGGATACTATTAATAATTAATTATTTGTTAGAAGTTGTGATACCTAAAATTAAATGAAATATATATGTAGTATCAAGTATCCTGCAAACTATTGAAAATATTGTCTCTCTTCTTCATCACCAACTAGTTATTAATAGACAATTACATACACATATAAACATATAACACAACAATTGTAACATTCAAAAACACTACCATCCAAATCGAAACATGTAAAACACAAAAACCACTCAAAACATCCAAAAACAGATGTACAAACCATTCCAGGCAAAAAACACAGACTAAATAAAAGAAGAGAATGATATGGTCATGCCAAGAAAAGAAAACATAATGAGAATTTTCAAGTTAATATCAAACATATACATAATAATGATGATATAAAAATGTGGCATTGTTGCCCTCAACTGGAACCCACTTGGATCCATCTAACACTGGATCTATCATGCAGCGAGAGGGACCAAATCCCTTGAGGCACAAACCTTTCCTAAATTTCTATACTCCAAAAAGAAAGTTTGCACCTCGAGGGATTTGATCCCTCTAGGTGAATCATAGATCTAGTGTTAGATGGATCTAAGTTGGTTAACACAACAAAAAAAGATAACCAAATTTATATGGTAGTTAGTTTAACCTTTTGTATAGCCTTACTATGTTTGATTAATCATTATCATTACAAAGGGCAAAATGAAATTTCCTTTTATATAGCTATATGTGTAGCCTCTTCAACTAGAAGACATAAAACTGATTCAAAATCATATAATTATAAAAGTCCATTTTTGTACAAAATTTTAGATATAATAATGATAATATTTAAGGTGGGGTTGATGTTTTATGAAATTTTTATTTAAGTGTGTTAAGTTCATCATTATACAAAATCTGAGTTTTAAAATGAATATACTGAATTTTGGTGATTTTTTTTTCATTTAGTGTTAATGGTTTATGATTTTGTTTTAGTGTGTTGATTCTAGATTATTGAAATAATATAGGTTCCTCGGTCCAACCCAATTTAAACTTGAGTCTATGTGCATCACTATTTGTAGCCCTATAAATATGAGTTAGACATATATGTGAAAGATGTATGTGGATTCAAAGGGTTGTGTTGTAGCGGCTACAACCACCCTCCAAAATTTTGTCCTACACCCAAATTCAAAGACTCCCTTGAGAGTTTCATTTGATGGTTGCATACACTCGGGTTCACTTTGTGAGCTTGTGTGAGCCTTCACACCTACCTCGCTTGTTCATTCCACCCAAGATTTTACATGTTGATGTTAATGTCTTGCTTGCGACCATGTTCTAGTCAAGGTCTTCGCTTGATGTGTAAATGTTATGTTCGCTATGAAATCATTTGTCACATTGACACACAGAGTCCTATTCACTATTGCGCAAGCATCATCATGGTTGATCAAAGATTAATCATGAGTGTCGCACTTGTCACTTACACCATCAGTGAGTCATGTTGAACATGTGTGTCTGGTTTGTTTGAGTTGTCTCGTCATCAAGTCATGGGGATGTGTGTTGTAAGATCACATTTGCATCTTTCACTCGTGCAAACACTTAGCCACGTTGTTGAGGTTATCACAATCAGACTCCCCTTTGACAACCGAACATAACCCTGCCATAAACTCAATCGATTGTCACCCAGAATAGTGCAGAAGCACCAAGCAAGTCTTTTCAGGTTGCGTTGCTTGCAAGCAATTCCATCAACCTTCATGTTGGCCACTCAGAGATTGTGCTATAAGGTATACGACCTACACATACCCACAATATGTATTTATCAAAATAATGCATCCACAACTGTCCGAGGTCATTGGACTCTACAATGGAATCAAATCTTTAGACCATAAATGGTCATGGCCCTTTATAGGTTCCTTTCTTATCAGAACTTCAATCACCTTGCATGAACCTTCCTATCGGGACTATATTAAAACCCTTGAACCATATTTTATGCCTTTGGTTAACTCCTCACTACATATATATAATGCCACTCCCTTTTCTAAATGGAAATCATACACAAACCCACGTTTTCTGCCTTTATATGGTTCCTGCACAAATTCCGAGCTTAAAACCTCTATCACAATTGCTATCAGCTATTGGGACTTCCACAGCCTTAACACATATGCACCATCCCTTCTTTGACTCCAATCTCCACTATCGAAATGCTAAAACATGTTTTCACATTAAAAATCCCGCGCCATATAAACTATCGAGCATGATTATATACAGGAATACAAACAAAATTCCCCTCCTAATAACATCCACGGAATTTAAATATATATAGACCCGCAACTATGATTATCATTGGGTCCAGTCACTATTTACTCCACACTTCCACTGCACTAAACTCTGATGTTTCTAAACTCAGACATTCTGATAATCACTATCGGATATCGCTCATCCACCCACACATTAGTTCTTTCATTGTGAACCTCCGATTGCGCAATCGATGATTGGATTATCGGTGATATCACCAATCGCTCATTAGAGTATCGCTAGGTTTTTTATCATTGTCCCTTAGCACCTTTGAAATGCGATTGTGATTTCAATCATGACTGTTGATATTTGAAGATCCAACGGCTACTCAGTATCAATTCTGGACTTCTCTGCTTGTCCCTTTTACTCGGAAAGTGACGTTGTTTCTTCAATTTCTCGGTGATTTGGCTTCTTTAAAGCTTATGTCCTTCTTCTTATTCGCAACTTGTTCTTCCTTCTGGGCTTAACTCCTCACTCTCCTTTGATCTCTGCCCTTCTTGTAGAGCTCTAATGGATTCAATGATCCATTTTGATTCTTATGAATCATGTCCCTCTTTCTCTGCTTCTTTGTCCTTCAGAATTCTGCCTGCAACCTGTAGAGCCTATGAATTCATAGTAAATTACTCATGGAATACTTCTTAAACATACTAACACAGACGGGAATCGATATTTCATATATTAATATAAAAGCTCAGATTACATTTGAGACTCTTCGGCCTCACACACACACAAAAACATAGGCCTGATTCTACTATTAGTAGCCTCTTCCTGTTGAACACGCATGTTCACTATTTAAAAGAATGCATTGGATTGGATCATTTGAGGATCCAATCACCGCTCTAAGAAAATCCATAAAGCTCATTGCATGCATACATATCTGGCAAACTTTATCCACTCCATCGTTTTCTCTGTTTTAAAACAGAAAAGTCTCCTTGTCACTCAATGATCCATATCTACTCTAATTAATTCCTAAAAAATCTCTTCTGCTCCTACAGAGTTGTATTTGACTCCTAACACTCAAGTTCTCCTTTATTTATTTTGAGAGCATGTACATATTCTCCCACTATATAATAAAATCACACTTAAAGGACTAACTATTGCATAAACTTGATACCTAGGAAAACTATTTCCTAAAATGCATGACCCCATATGTCTACTATTTACAATGATTTGCCTTTGGCTGAATTCTCCTGCATCAAACTCCCAAAGTAGAAAATATTCATGATCTCCTGATCATGTGTCTTTTGGTCTTGGTCTTCTGGATCGCACGCTTTGTTCTGTAACTATTTGTATGCTCTACTTTCTTGTTGTTGTTGTACTTATGTTGTCTTTTGCTCCATTCTCTTCTTCCTGTCAATCAAGTTCAACTTCTAATTGATATTGCTTGCTACTATTACCATTTTCCTCCGTTTGGACTGCTTCATCATCTTCTGCCATATTTCTTCAATTTCTATATCCAACATATCTTTGGGCTGGTCCATCTTCTGCTTCATATTTCTTTGTTCTAGGTTATTATTGTTGTCTTCTATGCTGACTCTTGCTTTTCTTGATTCAACTTTTGGTTTGCTTACTCAACACTTGTTGTGACTCCTATGTTGACTTCTCTCTTACTTGCTATATTCTTCAGTTTACTTGCTTTACTAATTGCCTCCCTATCATCATTGCCCTCTTTCATGATTGAATCATGACTATTCAGCGTTTCCTCCAACAAATTAATTTCTCCATTCCATGGATTGAATTCTTCCATATAATTCTCTTCTTTCACTTTTATTTGGTTTTTCACTTGAGTCAAATATCCTCCAGCATTTGCAACAAAACCTACACACTCAAAACACTTGTTAAAATAAAAAACATAAGATTATTGTGCCTTATCTTCCTTTGACAATAATTTAGTTTGCTACTCCTTCTTCTCCTTTTCCTTTGTTATCACATCAGTATGTTGATTCAAATTCTCAACAGAATTCATGAGACTGTCAGTTAGTCTCTCTTCCACACCATCTGTTCTAATGATGTCTTCCTACTTGGGTTCATAGTAGTGAACTTCTCCTTCCTTAACCTGCTATTGGTTATCTTTACTTTGAAATTCTTTGATTCCATCTTTAGACAACCTCTGATCAATCTCTTTGATCACATACTCATATCCATTCATGCTTTTTAATGATCCTGCAAACAAATTATTGCATCTTCCTATCTCCATGGCTACTTGAGACACATCTTCTTCTTCAAAAACTGCAACTACAACTTTTGTTCTACCGTCAGGTTCTTTCATCATTTTCTCCAATAGTTTAATCTCCTCTTCATACTTAGCAAGCACTTCATCGCAATGCTCTCTTCCAGCTTCATCCTTCACATGTTGTGTTACAATATTAAAATACTATCTTCCTTTGACCCTGGTACTCTCATGGACTTTTTTCTATAGTAAATCACTACTTTCCTCTTTCAAGAGGTGTTCTTCATCATACTCTCTTCTCCTAGAGTACTCCTCCAGAATTTTTACATCTTCAAAATATTGTCCATCCTCTTCAAAACACTCCTATGTTAATGTTCTTTCTATCTTTGCTAAGTCTTTCCCATAGACTTCCTCTTCCTTAAAATCTTTCAGTAGATGTTCTTCTTCTTCATGGACTGTCTCATAGTTTTCATGTCTATTTCCACTTTGCCTATCATCATGGTGAATCTATGATCCTTTACTATGTTTTCAACCAACATAGTCTCTTCCTTAAGTTTTCCGTCAGTCCCTTGCTGTTTATCTTTTTTGAAGATATCTTCAAATGGCGGCTTTTCTCCTGCAATATCTGCCATCATACATAAACTAACAATTTCAAAAATATAAGACCCTGTGGTCTCACTTGATGGTTCAGCCATTGTATGTCCTTGTTGTTCTAAAGCATTCATATGATCCAAAAATTCTTTGATAGTCTCTTCTTCAATCTCTTCAAGCCCTTCACTTGGTTGCTTAGTATCTTCCTCTAGCTATATATGATATCTATCTATCTCATCTCCATCTAGAAAAGAATTTAGATTATGTACATCTTCTTCCTTCTTCATGACAATATCAACCAATTGTCCTTCATCTGCAAACATACACAAATTGTTAGATTTAAAATCATCAGACCTTTTGGTCTCACTTGAGGTTTCAGTCTTCAAGTCTTCATCTTCAATTTCTCCCAGAAATTCTCCTTGTTCTAGTTTACAAATGGATTCTTCCATTTCTAGATCAACTTCCCTAAGCTTTTCCTTCATCCACTTTAATTGCATTTGCGGTAGACTTCCCTGCATCTCATGCCATTCCACTGGCTTCTTCCTCAAGACCCAACCTAGTCTCCGGCTTTCCTCAAGCATTCTCTTTAATGCATTGAGTTGTTCTTTTAATTCAGCAACCTCTTTGTTAATTTCTTCTTGACTCATCCTCTTTCCATTTGCTTTGGAATCATATTTCTTATATCCTCTGTTGTGTCTCCTCTCTAAACCTCTACTATGACTATCAGTAGTAATCTTCTTCTGTTTTTCTTCATGAGATCCTCTGCAACAACCCTCTGCAACAACTAGTCCTCTTGGCTGCAATCTTACCTCACTAATCTCTCCTCACTTAGTCTTTTGGTAAGCATAGGTACTCTGTCTAGAACCTCTTCTTCTTGAGAAACACCTTTGCTACATCTAGGCTTCTACAATCTCTCACTCTCTCTTGAGAACACTTAAGTTGTCATCTCTGTCAAATTTCTTATTAGATTCCTCAGGTTCACTACCACTTCTTCTTCAGAGTATTCTCCTTACTCTATCTTCAAGAACACATTTGGTTCTTCTCTCATAGCTTCTCTTGTTGTCACCTATGCATTAATATAAAAACCCATATTCTTAAATTAAAACAGAACACATTACATCACCTTCAATATCTCAGCATGATCTTGTTTCACCCATTCTTCTGCACTTGAATGGATTGTCCTCTAGTTGGTTGCTATGATACCACTAATGGTGTAGGGTGAACCTCCCACACATACCCACAACATGGATTTATCAAAATAATGCATCCACAAATATCCAGGTCATTGGACCCTACAATGGCATAAAATTTTCGGACCATAAATGGTCATGGACCTTTATAAGTTCCTTCCTTATCGAAACTTCAATCACCCTTCCTAAACCTTCCTATCGGGACTGTATTAAAACCCTTGAACCATAGGTTATGCCTTTGGTTAACTCCTCATTGCATATATAAAATGCCTATCCATTTACTAAAGGGAAACTCATACACAAACCCACCTTATCTGTCTTTATACGGTTGTTGCACAAATTGCAAGGTTAAAACCTCTATCGAAATCATTATCCGCTCTCGGGACTTCCACAGTCTTAACACATATGCACCATCCTTTCTCCAACTCCAATATCCACTATCAGAATGCTAACAAATGTTTTCATTTTAACAAGCCTGCGCCATATAAACTAGCAGGAACAATAATATATGGGAATACAAAGGAAATTCCCCTCCTAACAGCATCCACAAACTTTAAATTTATATAGACCTACGACTATGCTTATCGTCGAGTCCTGTCACTTTTTACTCCATGTTTCAATTGAGCCGAACTTCGATGGTTCCAAATTCAAATATTTCAATAATCACTATTAGATATCACTCATCCACCCACACATTACTTCTTCAATTATGAACCTCCGATTGCACGACTGCAAATCAGATTATTGGCGATATCACCAATCAATCGTCAAAGTATCGGTGGGTTTGTTATCACCGTCCCTTGGCACCTCTGAAATGTAATTGTAATTTTAATCATGGTCATGGATCTTTGAAGATCCAACGCCTACTGAGTATCAATTTTGGACTTCTCTGCTCGTCCCTTTTGCTTGGAAAGTTATGTTGTTTCCTCAATTTCTCAATGATTTGGCTTCTTTAAAGGTTCCGGCCTTCTGCTCATTCACAGCTCATTCTTCCTTTTGGGATTAACTCCTCATTCTCCTTTGATCTTTGTCCTTCCTAAAGATCTTAAATGCATTCAATGACCCATTTCGATTCTTTTTAATCATGTTCATCTTTCCCTGCTTCTGCGTCCTTCAGAATTCTTCCTGCAACCTGCAAAGCCTACGAATTCATAGTAAATCACTCATGAAATACTTCTTAAACATATAGACACAGAAAGGAATCAATCTTGCATATATTAATATAAAATCTCTGATTACATTTGATACTCTTTTGTCTTGCACACACACACATACACATGCCTAATTCTACTATTAGTGGCCTCTTCCTATTGAACGCGCAGGTTCACTATTTAAAAGAATGCATTGGATTGGATCATCGGAGGATCTAATCACCCCTCTAACAAAAGCCCTAAAGCTCTCTGCATGAATACATATGTGGCAGACATTATCCATTCCATATTTTTCTCTATTTTTAAACAAAAAAGTCTCCTTATCGCTCAACAATCCATATATACTCTAATTAATTCCTAAAAACTCTCTCTTGCTCCTAGAGAGTTGGATTGGATTCCTACCACTCATGTTCTCATTTATTTATTTTGAGAGCATTAATATATTCTCCCATTATCTAATAAAATCACACTTAAAGGCCTAAATATTACATTAACTTGATACTTAAGAAAACTATTTCCTAAAATGCATGACCCCTTATGTCTACTATTTATAATGATTTTCCTTGGGTTGAACGCTCCTGCATCAGAATTGGACCCGGTGGCCACCCTAGGACTGACTACCCTCAAAATTTGCACATAGGTTGTTGACCTTTCCCACTCTGTTGACTGAGGAAATTACACAGACATGCCGCCAGACACCCAGTGCCCATCCCTGTCTCTTTCATAAGTTTGCACAGTTTTCCTAGTCAGTCCTCCTGCCAGTCAACCAGTTGTTGATCTAGAAAATTCTGCAGTTTTCATGAGCATGCCTTCTGTTGTCCAGTAGTCCGCTCACCTTAGAAATTGTCTAGAGATGATCAGTAGGCTGACCTCCCAGCCTCAGTGTAGTTTCTCTCACCAACAACTCCCAGCAGTAGATCAACAGTTCGTTTTAGGAATTGAGCAATTTCTGCTGGTAAGCTCCTGACAACTGAGTGTGAGTTTCCCTTGCGAATTGTGTGGTTCCTACTACTAGTGACCCAACAACTAGCTATTAGTTCCCTATAGGAATTACACAGTTTTCGCTGTCAGGCGCCTAACCAATTCTTGCAAAAAACTGCGTAATTTCTGCCTGCTGATCCTCCATGTCGTCACGCCTATTCCTCCATAAAATTGTGCACATTTTGCTGTCAATGCCTTGTTGCCTATTCGTTTCGAAAAATGCGTAGATTATGTCTACCTTGCCTTCCTGTAGCCTGAGCTATCCCTTCCAGCCGAGCCAGACCTTGTAGAAAATCCCTATTGACTTGGATTGCCCATGTTCATCACCTGGTGACTGTTACGTAATTTTCATCAATAATGCCCAGAGCCATCATCCCACCTCACAACCTTGCTACCTCTCCCGGTCACCACCATTTGAAATGATCATGTTTCGAGCATGCTGAGGACAATAAGCATTCTAGGGACAATAAGCAAGCAAGGTGTAGCCAACAAATAGGTTATTATGGCAACATGGTGCAGCAATGGCACATAATGCAGTACAGTGATGGGTATAGTCATGATTAATGAAGTGTGATGAGATGAAACATAGTGATGATGGGTGCAGCATGGTGCAGCGCGGGGAGGTGAAGCATGATGATGAAATGCAGCACAAATATAGGTGAAGGAGTCACCTTGGAGAATTAGTTGAATCAGCATGTCTTCAACTGATGTCATGTATCATCTTCTTACAGATAATATATCATCTTGTCTAGATAAGTCAAAGTGTTGGCTTCTATTGTAAATGTACTATCTCTCTCTCTCCATCCCTCTATCTCTGCGCTGAACTATTAAAGAACACATAAGAAGAATTGATCAAGGGTTTCCCCACATTGGGGTTTGTCCTTGGCTAGTGCCACATCTTGTGTCCTCTTGTCTTGGCTTGTCTTCTTCGATTTATGTTTATGTTCTATCTGCAATTTACTTTAATGCTGATGTGATTGCTAATCTACAAAAGTTATGGAGCTAACTGTGAAAATTGAGATAAATTTCTCCAAGCATATAACATACCTAAAAGTAACAAAAGGGCATTAACCAACTCTAATTAATAACTAACTACAGTTGTAGGAAAGTAGAAGAACGTACTAATTGTAGAGATGAAATATGTTATCCTACTTGCAGATGCAAATCAAGATTCTAATTAAAATATGTTAAAGTAGAAAGAAGGATATGGTGGTATAACAAGGGGTGCAAATGAAAATTCTAACCCTAAAAATCCACAATAGCACTTGTACACCAAAAAACATATTATGCCACTTTTATACTTTAAAACGCTAAATACCTAGTCTACTAGCTTGTCTGTCCTCTAAGTTATCTCACAAATGACCAAGAAAATCAAATGGAAATGAGATGTGGTAATTTTTTTATTAATTAGGATCATTATGACTCCAATCCAAATGAAATCACTCAAAAATACTTTTTTTAACATGTCCTAAAAAACAACATAAAATTACTCCAAAAACTAGAAATTCAAGAATGAATGAGCTAGTTAACCTATCAAATGTCCAACCTAATCAAGTGAAAATTCTATGGGGTAAATTTTTTTATTAAATTTAATTTTTTAAGGACATAATATAATTTTAATAAATTCAAAATAGGTTTGTTAACATGTGCTAAAAAATAGAAGAAAATTACTACTATTTCGCTACAAGAGACTTCCATAAATTCTAAATTCGTGAACTAGTAAACCATTGCAAGTAGCTCAATGATGAATATGAATTTTAAAAGCTTTTATAGGGAAGAATCATGCTTGTGACTTTGTAAATAAATTGAAGAATGATGCACTTAAATAATTTAACCAATATGACCTACAATAAAAGAAGAATGTTTACGAAATGCGGAAATAAGAGATGAAGTGAAAAAAACATTAAATGAAAATGAAGAAATTGCAAAACAGGGCTCTGAGGCTCCTGGGATGTAAAATCCAAAGTATACCTAGAGTGCTATGAAGGAAACCAAGCTTTAGAATCTAAAAATGGAACCAAACTTCATTATTTGAATCGATGCAAGCACATCCAAGTTGGAAATGAAAGTAGAACTTCTAAATAACATTTTTTCTTCACAAGAAGACTAAGGAATACATGCCCCTATAGTAAAATTCGAATTTTAACTTATAAAAATTGACGGGGAAGAATTATCCTTGAAACGAGGTAAATTTTCCTTTCAAAATCCCTCAAAAATTGGATTTGGTTCCCAACACTAGGAATCTTCATTAAATGATAGGGAGCACATTCCCATATTTTCTCATAACTAGAGATCCAAAATTTGTTCAATAATTTCATAATACCTTGTTCATCTATTATCCAACCTTGGTCCATCCTATAGTTGGGAGCGAATCCATTCATTATCTCATCATCCAGATCTTTATAATTTGCTAAATATTTTCACAATATTCTACAAAAATAAATAATATTAGGCACAAATATGAAATTATATCTAAACCTCCCTAATGAACACATTGTAGCTGAAAATAATGTCATCAAATGAAAAGAGAGAGGTTAAATGTGTTGAAGGATGGTGAGATGGGCCTTAAATTGTAGCTAATTTGGAGGCACATCAACAATCATGTCAATCTTGACAGGACTGGAACCCATGTGGGGAGGATAATAGTGAATCCTCCCTATGAATCGAGGTACACCCACTTGATATCCTTAGTAAAGTCTAATGTTTACTCCAACCTTTTTGAACACACAACACTACTTTTGGGCTACTTAACTAATACGAGGAGGGAGTTGATTTTTTTACTATTTGTCATGCAGAAGGAGCCACACTTAGTGCACATTGTTCCTCTCTAGGAGAGCTTTATTCAATTATACTCATGTAAAGAAATTATAAACAACTAAATTCAAACTATCTTTTAGTTTCCTAGTCTAAGGAGCGACCTTTTATTCTCTCTTCTCTCTTTTTCTCTTTCAATTCTTAGCTTAATTTCATTGTCACAACTAAATTATTGTTCTTGTCATTAAAATACTACATGGTATACAATCTTTTATGATATTAGATATTCAAAAATACAATATTTTTTACTCCCTCAACCCTCAATTAGTAATACAATCTTTGACCTTATAGAATCTCCTAAAACATCCACATGTACCTAGCCCCACATGTGTGAGTAGTGGGGGGTTTACATGGCATCCACTCATACTATGGTAGATAACAATATACATCAACTTGAGAGAAATATAAAATTCACATATGTTATTCGAATGAGATGACTTTGACACTATTGGAAATGTATTAGTGTTTAGATTAACACTTTTTTTGTGTGCATGAGTCATAGAAATTTCAACTCCAAAAAACTGTAATTTGATACCTCATAATGGTTTTGTAAGATTCTCAAATGTTATTTTCTAAATTTGTATTTACCACTAAAATGGGCAGTACCTATCAATTCCTCCAAATTTTCCACCTAGAGAGTACTAAGTTACATGAAAAATTGTATGATGATCCAATGTAGACCATGAAACCCATGTGATAATAACCAATCATACCTGTGCAGATAATCTCTTATACAAATGAGGGTGGAGTCTCCATGCCTATAAAATTATAAAAAATATATCATGATAATAGACATGTGCACTTTTGGATCATGTCTACACATGATGAACTATTTAAAAGGTAGTAAATAATTGTGTAGCGAGATAACCTATGATGTGGAAATATGTATCATCATTAAGGGGCACTATTAATTGTATACAAATGCTTATGTCAATGGGGGTTTTGGAACTTATAGGGTAGTACTATGAAAAATTATCTTACTTGAAAAATTTGGTATCCATATAAGATCATGGGTATTCAAATAGGAATCGAAGATAAAATTGTCATAATGTATGACCCATCTTGATGCGATAGTGATATAATGCCAAATACTAGGGGGGGAATTGAAGCAAGGAGCAATGATGACTATCTATATAGTCTAGGTTTCACCATAAAATGGGAAAAGGAAATACAATAAAAAAGACTCTCTTGGAAAAAATTACTTTGTGTTAATAAGAATGAATAATAAAAATCAAGGTACGAGAGAACCCTTGAAATCAAATAAGTATAAAATTACTACTAAATTGCAATAGATAGATTTTGATAATTATGGATGGGATATTCAATGATGATGAAAATCAATAATTTCACTAGATGAAGAATAAATTATGGTAAAAAAGGGTGGCTATAAAATACAAACTTAGGACACAATATGATCTAGTTTTAGGATATCAATTGGGTATGCTAAGTGTATGTGAAATTATAACTCAAGATAAGTGGAAGAAAATGGATAAATATCCAATGATAGAAAATTTGGGAGTTGTGGTGATGCATACTAGTACATAAGAAGAGAAACAAACAACCAGAATCATTGCAAGAATGGGTGACTTTATGTGGATTCGTTAAACAAGGATGATAAGGAATACCACTATGATTGAAAGATATTCTGTTGGCCAATATGGTATAAATGTTGAATTTTTTTTATTTTTTATTTTATGATGTTTGAAAATGGATACATTATAGATATAGAGAAGTGTTCCTTGAACAAGTGACTAAAAAACTATACCATGTGTGGTGATATTAATGAATTTGAATAGGTAAGGAACCTACTGGGTGGGTCTCCTTGGAGGTTAAATGGATTATGAATTATGATACATATGGCATGCTAATTAAGGAGGGGGCAAGAGGTCAATGAAAATGTAGTAAATAATTCAACATAACCAACCATTAAAATTTGAAAGAGAGAAAGTGTTATCACTAGAAAGTTTTTGAATTGGCCATATAAAAGGCAAGTTTGTGATTTGGCCATATAAAAGGTGTGAGGCCCATGAGGACAAATCATTTGTACCTATCTAAGATATCATGGATCCTCTGTACCCCATGATGTTCTCAAAACTTAAATGTTCACATGAATCACCCATTTTAAATTATATGAGATCCAGGTAGGAGTCTTAACCTTTTCTTCCATTTTAGTCATTTAATTTTCAGAATTAGGGTAGACATCACTCATATGAAATAATTTTAATGGATTTGTATTGCTTTAAAAATATTCAAGTGAGTATCCACACAACTATTCACTAGGTAATTATCCATTTCATGGTCTATAAATATTCAACTATGCAATTTTTTTTGCATGACTAATTCTCCACATGCTACACAATTGTCGTAGTTCTTAAGTGGATTGTTGCAATGATATGTATTTTGACTATTTAATAGGTAGCAATGAGAATTGCATGTGAAAGTGGGAAATTTGATGAAAATACTACAATTGTTTATAACATAGCGTCATTAATGAATTGCATGATTATTAAATCAATATATATGTGACTTCCATGATTGTTTGAAAAATGGATAAACTATTTGTGTAATATTTGTATTGCTAAGCCATGGAAATTAATAGTGTTCTAGTTTCTGGCTTTGCAACCACCTATTGAACATTTATCCATGCTAGCACATTTTTGAGAGTTTGATTTATTGTCACAAAGATATGAGATATCACCCTTTAGTGAGGTACAAGCTAGATTTTTATGATGTGCTCAAATATTGATTTCCCTATTATTCACTCTAATGATGGGTCATTGAGAGAGATGATATACAAGTGATAATCTGATGAGCATCACTTCATTGCGTGGGACCAATTTCTAGGTTTGAGTCCTTAATTAAAGTTATATTTCTTGATTAGTATCCCCATCAAGGGATTAAGGGCCTAAATAATGCCTCAATTGGAAGGTATAGGAATGGCATAAGGTCTATCATGTAACTAATCACCTAGTATTGCTCTATATTTGAAGGAAAAAAGGGAGAATTCATTGTGATCTCTTCTATCCAGGACTTAGTATTATAGGTGGTGTTAATTATGATGGTGTTTATCTATGGAGGCTTTGGCACCTAGAGAAACATTAATGACCAAATGTTGGTCGTAGACCAAGTTATCCAAGAATTCCTATTCACTTGGGGATCTTTCATGAGAGTTTATGTTCACATAGATAATACAATAGTATACATGCAAAGAGATGGAATTCCCCTTTTCCCCTATATTCTATTGTATTTTTTTGAGCATGTCGTATTATTATGATCATAACTAATGATAAAAAGATGAGAGGTGGGAGGTACACATGGAATGGTGGGTGAAGTGCTTGCCCACATGGGTGGGGGAGTGGTAGGTCAATAATTTCCTAAAACATTTTCACTTTGTGTTTCCATTTAGAAGAAGTGATCTTATAATTCACCTATGTGGTATGGAATTTTACAGGGACCCTACTATGGTATTTCTTCTCAATGAGTAGTGAGGCATTGTGGTTGAGTATGTGAATGGGATTTTGATTATTTTTTACTTATGCATTTCTTTGACTATTTACTTGTATAGTTTATTAGTGGGTACCTTTATTTTTGTGTTGATATATGGCCTAATAGATGATAAGTGAATACAATTGAAATAATAATGTCTACCATGGAGCCAATGGTAGTAGCACAGTGATGATGTTGAGATGACTATGTAGAAAATACCGTAGCATAGAGGGAGTATGTGAGCCTAGAGCTAGTGGTTGAGTGGTGGCTAAAAATTGAACTCTACACATAGGAATCTAATTTGTGGTATTTTTTTAACCCAATTTTGAGATAATTACCCAAGGAATGTTAGGAAAATATCAATGACAATATCATATATTACTATGTCAAGATTGCATCTATGTAGTGCCATTTTTTGAGTAGATAAATAATAGGAAGAATTATTGCAATGGTGTAAAGGAAAGAAGAGTAGGATAAATAGGTGGAGTACCCCTTCTAGGTAAGCATTTATGGCTTCCATCCCCACCATCATAGTCACTTGATGGATATGAATATTTTTTGTATGGGTATGGCCGACATTTTCATATCACTTTTTGGTGACATGCCCATAGTGGGGACCAATAGCTATTGTTCATGCGCTTTGTAATTTTGAAACTATGACACATAGACACACATGTGGAAACACACATATTTATACCTATATAATATTTTTATGGTTATATCTTGATATTTCCATATGATGGTGTATGTTTCTACCTTTTCATGTGTTTGACATGTTTTTAAAATGATGATATTAGATACATTCAAATGTATGATGCATTGTGAGAAAAATAAAGTAATGTGGTAAATGTGAGTGTAATAATCGTAAAAAATATTCAACTATTCCATGAGGAATTTATAATTGAGATAAAAATTGAGGCAGAATATCTAATGTTCAACTACATCTCAAATACTCTAATCATTAAAAATTACTCTCCTTTGTTATTCGTTGTTATCTCAAGCATACACCAATTGACTAGAATATTTTATGTGAGGGTGAGTAAATGCAGCTAATTATGAAGGAAAAAATTGGACTCCATCAACTGGACCAGTCAATGAATTTGATATGATATATTGGCTAATTAATCATTTGGAAAATCAATAAATTAAAGTGATTATGGAATGATAAAATATATGCCATTGTAAAAAAGGAATTGAAAGTCCTACTGAATTTATGAGTTATAATGTACATGTGATTTGTTGTCGAGAAAGTGGCCACTCAAAGGTATAATATCTTCAAATAAAACCTCTTTTTGTGGCATTTCAAAATGTGTCCCTTAAGGTAATAAAGGATATATGTTCCCTATTTTAAGTATTTATTGATGGTGAAATGGCCTTGTCAGAGAGTATTGAACTTATTTGGACCTAATGTGTCATTGAAAACATCATAAGAATGGACAACATGACCTTTATCAAATGAATGACATTGGAATTGCTAGTCATAAAAGGCTCTTGTAACCCTACTTGAGGACATAAGGTAGACATATATATATATATATATATATATATATATATATATATATATATATATAATGGGAAATAGTTTTTAGTGTGTGATATAATCGCATTAGATGTGGAAATGAAATAGATGTGTGTGAGGTCATTTTTGTCATGGGATCTGGGAGGAGGGGGAAATATCATACCAAGGCTACTCTAGGGAGTTACTTCAGATAGGAGATAGAATTTCCTATCAAGGATACTCCAAGGAGTTAGTTGGGATATGAGGAGTAAACCTGTTTTGACTAGGAAAGGGATGGAGATTATGGTGGTGCTTTTTTTATTATTATTCTCATTTTGGGAAGTGACTTTTGTAATAACCTAATATTGACCATGTAATGGATATATGACTCAATGATTATTAGGCATAGATAACTAAAAGTGTAAAAGCACTGACAAAGGCTACACATGTTACTAGTCTGCGATGCCACTATTGTGGACACATAATAAAAAGTTATCAAATTAGGTTTTCTAACCACTAGAGACTATGATATTGCTTCAAGATGGATTTTGGATTGCATTCGAATAGTTGTGTAATTACTGTGGCCAGCGTGAACCAAAATTAAGCCAAGACTAAAAAATGGTGAGTGTAATTTCCATATATAAAAAATATGGTAGACAGGTTCTTTTTATGTAAATTCCTTTTGTACACTTGGGTAGGTTCCTTCACCAGGTTGGGGAAGTAGCCGTAGTATTTGCTTTGGGTCATGATGTTATTAGCTATGTGATGAAGAATATTCGTTAGTTTATGGAGATTAGGGAGTAGGTTCATGGAATAAATCAAGGAATCATAACGATAATAACATTGAGTGACATGAGGAGTAGCTTAGTTGTTTCCCCATACTTTTCTAGTATTGATCCTACCTAGTTTATCAATCCCAATTTTCATTAGGATGATGGTGGGTTCCACAGGGTTCAGAACTTTATCAAATAATAATTTAGATAATGGTGTAAGGGCTGGGGTTAAAATATACAAAATGGTAATACCTAAGGTGAATCGTGGGAACATTGGCATGATTGTCACTAGATGCCCCACAAATTTAAATCATGGAAATAATAATTAGAGTTTGTGATAGGGTTAGTTGCTTCCATGGTAGATGATGTATTATTATGCATGGATGATGAAATTAGTGTGTATGGGGTGGTATATGGGTCCACCATGACTAAAATAAATGTGTATATTGAGCTAAATTAATTGGTGAAAATTTGGAAAATTCATTATCATAATTTCCAAGTAGCATGGAACCTTTGGATATTGTAGGGAAAATTTCCATGTACGATGGGAAACCTTTAATTTACTTGATGAGCGAAAGTGGGTTGTGTAGTAGGTTAGATATTGGTTGGACTTCATAGTGGATGAGTTGTTCAATGGCGATGACTTTCTTGATATGAGGTAACATCATCATATGAAGAATTTATGAAGTAATGAATTCCATTGAATACACATAGCCATGTCTATGCAGTATGTGGTAGTCTAAGGGTCCATCTACAATCTCAGTGTATATTAAGATATTTTCTTCCTAATATCTTTATGGGGACATCTTGCTAAAACGGTTCTAACTGATATGGGTTACCATTATCCCTAATCCCTATGGATCCTAGAAGAATGGGTGTACTTAGGGGAGATTAACATCTTTCACATGTCTTTGAACATAATACAAGTAGATAAATACTTCTCCATAGTGCATTAGGTGGATGGTAACTTTTTTGGTTGTAATAGGGATTTGGAGAAATGCCAAAGAGGAAAGTATGAATTCTAAGTTAACCAAGTTCAATGTGGTGAACTTAGAATTAGAATATTCAACTACTCCCAATGTAGACAATAAATAATCCCTTTGAGAAGGACATGTTTGCAATACTTCTAGTGTTGACATGGCCACATGAGACTATGATAGATTGTAAATGATGTTATAATTGTAAGTAGCCATAACATAAGGGTTATGAGTTGTACTTCCTAGAGGTTCCTCTGGTACTCATGGGTTAGGGTCATTACCAAGGTGTGAAATCATTAAAGAGGCACTTGCTAGGAGTTTGGTGGCTTTGATGTTGGTTCACAGTGAGTTATAGGAATACTATATTGGTAGTTGTAGGTTTGAAGATGAATATATATTGAGTTCATGTATATATTCTATAAAGTACAATGTTTAAGTTGAGATATAGTTAGTGATTTAGGTTCATAGGATCTTAATAACAAGGAAGAGTTGTCGAATGGCTATTAGATAGCCACAAATCATTGTTGATGGAAGGGGTTGTGTAAGATGACCAATTCTAGTGGCTGAGGAAAGGTTTGTTCCATGGTTTTTTAGGAGGTCCTATGACTTGTGGGATGTTAGCACCCAAGGTGGTCATGATATCCCTCATACTTGTATACTCTATAACCCAGGGGAAATATTAAGTGCAATGGGTGAAATCACCACATACCACGCAAGGGAAGGTATTACTAAGGTAATTTGTTCATTCCATGTCTGGGTTGGTTATTATTGATAGTTTTTCTATTCTAATTATTTGGATTCACATTACTGTCGATGTCAATGTTTAGGTTGGAGCAATCTCTCCTTAGCCCATAGTTGGTATTTTGTTTTTCCTTCCCTTTATTTTTCTCATTGTTATGTCGTTTTGAGAGATTTACCAAGTTCATTTTCTCCATTGCTTAGATCTTGCATGATGGTGAATGTTGGACAAAATTAACACCAACATGTTGTTGAGTAGGTGGTGAAAGATGGGCTTAAAGACTCATGTTCTTTTAGACAGATTAAATCTTAATGAGATTTGAAACTAAATGGGTAAAGGAAAATTCATGTTCCTTGATCATCACATCACATGTTCATGTGCTTCTATAAACACATACATATATATTAGTGTCATTGTCATTAATTTTGTTCATTTTGGGTTGTTAGAAGGAGAAGATTTTATCCTTGTCACTTAGGTAAAGGTTTAGATATTGCTTGTGATATGTTTATTTCTCATGGAATATTGGGATGTGGAAGGTACAAAAAAAAAAAATGTCTCACTCAATATTAAATTCTTTAGTGTTATGATTACATGTTTCAGGGTTTGATGGTGGGACAATATGTTCCAATTTTATTTTTTAACTCAATTAGTTCAATTAGTTGTTATTGATGTTGCTTAATGTTTGACTAGTTCTGTGGTTACAAGTGCTTAATTCCTATAATATTGGGTGAGGTGCATTTGTCTATGCTAATATGTTTAACAAGGAACCCATCCACAAATTTGACAAGAATCCAATGGTTTTCTAATGAGATTATGCACATGGGTATATATATATATATATATATATATATATATATATATATATATACATATAAGAATGTGTGTGGGGGATCATCGTATCATTATGTAAATATGTAAGTTCTAAATCACTACTTTCTACTACAAACTTAGGTTCCATTTTTCTGCATGGGCACTTAGAGATTAATCACCAAATTTTGTTCTCTTAATTTTTTTCACGATCAATTTTGAAAAAATCATAACCATATGTCCATTTCCAAATATGAAGGGATCTACCTACTAATGTTAATATTGAGATATAAATGAGGCCTTGGGTGGAAGTACTTCATGACATTATTTTTGATGCAAGAGAATCAAAATCATGATTACAAGTACATGAAATACCTAGGATGATGATAGGATGACGATGAAGATGCAAGGGAAAAAGAATGCATAGGTACGAAGGCTTATTGATGAGCCATGTATAAGAAATGTATTCCTAGAGAAGTGAGAGATATATTGATTGGTTACCCATTTATTATGGTGGATCATTACTATTTTATATGGACTTCAACATTACTTATGTTTTGAAGGTACAAGTGAAGAAGACCAGCGATGATAAAGAATGAAGAAAAAATATCATAAACAATAGAGAGTGGGGACGATAAAGATAATGAAGATGATACTACTTCAAAGGATCAAATTGAAATGGAAATATGCAATTTCTTAATCACTACTTTCCACTAGAAACTAAGGTTCCATTTTGTGCTTGAGCACTTTGAGACTCATCACAAAATCCATTATCTCAATTTTCTTCATAATCGTTTTTTTAAATGTTGTAATCATATGTCCATTTCCCAAGATGAAGGGATCTAGCTACCAATGTTAAAGTTTAGATATAAATAAGGGCATCAGTGGAAGAACTTCATGGCATTTTGTCTCATATAGGAGCATCAAAAGCATTGTTACAAGTAAGACAAAACCCCAAGATGTTGATGAATATGGGATCACAGGTAATCATTAGAAAGGATAATGATGAAATAATTAATATTTTTGATCATGAAATGGTATAGCGATTTATGTAATTATGTAGACTAATTCTGGAAGTCTACGTGAGTGAGAGATTAGGAGAAACTAGAGAAGTTAGGGATAGAAATTTTAGGAGAAACTAGAGAAGTTAGGGATAGATATTTTAGGAGAAACTAGACAAGTTAGGATAGATATTTTAGGAGAAACTAGAGAAGGTAGGGACAGAGATTTGATGAGAGATACATACATATATTGCAGAGAGAGTGATGTTGTTATAATTATATAAAGAGACTATATGTATAATAAAAACCACATGGAATGATAGTTTATTAATATAATTCCCCTTCAGTGAATCTGTTGAAGTATAATTCCTCATATCCCTTGTTTTTCATGATATAATATATAAATCTATGTTTACGACTCAAATGTTTTAATTTCATCATTCTCATAGATAGATACATTCTCCATATTATATATAATGTAGAACATTTTTTATCTTATTATAAAACATTTCTAAACTATTATTTATTATTTTTAATTAATTTTATACTATAATTCAAATTGAAAATTTATAATATTATTATTTATACTCCTTTTAAAAAATTTCAAAAACAATTAAACATTTTTCTTATTTTTAAGTACTTATTCCATTTAAAAGTTAGTATCCAAACTCAAAATATACTAAGCATCAAAATGATTAATAACTCCTAATCATAATAAAATCAACCAATTAAACTCACACTATGCTAATAATAAGTTTGTGAACATTTTTACCTATCACTTTAAAATATAACATATAGAAAATTAAGAATCATTTTAACAATATTAAAATTTAATTAATAAGCACATAAAAGTTTAATATTTACAATATATAACAACAATTTTAACCATGAGTATTCGCCTCATTTTACTATTCATATTATTAACTTCTAAACAAGCTTTGTTACAATATCATGGACTAATACTATGAGTCATCAATATCACATGTTCAAAAACCACAAATTTTTTTTTTTTTTAATTAAAACTAAATACTTACAATAAACTTACAATATTAAAAAATTCATAACCATGGATACTCAACCTCATTTTACCGTGCATAATATTAGCTTGGTAAATAATCTTTCTTATAAATCGTAAATTATAATGGTAAGAAAATAAAACATATAATATTAAAAAGCAATTTTACAAAAACCTAAAAAAATTATTAAAATAAACATGAAAGCAAATACAGAAAGAAAATAAACATTATTAAATTCAAAAAAAAATTGGAAAAAAAAACAAATTAAAGCTAACTCAAATAACAAAGAAAAATATAGATGAACAAAAATACAACTATAAAGAAGAAAAAAATATACATGGAAAATAATATTATATATTTTTATTATAAATAGTTTCTAATTGAAAAAAAAAAGTATATCATAATTATTCACATCCTAATAAATTTAATAAATTTCAAAAAAGGCAATGAATACAAAATATTAAATTAAATAAGGAAAAAAATAAAATAATAATTAACTAAAATAACAACAAATAAGAAAATTATTTTAAAAGGAAATTAACAAAAACAACAATCAACAATACTAATATATATAAAAGATTAAATGAATAATAAAGATATTCAAGGAAATAAATCTAAAAAAATATAATTGAGAACACCAATAATAAAACACAAAAATTTAGAATTATAATGTTATATAATTACAATAGCGAATGAAATAAAAAAGGAAATTAGAAGACATATAAATGACTAGAATAAAAAGAATTCAATGAATGAACAAAAATAAAAAGGCAAGGACAATAGAACACAAAAATAACCTATTTAAAGTAGTATCAATCACTATAATGAAAGGAATAAAGAAATCTACTAATCATTCAAAATAAGAAGAACAAGGAAAAGAAAAAAAGAAAAAAAAACCAAAGTGGGAGAGAAATAAAAATGACAATGCCTGGAAATAAAGAGATGGGATTCAACAATTGTTGATATTCCATCCATCATTCTTACTTAGCATATTAGAACTTTTGTCGATTTCGATGACCTTCCTAAATTTATGATGATGGGATTCATCAATCCTAGTAATGACCTGGGAATCTTCTATACAAATGAGGTGTTCTTTCTTCTTAATATGTTTAGTCAAAGATGAAGTGGATTCCTAGCATATCTTATCTCAACTACATTGCCTTGAATCCTTTGATTTATGGAATGGCCAATTTCTCCATTATAGGGGGTCCCACATGAACATGGAACCAAATAAACACCCTTCATGTTTTTAAGCTACGTAGTGTATTTGATGGATCTTAAAGAGCTACAAATGGTTTTCAAGGGTATAAAAGTGGAAGAAACATTGTGCTTCTAATGAATATGAGCAATTTTGTCAATAATATCTTAGATAAAGGGAAGTTGGACAATCCAAACCAATTCACCCAAATCTTTTTTAGTCTTAGCACCATGGTTCACTTCTAAAAATTCCTTCATATCTTGGTATCTATTATAGACATTCTTTCAAAAGCATTAAGTAGATGGGTTTTCTCATTCACCAAGTGACTTTCATAAGTGTTGTGGAGGTAAATCCTCTCTGCGGACAGAGACGATCCCTACTAGCCCAGACCGGGTCTAGCAACAATCACACAATGCTACCACGCAAGTTCCTAATTGCAAATAAAAAGTGGATAGTGATAACCTACTTGGATTCCAACGCTAGTGTTTGTAGAAGAGACGTCGCTCTCGTTCCTTTGCCTTGGCGGGTCACGATCCCCACGATCTCTGTGATTGGACACCTGTACATGCAAAGAACAACAAGAATACAAGCATAAAATCTAGTAGATGAAATTATATATCAGTCAGAAAAGATATAACTCAACATCAATCATAGAACAATGAGAGTGGAACCATAATGATAGTCATCTATTATTGATAAATAACAAAGAAGAATACAACCATAGTTCTGATGTCGAATCCTCCTTTGGCTGGGTTGTTAGCTACACAAGTCTTGCAAAGCTTGTTGGGATGAGAAACACGCCTCTCTCTCTTGGGTGACAAGAATCTCCTCACTTAGATTTGGCCTTATGGGTGCAAAGAAGGCTCTTGTAGCTTCAAACTCTTGAACTCCTGGAATTCTCTATCACTATACTAGAACTGGAACTACTACTAGCTTGCTCAAGGCATAGAGACAAGCTTTTATAGATAGAGAGGAAAGAGATAGGATCAACCACATTATGCATGGGATTAGCTTTATCACTTGGAAACTTCCATGAAAGGTGGAAAACCACTTCCCTTGTATGGAGATTCGAAGCCAAACCATCCTAGCTCAACATAGATTCAGTTGGTGAATGGGTTAAGGAGAACCTTCGGAAGCTTGTTGGTTAGAAACTTTACTCAATTCGGTTGGCGCGAGTGCGACTCTGAGATAGAGCGCCAATGGAGCGCCCTTTTTAGAGGATTTCCCTCATTGGTGCGGGCAGTACACTGTGGACCCATGCTAATGCAAAAAGAGCTGTTTTCATGGATATTTTGCAGGAGATGTCTTCAGGGCATATGAAGCTCATACTTAGAGGAATATGATGCAAGTGGTTTCAGGTCATGTCACTTCTCACAGGTCCTGAAATGAGTCCTCCAGTGTGCGGGTGAGGGGTAACAGGCACGGTGACAAATGGTGACAAATTGCTATGTAATAGATGCCCCCTAAAGCATGAGGCCCGAGAGAGAGAGGGGTGAAATGCTTTACAAGACCATGCGTCACTGATAACACGGCCATGAGAGAACCTACGTAAAGAAGTACAACTGATATCTCAAGTACATGATAGATGTGGTATGGGCGCAGCCATCCATAATAGAGCACATAAGAATCTAGATCCAAGGTATGGGCGCAACCATCCAGTGAGGATCGATAAATAGACTCAGGCATGGTCGCAGCCATCCAGTGAATGAGTCATGCAATGATCATAATAAGCCACAAATCACAGCCTAGATTCCAATAGACAAAATCCAGGGTCTTGCGCTCCATCTCGACCTGAACGGAGTACAAGTCCAAGCATGTGAATACATGGGTTGAAGTCGAACATGCTTGAACATCGTCTGTTTACCAGTCAATAGTGAAAACTAGTAAGAGATGCGAGAGGTACCACCAATAATGACAATGGTCCTCAAGGTACTATAGGTACAATCTACGACGTGCGAATCAATGAGCTAGCGTCAAACACCCATAGAATCATTCGATCGGAGGCCAATGATGAAAACCTCTCATCGAACACGAAGAACATGCCATTGAGGCATGCAAGCTCCAAGGCACCGGAAGGGAGTCTCTAGATAAGCTTCCTGGATAATGAGCTGAAGTTGACAGGAAGTGACCTTGATCGAAGGTGGGCCATAGTGTTTCCCACATCATCGACACGAAACAGAGGAAGAATACTGTGGTGAATCAGAATTATGTGAGGTATCAGAGGGAGGTTGTAATCCTGCAGAGGTCAACTTCTCTTGAACATATCGGCGGCACGACAGTGGACTTGGTAGTATTTGACATCAAAGGAGTAGAGGTCACGGTGACAAGGAAATGAGCAGATGAGAGGTCAAACAGGATAACCCAAACCCACGGAGGCAAGTGTAAAAGCAAGATGAGATGTCCCCACCCGGACACGAAAGCAAACAAGTGCCATTTTCAAGAGCGACATACTACCGACACGACAAATAATTATGGGTCCATTTTCCCCACCATTTCTGGCGAGTACCCCAGTTATTTTTAACAAGCTTGATGGGGATAGCATATGCTTGTAAGGTGTCATTATGACAGAATCCGATGTCATTAAGTTTTAACGAGCCTGACAAAGGAAGAACTCAGTGTCTTTTCATGTTTAGAGAGTCTGAAAAGACAGCAGAAAAGTGAACTCCAGGGGGGTCCTTTTTCATAAAATTGTGTCTCTCGAGCCCGAAAAAGTATAAAACAATGCTCGAAAGAACCACCCGATCATTACGATCGAGGAGTACTTTTCAGATGTAGTGACATCGACATGAAAAAGTAAAAAAGCGATTGATATTACGTCGTTTCGTAACCATTAATGAGCCTGAAATGACAAAGACCCGACAATCTTTTGTTTTTTACATGGTCGGAAAAGAGTTTAAAGACGACCGCCCCTTATTTCCATTTAACAAGTCAAGAGGGAACTTGGCAATCTTTTCATCTTTAAACGGTCAGAAAAGAGCTAAACGTAGACCTCCAATTTTATTCTCTTTAACGAGTCAAAAAGGGCAAATACTCGACAATATTTTCATATTTTACGAGTCAGAAAAGAGCTTAAAGGTGACTCATCCTAGAGGAACGAGTGGTATAAAGGGTAGCAACTGGCTCTAGCAATGGTGGAACTGCTCAACACATGTAATGGTCAAGAGGCTGGCTAACAAAACCACTCATAACTGCGGTCCCTCAGGAAAGGTAAAACAACCAAGTGAAAGCATATGATCAGCCAAAGAGATGGTGGCGATGGAATGAAACAACCAAGGCTCATCTAACAGAATTTAGCAGCTAAAAGGCAATCACGAGATGTAAATCAGGTATGGGTTCATTTTTACACAAGCTTGAACCATGGAGAACTCTGCTTGGGTTTGGTTTTATGTTTACACAAGCTTGAAATGAAAAACTATGCTTGTTCTAAGCTTGCATGCCCTCAGCATAATGACGCAAATTGAGGTACATGCCCCCCAAGCTTCATTGCATTCAACAAAGTGGATGGAATTAAGGTTCACTCTCGAGATCTATGAAAGACTCGACTTATATTTTATGAGATCTTAATCAAAGACTTGATTTGGAAAAGGAGGAGTTGTTTCATTTTTTAATGAGGTTGACACAGTAAAAGAATTATCCTCATAACCCTTGTTTCATTTTTTTAACGAGCTTGACACAAGATCAGGAACTATGCTCGACCACCTTGTTTCTTTTTTTAACGAGGTCGCCACAAGATCAAAACTATCCTCGAGACACATTGTTTCATTTTTTAACGAGGTCGCCACAAGATCAAAACTATCCTCTAGACACAAGCTCAAACTAGGAAGGACTCTGCTTGTTAGAAATGCACATGCCCCCAGTGCAATGGTGCAGGATGAGGTACATGCCCCCCAAGCTTCATTGCATTCAACAAAGTGGATGAAATGAAGCTTTACGAGATCTTAATTGAAAGACGCGATTGGAAAGGGGAAATTGTTTCATCTTTTAACGAGCTTGACACAAGATCAAGAACTATGCTCGGGACTCTTTTTTTCATTTTTTAACGAGCTTGACACAAGACAAGGAACTGTGCTCCGGAATCTATGTTTCATTTTTTAACGAGCTTCACACAAGACAAGGAACTGTGCTCTGACACCTAGTTTCATTGTTTAAGGAGCTTGACATAGGGAAACGAACTATGCTCCAATGGAACTTCACCATAATGAATAGGAAGTTGAGGCTCCCAAGAGTTCCACTCTTGATGGAAGGTCAACATCTTGGAAGTCAGGGCCCAATGCCTCCAGGACACTATGCACGACGGTGGCATCACTGGATCCAGGCACGGGATAGGTGGCCACGTAGTTGATCTGTGATGGGGCATATGCAACTGGTGGATGAAAACCAGGAGGGGATGACAACTACGTGGGAGGCACCCAGGGATGGACGAACGATAATTGATCTATCGTCACTATTTTTCCATCATGTGGAAAGCAAACCACCCGGAAAAGTGAAGAGACCAGGGCCCCCATGGCATAAACATAGTCACGGCCAAGGAGAAGACTGAAATCTAAAGCACCTTGGGTAACTGATATGTCTATATAGACGGTCTTACCTCCGAAAGTAACAGGGAACTGTGGAAGGATCCCTAATGGTCGACTAGTTCCTGTTTCAAAAGCCGTCAGATTCGGTGCGACTGGAAAAAGCTGTGGGGAACCCAAGGCTTTCCAAGTAGTGGCAGGCATAAGACTAACCGATGCTCCCTCATCCAACACAGTGCCAGGTAGCGCCTTATTATAGGCATGTACCGTGACCCAGAAAGGCACATGGGATGGAAGGCGAGAGGTAGTCAAAAGACTCCAATCGAAGGAAACGACTGAACTACTTTGTGGGGGAATCATATGATTGACCCCCTGCTCTAAAGGAACTGAAGCAGGACTCTCGGGTGTGGATGGGATAGGAGAGTCATTTCCGGACTCAGGAGAATCTGAGGAGACGAGAAGAACATGGGAGTGATGCTCTTCCGAAACAGAGTATTCGACAGGTGGTGAACTCAAGTCGACACTCTTTATGACCAATGGTTGGTCTGGAATAGGCTGGGCACAGCCAGGTTCGGGAAGAGGAGGCTGGACAAGAGAAGAATATGAATCAATCTCATTGTCAGCAGGGGAACGATCTGCGGCTACAAAGATACGTTGGTAACCAACGGGAAGTTGGGGTGAATGAGTTGTAAGACTTTCCAAGACAACGAAGGCTTTATCCATGAGCGGACAAAGGTGAAGGGGATGATTTCCTTCACAAAGTCTACAGGGGATTTGAATCTTCCCTTTTCCCTTACCCTTCCCAACTGATAAGGTAGCATCGCCGTGAGCTTCAGAGGACGATGAGGGGAGGGCCGGATCACGAGACCATACTTCTAGTACCCTGGGAATGCCAGGACAATCGGGAAGAAGATGGTCCTCCTTGCATAATCGACAAGGAAACTTGACCTTCCGCAGAGGAGCGGAAGGGGGCCCGACTTCAGGTGTACTCAAGGGGGTACCTGCACTTGTAACCTCTCCCTTAGGATCCTTCTTCTTCTTCTTCTTCTTCTTCTTCTTCTTAGCCACCTGGTTATTCGAATCGAGACTTTCACTAGGTGAAGTAGAAGATGAGGATGTAGAAGTGGGTGTAGAAGGGGAGAGATCGACATTAGAATCAACATGATGTTGTTGAGGTGGAGGGACGGATTGACTAGACGGTGAGATGGCAGGGACCAAAGAGGTTGAGAACAACGAGACTGGCAACCCAACAGTTAACCCTGGGAGGGACAACGTCGCCATATAAGGAGCACCAGCATTTCCAAAAGGAGCGAAATGACCAGGGTTCCCGTCAGAGGGGATCCCTGGGTCGGTGAACCCCAGAAAAGTTGCCATCGAGAACGAAAAGAAGCCTACTCAAGATAATGCAAACAAGATCTAACCAGGTAATGTTAAGCATGGCCAAATAAATTTTAAGACACAAGGACACAACTTGACCTTTTCATGTTTTAAAAGTCGAGAAAAGGACAAAAAGATGACTCTAGTCTCCTTTGAATGTTTAGTGAGCCCGAAGTGACAAATGCTCAGATGAGCCTTTTCGTTTAGGGAGTCTGAAAAGGATCAGAAGTGACTACTCTGGAGAGCTAGGCAAAAAGGTTTACCAAACAAATTCGTAAAACTGCATATACACCTTGGCAGTCATATGAAAAGCAAGGACTTCCCGTACAACAGTCAATCTTCCCGAATGCTGTGTTCGGTGCGTTACGACTTATAAGGCGGCAGACACGGCTTCCTGTGGATAAAGGATGATAACCTAGTGGGGTCTCCCCATATACTCGACAGTACGTGGGAGCTCAAGTCCGTGTTAGACCACTTGTTGCGTCACGGAAGGAGGAATCACCCATCTTTAAGTGAAACAAAAGTGACTAAGTTTATACGCCGGAGCACGTCTCTAGCCTAGACCTCTAAACAGTGACCGTTATGTTCCAATGCGTTTTTAAGTTCATTCAGTTCATTTTACGGTTGATCTTTGATTAGGTTTCGATTTCCAGGTCCTACCGTATGTAATCTCTCACAATTCCCTAAATGCAAGCTATATGCCAAAACGTATCGTTTCGTTCAATGAATACTAACTACGAGAGAGTTGAGAATTTTTCAAATAAACAAAATGACCACAAACAAGAACCACTCTAATGCAGGTAATGGCAATAAATGAAACTTTTTTTTGTTTTAAATCACTAATTAATGAAAAGTTTCTAATTTCAATTACCTAATTCAACGCAAAAGAGATTGTTCGCTTTCTTCTCAATGGCAAAGTGCACTAAACAAATTTTGAGAGATAATAACACCGAGTAAAAAATACAAATTTCACTCAATGAGAACACAATCAAATCCCCAAAACACCAAGGCATTCCTTCAAACCAAGAAGAACACCAAAGACTTCAATGAGCCATGTGATCTAGGTTCAAAACGAAGCCGAGCGGACTCCAAGTGAAAAAGAAGTAAATCACTCGAATAATGCAATAAAATACTTAACAACCACTGAACAAGTGCAAGATAGTAACCAAAAAGTTGACTGGAATGATATAAGACCAAAAATTCGACACGCAAAGCCACTAGATGTCCTAGGGCTAAAACGTGAAATCGGTAGAAAATGGCAAACACCCAAAGTATGCAAATGTAATCTATGCAGACTTTTGATTCATATCGTGAAAATGATAATTCTAATTGTGCAAGTGTGATCTATGCAAGAGAATTCTCAAACACAATATGATTGTAATCTAAGAATCAATCAAGTGCAAATCAAGAAAAACAGGTGAGAGTTCCAAAGATCAAAAAATAAAAGCACTCAAAGGCGATTAACACTCATACACAATTTTTTTGGGAAATTTTTTTGCAAAAACAAAAGCAAAAAGATGCAAAACTGTGAAAAGACTGAGACAAACCTCCAAGTAATGATCAAAGGAAATAAAATTAAGAATTTTCCAAAAAACCTCAAAACCAGTCAAACAAGACTCTGACACACTCAAGTGATTGAAAAAGGTGTAGCTAGACACAAAACCCAAGCTTGGAAGGCTGCAAACAAGAAAACTGGAAAAGTTCACAGGCCTGGCGTGACTGTCAAGCAGAAAACTAGCGCCAATTGAGGATTGGCGCGGGCTGTACACTAGAAAGTGGCGCCAATTGGCGCGACTGTCATGCAAAAAAGAGCGCCAATCAAGTTTGCTAGCTTAAAAATAAAAAAAAGCTGTCCAAGGCTTGGTCGACAGTATCCAGACAGACCAGGCAGAAAGAGACAACAGAGCATCCAACACAGAAAGCTATCTAAGCAATCAAAACAAGAGAAACCAAAGAGACAAGACAAACTCCGAGCTGTTTAGCTCGTAAACCAAACCAGAGATTGAATGAAGTGGCGTTGATCTACTTCGCTAATGCAAAGCAATAGTGTTTTGAAGGCTATCTCGCCGTACTTCAGGCTCCATCTAAAGTTTACAAATCGAAAAACAAGCTAACTCCCCAGTGGAGTCGCCAAATTGTTGTGGAGGTAAATCCTCTCTGCGGACAGAGACGATCCCTACTAGCCCAGGCTGGGTCTAGCAACAATCACATAATGCTATCACGCAAGTTCCTAATTGCAAATAAAAAGTGGATAGCGAGAACCTACTTGGATTCCAATGCTAGTGTTCGTAGAAGAGACATCGCTCTCGTTCCTTTGCCTTGGCGGGTCACGGTCCCCACGACCTCCGTGATTGGACACTTGCACATGAAAAGAACAACACAAATACAAGCATAAAATCTAGTAGATGCAATTATATATCAGTCAGAAAAGATATAACTCAACATCAATCACAGAACAATGAGAGTGGAACCATAATGATAGTCATCTATTATTGATAAATAACAAAGAAGAATACAACCATAGTTCTGATGTCGAATCCTCCTTTGGCTGGGTTGTCAGCTACACAATTCTTGCAAAGCTTGTTGGGATGAGAAACAAGCCTCTCTCTCTTGGGTGACAAGAATCTCCTCACTTAGATTTGGCCTTATGGGCGAAAAGAAGGCTCTTGCAGCTTCAAACTCTTGAACTCCTGGAATTCTCTATCACTATAGTAGAACTGGAACTACTAATAGCTTTCTCAAGGCATAGAGACAAGCTTTTATAGATAGAGAGGAAAGAGATAGGATCAACCACATTATGCATGGGATTAGCTTTATCACTTAGAAACTTCCATGAAAGGTGGAAAACCACTTCCCTTGTATGGAGATTCGAAGCCAAACCATCCTAGCTCAACATAGATTCAGTTGGTGAATGGGTTAAGGAGAACCTTCGTAAGCTTGTTGGTTAGAAACTTTACTCAATTCGGCTGGCGCGAGTGCGACTATGAGACAGAGCGCCAATGGCGTGCCCTATTTAGAGGATTTCCCTCATTGGCGCAGGCAGTACACTATGGACCCGCGCTAATGCAAAAGGAGTTGTTTTCATGGATATTTTGCAGGAGATGTCTTCAGGGCATATGAAGCTCATACTTAGAGGAATATGATGCAAGTGGTTTCAGGTCATGTCACTTCTCACACGTCCCGGAATGAGTCCTCCAGTGTGCGGGTGAGGGGTAACAGGGACGGTGAAAAATGGTGACAAATTGTTGCATAACAATAAGAAACCCTTAAAGCTAGAGTAGTTAATGTGTTGAGAATAGCCATATTTTGGGTCAAATAGTGATTTGAATCAGCATGAAGATATTGCCTCGGGTGAGATTTCTTACAAAATACTTGGTGAGAGAAAGAACCATCATCTTTCTTAGAGACAAGCACATCAAGGAAGAGTAAGCTACCATTAACTTTAATCTCTGTGGTAAATTTGATGGACCTTGATTGATTGTTGAGATGCTAAAAATACTGATTCAACCTAACATGACTATGAGGCTACAAGATGAAGGTATCATAAAAAACCTTTTCCACAAATTTGATGATAATTGAGTTGAAGCCAAAGCTTTAGATTTAAAATCTTCCATGAACAGATTAGAAACGATGGGAGAGAGAGGAAAACACATGAGAACGTTGCACATATATGCTCATAGAATTCACCATCAAAACTAAAAAAATTAAGGGTAAGACAAATCTCAACAACCCTCATTGTATGAGGGTGAGTTATGTGATTGATTAACTCAACAACCACATTAATATGGACATTGATGTAAAGAGAAATGACATAAAAACTAACCATAATATCATTAGGATCAAATTTACACCTTTTAACTCACTCGCAAAAGAGTAAGAGTCCTTGACAAAATAATTAGTACGACCAAGAATGGGCCTAATCTTCAAGGCTAAATATTTAGCTAAAGGACAAGTAAGGCCACCTAATATGTTGACAATGGGTCTAAGGGGAGTGCCCTCCTTGTGAATCTATGGAAGCCAACAAATTATCAAAGTTAGAGGGTTGTTGTCAGTTAGTTTATGGTTTATGGGGATGACAGAGCTATTAGATTTAATAGCTAAGGAAACAAATGTAGATTTTTTTTGGGGGGGTTGTTACTGAGCTTTATATAACTACCATTGTTACACAAGTGATCTATCATTTTTCTTCAATAGTCATCCTTATCAAAGATAAAAACTGCCCTGCTTTATCGACTTTAAGGACAACAATGTTGGGGTTATTCTTTAAAACTTTAAGGGCCTTAAATTTCAACTTGCCAATATTGCTCCTAGGAGGTTTAACTTTCCTAAGAATAATTGCACAATAATGACTACTGATATTTTTAATGGGATCAGATAAGTCATTATGCCAAATTCAATTTTGCAAATAATATCCTAAACAGAGATCTTTCTTAATGCTAGGGCAGAGTTTAACCTTTTTTTAGAAAATAATACACCACATGATCAAAAGCGAATTTGTGAAGATTGAGCACCCTCTTTTAAAAGAGGAGAGGAAGAATTATAATTCTTATTATTGATATTATTATTTAAATTAATATTAATTTATTATAATATTTAAAATTATTAAAATTGTCATCATTACTAATATTAAAATATTTAATATTATTATTTTCATCATTACTACTAGCTATTATTATAATTCAGATTGATATTACAAGCTTAAATCCATATTAACACAAGATCTATTAAGCAGAGAGAGGGATCAAATCTCTTACGGCACAAAGCTATTTTTTAGTGCAAAACTTGAGGAAAGGTTTGCACCTCGAGTTATTTGATCTCTCTGGATGCTTGATAGATTCGTTGTTAAGATGGATCTAGGTTGGTTTCATTCATGTGCGATCATACAAAATTTGTTGAATATATAATTATTTTGATCATTTTAAATATGTTAAATATGTCTTGGAATAATTTGGTCAATTTAATTTAAAATTTTCTTAGTTACCCCAGTTTGTTGAGACGAGAGAGACTCTTAGTAACTTGAATGATGAAAAATGATGAAATAAAAATTTTGAGTGCAAAGAGTCAATGTAACAAGTTTGATTGATAGAAAATGTGAATAATAATAATATAGTCAATTATAAACAATATTCATTGCTATCAATCTAAGACTATTTCGTTATATTGTTCCTATTGTCACACCTATTAGTTTTTCCATTTTTTCGTCTCGATCATATGAAAAGAATAGTTTGAATCATAGACCATTTAAATATTTAACTCGAGGCACTGTAGTAAACAACATAATTTGTCTCTATGGCTCTCCAATATTAAAAATAGTTTTCTCCAAAGTAAATAATTGTGACTTATGGAGTGTTAAACCCCAAATAATTTTCCATGGAAGTTTACCATGTTTGAATGCAAAGTAATTAAAAATGTTGAATGATGGAAAATCATAATAATAAGAATATAGCCAATTATAAATAACTTATAGTTTCAATAAGAAAACATTTAGGGTAAGCAAAGATTTTCCTTAGGCTGAAAATTCAAATATTGTATTTATGATTGAATTAGTGTAAGACATAAGTCAATTCACGTCATGAATAAATTTTTATGTGCTTACACTAATACAAAGTGTGTATGTTTTTGGGGATGAGAAGGAGAGTGGAGGGAGATAAGATATAGATGGGGGACGAGAGAGGGAAGAAGAGTGATCCAGATTTAAATAGGAATGAAACAAATTACATAGATAACCATAAGCGCAAAGATGCAGTGGAAATAATACTTCATTTCATTAATGTAAAATACTGAAATATGCTTACAAACAACAATGGAAATAAACCAGCTAGGGCTATGGTAGCTTATCTCTGAGAAGAGATGTGGTGGCAACATGCCTCTGAACTATGTTACAATGAGGATCGAAGACCTATTTATTGCTGAGAGACAATGCAAAATCCTTCACATCCCAAAACCTAACCCTAGAAGATGAAATGGCAAATTGTGGACCCCGTTTTGGGTAAGTTGGTACATCAACTTCCCGGGGTCGTAACTTTGGCACCTGATCCTCATTTGATGTGTACAATAGCTCATTAGAAAGATCTATTTGATCACTACAACTTTGGGAAGAGCAACATCGGTTCATGGACCCATGTTGCACCCAGATTTCCAAAAAAATGTCATTTATGGCCTCAAAACGGCTCCAGAAGTTCAAGACCTTAAAAGCTGCTAAAAATGGTAAATTGTGCTACAATTATAGAAACTAAAAAATTGAAAGAGATAGTTGTGGGGGTCCAAATGGGATAAGTTGGTGGCCAACAACATCCACTTGGATCAGATAGAGAGGTAAAGACAGGGAGGGAGGAATAGATATAGATACAAAGAGAGAAATGTTAGAGAGAGCGAAGGGGAAGACAGGGAGAAGGAGGGGAAAGGAGGGAGGGAGAGAGAGAGATAGATAGATATGGAGAGAGTTTGTGTATTTTTAGGTGGTGAGATAGAGAGATGGAGAAGGAGAGATAATGGGAGATAAGGATATAGATGGAGGATGTAGAGATATTCTTACACTACAATCAATGCACAATATTAATCTAATTACTTTGAAATTAATGTACATCATACATCTAGTTGCATCAAATCATAAATCAACATCTACACTAAAATCAATGCATATAGTGTAAGGTGTTAAATAAGATTAGAAATCAACATGTACACTAAAATCAATGCATCTAGTACAAGTGATCAAATAGGAATAGAAAACAATATCTACACTCAAACCAATGCATCATGTGCAAGCAATTAAATAGGAGTATAAATAAACAACGAAACTGAAATAAATGCATTTAGTGTAAGGTATTAAATAGGATTATAAATTGACATCCACATGGAAATCAATGCATAGAGTGCATGTGATGAAATAGTAATAGAAATCAACTGCATTGAAATAAATACATCTATTTTAGTCAAAATCCAAAATATTCATGACTTTCTAGATCTAACTTCTATTTTGTATTTGTCTTTGTGTGTCTCTTTCTTATTGCCTCTCTCTCCACCTTCCATTCTATTTCTATCTCCCCCCTTCTCCTTCTCTCTCTTCCCCTCCCTCTCTCCCCTGTCTGTCCCTATCTGCCTCTCCCCCCTTTTGTCTATATATCTCTTCTACCCTCTCAACCCTTGCCTTCTGTATCTATACCTCCCTCCATCTCTCTTTATTTGTCTCTCTATGTCAAGCTCCTAAACACATGTCACATACTCTCTCTCCCACCCCATATCTATCTATCTATATATCTATCCATCTCTCTTCCTTTCCCTCTCCATCTCTTCCCCTTATCTCTCTCTCCCCCCCCCCTCTCTCTCTTTCCATCTATATCTCTATATCACATATGTATATATTCCTCCATCCCTCTCTTTGCCTCTCTCTTCTACCCTCTCCCCAGCCCCATATATATCTATATCTCCCCTTGTCTCTCCTTCTCACCTGAAAAACATAGACTCACTCTCTCTCTCTCTCTCTCTCTCATGCTCTTCTCTCTCGATCTCTCCCTTTCCACTCCCTCTCCACCTTTCTCTCTCTATGCCTTTCTTCCCCTTCAAACTTCATCACTCTCTCCCCCTCTCTCCTATCTCTCAAGTCCTCTCTATTTTTACTTCTTCTCTCTCCCCTTCTGTCCCACCTCCCTTTGTCTCTCCCCCAAACATACACACTCTCTCTCTCCAGCCTCCAACTTTTTCATTATGTCCCTCCCTCTCTCCTTCTCTCTCCCCCCCTCTCTCCCTCCATATCTATATCTCCCTGTCCCTCTCTTCCCCTTCTTTCCCTATCTTTATCCTTACATTGTCTCTCTCTTCCCTCATCTCCTCTCTCTCTTCCTTTCCCTCTCTCACTATCTCTCCCAACTCTATGTCTCTCTCCCCCACTCTATTCCCCCTTCCATCTATCTCACTTCTTAAATATCATCCCATTGTATTGTATTTAAGAAAGTATCTCAATTAATAAAAAAGATAATTGGTTGTAAGATATTAAACCTATATTTTGGATCAATCATGTACAACAAAATACAATAATGAAAAACTTAAAAGAATCATGCACTATATTTCATCTATCATTGCTAATTACTTTTCTATCTCATTTCCCTTGGTTCCTTGGTTAATATGCATCTATCATGGTTTTTTATAATATTTTTTGTATTCTATAAATTTCACATATGTATATATAAAAGTATTCTCAATTTTTAATTTATTAAAACCTCCCTTTAATCTCTATGGGAATATTGTTAGTATTAGTGAGGATGGAGGGTTTAGATATACCTCAAAAGTAATTTTAACATTTTTTCTCTTACATTTAATTTTAAAATGTTATAAAATTAAATTTAAATAATGGGTTTGCAAAATATTTTGATTTTGATATAAGTGATGGTTTTTGGGCATGTGGTATTGATAAGCCATGGTATTGGACCATGGTGTAAAGGCCTAGATCCATAACATAATAATCAAAGGCCTAGATGGCCCATGGTACTATAATTTTCTTCCCTCCTCTCCTTCTTTATATTTCTCTTGTAGGTATTGGCCCATGGTATTGTAAACAAACCGACTTAGAAGTTAATAATATCCATGATAAATATTCATGATTAAAAATATTTTCATATTGTAAATACTATGTTTTTATGAACTTATTAATTAAATTTATAGATGGAACATGTCTATATTAATTATTACAAATGTTTACTTACATTACATCTACACATGTGGCCTAATACTAATTAAAAAGTAATATTATTAAATTTTACCTAATATTTCAGGTCACACCCCACACTAAATATTACATTCTACTTAATATTTCCCATGACTCCTACTAATTTTATAGTTGAGCTTGTTTACTTTTAAATTACAAATATAAAGAAAAATTACAATAAGAAGTATATTGGGTAAATTGTAATATTATAGTATTATATTTTATCCAATATAACTTAGTAAAAAGTGGATGGAGGTAGGAAAACATATTAGATAAAATGAAATAACTATATTTTTCCTAATATTTCCTCACCTCTACAGACAAATGCCTTGTGCCAACATATCCATAATATATTTTTTACATTTATAGGCTACATGGATTCAACGCTACTAATTATGTATCTAAATATAACATCAAACTAACATGAACCTAGGCTAGTTTAATCCCCCTTAAATAGATGATATGAGAGAAGAATTCCATGAGTCATTTTTATTTTTTTTATTACTTAATTTTTATAGGGCTAATTTGTTCTTTTTGTTATTTTAATTTTATTATCACCAAGTTACAATGTTTACATTACATTAAGGTACACATCTCTACCATTGAAAATTTTATTTTGACATAAGCAAAATGTTAGCATTATATAACTTTAGGTTACATATTTCTAGCATACTATAGACATTAATCTAAACTCAATGAAGAAATTACATTAACTTTCTATAATAAATTTTTTTATTTTATTTTTTATTTATTTATTTATTTATTAAATTAATTTATCTAATTATATAAAGTTTGATATAAAATAAAAATAAAAATAAAAATTTAAACATTTAAAAATAGTATATATATATATATATATATATATATATATATATATATATATATATATATATATATACTAAAGTTATTATTGCCTTTTCAAGTAACTTCACCCACAACATCTATTACATATCAAAGCCATAAGATGGGCCTCATGGTTGAGATTCCACCTAGAAGCTCAAAATATTAAAGGAGGCAACGGATGAGCTAGACATCTCAGAAGATCCGTCAGAGGAATAAAAAGTAGCTTTTACTAGATTGCTGAGTGAAATAGAAGGGTGCTATAGCAAGCTCGACCATAAGGTCCGGAGGGGCTCGACCATAAGGTCCGTCTTATAATTAATATTACTATTAATTTTATTTTAGATTTATTTTAATTCAAATCTAGATTAAATTTCTTGAATTATAAATTTGAGATTTAATTTCACAAGAGAAAAGAATTAAAATGGATTTTAATAAAACTAACTAATTAAAATCACACCCCAAACTATATTTTAAATGTTATCTATATAATATTATTTTCTATTTAAATATTAATTTAAAATAATATTTTTGAAATTAGGGAAAAAAATAAAATAAATAAATATATATATATATATATATTTTAATTATTATTTTTTATTAATATTTTTCCGAAAACTATTTGGGCAAATTAACTAAAAGGGATCACATTCGAGCTTAATTCTAAGAGTGTTGAGCTCAATTGTTGGACCAAACTAATATAGCTTAAACCCAAGAGTGTTGACGAGAATTGACCACATGACATGCCAAAACTAGTCATGAAACTACTAAAACCTAAACCCAAGAGTATTGAAAAGAATTAACATGATGACTTACCATAAAACCAAATAACTTAACCATTCAATCTAATTTTATTTTATTAATATTAAAATAAATTTATTTTACTAATATTATTTTATTTTAAGTTTATTTTCAATAAAAATATTTTCATTAACATTTCCGAAATCATCATTTTCCATGGCTATCCTCACCCTAATCTATTTTTATCACTAAATTGAATTATTTTAAAATAAAATTTTATTTTATTGATATTAAAATTTCTCTCAAAATCCTCATGCTCCATTGTTATTGCTTAGAGAGACCTGGGTAGATCTCACATAAACTTATAAACATAAATGTAAACATAAACATTTAACATTTTTAATTTAATGTCGGCCCTATTAAGAAATCAATCTAATTATTATTATGTATAAAGAAAATATAAATTTAAAATATAAAGAAGTTTATGAACACTAAAAAAATAGGTATGGTAAATAAATAAAAATATAAATGAACTCAAGATATGGAAATAAATAAAACCTCTTTTTATACTTACTCCAAAAATATAATAAATAAATAAAAATATAACTAAACTAGAGGTATGGTAAATAAATAAAACATGTTTTTGTATTTAGTTCATAAACCTCTTTATATTGATGAAGAGCTATGTTGCCAGGAAACGTGGGTGCGGGGACTGGGACTGGGACGGGAACGGGGACGGCATTTTTGGAAATAGGGTGCGTGGGTCCGTCGGGTAATATAATAATATTAAATTTTAATAATTATATCTTATAAATTATAAATTTATAATTAATAATATATATGAAATTTGAATTTGTATATTTTTTCAACTTTAAACAAGAAAACTTTAATGATAATCATTTAAATGGGATAGATTTTGTCACACACAGTTGAGATACACTAGCCTAGTTTCCTACAAACTCAGGAGTACGCTAAAAAATCCTAAAGTATCGTGAGTTCTCAAAGACTCAACATTTTAATCTTTATTCTATTGGGCTGCCTTGTGTGTTTGGTGGGATAGCAGTGAAATATATGCTGCCGGTAGCCATAATTTATACTTTAATGTAGCCACAAGCCTTAAAAAACCACAGAATTTATATGTTAATGACAAATGTAATGATTCAATTTTTCAAAAATTAAAATATATATACTATGAACTGTTTTTCCTGAACAAATTCTGAACCATTTAATTGGATTTTGTTGATCCATGGTGAAATTACATTGCAAGGGCAAGAAACACCATTGTTAGAGGGTAGATAATGAATTGGCTTGAATGTTGTGTAGATGATTGAGTTGAAAATTTGAAATACATTTTCACTGAATGGTTTATATTGTAAAGAATAGCAAAGAGCTATATTCAGTGTATGAATGAAATTATGTAATGCCATTCATTAATGCAAAAAATGATGAAGATTTTCTGTGCTTTATTAATCTAATTGCAACTATTTCATGTTAAAATAACTGAAACGTATACTTCTCATATTATAGTATATAGTATAAAAAATTAAAAATTTAACAAGTCTCGGCTGAGTAGAGGTAAGTTTGTGGCATTGTCATCTCTGTTTAGGGCTTCGGTTGGGTACAGGAGTCTGCATAGGGAGGCCGAGGTCTGTTCCTTAGTGAACAGTGAGTTGTTTTGTGTAAACAATGGCATGAATCAAGCCCTATAGCTCAGTGTTTGACAACAACAAGGAGGAGGGACTATGCTGCAGCTCTAGGAGGAAAATTGAGTGTATAAAAGTGGACTCACAGTTGTGGCTCATGTTCAAGACAGTTCGAAACAGCAAGAAATTGTGACATTCATTCCAGCAATTCTGCTTAATGTAGTTGAGCCCCTATGGGTGTTCACTGTTCAAATGTGTAATATAATGCACCTATATTTTTCACACGTGGGTCTTGTGAAACGTTTTCGTGGAATAATAAAATTTAAAATGGAAAATTGTAAATACCATTGCAGCTGAAGCTGCTCTATCCACTGCCACTGAAGCTTCCCACTGCTGCTGAAGTTGCCCACTGCCACCGAAAATGGTAAGCGAGGACGACTCAAGCCTCAACCAAATGGAGAAAACTTAAAAGTTAAATGAAATGAGTGATCACGTATCAGATATTTGCTTGTGTGCGTTCATAAAGAGTTAAAGTTTTAAAGATTTAGGGTTTTCTAGGTTTTTTACCTTTGTTATAAGTTATTTTTTAAATTTCAATAAAAAAAACTATTTGAAAATTAAATTTTTAATATAGTTTTTTTATGGAGAACCCAAAGAACCCAACCCGAAGAACCCGTTAAAGGAAAAGAACCCAATTTTTTTTTTGAAGAACCTGATTCTTCATGGAAGAACTCGGTTCTTCTGGGTTCATCTAGGATGAACCCGTACCTGAATCCGGTACTTGGGTGCAGGAACCCGGGACAGGTTCGAGAACCCCACCCCCAGGTGCGGGTATCCGTGCAACATATATTTTATTTAGATGAATCCTCTGGGTCAAATAGCATTATAATACCAAGTGCCAAATACCATGGGCAAATACCATATTTATAAAAGAGATATGATAGATTAATAAAAATATAAATAAACCAGAAATTTAGTAAATAAATAAAACAAATTTTTTATATTGTCTCCATAATTCAATTTATATTTACTCTATAAACATTTTCTCTTAAATAAACTCCCATGAATACCACTTTGCATCATTCTAAACCGTAAGATTTATTATTAGAAGATTAAACCATCCTCTACTCTCACAGATAATCCCATAACCCTCACACACGAATGATGTCACAACCCTCTCACCGTTTGTCGTTGGAGTAACCCATAACCATCTCAGAGGGAAATAATTACCATTCGTACATACTTCTACCAAAAATGATTTAGGACTTGTTTATTTTATGAGGTGGAAACTATCCTAACTATTTTCTCCATTCTCAAAACCGAAATGTGATGATTCTTCCTCTGTTGATGTAAAAGAATTGGATAGTCATCCGATATTAGCCATTTAGGATTTGTTTATTTTATGAGATGGAAACTATCTTAGCTATTTTCTCCATTCCCAAAACCGAAATGCAATGATTTTTCATCTCTTGATATAATAGAATTTGACAGTCATCCAACATTAGCCATCACTACAAGAATCCGTATTAGAAATATGTGTTCTAAGTGTTGACCGAGTATGAAGGCATATTTCAGAAGTTATTCTTGATTTCTTGGAGGGGAAGCTTCAAGTATTGATTAATCTAACCCATGATTAACTTGGAAAATGTTGCACCAAGACAAATATTTCCAAAACTTTCACAATGGTTATGTTGCACCAAGACAAATATTTCCAAAACTTTCATAGTAGGTTTCCTAAATTCCAGTGTTGGAGTAGAGTATTGATGGAGGAGTCTGAAGGAATATTCCAGAAGTTATACTTGATTTCTTTGAGGCAAAGCTTCAGATATTGATTAATTTAACCCACATTCAACTTGGAAAAGGTTAAATTAGGTTTGGATAACAATGGATATGCTGCACCAAAACAGATATTTCCAAAACCTCTATAACAATTTTCCTAAATTTCAGTACTACAGTAGACATATTTTGATGGGACCCTACCCTGATTACCTACGGCATATCATTTATTTGGATTTCGTGGATGATTTGTTTCGATGTGTGGTTTTAAGGTGTGGTACTGTGGTTTGATTGATTTGAGGACAAGTGTCTTGGTCTTGGGTCTCGCTCCTCCTACCTCTTACTGTACAAAAGAAACACTAGCTCACCTCATTCCACTATTGGTCTGGTCTTTTGTTGCGCCATCGAGGTGAGTGTTTGTGCTTTGTCTCAAGTCGCTGCTCCTCAAGGTTTCGCTTACACACTCGGCAATCTCCTCTCTTTTGCACCTTTTTCTGAAGTTTTGCGACCCCTAGTCTAAGTCATGGGTTTCTGTTTATTTGGCTCTGATTATGATCATGATTCCTTGTTGTTCTCTGGTTTTGATTATGCTACTGGCTTTCAAATGTTTTCCTCGTTGTTTGACTGTAAATTTTGTTTTTTCTACAGGTCATGGTTGTGGGGCATCTTGACTCTTAGTGTTATTCCAGGATCTAAATAGAGGTAAGCTCTCTCCCTCCATGTTTTAACATTCTGCCTCACTTTCAGCTATCGTTGATTGTTCTTGCTCCTAGCGAGTAGTGGGTGCTCTGTGACTGTGGCCTTGGCCCGCGGCCTCCTTCCTCCATTAGAAAAAATCTACTCTCTTAAGTGAGCCTTCCCTAACCCTTGGCTCTATCTTCAGTTTTGCTTATTTCACGACTCTATCTATTGCTTGCTTACGGCTTCGTTTTGGTGGCCATGACAAGAAATGGAATTGGGCTTGTTTTTTACTGGTCATGTGCCCTAATACCGACACAAGTATTGGGTAGCGTCGCACCTTGTTGTTCCTCTGTTTACTTGTTTGAAGGGTTATGCTTCTTGCTAGGTCTATTTTCGAGGGAAGTGGCTTCGGCCTCCCTAGTTTGTAGCTAGTAATTTATGCTTCCAGGCTATTGTTGTATATGTGAGTATATTTATGTTTTTAGCAAACTATGCTCATGTTGGTCCCATCGGAAACTCGAAGTTTTGTTTGGCATTGTCGTACAAGACCTCTGTTCTGTTACTTAGCCATATTTTTGGGCAGTTGTATCTTGGACTATAGGTATTCGATATTGATATATATACACAGTGATTTCTTTTTGATAATTAAGTAGCAAAGGGAAAGGTTATGAGTTCTATTGGTACCTATAGGAATTTGTATATTCCTTCGACACTGATTTACTTTATTCTTCTGCAAGCTCACTCTGTTGTTTTGTTGAACTTGTCCACGTACATTTTTTACTCCTGTGTTAGTTATTCATTCTCTATCTTTGTTATAAAATGGATAAATGATCTTTGTTAAGTTAGGAAGAAAATACTCAAGGTGCAATATATGGATTCAGACTTTCTTATTTTCTTCAGAATGATTTTATGCTTGTTTCTATTCAATGCTCTATGATGATTACAGTAGTTGTTTCCTCTATTTTTGTATAGATAACTGTACAGATATTGAACTGTTAGTAGTTACATTTAGTTATTCCTTGATAACTGTTCTTTCTTAACTGTATTCAAAAAGTAACTTTTAAACAAAAATAAAAAGAACATAAACAAAAACAAATAGTGCGCAAAGATGGCCTTAAGCTTAACATAAGGTCCTAAATGTCGTCACTAGAAATTTAAATGAAAATAAAATAAAATAAAACCTAAGTGTAACTCATTTTGTTTGCAAAGACAAACACTCTAGCCATGGCCTCCCTTAGCTAGATGCTCCTACATCTGGCTCCCAATGTAGATGAAAATTCATGGCTCTAGTCCATGAGATCATTGATAGAATACCCTGCACATTGTATCTTCCTGCATCAAGCCATGAGCTATCCTCAATAGGGCGGTTCTTGCACTTCATGAGGTACTCCTTTCTTCTAGTCCACTTGGCCACCTGTGTATCGAGGATTTCTTTGATTTCATGTGGCTGAGTTGATGGCATTTGTCTCATCCACGAACTACTCTCTTCCTAAGTATCCCATTTTGGCTATGCCGAACTATTCCATTCAGGACAAGCAGTGTATGGGAATAAATCCATCACATTAAAGATGGATGATATTCCTATACCTGGAGGCAATTGCAGCTCATAGCCATTTGCAAAAAATTACACATAATTATTCAAGGTCCAATTTTCTTCAATTTCAACTTATTGTATTTTCCCTTAGGGAATCTTTCTTTCCGCATATGCACTAGGACTTGATCCCCTACATTAAATTGTACCTCTCGTCATTTTAGATCTGCTTTTTGTTTGTACCTTTGACTATTGTCCTATAATTTTGAATTCACCTGCTCATGTAGGTCATTAATTGCTCTTGCGAAATCTTCCCCATCAACACTTCTTCTCTCTAATTGTCCCAAATCTCATAACTCATGCACTCCATAAAAGATCTAAAAGGGACTACTTCCTGTGCTTTGATTTGGGGAATCATTGTATGCAAACTCTGATTGGGTAAGTACACGATCCCATATTTGTGAATTTTCTCCAACTAGACTCTGTAGCAAGTTTCCTAAGCTCCTATTCACCACCTCCATCTTCCCATCAGCTTGTGGGTGATAAGCGAAGCTAAAATTTAACTTGGTGTCCAGATTTGTCCACAAGGTGCGCCAAATATTTCCTATGAATTTCACATCCCTCTCAGAAACAATGGACTTGGGTAAGCCATGTAGTCTAATGACTTCAGTGAAAAAAAAAGTGTGCTACATGGATAGTGTCACTGGTTTTCCTGCAAGGGATGAAGTGTGTCATCTTGGAGAAATATTCCACCACCACAATGATGGAATCAAAACCCTGCTTTGTTTTTGGTAGACCCAAGACAAAGTCTAGACTGATTGAATCCCACGGTTTGTTTGGAATAGATAAGGGTGTATACAACCCCGTGTTGTAACTGTGCCCTTTCACCAACTAACATATCTTACACCTGGCCACATATTGTTGCACGTCTCTTCGCATCTTTGGCCATTAATAGAAATGACTGAGCCGATCCAAGGTCTTATCAATACCAAAATTTCTAGCTAGACATCCACTATGTTTTTCCTGGATGATGTTCTTCCTCATCAAACACTCTGGAACACACAACTCTCCTCCCTTGAATAGTAGCTCCTCCTACAAGTTATGGTCCAGCCATGGACTATTATTCCTCGACAAGGGATTTTGGCAGGCTTCATAAGCCTCCTTGAAATCTACATCTATTTGATACAAGTCCTTCAGGTGTTCAAAACCTAACACTTGTATCGTGCTCTTGTACAAGAGTAAAACTCTTTTGCTTAGTGCATCTACCACCTTATTGGTTTGACCACTGATATGCTTCAATAGGAATGTCAAACTTCGCAAGTACTCAACCCATTTTGCATGCTTATGATTCAGCTTATGCTACTGCATAACATACTGTAACATAGAATTATAAAAAACAAGACAAACTCACTACCCAACAGAAAATGTCTCCAATACTTCAATGCTTGGACGAAGGCATAAAATTGCTTATCATAAGACATTTATTTTTGTCTTTGTTACACAAAAATATTGTCACCATGATTATTTGCAGTCAGTATGGGTCTATCATCACTTGTACTGTCCTCCTAAGCAAGTCTCAGACCTCAGCTCTTCAAATCAAGCTTTGGAAATGAGAGAAAGACATTAAAAATCAATGTAACTTTCATTCCGCACTTTCTCTCATGGTCACCTGCGGTCCCGCACCTTCTGTGTACAAAAGCTGCGGACCTGCCGACTCTGTCCCTAATGGTGTAGGTGCGGACCCCTGTGAAAGTCAAAAGGCGCATGTTTTATCTTAAAAAACTCACTTTGGGCTAATTCTAGAGGTTTCTAGAAGGAATTTTGACGTGGAGTGTTCGCTCTGAGGTGGTTCATGCATCCCAAAAGAGAAGGAGCTAATCCCTTGATGAGAGGAGCTATCCCTTTGAAGGAGGGCTTTATCCCTTTAAAGGAGGACCTAGTAACCTCCCTCCATTGCACTATAAATACAGGCATTGGGATGGTTGCTGAGGAGGTTAGAAGCTGAACATTTTTTAGGGTAAATGTTGGTGAAATCAAGACTTCCTAGTTGAGCTTAAGAGGAGAGATCACACATCTTTTTGGCTTCATTGGGGAGTGAGTGAAACTTGTCAAAGTAGAGGAGACTTCTTGTTGGACCCTGGGAGGAGCTTGTACAGCGTCAAGGCAAAGGTTGTAAAGTTCTTCTTCTTTTGAATTAATACAATCAAACTCATTTTTCTCAAAAAGTATCTTATGTTATTTGTTTCATGGACTCCTTGACTTTCATGTTAAATATGTTTTATGCAATTGGCTTTTCAGGTGCTATTTAATTTGTTTTCCCTGTTTTTGTTTGCAGATTCGCGAAAAGGAGCTCATTTGGATCAAAGGAGCGAGGGCATCCACAAGCTTGCGTTGGACCTAAGGTAGGCCCTAAAAGCACTTGTTTTCCATTGTTTATAAAAGCATATTTAGAGAAAGATAGTGTTTGGTTGGTTTGCTTGTCATTAGGTCTTCTTTAGATTCTAGGAAGGTCTATCTTGTCCACAAGATCGACTTATTCTGTGTGACAAAATGGCGACCATACTGGGGAGTGAGTGAATTTTGTCAAAGTAGAGGAGACTTCTTGCTGGACCCTGGGAGGAGCTTGTACAACGTCAAGGCAAAGGTTGTAAAGTTCTTCTTCTTTTGAATTAATACAATTAAACTCATTTTTCTTAACAAGTATCTTATGTTATTTGTTTCATGGACTCCTTGACTTTCATGTTAAATATGTTTTATGCAATTGGCTTTTCAGGTGCAATTTAATTTGTTTTCCTTCTTTGTATTTGCAGATTCGCGAAAAGGAGCTCATTTGGATCAAAGGAGTGAGGGCATACACAAGTTTGCGTTGGACCTAAGGTAGGCCCTAAAAACACTTGTTTGCCATTGTTTATAAAAGCATATTTAGAGAAAGATAGTGTCTGGTTGGTTTGCTTGTCATTAGGTCTTCTTTAGATTCTAGGAAGGTCTATCTTGTCCGCAAGATCGACTTATTCCGTGTGATAGTCTACTTTCATTTAATTTCTCACTGAAGTAAGCTACTGGTTTTCTTCGTGGATGAGTATGGCTCCAATGGCTGTACCACTGGCATCACAATGAACTTGAAAAGGTTTGTTAAAATCAGGCAACCTCAAAATTGTCCTTTCAGTGATCTTCTTCTTCAATATCTGGAAGCTCCTCTCTGCAGCTTCAGTCCAATGGAAATGCTGACTTTCCTTCTTGATGGTATCCAAAATGGATGCGCAGATTCCACTAGAATTCTTTATAAACTTGTGATAGAAACTTGGCAACTCATGAAAACTCTGAACTTCAAACAAACTTTTAGGGGATGGCTAGCTAAATATAGCTGCAAATTTTCCTGGGTCCATTTTCAGCCCATTTTTTGCAACCACAAAGCCCAAATAAAATAACTCCTTCTAAAAGAAAGAATATTTTTTAAATTTATCAGCAACTTATTCTACTGTAACTTCTCTAAAAAATATCTAACGTGTCGAAAACGTTCTTCCTTGGTTTTGTTGAAAATCAGTATATTGTCAAGATATACAATCACGAATTTTTCAATGAAGTCCTTCAACATCTCATTCTTTAGGCGCATGAAGGTGCTAGTGGCATTACTCAATCCAAATGACATCACCAGCCATTCATACAGACCTTCATTCGACTTGCCTCCCTTCTTGGGAGCTAAAATTGTCAGAACTACACAAGGAATTAAACTTTCTCATTTCAATCCTTTGTCCAACAATTCATGTACCTGCTTTGTGATTTCCATGTTGTCCTTAGGACTCATCCAATAAGCATCTTTATTTGGTAAACTAGCTCTGGGGATGAAATATATGTGATGATTGAAACTTCTCTTTGGTGGTAATTTATCCAGTAAATCATCTAACACAATGTCGCTGAATTCCTGCAACAAATCTTGGATTTCTTCAGGTAAGTTAGAATTTTCAGTGTGCAAAAACACTGCTCTCAGTCTCCTTAAAACAACATAATTTATCTCAATATCTTCAATCTGCTTTAAAAATTCGTTTCCTCCCATCAGCAGCACTTTTGTCCCACTAGTTTTTGTTGTTTCTTCTTCCTCGATGGGTACTAGGGTATGCTTGATCCTATCCTTGACAAGCTTGTAACAGTTTGTTTTTTTGGCATGAACAATTTTTCAGTCATACTGCCATGGTCTACCTAGCAAAATATGACACATGTCCATGGGCATGATGTCACAAATCACCTTGTCCCTATACTTGCCAATATGGAACTCCACCTCACACTACTCATCAACTAGTAGTTGATGTCCTTTCCATAACCAAGACACCTTATAGGGAGTTGGGTGCTTCAACATTTTCAAACCCAATTTCTCCACCATCTCTCTTGCAACTAGATTCTTAGTGCTTCCACTATCTATAATCAATTTGCAGCATTTTTCATGTGACTTGCACACAGTCTAGAATAATGCCTTTCTCTGGGTTTGTTCAATTGCCTCTGTCAGTTTTAGTAGCACCTTATTTAAGACTAAGGACTCTCCTGTCTCTGGTATACCTCTTGGGGTGGTGTCTCTGCTTCCTTTGTTTAAGCAACATATGCTCCTCTTTGTCGAATCTGTTCACTTTCTAGATGCTCAAAGGACCTGTGCCCCCACTTGTGGCACTTGTAACACTCGTAGGCAGCCCCTCTGCCTCTTCCATTACCCTTTCCTCTCTGGTATGGCCTTCCTCCCCTAGTTCTACCTTCCTTTTCTATTGTCCCCGAGGTCTTTGAACTGCTACCTTCTTCACTATTGTCGGAAGTCTTTCCTCTGCCAAATGATTGGCCTTTCCCTCTACTAGATTCATGTCCACTTCATGCATTCTGATTCCTTGCAATCTTTTCTTCTGCCTTTAAGGTCTCTCGTATGCTTCCTCTATGGTTTTTGGAGAAAGAATACTTATCTCGTCTAATATCTCTAGCGTTAGGCCATTCACAAACCTTGATGTCTTTCCTCGGGTGTCTTCAATGTAACCTGCTCTTAGATTCACCCAATCAAATTCTTCGGTATATTCTTTCACCATCAGTCCTCTTTGTTTCAAATTCTACACCTCCTGATATAAAGCAATCTGGTAATCTTTGGGCAAAAACTTACCCTTCATTTTGGCGACCATTCTGGCCTACGTTTTAATGGGTAACTTATTCAATCCTCTCCTCTTTGCTTGGACATTGTCCCACCATAAGGCTGCATGTCCTTTCAACTTAGTGGCAGCGAATTTAACTTTTCTATCTTTGCTGATTTCCTCACATTCAAAGTATTTGTCTAACTCACTGATCCAGACCAACAACACTTCTGTGGACAAACAACCATCATAGTTTGAAATCTCAGGCTTTGGTTTACTACTAGGCAATAACTGACCTTAACAATATGATTTCAGGTCCTTCCTCATCTGATCCATCTATCATAATTGCAGCTTCTTCCTCACTCTCATCTCGTGTGTCTAGATCTCTTCTTCTTCCTGCTTCCACTACTGCCAAGCGGGCATTCAAGATCTTAATCTCTTCCCTCAATCCTTCATCTACTACTCTTCGAATCGCTCTTCCCTAACCTCTTCTTCCGACTTCCATTATATAAAGTAAAAACAAATTAATCCAACCTCCTCTGATACCAAAAATTGATACGAGCCTACCCTGATTACCTACAACATATCATTTATTTGGATTTCGTGCAAGATTTGTTTCGATGTGTGGTTTTAAGGTGTAGTATTGTGGTTTGATTGATATGAGGACAAGTGGCCTGGTCTTGGGGCTCACTCCTCTCGCCTCTTACTGTACCCAAGAAACCATAGCTCGCCTCATTCCACTATTGCTCCGGTCTTCTGTTTCACTGTCGACGTGAGTGTTTCTGCTCTGTCTCAGCTCACTTCTCCTCAAGGATTCGCTTACACACTCAACAATGTCCTCTATTTTACACTGTGTTCTGAAGTTTCACGACCCCTGGTCTCAGTCCTGGGTTTCTGTTTATTCGGCTTTGGTTATGGTCTTGGGTCCTTGTTGTTCTCTCGTTTCGATTATGCTACTGGTTTTTAGATGTTCGCCTCGTTGTTTGACTATAAACTTTGTTTTTTTCTGTAGTTCATGGTTGTGGGGCAACTTGACTCTCAGTGTTATTCCAAGATCTAAATAGAGGTAAGCTTTCTCCCTCCATGTTTTAACATTCTTCCTTGTTTTCGACTGTCATTGATTGTTCTTGCTTCTAGTGAGTAGCGGGTGCTCTGCGACTGTGGTCTTGGCCTACTGCTTCCTTCCTTCATTAGAAAAACTTGGCTCTCGTAACTAAGCCTTCCCTAACCCTTGGCTCTACCTTTGATTTTCTTGTTTCATGACTTTGTCTCTTGGTTGATGCCGACTTCGTTTTGGTGGTTGTGACAGGAAATGGAGTTGGGCTCCCTATTGGCTCATTGTGTGCCCTCACACTTACACAGGTATCGGGTAGGTTTGCACCTTGTTGTTCCTCTGTCGATTTGTTTGAAGGGTTATGCTTCTTGCTTGGTCTATTTTTGAGGGTAGTGGCTTCAACCTCCGTCATTTGTAGCCTGTAATTTATGCCTCCAAGCTATTGTTCTATATGCAACTATATTTATTTTTTTAGGAGGCTATGCTCATGTTGGTCCTGTGCGAAACTCGAAGTTTTGTTTGGAACTATTGTATAGGACCTCTGTTCTGTAACTTAGCCGTATTTTTGGGCAACTGTATCTTGGACTGTAGGTATTCAAATCTATATATATATTCACAGTGATTTCTTTTAGATAATTAAATAGTAAAGGGAAAGGTTATGAGTTCTATTGGTACCTGTAGGAATTTGTATATTTCTTCGACAATGATTTACTTGATTCTTCTGCAAGCTCACGCCGTTGTTTTGTTGAACTTGTTTGCGTACTTGATTCTGGTGCAATTGCTAGTTATGAACACTCGAAAATGGTGTTTTATTTAGGTGAAGCCTATGGGCCAAATACCATGGACCAAATTATTATTAATACCATGAAAAAACACTATTAATCCTAATATTAATTTTAATAAAAATAAAGATCGCACATGGTATTAACCCATGGTATTGAGAACCAACGATATTGACTCATGGTATTCACGTGGAATGTAGATTTTTTAAAGGGGGAATTAAACCAGCAGAGATCCATCTTTACTCTCGATCTACTAAGCACCCATAAGGATCATATCCTCATATGAAGACTAGCTTAGAGTGAAAATATTTGACCCCTCCATGGAGATAGAGAGTAAAAATAAATCTATGTTGGTTATCAACATCACTCTTGAAACATAGTATACACAGAATAGTTAATATTTGTTAGAGTGTGGTGGTTCATCATCAATGTGATTAGTCATATTCAAAAGTTTAATAATTTATTATATTCAAAAATTTAATAATTATTTCTATTTAAACCTTTTTTTAAAATAATAAAAATAATACACCTTTTTATTTATGAAACATTTTCTAAATTCCTTATTCTCCATCCCTGTCGCTATTATTACGGGGCAAACATACTTTTGTAAGTAAATTGAATTGAGTTTAAGGTAGGGTTTTACCCATTTCAAAATCCTCATTTTCCGTTAATATCACCATCGAGGCAGTTATAAAGCAGTTTTTATATCTTTATAAGATATAGTTTTGATGTTGCATAGAACCTTTTTTCTTGGTTGTATAGTTGGAGTTTGAACACACAATCACACTAGGGGAGAAAGGAACAATAGTTTCCATTAGCAGGAAAATGGAAGCACGCATTCGGTACAGTGGTGGTTCAGGGGGGACGCATGTCAGCTTTCCAATTCATAGTGAAGATCAACAGAGTGAAACAAATATTGCCCGAGGTGAAGCAAAAGCACAAGAAACTGGTGCAATGAATGGTGGGGAGCAGCAGTCGCAATCTGGTGCACCCGTATTTGGAATTGATATGAGCAATGATGAAAAGGTTGCAGCGGTGCAACCTAGGGTGCCCGGATCTAGAATTGGCGCACTCAATGATGAAAGCGGTCGACCCTAACTGCAGCAACAGGGTTTGCAGTTAGCGCAGTCAATGATGGAATGTTGGCAGAGCAAGCTGACGGACAACCATCCGGATTTGTGGCTGTAAATAATCGAGAGTCGTATGCCCAGTTATTTAATTTGGCTGATCTGAGGCATCCCTTGTTTTGGTCATGCCTCATATCAGCCAAATTAAATAACTGGGCATACCCCTATCAATTATTGAGAGCCACAATTCCAGATCGTTGCTCCGTAGCTTGCTGTGCCAAGATTCCATCATTGCGTCACCCAACTGCAAACACTGTTGCTACAGCTAGGGCCAGCGGCTCTTCATCATTGATTGTGCCAATTACAAATCCTCGTGCCCGCGATCTGTTCATCATTTCCATACTGATCACAAATCATTCTCAACCAAACTGTTACTTTCTTCCCTTGTGCAAACTCCAACTATCCCTTGTGCAAACTCCAACTATACAAGTACTGTATAAATATTTAACAGATGTAAATTAGTGCTTGAAAATGGAAAACAATTGATAAAAATGAAGTAGTCTATGGACATTGTGGACATTGAGGAATTGTTGAGACCTTTAAAAGTGGTCAGAATTCTCTTAAAAAGAATCAATTTTTTTTTACAGATGTAGTGTTTGAATTATGTTTTTATGGTGGAAATGGATTCAACATCATCCAAAACCTCCAAAAACACCTAAAATTATGAAATTTAACAAATTTTATTTAGACAGAAATCTCTCCCATATTTATTTGTCATATAAAATATTCAAAGTTGTGATTGTCTAATAAAAACCAATTATAAAGAATATAAACTATGCCATAAAAATCTATCATATCAAATATTCAAGATATGTTTATCTAAGCCAACTATAAAGAATATAAACTATAAAATACGTTGTGTTGGTCTAGCAAAAGCCAATTGTAAAGAATATTAAATGTTCCTTATAGACTATCTGTGAGAAATTGAGGATAGAATCCAAATAAACACAGTTTATTTGGAACATTCATACTACACAATCTAAATTATAAAATATTCAAGTTGTGTTTGTCGCCAAATGTAAAGAATATTAACTCCTCCATGGAGACTATATGTGAGAAATTGACCATAGAATCCAAATAAAGACAGTTTTGTAAAACATTCAAAGTGGACACAAGAACACTCAAACTACACAATCTAAATTATAAAATATTCAAGTTGTGTTTGTCTAGTAAAAGCAAAATGTAAAGAATATTAACTCCTCCATGGAGACTATATGTGAGAAATTGACAATAGAATCCAAATAAACACAGTTTTGTAAAACATTCAAAGTGGACACAATTTAGATCTAGCCGATTTAGCTTAGCACAAAAGTGATGTTGATAACTAGTATAGATCCGTCTTCACTCTGGATCTATCCAAAGGGATCAAATCTTTTTTCAGTCTATGCTAGTTTGCATATCACAATATAGATGCAGAGTAAAGATTGATCTATGTTGGCTTAATTCCCCCCTTAAATATCAAATCTTCTTTCACTCTATGCTAATTTGCATATCCCAATATAGATGGAGAGTAAGGATGGATCTATGTTGGTTTAATTCCCCCCGTTGAATAGGCTACATTCCACTTGAATACCATGGGTCAATACCATTGGTTCTCAATAAGATGGGTCAATAACATGTGCCATCTTTATTTTTACTAATATTAACATTAGGCTTAATAATGTTTTTTTGCATATGTATTAATAATAATTTGGCTTATGTGTTCATGGGATAGCTCAAGTGGCCATAGTGGTGGAAATGAAGTGCCAGCTGAATCATGGACATGTAAACATGAAAATCTAAGAGTATTACCAAGCTTACAAAAAAAAATGGCCCATGGTATTTTGCCCATAGGCTTCACGTAAATGAACCTCATTTTTTAGTGTTTTTAAATATAAAATGAATTATGGAGTAAATATAAAAAAATATCATGGTATTTACCCATTGTATTTAGCTCATGGTACTAAAATAGTATTTGGTCCATAGGGTTCACCTACATAAAACCTCTTTTTTGATTCTTCTTTAAATATAAAGAGGTTTATGGACTAAATACAAAAATAGGGTTTATTTATTTACCATACCTCTAGTTTATTTATATGTTTATTTATTTACCATACCTATTTTTTTAGTGTTCATAAACCTCTTTATATTTTAAATTTATATTTGTGTTTATAAATAATAATAATTAGATTGATTTCTAAATAGCAACCAGTTAAAAATGTTAAATGTTAAACATTACATGTTAACTATTTACATTTACATTTATGTTTATATTTACATTTATAAGTTTATGTGAGTTCTACCCCACACTAATCTCTTTATGACCAACTTCTTAAATGAGTTAGTCAACCCTTTACAATTGAGGGTTAAAAAAACATATGAAACCCTTGACAAGGGAATTTAATTTAAAGACTCTAATTAAGCATAGTTGTTTCTCATACCTAACTTCAAAGGATGCTTTTTTTTTAAGTCACATGTATAAAAACTTTCCTTCTCCTTTGATTGAAGTTGGGTATTTTCCCTTGAAAACAATTTAACACCCTTTCCATTATTCTTGGAAAATGGAGATTTCCTTTGCTTCTAGGTCTTAAATTATACTTGATTGGTTCCAAGGTGTTGGAGTCCTATGTACCCTTTTCATTAAAATACCATATGTAAGAGGGTTGGAAATGGAACCTTTTTGGTCCTTGTCCAACACTCAAACTCATATAGGTATGACGTTCCGTGAGTTGGGATTTTTATATGAAATAGATTAGCTAGAAAATAAATTAAGAATTATAATCATTTGACGAGATCCTTATTTCTTGTTTTCCCAAAAATGAAAATTTTCAAAAAAAATAAAATCTTATATTAATAGAATGAGATTAATAAGTCTTACCGAAAATTCTGTTCTTATCTTATTTTCATCGGTTGCAACAACGCTTGTATGATAGACTTATCTAATTAGTTCCAATCATTTTATACCATAGTTCTTATTTGAAAACAATCTAAATTAATCTGAACCCATAAATCCTCTTTTCTACTCATGATTTCATGACATTGACTATTTCTAGCTCCTTTGTCTCCTCTTGGATTCTTTCTTGAAGCCTAATTTTTGTGAACTTAAGTGATTACATAATGTATTAAGGTTCCCATATTAGTGGCAATCTACAAACCTACATGGAATCTACTCTTAGTATAGAGTGATGCAAATAGATCAAATCCCCTTCTAATATTATTTTAGACCTCTGCTCACTTCCAATGCTACGAGGATGTGTGCCATGTCATAGTATGTAGATCGTATGAAAGTTAAATTTACTACATAAAAGGCATGTACAACATTACCAATTTTTTTGAGCACCTCTTCAAACCAAAAAAATCAATAGTAGTATTGGGATACAAACCCATACTAAGAGAATCTCCTCGTTGTCTAACTTGACATTGAATTTAATCTGACATGTATTCAAAAATAGGGATTGATATCCCCACATTCATGCCATGTCTTAGTAAGTGGACCTTACTAAAGTTAAATCTACTATATAAAAGGCATGTACAACATTTCCAGTTTTTGAGTACCTCTTCAAACAAAAAAATCAATAGTAGCATTGGGATACAAACCCATACTAGGAGAATCTTGTCAGTGTCCAACTTGACATTTCAATTTAATATGACATTTATTCATGAATAGGGATTGAGATCCCGACTTTCATTATTGGTGCAAGATAGTTTAGATACCTTAGTGGCAATTTCAAACACTCAAACCAAAAATCCTTTTAATACAATTAGGATATGTGGATATTTCCACAAATGATTTGAAGTTTTTCTAAGTCTAATTATCCAATTCCTCCAAAATCATAGTCTTCCTTGGAAAGCATCCTACCAATACCACTGTCTTATCTCCATAATGTTGTTAAGCTTTATTTTATCACCCAAGTTCAAGATGTTGATATCTCATGTCTTCCTCATATATTGTGTCTCTTTGTGTTTATAGATCTCTTCTTATATTTTGGCCACCACTGAAAATCTTCAAAACCAACATATTGTCAACAAAACTGCAACTAGAGAAACTATCTTACTAACCTATATCATAGTTTCAAAGGAAATGAGACTCATTATAGAACTCATTTAATGTGGTTATTGATTAATATCTTGAGTGTGGTAAACTAAATTTTGTTTGACCAAATTTTGGAGGTTAATGGATATAAAAAATCAAGATCATCACATTAAAAATCACATTTTTATTATCATTATTCCTTTGATCATTGAATGGAAATATCACCTCTTCACTTAACTATTTTCATATATTGACACCTTGCTAGTTCACTTAGAATCTCCATCGTGGCATCCTCATGTGGTTGAGGTGAGAGGCTCATTCTACAACCCAGTATGAGGGGATATGTAAGTTTTTTATGTAGAGATGTCTCTCACTTGGTTCCCCTCAAAAGAAAACTTAAAAATTATGTTCTAAATAGAGAAATAATGTAGGTTATAATAAAAAAATGAATATGTTGCAAAGTAATTAGAAGTAGAAAAATGTGACTAAGATGTTTAAATCTTTTGATTTGATTATTGATAAAATATTTTAATACGAATTAATATTGACATATAATTAAAATAAGTTAATAAAAAATCATTTTAATTTGTGTGATAAAATGTATAGATTTTAATACGAATTAATATTGGCATATAATTAAAAATAAGTTAATAATAAAAAATCATTTTACTTTGCATGATAAAATGTATAGAAAATAGATATACATGTGTAAAATATTTTAATGTGAATTGCATATATATTATATATCATTTAATTTTTTTATGTATATATTGATCCCTCTCGACTCATCTTAGATCCATAATTAAGATGGATCTATGCTAGTTTAGATCCTAAATGATGAAGCCTATCGATATCCCACACAAAATCTCATAGAGCAAACCTAGGTTGGAACAAATCCTTTGATGATGTGTAAATTGTTGTGGATATTCTGTTGGATAGTTCCTGAGATGTTGGATAGCTCCCAAGATCTATAAAAATTAATTGAAATTTAAACTATGAATGGTTAGTTCTTTAACCTTTTGTCTTGGTCATTTTACATAAAACTTAAAAAAAAAAAATTATAACACAAAATTAATAATTATATTTGTTGTTATAATTAATAAAATTAATAATTTTAATTAATTTCAATTTTACAAATATGGAAAGATGAAGGGGCAGATTCGGGGCTATAAAGATCAAAGAAGGATGCATATTGACTCATCTGCTACTTGTGGATGATATTTTGATATTTCTCAACGGAATCATAGGCGATTTGGCAAATATGAAGAACACATTTGTATTGTTCCAATCAGCCACTGGTATGATTGTAAACTGCAACAAGTCCACCCTAACAGAGGCTGGATGTTCAAAATATGAAATACATTTTTCACTGCAAAGATTCCAATTCACCTTAATAAAATTGGAGGATGGGCTTAGATACTTGGGTTACAAGTTGAAACCTCAAACATATAAAATAGTAAATTGGACATGGCTTATTTCCAAGATGGAGAAAGGACTCAATATTTGGTACTATAAATACCTATCGAGGGTAGGCAGACTCATCCTCATTAAAGTTGTTCTCGACGCCACTCCGATCTATTGGATGTCATTGGCATGGATTCCTCGTGGTGTACTCCCTAGGATCTAGGCCTTATGATGCATATTCCTTTGGAAGGGAAAAATAGACAGGCAAAATTTTTGTGTGGGTCAACCGGGAGGCACTCAATTTTCCCAAGAAATGGGAAGGATGGGGCATCAAGAAATTAGAGGATTTCTCCTCTGCTCTGCCAACCAAACTTTGATGGTAGCTTGTTACATCAAACAACCTATGGACAAGGGTGGTTGTATCAAAATACATTGCCCCTCTTAACTTGATGGACTGGCTAAGACAACCTCAAAGATGCCACACATGGATATCAATCATATGGAAGGCTAGAATTAAATCTCTTGACATCATTAGAGTTGGCATCACTTGGAAAATACAATCTAGAATGGCTGTGAGGATTGGACTAGACCCATGGATTGGCTTCGGGAATGTGCACACTTTGCGAGACGAGCTCAAGAATTTTCTCACGGATATCAACATTACCCATATTAGCCATGTAGTACACCGAGAGCACACCACTTTATTTCAGCGATCTTGGAAATTGGCCTAGAGAATAAACATTCCACAACAATTCACACAACATTATAATGTATATATTGGGGTTCTTACTGAAGCTCACATCTTGATTGGTGAAGGGGAAGATGAGGTAATATGGGCACTATCGAAAGCTGGCAAATATACCCCAAATGAAGGATACCTTGTGATAGTCAAAGCTTGGTGTCCAGAAGCCGTCAAGTCATGGTGGAAGCACTTGAGGAAGCTCAAGTCCCCTAGGAATAGACTTCTCATGTGGAACATATTGAAAAACAAAATTCCCGCAGAAGATAACATTCTCAAACGAGCACAACACGACCCTTTTTGGTGTTGCCTTTGCAAATGCAACAACGAATCTGTCTCACATCTATTTATTGAGTGTCATGTTGTATAAGACCTCTTGCAATCGATCTTAATTGTGGCTCCATCTCTGACCAGGTGGCATGGTATTACTTTAAAGGAGGCGTGGACATCATGGTGGTCAAGCATTGTCCCAACAAAGCTCCGGAACCTCCCACTCCTCATCAGCTCGGGCCTTTGGATTACCTGAAACAAGCTCATATTCCAAAACACCTCTCCGCATTGGCCTTCCATTGCTTCCCATATCGTGATCTATTACTCTATCATCCTCGATGATGATGAGACTGCACAACCTCAAACCATTGTTCCTTAAACCATTAATCATTCGTAGCCTTTGGCTTTCTTTGATGGTTCCGCACAGGAGAGAGCATGTGATGGAGGGGCCATTCCGTATATCACTTATTCCCACTATTACCATATACAAATGGGATTATTATGGGGCATGAATAACTTCGCCGAACTATCCATAGTAAAATTCCTCATACAATTTGCTTTGGAACACCACTATAGAGATCTACAACTCTTTGGGGACTCATTGTCTGTGACTGGTTAAACAAAACAACTAGATGTTTTGCATACACTTTGAGACATATAATGGATGAGGCTCTTTGACTTATTACATCTTTTGACACATTTTCAGGGAATGGAATGCAGATGCTCACAGATTATCCAAAGAAGTTGGTATAGGGCTTTCCGCACTTGGATGATTCAGGAACACAGCGAAGGGGCCTATTATTAGTACTACCATCCACCTTTTATGGACATAGATGTGTAGCAGGCTCACAGCCAACATGGCTACATGATTTTATTTTTGCATCTTAGTTTCCATATGTAAATATACATATGTTTTATTTACAACAAGAACCGTGTAGTTACTATAAATGATTAGAGCTTCTTTTTATAAAACATTATGCTTAATACATCTAAGAATGATACCTCCCTTCGTGCACACAAGGCATCAAATTTAGATTTATACTGGAGAACTTACCCTCTTACAACATATGCATCATGCATATACAACATGTAATTTTCTCACTTAATGGAAATTGCGTTTTTTCCAAAAAGAAATAAATAAAAAATTATAATTAATTATAATTATAAATATAATTAACATGGATCTCAATAAAACCAACCAATTAAACTCACACTCAAAACCTACCTCTCAAATGTTATCAATATAACATTATCTTTTATTTCAACTAATTTGAAATAATATATTTTAAAATTATAAAAAAATTAAAAGAAATTATTTTTAAATTATTATTTTTAAAAAATAATTTTTAAAATTTAGGATATCAATATTTTTATTAATATTTTTCCCAAATTATTTTGAACAAATGAACTTAAAAAAATCACATCCTATAGAACTAGTAAAACCTAAACCCAAACCAAGCCTCAAAACTAGTTTTATATTTTTAATATTAAAATAAGTAGTTTTATTTTATTAATATTAAAATAATTTTTTTAATAATATTATTTTATTAAATTGGGTTGTACCTATTAATTCCTCCCATTTTTCCACCTAAAAGGTACTAAGTTACATGAAAAATTGTATGATGATCCAATGCATAACATGAAACCCATGTGATAATAACCAATCATACTTGTGCGGATGATCTCTTATACAAATGAGGGTGGAGTCTCCATGCCTATAAAATTTATAAAAATATATCATGATCATAGACATGTGCACTTTGGATCATGTCTACACATGATGAACTATTTAAAAGATAGTAAATAATTGTGTAGCGAGATAACCTATGAGGTGGAAATATGTATCATCGTTAAGGGGCACTATTAATTGTATACACATGCTTATTTCAGTGGGGGCCTTCGAACTTATAGGGTAGTACTATGAAAAGTTATCTTACTTGAATACTTTGGTATCCATATAAGATCATGGGTATTCAAATAGGAATCGAAGATAAAATTGTCATAATGTATGACCCATCTTGATGTGATAGTGATATAATGCCAAATACGGGGGGAGAATTGAAACAAGGAGAAATGATGACTATCTATATAGTCTAGGTTTCACCATAAAATGGGAAGGAGAAATACTAAAAAAAACTCTTTTGGAAAAAATTACATTGTGTTAATAAGAATGAATAATAAAAAGCAAGGTATGAGAGGCACCTTGAAATCAACTAAGTATAAAATTACTAATAAATTGCAATAGATAGATTTTGATAATTATAGGTGGGATAGTCAATGATGATGAAACTCAATAATTTCACTAGATGGAGAATAATTTTTGGTAAAAAAGCGTGGCTATAAAATATAAACTTAGGACATAATATGATCTAGTTTTATGGCATCAATTGGGTATGCTAAGTATATGTGAAATTATAACTCAAGATAAGTGGAAGAAAATGGATAAATATCTAATGATAGAAAATTTGGGAGTTGTGGTGATGGATACTACTACATAAGAAGAGATACAAACAACCAGAATCATTGCAAGAATGGGTGAGTTTATGTAGATTCTTTAAACAAGGATGATAAGGAATACCACTATGTTTAAAAGATATTATATTGGCCAATATGGTATAAATGTTGAATTTTTTGTTCTTTTTTATTTTATGACACGTGAAAATGGATACATTATAGATATTGAGATGTGTTCCTCGAACAAGTGACTAAACAACTATACCATGTGTGGTGATATTAATGAAGTTGAATAGGTAAGGAACCTATTGGGTGGGTCTCCTTGGAGGTTAAATGGATTATGAATTATAATACATATCGCATGCTAACTAAGGAGGGGGGCAAGAGGTCAATGAAAATGTAGTAAATAATTCAACATAACCAACCATAAAAATGTGAAAGAGAGAGAGTGTTATCACTAGAAAGTTTGTGATTTGGCCATATAAAAGGCATGAGGCCCATGGGGACAAATAATTTGTACCTATCTAAGATATCATGGAGCCTCTGTATCCCATGATGTTCTCAAAACTTAAACGTGCACATGAATCAACCATTTTAAATTATATGAGATCCAGGTAGGAGCCTTAACCTTTTCTTCCATTTTATTCATTTAATTTTGAGAATTAGGGTAGACGCAACTCATATGAAAGAATTTTAATGGATTTGTATCGCTTTCAAAATCTTCAAGTGAATATCCACACAACTATTCACTAGATAATTATTCATTTCATGGTTTATAAATATTCAACTATGCAAATTTTTCTGCATGACCAATTCTCCTTATGCTACACAATTATCATAGTTCTTAAGTGGATTGTTGCAATGATATGCATTTTGACTATTTAATAGGTAGCCATGAGAATTGCGGATGAAAGTAGGAAATTTGATGAAAATACTACAATTGTTTATAACATAGCCGCATGAATGAATTGCATGATTATTAAATCAGTATATATGTGACTTCCATGATTGTTTGAAAAATGGATACACTATTTGTGCAATATTTGTATTTCTAAGCCATGGAAATTAATAGTGTTCTGGTTTCTGGCTTTGTAGCCACCTATTGACCATTAATCCATGCTAGCACATTTTTGAGAGTTTGATTTATTGTCACAAAGATATGAGATCTCATCCTCTAGTTAGGTCCAAGCTAGATTTTTATGACGTGCTCAAATATTTTGATTTCCTTATTATTCACTCTAATGATGGATCATTGAGAGAGATGATATACAAGTGGTAATATGATGAGCATCAATTCATTCCATGGGACCAATTTCTAGGTTTGAGTCCTTAATTAAAGTCATATTTCTTGATTAGTATCCCCATCAAGGGATTAAGGGACTAACTAATGCCTCACTTGGAAGGTATAGGAATGCCATAAGGTCTATCATCTAACTAATCACCTAGTATTGCTCTATATTGGAAGGAAAGGAGGGAGAATTCATTGGGATATCTTCTATCGAGGACTTAGTATTATAGGTGGTGGTAATTATGATGGTGTTTATCTATGGAGGCTTTGGCAACTAGAGAAACATTAATGACCAAGTGTTGGTCATGGACCAAGTTATCCAAGAATTCCTATTCACTTGGGGATCTTTAATCATAGTTTATGTTCACACAGATAATGCAATAGTATACATGCAAAGAGATGGAATTCACCTTTTCCCCTATATTCTATTTTATTTTTTAGAGAATGTGCTATTATTATGATCATAACTAATGGTAAAAGGATGACAGGTGGGAGGCACACATGGAAGGTGGGTGAGGTGCTTGCCCACATGGTTGGGAGTGGTAGGTAAATATTTTCCACAGGGACCCTACTATGGTCTCTCCTCCCAATGAGTAGTGAGGTGTTGTGGTTGAGTATGTTAATGGTTTTTTGATTAATTTTTACTTATGCATTTCTTTGACTATTTACTTCTATAGTTTATTAATGGGTACCTTTATTTTTGTGCTGATATATGGCCTAATAGATGAGAGGTTAATACAATGGAAACACTAATGTCTACCATGGAGCCAATGATAGTAGCACAGTGACGATGTTGATATGACTATGTAGAAAATATGGTATAATAGAGGGACTACATGTGTTATGAAACCAACTCAAGAAAAGATAGAAAATATAAATCCACACCTTAGAATTCAGCCTCTTTGAGGGGGCAACCTCCTTTACATTACATAAATGAACAATTCTTCGATGATACAAATGAAAATACCTCCTTTCTATATATAGGAGTCTAAGTGGTCCCAATACAATCAAAGCCTACATAACAATAATATTGTAGGGCACAACAGTAACAATAGTGGGCTTCTATGTGGCACAATAGTAACAATATGGGCACTACATGGGTACATCAATATAATAAGTGGGTTGTACTAATAACAATAAAGGGTTACACTAGTAGTATAGGGGCCTAACATGCCCCTCTCCTTCAAAAAGCGTTGTCCTCAACGCTTGAGCAGTTCTGGGTACTTCTGCATAAAATTCTCATCCTCCCATGTGGAATCTTCAGCAGATAAGTTCTTCCACTTGATAAGATACTTTGAAATTGATCGATTTCGTAGCTGTCGAGTTCTTGTTTCTGTGACTGCTTCCAGTTCCAATATAATTTTTCCTTCCTCGTCAAGTTCTGGCAATATTGTTTGAACCGGGAGCTTGTCGCCTATGACCTTCTTTAAACATGAAACATGGAAAACTGGGTGCAATCGAGAAGCTGCAGGAAGCTCCAATTTGTATGCCATAGTACCAATCTTTTCCAACACCTTGTACGGACCATAATACTTTGGTGATAATTTATTATCCTTCTTAGCTTGCTTTAGGGACATTTGCTTATATGGTTGTAGCCGTAGGAATACCCAATCACCTACATCAAAACTTCTTTCACTGCGATGTTGATCTGCCTGTTGTTTCATTCTATTTTGTGCCAACACGAGGTTATCCTTTAAGAGTTGGAGGACTTGTTGTTGATGTTCGATGTGATGTTCCACTGCCTGAACCTTAGAATTTCCTCTTAAATATGATGTGATTGATGGTGGTTGGTACCCATAAAGTGCCATAAATGGGGTCATTTTTGTTGCTGTATGGAAGGAAGTGTTATACCACCATTCAGCCAGAGGCAACCATTTGACCCATTGTGTTGTTTATCAGATACAAAGCAACGAAGATATCCTTCCAAACATTTGTTTACTATCTCAGTTTGCCCATCAGATTGAGGATGATAAGATGAGCTATGAGCTAACTGAGTACCAAGACAAGAAAATAATTCTGTCCAAAAATTTCCAGTGAAAATGGGATCTCTGTCACTTACAATAATCTTTGGGTTTCCATGTAGCTTTTGAAATGTTTCCATAAATGCAGTAGAAACTGTACTAGCTTTAAATGGTTTTGATAATGCACAAAAGTGTGCATACTTGGTAAGTCTGTCAACCACCATGATGACACTCTTTCCCTCAGACTTGGGTAAACCTGTGATAAAATCCATTGAAACCTCCTCCCAACGTTGGCTTGGAATGGATAAAGGTTGTAATAGACCCGGTGTCTTAATTGTTTCAACTTTATTTTGTTGGCAAACCAAACATTCCGCCACAAACCTTTGAATATCTGATTTAAGGCCATCCCAAAAAAATTCCTTCTTAACCCTGTGGTAAGTTTTTAAAAATCCTGAGTGCCCTCCTAAGGGAGAAGTGTGCAATTCCATAAGAATCTTTTGTTTTAGCTGGGAATTCTTACAGAGGTATAAGCGATCTTTGTACCATAACGAATCATTTTTCCAGCTAAATGTATCAGAAGTACTGGAATCTTGTTGTAGCTTTCGAATAAGTGCCCACACTTCTTCATCATTCTTCCATTCCTCCTTTGCTTCGTTTATCCAATCTGGTTGGATAATAGAAATGACACACAACAATGCTTCCATATCCTCATCATTTCTTGAGAGTGCATCTGCCACCACATTTTGCTTCCCTTTTTTGTAGATGATTTCAAAGTCATAACCCAACATCTTTGTGACCCACTTTTGTTGCTCTTCAGAGGATAATCTTTGTTCTAAAAAGTATTTAAGGCTATCATGATCCGTTTTTACCTTGAAGTGTCTTCCCATTAGGTAGGGTCGCCATTTCTTAAGTGCATGGAGTATTGCCAACATTTCCTTCTCATAAATAGCTTTGCTTAAAAACTTTCCCTTGATTGGACGACTTTCAAAAGCAATGGGTCTTTCATCTTGCATTAGAACAGCACCAATTCCATTTCCTGAAGCATCACATTCCACAATAAAGGTTTTTGTGAAGTCCGGTGTAGCTAAGACCGGTGCTTGGCACATTGCCTCTTTAAGATGTTTAAAGGCCTTTGTTGCTTCCGGAGTCCATGAAAATGAATCTTTCTTCAATAATTTTGTTAGAGGTGCTGCTATTCTCCCATAATTCTTAATGAACTTGCGATAATACCCTGTCAACCCAAGAAATCCTCGCAGATGCTTTATGGATGTGGGGATTTTCCATTCCTTAATGGCTTTAATTTTGCTAGGGTCTACCTTAACTCCTTCATGAGATACAATATGACCCAAATATTCCACCTCCTGGACTCCAAAGAAACATTTGGATCTTTTTGCATATAATTGTTTCTCCTCCAATAGTTGTAGCACCTTGTCAACATGTTCAACATGATCCTTCCAAGACTTGCTGTAGATTAGTATATCATCAAAAAATACCAACACAAATTTTCTAAGGAATGGTTTGAAAATTGAATTCATCAAACCTTGAAATGTTGAAGGTGCATTGGTAAGGCCAAAAGGCATGACCAAAAATTCATAATGACCCTCATGAGTTCTAAATGCCGTTTTCGGAATGTCTTCAATCTTCATTCTGATTTGATGATATCTCGAACGAAGATCCAACTTGGTGAAGTAAATTGATCCATGCAATTCATCCAGTAATTCATCAATGACAGGAATGGGGAACTTATCTTTAATAGTGAGCTTGTTGAGCTCCCTATAATCTCGACACATGCGCCATGATCCATCCTTATTGTGCACCAATACTACTGGAGCTGAGAAAGAACTTTGACTTGGTTGAATTATACCAGCCTCTAGCATTTCTGCAACCATACGTTCAATTTCACTTTTTTGGACATATGGATATCTGTACGGCCTGATGTTTGGAGGAACACTTCCTAGCATCAGATGAATAGCATGATCATGATCACGCATAGGTGGGAGACCTTTGGGAGTCTCAAATACCTTGGAATGATTGTCCAGGACTTTTTGGAGATCTGGAGAAATAGATGATTCCAATGTGGAAACATCTAGCGAACATAATTGTGCAATTACACCTCTTTGCTCCTTTTTTAGAAGCTTTGTCATGCCATTAGAGCTAATTATCTTTCCTGGTTTCCCTGCAATACCCCTTAATTCAACTTCCTTTCCTTCCACAGAAAATTTCATGAAAAGTTCTTGAAAATTAAAAGCTATTGTACCCAAGGATTGTAGCCATTGGACTCCTAGTACAACATCAGCACCTCCCATTGGAATGGAAAGCATTGGGCTAGTCAATACATATTCTCCCATGGATAGCTTGATATCATGGCACTTTCCAGAACAATTTATTGTTCCTCCATTTGCAATCATCACTTGAAACTCTGGTGTTGGATATAGGAAGCAATTCAATTCTTTTGCTACCCTACAATGAATAAAATTGTGGGTGCTTCCTGAATCAATCAACACTATTACCTTTTTCTTCTTGATTTGTCCTTCTATCTTGATGGTTTGAGGAGTGGTAATTCCCGCCAATGCATTACAAGATATGGTCGGATTTATTTGTTCTTCATCTAGGCTTTGTTCCTGGAATATATCCTCTTCTTTTGACCTTTCTTGCTCCTTTTCTTCTTCCTCTTCACAATCTATGTAGAATAATTTCTTCTCACCACACTTATGACCCTTTGTGTATTTACTATCACAATTGTAACAAAGCCCTTTTGCTCTTTTTTCTTCCAATTTTTGTGGTGTCAACCTTGTAGGTTGTGGAAGACTATGGGCAACAACAATTCCGTCTTTATAGTTGTGAATGGTATGCTTCCTAGTTGCCATAATTTTGCTTTCCATTTTTCTTGCTAACCTGAATGCCTTCTCTAATGAATCAGGTTCCCAAAGGCACACATCATGTTGGATATTATCCTTTAAAGACCCTATGAACACATCAATCCTATGCTCCTCTGGAATATCTTTTACCCTTATGTTCAATTTTTGGAACTCCTCAATGTGCTCCATTATTGAACCCTTTTGTTTGAGACTTATCAATTGGCTAAAAAAAGTGTTTCTTTTTGTATCCTCATAATGTGCTATCAATTCTTCCGTAAAAATTGCCTAAGTGATAAATTGTTTACGAGAACAAAGCCATTGATACCATACAAACTGATTTGGTTCCAAATATAAAGTTGCCATACGTACCTTTTGTGTGTTTTGCACATTATTGAGATCGAAGAATTGCTCCATCTGTAATATCCATGTGGCGGGATCCTTGCCATCAAACTTCCTCATATCGATTTTTGGAACATGGTGAGTCTTTGATCCATCATTAGAGTCTATGGAATCATGATTAACATTTCTTTTATTCTCATCATGAGTTTCCTTTACTACCTTTTCACCATTAGTGACCCTTTCTTGTAGCAACTTCTTCAATTCATCCATCTTATCATCCTTGCCTTCAATTTTAGCATCCATGCCATTCACCTTAGCTTCCATGCCATCCATCTTAGATTCCACGCCACTTATCTTAGCTTTTGTGAGCGTGACATTTGTTGCACTTGTTCTTGTAATTTTGATATATCATGTAGCATTTCTTCCTCTTCTTCATGAGTCATGCTAGAGCTTTCAGGTTCCTTACTAGGTGTTTGCATTTTCTTTCCTCTGGGCATTAGTTACCGATAATAATGTTTTACTATGCCCTTTGAATTCCGTTAAACCAAGATTACACAAAAATTAAAAAAAAACTACACACATTTTTTCACTTTATAGAAGCCTGATATTGAATCTGATGTATCTCTGTAATTTCGGACCATCCAATTTTGAAATTGCTACCTGCAGTAGCCTTCTGCGTCCTCTTTCCAATGCCACAAGTCTGAGCCAAATTGGATTCTTCAAGGAAGCGTTATGTGAAATCTCCCACAGTGACTTGATTTTAGACTCGTTCAGTAGAGCGAACTTTTACGACGTGCCACGAGTCACTGTTTCAGCCTTTGAATCTGAAACACACATACAAGAAACTACACTCCGTCCTCTTTCTGTACCTTTTTATGAAATTTCAATCCGATCCTCAGAGAGAGAGTTATGACGATTTTCCCCAGGTCACCTGTTTTGAATGTAATTCAGGAGTCTGCAAAAGGCCAACTTCCTCAGATCATATCTCCGAAAATATCGTGTGAAAAGCTCTAACATTCGGACCCAAGGTTCAACGCCAATTCTTCTCAAATGGGTTTTTTTTGCGACTTCTGAAACGTCACAGAAAAAAAGTTATAGCGAAAATTCCACGATGACCTGTTTGGAGCAGCGAAACCCTAGAATCCAAAGCTCTGATTCCAAATGTTATGAAACCAGCTCAAGAAAAGATAGAAAAGATAAATCCACGCCTTAGAATTCAGCCTCTTCGAGGGGGCAACCTCCTTTACATTACATAAATGAACAATTCTTCGATGATACAAATGAAAATACCTCCTTTCTATATATAGGAGTCTAAGTGGTCCCAATACAATCAAAGCCTACATAACAATAATATTGTAGGGCACAACAGTAACAATAGTGGGCTTCTATGTGGCACAATAGTAACAATATGGGCACTACATGGGTACATCAATATAATAAGTGGGTTTTACTAATAACAATAAGGGGTTACACTAGTAGTATAGGGGCCTAACAACATGAGCCTAGAACTAGTGGTTGAGTGGTGGCTAAAAATTGAACTCTACACATAGGAATCTAACTTGTGGTGTTTTTTCAACCCGATTTTGAGAGAATTACCGAAGGAAAGTTAGGAAAATATCAATGACAATATCATATATTACTATGTCAAGATTGCATCTATGTAGTGCCAATTTTTTAGTAGATAGATAATAGGAAGAGTTATTGCAATGGTGTAAAGGAAAGAAAAGTAGGATAAGTAGGTGGAGTACCCGTTTTAGGTAAGTATTTATGGCTTCCATCCCCATCATCGTAGTTGCTTGATGGATATGAATATTTTTTGTATGGGTATGGTCCACATTTTCATCTCAATTTTTGGTGACATGCCCATAGTGGGGACCAATAGCTATTGTTCATGTTCTTTGTAATTTTGAAACTATGACAAATAGACACACATATATGTGCATGTGGAAACACACATATTTATAACTATATAACATTTTTATGGTTATGTCTTGATATTTCCATATGATGGTGCATGTTTCTACCTTTTGATGTGTTTTACATGTTTTTACAGTGATGATATTAGATACATTCAAATGTATGATGCATCGTGAGAAAAATAAAGCAATGTGGTAAAGTAGAGTGTAATATTTCAATTAAAAAATACTCCAAAAAAATATGGATCACAAACAAAGTAAAAAGTATTCAACTATTTCATGAGGAATTTATAATCAAGATAAAAATTGAGGCAAAATATCTAGTGCTCAACGACATCATCAAACAATCTAATCATTAAAAATTACACTCCTTTGTTATTCATTTTTATCTCAAGCATACACCACTTGACTAGAACATTTTATGTGAGGGTGAATAAATGCAACAAACTATGAAGGAAAAAATTGGACTCCATCAACTGGACCAGTCAATGAATTTGATATGATATACTTGCTAATGAATCGTTTGGAAAATCAATACATTAAAGTGATTAGGGAATGATAAAATGTATGTCATTGTAAAAAAGGAATTGAAATTCCTACTAAATTTATGAGTTATAATGTACATGTGATTTTTTTGGGGGAATGTGGCCACTCAAAGGTATAATATCTTCAAATACAACCTCTTTTTGTGGTATTTCAAAATGTGTCCCTTAAGGTAATCAAGGATGCATGTTCCCTATTTTAAGTATTTATTGATGGTGAAATGGCCTTGTTAGAGAGTATTGAATTTATTTGGACCTAATGTGTCTATGAAAAGATCATAAGAAAGGACAAAATCACCTTTATCAAATGAATGGAATTGGAATTGTTAGTCATAAAGGCTCTTGTAACCCTACTTGAGGACATAAGCTAGGCATTGGTATCTAATAGGAAATGGTTTTTAGTGTGTGATATAATCCCATTAGATTTGGAAATGAAATAGATGTGTGTGAAGTCATTTTTGTCATGGGATCTAGGAGGAGGGGGTAATATCATACCAAGGCTACTCTAGTGAGTTACCGACGATAGGAGATGGAATATTCTATCAAGGATACTCCACGGAGTTAGTTGGGATATGATGTGTAAACTTGTTTTGACAGGGAAAGGGAGGAGAGACTATGGTGGTGTTGCTTTGATTATTATTCGCATTTTGGTTAGTGACTTTTGCAATAACATAATATTGACCATGTAATGGATATAGCACTCAATGATTATTAGGCATAGATAACTGAAATTGTAAAAAAGCACTGGCAAAGACTACACATGTCAGTAGTATGCACTGCAACTATTGTGGAAACATAATAAATAGTGATCAAATTAGGTTTCCTAACCACTAGAGACTATGATATTGGTTCAAGATGGATTTTGGATTACATTGGAATGGTTTTCTAATTATTATGCCCAATGTGATCCAAAATTAAGCCAAGACTAGAAAATGGTGAGTGTAATTTCCATATATAAAAAATATGGTAGACAGGTTCTTTTTATGTAAATTCCTTTTGTACATTTGGGTAGGTTCCTTCACCCAGGTTGGGGAAGTAGCCATAGTAGTTACATTGGGTTGTAATGGTATTAGGTATATGATGAAGAATATTCCTTAGTTTTTTAAGTTTACAGAGTAGGTTCAGGGAATAAATCAAGGAATCACAAGGATAATAACATTGAGTGACATGAGGAGTAGCTTAGTTGTTTCCCCATACTTTTCTAGTATTGATCCTACCTAGTTTATCAATCCCAATTTTCATTAGGATGATGGTGGGTTCCACAGGGTTTAGAACTTTATCAGATCATAATTTAGATATCGGTGGAAGAGTTGGGATTAAAATATACAAAATGGTAATACCTAAGGTGAATCTTGGGAACATTGGCATGATTGTCACTAGATGCCCCACAAATTTAAATCATGGAAATAATAGTTAGAGTTTGTGATAGGGTTAGTTGCTTCAATGGTAGATGATGTCTTATTATACATGGATGATGAAATTATTGTGGACCGAGTGGCATATGGGTCCACCATGACTAAAATAAATGTGTATAGAGCTAAATTAATCGGTGAAAAATGGAAAAAATTATTATCATAAGTTCCAAGTAGCATGGAACCTTTGGGTATTGTAGGGAAAATTTCCATGTACGATGGGAAATTTTGAATTTCCTTGATGAGTGAAAGTGGGTTGTGTAGTAGGTTAGATATTGGTTGGACTTTATAGTAGATGAGTTGTTCAATGGTGATGACCTTCTTGATATGAGGTAACATAATCATATGAAGAATTTATGAAGTAATGAATTTCATTGAATACACATAGCCATGTCTACGAAGTATGTGGTACTCTAAGGGTGCATCTACAATCTCAATGTATATTAAGATATTTTCTTCCTAATAGCTCTATGGTGGCATCTTGCTAAAACCCTTCTAACTGATATGGGTGACCATTATCCCTAATCCCTATGGATGATGGAAGAATGGGTGAACTCAGGGGAGATTAACATCTTTCACATGTCTTTGAACATAATACAAGTAGATACATACTTCCCCGTAATGCATTAGGTGGATGGTAAAATTTTTGGTTCTAATAGGGATTTGGAGAAATGCCAAAGAGGGTAGTATGAATTCTAAGTTAACCAAGTTGAATGTGGTGAACTTAGAATTAGAAGATTCAACTACTCCCAATGTAGACAATAAATAATCTCTTTGAGAAGAACATGCTTGCAAGACTTCTAGTGTTGACATGGCCACATGAGACTATGATAGAATGTAAATGATGTTATAATTGTAAGTTGCCATAACATAAGGGTTATGAATTGTACTTCCTAGAGGTTCCTTTGGTACTCATGGGTTAGGGTCATTACCAGGGTGTGAAATCATTAAAGAGGCACTTGCTAGGAGATTGGTGGCTTTTATGTTGTTTGACAGTGAGTTATAGGAATACTATATTGGTAATTGTAGGTTTGGAGATGAATATATATTAAGTTCATGTATATATTATAGAAAGTATGATGTTTAAATTGAGATATAGTTAGTGGTTTTGGTTCATAGGATCTTAATAACAGGGAAGAGTTGTCGAAATGCTATTAGATAGCCACAAATCATTGTTGATAGAAGGGATTGTTTAAGATGGCCAGTTGTAATGGTTAAGGAAAGGTTTTTTCCATGGTTTTTCAGGAGGTTTTATGACTTGTGGGATGTTAGGACCCAAGGTGGTCATGATACCACTCATACTTGTATACTCTATAACCTAGGGGAAATATTAAGTGTAATGGGTGAAGTCACCACATACCATTCAAGGGAAGGTATTCCTAAGGTCATTTGTTCATTCCGTATTTGGGTTGGTTATTATTGATAGTGTTTCTATTCTAATTATTTGAATTCACATTACTGTCGATGTCAATGTTTAGGTTGGAGGAATCTCTCTGTAGCCAATAGTTGGTATTTTGTTTTTTCTTCCCTTTATTTTTCTCATTGTTATGTTATTTTGAGAGATTTACCAAATTCATTTGCTCCATTGCTTATATCTTCTATGATGTTGAAAGTTGGACGAAATTAACACCAACATGTTTTTGAGTAGGCAGTGATAGATGGGCTTAAAGACTGTTGTTCTTTTAGACAGATTAAATCTTAGTGAGATTTGAAACTAAATGGGTAAAGGAAAATTTGTTGTTCCTTGATCATCACATCACATGTTCGTGTGCTTCTATAAACACATACATATATATTAGTGTCATTTTCATTAATTGGGTTCATTATAGGTTGTTAGAAGTAGCATATTTTATCCTCGTCACTTAGGTAAAGGTTTGGATATTGCTTGTCATATGTTTATTTCGCATGGAATATTGGAATGTGGAAGGTACAAAAAAATAAAAAGTCTCACTCAATATTAAATTCTTTAGGGTTAAGATTACATGTTTGAAGGTTTAATGGTGGGACAATATGTTCCAAACATCTTTTTTAGCTCAATTAGTTCAATTAGTTGTTATTGATGATGATTAATGTTTGGCTAGTTATGTGATTACAAGTGCTCAATTTGTATAATATTGGGTGTGGTGCATTTGTCTATGCTAATATGTTTGCCAAGGAATCCATCGACAAATATGACAAGAATCCAATGGTTTCCTAATGAGATTATGCTTATGGGTATATCTATATCTATATATATATATATATATATATACACACACACACATATACATATATACATATAATAATGTGTGTGGGGGATCATCGTATCATTATGTAAATATGTAAGTTCTGAATCACTACTTTCTACTACAAACATAGGTTCCATTTTTCTACTTGGGCACTTAGAGATTAATCACCAAATTTTGTTCTCTTGAAATCTGTATCCCTAACTTCTCTAGTTTCTCCTAAAATCTCTATCCCTAACTTCTCTAGTTTTTCCTAAAATATCTATCCCTAACTTCTCTAGTTTCTCCTAAAATTTCTATCCCTAACTTCTCTAGTTTCTCCTAATCTCTCACTCACGTAGACTTCCAGAATTAGTCTACATATTTACATAGCTCACTATATCATTTCATGATCACAAATATTAATTATTTCATCATTCTCCTTTTTAATGATTACCTTTATCCCATATTCATCATCATCTTGGGGTTTTGTCTTACTTGTAACAATGATTTTGATGCTCCTATATGAGACAAAATGCCATGAATGTCTTCCACCCATGCCCTTATTTATATATAAACTTTAACATTGGTATCTAGATCCCTTCATCTTGGGAAATGGACATATGGTTATAATTTTTTCAAAATTGATTGTGAAAAAAATTAAGAGAACAAAATTTGGTGATTAATCTCTAAGTGCCCAAGCAGAAAAATGGAACCTATGTTTGTAGCAGAAAGTAGTGATTCAGAACTTACATATTTACATAATGATCCCCCACACACATTATTATATGTATATATGTATATGTTTTTGTGTATATATATATATAGATATACCCATAAGCATAATCTCATTAGGAAACCATTGGATTCTTGTCATATTTGTCGATGGATTCCGTGGCAAACATATTAGCATATAAGAATGCACCACACCCAATATTATACAAATTGAGCACTTGTAATCACATAACTAGCCAAACATTAATCATCATCAATAACAACTAATTGAACTAAATGGGCTAAAAAAAAATGGTTGGAACATATTGTCCCACCATTAAGCCTTCAAACATGTAATCTTAACCCTAAAGAATTTAATATTGAGTGAGACTTTTTATTTTTTTGTACCTTCCACATTCCAATATTCCATGCGAAATAAACATATGAAAAGCAATATCCAAACCTTTACCTAAGTGATGAGGATAAAATATGCTACCTCTAACAACCTAGAATGAACACAATTAATGAAAATGACACTAATATATGTGTATGTGTTTATAGAAGCACATGAACATGTGATGTCATGATCAACGAACACAAATTTTCCTTTACCCATTTAGTTTCAAATCTCACTAAGATTTAATCTGTCTAAAAGAACATCAGTCTTTAAGCCCATCTATCATTGCCTACTCAACAACATGTTGGTGTTAATTTCGTCCAACCTTCACCATCATAGAAGATATAAGCAATGGAGCAAATGAACTTGGTAAATCTCTCAAAATGACATAATAATGAGAAAAATAAAGGGAAGAAAAAACAAAATACCAACTATTGGCTAAGGAGAGATTGCTCCAACCTAAACATTGACATCGACGGTAATGTGAATCTAAATAATTAGAATAGAAACACTATCAATAATAACCGACCCAAACATGGAATGAACAAATGACCTTAGGAATACCTTCCCTTCCATGGTATGTGGTGACTTCACCCATTACACTTAATATTTCCCCTAGGTTATAGAGTATACAAGTATGAGTAGTATCATGACCACCTTGGGTCCTAACATCCCAAAAGTCATAGAACCTCTTGAAAAACCACGGAAAAAACCTTTTCTTAACCACTAGAACTGGTCATCTTACACAATCCATTCCATCAACAATGATATGTCGCTATCTAATAGCCATTCGACAACTCTTCCCTGTTACTAAGATCCTATGAACCTAAACCACTAACTATATCTCAATTTAAAAATCGTACTTTCTATAATATATACATGAACTTAATATATATTTATCTCAAAACCTACAATTACCAATATAGTATTCCTATAACTCATTGTCAACCAACATAAAAGCCACCAAACTCCTAGCAAGTGCCTCTTTAATGATTTCACACCCTGGTAACGACCCTAACCGATGAGTACCAGAGGAACCTCTAGGAAGTACAACTCATAACCCTTATGTTATGGCAACTTACAATTATAACATCATTTAATGTCTATCATAGTCTCATGTGGCCATGTCAACACTAGAAGTATTGCAAGCATGTCCTTCTCAAAGAGATTATTTATTGTCTACATTGGGAGTAGTTGAATCTTCTAATTCTAAGTTCACCACATTCAACTTGGTTAACTTAGAGTTCATACTACCCTATTTGGCATTTCTCCAAATCCCTATTAGAACCAAAAAATTTACCATCCACCTAATGCATTACGAGGAAGTATGTATCTACTTGTATTATGTTCAAAGACATGTGAAAGATGTTAATCTCCTCCCAGTTCAGCCATTCTTCCATCATCCATAGGGATTATGGATAATGGTCACCCATATCATTTAGAATGGTTTTAGCAAGATGTCGCCATAGAGCTATTAGGAAGAAAATATCTTAATATACATTTAGATTGTAGATGCACCCTTAGAGTACCACATACTTCATAGACATGGCTGTGTATTCAATGAAATTCATTAATTCATAAATTCTTCATATGATTATGTTACCTCATATCAAGAAGGTCATCACCCTTGAACAACTCATCTACTATAAGTTCCAACCAATATCTAACCTACTACACAACCCACTTTCGCTCATTAAGGAAATTCAAAATTTCCCATCGTACATGGAAATTTTCCCTGCAATATCCAAAGGTTCCATGCTACTTGGAACTTATGATTATGTCAATACCATGTGCCGTCTTTATTTTTATTAATATTAATATTAGGGTTAATAATGTTTTTTGCATATTTATTAATAATAATTTGGCTTATGTGCTCATGGGGTAGCTCATGTGGTGACCATAGTGGAAATGGAGTCTCCTCAGAAATCTTGGGTTTGAATCTTGTGCTACCATCTCCGTAGGGGGCTGAACTATTGACATGTAAACATGAAAATCTAAGAGTCCTACCAAGCATACAAATAGAAAATGGCCCATGGTATTTGGCCCATATCCTTCATCTAAATAAAACCTCATTTTTTAGTGTTAGTAAATATAAAATGAATTATGGAGTAAATATAAAAAAATATTATATATTTACCATACATATCGTTTATTTATATTTTATTAATTTTACCATACCTCTTTTATAAATATGGTATCTGGCCCATGGTATTTAGCCCATGGTATTAAAATAGTATTTGGCCCATAGGGTTCACCTATATAAAACCTCTCTTTTGAGTCTTCTTCAAATCTAAAGAATTTTATGGACTAAATATAAAAAAGGATATATTTATCTACCATATATCTAGTTTATTTATATTTATATTTTTTTACCATACCTATTTTTTAATATTCATAAACCTCTTTATATTTTAAATTTATATTTGTGCTTATAAATAATAATAATTAGATTGATTTCTAAATAGGGCCTAGATTAAAAATGTAAAATGTTAAACATTACATGTTAACTGTTTACATTTAAATTTATGTTTATATTTCCATTTATACGTTTATGTGAGATCTACCCCATACTAAACTCTTTATGACCAACTTCTTAAATGGGTTAGTCAACCCTTTACAATTGAGGGTTAAAAAAACATATGGAACCCTTACTACGGAATTTAATTTAAAGACCCTAATTAAGCATAGTTGTTTCCCATATCTAACTTCAAAGGATGCTTCTTTTTAGTCACATATATAAAAACTTTCCTTTTCCTTTGATTGAATTTGGGTATTTTCCCTTGAAAACAATTTAAGACCATTTCCATTGTTCTTGGAAAATCGAGATATCCTTTACTTCTAGGTATTAAATTATACTTGATTGCTTCCAAGGTGTTGGATTCCTATGTACCCTTTTCATCTAAAGTATCATATGTAAGAAGGTTGGAAATGGAACCTTTTTGCTTCTTTTCCAACACTCAAAATCTCTGTTATTCTAGGTATACTTATGAGGGTTGGTGGGTTGAGATATTTTATATGAGATAGATTAGCTAGAAAACAACTTAATAATTATTGTCATTTGACCAGATCCTTATTTCTCGATTTCCCAGAAATGAAAATTTTCAAAGAAAAATCTTATATTAATAGAATGAGATTAATAAGTCTTACCGAAAATTATGTTGTTATCTTATTTTCATTAGTTGCAACAAGATTTGGATCATAGACTTATCTAATGAGTTTGAATAATTTTATACAATAGTTCTTATTTGAAGACAATGTAAATTAATTTGAACCCATAAATCCTCTTTTCTGCTCATGATCTCATGACATTGACTATTTCTAACTCCTTGTCTCTGAGTCTCTTGGATTCTTCCTTGAAGCCTAATTATTTTGAATACTTAAGTGATTACATAATGTATTAAGGTTCCCATGTTAGTGTAAATGTACAAATCCACATGGAATCTACTCTTAGTATAGACTGACGCAAAAGAGATCAAATCCCCTTCTAATATCAGTCAATTCTTTTAGACCTTTGCTCACCTCCAACACTATGAGGATTTGTGCCATGTCATAGTATGTGGATCCTATGAAAGTTAAAATTACTACATAAAAGGAATGTACAGCATTACCAATTTTTTTGAGCACCTCTTCAAACCAATAAATCAATAGTAGTATTGGGATACAAACCCATACTACGAGAATCTCCTCATTGTCTAACTTGACATTGAATCTAATACGAAATGTATTCAAAAATAGGGATTGATATCCCCACTTTAATGCCATGTCATAGTAATTGGACCATACTAAAGTTAAATCTACTACATAAAAGGCATGTACAACACTACGAGTTTTTTGAGTACCTTTTCAAACAAAATATCAATAGTAGCATTGTGATACAAATCCATACTAGGAGAATCTTCTCAGTGTCCAAGTTGACATTTGAATTTAATATGACATTTATTCATGAATAGGGATTGAGATCGACACTTTCAATATTGGTGTAAGATAGTTTAGATACCTTAGTGGCAATTTCAAACACTCAAACGAAAAATCCTTTTACTAGAATTAGGATATGTGGATATTTCCACAAATAAATTGAAGTTTTTCTAAGTCTAATTATCCAATTCCTCCAAATGATTGTCTTCCTTGGAAAAGATCCTACCAATACTGTTGTCTTATCTCCATAATGTTGTTAAGCTTTATTTTACCACCCAAGTTCAAGATGTTGATATCTCATGTCTTCTTCATATATTGTGTCTCTTTGTCTTTATATATCTTTTCTTATATTTATGCCACCACTAAAAATATTCAAAACCAACATATTGTCAACAAAACTACAACTAGAGAAACTATCTTACTAACATATATCATAGTTTCAAAGGAAATGAGACTCATTATAGAACTCATTTAATGTGGTCATGGATTAATATCTTAAGTGTGGTAACCTAAATTTTGTTTGACCAAATTTTGGAGGTTAATATAAAAAATCAAGGTCATTACTCACATTAGGAAAATCACATTTTTATTATCATCATTTCTTTGATCATTGAATGGACATATCATCTCTTCACTTAACTATTTTCATATATTGACACCTTGCTAGTTCACTAAGAATCTCCATGGTGGCATCCTCATGGGGTTGAGGGGAGAGACTCATTCTACAACCCAGTATGAGGAGATGTGTAAGGTTTTTTATGAGGAGATGTCTCTCAGTTGATTCCCCTAAAAAGAAAACTTAAAAATTATGTTCTAAATAGAAAAATAATGTAGGTTATAATAAGAAAATAAATATGTTGTAAAGTAAAAAATGTGACTAAGATGCTTAAATCTTTTGATTTGATTATTGATAAAATATTTTAATACGAATTAATATTGACATATAATTAAAATAAGTTAATAAAAAATCATTTTAATTTGCGTGTTAAAATGTATAGATTTTAATACGAATTAATATTGACATATAATTAAAAATAAGTTAATAATAAAAAATAATTTTAATTTGCATGATAAAATGTATAGATGTACATGTTGTGTAAAATATTTTAGTGTGAATTGCATATATATTATATATCATTTAATTTTTTTATGTATATATCGATCCCTCTAGACTCATCTTAAATCCATAATTAAGATGGATGCATGCTGGCTTAGATCCTAAATGATGAAGCCTATCAATATCCCACACAAAATCCCATAGACCATACCTAGGTTGGACCAAATCCTTTGATGATGTGTAACTTGTTGTGGATATTCTGTTGGATAGCTCGTGAGAGCTATAAAAATTAATTGAAATTAAAACTATGAACGGTTAGTTCTTTAACATTTTGACTTGGTCATTCTACATGAAACTTAAAAAAATAAATTATAATAGAAAAATAATAATTATATTTATTATTATAATTAATAAAATTAACAATTATAATTATAATTATAATTAATTATAATTATAAAAATATACAAAGATGAAGGGCAGATTGCGGGGTATAAAATTCACAGAAGGATGTATATTGACTCATCTTCTATTTATGGATGAAATTTTGATATTTCTCAATGGAAGCACAAGGGATTTGACAAATATGAAGAACTCATTTTCACTGTTCCAATCGGCCACCGATATGACTATAAACTGCAACAAGTACACACTAACAGAGGCTGAATGTTCCCAATATGAAATACATTTTGTGCTACAAAGATTCCAATTCACCTACTAAGATTGGAGGATGGCTCTAGATACTTGGGTTACAAGTTGAAGCCTCTGGGCTATAAAATAGTAAATTGGACATGGCTTATTTCCAAGATGGAGAAAAGTCTCAATATTTGGTACTACAAATACCTACCCATGGCAGGTAGACTCATCCCCATTAAGGTTGATATCAAGGCCACTCTGGTCAATTGGATGTCATTGGCATGGATTCCTTGGGGTAAACTCTCTAGGATCCAGGCCGTATGTTGTAGATTCCTTTGGAAGGGAAAACAGATAGGCAAAAAAATTTCATGGTTCAAGTGGGAGGCACTCAATTTCCCCAAGAAATGGGGAGGATGGGGCATCAAGAAATTAGAGGATTTCTCCTCTGCTCTATAGCCAAACTTTGATGGCAGCTTGTTACATTAAACAACCTATGGACAAGGGTGGTTATATCAAAATACATCGCCCCTCTTAACTTCATGGACTGCCTAAGACAAACTCAAAGATACCACACATGGGTATCAATTATATGGAAGGCTATAATTAAATCTCTCGACATCACCAGAGTTGGCATCACTTGGAAAATACAGTCTGGAATGGCTGTGAGGATTGGACTAGACCCGTGGATTGGCTGTGAGAATGCCCACAAGTTTCCAAACAAGCTCAGTAATTTTCTCAGAGATATCAACATTACCCATATCGACCACATATAAGACCCAGAGCACACCACTTTATTTCAGCAAGCTTGGAAATCAGCCTAGAGAATAAACATTCCACAACAATGGACACAACAGTGGAATGCATATATTTGGGCTCTTACTGAATCTCACATCTGGATTGGCGAAGGGGAAGATGAGGTAATATGGGCGCTATCGAAAGTTGGAAAATATACCCCAAAGGAAGGATACCTTGTGATAGCCGAAGCTTGGTGTCCAGAAGCGCCCCCAAGAACACACTTCTCATGTGGACCATATTGAAAGAAAAAATTCCCAGAGGAGATAACCTTCTCAAATGAGCACAACATGACCATTTTTGGTGTTGCCTTTGCAAATGAAACAATGAATATATCACACATCTATTTATTGAGTGTTACGCTGCTCAAGACCTCTGGCAATTGATCTTAATTGTGGCTCCATCTCTGACAAAGTGGAAAGGTATTACTGTAAAGGAGGCCTAGTCATCATGGTGGTCAAGTGTTGTCCCAACAAAGCTTTGAAACCTCCCGCTTCGCATCGGGTGGGGCCTTTGGATCACTTGCAACAAGCTCATATTCCAGAACACCTCTCCACATTGGCTTTCCATTGCTTACTATATCGTTACTGACATCATCCTTGATGACGATGAGACCGCACAGCCTCAAACCATTGTTCCTGAAACCATTAATCATTCGAAGCCTTTGGCCTTCTTTGATGGTTCTGCACAGGAGGGAGGGTGCGATGTTGAGGCCATTCTATATATCAATTATTCCCACTATTACCATATACAAATGGGATTAGGATGGGGCAAGAATAACTTAGCTGAGCTATCCATTGTAAAATTCCTCATATAATTTGCTTTGGAAAACCACTGTAGGGATCTACAACTCTTTGGGGACTCAAAAGTTGTCTGTGACTAGTTAAACAAAAAATTTAGATGTTTTTCATATACTTTGTGACATATAATGAATGAGGCTCTTCGAATTATTACATCTTTTGACACATTTGCATGCCATCACATTTTCAAGGAACGAAATGCAGATGCTGACATCTTATCCAAAGAAGCTGCGGACAGGCCTTTCAGCACTTGGATGATTTAGGAACATAGGGAAGGAGCCTATTATCAGTACTACCATCGAACTTTTATGGACATAGATGTGTAGCAAGCTCAAAGCCAACATGGCTACATGTTTTTATTTTTGCACCTTAGTTTCCATCCGTAAATATTCATATGTTTTTTTTTACAACAAGAATAGTGCGGTTCCTCTACATGACCAGAGTTTTTTTTATAAAACATTATGCTTAATACATCTGAGAATGATGCCTACGTCTGTGGACAGAGGGCATCAAATTTAGATCTATACCAGAGAATTTACCCTCTTACAACATATGCATCATGCACATACAACATGTAATTTTCTCACTTGATGGAAATTAAGTTTTTTCCAAAAGGAAAAAAAATAAAAATTATAATTAATTATAATTATAAATATAATTAACATGGATAATAATAAAACCAACCAATTAAACTCATACTCAAAACTTACCTCTCAAATGTTATGAATATAACATTATCTTTTATTTCAACAATAATTTAAAATAATACATTTTGAAATTATAAAAAAAATAAACGAAATTATTTTTAAATTATTCTTTTTTAACAAATAATTCTTAAAATTTGGCATAACAAGATTTTTATTAATATTTTCCCAAAAGAATTGGAAAAATCAACCTAAAAAAATCACATCCTATAGAACTAGTAAAACCTAAACCCAAGCGAAGCCTTAAAACTAGTTTTACTTTATTAATATTAAAATAACTAATTTTATTTTATTAATATTAAAATAATTTTATTTTACTAATATTATTTTATTATCAATAATATAGACTCCTTTGAGAGTTTCACTTGATGGTTGCATACACCAGGGTTCACTCTGTGAGCTCGTGTGAGCCTTCACACCCACCTCGCTTGTTCATTCCACCGAAGCTTTTGCATGTTGATGTCAATATCTTGCTTGAGGCCATGTTCTGGTCAAGGTCTTTGTTTCATGTGTACATGTTATGTTCGCTATGAAATCATTTGTCAACACATGCACGAAGTCCTATTCATTCTTTTGCAAGCATCGTCATGGTCAATCAAAGATTAATCACGAGTGTTGCAGTTGTCACTTACACCATCGGTTAGTCATGTTGAACATGTGTGTCTGGTTATTTCGAGTCATCTCATCGTCAAGTCATGGGGATGTGTGTTGTAATATCGCATTTTCATCTTTCACTCATCCACACACTTAGCCATGTTTTTGAAGTTCTCACAACCAGACTCCTCTCTGACAGCCAAACATATCCTTGCCATCAACTCAAGCTATTGTCACCTGAATAATGCAAAGGCACCAAGCAAGTCTTTTCAAGTTGCACTGCCTACAAGAAATTCCATCAACCTTCATGTTGGCCACCCGGAGAGTTTGGTGCAGGGTAAACCACCTGCACATACCCACAGTATGCATTTATCAAAATAATGCATCCACATCTGTCCTAGGTCATTGGACTCTACAAAGGAATCAAATCTTTAGACTATAAATGTTCATGGCCCTTATAAGCTCCTTTCTTATCGGAACTTCAATCACCCTACTAGAACCTTCCTATCTAGACTATATTAAAACCCTTAACCATAGGTTATGCCTTTGGTTAACTCCTTGGTACATATATATAACACCTTTCCATTTACTAAAGGGAAACTCATACACAAACAAACCTTTTCCGCCTTTATATGGTTCCTGCACAAATTCTGATGTTAAAACCTTTATCGCAATCACTATCGGCTATCGAGACTTCCACAGTCTTAAGACATATGCACCATCCCTTCTCGAACACCAATCTCCACTAGAGAAATGCCAATACATGTTTTCACGTTAAAAATCCCACACCATATAAACTATCGTGCATGATAATATACGGGAATACAAAGGAAATTCCCCTCCTAACAGCATCCTTGAACTTTAAATATATATAGAACCGTGACTATGATTATCATTGGGTCCGATCACTATTTACTCCACGCTTCTGCCACACCGAACTCCGATTTTTCCGAACTCTGATATTCTGATAATCGCTATCGGATATCGCTCATCCACCTGTGCATTACTTCTTTTGTTGTGAACATCCAATTGCATGATCGCCGATTGTATTGCCGACGATATCGCCAATCGCTCGTTGGAGTATCATTGGGTTTGTTATCACCGTCCCTTTCCACCTCTGAAATGCAATTTTGATTTCAATCATGGTCGTTTATATTTGAAGATCCAATGGCTACTCAGTATCAATTCTAGACTTCTTCGATCATCCCTTTTAGTTGGAATGTTATGCTATTTCTTCAATTTCTCAGTGATTTGGCTTCTTTAAAGGTTCCAGCCTTTTGCTCATTCACAGCTTGTTCTTCCTTTTGGGCTTAACTCTTCACTCTCTTTTGATCTATGTCCTTCTTGCAGAGCTCTAATGGATTCAATGATCCATTTCAATTCTTCTGAATTGTTTTCCACTTTCTCTTCTTCTGCATCCTTTAGAATATTTCCTGCAACTTGAAGAGCCTACGAATTGATAGTAAATCACTCATGAAATGCTTCTTAAACTTACTGACGCAAACAGGAATCAATCTTGCATATATTATCATAAAAGCTCAGATTACATTTAAGACTCTTCGGTCTCGCACACACACACATACATAGGTCTGATTCTACTATTAGTGGCCTCTTCGTATTGAACACGCAAGTTCACTATTTAAAAGAATGCATTGGATTGGATCATTGGAGGATCCAATTACCCCTCTAACAAAAGCCCTAAAGCTCTCTGCATGAATACACATGTGGCAGACCTTATCCAATCCATCCTTTTCTCTGTTTTGAAACAAAAAATTATCCTTACCTCTCAATGATCCATATATACTCTAATTAATTCCTAAAAATTCTTTCTCGCTCCTAGAGAGTTAGATTTGACTCCTACCTCTCATGTTCTCATTTATTTATTTTGAGAGAATTCACATATTCCCTTGTTATCTAATAAAATCACACTTAAAGGCATAAATATTGCATGAACTTGATACCTAGGAAAACTATTTCCTAAAATGCATGACCCCCTATGTCTATTATTTGCAATGATTTTACTTGGGCTGAATGCTCCTGCATCAGAGTTGGACCTGGCGGCCACCCCAGTACTGACTACCCTTAAAATTTACGCAAAGGTTGCTGACCTTGCCCACATTGCTGACTGAGGAAATTACACAGATAGGTCAACAGACACCGAGTGCCCATCCCTATCTCCCTCATAAATTTTCGTAGTTTTCCTAGTCAGTCCTCCCGACAGTCGACCGATCCCTGATCTAGAAAATTTCGTAGTTTTCATGAGCATGACTTATGTTTCCTAGTAGTCTGCTCACCTCGGAAATTATGGACAGATGATCATTAGGCTAACCTCCCATCCTCAGTGCAATTTCTCTCACTAGCAGCTCCCAACAGTAGACCGACAATTCCGTTTAGGAATTGCACAGTTTCTGCTGCCAAGCTCCTAGAAACTGACTGTGATTTCCCCTTGGAACTGTGTAGCTCCTACTACCAGTGACCCAACAACTAGCTGCCAATTCCCTTTAGGAGTTCCACATTTTTGGAAGTCAGGTTCCTGGCCAGTTCCTCCAAAAAACTGCATAATTTCTACTTGTCTATCCTCCATGCCACCATGCCTGTTCCTCCATAAAATTGCACACATTCTACTAGCAATCCCTTTTTGCCTACTTGTTCTGAAAAATGGGTAGATTCTATCTGCCTTGCCTTCTTGCAGCCTGAGCTATCCCTTCTTGTTGAGCCAGACCTTGTGGAAAATCCTTGTCGACTTGGATTGCCCATCTTCATCACCCAGTGACTCTTGCACAATTTTCATCAAAAGTTCCCAGAGCCATCATCCCACCTCACAACCTTGCTACCTCTTCTGGTCACGAACATCTGAAGTGATCATGTCTCAAGCATGCTGACGACAACAAGCATGCTAAGGAACACAAGCAAGCAAGGTGCAACCAACACATAGGTTAGTATGGCAACATGGTGCAGCAATGGCACATAATGTAGTACAGTGATGGGTACATTCATGATTAATGAAGCGTGATTGGATGAAACATAATGATGATGGGTGCAACATGGTGCAGCGCAGTGAGGTGAATCATGATGACGAAATGTAGCACAACGATAGGTGAAGGAGTCACCTTGGAGAATTATTTGAAGCAACATGTCTTCAACTGATCTCATGTATCATCTTCTTAGATATGATCTATGCTCTTATCTAGATAAGTCAAAGTGTTGACTTTTGTTGTAAACATAGTATATCTCTCTCTGCTGAACTATTGAAGAACATATAAGAAGAATTGATCAAGGGTTTCCCCACATTGTGGTTTTTCCCTAGCTAGCGCCACATCTTGTGTTCTCTTGTCTTGGCTTGCCTTCTACGATTTATGTTTATGTTCTATCTACAATTTACTTTAATGTTGATGTGATTGCTAATCTGGAAAAGATATAGAGCTAACTATGAAAATTGAAATAAATTGGTCTAAGCATAGAACATACCCAAAATTAACAAAAGGGCATTAACCAACTCTAAAGAATAACTAACTGCAATTGTAGGAAGGTAGAAGAATGTACTGATTATAGAGATGACATATGCTATCCTACTTGCAAATTCAAATCAAGATTCTACTTGCAGAATGTAAATCATTACTCTACTTGCAGAATGTGAAAATTTTCTTGAAAAAATAAACTTGATCTAAAGCGTATGATTGGAAATATTAAGAACATAACTTCAAAAACTATGTCTAATCTAACTGCATTGAAGAGTGTGCCTTATTATACCTAATTACAAGATAATTTAGCTTTAGTAAAAAAGTCCTTACACATTGCATAAGGGAACAATCTTTTTTATGCAAATGTGGAAATTTGTCTACTAATTTTAATTATTATTATGTGCTTACAGTGAAGGCAGGATGGGTCTAAAGTGGTCCTTGGTACTCCCCAACCATGGATTCTAATTTTGGAGGTAGTTATTCAATCCAAAGATACCAAATCAAGATCTTAAATTAAATATGGTCAAGTTTAGACAATGTTATAGGATGCTACAAGAATTATATGATTTCTACATGATACTACATGATTACCTTGTTTTGCTACACGATTGGATCCGTGAGAATTATTAGTGTGTAAAAGGTTATATAAAGGTGGGAAAGGGTAGTGGAAGATAGGATAAGGTTTTATTTCCCTTTTCAAGCTTAGTACCCTTTAAGGGCCCATCTTGCAATAGGAACAATGCATATGGTGGCCTTCAACAAACTAGAAATGTACTCTCGATGAACAATGTTTTGGAGAATTTGTTAAGGTAGAAAGAAGGATATGGTGGTATAATAAGAAGTGTAAATGAAAATTCTAACCCTAAAAATCCAAAATAACACTTGTATACCAAAAAACATATTATGCCACTTTTATACTTTAAAACGCTAAATACCTAGTATATTACCTAGTTTGTCCTCTAAGTTATCTCACAAATGACGAGGAAAATCGAATGAAAATGAGATGGGGTAATTTTTTTATTAATTCAGATGAATTAGGAGTCCAATCCAAGTGAAATCACTCAAAAATACCTTTTTTAACATGTGCTAAAAAACAACAGAAAATTACTACTCCAAAAACTAGAAATTCAAGAATGAGTGAGCTAGTTAACCTATCAAATGTCTAACCTAATCAAGTGAAAATTCTATGGTGTAATTTTTTTTATTAAATTAAATTTTTTAGTGACATAATATAATTTTAATAAACTAAAAATAGGCTTGTTAACATGTGCTAAAAAATAGAAGAAAATTACTACTAGTTCGCTACAAGAGACTTCAAGAAATTGTAAATTTGTGAACTAGTAAACCAATACAAGTAGCTCAATGATGAATATAAATTTTTAAAGTTTTTATAGGGAAGAATCATGCTTGTGACTTTGTAAATAACTTGAAAATTGATGCACTTCAATCATTTAACCAATATGACCTAGAATAAAAGAAGAATGTTTACTAAATGTGGAAATAAGAGATGAAGTGAAAAAAACATTCAAAGAAAATGTAGAAAATGCAAAACGGGGCTTTGAGGCTCTTGGAATGTAAAATCCCAAGTATACCTAGAGTCCTATGAAGGAAACCAAGATTTAGAATCTAAAAATGAAACCAAGCTTCATTATTTGAATCAATCCAAGTATATCCATGTTGAAAATGAAAGTAGAACTATTAAATGACATTATTTCTTCACAATAAGACTAAGAAATACATGCCCCTATACGAAAATTCGAATTTTAACTTATAAAAATTGACGGGGAAGAATTCTCCTTGAGAGGAGGTAATTTTCCCCTGAAAAATCCCTCAAAAATTGGATCTGGTTCTCAACACTAGGAATCTCCATTAAATAACAGGGAGCACATTCCTATATTTTCTCATAGGTAGAGATCCAAAATTTGTTCAATACTTTCATAATACCTTCTTCATCTATTATCCAATATTGGTCCATCCTGTAGCCGGGAGAAAATCTACTCGTTATCTCATCCTCCAAATCTTTATAATTTGCTCAATATTCTCACAATATTCTACAAAAATAAATAATATTAGGCACAAATATGTAATTATATCTAAACCTTCCTAATGGACACATTGTAGCTGAAAATAATGTCATCAAATGAAAATATAGAGGTTAAATGTGTTGAAGGATGGTGAGATGGGCCTTAAATTATAGCTAATTTGGAGGCATAACAGAAATCATGTCAGTCTTGATAGGACTGGAACCCATGTGGGCAGGATATTAATGAATCCTCCCTATGAATCGAGGTACACCCACTTGATATCCTTAGTAAAGTCCTATGTTTACTCCAACATTTTTGAACACACAACACTGCTTTTGGGCTAATTAACTAATACGAGGAGGTAGTTGAATTTCTTACTATTTGTGCATGCAGAAGGAGCCAAACTTAGTGCACAGTGTTCCTGTGTAGGATAGTGTTATTTAATTATGCTAGTGTAAAGAAATTATAAACAACTAAATTCAAACTATCTTTTAGTTTCCTAGTCTAAAGATCAACCTTTAATTCTCTCTTCTCCATTTTTGTCTTTCAATTCTTGGCTTAATTTCATTTTCACAACTAAATTATTTTTCTTGTGATTAAAATACTACATGGTATACAATCTTTTATGATATTGGATATTCGAAAATACAATATTTTTTACCCCTTCAACCCTCAATTAGTAATACAATATTTGAACTTATAGAAACTCCTAAAACTTCCACATGTACCTAGCCCCACATGTGTGAGTAATGGGGGGTTGACATGGCTTCCACTCATACTATGGTAGATAACAATATACATCAACTTAAGGGAAGCATCAAAATTAACATATGATATTCGATTGAGATGATTTTCACACTATTGGAAAGGTATTAATGTTTAGATTAACAATATTTTTGTGTGCACGAGTCATACAAATTTTGACTCCAAAAAATTGTAGTTTGGTACCTCATAATGGTTTTGGAAGGTTCTCAAATGTTAATTTCAAAATTAGGATTTACCACTAAAATGGGTCGTACCTATCAATTCTTCCAATTTTTCCACCTAGAGAGTACTAAGTTAGATGAAAAATTGTATGATGATCTAATGTAGATCATAAAACCCATGTGATAATAACCAATCATACTTGTGTGGATGATCTCTTATACAAATGAGGGTGGAGTCTCCATGCCTATAAAATTTATAAAAATATATCATGATAATAGACATGTGCACTTTTGGATCATGTCTACACATGGTGAAATATTTAAAAGATAGTAAATAATTGTGTAGTGAGATAACTTATGATGAGGAAATATGTATCATCGTTAAGGGGCACTATTAATTGTATACAAATTCTTATATCAGTGGGGGGCTTGGAACTTAGAGGGTAGTACTATGAAAGGTTATCTTACTTGAATACTTTGGTATCCATATAAGATCATGGGTATTCAAATAGGAATCGAAGATAAAATTGTCATAATTTATGACCCATCTTGATGCGATAGTGATATAATGCAAAATACCGGGGGGGGATTGAAGAAAGGAGTAATGATGACTATTTGTATCTTCTAGGTTTCACCATAAAATGGGAGTGCGAAATACAATTAAAAAAGACTCTCGGAAAAAATTACTTTGTGTTAATAGGAAAGAATAATAAAAATAAAGGTACGAGAGGTCCCTTGAAATCAACTAAGTATAAAATTACTACTAAATTGAAATAGATAGATTTTGATAATTATGGATGGGATAGTCAATGATGATGAAACTCAATAATTTCACTAGATGGAGAATACATTATGGTACAAAAGGGTGGCTATAAAATATAAACTTAGGACATAATATGATCTAGTTTTAGGGCATGAATTGGGTATGCTAAGTGTATGTAAAATTATAACTCAATATAAGTGGAAGAAAATGGATAAATATCTAATGATAGAAAATTTGTTAGTTGTGCTGATGGATACTAGTACACAAGAAGAGATAAAAACAACCAGAATCATTGCAAGAATGGGTGAGTTTATGTAGATTCCTTAAACAAGGATGATAAGGAATACCAGTATGTTTGAAAGATATTCTATTGGACAATATGGTATAAATGTTGAAATTTTTGTTTCTTTTTTATTTTATGATGTGTGAAAATGGATACATTGTAGATATGGAGATGTGCTCCTTGAAAAAATGACTAAACAACTATACCATGTGTGGTGATATTAATGAATTTGAATAGGTAAGGAACCTATTGGGTGGGTCTCCTTGGAGGTTAAATGGATTATGAATTATAATACATATGGCATGCTAATTAAAGAGTGGGGCAAGAGATCAATGAAAATGTAGTAAAGAATTCAACATAACCAACCATAAAAATGTGAAAGATAGAGAGTGTTATCACTAGAAAGTTTGTGATTTGGCCATATAAAAGGCAAGTTTGTGATTTGGCCATATAAAAGGTGGTGAGGCCTGTGAGGAAAAATCAATCCTAGCAATGACCTTGGAATATTCTATACAAATAAGGTGTCCTTTCTTCTTAATATGTTTAGTCAAAGATTAAGTGGATTACTACCATGTCTTATATCAACTACATCGTCTTGAATCCTTTGATTTATGGAATGGCCAATTTCTCCATTGTAGGGGTCCCACATGAACATGGAACCAAATAAACAACCTTCATGTTTTTAAGCTACGTAGTGCCTTTGATGGATCTTAAAGAGCTACTAATGGTTTTCAAGGGTATAAAAGTGGAAGAAACATTGTGCTTCTCACAAATATGAGAAATTTTGTCAGTAATCTCTTAGATAAAGGGAAGTTGGACACTCAAAACCAATTCACCCAAATCTTTTTTAGTCTTAGCACCATGGCTGACTTTTAGAAAATCCTTCATACCTTGGTATTCATTACAGCCATTCTTTCAAAAAAATTGAGAAGGGTTTTCTAATTCACCAGGTGACTTTCATCAAAAATCCTTAAAGCCAGAGTAGCTAATGTGTTGAGAATACCCATATTTTGGGCCAAATAGTGATGTGAATCAACATGAAGATATTAATTAGGGTGATTTTTCTCACCGAAGACTTGGTGAGAGAAAGAACCATCATCTTTCTTAGAGACAAGCACAACAAGGAAGAGTAAGCTACCATTAACTTCAGGCTCCATGGTAGATTTGATGGACCTTGATTGATTGTTGAGATGCTAAAAACACTAATTCAACTTATCATGATTGTGAGGTTACAAGATGAAGGTATCATAAAAAAAATTCCACAAATTTGATCATAATTGAGTTGAATCCAAAGCTTTAGATTCAAAATCTTCCATGAACAGATTAGCAACGATGGGAGAGAGAAGAAAACACATGACAACGTTGCCACATATATGTTCATAGAATTCACCATCAAAGCTAAAGAAATTAAGGGTAAGAAAAATCTCAACTACCCTCATTGAATGAGGGTGAGTGATGTGATTGATTAAATCAATAACGTCATTAATGTGGACATTGGTGTAAAAAGAAACCACATCAAAACTAACCATAATATCATTAGGCTCAAATTTACACCTTTTAACTCACTCACAAAACAGTAAAATTCCTTGAAAAATAATTAGCATGAACAACAAGGGCCCTAAGCTTCAAGGCTAAATATTTAGCTAAAGGATAAGTAAGCCCACCTAATATATTGACAATGGGTTTAAGGGGAGTTCCCTCCTTATGAATCTTGCGAAGCCAACAAATTATCGAAGTGAGAGGGTTGTTGTCAGTTAGTTTATGGTTTATGGAGATGACAGAGCTATTAGATTTAATAGCTAAGGAAACAATTGTAGATTTTTTTTTAGGGGGTTCTTATTGAGCTTTATATAACTATCGTTGTTACACAAGAGATCTATCATTTTCCTTCGGTAGTCATCGTTATCTAAGATGAAAACCACCCTCGTTTATCGACTTTAAGGACAACATTGTGGGGTTTATTCTTTAAAACTTTAAGGGCCTCGAATTTCAACTTGCTAATATTGCTCCTAGGAGGTTTAGCTTTCCTAAGAATAATTGCACAATAATGATTACTGATATTTTTAATGGGATCACATAAGTCCTTATGCAAAATTCAATGTTGCAAACAATATCGTCAACCGAGATCTTTCTTAATGCTAGGGTAGAGTTTAACCTTTCTTTTAGAAAATAATACACCAAGGGATCAAAAGAGAATTTGCGAAGATTGAGCACCCCTTTTAAAAGAGAAGAGAAAGAATTATAATTCTTACTATTGGTATTATTATTTAAATTAATAGTAATTTATTATAATATTTAAAATTATTAAAATTATTATCATTATTAATATTAAAATAATTAATTTTATTATTTTCATCATTACTATCATTATTATTATCATTCAGATTGATATTACAAGCTTAAATCCATCTTAACACAGGATCTATCAAGCGCAGAGAGGGATCAAATCTCTTAAGGCACAAACCTATTTTTTAGTGCAAAACTTGTTTGAGGTTTGCATCTCAAGCTATTTGATCTCTCTCGGCACTTGATAGATCCAGTGTTAAGATGGGTCTAGGTTGGTTTCATTCATGTGTGGTCATAAAAAATTTGTTGAATATCTAATTATTTTGATCATTTTAAATATGCTAAATATGTCTTAGATTAATTTGGTCAATTTAATTTAAAATTTTCTTAGTTACCCCAGTTTGTTGAGATGAGGGAGACTCTTAGTAACTTGAATGTGAAAAATGATGAAATGAAAATTTTCAGTGCAAAGTGTCAATGTAACAATTTTTATTGATAGGAAATATGAATAATAAGAATATAGTCAAGTATAAACAATATTCATTGCGATCAACCTAAGACTATTTTGTTATATTGTTCCTATTGTCACACCTATTAGTTTTTTCATTTTTTCATATTGACCATATGAAAAGAGTTGTTGGAATCATAGACCATTCAAATATTTAACCGAAGGGACTATAGTAAACATCATAGAATGTCTCTATGGCTCTCCAATATTAATAATAGTTTTCTCCAAAGTAAATAATTGTGACTTATGGAGTGTTAAACCCAAAATAATCTTCAATGGTAGTTAATTTATATTACCGTGTTTGAATGCAAAGTAATTAAAAATGTTGAATGATGGAAAATCATAGTAATAAGAATATAGCCAATTATAAATAATTTATAGTTTCAATAAGAAAACATTTAGGGTAAGAAAACATTTTATTTAGGATGAAAATTCAAGTATTGTATTTACGGTTGAATTAATGTAATACATAAGTCAATGCACGCCATCAATAATTTTTATGTGCTTACACTAAGAGAGAGTGTGTATGTTTTTGGGGGTGAGAAGGAGAGTCAAGGGAGATAAGACATAGATGGGGGGTGAGAGAGGGAAGAAGAAAGAAGCAAAGATAGGGAGGGTGGAAGAGATATAGATAGAGAGAGAAATGTTAGAGAGAGAGAAGGGGAAGAGAGGGAGAGGGAGGGGAAGAGGAGGGAGGGAGAGAGAGATAGATAGATATGGAGAGAGAGTTTGTATTTTTAGGGGGTGAGATAGAGAGATGGAGAGGGAGAGACAATGGGAGATAAAGGTATAGATGGAGGATGTAGAGATATTCTTACACTACAATCAATGCACAATATCAATCTAATTACTTTGAAATTAATGTACATCATACATCTAGTTGCGTCAAATCAGAAATCAACATCTACACTAAAATCAATGCATATAGTACAAACAATCAAATAGGATTAGAAATCAACATCTATATTGAAATCAATGTTTCTAGTGCAAGCAATCAAATAGGATTAACAATCAATATCTACATTGAAACCAATGCATATAATGCAAGCAATCAAATATTAGTAGAAACCAATGTTTACCACAAAATCAATGCATATCGCATAAGGTGTTAAATAGGATTACAAATTGGCATGTACACTGAAATCATTGCATCTAGTACAAGTGATCAAATAGGATTAGAAAATAGTATCTACACTCAAAACAATGCATCATGTGCAAGCAATTAAATAGGAGTATAAATCGACATCGAAACGGAAATAAATGCATCTAGTGTAAGGTATTAAATAAGATTATAAATTGACATCTACATGAAAATCAATGCATATAGTGCATGTGATCAAATTGTAATAGAAATCAACTACATTGAAATCAATATATCTATTTTAGTTAAAATCAGAAATATTCGTGACTTTCTAGATCTAGCTTCTATGTTTGTATTTGAATCTGTGTGTCTCTTTCTTATTGCCTCTCTCTCCACCTTTCATTATATTTCTATCTCCCCCCTCTCCTTCTCTCTCTTCCCATCGCTCTATCCCCTGTCTCTCCCTATCTTCCTCTCACTCCCTTTCTCTATATTTCTCTTCTGCCCTCTCTACCCTTGCCATCTATATCTATACCTCCCTCCATCTCTATTTATTTGTTTGTCTATGTCAGGCCCCTAAACACATGTCACACACTCTCTCTCCTACCCCATATATATCTATCTGTTTATCTATCCCTCTTCCTTTCCCTCTCTATCTATTCCCCTTATCGCTCTCTCTCTCTCTCATCTATATCTCTATATCCCATCTATCTCTCTTCCTCCCTCCCTCCCTTTTCCTCTCTCTTCTACCCTCACCCCCACCCCATATATATATATATATATATATATATATATATATATATATATATATCCCCTTGTCTCTCCTTATCACCCCCAAAACACACACTTTCTCTTCATCTCTCTCTCTCTTGCTCTTCTCTCTCCATCTCTCCCTTTCCACTCCCTCTCCACCTTTCTCTCTCTATTTCGTTCTTCCCCTTCAAACTTCATCTCTCTCTCCTCCTCTCCCTCTCTCCTATCTCTCAAGTCCTCTCTATTTTTTCTTCTTCTCTCCCACCTCCCTCTGTCTCTCCCCCCAACATACACACACACTCTCTCTCTCCACCCTCCGAATTTTTCATTATGTCCCTCCCTCTCTCATTCTCTCTCCTCCCCCTTCTCTCCCTCCATATCTATATCTCCTTGTCTCTCTCTTACCCTTCTTTCCCTATCTCTATCCTCGCATTGTCTCTCTCTTCCCTCATTTCCTCTCTCCCTCATTCCATCTTCATCTCTCCCTTGTCACTCCCTCTCTCTAAAGCTCTATCTCTCAAAGTCTTTTTTCTTCGCTCCCTCTCCCCCCCTCCAAATCCATCTCTCCTTCCCTCTCTCCCCCTCCTCTCTCTCTTCCTTCCCCTTTCTAACTATCTCTCCCAACTCTATGTCTCTCTCCACCACTCTATCCCCCCTTCCATCTAACTCACTTTCTTAAATATGATCCCATTGTATTGTATTTAAGAAAGTATCTCATTAAAAAAAAAGGATAATTGGTTGTAAAATATTAAGCTTATATTTAGGATCAATCATGTAAAAGAAAATACAATAATGAAAAACTTAAAAAAATCATGCACTATCTTTCATCTATCATTTTTAATCACCTTTCTTTCTCATTTCCCTTGGATCCTTGGTTAATATGTGTCTATCATGGTTTTTTATAATATTTTTTGTATTATATAAATTTCACATATGTATATATAAAAGTATTCTCAATTTTTACTTTATTAAAACCTCCATTTAATCTCTATTGGAATATTATTAGTATTCGTGAGGATGGAGGGTTCAGATATACCTCAAAAGTAATTCTAACATTTTTTCTCTTAGATTTAATTCTAAAATGTTATAAAATTAAATTAAAATAAATTATTTGCAGAATATTTTGATTTTGAAATAAGTGATTGTTTTTGGGCATGTGGTATTGATAAACCATGGTATTGGCCAATGGTGTAAAAGCCTAGATTGATAACATAATAATCAAAAGCCTAGATGACCCATGGTATTATAATTTTCTTCCCTCCTCTTCTTCTTTATATTTCTCTTGTAGGTATTGGTCCATGGTATTGTAAAAAAAACCTGTTTAGAAGTTAATAATATCCATGATAAATATTCATGATTAGAAATCTTTTCATATTGTAAATAATTAGTTTTTATGAACTTATTAATTAAATTTATAGAATGAACATGTCTATATTAATTATTACAAATGTTTATGTACATTACATCTACACATGTGGCTTAATACTAATTAAAAAGTAATATTGTTAAATTTTACCTAATATTTTAGGGCACACCCCACCTTAAATATTACATTCTACTTAATATTTCCCGTGACTCCTACTAATTTTATAATTGGGCTTGTTTACTTTTAAATTGCAAATATAAAGAAAAATTACAATAAGAAGTATATTGGGCAAATTTTAATATTATAGTATTATATTTTATCCAATATAACTTAGCAAAAAGTGGATGGAGGTAGGAAAACATATTAGATAAAATGTAATAATTATATTTTTCCTAATATTTCCTCACCTCTGCACACAAATGCATAGTGCCAACATATCTATAATATTTTTTACCTTTATAGGATACACGGATTCAACGCTACTAATTATGTATCTAAATATAACATCAAACTAACATGAATCTGGGCTAGTTTAATGCCGCTTAAATAGAGTATATGAGAGAGGAATTCCATGAGTCAACAACATGAGTCATTTTTATTTGTTTTATTATTTAATTTTTATAGGGTTAATTTGTTTTTTTTGCTATTTAATTTTTATATTAAATTACATATCTCTACCATATTTTAATTTTATTTTAACAAAATCAAAATGTTAACATTATATTATTTTAGGTGACATATTTCTAACCTATTATAGACATTAGATGTAAGCTCAATGAAGAAATTACATTAATCCTTTATACTAAAAATATATTTTTTTAATTAATTTATCTAATTATATAATGTTTTATTTTATATTTTTTAATTAATTTATCTAACTATATAATGTTTGATATAAAATAAAAGTAAACATAAAAATTTAAACATTTAAAAATGGTCGAAATTATTTTTTAAACTAAAATTAGTATTGTATTTTAAGTACATCCACAACATCTATTGCATATTAAAGCCATGAGATGGGACAGAAGGATGAAATTCCAACTAGAAGTTCAAAATATTTGCATATTAAAGCCATGAGATGTTGCATATTAAAGCCATGAGATGGGATAGAAGGATGAGATTCCAACTAGAAGTTCAAAATATTAAAGGAGGCAATGGATGAGCTAGACATCTCAGAAGATTCACGGGAGGAATAAAGGGTAACTTTACTAGATAATTGGTGGGATCATATATACTAATTTATAATTAATATTATTATTAATATTGTTTTAGATTAAATTGTTTGAGAATTAATTTCACAAGAGATAAGAATTAAAAAGGATTTAATAAAATTAAATTATTGAAATCACACTCCAAACTATTTAAAAAATGTTATCTATATAATGTTATTTTTTATTTAAATATTAATTCAAAATAACATTTTTGAAATTATGAAAAAAAATAAAATAAAATTATTTTTATAATTATTTTTTTTATTAATATTTCCCCAAAAACTATTTGGACAGCTAAAAGGGATCACATTCCAGCTGAAACTCAAGAGCGTTGAGCTCAATCGTTGGACCAAACTAGTATAGCTTAAACCCAAGAGTGTTGAGGAGAATTGACCACGTGACATGCCAAGGTGATATGTCAAGACTAGTCATGAAACTAAAAAAACCTAAACCTAAGAGTATTGAAAAGAATTAACCTGGTGACTTACCATAAAACCAAATAACTTAACCTTTCAATATAATTTTATTTTATTAATATTAAAATAAATTTATTTTACTAATATTATATTATTTTAAGTTCATTATCAATAAAAATATATTCATTAAGATTTCCGTAATCATCATTTTCCATGGCTATCCTCACCCCAAATCCATTTTTATCGCTAAATTGAATTATTTTAACATAAAATTTAATTTTATCATTTTCCATGGCTATCCTCACCCCAAATCCATTTTTATCGCTAAATTGAATTATTTTAACATAAAATTTAATTTTATCGATATTAAAATTTCTCTCAAAATCCTCATGCTCCATTGCTATTGCCTAGAGACCCTCAGTATGGGGGTAGATCTCACATAAACTTGTAAAAATAAATGTAAATATAAATGTAAATGTAAACATTTAACATTTTTAATCTAATGTTGGCTTATTTAGAATTCAATCTAATTATTATTATGAATAAACACCATAAAAATTTAAAATATAAAGAAGTTTATGAACACTAAAAAAAATAGGTATGGTAAATAAATAAAACTATAAATAAACTCTAGGTATGGTAAATAAATAAAACCTCTTTTAATGCTTACTCCACAGATATGATAAATAAATAAAAATATAAATAAACTAGAGGTATGGTAAATAAAAAAAACATTTTTTTATTCAGTGCATAAACCTCTTTATATTTACGAAGAGTAAAAAAAGAGGTTTTAGTTAGGTGAAGCCTATAGATCAAATACCATTTTAATACCATGGGCCAAATACCATTTTTATAAAAGAAGTATGGAAAATTAATAAAAATATAAATAAATTAGAAATTTGATAAATAAATTAAAAAAAATTCTATATTAACTCCATAATTCATTTTATATTTACTACGTAAACATTTTCTCTTAAATAAACTCCCTTGAATGTCACTTTACATTATTTGTTATTAGATGATTAAACCATCCTCTACATTCAGAGTGTTAGCGCTTGAAATTTCACCTGAGGCTGAGAAAGGCAAACCTCAAGGCTACATCAAACCATTTAGCCTCGTAGCTAGCCCTACGGGCAGGAGAAGGCTCTCTCCGGTCAATCTCGGTAGATCTTCAATGGGATGAGATGACCAACAAGGTAACACTGATATTAGGCTAGTAAACTGATTTAAAAGGTTGATTTGGGGTTTTTTGGGTTTTTGGTGGAAAATTGAGGAATTGCAATTTTGGGTGCGGGGATTGGACATAGTTTCTGCAGGGGGTTCCTTGGGGCGAGGTAGGAAACAATATTGATGCCTTAACTTGAGATGGATGATTAGGAATGAAAGATGAGGAGCTAAAGAGAGCAAACAATGACTTTGAATTCCCTTTAGACAGTAGAAAACATGGAAATTAAACAAATTTAAAAGGAGAGCATGGATAGCATGAATTCCTACTTTAACACTTCATTTGTTTAATGTGCAACAATAAAGAAAGGAAATGAATCACATAACAAAGCTTACAAGAACATTGAGAAACACACCATCAACACATGAATCCACAAGAATCCCAAAGATGACTGCAAAACCCTGGTCTTCCTTAGCCAAAAATTGCAGAAATACAGTGAAAATATACAATGATAGTTTCTCCCTCAAGAGTCCAACCTTCCAACCCCTGAAAATGATTAAGAAAATACATAATATAGGCAAGCCAACCTCTTCCCTTTCCTATAGGGGTCGAGCTCATCTTTCTAGGAGCTGTTTCAACTAATTCTAAACTGAGCACTAAAATCTAGGCAGTCAAAACAACTTGCCTCTATAAGCTAGGAATCCAATCCATTCATTAAATATTTACCCTTGACAAATCTTCTAGAAGTGTTAAACAACAGTAAAAGTGTCTTAGAGTTACAATAATTACATCAAAGATAATCATATTCAACGTAAAAAAGTCAAACTGAGTCAAATCTGCGTTTTCTGGGCTGTATAGTGAAATCTGGCAAGGTCTGCTCAACGGGTCGCGCACATCTTCTCAACGGGTCGTGCACATTGGGAGCTCTTTTTGAGGCACTTGCAGGTGTCCGAATTGGGTGCAGGATAGCTCGTTGGAAAGGTCTTTGAGTCTACTTTCCAACCCAACTAGAATTTTTAAATTTGGAGTTCATTTGCCCTATCAAAAATCAATTCTCCCCAGACAGCTTTCTGCAACTCAAAAAGGGGCAGAAAGTCAAATTTTGCATGTATTTTGACCTTTTGGAGGCCCAAAACTCCATAAAAACTCAATTCCATCCATAGGCATATGTAACTTTGCATAAAAAATCTAGAAATGCTAAGTTTTTGCAAAAAGGAGCTGCCATGACAAAGGGTCTCACCAGGGGTGAGACCCGTTGAGGAGCCAAAACCTTTAAATTTCCAAAAAATGCCAAAATTACACAAAATTCTCAAAATTTTTTGGAATTTGAGCTGTGGATAGGCTATTGAGTGCCATGATCTTTGAGTGAAGCCTCAGCCAAGATACGGAGGGGATTGGTCTTCTTTTTCCGTTTTTGTGCCTTGGCCAAACTCCTTGGATCCAGCGATTGTAATTTTGGCATTTCTATAAAACCATGACACCTATGCAAAAAGTGAAGGAGGTTTTTCTTCTTTGGCATGTTATGGACAAAAAACTCTCTCATATTTCCAAAATTCATCTTTTATTGCTCTAAAACATCATTTTAGTGCAACTTGTCTCGATGTGTGAAACAAGGGATTTTGTCGAAATGAAGCGAAATGAAGGGGATAGGGGGCTTCTAAATTCTTGGGGAAATTTTTGGGAGTGGGGAGGGATGTTAGGAAGAAGGGGAAAGTGGAATCTCCGAGATTGAGTGAGGGGAAGGGGTCGAAAAGGGAAAAACACAGGCCAAACCTAGAAAATTGCCAGGTTGTAGCTAGAAACTAGGGTTTGTGCAAAAATGAGGAATTTGGCGGATCTAAGGGATGGGAAGTGTTTGATAAGGTACTTTAAGGATAGGGAAAGGTGTATGAACATCAGGAAACAAGTTTTACCGGTGATTTGACCATCCAAGAGAAATTGCCTTCAAAACCCTAGGAGAGGGAAATGACCTTGCCTAAGTGCAACTGAAGCATGAACAAGGTGTGAAATGACTCATTAGACACTGAAATGATAATGAAAACCCTATGAATGATGATAAACTCAGCTGAATGGTGACATGGACTGACATTTGGGCAAACCCTAGACCTAATTCCTAGTGACCAAATTTTGCTTGAAGACTCACTGAAATGACAAAATTTGACCTTGACACTTCAAAACCACTTTGTAAGAGCATATTTGATCACTGGAGGAAGGCTAGAAATACTGACACTAACATTGGCTCCAATGGGGATGGTATCTCCTTGGAGGTGCCAAGAACCTTAGACCTCTGGGAGAGCAGACCAGTGCCTTTCAATTATTGGGCAATGGAGTCATTATTTCGGCAAACGACACAAGAATTTGACTCATTTATTGAATGAAACTTGAATAAAAACTGAATGAAACTTAACTGAAACTTGACTGAAACCGACTCGATGGCAAACTAAAATAACTTGAAAAAACTCACTCAACAGACCAAACACAAATGACTCATGACCGACTTAAAACAAAACTTTACAAAGCTTTTGGAAAAACGGTAGCAATCCATCAAGATTTGGAATCATGATGACAACCACCTGCATACTAATGAAATATGTACAATCATGTATAATGAGCTTTCCAATGTAACCAATCCAGCAGATGGCTACATACCAAATTTCTGCTCTCGCTTATCTCGAGCAGGCGAAACGATGAGCCTGTAGGCAACTCAAAATAACCACTGAAACCAAAGCTTATGATAATGAACCAGGCAACATTTATCTTTTCTAATGCTTGCAGAAGAATGCCAAAGGGATCTTGATAATCCTGAAGCACTACCTTGTTTGGAGATCCAGCTGCAAAAATATAAGTACTTGCTTCATTCTGATCTGAAAGAACAGTGGGTTGCTGATTGATAGGAAGGCAGAGAGAAGTATAAGCTTCTGCCATATGAGTGTTGGCTGTAAATTCCTTGACCGTGAGAAATTTTGACATATTGTCTCTGTCAAGCTTATTTTCCTCAATTTCATGGTCTAGGTCATTCTTAAACAGAAAACAATCCTCAAGATCATCAAGCATGATAGCCTCATTATCTTCATGAAAGAAAATATTATCTGTTTGCTGATCTATAAAACTAATTACAAGAATGTCATCATTTTCAAAAGAGCAAGAAGTTTCACCAACACTTTCGTGACCATGTGCACACTGCCGATTTGCTTTAGCTTGGGTTGTAGCATGACCTTTTAAAAGCTGATCTATCTCCTCTTCAGACAAAGGAGATAAGACTTTCTGTTTCCCTTTGCTCAAACAAGTCTTGTCTTCTTGAAATCACATTTCAAAACATGAAAAATCTGAATGACAGTCCTGATCTTCTGAAACTTGGAAACATTGTTGATCATCTTCATATGACATGGCAATCAAACTATCCAAATTATGATTGAAAGAAGAGTTTTCACTTACTTGAACAAAGATCTCATCTTGATGTTCATGAGCTAGCTGAATTACCTCCTCATGCAGGCTCTGTTTTGATGGCATAAGGACATTTGGATCAAGAACTTTGTCCATGATCTCAACAACAAAACTCTCCTTTTCAGGATTCGGCACAAGGTATTCTTGGTCACCATGATTTGAATTTTGATCTCAAATAGCTGAGTTGACTGCATTACATTCTAAACTTGAATCTTGGTTATCTTCCACGCTGTCTTCTTCTGTAGGCAGATCTGAAACAAGCTCTTCTCTTTCATCAATTACAGCCATATGACCATCTTCAACCTGCTGATCTTGACAAGTATCATCTAAGATTTCTATGTGCTGCTGAAACGACTTTTCATACAAGGCTTCCATGATCTCTTCATCCATGAAATTATCATCTTCATAAAACTTCTCAAGGCTTTCAATAAAACTATAGGCATGCTTGCAACAGTCTTGAACTAAATTCAATGATGGATAAGAGTCCTTATATCTTTCAATGAACATAGCATGAAAATCCTTTAAACAAAAAATACAAGCAGGTGGAAAACTTTCATACCATGATTGGGCTTTACCTTCCAGAGTGGCCATGAATATCTTCATCAAGCAATCTTCAGGAAAATCCACCTTCAACTTGTGAATATGCATGTGAAATCTAACTAGATGTAAAGCAACATCCTTCTTAGCATCATCATTAAATGTAGGCAGATTCCTTGACCAATCTACCTTCGGAATTTTATTCGGAAAACCTAGAATGTGATCTCGGCTCAAGGGGGCATATCTTCTTGCAATCCGATCCATCTTGAAAATCTCAAAGCTACTGATCTCTCTGCAGTGAAGTCACCATGAAGCGTTGATCTCTAGATTTTTCAGTGAAGGAGTCGCCAGTGAATGATTTCAGCCTTGTCAGTGTCTGATCGTTGTCCACTATCAAAAATCAGATCTGAACTTGATACATGTACTGGGGTAAAATGCGAATGAAGTGTTCTATTCACAAGCTCACGGAGATTGACTGAAGCAGCGTTTATCTACTTCCGCTAATGCAAAGCAAAAGCGTTTCGAAGGCTACCTGGCATAACTTCAGGCTCCGTCTAAGACTTATGAAACAAACACACCAATTCACAAACAAGTTTGTTCTTCCCCAGTATGGTCGCCAGTATGTTAGCACTTGAAATTTCACCTCAGGCTAAGAAAGGCAAACCTCAAGGCTACATCAAACCATTTAGCCTCGTAGCTAGCCCTACGGGGCAGGAGAAGACTCTCTCCGGTCAATCTCGGTAGATCTTCAATCAGATGAGATGACCAACAAGGTAACACTGATATTAGGCTAGTGAACTGATTTAAAAGGTTGATTTGGGGTTTTTTGGGTTTTTGGTGGCAAATTGAGGAATTGCAATTTTGGGTGTGGAGATTGGACACAGTTTCTGCAGGGGTCTCCTTGGCACGAGGTAGGAAACAATATTGATGCCTTAACTTGAGATGGATGATCAGGAATGACAGATGAGGAGCTAAAGAGAGCAAACAATGACTTTGAATTCCCTTTAGACAGTAGAAAACATGGAAATTAAACAAATTTAAAAGCAGAGCATGGCTAGCATGAATTCCTACTTTAACACTTCATTTGTTTAATGTGAAACAGTAAAGAAAGGAAATGAATCACATAACAAAGCTCACAAGAACGTTGAGAAACACACCATCAACACATGAATCCACAAGAATCCCAAAGATGACTGCAAAACCCTCGTCTTCCTTAGCCAAAAATTGTAGAGATACAGTGAAAATATACAATGATAGCTTCTCCCTCAAGAGTCCAACCTTCCAACCCCTGAAAATGATTAAGAAAATACATAATATAGGCAAGCCAACCTCTTCCCTTGCCTCTAGGGGTCGATCTCATCCTTCTAGGAGCTGTTTCAACTAATTCTAAACTGAGCACTAAAATCTAGGAAGTCAAAACAACTTGCCTCTATAAGCTAGGAAACCAATCCATTCATTAAATATTTACCCTTGACAAATCTTCTAGAAGTGTTAAACAAGAGTAAAAGTGTCTTATAGTTACAATAATTACATCAAAGATAATCATCTTCAACCCCAAAAGTCAAACTGAGTCAAATCTGCGTTTTCTGGGCTGTACAGTGAAATCTGGCAAACTCTGCTCAACGGGTCGCGCACATTGGGAGCTCTGTTTGAGGCACTTTCTGGTGTCAGAATTGGGTGAAGGATAGCTTGTTGGAAAGGTATTTGAATCTACTTTCCAACCCAACTATAATTTTTCAATTTGGAGTTCATTTTCCCTGTCAAAAATCAATTCTCCCAAGACAGCTTTCTGCAACTCAAAAAAGGGGCAGAAAGTCAAATGTTGCATGTATTTTGACCTTTTGGAGGCCCAAAACTCCATAAAAACTCAAGTCCATCCATACGTATATGTAAATTTTCATAAAAAATCTAGAAATGATGAGTTTTTGTAAAAAGGAGCTGCCATGACAAAGGGTCTCACCGTGGGTGAGACCCGTTGAGGAGCCAAAACCTATAAATTTCCAAAAAATGCCAAAATTACCCAAAATTCTCAAAAAATTTTGGGATTTGAGCTGTGGCTAGGCTATTGAGTGCCATGATCTTTGAGTGAAGCCTCAGCCAAAATACGGAGGGGATTGGTCTTCTTTTTCCGTTTTTGTGCCTTGGCCAAACTCCTTGGATCCAGCGATTGTAATTTTGGCATTTCTCTAAAACCATGACACCTGTGAAAAACGTGAAGGAGGTTTTTCTTCTTTGTCATGTTATGGAAAAAAACCTCTCTCAGATTTCCAAAATTCATCTTTTATTGCTCTAAAAAATCATTTGAGTGCAAGTTGTCCCGATGTGTGAAACAAGGGATTTTGTCGAAATGAAGCGAAATGAAGGGGATAGGGGGCTTCTAAATTCTTGGGGAAATTTTTGGGAGTGGGGAGGGATGTTAGGAAGCAGGGGAAAGTGGAATCTCTGAGATTGAGTGAGCGGAAGGGGTCGAAAAGGGCAAAACACAGGCCAAACCTAGAAAATTGCCAGGTCGTAGCTAGAAACTAGGGTTTGTGCAAAAATGAGGAATTTGGCGAATCTAAGGGATGGGAAGTGTTTGATAAGGTACTTTAAGGATAGGGAAAGGTGTATGAACATCAGGAAACAAGTTTTGCCAATGATTTGACCATCCAAGAGAAATTTCCTTCAAAACCCTAGGAGAGGGAAATGACCTTGCCTAGGTGCAACTGAAGCATGAAAAAGGTGTGAAATGACTCATTAGACACTGACATGATAATGAAAACCCTATGAATGATGATAAACTCAGTTGAATGGTGACATGGACTGACATTTGGGAAAACCCTAGACCTAATGCCTAGTGACCAAATTTTGCTTGAAGACTCACTGAAATGACAAAATTTGACCTTGACACTTCAAAATCACTTTGTAAGAGCATATTTGATCACTGGAGGAAGGCTGGAAAGACTGACACTAACACACAGATAATCCCATAACCCTCACACACGATTGATGTCATAACCGTCTCACCCTTTGTCATCGGAGTAACCCATAACCATCTCACATGTAAATAATGACCATTCGTATATACTTCTACCAAAAATGATTTAGTACTTGCTTACTTTATGAGGTGGAAACTATCCTAACTATTTTCTCCATTCTCAAAACCGAAATGCAATGATTCTTCATCAGTTGATATAAAATAATTTTATAGTCATCCAACATTACACATTTAGGATTTGTTTATTTGATAAGGTGGAAACTATCCTAACTATTTTCTCCATTCTCAAAACAGGAATGCAATGATTTTTCATTTGTTGATATAAAAGAATTTGATAGTAATCCAACATTAGTCCTCGCTATGGCATGCATGAAGCCCTATTGCAAATATGAGTTCTAAGTATTGACCGAGTATGAAGGCATATTCATAAAGTTATTCTTGATTTCTTGGAAGCAAAGCTTCAAGTATTAATTAATCTAACCCATGCTTAACTTGGAAAATGTTAAATTAGGTTTTGATAACAATGGTTATGTTGCACCAAGACAGATATTTCAAAAACCTTCACAATGGTTTTCCTAAATTTCAGTGTTGGAGTAGAGTATTAATGGAGGAGTCTAAAGGAATATTCCAGAATTTATACATGATTTTTTGGAGGCAAAGCTTAGGTATTGATTAATTTAACTCATGTTCAACTTGGAAAATGTTAAATTAGGTTTCGATAACAATGGATATTCTGCACCAAAATAGATATTTCCAAAACCTCTATAATAATTTTCCTAAATTTCAGTACTATAGTAGGCATATTTTGATGGTACCCTACCCTAATTACCTAGGACATATCATTTATTTGGATTTCGTGGATGATTTGTTTCGATGTGTGGTTTTAAGGCGCAGTACTGTGGTTTGATTGATTTGAGTACAAGTGTCCTCGTCTTGGGGCTTGCTCCTCTTGCCTCTTACTATACTCAAGAAACCCTAGCTCGCCTCATTCCACTATTGCTCTGGTCTTCTGTTGCATCGTCGAGGTGACTGTTTCTGCTCTGTCTCAAGTCACTACTCCTCAGGGTTTCGCTTACACACTCAACAATGTCCTCTATTCTACACCCTATTCTAAAGTTTTGGGACCCTTGGTCTTAGTCTTGGGTCCTTGTTGTTCTCTGGTTTCGATTATGCTACTAGTTTTTAGATGTCCGCCTCGCTATTTGACTATAAATTTGGTTTTTTTCTGCAGGTCATGGTTGTGGGGCAACTCGACTCTCAGTGTTATTCCAGGATCTAAACAGAGGTAAGCTCTCTCCCTCCATGTTTTAACATTCTACCTCATTTTCGACTATCATTGATTATTCTTGCTCCTGGCGAGCAGTGGGCACTCTGCAACTGTGGCCTTAGCCTGCAGCTTCCTTCCTTCGTTAGCAAAACTCGGCTCTGGTAAGTGAGCCTTCCCTAACCCATAGCTCTATCTTTGGTTTTCTTGTTTCACGACTTTGTCTCTTGGTTGTTGACAGCTTCATTTTGGTGGTCGTGATAGGAAATGGATTTGGGCTCACTATTGCCTGGTCATGTGCCCTGACACTTACGCAAGTATCGGGTAGGGTCACACCTTGTTGTTCCTTTGTCGATTTGTTTGAACTGTTATGCTTCTTGCTTGGTTTATTTTCAAGGGTAGTGGCTTCGACCTCCTTGGTTTGTAACCTATAATCTATGCCTCTAGGTTATTCTTGTATATGCGACTATATTTATGTTTCTAGGAGACTATGCTCATGTTGGTCCCATGGGAAACTCAAAGGTTTGTTTGCCACTATTATACAGGACCTCTATTTTGTAACTTAGACATATTTTTGGGTAGTTGTATCTTGCACTGTAGGTATTCGATATCGATATATAGACATAGTGATTTTTTTATTATAATTAAATAGTAAAGGGAAAAAGTTATGAGTTCTGTTGGTACCTCTAGGAATTTGTATATGCCTTCGACAATGATTTACTTGATTCTTCTGCAAGCTCACTTCATTGTTTTACCGAACTTGTTCGTGTACTTTTTTTGATCCTGTGTTAGTTATTCATTCTCTGTCTTCATTATAAAATGGATAAATGATCTTTGTTAAGTTAGGTAGAAAATACTCAGTCTGCAATATATGGATTCATAATTTCTTGTTTTTGTTCAGAACAATTTCATAATTGTTTCTATTCAATACTATGATGGTGATTACAGTAGTTGTTTCCTCTTTCTTTTTTTCTTTTTCTTTTCCTTGTATATATCATTGTCCATTTACTGAACTATCAGTAGTTACATTTAGTTATTCCTTGATAACTATTCTTTCTTAACTGTTTTCAAAAAGTAACTTTTAAACAAAAATAAAAAGAACATAAACACCCTGGATGCGGGTGTTACTACGGCCATAAATGGCTCTGACGCCAAGTGTTACTACTGCGTACTGCATGCTGCAGAGCAGCGGCGCTCCCCAGACCTTCACCTTAGGTAAAATGGATGATCAACAGTTTGACGGCAACAGTGGTGTCTGCACATTTCTGGTTTACTTGGTTCAAAGCATGGCAAGGATGGTTATATTCATTACCACCCGACTCTTCCCTTTCATGGTGTGTTTCAATTACTCTAGCTTTGAGTTCTGGTTCACGAATTATCTGGGAAGCAAGAGAGTCCTCCTTCTCAGAGGTGTGCCTTGCAGGTTTCAAGCACGTATCAGGGGTAAGCAGCTCACTCATCCTTCTCTGGCTCACGCATTTTGCTTTTCAATTGCGCTCTCTGTTGTTTTTGTGGTTTCCGTCACCCTTCTCTTGCTATTCAATATGGTCTGACAAGGGGGCAGGAAGAGACCCAGAGGTAATCTCGGTGATGGCTCTCAGCTTTCTCCCAGTAGCTCTGATAACCCTGATCACTCACCTGCTAATCTCCCTCCACCTCAGGCGAATGTGCAGCCCTCTAGCTCTGTTCGTCGGCCTCTCCCAAACAATGCCTTTCAGACCACCCATTTTAAATTCCAGAGTAACCTCAATCGACCTCTAATCTCTACCCACATCACCTTAATTATCTCTGAGGAAGAAAACCAAATCCATCCTTTGGCCTGCATCGCTCCGGAACCCTCTCAGAGCAGCGAGCAACATCTGACCTTGGACAGCCCGAAGAAAGCTATGGTGGAACAGACAGGCCATATTGATAGCCCGAGAATTACTCTGCCCCATGTTGATATTCTCCCTGCTGAGGGGGATGAAGCTCTGAATGATTCCAATTGCCCAATTTTAATCCCTGAGGACGATAAGGTCGGCGATGAAGTTCTGGGGGTGGCTAGTGACCGTCCAACAAATGAGAAGACCTCTAGCGGGGGCAAGGAAGACTAAGGCCACGCGACACTGTTCGATTTATTTTTGCTTTTTGTCTGTCAAGTAGACAACTGTTTTCAGGTTTCCTTGATAAAACACATGGCTCATCTCCGTCAGCTTGAAGTTTTTGCTCAGTTCCAGGGCAGAAGCAATGTTTTACAGGCAGACTTGCAATGGCTTCTCGCTTCTATGCTCTCGTGCACAATCTCTCTCATCTTCTGGTCCTTATCTGAAATGTTTTTCTGTTATGAAGTTTTTTGTAGCACCTATGCTCAGAATCCTTCCATTCTAAGGTGAACTTGTTGTGTACAGATGCCTCATGACTCTTCTGAGGTCTCGCTTACATGTAAAAATATTTTTATTTTAAGTTAATAGATAGTAGTCTTTGCCGAGAAAAAAAAGAAAAAAGAACATAAACAAAAACAAATAATGGGATGAGATGGCCTCAAACTTAACATAAGGTCCTAAATGCCATCACTAGAAATTTAAATGAAAAAGAAAAAAAAAACTAATTTAAGCTCATTCTGTTTGCAAAGACAAACACTCCAGCCATGACCTCCCTTAGTTGGATGCTCTTACATCAGGCTCCTGAGGTAGATGAAAATTCATGGCTTTGGTCCATGAGATCCTCGATAAAATATTGTACACGTTTTATCTGTCCTGAGTCAAGCCACGAACTGTCCTTAATAGGGTGGTTCTTCCACTTGATGGGGCATAGTAAGTACTCATTTCTCCGAGTCTGCTTGGCCACTTGTGTATCGAGGATTCCTTCGATTTCAAGTGGCTGAGCTGAAGGCATTTGTCCCATTCATGAACTACTCTCTTCCTGGGTATCATGTTTTGGTTGTACCAAACTGTCCCCTTCATGACTGACAATGTATGGGAATAAATCTACCACATTAAAGATGGGTGATATTCCTATACCTGGATGTAATTGCAACCCACAATTATATTTATTATTATAATTAATAAAATTAATAATTATAATTATAATTTTAATTAATTTTAATTATAATTAATTATAATTATAATTAATTATAATTATAAAAATATAGAAAGATGAAGGGGCAGATTGTGGGTTATAAAAATCATAGAAGGATGCATGTTAACTCATCTACTATTTTTTGATGATGTTTTTATATTTATCAATGGAAGCATAGGGGATTTGACAAATGGGAAGAACACATTCGCATTGTTCCAATCAGCGACTTGTATGGCTGTAAACTGCACCAAGTCCACTCTAACAGACACTGGATGTTCCCAATATGAAATACATTTTGTGCTACAAAGATTCCAGTTCACCTTACTAAGATTGGAGGATGGCCTTAGATACTTGGATTACAAGTTGAAGCCTCTAGGGTATAACATAGCAGATTGGACATGGCTTAATTCAAAGATGGAGAAAATACACAATATTTGGTACTACAAATACCTATTTAGGGCAGGCAGAATCATCCTCATTAAAGTTGTTCTTGAGGCCACTTCGGTCTATTGGATGTCATTGGCATGGATTCCTCGTGGTATACTCTCCAGGATCCAGGCCTTATGTTGTAGATTCTTTTGGAAGGGAAAATAGATAGGCAAAATTTTTACATGGGTCAAGTCGGAGGCACTCAATTTACCAAAGAAATGGGGAGGATGGGGCATCAAGAAATTAAAAGATTTCTCCTTTGCTCTGGCAGCCAAACTTGGATGGCAGCTTGTTACATCAAACAACCTATGGACAAGGAACAATGTAAACTTTGAAACGGGAAGTATAAACTAAAAACAAGAACTCTGGCCAAAAACCCCCGAAAAAAAATCAAAAACAATGCTAAAAATGAAAAGTCTGTATACTGGAATGATGGTTTTTATTCCTTAGGGTCAATTTTGAACATGTTTTAAAAATGGCAATGAAAACAAAAATTTCGTGAAAAATACAGCTTGAAAACGAAAAAGTGATGATACTAGAACGATGATTTTTTTTAGGGTCAATCTTCAAAATTTAAAAAAAAATGCTACTAAAACCGAATTTTTATGTGCCAAGCAAAGTTGTTTATGAGGAAAAAAAAACACTAATGTTTCTGGTAGAATAAAATTTTTCTTTCCTAAGTATAAATGCAAAAATTGGAAAAATCAACCTAAAAAAATCACATCCTATAGAACTAGTAAAACCTAAACCCAAGCGAAGCCTTAAAACTAGTTTTACTTTATTAATATTAAAATAACTAATTTTATTTTATTAATATTAAAATAATTTTATTTTACTAATATTATTTTATTATCAATAATATAGATTCCTTTGAGACTTTCCCTTGATGGTTGCATACATTGGGGTTCACTCTGTGAGCTTGTGTGAGCCTTCACACCCACCTCGCTTGTTCATTCCACTGAAGCTTTTGCATGTTGATGTCAATCTCTTGCTTGAGACCATGTTCTGGTCAAGGCCTTTGCTTCATGTGTATATGTTATGTTTGCTATGAAATCATTTTTCAACTCATGCATGAAGTCCAATTCACTCTTGTGCAAGCATCGTCATGGTCAATCAAAGATTAATCATGAGTGTTGCACTTGTCGCTTACGCCATCGGTTAGTCATGTTGAACATGTGTGTCTCGTTATTTCGTGTCATCTCATTGTCAAGTCATGGGGATGTGTGTTGTAAGATCACATTTTCATCTTTCACTCATCCACACACTTAGCCATGTTGTTGAAATTCTCACAACCAGACTCCTCTCTGACAACCAAACATATCCTTGCCATCAACTTAATCGATTGTCACCTAAATAGTGCAAAAGCACCAAGCAAGTCTTTTCAAGTTTCGCTGCCTACAAGCAATTCCATCAACCTTCATGATGGCCACCCGGAGAGTTTGGTGCAGGGTAAACCACCTTCACATACCCATAGTATGGATTTATCAAAATAATGCATCCACAACTGTCCCAAGCCATTGTACTCTACAATGGAATGAAATCTTCAGATAATAAATTTTCATGGCCCTTTATAAGTTCCTTTCTTGTCAAAACTTCAATCACCCTACTTGAACATTCCTATCGGGACTGTATTAAAACCCTTGAACCATAGGTTATGCCTCTGGTCAACTCCTTGCTGCATATATGTAACGCCTTTCCCTTTACTAAAGGGGAACTCATACACAAACCCACCTTTTCCACCTTTATATGGTTCCTGCACAAATTCCAAGGTTAAAACCTTTATTGCGATCGCTATCGATTATCAAGACTTATGCACCATCCCGTCTCTGACTCCAATCTCCACTATTGGAATTCTAACACATGTTTTCACGTTAAAAATATTGTGCCATATAAAGTATCAGGCACAATAATATACCGGAATACAAAGGAAATTCCCCTCCTAACAGCATCCATGTACTTTAGATATATATAGACCCGCGATTGTGATTATCATCAGGTCCAGTCACTATTTACTCCATGCTTTTGTTGCACTGAACTTTAATGGTTTCGAACTCCGATATTCTGATAATCGCTATTGGATATCGCTCATCCACCAGAACATTACTTCTTTTTTTGTGAACCTCTGATTGCGTGATCACCAATAGGATTATCGGCGATATCGCCAATTTCTTATTGGAGTATCGTTGGGTTTGTTATCACTGTATCTTGGCACGTCTGAAATTTGATTGTGATTTCAATCGTGATCGTTGATATTTGAAGATCCAATGGCTACTGAGTATCAATTCTGGACTTCTCCTCTCATCCCTGTTACTTGGAAAGTTATGTTGTTTCTTCAATTTCTTGGTGATTTAGCTTCTTTAAAGGTTCCTGCCTTCTGCTCATTTTCAGCTCGTTCTTCCTTCTAGGCATAACTCCTCACTCTCCTTTGATCTTTGTTCTTCTTGCAGATCTCTAATGGATTCAATGATCCATTTCGATTCTTCTGAATTATGTTCCTCTTTCTCTGCTTCTGCGTCCTTCAGAATTCTGCATGCAACCTGAAGAGCCTACAAACTGATATTAAATCACTCATGACATACTTCTTAAACATATTGACACAGAACAAGAATAAATCTTGCATATATTAATATAAAAGATCATATTACATTTGCTACTCTTTGGTATCGCACACACACATACACAGGCCTAATTCTACTATTAGTGGCCTCTTCCTATTGAACGCGCAAGTTCACTATTTAAAAGAATGCATTGGATTTGATCACTGGAGGTTCTAATCACCCCTTTAACAAAACTCTCTCTTGCCCCTGGAGAGTTGCATTTGACTCCTACTACTCATGTTCTCATTTATTTATTTTGAGAGCATTTACATATTCTCCCGTTATCTAATAAAATTACACTTAAAGGCCTAAATATTGCATTAACTTGATAATTAGGAAAGCTATTTCTTAAAATGGATGACCCCCTATGTCTACTATTTACAATGATTTTCCTTGGGCTAAATGCTCCTGCGTCGGAGTTGGGCCCGGTAGCCACCCCGGGACTAACTACCCTCAAAATATGCACACAAGTTGCTGACGTTACCCGCTCTACTGACTAAGGAAATTAGGAAGATAGGCTGACAGACACCTAGTGCCCATCCCTGTCTCTCTCATAAATTTGTGAAGTTTTCCCAATCAGTCCTCCTGATAGTCGACCAACTGCTAATATAGAAAATTGCGTAGTTTTCATGAGCATGCCTTCTACTGCCGAGTAGTCTCCTCACCTTAGAAATTGTACATAGATGATTAGTAGGCTGACCTCCCAGCCTTAGTGCAGTTTCTCTCACTAGAAGCTCCTAGCAGTAGACCAATAGTTCCCTTTAAGAATTGTGCAGTTTCTACTGCCAAGCTCCCGGCAACTAACTGTGAGCTCCCCTTGGGAATTGCGTAGTTGCTATTGCCAGTGACCCAAAAGCTAGCTATCAGTTCCCTATAGGAATTGCGTAGTTTTGGCTGTCAAGCTCCCAGTGAGTTCCTCCAAAAAACTACGTATTTTTTTCCTGTTGATCCTCCATGTTGCCATGCCTGTTCCTCCTTAAAATTGCGCACATTTTGTTGTCAATCCCTTGTTGCCTACTCATTCCGGAAAATACATAGGTTCTGTCTACGTTGCCTTCCTGCAACCGAAGCTGTCCCTTCTCACCAAGCTAGACCTTCCAAAAAATCCCTGTCGGCTTGGATTTCCCATCTCCATCACTTAGTGACTCTTGCACAATTTTCATCAACAGTGTCCAGAGCCATCATCCCACCTCACAACCTTGATACCTCTCTTGGTCACCAGCATGAGAGATGATCATGTGTCAAGCATGCTAAGGACAACAAGCATGCTAGAGATAACAAGCAAGCAAGGTGCAACCAACACATAGGTTAGTATGGAAACATGGTGCAGCAATGGCACGTAATGCAGTACAGTGATGGGTACAATCATGATTAATGAAGTGTGATGAGATGCGACATATTGATGATGGGTGCAGCATAGTGCAACGCGGTGGGGTGGGGCATGATGATGAAATGCAGCACAACGATAAGTGAAGGAGTGACCTTGGAGAATTAGTTGAAGCAGCATGTCTTCAACTGATCTCATGTATCATCTTCATAGAGATGATCTATGCTCTTATCTAAATAAGTCAAAGTGTTGACTTCTGTTGTAAATGTACTATCACTCGCTCTCTCTGCTGAACTATTGAAGAACATATAAGAAGAATTGATCAAGGGTTTCCCCACATTCGGGTTTGTCCTTGGCTAGCGCCACATATTGTGTCCTCTTGTCTTGGCTTGTCTTCTATGATTTATGTTTATGTTCTATCTATAATTTACTTTAATGCTAATGTTATTGCTAATCTGGAAAATATATGGAGCCAACAGTGAAAATTGAAATAAATTGCTCTAAGCATAGACCATAACTAAAATTAACAAAAGGGCATTAAACAACTCTAAATAATAATTAACTACAATTGTAGGAAGGTATAAGAATGTACTAATTATAGAGATGAAATATGTTATCCTACTTGTAGATCCAAATCAAGATTCTACTTGCAAAATGTAAATCATTACTCTACTTGTAGAATGTAAAAATTTGCTTGAAAAAATAAACTTGATATAAAGCGTATGATTGGAAATATTAAGAATATAACTTCAAAAACTAGGTCTAAACTAACTGCATCGAATGGTTTACCTTATTATAACTAATTTCAAGATAATTTAGCTTTAGTAAAAAATTCCTTACACATTGCATAAGGGAACAATATTTTTGATGCAAATGTGGAAACTTGTCTACTAATTTTAATTATTATTATGTACTTAGAGTGAAGGAAGGATGGGTCTAAAGTGGTCCTTGGTACTCCCTAACCATGGATTCTAAGTTTGGAGGTAATTATTCAATCCCAAGATACCAAAATCAATCTCTTAAATAAAATATGGTCAAGTTTAGACAATGCTATAGGATGCTACAAGACTTCTATATGATTTCTACACGATACTACATGATTGACTTGTTTTGCTACATGATTTGGATCCGTGAGAATTATTAGTGTGTAAAAGGTTATATAAAGGTGGGAAAGGGTAGTGGAATATAGGATAAGGTTTTATGTTTCCTTTTTGAAGCTTAGTACCCTTTAAGGGCCCATCTTGCAATAGTAACAATGCACATGGTGGCCTTCAACAAACCAGAAATGTACTTTCTTTGAACAATGTTTTGGAGAAGATGTTAAGGTATAAAGAAGGATGTGGTGGTAAAATAAGGAGTGTAAATGAAAATTATAACCTTGAAAATCCACAATAGCACTTGTACACCAAAAAACATATTATGCCACCTTTATACTTTAAAACTCTAAATACCTAGTCTACTAGCTAGTGTGTCCTCTAAGTTATCTCACAAACTACGAAGAAAATCAAATGAAAATGGGATGGTGTAATTTTTTTATTAATTAGGATGAATTAGGACTCCAATCCAAGTGAAATCACTCAAAAATAACTTTTTTAACATATGCTAAAAAAAATAGAAAATTACTACTTTAAAAACTAGAAATTCAAGAATGAGTGAGCTAGTTAACCTATCAAATGTATAACCTAATAAAGTGAAAATATTATGGGGTAAATTTTTGTATTAAATTTAATATTTTTAGGACTTAATATAATTTTAATAAACTCAAAATAGGCTTGTTAACATGTGCTAAAAAATATAAGAAACTTACTACTATTTCACTACAAGAGACTTCTAGAAATTCTAGATTCGTGAACTAGCAAACCAATCCAAGTAGCTCAATGATGAATATGAATTTTTAAAGTTTTTATAGGGAAGAATCATGCTTGTGACTTTGTAAATAACATGAAAAATGATGAACTTCAATCATTTAACCAATATGACCTACAATAAAAGAGGAATGTTCTAAATACTGAAATAAGAGATGACGTGAAAAAAACATTCAAAGAAAATAAAGAAATTGCAAAACAGGGCTATGAGGCTCCTAGGATGTAAAATCCCAGGTATACCTAGAGTCCTATAAAGGAAACCAAGCTTTAGAATCTAAATGGAACCAAACATCATTATTTGAATCAATCAAAGTACATCCATATTGGAAATGAAAGTAGAACTTCTAAATAACGTTTTTTCTCCACGAGAAGACTAAGAAATACATGCCCCTGTAGGAAAATTCAAAATTTAACTTATAAAAATTGATGGGGAAGAATTATCGTTGAAAGGAGGTAAATTTCCCCTGCAAAATCCCTCAAAAATTGGATCTAGTTCCCAACATTAGGAATCTTCATTAAATAACAAGAAGTGCATTCCTATATTTTCTCATAACTAGAGATCCAAAATTTGTTCAATACTTTCTTAATACCTTGTTCATTTATTATCCAATTTTGGTCCATCTATTGCTGGGTGCAAATCCATTCATTATCTTAGCCTCCAAATCTTTACAATTTGCTCAATATTCTCACAATATTCTACAAAAATAAATAATATTAGGCACAAATGAAATTATATCTAAAATTTCGTAATGAACACATTGTAGCTGAAAATAATGTCATCAAATGAAAAGAGAGAGGTTAAATGTTAAGGATGGTGAGATGGGCCTTAAATTGTAGCTAATTTGGAGGAACATCAACAATCATGTAAATCTTGATAGGACTGGAACCCATGTGAGGAGGATAATAGTGAATCCTCCCTACGAATCGAAGTACACCCACTTGATATCCTTAGTAAAGTCTAATGTTTACTCCAACTTTTTTGAAAACACAACAATATTTTTGGGCTACTTAACTAATACGAGGAGGGAGTTGATTTTTCTACTATTTGAGCATGCAAAAGGAGCCACACATAGTGCACATTGTTCCTCTCTAGGAGAGTGTTATTCAATTATACTTGTGTAAAGAAATTATAAACAACTAAATTCAAACTATGTTTTAGTTTCCTAGTCTAAAGAGCGACCTTTTATTCTCTCTTCTCTCTTTTTGTCTTTCAATTCCTACCTTAAGTTCATCGTCACATCTAAAATATTGTTCTTGCAATTAAAATACTACATGGTATACAATATTTTATGATATTAGATATTCGAAAATACAATATTTTTTTACCCCCTCAACCATCAATTACTCATACAACCTTTGACCTTATAAAAACTCCTAAAACTTCCACATGTACCTAGCCCCACATGTGTGAGTAATGGGGGTTGACAAGGCATCCACTCATACTATGGTAGATAACAATATACGTCAACTTGAGGGAAGTATAAAAATCAGATATTTTATTCGATTGAGATGATTTTCACACTATTGGAAAGGTATTAATGCTTAGATTAACATTATTTTTGTGTGCACGAGTCATACAAATTTCAACTCCAAAAAACTGTAATTTGATACCTCATAATGGTTTTGGAAGATTCTCAAATGATAATTTCCAAATTAGGATTTACCACTAAAATGGGTTGTACCTATCAATTCTTCCAATTTTTCCACCTAGAGAGTACTAAGATTAAGAATTGTATGATGATCCAATGTAGATCATGAAACCTATGTGATAGTAACCAATCATACTTGTGTGGATGATCTCTTATACAAATGAGGGTGGAGTCTCCATGGCTATAAAATTTATAAAAAGATATCATGATAATATACATGTGCACTTTTGGATCATGTCTACACATGATGAACTATTTAAAAGATAGTAAATAATTGTGTAGCGAGATAACCTATGATGTGGAAATATGTATCATCATTAAGGGGAACTATTAATTCTATGCAAATTCTTATGTCAGTGCGAGGCTTGGAACTTATAGGGTAGTACTATGAAAGGTTATCTTACTTGAATACTTTGGTATCCATATAAGATCATGGGTATTCACATAGGAATCAAAGATAAAATTGTTATAATATATGACCGATCTTGATGCGATAGTGATATAATGCCAAATATTGGGGGGGGGGGGGGGGGGGCATTGAAGAAAGGAGCAATGATGACTATCTGTATAGTCTAGGTTTCACCATAAAATGGGAATGGGAAATATGATTAAAAAAACTCTCTTGGAAAAAATTACTTTGTGTTAATAAGAATGAATAATAAAAATCAAGGTACGAGAGGCCCCTTGAAATCAACTAAGTATAAAATTACTACTATGCAAGAGATAGATTTTGATAATTATGGATGGGATAGTCAATGATGATGAAACTCAATAGTTTCACTAGATGGAGAATAAATTATGGTAAAAAGGGTGGCTATAAAATATAAACTTAGGACATAATATGATCTAGTTTTAGGGCATCGACTCGGTATGCTAAGTGTATGTGGAATTATAACTCAAGATAAGTGGAAGAAAATGGATAAATATCTAATGATAGAAATTTTGGGAGTTGTGGTGATGGATACTAGGACATAAGAAGAGATACAAACAACCAAAATCATTCCAAGAATGGGTGACTTTATATAGATTCTTTAAACAAGGATGATAAGGAATACCAGTATGTTTGAAAGATATTCTATTGGACAATATGGTATAAATGTTGAAATTTTTGTTATTTTTTATTTTATGATTTGGGAAAATGGATACATTATAGATATGGAGATGTGTTCCTTGAACAAGTGACTAAACAACTATACCATGTGTGGTGATATTAATGAAGTTGAATAGGTAAGGAACCTATTGGCTAGGTCTCCTTGGAGGTTAAATGGATTATGAATTATAATACATATGGCATGCTAATTAACGAGTGGGGTAAGAGGCCAATGAAAATGTAGTAAATAATTAGACATAACCAACCATAAAAATGTGAAAGAGAGAGAGTGTTATCACTAGAAAGTTTGTGATTTGGCCATATAAAAGGCAAGTTTTTGATTTGGCCATATAAAAGGCTGTGAGGCCCATGAGGACAAATCATTTGTACCTATCTAAGGTATCGTGGAGACTTTATACCCCATGATGTTCTCAAAATTTAGATGTGCGCATGAATCACCCATTTTAAATTATATGAGATCCAGATAGGAGCCTTAACCTTTTCTTTCATTTTAGTCATTTAATTTTGAGAATTAGGGTAAACCTGGCTCATACGAAAGGGTTTTAATGGATTTGTATCACTTTCAAAATCTTCAAGTGAATATCCAAACAACTATTCACTAGATAGTTATCCATTTCATGGTCTATAAATATTCAACTATGCAAATTTTGTTGCATGACTAATTCTCCATATTCTACACAATTATCATAGTTCTTAAGTGGATTGTTTTTTTTCCTTTTTTTTTCTCAATCAATCTACTCCTATTATTTATACAAAAGTGTTACAGCAAGGCAGCTGCCTTGAAAAGTCTTGCCATGAAGTTGGCATTTTACAAAAATATGCTTGACCTCAGTACACAGAAGACCTACAACAATATTTTTGACTCCCATAAAACTCAAAATTGAACCACAACTATCCATCACTAAACATAAACAAAACATTAAATGACAGAGACCTAAAACATACACTAACATTGAGACTCAAAAAAGGAGGTGAGCTCCTACTTCAGAAACTGCAAAGAATGGAGGCACGGGCTGGATCAATCGTCCTCTGAGGTGTATGGCTCCTCAATGACCCTACACCCGAATTGAGGTGAGTCCTCAGAGTCAGACTGATGGACCTCTGAGCCTGTAGGCTCTCCTCTTGCTGGCGCGCTTGGACCTGTGTTGGCTTCATAATTCACCACAGAAAGGCCTCCCATGACCTGGCGCTGGTTATCAATCGGATTTTTCGTCCTCTGATCTGCAAGAACCCCAGGATGGGCCGCTCCCGAACCCCGGGCATTCTCACATTTTTCAATTGTAACTGAAACTATGAAGGATGAGTTAGCTAAAGAACACGGGATGCGGTAACGGACAGTGGGATGAGCATTATGCTCACATTCATCATTCCTGACTCGCCCTCGACCCCTACCCCTGCCACTTCTGGTGGCTGGAGGATTGCTACGACCAGATTCCAACGCATCCGAGGAAGGGTCCGAGATGGGGGTGGACCGCTGATGGGTGGCGCGACCGCGGGAACCACCTCGCCTACTCCCCATTCTGGGCCTTTCACGCGGCATGATAACGTGCAGAGGCTTGACCGAGGAGCGGATACACAGAGAGGAATGACAAAGAAACCAGTGCCCAGAGAGAAGCGGAAACGGAACCCCGACAAGTCCGTGAGTACCTGGAACCAGAGCCAAGCGAATAGAGAATGCTCTTGAGCCGAGTGAGGGAATGACGAGCAGAAGCTCACTAACAGAGTGGCTCAGGGAAACACTCAGAGCAGCAACCCATAAGGCAACAGTGGTCTGCGATGAAGCTGCGGGAGTGACAAACATATTGAGAGCCATAGCGCAGATAACTAGGAGACTATAGGATGAAGTTAATGCAGCCATAAATATACTTGTGCGAGACCAACTCGCCAACCCATAACTATAACCCATGGTGCACTTGGGCTGACACCTGCCCATTAGATGGGCCTCCAACGTACCTTGTGACCTGTCAAACACCCACATCTGGGAGTGAGTAGTCCTGTTGCACCAGAGAAGTGCATTCATGTTTGAGTTGTTCATCATCTGAGTCTTCGAGGGGTCCTGAGAAATAAGGGAGTTGTTGGTTTACTCCTTGATTGGCGAGTATATCTGCTACTTTGTTGGCACTGCATCTGACATGCTTGAAGGTAATGCTTTGGTGATTATGAAGCCTTTCCTATAAAAGTTCCTGTCAGCGGAGCAACCTCCAGCTAGAAGCTATCTTGGCTGCCAAAGTACCTGCTTGTATTCTGGTAGCTGTTGTTATTAGGATAAGGGAGTCTCCCTCAACCTCTAAAGGGAAGAAGCTTTTTTTATCTACAATGCAAATCGCTTTCCACAGTCCTTCCAATTTAGCAGCGTTGGTTGTGTCTTTGCCCATGGTTCCATAGTAGATATGCAATACTACGCCCATGTTGTTCCTGAAGACCCCCCAAATCTCGTCGGCCTGGGATTGCCCTTGGCTGCCCCATCAAAATTCAATTTGTATGAGTTGATTGCAGTAGGGGACCAAGTGAGAGGAGAGGCTGAACTGGTTGGTGGACGAGCTTTGACATGGACCAAAAAGGATAGGTCCAGATTCCAGGCTTTCAAGATGAGACATTCCTGAGGTGATTCTGGCAGCTCCATGTCTTGCCAGTTTCTGATGGCTAGATTTTCTTGGAGATGTTGTTTCAGAAGAAGCCAAAGAGTATCAATTGGCCTGCTGATGTTGTTAAAAATTATGCTATTCCTTTCCTTCTAGAGTATCCAATAGAAAAGCCTGGGATTAGATTCCACAGAGAGTTTAGAAGCTGAATTTGAAAAGGGTGCTTTGGCCATTTTCTGATGGTTTCTGTGATATCTCCCATCCGATCTTCCGATCTTCTATTGAATTGTTCAATTTTCTCCCATAGTTGAGTTGCTAGAGGACATAAAAAGATATCATGATAATATACATGTGCACTTTTGGATCATGTCTACACATGATGAACTATTTAAAAGATAGTAAATAATTGTGTAGCGAGATAACCTATGATGTGGAAATATGTATCATCATTAAGGGGAACTATTAATTCTATACAAATTATTATGTCAGTGCGGGGCTTGGAACTTATAGGGTAGTACTATGAAAGGTTATCTTACTTGAATACTTTTGTATCCATATAAGATCATGGGTATTCACATAGCAATCGAAGATAAAATTGTCATAATATATGACCGATCTTGATGCGATAGTGATATAATGCCAAATATTGGGGGGGGGGGGGGGGGGGGGGGGCATTGAAGAAAGGAGCAATGATGACTATCTGTATAGTCTAGGTTTCACCATAAAATGGGAATGGGAAATATGATAAAAAAAACTCTCTTCGAAAAAATTACTTTGTGTTAATAAGAATGAATAATAAAAAACAAGGTACGAGAGGCCCCTTGAAATCAAATAAGTATAAAATTACTACTATGCAAGAGATAGATTTTGATAATTATGGATGGGATAGTCAATGATGATGAAACACAATAATTTCACTAGATGGAGAATAAATTATGGTAAAAAGGGTGGCTATAAAATATAAACTTAGGACATAATATGATCTAGTTTTAGGGCATCAACTCAGTATGCTAAGTGTATGTGGAATTATAACTCAAGATAAGTGGAAGAAAATGGATAAATATCTAATGATAGAAAATTTGGGAGTTGTGGTGATGGATACTAGGACATAAGAAGAGATACAAACAACCAAAATCATTCCAAGAATGGGTGACTTTATATAGATTCTTTAAACAAGGATGATAAGGAATACCAGTATGTTTGAAAGATATTCTATTGGACAATATGGTATAAATGTTGAAATTTTTGTTATTTTTTATTTTATGATTTGTGAAAATGGATACATTATAGATATGGAGATGTGTTCCTTGAACAAGTGACTAAACAACTATACCATGTGTGGTGATATTAATGAAGTTGAATAGGTAAGGAACCTATTGGCTAGGTCTCCTTGGAGGTTAAATGGATTATGAATTATAATACATATGGCATGCTAATTAAGGAGTGGGGTAAGAGGCTAATGAAAATGTAGTAAATAATTCGACATAACCAACCATAAAAATGTGAAACATAGAGAGTGTTATCACTAGAAAGTTTGTGATTTGGCCATATAAAAGGCAAGTTTTTAATTTAGCCATATAAAAGGCTATGAGGCCCATGAGGACAAATCATTTGTACCTATCTAAGGTATCGTGGAGACTTTATACCCCATGATGTTCTCAAAATTTAGATGTGCGCATGAATCACCCATTTTAAATTATATGAGATCCAGATAGGAGCCTTAACCTTTTCTTTCATTTTAGTCATTTAATTTTGAGAATTAGGGTAGACCTGGCTCATACGAAAGAGTTTTAATGGATTTGTATCACTTTCAAAATCTTCAAGTGAATATCCAAACAACTATTTACTAGATAGTTATCCATTTCATGGTCTATAAATATTCAACTATGCAAATTTTGTTGCATGACTAATTCTCCATATTCTACACAATTATCATAGTTCTTAAGTCGATTGTTTTTTTTCCTTTTTTTTTTCTCAATCAATCTACTCCTATTATTTATACAAAAGTGTTACAACAAGGCAGCTGCCTTCAAAAGTCTTGCCATGAAGTTGGCATTTTACAAAAATATGCTAGACCTCAGTACACAGAAGACCTACAACAATATTTTTGACTCCCATAAAACTCAAAATTGAACCACAGCTATCCATCGCTAAACATAAACAAAACATTAACTGACAGAGACCTGAAACATACATTAACATCGAGACTCAAAAAAGGAGGTGAGCTCCTACTTTAGAAACTGCAAAGAATGGACGCACGGGCTGGATCAATCATCCTCTGAGGTGTATGGCTCCTCAATGACCCTACACCCGAATTGAGGTGAGTCCTCAGAGTCAGACTGATGGACCTCTGAGCCTATAGGCTCTCCTCTTGCTGGCGCACTTGGACCTGCGTTGGCTTCATAATTCACCACAGAAAGGCCTCCCATGACCTGGCGCTGGTTATCAATCGGATTTTTCGTCCTCTGATCTGCAAGAACCCCAGGATGGGCCGCTCTCGAACCCCGGGCATTCTCACATTTTTCAATTGTAACTGAAGCTATGAAGGATGAGTTAGCTAAAGAACAAGGGATGCGGTAACGGATAGTGTGATGAGCATTATGCTCACATTCATCATTCCTAACTCGCCCTCGACCCCTACCCCTGCCACTTCTGGTGGCTGGAGGATTGCTACGACCAGATTCCAACGCATCCGAGGAAGGGTCCGAGATGGGGGTGGACCGCTGATGGGTGGCGCAACCGCGGGAACCACCTCACCTACTCCCCATTCTGGGCCTTTCACGCGACATGATAACATGCAGAGGCTTGACCGAGCAGCAGATACACAGAGAGGAATGACAAAGAAACCAATGCCTAGAGAGAAGCGGAAATGGAACCCCGACAAGTCCATGAGTACCTGTAACCAGAGCCAATTGAATAGAGAATTCTCTTGAGCCGAGTGAGGGAATGACGAGCAGAAGCTCACTAACATAGTGGCTCATGGAAACACTCATAGCAGCAACCCATAAGGCAACAGTGGTCTGCGATGAAGCTACGGGAGTGACAAACATATTGAGAGCCATAACGCAGATAACTAGGAGACTGTAGGACGAAGTTAATGCAACCATAAATATACTTGTGCGAGACTAGCTCACCAACCCATAACTGTAACCCATGGTGCACTTGGGCTGACACCTGCCCATTAGATGGGCCTCCAACGTACCTTGTGACCTGTCAAACACCCACATCTGGGAGCGAGTTGTCCTGTTGCACCAGAGAAGTGCATTCATGTTTGAGTTGTTCATCATCTGAGTCTTCGTGGGGTCCTGAAAAATAAGGGAGTTGTTGGTTTACTCCTTGATTGGTGAGTATATCTGCTACTTTGTTGGCAGTGCATCTGACATGCTTGAAGGTAATGCTTTGGTTATTATGAAGCCCTTCCTCTAAAAGTTTCGGTCGGCTGAGAAACCTCCAGCTAGAAGCTATCTTGGCTGCCAAAGTACCTGCTTGTATTTTGGTAGCTGATGTTATTAGGATAAGGGAGTCTCCCTCAACCTCTAAAGGGAAGAAGCATTTTTTATCTACAATGCAAATCGCTTTCCACAGTCCTTCCAATTCAGCAGCGTTGTTGGTGTCTTTTCCCATGGTTCCATAGTAGATATGCAATACTACGCCCATGTTGTTCCTGAAGACCCCCCAAATCTCGTCGGCCTGGGATTGCCCTTGGCTGCCCCATCAAAATTCAATTTGTATGAGTTGATTGCAGGAGGGGACCAAGTGAGAGGAGAGGCTGAACTGGTTGGTGGACGAGCTTTGACATGGACCAAAAAGGATAGGTCCAAATTGCAGGCTTTCAAGATGAGACATTCCTGAGGTGATTCTGGCAGATCCGTGTCTTGCCAGTTTCTGATGGCTAGAGTTTCTTGGATATGTTGTTTCAAAAGAAGCCACAAAGGATCAATTGGCCTGCTGATGTTGTTAAAAATTCTGCTATTCCTTTCCTTCTAGAGTATCCAATAGAAAAGCCTGGGATTAGATTCCACAGAGAGTTTATAAGTTGACTTTGAAAAGGGTGCTTTGGCCATTTTCTGATGGTTTCTGTGATATCTCCCATACGATCTTCTGATCTTCTATTGAATTGTTCAATTTTCTCCCATAGTTGAGTTGCTAGAGGACAAGTCTCCATGAGATGCCTAATGGATTCAGAGGTCAGATTGCAATTGGGGCATCTCAATGGGCCAATGAATCCTCTTTTTTGCAGATTGTCCCAGGTAAGCATGCACCTCTTGCTTAAAAGCCATAGAAATGTGGAAACCTTGGGCCATATTCCTGATTTCCAGACCCTTTCCCATATCTGATCCTTGTCTGTCTGGGAAGCTGAGTAGCGAAGCTGGTAAGCTTCCTTGCTGGTAAACATTCCCCCTAACGTGTGACCCCATCGCAGTTTGTCTTGCTGGTTTGAATATTTGATTCTTCTGTGATTTAATTCCTGATCGATTTCAGTATAGGTTTCCCCTTGCCAATCGGCCTGCCAGGTGCTAGCGGGTTTCCAAAGTTGAAAATCTTGGAGCGTCTGCTGCTGCCAGAATTGATGAACATGGGTGAGATTTACTTGCTGAATAGAAACGTGCCATATTTTCTTGTGTAACAGAGTGGCCAGTTTTGGGAGTTGTTGCCAAGAGTCCTCCTAGAACCTAGCTGTGGTACCTGAATGAATTTCCCAGAAACTATGCTCTTGAATGAAGGCGCTGTGAAGCTTGGCAGCATTCCATATCAAATAGCCTGGGGTTTTAGTGTTGAGTCTGATGAGGTCACTCCATTGTCTTCTTGGTGCATATTTTGCTTGCCATAGCCTCGCCTAGGGTATATGTTGTTTGGAGATTCAATTCCACCATATACAAGCTCCCATTGTGTTGTTGCTTTGGAGAGGATCCCTTAGTCTGAGCCCGCCCTTTGATTTTGTCTGGCAGACCTCCTTCCAATTGACAAGAGCCCATATCCTATTGAGACCAGAAGATCCCCACAGAAAATTTCCCTGAAGATTGCGGATTTCTTTGAGGACCCATTTTGGCACTACCAGGATAGAAAAAAGATACAGTGGCATGGCCTGGAGAACCGGTTTGATCAATATGAGTCTGCCGGCCATATTGAGAGAGTGAAAAGTCCAGGACAAGAGCCTTGATTCCAATTTGTCTAAAAGATTCCTCTAAGAAGCGTGCTTAATGGCTGAGTCCAAAAAAGGAGCCCCGAGGTATCTTGATGGAAGCGCTGCTGTAGAGAGTCCCAGAATATGAGCGATATTCCTTTGAGTGGTAGCAGGGGTATTAAAAAAGAAGAGTTGGGATTTATAGTCATTGATGGAGATACCAAAGGCTTCAAAGAAGAGAGAGAGCAGAAGTTTGAAGGCTTTAGCCTCTTGAGAGGAGGGATGGCCAAATAACATGGTATCGTCTACAAATTGTTGGTGGGATAAGGGATGAAGACCATGGAGAGAAATGCCTTTTAGAGCTTTAGTGGAGATGTTAGAGTGGAGCAAACGACTGAGCCCTTCTGCCATGAGGACGGAAAGGAAGCGGGATAGGGGATCCCCTTGATGAATACCACGGGAGGGGCGGAAAGGCGATGAGGGGGAACCATTGAGTAGGACTGAGAAATAGGGAGAGGAGATGAGATTCATGATCCCTCTTGTCCAAGTGGAATTGAAACCAAATGTCAATAACATCTGATGAATATAATTCCAGCTGAGTTTGTCAAAAGTTTTAGAGAGGACCCGCTTTAGAATCATACCTGGCTTTTTCAGAAGCTTTAGAGAGTGGATTACTTCATTTGATAGAATGATGCCATCCATTATCTGCCGCCCTTCTACATATCCAGTCTGCTCTAGCGAGATGAGAAGAGGAAGGAGAGGTTTGAGCATGTTCGCCAGTACTTTAGAGATAAGCTTGTAGATGACATTGCATAGTGCTATCGGCCTATATTTGTCGGGAATATTTGGTTCATCCCCTTTAGGTAATAGTGCTAAGAAAGTGGCATTGAGGGAGGGCAGAATTCAATGCATAGTTCTTGATTCCTCCACTAATTCCCATACCTCTGTCTTGATGAGCTCCCAAAACTCGTGAAAGAAATTGGCAGTAAAACCATTAGGACCAGGTACCTTTCCATCCTTGAGTTGGGCCATTACAGCTTCTACCTCTTGTAGTGAAATAGACTGGAGAAGTTTATTTTTATGATCCTCCGTTATGATTTTAGGAATGTGTTGCGTGATGGTTATGATTGCTTGATCTCTGCTTCCTGGAGGCTCCCTGAGAATTTCCTGAAAGTAATCTTTAAATTCCTTTTCCATATCTTCATGCGCTTCTAATCTTTCCCCTTGTTATTTGTTGATGAATGCAATGTTGTTGTGCATTCTTCTTTGGATGGCGGATCTGTGGAAGAATTTTGTATTCTTCTCCCCCTCCTTGAGCCATCAGATTCTAGACTTTTGATGCCATAGGATTTCCTCTTGCTGCATGCAAGCTTCAATTTTATTCCAAAGGGTCTGCTCCTGATATGCCTGCTCTTATGTCCTACCTTCCAAGATGAGAGTTTGTTGTAGTGCGCTCATTTGTTGTTCCAGCCATTTGCGATTCTAAAAAATGTTGCCAAACTGAGTGCGGTTCCAAACTTTGAGAACTTGTTTTAAGTTTTTTAATTTCTGTTGGAATTGGAATATTCTGGCTCCTTCAGGTGGGATGAAGGATTGCCATGCCTCACTAACCATTGTCTTGAAGTTAGGATTTGAGAACTAGAAGGCTTCAAATCGAAAAGGTTTGTTGCATCTTGTACCTGGCTGTGACCATTGTAACATAATGGGCCAATGATCTGATCCACCTTGGGGCAATATGGAGGCATGAAAGTCTCCTCCCACGTGTATGGAATTGTCCGAGATGAGGAACCGATATAGCTTGGAAGCGATATGATGAGTACCCCTACGCTTATTGGTCCAAGTGTATACACCATTGGAAGTCTGAATATCCATTAATTGATTACTTTGAATGAATTCTCTGAGACCGCTGTTGTCACCTTCTAACCTTGTTCTGCCGCCTTGTTTCTCCTCCATCGTTATTATGATGTTGAAATTGCCGCCATCGATCTAGAGGGGGAACTGCTTGTTAGAATTGAGAATGGTGAGAGTATCCAAAAGTTCTAATTTTTGCTATAAATTTTGTGGAAAATATACATTTGAGAGATGCTCATGGATGTTTGTGCCTATGAGATGGAAGGACGCTTGGATGAGGAAATGGGTGGCATGAAAGTCTTGTAGAGTGAGAACCTGTGGGTTCCATAAGATAGCTAATCCTCCGGAAGCCCTAGAGGCATCCACTGAAACTGAGTAGCTTCCTGACCAGACCTTATTGAGGATTCTTTCTATAGCAGTATTATTACTTTTCGTTTCTTGAAGAAAAACTAATGATGGTTTTTCTTGTTGGATCAAGTTTTTTAACATTATGTGTTTTGAGGGGCTATTGAGCCCTCTCTCATTCCAAGAGATAAGCTTCGTGAGGGACAGTGGGGTTTGCGTTTGTAGAATTTTGTCAACTTAGGGAATCACCCGGATTCCATAAGTATTTCTCCTACTATAATGGTCCTTTGCAAGTCTGTTTTGCGCCCTGTTTTCTTTGTTTCTTTTAGTATTTTTTTTCCATCCCAGGGGCTTCCTACTTGTATGCCAAGAACTCCTTAGTATTTTTTTTCCATCCCAGGGGCTTCCAGCTTTGATTAGAACTCCTTCCAGCCTGTCAATTTGCCAAGGGGGTATTGAGTTGTATTCTTTTTGCTTGCAAGTTGTTTCTAATTTGAGGATATCTAGACCATCCAGACTGAAATTCTCTAGATCCTCATCCACGATGGTGGGGGTACTCTAACCTTCCATATATGCATTGTCATGCAGACTGAGGGCTAGAGCTGCATCTAGCTCCATTGCAGAGGATTGCTGGCCAAACTCTGGAACATATTTCTCTGAGGAAGGGGGAAGTAAGCCAGTACCTGGAACAGGTTTTTCCGGGTCAGGGGAGATTAGTAGGCTAGAAGGATCGGATGCGGAGGATGGCCGAGAAGCATTGGTAAACTGGGAGGATGAGGGAAGGGAGGGTATCTCTTGAGGATCAGAGCTTTGATTCTCTGAGGGATCAAGAGAGGAGAGCAAAATGAATATGTTCTGGGAATCAGGTTTTTTAGGGCTTTCTGGGACTGTAGGATTTTTCTTTGCATGCCTCCGGCGATTTGGAACTTTGATGAATCCTTCAGAGCCTTTGCTAGATTCATTAGCAGAGGATTTGGACTGAGTATTCAGAGGACAATCTCGGAAGAGATGGCCATGTTCATGGCATTTCCGACAACGAAAATGGATATTCTTGTAATCCAATGGTTGGATCCATTCAAAATCATCATGGAAGAGACTTATCGAGTCTGCAAGAGCTTTGGTCAAGTGCATCTGGACACAGATCCTAGCGTATGAGGTGTATCTGCGGGTTTTAGTTTCCTCAACAACTTTGATGAAAACCCCTAATTTTTTTCCGATGTCCGCTAGCGTTTCTTCTTTCCAGTACTCCACAGGAAGGGAGTACATACATATCCAAACTGGAGCCCAACTAAAATCTTCCTTATCTGGGTTAAACCAGCTTTCCAGTCACGAAGGTATAGACCTGAGGAGTTAAAGAAGTGCGGGCGTCCTTCAAATATGCGATATTTGTCCTCCACATAGTGGAAAATGGCAGTGAAGGAACCTTTGGGGCCAAGATGCAAAGTGACTTGTCCTTTGGGCTTCCATTTTGAAGCTATCCAGCCCTGCAGAGCCTTTTCAGTTGGACAGAAACCTAGGAACTTGCCTATGAGCACGTGGTCCTGCATAAATTGGCTTTTGTTGTTGATACGATGACTGGGGAGATCGACTTTGATTCGTTCTGTAGCTTTCGGGATGCATGTTGCCGAGGTCACCTAGTTCTTAAGTGGATTGTTGCAATGATATGTATTTTGACTATTTAATAGGTAGCCATGAGAATTGCACGTGAAAGTGGGAAATTTGATTAAAATATTACAACTGTCTATAACATAGCCACATGAATGAATCGCATGATTATTAAATCAATATATATGTGACTTCCATGATTGTTTGAAAAAATGCATACACTATTTGTGCAATATTTGTATTGCTAAGCCATTGAAATTAATAGTGTTATAGTTTTTGGCTTTGTAGACACCTATTGAACATTATTCCATTCTAACACATTTTTGAGAGTTTGATTTATTGTTGCGAAGATATGAGATTTCATCCTCTAGTGAGGTCCAAGCTAGATTTTTATGACGTGCTCAAATATTTTGATTTCCTTATTATTCACTCTAATGATGGGTCATTGAGAGAGGTGATATACAAGTGGTAATCCAATGAGCATCACTTCATTGTGTGGGACCAATTTCTAGGTTTGAGTCCTTAATTGCAGTTATACTTCTTAATTAGTATCCCCATCAAGGGATTAAGGGCCTAACTAAGGTCTCACTTGGAAGGTATAGGAATGGCATAAGGTCTAGCATCTAACTAATCACCTAGTATTTCTCTATATTGGAAGGAAACGAGGGAGAATTCATTGTAATCTCTTCTATCAATGACTTAGTATTATAGGTGGTGGTAATTATGATGTTGTTCATCTATGGAGGCTTTGGCACCTAGGGAAACATTAATGACCAAATGTTGGTCATGGACCAAGTTATCCAAGAATTCCTATTCACTTTGGGAGCTTTAAAGAGAGTTTATGTTCACATAGATAATGCAGTAGTATACATGCAAAGAGATGGAACTCACCTTTTCCCCTATATTCTATTGTACTTTTTAGAGCATGTGGTATTATTATGATCATAACTAATAATAAAAGGATGAGAGGTGGGAGGCACACATGGAATGGTGGGTGAGGTGCTTGCCCAAGTGGGAGGGGGAGTGGTAGGTCAATGTGGTGTTTCCATTTAGAAGTGATCTTAGAATTCCCCTATGTGGTACTGAATTTACACGGACCCTAGTATGGTCCTTCCTCTCAATGAGTAGTGAGGTGTTGTGGTTGAGTATTTTAATGGGTTTTTGATTAATTTTTACTTATGCATTTCTTTGACTATTTACTTGTATATTTTATTAGTGGGTACATTTATTTTTGTGTTGATATATGGCCTAATAGATGAGAGGTGAATACAATGGAAGCAATAATGTCTACCATGGAGCCAATGGTAGTAGCACAGTGATGATGTTGATATGACTACGTAGAAAATATGGTAACATAGAGGGACTACATGAGCCTAGAGCTAGTGATTGAGTGGTGGTTAAAAATTGAACTCTACACATAGGAATCTAACTTGTAGTGTTTTTTCAACCAAATTTTGAGAGAATTACCCAAGCAAAGTTAGGAAAATATCAATGACAATATCATATATTACTATGTCAAGTTTGCATCTATGTAGTGTCAATTTTTGAGTAGATAAATAATAGGAAGAGTTATTTCAATTGTGTAAAGGAAAGAAAAGTAGGATAAATAGGTGGCGTAACCCTTCTAGGTAAGTATTTATGGCTTCTATCCCCACGATCATAGTCGCTTGATGGATATGAATATTTTTTGCATGGTATGGTCCACATTTTCATATCACTTTTTGGTGACATGTCCATAGTGGGGACCAATAGCTATTGTTCATGTGCTTTGTAATTTTGAAACTATGACACATAGACACACATATATGTGCATGTGGAAACACACATATTTATACCTATATAATATTTTTATGGTTATCTCTTGATATTTCCATATGATGGTGCATGTTTCTACCTTTCTATGTGTTTTACATGTTTTTACAGTGACAATATTAGATACATTCAAATGTATGATGCATCGTGAGGAAAATAAAGTAATGTGGTAAATGTGAGTGTAATATTTAAATTATAGAATACTTCAAAAAATATGGGTCACAAACATAGTAAAAAATATTCAACTATGCCATGAGGAATTTATAATCAAGATAAAAATTGAGGCAGAATATCTAATGTTCAACTACATCATCAAACAATCTAATCATTAGAAATTACTCTCCTTGGTTATTCATTGTTATCTCAAGCATACACCACTTGACTAGAAAATTTTATGCGAGGGTGAATACATGCAGCAAACTATGAAGGAAAAAATTGGACTTCATCAACTGCACCAGTCAATGAATTTGATATGATATATTGGCTAATTATTTGTTTGGAAAATCAATAAATTAAAGTGATTAGGGAATGATAAAATATATGTCATTGTAAAAACTGAATTGAAAGACCTACTGAATCTATGAGTTATAATGTACATGTGATTTGTTTTTGAGAAAGTGGCCACTAAAAGGTATAATATCTTCAAATACAACCACTTTTTGTGGCAATTAAAAATGTGTCTCTTAAGGTAATCAAGGATATATGTTCCCTATTTTAAGTATTTATTGATGGTGAAATGGACTTGTCAGACAATATTGAACTTATTTGGACCTAATGTGTCGTTGAAAACATCATAAGAAATGACAACATCAGCTTTATCAAATGAATGGCATTGGAATTGCTAGTCATAAAAGGCTCTTGTAACCCTACTTGAGGACATAAGGTAGGCATTGATATCTAATGGGAAATAGCTTTTAGTGTGTGACATAATCCCATTAGATGTGCAGATGAAATAGATGTGTGTGAAGTCATTTTTTCCATGGGATCTGGCAAGAGAGGGAAAGATCTTACCAAAGCTACTCTTGGGAGTTACATAGGATAGGAGATCGAATATCCTATCAAGGATACTCCAAGGATTTAGTTGGGATATGAGGTCTAAACCTGTTTTGACAGGGAAAGGGAGGGGAGACTATGGTGGTGTTGTTTTGATTATTATTCCCATTTTGGGTAGTGACTTTCATAATAACCTAATATTGACCATGTAATGCATATAGCACTCAATGATTATTAGGCATAGATAACTAAAAATGAAAAAGGAAGGGCAAAGACTACACATGTTACTAGTCTGCGATGCCACTATTGTGGACACATAGTAAATAGTGATCAAATTAGGTTTTCTAACCGCCAAAGACTATGATATTGGTTCAAGATGGATTTTGGATTGCATTAGAATAGTTGTCTAATTACTATGGCCAATGTGATCCAAAATTAAGCCAAGGCTAGAAAATGGTGAGTGCAATTTACATATATAATAAATATGGTAGACAGGTTCTTTTTATGTAAACTCCTTTTGTACACTTGGGTAGGTTCCTTCACTCGGGTTAGGGGAGTAGCCATACTAGTTACGTTGGGTCGTAATGGTATTAGGTATGTGATGAAGAATATTCCTTAGCTTTTGAAGTTTAGGGAGTAGGTTCATGGAATAAATTGAGGGATCACAAGGATAATAACATTGAGTGACATGAGGAATAGCTTAGTTGTTTCCCCATACTTTGCTAGTATTTATCCTACCTAGTTTATCAATCCCAATTTTCATTAGGATGATGTTGGGTTCCACAAGGTTTAGAACTTTATCAGATCATAATTTAGATATTGATGTAAGGGTTGGGGTTAAAATATTCAAAATGATAATACCTAAGGTGAATCTTGGGAACATTGGCATGATTGTCACTAGATGCCCCACAAATTTAAATCATGGAAAGAATAATTAGAGTTTGTGATAGGGTTAGTTGCTTCCATGGTAGATGATGCTGTATTATACATGGATGATGAAATTAATGTGGACAGGGTGGTATATGCATCCACCATGATAAAATAAATGTGTATATTGAGCTAAATTAATTGGTGAAAATTGGGAAAATTTATTATCATAAGTTCCAAGTTGCATGGAACCTTTGGATATTGTAGGGAAAATTTGCATGTACGATGGGAAATCTTGAATTTCCTTGATGAGCGAAAGTCGGTTGTGTAGGTTAGATATTGGTTGGACTTCATAGTGGATGAGATGTTCAATGGTGATGACCATCTTGATATGAGGTAACATCATCATTTGAAGAATTTATGAAGTAATGAATTCCATTGAATACACATAGCCATATCTACAAAGTATGTGGTAGCCTATGGATGCATCTACAATCTCAATGTATATTATGATATTTTCTTCCTAATAGCTCTATGGGGACATCTTGCTAAAACCCTTCTAACTGATATGGGTGACCATTATCCCTAATCCCTATGGATGATGGAAGAATGGGTGAACTTAGGGGATATTAACATCTTTCACATGTCTTTGAACATAATACAAGTAGGTACATACTTCTCCATAATGCATTAGGTGGATGGTAATTTTTTTGGTTCTAATAGGGATTTGGAGAAATGTGAAAGACGGGAGTATGAATTCTAAGTTAACCAAGTTGAATGTGGTGAAATTAGAATTGGAAGATTCAACTACTCCCAATGTAGACAATAAATAATCCCTTTGAGAAGGACATGTTTGCAATACTTCTAGTGTTCACATGGCCACATGAGACTATGATAGAGTATAAATGATGTTATACTTGTAAGTACCCATAACATAAGGGTTATGAGTTGTACTTCCTAGAGGTTCCTTCGGTACTCATGGGTTAGGGTCATTACCAAGGTGTGGAATCATTAAAGAGGCACTTGCTAGGAGTTTGGTGGCTTTTATGTTGGTTGACAGTGAGTTATAGGAGTACTATATTGGTAGTTGTAGGTTTGGAGATGAATATTTATAGATTTCATGCATATATTCTAGAAATTATGATGTTTACATTGAGATATAGTTAGTGGTTTAGGTTCATAGGATTTTAATAACATGGAAGAGTTGTCCAATGGCTATTAGATAGCCACAAATCGTTGTTGATGGAAGGGGTTGTGTAAGATGACCAATTGTAGTGGTTGAGGAAAGGTTTGTTCCATGGTTTTTCAGAAGGTGCTATGACTTGTGGGATGTTAGGACCTAAGGCGGTCATAATACCACTCATACTTGTATACTCTATAACCTAGGGGAAATATTAAGTATAATGGGTGAATTCACCACATACCACGCAAGGGAAGTATTCCTAAGGTCATTTTTTCATTCCATGTTTGTGTTGGTTATTATTGATAGTGTTTCTATTCTAATTATTTGGATTCACATTCTTTTCGATGTCAATGTTTAGGTTGGAGAAATCTCGCCTTAGCCCATAGTTGGTATTTTGTTTTTTCTTCTCTTTCTTTTTCTCATTGTTATGTCATTTTGAGAGATTTACCAAGTTCATTTACTCCATTTCTTATATCTTCTATGATGGTGAAGGTTGGAAAAAATTAACACCGACATGTTGTTGAGTAGGTGGTGATAGATGGCTTAAAGACTGATGTTCTTTTAGATAGATTAAATCTTAGTGAGATTTGAAACTAAATGGGTAAAGGAAAATTTGTGTTCCTTGATCATCACATCGCATGTTTGTGTGCTTCTATAAACACATACATATATATTAGTGTCATTGTCATTAATTGGGTTCATTCTGGGTTGTTAGAAGGAGAAGATTTTATCCTCGTCTCTTAGGTAAAGGTTTAGATATTTCTTGTGATATGTTTATTTCTCATGGGATATTGGGATGTGGAAGGTACAAAAAAATACAAAGTCTCACTCAATATTAAATTCTTTAGGGTTACGATTACATGTTTGAGGGTTTGATGGTGGGACAATATGTTCCAAACATTTCTTTTAGCTCAATTAGTTCAATTAGTTGTTATTGATGTTGATTAATGTTTGGCTAGTTCTGTGATTACAAGTGCTCAATTCCTATAATATTGGGCAAGGTGCATTTGTCTATGCTAATATGTTGCCAAGGAATCCATCCACAAATTTCACAAGAATCCAATGGTTTCCTAATGAGATTATGCATATGGGTATATCTATATCTATATATATATATATACACATATACATGTACACATATAAGAATGTGTGTGGGGGATCATCTTATCATTATGTAAGTATGTAAGTTTTGAATCGCTACTTTCTACTACAAACTTAGGTTCCATTTTTCTGCTTGGGCACTTAGAGATTAATCACGAAATTTTGTTCTCTTAATTTTTTTCACAATCAATTTTGAAAAAATTATAACCATATTTCCATTTCCAAAGATGAAGGGATCTACCTACTAATGTTAATGTTGAGATATAAATGAGGCCATGGGTGGAAGTACCTCATGACATTATTTTTGATGCAAGAGAATCAAAATCATGATTACAAGTACATGAAATACCTAGGATGATGATAGGATGATGATGAAGATGCAAAGGGGAAAAGAATGCATAGGTACAAAGGCTTATTATGAGCCATGTATAAGAAATGTCTTCCTAGATAAGTGATAGATATAGTGATTGGTTACCCATTTATTATGGTGGATCGTTACTATTTTATATGGACTTCAACACTACTTATGTTTGGAAGGTACAAGTGAAGACCAACGATGATAAAGAATGAAGAAAAAATATCATAAATGATAGAGAGTGGGGAAGATAAAGATAATGAAGATGATACTACTTCAAAGGATCATATTGAAAAGGAAATATGCAATTTCTTAACGGCTACTTTCCACTAGAAACTCAGGTTCCATTTTTGTGCTTGAGCACTATGAGTGTTACACTAAAAAATGACACCTTGACTACTTACAGTTAGTATGGCTCAAATCAACAGTCATGCTACCCTCTTAGGCAAGTCTTATGCCTTTGTTATCCATCTCAAACTCAAAGAAGAGAGAAAGTCTTGTAAAAAATATGTTTATCTCTGGGGTCGCAGGTTCTCTCTAGCCTTACCTGCGGGGACGCTGACCATGTTCACAAAAGGTGCGTCCTTGGACGCTCTGTATGTTAAGGGACAGGTGCGTCCTTCTGTAAAAGGCAAAATGCGCGAGTTTCATCTTAAAAAAGTTACTTGTGGTTACTTCTAGAACTTTCTAGAGGTCGGTTTGATGAATTGGATGCGCCTCCAGTTGGTTCATGTATCTCTATTAAGGGGGAACTTATCCCATCAATAAGGGAGCTATCCCACCCAAAGAGGGGGATTATCCCATTGATGGTGGACCTGAATAACCTCTTTACAGCACTATAAATAAAGACATTGAGCCAGAGGGAGGGGAGGTTGGAGCTATACATTTTCTTTGGGTAAATGCTGCAGGAATTAGGACTCCCATTTAGAACCTTGTGAGGATAGTTTCTTCTAGTCTCAACCTCATTAAAAAATGAAACTGGAAGTCATGAGCATAGTTCCTTGTCTTGTGTCAAGCTCATTAAAAAATGAAACAAGGAGTTGCGAGGACAGTTCCTTTTCCTGTGCCAACCTCGTTAAAAAATGAAACAGGCTAGCATGAGGATAGTTCTTTTATTGAGTCAACCTCATTAAAAAATGAATCGGCTAGATTTTAGGATATGTAGATAGATTGTAGAAAGTAGGATTTTGAGGACAGTTCCTATTACTGAGTCAACCTCGTTAAAAAATGAATCAGGGTTATGAGGATAGTTCCTGTTACTGAGTCAACCTCGTTAAAAAATGAATCAGGTATGAGGATAGTTCTTTTCTTGTGTCAACCTCCTTAAAATGAAACAACTCCCTTTTCAAGTTAAATATTGAAAGTAAACCTTCATTTCATCCAGCCGGTTGAATGCAATGAAGCCTGGGGGGCATGTACCTCATTTTGCATCATTAAACTGGGGGCATGCGAAATTTTTGAGCATAGTTCCTTGTCTTGTGTCAAGCTCGTTAACAAATGAAACAAGGGTAGGTTAAGTAGGCAGATTGTAGAGTAGTTATGAGCATAGTTCCTTGTCTTGTGTCAAGCTCGTTAAAAAATGAAACAAGGGTAGGTTAAGTAGGTAGATTGTAGAGTAGTCATGAGCATAGTTCCTTGTCTTGTGTCAAGCTCATTAAATAATGAAACAAGGATTTTAGAGCATAGTTCCTTGTCTTGTGTCAAGCTCATTAAAAAATGAATCAAGGATTTTAGAGCATAGTTCCTTGTCTTGTGTCAAGCTCGTTAAAAAATGAATCAAGGTTTTTAGAGTAGAGTTTTTGTTAGGTAGATTGTAGAGAATAGTTATGAGCATAGTTCCTTATCTTGTGTCAAGCTCGTTTAAAAAATGAAACAAGGGTCTGAGGAAAGTTCCTTTTGCTGTGTCAACCTCGTTAAAAAATGAATCAGTTGATGAGGACAGTTCTTTTACTGAGTCAACCTCGTTAAAAAATGAATCAGGTACGAGGATCGTTTTTTCCTGTATCAACCTCGTTAAAAAATGAAATAGGCTGTAGCGAGGAAAGTTCCTTTTACTGTGTCGACCTCGTTAAAAAATGAAACAGTGTGCATGAGGATAGTTCTTTTACTGAGTCAACCTCATTAAAAAATGAATCAGGTAGATTTTAGGATATGTAGGTAGATTGTAGAAAGTAGGATTATGAGGACGGTTCCTGTTACTGAGTCAACCTCGTTAAAAAATGAATCAGGTATGAGGATAGTTCTTTTCTTGTGTCAACCTCCTTAAAAATGAAACAACTCCCTTTTCAAGTTAAATATTGAAAGTAAACCTTCATTTCATCCAGCCGGTTGAATGCAATGAAGCCTGGGGGGCATGTACCTCGCTTTGCATCATTATGCTGGGGGCATGCGAACTTCTTGAGCATAGTTCCTTGTCTTGTGTCAAGCTCGTTAAAAAATGAAACAAGGGTAGGTTAAGTAGGTAGATTGTAGAGAGTAGTCATGAGCATAGTTCTTTGTCTTGTGTCAAGCTCGTTAAAAAATGAAACAAGGATTTTAGAGCATAGTTCCTTGTCTTGTGTCAAGCTCATTAAAAAATGAATCAAGGTTTTTAGAGCACAGTTCCTTGTCTTGTGTCAAGCTCGTTAAAAAATGAATCAAGGTTTTTTAGAGTATAGTTTCTTGTTAGGTAGATTGTAGAGAGTAGTTATGAGCAAAGTTCCTTGTCTTGTGTCAAGCTCGTTAAAAAATGAAACAACTCCCACAAGTCTTTCCAAGATCTTGAAAGTCAAGCTTCATTCCATCCACCTCATTGAATGCAATGAAGCTTGGGGGGCATGTACCTCGTTTTGCGTCATTATGCTGGGGGCATGTGAACTTATAACAAGCATAGTTTTTCATTTCAAGCTTGCGTAAACATGAAACCGAATCTGAGCATAGTTCTTTTCCTGTGTCAAGCTCATTAAAAAATGAAACAAATCCTCCTCTACTTGAGTCAAGAGTTTGACTAGATCTCGTAGATGTTAAGTTGTGTATTTAGGTTAGTTATTTCAGTTTTTGCATAATTTTCTTACAGTTTCAGGTCAAAGTCTTTTAAATGATCTCGTCACTAAACCTTCATTTCATCCAAATGGTTGAATGAAATGAAGCTAGGGGGGCATGCACTCTAGCAGTTATGCTTAGGGGGCATCAAGCACAGTTTTATCTCTGTTTCAAGCTTGTGTAAAAATGAAACTACTCTGAAGCATAGTTTTTCTCTGTTTCAAGCTTTTGTAAAAATGAAACCTATCTCGAGTCAATTTCAGTTATTTTCAAGACTCGTTAAACTCATGAAAATACCGAGATTATTTTGCTATCTTTCATTCTCGTAAAACAAATGAAAATGCCGAGATCTTTCCGTCTTTTCCTACTCGTAAATTAAATTGAAAGTCGGCCATATGAGTACATTTTTATCATTTTTTCGAACTCGTTAAAACTTACGAAAAAGTGAAAACCATGAGTACATTTTTATCCCTTTTTCGAACTCGTTAAAACTTAAGAAAAAGTGAAACCTTGGAGTTCTCTTTTAAGGCCTTTTCAGACTCCTAAAATATGAAAATATTGCCGAGCTTTTCTTTTACACTCGTTAAAATGGAACTAAAAGACGGTCCCCTTATAGCTCTTTTCTGACCGTAAAAACAGGAAAAGATTGCCGGGTTTTTGTCGTTTCAAACTCGATACGGAAATAAAACGACGTGTTCTTGACCGCTTTTTACTTTTCAGGTCAGTGGCACTAATTATGAAAGTACTCCTTGGTCGCAAGATCAAGCGGTTCCCCCAGGTATTATTTTATACTTTTTCGGGCTTGAGGGACACAAATTTACGAAAAAGTTCAACGTGGAGTCTCCTTTTGTTTTTTCAGACTCTCTAAAAATGAAAAACGCCGAGTTTCTCCTATACTGGGCTCGTTAAACTTTTACAGTAAAGGACCTGTTCAATTACAAACAGGAACGAACCACTCCTTCCTAGGGTTCGAATTTAAACTAGGTTGGACTTGTCCGAAGGATGAGCTTATAATCAAGCATATGTTATCCTCCTCAAGCTTGTTAAAAAATAAAGAGGTACTTGTCAGAAATGGTGGGGGAAAAGAGAGAAGAATGAACCTGTTTGTCACCTTTTGTCTCAAAAGAAACTTTGTTACCACTCTTGAACACGACACTTTTTCATTCACCTGGGTTGGGAAATCTTTTACCTCACAGTTGACCAAACCACTTTGAAAGTCTTTAACCGGGTTCCGGGGATTAACTTTGAGTTATTCGTCACCAAGCCATCTGTCGTGTCGTTATGTGTTCAAGAGGTCTGCAAGCAAAAACTTTCATCTGCAAAATACTTGTCATCCATTTGACCATCCCTGAGTCAGTCCTTACAGCAACATTTCTTCAACTTGAACAATGATTTCGTGTTGCGGGCTTGCCTGCAACGGGTCACTTTCTATCGACATCGACACATTATCTAGAAAGATGACTTAGGAATCGACAGCACCTTGAAGTCTGCATGCATCAATGGCAGGTTTCTCGCCTTTGACGTCAGTTTACATCATTGAATTTCGATCAAAGGATTCCGTGAAGTGTTCGACATCAAAACATCTATTCACATTTCACGGGTTGTGCTTGGTACTTTGAGAACCATTGACATTACTGGTGGTTTCTCTCACGCTTGTTAACAGTTTGCATCATCGACTGGTAATCAAGTGGTTTCTAACATGTTCGACATCGAATCATTTAATCACATGGCTAGAATCGTACCAATTCGGGAAGTAGAAGTGAAGACCCTGGATCTAGTTTCTACCATGCAGGCTGCGAGGAGTTTTGTATTCATTATCTATGTAGACTAATCATAAACAGATGGCTGCGTCCATACTGTGTCTACAAAAGTCTATAAAAAATGATGTACTGCAAGATCATTCCTGTATCAGAATAGTTAGTCCATTAGTTAAAGTTTTGAATCTGAGTATGGGAATGCCTACCTCAGTGATGATATAATCTTATACATGTATTTTCTGTTGAAAATTGCAGGTTCCAACCGGGTCATCCACAAGATAATCCTTGAAATGATAAAGCGCTTCACCCTTCCTAGAATTACAAAACCCTAAATCTATTCCAGGCTTCGCACTTTAGGGGGCAATCTGTTACACTAAAAAATGACACCTTGACTACTTACAGTTAGTATGGCTCAAATCAACAGTCATGCTACCCTCTTAGGCAAGTCTTATGCCTCTGTTATCCATCTCAAACTCAAAGAAGAGAGAAAGTCTTGTAAAAAATATGTTTATCTCTGGGGTCGCAGGTTCTCTCTAGCCTTACCTGCGGGGACGCTGACCATGTTCACAAAAGGTGCGTCCTTGGACGCTCTGTATGTTAAGGGACATGTGCGTCCTTCTGTAAAAGGCAAAATGCGCGAGTTTCATCTTAAAAAAGTTACTTGTGGTTACTTCTAGAACTTTCTAGAGGTCGGTTTGATGAATTGGATGCGCCTCTAGTTGGTTCATGTATCTCTATTAAGGGGGAACTTATCCCATCAATAAGGGAGCTATCCCACCCAAAGAGGGGGATTATCCCATTGATGGTGGACCTGAATAACCTCTTTACAGCACTATAAATAAAGACATTGAGCCAGAGGGAGGGGAGGTTGGAGCTATACATTTTCTTTGGGTAAATGCTGCAGGAATTAGGACTCCCATTTAGAACCTTGTGAGGAGAGATTGTCTTTGCTTGATTCTACTTGGAAGTGGGTGAGCTTTGTCAAAGTAGAGGAAAACCCTTGATGGACCCTGGGAGGAACTTGCACAACACCAAGGCCAGGTTGTAAGAGTTTCTTTGTTTCGTTATTAATACAAACTGGTTTATTTTTCTCAATAGCTTGTGTTAATGAGTTATTTCATGTGTTCCTTGGTCTGCATGTTGAATATATGTTTTATTATATGAAATGCAAGTGCTTGGTAATTGTTTGATTGTTTGTGGTTGCAGGAATTGATGTGAAGGAGGAGCTCATCCGGATCGGCAAGGACGGACTACAACAACAGCGTTTTGGAATAAGGTAAGCCTAAACACTTGTAGTTTTCATGTTTTAAAAGGTATATTTAGAGAAAGATCACTCCATTTTGTCTTGTTTGTCGCTAGAGAGTTTAGACTCCTAGGGAGGTCAGTTGTGTCCGCACAAACGACTTTTTCCGCCACGACAATGAGACTCGTCACAAAATCCATTATCCCAATTTTCTTCATAATCTTTTTTTTTAATGTTATAACCATATCTCCATTTCCCAAGATGAAGGGATCTAGCTACCAATGTTAAAGTTTAGATATAAATAAGGGCATGGGTGGAAGAACCTCATGGTATCTTGTCTCGTATAGGAGCATCAAAAGCATTGTTACAAGTAAGACAAAATGCCAAGATGATGATGAATATGGGATCACAAGAAATCATTAAAAAGGATAGCGATGAAATAATTAATATTTGTTATCATGAAATAATATAGTGAGTTATGTAATTATAGACTAATTCTGGAAGTCTACGTGAGTGAGAGATTAGGAGAAACTAGAGAATTTAGGTATAGATATTTTAGGAGAAACTAGAGAAGTTAGGATAGAGATTTTAGGAGAAACTAGAGAAGTTAGGGATAGAGATTTTACGACAAACTAGAGAAGTTAGGGATAGAGATTTGATGAGAAATATATATAGATATTGTGTAGAGAGTGATGTTGTTGTTATGGCCACCCATAATTATATAAAGAGACTATATGTATAATAAAAACCACATGGGAATGATAGTTATTAATATAATTCCCCTTCAAGTAATATTTTGAAGTATAATTCCTCATATCCCTTGTTTTTCATGATATAATATATAAATTTATGTTTACAACTCAAATGTTTTAATATCAAGATTCTCATACATAGATACATTCTCCATATTATATATAATGTAGACCATTTTTTATCTTATTATAAAACATTTCTAAACCATTATTTATTATTTTTACCTAATTTTATAATATAATTCAAATTGAAAATTTATAATATTATTATTTATATCCTTTTAAAAATTTTCAAAAAAAATTAAACATTTTTCTTATTTTTAAGTACTTATTCCATTTAAAAGTTAGTATCCAAACTCAAAATATACTTAGCATAAAAATGATTAATAAATCCTAATCATAATAAAATCAACCAATTAAGCTCACACTAAGCATAAATTTGTGAACATTTTTACCTATCATATTAAAATATAACATATAAACAATTAAGAGTCATTTTAACAATATTAAAGTTTAATTAATAAGCACATAAAAATTTAATATTTATAATATATAATAAGATTTTTAATCATGAATATTCACCTCATTTTACTATGCATATTATTAGCTTCTAAACAAGCTTTGTTACAATATGATGGACTAACACTATGAGTCATTAATATCACATGTTCAAAAATCACAAATAACATTTTTTTTAAATTAAAACTAAATACTTACAATAAACTTACAATATAAAAAGATTCATAACGGTGGATATTCAACCTCATTTTACCATGGATATTATTAACTTGTAAATAGTCTTTCTTATAAATCATAAATCATAGTGGTAAAAAACTAAACATATAATATTATAATGAAATATTACAAAAAAAACCTAAAAAACGGTTCAAATAAACATGAAAGGAAATACAAAAAAAAATAAACATTATTAAATTCAAAAATAAAAAGAAAACAAATTAAAGCTAACAAAAATAACAAATATATATAGATGAACAAAATACAACTATAAAGAAGAAAAAAATATAAATGGAAAATAATATTATATATTTTTTATTATAAATATTTTCTAATTGGAAAAAATATATATATCATAAATACTCACATTCTAATAGATTTAATCAATTTCAAAAAAGACCATGAATATAAAATATTAAATTAAATAAGGAAAAAATAAAAAATAAAAAATTAACTAAAATAACAATATATCTAAAAATTATTTTAAAAGGAAATTAACAAAAACAACAATCAAGAATACTAATATATATAAAAGATTAAATGAATAATAAAGATATTCAAGGAAATAAATCTAACAAAATAAAATTTAGAACACAAATAAAAGAATAAAACACAAAAATTTAGAATTATAATGTTATATAATTACAACAACGAATGAAATAAAAAAGGAAATTAGAAGACATATAAATGAAAAATAATTCAATGAATGAATAAAAATAAAAAGACAAGGACAATAGACCAAAAAAATATCGTATTGAAAGTACTATTAACCACTGTAATGAAAGGAATAAAAAAAATCTATTAATCATAAAAAAATGAGGAGAACAAAAAGCGGAAAAACAAAAACAAAAAGGGAAAAGACACCAAAAGTGGGAGAGATAAAAATGACAATGACTAGAAATAAAGAGATGGGACTCAACAATGGTTGATCTTCCATCCATCATTCTTATTTAGCGTATTATAATTTTTGTTGATTTCAATGACCTCCCTAAATCTATGATGATGGGTTTCATCAACCCTAGCAATGACCTGCGAATCTTCTATATAGATGAGGTGTTCTTTCTTCTTAATATGTTCAGTCAAAGATGAAGTGGATTCCCACCATGTCTTATTTCAACTACATTGTCTTGACTCCTTTGATTTATGGAATGGCCAATTTCTCCACTGTAGGGTGTCCCACATGAACATGGAACCAAATAAACACCATTCATGTTTTAAAGCTACGTAGTGTCTTCGATGGATCTTAAAGAGCTATGAATGGTTTTCAAGGGTCTAAAAGTGGAAGAAACATTGTGCTTCTCACGAATATGAGCAATTTTGCTAGTAAACTCTTAGATAAAGGGAAGTTGGACACTCGAAACCAATTCACCGAAATATTTTTTAGTCTTAGCACCATGGCTCACTTTTAAAAATTCCTTCATAGCTTGGTTTCTATTATAGCCATTCTTTCAAAAACATTAAGCAGATGATTTTTCTCATTCATTGGGTGACTGTCATCAGAAACACTTAAAGCTGGAGTAGCTAATGTGTTGAGAATACCCATATTTTGGGTCAAATAGTAACGTGAATCAACATGAAGATATTGATTAGGGTGAGTTTTCTTATAAAAGACTTGGTGAGAGAAAAAACCATCATCTTTCTTGGAGACAAGCACATCAAGGAAGAGTAAGCTACCATTAACTTTAGTCTCCATGGTAAATTTGATGGACCTTGATTGATTGTTGAGATGCTGAAAACACTGATTCAACTTATCATGACTATGAGGCTACAAGATGAAGGTATCATAAAAAACTTTTTCCACAAATTTGATCATAATTGAGTTGAAGCCAAAGATTTAGATTCAAAATCTTCCATGAACAAATTAGCAACATTGGGAGACAGAGGAAAACACATGACAATGTTGCCACATATATATTCATAGAATTCACTGTCAAAGCTAAAAAGATTAAGGGTAAGACAAATCTCAACAACCCTCATTGTATGAGGGTGAGTGATGTGATTGATTAACTCAACAACCTCATTAATATGGACATTGGTGTAAATAGAATCCACATCAAAACTAACCATAATATCATTAGGCTCAAATTTACACCTTTTAACTCACTCGCAAAAGAGTAAGAGTCCTTGACAAAATAATTAGTACGACCAACAAGGGGCCTAAGCTTCAAGGCTAAATATTTAGCTAAAAGATAAGTAATCGAACCTAATATGTTGACAATGCGTCTAAGGGGAGTTCCCTCCTTATGAATCTTGGGAAGCCCACAAATTATCGGCGTGAGAGGGTTGTTGTTAGTTAGTTTATGGTTTATGGAGATGACAGAGCTATTAGATTTAATAGCTAAGGAAACAATTATAGATTTTTTTTTTTGGTTCTTACTGAGCTTTATATAACTATTGTTGTTAGACAAGTGATCTATAATTTTTCTTTGTTAGCCATCCTTATCTAAGATAAAAATTTCCCTGCTTTATCGACTTTAAGGACAACAATGTGGGGGTTATTCTTTAAAACTCTAAGGGCCTCGAATTTCAACTTGCCAATATTGCTCCTAGGAGGTTTAGCTTTCCTAAGAATAATTGCACAATAATGACTACTGATATTTTTAATGGGATCAGATAAGTCCTTATGCCAAATTCAATGTTGCAAATAATATCCTAAATTTAAATCTTTCTTAATGCTAGGCCAGAGTTTAACCTTTTTTTAGAAGATAATACACCAAGGGGTAAAAAGAGAATTTGTGAAGATTGAGTGCCCTCGTTTGAAAGAGGAGAGAAAGAATTATAATTCTTACTATTGGTATTATTATTTAAATTAATAGTAATTTATTATAATATTTAAAATTATTAAAATTATTATCATTACTAATATTAAAATAGTTAATATTATTATTTTCATCATTACTAATCACTATTATTATCATTCAGATTGATATTACAAGCTTAAATCCATCTTAACATGGGATCTATCAAGTGCAGGGAGGGATCAAACATCTTAAGGCACAAACCTATTTTTTAGTGCAAAACTTGAGGAAAGGTTTGCACCTTGAGCTATTTGATCTCTCTTGGTGCTTGATAGATCCAGTGTTAATATGGATCTAGGTTGGTTTCATTCGTGTGCAGTCATACAAAATTTGTTGAATATCTAAATATTTTGATCATTTTAAATGTCCTAAATATGTCTTAGATTAATTTGGTCAATTTAATTTAAAATTTTCTTAGCTACCCCAGTTTGTTGAGACGAGAGAGACTCTTAGTAACTTGAATGATGAAAACTTATGAAAAAAAAAAATTGAGTGAAAAGTGTCAATGTAGCAATTTTGATTGATAGAAAATGTGAATAATAAGAATATAGTCAATTATAGACAATCTTCATTGTGATAAATCTAAGACTATTTTGTTATATTGTTCCTATTATCACACCTATTAGTTTTTCCATTTTTTCATGTCGATCATATGAAAAGAGTAGTTGGAATCATAGACCATTCAAATATTTAACTCGAGGCATTGTAGTAAACAACATAGTTTGTCTCTATGACTCTCCAATATTAATAATAGTTTTCTCCAAAGTCAATAATTGTGACTTATGGAGTGTTAAACCCCAAATAATTTACAATGGTAGTTATTTTATATTACCATTTTTAAATGCAAAGTAATTAAAAATGTTAAATGATGGAAAATCATAATAATAATAATATAGCCAATTATAAATAATTTATAGTTTCAATAAGAAAACATTTAGGGTAAGCAAACATTTTATTTAGGATGAAAATTAAAGTATTGTATTTATGGTTGAATTAGTGTAAGACATAAGTCAATGCATGTCATGAATACTTTTTATGTGCTTACACTAAGAGAGAGTGTGTATGTTTTTAGGGGTGAGAAGGAGAGTCAAGCGAGATAAGATATATATGGGGGGTGAGAGAGGGAAGAAGAGTGATCCGGATTTAGATAGGAATGAAACAAATTACAGAGATAAACATAAACACAGAGATGCAGTGGAAATAATACTTCATTTCATTTATGTAAAATACTGAAATATGCTTACAAACAACAATGGAAATAAACCAGCTATGGCTATGCTAGCTTATCTCTCAGAAGAGATGTGGTGGCTACATGCCTCTGAATTGTCTTACAATGAGGCTCGAAGGCCTATTTATTATTGAGGAACAATGGAAAACCCTTCACATCCCAAAACCTAACCCTAGAAGATGAAACGCCAAATTGTGGGCCCCATTTTGGGTAAGTTGGTACATCAACTTCCGGGGGTCGTAACTTTGACACTCGATCTTTGTTTGACGCCTACAATAGCTCGTTAGAAATATCTATCCAAGCACTACAACTTTGGGAAGAGTCTTATGTTGCTCCCATATTTCCAAAAAACGTCGTTTAGGGCCTAAAAATGGATCTGGAAGTCGAGGACCCGAAAAACTGCTAAAAATAGTAAATTGTGCTACAATTACGAAAACTAAAAAACTGAAAGAGAGAATTGTGGGGGTCCAAATAAAATAGGTGGGTGGCCACTAACATCCACCTGGATCATTCCTCCCCCCTTAGGAAGCAATGGTCCCCATTGTGTTGAGTTCCTCCATCTGTTGAACTTGGTCCCTAGAGAGTTGTTCAGCAATCTCAGATTTGTCCAGTAATGGTGGGAAGCATGGTCGAGGGCGATACACATTGAAAACTTGGGGCAGGCGAGGGAATGGAGGAATGCTGTGCTCCAAATCATTATTTCCCACATCCTTGGTAATGATGTAAGGACCATGTTGGTGTGGTCAGAGCTTCTGATGGGCTCTTGTAAGGTGTTCTTTCTGCAGATGCAACCAGACTTTGTTGTGAACTTGAAGCTTGTGTGGTACCCCTGTGGGTGTGGAGAAGTTTTTCCTGTGTTTTTTCATGACTGTATCCCTCTACTGTTGTTGTTGTGCGGAGGAACCCTTCGTGGGGGTCATGGATGTGGTGACGATCTTCCCCTCACTTTGGGAGAAAACCAAACAAAAAAGAATTCTTAGTTTGTGAGATGAGCTTGCTGCCTTTCTAGGCAGTGATCAAAGAGGTGGCGGTAGGTGGGACTACCTTCAGTATCTTGTAAAATGAATTACCCAAAGAAATAATGATAGTGTGAGGCCTTGACTCATACACAACATGTCGCCTCCATAAGTATGGCTAGCCTAATAGTACATCACAAACATCCAGAGGTGTAACATCACATAATACCTGATCTGTGAAGGGCTTGATGTTGTAGGGAAGGCGGCACTGTTGGCAAACTTTGAGATCTCATCCTTCATGAAGCCATCCGGCTGCAGGTGTGGTGTAGTTGGTAGGCCCAACTACTTCACAACCTCTGCTGAAATGAGGTTCTTTTGGCTGCCACTGTCGACAATGAACTGCAGTGTCGAACCCTTCACCCACATCTATGAGTGGAAAAGATGCTCCCCCTCCTCTAAATCTTCAGGCTTATTCACCTAGATCTTAGCAGTGGCAACCATGACGTTGGGCTCTACATCAATGATCTTCTTCCCTTTTCCATTCCCCTTGTCGGGTTCTGACTCAGGGTTGGAACATGCATCTGATTTTGAAGCTTTCAACTCGGCCACCAGTGACTGCTTGGTCCGACACTCACTTGTGTTATGAATGGGACTCTTGTGGAACTCACACCACTTTCCTGTGTCCTTCTTTGACTTCATGGTTTTGTTCTTTTCCTGTGGCTTCGACAAGTTGTCTTGGGTCACCCCTCCTTGGCTCTGTCTTTTTGTCTTTGAATTCACCGATCCAAAGTCTCTCTTCTTCTGTTTGAACTTTTGCTCTATTTTGAAAGCGTATTGGTAAGTTGTGCCAAGTGAGGAGATGTTGAGGAACTCCATCTCTTCCTGGATGTATCTATGTAGGCAGTCGGGGTATTTGAGTACCAAATGCAGCTCAGAGTCCTTGATACCCAACTGTGTGTGAAGGGTATGAAAAATGTTTGTGAACTCCGACACACCTTGGTCCCTTCCCTGCTACAGTGTGGTTGATTTGATGTATTTGTCCTCATAGATTTCGACAGGGTAGTACTACTCCTTGACAACATCCCAGAATGAATCCCAAGTGGGTGCGGCTGAAAATAGTGAGCCTGTACCTCCATTCTTCAGCTCGCAGTAGGTTTCCCACCAGTGCTTGACATGGGGGGTTGCTCTGAGAAGAGCGAAAAAAATATTTTCCCAACTCGAAATTTCATGAATATAAAAATAACCCTCTAGGAGATTCAACCATTTATCTACGACATCTGTGACTACTCAACCCTGAAAAATGGGGATTTGAAAATTAACTTGTACCTTAAACGGTGTGGCGTTTCCAGGGTAGCTGTTGGAAGCCGATGCATTGCCTCTAGGTAGCCGCTAAAGGATTTGTGCAAAGTTATCCATCATCATGTTCCTTTGCCACTCGAGGGCTTCTTCGAGCAAGATTTTGATAGGATCTCTTGCCCCCTCGTCTTTCTTTTCATCTGCCATGGGAGGTCGTCAGGATTTGCGAGGCTAGTCTTGCAAAGGTTTGACTAGTTCATGCCCTAACTCCTTATATCCCAACCTCGTTGGGGACATACAAAAAAAAAGAGAAGAAAAAAACTGCTTTGATACCACTGATCTAGATTTAAACAGAAACGCAACAAATTACAGAGATAACCATAAACGCAGAGATGCAACAGAAATAATACTTCATTTCATTATGTAAAATATTGAAATATGCTTACAAACAATAATGGAAATAAACCAGCTAGGGCTATCGTAGCTTATCTCTGAGAAGAGATGTAGTGGCTACATGCCTCTGAACTGTGTTACAATGAGGCTTAAAGGCCTATTTATTGTTGAGAAATAATGGAAAACCCTTCACATCCCAAAACCTAACCCAAGAAGATGAAACACCAAATTGTGGGCCTCGTTTTGGGTAAGTTGGTACATCAACTTTTTGGGGTTGTAACTTTGGCACCCGATCTTCATTTGACACGTACAATAGGTTGTTGGAAATATCTATCGAAGCACTACAACTTTTGGAAGAGAAACATCGGTCCATGGACCCATGTTGCTCCCAGATTTCCAAAAAACGTCATTTACGGCCTCAAAATGACTCCGGAAGTTCAGGAACCAAAAAATTGCTAAAAATAGTAGATTGTGCTACAATTATGGAGACTGAAAAACTAAAAGAGACAGTTGTGGGGGTCCAAATGGGATAGGTGGGTGTCCACCAACATCCACCTCGATCAAAGAGAGAGGTAAAGATAGGGAGGGAGGAAGAGATATAGATACAGAGAGAGAAATGTTAGAGAGAGAAAGAAGGGGAAGAGAGGGAGAGGGAGGGGAAAAGGAGGGAGGGAGAGAGAGATAGATAGATATGGAGAGAGTGTGTGTATTTTTAGTGGGTGAGATAGAGAGATGGAGAAGGAGAGACAATGGGAGATAAAGATATAGATGGAGGATGTACAGATATGCTTACACTACAATCAATGCACAATATTAATCTAATTTCTTTCAAATTAATGTGCATCATACATCTAATTGCATCAAATCAGAAATCAACATCTACACTAAAATCAATGCATAGAGTGAAAATAGTCAAATAGGATTAGAAATCAACATCTATATGAAAATCAATGTGTCTAGAACAAGCAATCAAATAGGATTAACAATCAATGTCTACACTGAAACCAATGCATATAATGCAAGCAATCAAATATGCGTATAAATCAACATCTACCATGAAATCAATGCATATAGTGTAAGGTGTTAAATAGGATTATAAATCGACATGTACACTAAAATCAATGTATCTAGTACAAGTGATCAAATATGATTAGAAAAAAATATCTACACTCAAACGAGTGCATCATGTGCAAGTAATTAAATAGGAATATAAATCAACATCAAAACTGAAATAAATGCATCTAGTGTAAGGTATTAAACAGGATTATAAATTGACATCTACACAGAAATCAATGCATATAGTGCATGTGATCAAATAGTAATAGAAATCAACTACATTGAAATCAATACATGTATTTTAGTCAAGATCCGAAATATTCACGACTTTCTAGATCTAACTTTTATGTTTGTATTTGTATCTGTGTGTCTCTTTCTTATTGCCTCTCTCTCCACCTTCCATTATGTTTCTATCTCCCACCCTCTCTTTCTCTCTCTTCCCCTCCCTCTCTCCCCTGTCTCTCCCTCCATTTCTCTATATTTATCTTCTTCCCTCTCTACCCCTGCCATCTATATATATACCTCTCTCCATCTCTCTTTATTTGTCTCTTTATGTCAGGCCCCTAAACACATGTCACATACTCTCTCTCCCACCCCATATCTATCTATTTATCTATCTATCCCTCTTCCTTTCCCTCTCTATCACTTCCCCTTATCCCTCTCTCTCTCCCTCTCTCTCTCTCCATCTATATCTCTATATCCCATCTATCTGTTTTCCTCCCTCCCTCTCTATGCCTCTCTCTTCTACCCTGTCCCCTGCGCCATATATATCTCTATCTCCCCTTGTCTCTCCTTCTCACCCCACAAAACACACACTTTCTCTCCATATCTATCTTTCTCTCTCTCTCTCTCATGCTCTTCTCTCTCCATCTCTCCATTCCATATTAGATAAAATTTAATAATTATATTTTTCCTAATATTTCCTCACCTCTACACACAAATGCTTAGCGCCAAAATATCCATAATATTTTTTTTACCTTTATAGGCTACATGGATTCAACGCTACTAATTAAGTATCTAAATATAACATCAAACTAACATGAATCTAGGCTAGTTTAATCCCCCTTAAATAGATTATATGAGAGAGGAATTCCATGAGTCATATTTTTTTTTAATTTAATTTTTATAGGGTTAATTTGTTTTTTTTGTTATTTTAATTTTATTTTCACAAAATTACAATGTTTACATTACATTAAGTTACACATCTCTACTATATTTTAATTTTATTTTGACATAATCAAAATATTAACATTATATTACTTTAATTTACATATTTCTAACATACTATAGACATTAAATCTAAGTTCAATAAAGAAATTACATTAATCCTTTATACTAAAAAAAAAAGTTTTTTTTTTAATTAATTTATTTAATTATATGAAATTTGATATAAAATAAAAATAAAAATAAAAATTTAAACATTTCTAAATTAATTTTTAAACTAAAATTATTATTGGTTTTTTAAGTAACTTCACCTACAACATCTATTGCATATTAAAGCCATGAGATGGGCCGTATGGATGAGATTGCACCTAGTAGTTCAAAATATTAAAGGAGGCAATGGATGAGCTACACATCTCAAAAGAACCACCGGAGGAATAAAAGGTAGCTTTTCCTGGATAATTGGTGGGATCATATATACTAATTTATAATCTCATGGCCGGATGGATGAGATTGCACTTAGTAGTTCAAAATATTAAAGGAGGCAATGGATGAGCTACACATCTCAAAAGATCCACCGGAGGAATAAAAGGTAGCTTTTCGTGGATAATTGGTGGGATCATATATACTAATTTATAATTAATATTAATATTAATATTATTTTAGATTTATTTTAATTCAGATCTAGATTAAATTTTTTCAGATATAAATTTGAGATTTAATTTCACAAGAGATAAGAAATAAAATGGATTTTAATAAAACTAACTCATTAAAATCACACTCCAAACTATATTTTAAATGTTATTTATATAATGTTATTTTTTATTTAAATATTAATTTAAAATAATATTTTGGAAATTATGAAAAAAATTAAAATAAATATATTTTTTTAATTAATATTTCTCCAAAAATTATTTGGGCAAATTAACTAACAGGGATCACATTCCAACTTAAACTCAAGAGTGTTGAGCTCGATTGTTGGACCAAACTAGTATAGCTTAAACCCAAGATTGTTGAGGAGAATTGACGAGATGACATGTCAAGACCACTCATGAAACTAATAAAACCTAAACCCAAGAGTATTGAAAAGAATTAACATGATGACTTACCATAAAACCAAATAACTTAACCCTTCAATCTAATTTTATTTTATTAATATTAAAATAAATTTATTTTACTAATATTATTTTATTTTAAGTTTATTATCAATAAAAATATTTTCATTAACGTTTCTGAAATCATTATTTTATTGATATTAAAATTTCTCTCAAAATCCTCATTCTCCATTGTTATTGCCTAGAGAGACCTCGAGTATGGGGTAGATCTCACATAAACTTATAAACGTAAATGTAAATGTAAACAATTAACATTTTTAATTTAAGGTTGACCCTATTTAGAAATCAATTTAATTATTATTATGTATAAATACAATATAAATTTAAAATATAAAGAAGTTTATGAACACTAAAAAAACAGGTATGGTAAATAAATAAAGATATAAATAAATCGAGATATGGTAAATAAATAAAACCTCTTTTTATACTTACTCCAAAGATATTGCATATAAATAAAATAAAAATAAACTAGAGGTATGGTAAATAAATAAAACATTTTTTTTTATATTTAGTCCATAAACCTTTTTATATTTAAAGAAGAGTAAAAAAGAGTTTTTATTTAGCTGAAACCTATGAGTTAAATACCATTTTAATACCACATGCTAAATAGAGTGGGCTAAATACCATATTTATATAAAAAAAATATAATAAATTAATAAAAATATAAATAAATAAAAAATTTAATAAACAAATAAAACAATAATTAACTTTATATTTACTCCATAAACATTTTTCCCTTCATTCTAAAACGTAAGATTTGTTATTAGAAGATTAAACCAGCACAGGAATAATGTCATAACCGTCTCACCGTTTGTCATCGGAGTAACCCATAACCATCTCACAGGTAAATAACGACCATTCGTATATACTTCTACCAAAAATGATTTATGAGGTGGAAACTATCCCAACTATTTTCTCCATTCTTGAAACCGAAATGCGATGATTTTTCATCTGTTGATATAAAAGAATTTGATAGTCATCCAACATTAGCCATTTAGGATTTGTTTATTTTATGAGGTGGAAACTATTCTAACTCTTTTCTCCATTCCCAAAACGGGAATGCAAAGCCATCCAACATTAGCCATCACTATGGCGTGTAGGAATTCTTATTGGAAATATGAGTTCTAAGTATTGACCGAGTATGAAGGCATATCCGAGAAGTTAGTCTTGATTTATTCGAGGCAAAGATTCAAGTATTGATTAATCTAATCCACGTTTAATTTGGAAAATGTTAAATTACATTTCCATAATAGTGGTTACGCTGCACCAAGACAAATATTTCTAATCCATGTTTAATTTGGAAAATGTTAAATTACATTTCTATAATAGTGGTTATGCTGCACCAAGACAGATATTTCCAAAACCTTCATAGTAGTTTTCCTAAATTTTAGTGTTGGAGTAGAGTATTCATGGAGGAGTCTCAAGGAATATTCCATAAGTTATACTTGACTTTTTGGAGGCAAAGCTTCAAGTATTGATTAATTTAACCCATGTTCAACTTCTAAAATGTTAAATTAGGTTTGGATAACAATGGATATGCTACATCAAAAGAGATATTTCCAAAACCTCTATAATAATTTTCTTGAATTTCAGTACAGTAGACATATTTTTATGGGACCCTACCCGGATTACCTACAGCTTATCATTTATTTGGATTTCGTGGATGATTTGTTTTGATGTGTGGTTTTAAGGCATGGTACTGTGGTTTGATTGATTTGAGGACAAGTGTCCTCATCTTGGGGCTTGCTCCTCCCGCCTCTTACTCTACCCAAGAAACCCTAGCTCGCCTCATTCCACTATTGTTCAAGTCTTCTATGGTGCCATCGAGGTGAGTGTTTTCGCTTTCTCTCAGGTCACTGCTCCTCAGGGTTTCGTTTACACACTCGGCAATGTCCTCTATTCTGTACCTTGTTTTGAAGTTTTAGGACCCCTAGTCTTAGTTGTGGATTTCTGTTTATTCAGCTCTAGTTATGGTCTTGGGTCCTTGTTGTTCTCTAGTTTCGATTATGCTACTAGTTTCTAGATGTCTTCCTCACTGTTTGACTATAAATTTGGTATTTTTTTTAGGTCATGGTTGTGGGATAGCTCGACTCTCAATGTTATTCTAGGATCTAAATAGAGATAAGCTCTCTCCCTCAATGTTTTAACATTCTACCACATTTTCAACTATCATTGACTATTCTTACTCCTGGCGAGCAGTGGGCGCTTTGCTACTATGGCCTTGGCCTGCGGCTTCCTTCGTTCGTTAGCAAAACTCGGCTCTGATATGTGAGCCTTCCATAACCCTTGGCTCTATCTTATTTCATGACTCTATCTCTTGGTTGCTGAAAGCTTCATTTTGGTGGCCATGATAGGAAATGGAGTTGGGCTCGTTGTTGGTTGGTCGTGTGCCCTAAAACCTATGCAAGTATTAGGTAGGGTCACACCTTGTTGTTCCTCTGTCAATTTGTTTTAAGGGTTATGCTTCTTGCTTGGTCTATTTTCGAGAGCAGTCGCTTCGGCCTCCCTAGTTTATACCCTGTAATTTATGCCTCTAGGTTGTTTTTGTATATGTGATTGTCTTTATGTTGTTAGGAGACTGTGCTCGTGTTGGTCTTGTGGGAAACTCAAAGTTTTGTTTGGCACTGTTGTATGGGACCTCTGTTCTGTAACTTAGTTGTATTTTTGGGCAGCTGTAGCTTGGACTATAGTTATTCGATGTCGATATATATACACAATGATTTATTTTTTATAATTAAATAGTAAAGGGAAAGGTTATGAGTTCAGTTGGTACCTGTAGGAATTTGTATATTCTTTTGACAGTGATTTACTTGATTCGTCTGCAAGCTCACTCTGTTTTTTATTGAAATTGACCGCATACTTTTTTTTCTCCTATGTTAGTTATTCATTCTCTGTCTTCGTTATAAAATGGATAAATGATCTTTGTTAAGTTAGGAAGAAAATACTCAGGGTGCAATATATGGATTCAGACTTTCTTATTTTTCTCCAGAATGATTTCATGCTTGTTTCTATTCAATACTATGATGATGATTACAGTAGTTGTTTCCTCGTTTTTTTCTACAGTTATTGAACTGTCAGTAGTTACATTTAGGTATTCCTTGATAACTATCCCTTCTTAACTGTATTCAAAAAGTAACTTTTAAACAAAAATAAAAAGAATGTAAACAAAAGCAAATAGTGGGCTGAGATGGCCTCAAACCTAACATAAGGTCCTAAATGTCATCAGTATCAATTTAAATGGAAATAAAAGAAATAAACTAACTAAAACACATTCTGTTTGCAAAGACAAACACTCCAGCCATGACCTCCCTAGCTCGATGCTCCTACATCAGGCTCCTGGGGTAGATGAAAATTCATGGCTCTGGTACATGAGCTCCTTGATAGAATACCTGCATGTTGTATCTATCCTGCATAAAGCCACAAACTGTCCTCAATAGGGTAGTTCTTCCACTTGATGAGGTACTGTAGGTACTCCTTTCTTCGTGTCCACTTGGCCACCTATGTACCGAGGATTCCTTCGATTTCAAGTGGCTGAGCTGAAGGCATTTGTCTCATCCACGAATTACTCTCTTCCTCGGTATCCTCTTTTGGCTGCACCAAACCATGCCGTTCAGGACTGGTAGTGTATGGGAATAAATCCGCCACATTAAAGATGGGCGATATTCCTATACTTGGAGACAATTGCAACTCATAGGCATTTGGAGACAGCTTACGCAGAATTTTGCAAGGTCCAATTTTCTTAAATTTCAACTTATTATATTCACCCTTAGGGAATATTTCTTTGCCCATATGTGCTAAGACTTGATCCCCTACGTTAAATTGTACCTCTCATCGTTTCAGATCTGCTTTATGTTTGTACCTTGGACTGTTGTCTTGTAACTTTGACTTCACCTTCTCATGTAGGTCATTAACTGCTCTTACGAAATCTTCTCTATTAGCACTTCTTCTCTCTAATTGTCCCAAATCTTGTAACTCATGCAATCCTTGCGGGTGCATTCCATACAAGATCTGAAAAGGACTACTTCTCGTGCTTCAATTTGGTGAATCATTGTATGCAAACTCTGCTTGGGCGAGTACACGATCCCACATTTGTGAATTTTCCCTAACTAGACTCTGTAGCAAGTTTCCTAAGCTCCTGTTCACCACCTCCATCTTCCCATCGGTCTTTGGGTGATAAGTAGAGCTAAAATTTAACTTGCTGTCTAGCTTTTTACATAAGGTGCACCAGAAATGTCCTGTGAATTTCACATCCCTGTCGAAAACAATGGACTTGGGTAAGCCATGTAGTCTAACGACTTCAGTGAAAAACAGGTGTGCTACATGGGTAGCGTCACTGGTTTCTTGGGTAAGAGTACTTGAGTGTGCTACATGGGTAGTGTCACTCAAGAAAACTGGGGTGTATATTGCCAGAGGTGAAGCAAAAGCACAAGAAATTGGTGCAATGAATGGTGGAGGGCAGTACTTGCAATCTGGTGCACCCGTGTTTGGAATTGGTACGAGCAATGATGAAAAGGTTGTAGAGGTGCAATCTAGGGTGCCAGGATCTAGAATTGGCACACTCAATGATGTAAAGCAGCTGACCCTAAATGCAGCAACAAGGTTTGTAGTCAACGCAAGCAATGATGGAATCTTGGCAGACCAAACTGACAGACAACCATCCGGAGTTGTGGCTCTTAATAATCAAGAGTTGTATGCCTAGTTATTTAGTTTGGCTGATCTGAGGCATCCCTTGATTTGGTCATGCCTCAGATCAGCCAAATTAAATAACTTGGCATACCATTGTCAATTATTGACAGCCACAACTCTAGATTGTTGCTCTGCATCTTGCTGTGTCAAGATTCCATCATTGCATGTGCCAATTGCAAACCCAGTTGTTGTAGCTAGGGCCAACCACTCTTCATCATTGAGCGTGCCAATTAAAAATCCTGGCACCCACAATCTATTCATCATTTCCATACCGATTCCAAATACCGCTATGCCAGATTGCAAGTGTTTCTCTCCACGATTCAGTGCACTAGTTTCTTGTGCTTCTACTTCCCCTCCCGCAGTATTTGTTTCACTCTGTTCATCTTCTCCATGAGTTGGTAAATTCATATGTGTCCCTTTTGCATCATCATTGTACCAAATGAGTCTTTCCATATTTCTTTCCATTTAAGGACTCAGCGAGAGCACCTATTCCTGTTAATCACTCTCAACCAAGTTGTTACTTTCTTCCCTTGTGCAAACTCCAACTATACAAGTCCTTCTATATAAATATGTACAACATGTAAATTAGTGCAAGAAAATGGGAATGATTGATAAAAATGAGGTAGTTTATCGAAGTTGAGGAATTGCCTAGACTGGTGAGACTGCTAGAAGTGGCTAGAATCCATGTAAAAAGAATCAAAAATAAATTTAGATGTAGTGTTTGAATTATGTTTTTGATGGTGTAAATGGATTCAACACCATAAAAGGCCTCCAAGACACCTAAAATTATGATGTTTAACAAATTTTACTTAGATTTACAAAAATCCCTCCCATGTTTATCTATCATATAAAATATTCAAGGCGTGTTTGTCTAATAAAAGCCAACTATAAAGAATATAGACTATAAAACTATAAAGAATATAGACTATAAAATACTCAAGTTGTGTTTTTCTAGCAAAAGCAAACTGTAGAGCATATTAAATGTTCCATGCAAACTATCTATGAGAAATTGAGGATAGAATCCAAATAAACACGGTTTATTTGAAACATTCAAACTCAACACAGTCTAAACTATAAAATATTCAAGTTGTGTTTGTCTAGTAAAAGCCAAATTTAAAGAATATTAACTCTTCCATGCAGACTATCTCTTCAAGTTGTGTTTTTCTAGTAAAAGCCAAATGTAAAGAATATTAACTCTTCCATGCATACTCTTTGAGAAATTTACGATAGAATCTAGATACAATCTAGATCTAACCGATTTAGCTTACCACAAAAGTGATGTTGATAACTCATATAGATCCATCTCCACTCTCGATCTATCGAGAGGGATCAAATCTTTTTTCACTCTATGCTAGTTTGCATGTCACGGTATAGATCCAGAGTAAAGATGGATCTATGTTGGTTTAATTCCCACCTTAAATAGGCTACATTCCACATGAATACCATGGGTCAATACCATGTGTAATCTTTATTTTTATTAATATTAATATTGGGGTTAATAATGCTTTTCTGCATATGTACTAATAATAATTTGGCTCATGTGCTCATGGGGTAGCTCAAGTGACTCGTGGAAATGAAGTCTCGTTGGAGATCTTGGGTTTGAATCTTGTGCTACCCTCCCCCATAGTGGGGTGAATAATGGACATGTAAACATGAAAATCTAAGAGTCCTACCAATCTTACAAAAAAAAATGGCCCATGGTATTTGGCCTATAGGCTTCACCTAAATAAAACCTCATTTTTTAATGTTAGTCAATATAAAATGAATTATGGAGTAAATATAAAAAAAATATTATCTATTTACCATACATGGGGTGAATAATAGACATGTAAACATGAAAATCTAAAATTCCTACCAATCTTACAAAAAAAATGGCCCATGGTATTTGGCCCATAAGCTTCACCTAAATAAAACCTCATTTTTGAATGTTAGTAAATATAAAATGAATTATGGAGTAAATATAAAAAAATATTATCTATTTACCATACATATGGTTTATTTATATTTTTATTAATTTACCATACCTCCTTTATAAATATGGTATTTTTCCCATGGTATTTAGCCCATGGTATTAAAATAGTATTTGGCCAATAGGGATCACCTAAATAAAACTCTTTTTTGAGTCTTCGTAAATATAGAGATTTATGGAATAAATATAAAAAGAGGATTTATTTAATTACCATATCTCTAGTTTATTTATATTTTTATTTATTTACCATACCTATTTTTTTACTATTCATAAACCTCTTTATATTTTAAGTTTATATTTGTGTTTATAAATAATAATAATTAGAATGATTTCTAAATAGGGCTGAGATTAAAAATGTTAAATTTTTAACATTACATGTTAACTATTTACATTTACATTTATGTTTATATTTACATTTATACATTTATGTGAGATCTACCCCATACCAATCTCTTTATGACCAACTTCTTAAATGAGTTAGTCAACCCTTTACAATTGAGGGTTTAAAAAACATATGGAACCCTTGGCTAGGGAATTTAATTTAAAGACCCTAATTAAGCATAGTTGTTTCCCATACCTAACTTCAAAGGATTCTTTTTTTTAGTCACATATATAAAAACTTGCATTTTCCTTTGATTGAATTTGGGTAGTTTCCCTTGAAAAAAATTTAAGACCCTTTCCATTGTTCTTGGAAAATGGAGATTTCCTTTGCTTCTAGGTCTTATATTATACTTGATTTGTTCGCGTTGGAGTCCTATGTACCCTTTTCATCTAAAGTACCATATGTAATAAGGTTGGAAATGGAACCTTTTTGGTCCTTGTCCAACACTCAAACTTTCTGTTATTCTAGGTATAGGTATGAGGGTTTGTGGGTTGAGATGTTTTATATGAGATAGATTAGCTAGAAAATAACTTAAGAATTATAGTCATTTGACCAGATCCTATACCATATGTAATCGGGTTGGAAATGGAACCTTTTTGGTCCTTGTCCAACACTCAAACTTTCTGTTATTCTAGGTATAGGTATGAGGGTTGGTGGGTTGAGATCTTTTATATGAGACAGATTAGCTAGAAAATAACTTAAGAGTTATAGTCATTTGACTAGATCCTTATTTCTAAGTTTCAAGAAAATGAAAATTTTCAAAAAAAATCTTATATTAATAGAATGAGATTAATAAGTCTTACCGAAAATTCTGTTTTTATCTTATTTTCATTGGTTGCAACAAGGTTTGGATCATAGACTTATCTAATGAGTTCGAATCATTTTATACCATAGTTCTTATTTGAAGACAATCTAAATTAATTGGAACCCACAAATCCTCTTTTCTACTCATGATGTCATGACATTGACTATTTCTAGCTCCTTGTCTCTCGGTCTCTTGGATTCTTCCTTGAAGCCTAATTATTTTGAATACTTAAGTGATTACATAATGTTTTAAGGTTCCCATATTAGTGGCAATGTACAAACCTACATGGAATCTACTCTTAGTATAGAGTGATGCAAAAGAGATCAAATCCCCTTCTAATATCAATCAATTCTTTTAGACCTTTGCTCACTTCCAATACTACAAGGATTTGTGCCATGTCATAGTATGTGGATCCCATGAAAGCTAAACTTACTACATAAAAGGCATGTAGAACATTACCAATTTTTTTGAGCAACTCTTCAAACCAAAAAATAATTAGTAGTATTGGGATACAAACCCATACTAAGGGAATCTCCTCTTTGTCTAACTTGACATTGAATTTAATATGACATGTATTCAAAAATAGGGATTGATATCCCCACTTTCATGACATGTCATAGTAAGTGGACCCTACTAAAGTTAGATCTACTACATAAAATGAATGTACAACATTACAACTTTTTCAGTACCTCTTCAAACAAAAAAAATCAATAGTAGCATTGTGATACAAACCCATAATAGGAGAATCTCCTTAGTGTCCAACTTGACATTTGAATTTAATATGACATTTATTCATGAATAGGGATTGAGATCCCCACTTTAACTATTGGTGCAAGATAGTTTAGATACCTTAGCGGCAATTTCAAACACTCAAACCAAAAATCCTTTTACTAGAATTAGGATATGTGGATATTTCCACAAATGATTTGAAGTTTTTCTAATTCAAATTATCCAATTCCTCCAAAATCGTTGTCTTCCTTGGAAAACATCCTACCAATACCACTATCTTATCTCCATAATGTGGTTAAGCTTTATTTTACCACCCAAGTTCAAGATGTTGATTTCTCATGTCTTGTTCATATATTGTGTCTCTTTGTATTTATAGATCTCTTCTTATATTTGGGCCACCACTGGAAGTCTTCAAAACCAACATATTGTCAACAAAAATACAACTAGAGAAACTATCTTACTAACCTATATCATAGCTTCAAAGGAAATGAGAATCATTATAGAACTCATTTAATGTGGTTATGGATTAATATCTTGAGTGTGGTAAACTAAATTTTGTTTGACCAAATTTTGGAGGTTAATGAATATAAAAAATCAAGGTCATTACTCACATTAGGAAAATCACATTTTTATTATCATCATTTCTTTGATCATTGAATGGACATATCACCTCTTCACTTAACTATTTTCATATATTGACACCTTGCTAGTTCACTTAGAATCTCCATGGTCGCATCCTCATGTGGTTGAGGGGAGAGGCTCATTCTACAACCCAATATGAGGGGATGTGTAAGTTTGTTGATGAGGAAATGTCTCTCAATTGCTTCCCCTAAAAAGAAAACTTAAAAATTGTGCTCTAAATAGAAAAATAATGTAGGTTATAATAAGAAAATGAATGTGTTGCAAAGTAATTAGAAGTAAAAAAATGTGACTAAGATGTTTAAATCTTTTGGTTTGATTATTGATAAAATATTTTAATACGAATCAATATTGACATATAATTAAAATAAGTTAATAAACAATCATTTTAATTTTCCTATAAAATGTATAAATTTTAATACGAATTAATATTGACATATAATTAAAAATAAGGTAATAATAAAAAATCATTTTAATTTGCATGAAAAAATGTAAAGATGTACATGTTGTGGAAAATATTTTAGTGTGAATTGCATAATATTATATATCATTTAATTTTTTTATGTATATATTGATCCCTCTCGGCTCATCTTAGATCTGCAATTTAGATGGATCTATGCTGGTTTAGATCCTAATTGATGAAGCCTATCAATATCCCACACAAAATCTCATAGACCAAACCTAGGTTGGACCAAATCCTTTGATTGTGTAATTGTTGTGGATATTCTGTTGGATAGCTCGTGAGATGTTGGATAGCTCCTAAGATCTATAAAAATTAATTGAAATTAAAACTATGAATGGGTTAGTTCTTTAACCTTTTGACTTGGTCATTCTAGATAAAACTTTAAAAAAAAATTATAATAAAAAATTAATAAGTATATTTATTACTATAATTAATAAAATAAGTAATTATAATTATAATTATAAAAATATAGAAAGATGAAGGGGCAGATTGCAGGTATAAAAATCACAGAAGGATGCATATTGACTCATATGCTATTTGTGGATGATGTTTTGATATTTCTCAATGGAAGCATAGGGGATTTGAAAAATATGAAGAACATAGTCGCATTATTCCAATATGCCACCGGTATGACTGTAAACTGCAACAAGTCCACCCTAACAGAGGCTGCATGTTCCCAATGTGAAATACATTTTGTGCTGCAAAGATTCCTCTTCACCTTACTAAGATTGGATGGTCTTAGATACTTGGGTTATAAGTTGAAGCCTCTAGGGTATAAAATAGCAGATTGGACATGGATTATTTCTAAGATGGAGAAAAGACTCAATGTTTGGTACTACAAATACCTATCCAGGGCAAGCAGACTCATCCTCATTAAAGTTGTTCTCGAGGCCACTCTGGTCTATTGGATGTCATTGGCATGGATTCCTCGTGGTATACTCTCTAGGATCCAAGCCTTATGTTGGAGATTCCTTTGGAAGGGAAAACAGATAGGCAAAATTTTTGCATGGGTCAAGTGGGACGCACTCAATTTGCCGAAGAAATGGGCAGGATGGGGCATCAAGAAATTAGAGGATTTTTCCTCTGCTCTAGTAGCCAAACTTGGATGGCAGCTTGTTACATCAAACAATCTATGGACAAGGGCGGTTGTATCAAAATACATCACCCCTCTTAACTTGATGGACTCACTAAGACAACCTCAAAGATACCACACATGGGTATCAATCATATGGAGGGCTATAATTAAATTTCTCGACATCATCAGAGCTGGCATCACTTGGAAAATACAGTCTGTAATGGCTGTGAGGATTGGACTGGACCCATGGATTAGCTGCGGGAATGCCCACAGGTTGCCAGACAAGCTCAAGAATTTTCTGACAGATATCAACATTACCCATATCAGCCACATAGCAGACCTAGAGCACACCACTTTATTTCAGCAAGCTTGGAAATCAACCTAGAGAATAAACATTCCATAACAATGGAGACAATAGTGGAATGCATATATTGGGGCTCTTACTGAAGCTCACGTACGGATTGGCGAAGGGGAATATGAGGTAATATGGGCGTTGTCAGAAGCTCGCAAATATACCCAAAGGAAGGATACCTTGTGATAGCTGAAGCTTGGTGTCCACAAGCCATTGAGTCATGGTGGAAGCACTTGTGGAAGCTCAAGGCCCCCCAAGAACAGACTTCTCATGTGGACCATATTGAGAAACAAAATTCCCACAAGAGATAACCTTCTCAAATAAGCACAAAATGAACCTTTTTGGTGTTGCCTTTGCAAATGAAATAATGAATCTATCACAGATCTATTTATTGAGTGCAAGGATGCACACAACCTCTCGCAATCGATCTTAATTGTGGCTCCATCTCTGACCAGGTGGCAAGGTATTACTGTAAAAGAGGCCTCGTCATCATGGTGGTCAAGCGTTGTCCCAACAAAGCTCCAGAACCTCCCACTCCTCATCAGCTAGGGCCTTTCGATTGCTCGCAATAAGCTCATATTCCAGAACACCTTTCTACATTGCCCTTTCGTTGCTTCCCATATCATGACCGATTACTTTATCAACCCTCATGACGATGAGACCACACGGCCTCAAACCATTGTTACTGAAACCATTAATCATTTGAAACCTTTAGCCTTCTTTGACGATTCCGCACAGGAGGGAGGGTGTGATGGAGGGGCCATTCTATATATCAGTTATTACCACTATTACCATATACAAATGGGATCAGGATGGGGCACGAATAACTTCACTGAGCTATCCACTGTAAAATTCCTCATACAATTTGCTTTGGAAAACCACTATAGAGATCTACAACTCTTTAGGGACTCAAAAGTTGTCTGCGACTGGTTAAACAAAACAACAAGATGTTCTCCATATACTTTGAGACATATAATGGATGAGGCTCTTCGACTTATTACATCTTTTGACACATTTACATGCCATTACATTTTAAGGGAATGGAATGAAAATGCTGATAGATTATCCAAAGAAGCTGCGGACACGCCTTTCGGCACTTGGATTTCAGGAACATAGGGAAGGGGCCTATTATCACTACTACCATCAGATTTTTATGGACATAGATGTGTAGTAGGCTCACAACCAACGTGGCGACATGTTTTTATTTTTGCATCTTAGTTTCCATCTGTAAATATTCATATGTTTTCTTTACAACAAGAATAGTGTGATTACTCTACATGACTGGAGTTTTTTTTATAAAACATTATGCTTAATACATGTGAGAATGATGTCTCCTTCCGTGGACACAAGGCATCAAATTTAGATCATACTAGAGAACTTACCCTCTTACAACATATGCATCATGCATATACAACATGTAATTTTCTAACTTAATGGAAATTAATTTTTTTCCAAAAAAAAATATAATTAACATGAATCTTAATAAAACCAACCAATTAAACCCACACTCAAAACTTACCTCTCAAATGTTATCAATATAACATTATTTTTTTATTTCAACAATAATTTAAAATAATATATTTTAAAATTATTAAAAAATTGAAAGAAACTATTTTTAAAAAATAATTTTTAAAATTTGACCTCTCAATATTTTTATTAATATTTTTCCAAAAAATATTTAGACAAATCAACCTAAAAAAATCACATCCGATATAACTAGTAAAACCTAAACCCAAGCCAAGCCATAAAACTAGTTTTATTTTTTTAATATGAGTTATTTTATTAATACGGCCCCGGCATGCCTTGTCGGGTGCGATAAGAGGATCTGTTCCTGAATATGAAATACCTGACTATATTTTTATATTTTGATATATTTTTATGGTATTGTATAGCTTAGTATAATTTGATGTGTATGTTGTATTTTCAAAAATATAATACAAATATTTTTTTCCAAAATCAAAATATTCATTTAAATTTTAAATAGTTATTCTGTTTAATAGTTTTTCAAACAATTTTACTTTTTACTCAAATCAATATTATTTTTTAAATCAAAAGAAAAAAGGTTAATTCAATACAGATAATAGAAAATTTTACTCCAAAATCTTTTAATACCTTTTTTAATTAAGTATTTGTAAAGTGAATTTTTAAAATAAAAACTCATATATGTTAATTTGAAGTAGTTTTATTATACATTTTGATATGATGCTATGTAAAAAACATTATTAAATCTAATATTGATATTAAAAGATTAATAATAAATTTAATATAATATTCATTTTGTTATATTATAATATATCATGATATATAATTAATTCTAGATATATGTAGAGGGAATAACAAAGACAGAGTGATAGAGGGAGTAACAAGAGATAGATGGAGAGAGAATGAAGGAGAGGGGAGAGGAGTAATGAAGAGAGAGAGAAAGAGAGGAGTGAGAGAGGGAGAGAAGGGTAAGAGAGAGAAGGAGACACGAAGATGGAGGGAGAGAGGGGGAGGTAGATAGTGACAACACTTGAGGAAAGAGAGACAAAGAGATAGGGGGAGAGAGAAGGAAGTAGGAAGGAAAGGGAGAGAGGGGAAGGACCACAGAGAGGACTTGAGACGGAGGGACAAAGAGTTGGAGTTGGAAGGGGAGAGAGGGAGTGAAGAAGAAATACATAGAGAGAGAAAAGTGGAGAGATAGAGAGAGAGAGGGAACGACATGGGGGAGATTGAGAGAGACTGAGTATGTTTTGGGGTAAGATAGAAAGACAAAGGAGAGATGGAAGGAAAGGGTAAGATAAGGAGGGAGGGAGGGAGATAGTGACTAGGTTGGAGGGTGAAGAGAGAGAGAGAGAGGAGGGAGAGTTAGAGGGAGGTGGGAAAGAGAGGGTAAGAGAGAGGGAGGTAAGAAGAAAGACATAGAGAGAGAAAGGTGGAGAGAGAGAGGGAGTGATAAGGGAGATAGAGATTGAGGGAGAGAGGTGAGGATGAGGGAAGATAGATAGAAAGGGGAGAGGGGGAGATGACAATTAAGAGAGAGGGAGAGATAGATAGATATGGAGAAAGAATGTGTATGCTTTGGGGGCGATATAGAGATACAAAGGAGAGGTAGAGAGAGATAGAGATATAGATGGGAGGTGTAGAGAGGGAAGAAGCGAGAGATAGAGAGAGGGAGAGATGGAGGGAGAGATAGGTAGATATGGAGAGAAAGTGTGTGTGTGTGTTTGGTGGGGTGAGATAGAGAGACAAAGAAGGAGAGATGGATGGAGATATTGATGTATATGGAGGGGGTACAGAGGGAAGAACATTTCTTGGGATTGATGCATTTATTTCAATATAGATGACGATTTCTAATTCTATTTGATTTCTTGCACTAGATGCATTGATTTAAGTGTAGATGATGATTTCTAATCCTATTTTATTGCTTGCAATAGATTCATTTGTTTTCAATGTAGATGATGATTTCTAATCCTACTTGATTGCTTGCTCTAGATGCATTGGTTTCAGTGTAGATGGTGTTTTCTAATCCTATTTGGTTGCTTGTAGTAGATGCATTTATTTAGGCATGCATGTTGATTTCTAGTTATATTTCATTTCTTTCACTAGATGCATGGATTTCAATCTAGATGTTGATTTCTAGGATTATTTTATTTCTTAGTGTAGATGTTCTTTCCTAATTCTATTTCATTCCTTGCATTAGATGGATTAGATGTTGTTAATCTTGAGGCTGTAAATTAGTAAAAATATTTTTCAAGATTCGATGGAGGAGGAAGAAAGGGAAGAATATTTCGTGAACTAGATGAATTTATTTTGATGTATATGGCAATTTCTAATTCTATTTGATTGCTTGCACTAGATGCATTGATTTTAGTGTAGATGTTGATTTCTAATTATATTGATTGCTTGCACTAGATGTATTGATTTTAGTGTAGATGTTGATTTCTAATCTTATTTAACTACTTGCAGTAGATGCATTGATTTCAGTGTAGATGCCAATTTATAATCCTATTTGATTGCATGCACAAGATGCATTGATTTCAGTGTACATGTTGAATTATAATCTCACATGATTTTTTCATTCGATGAATTGCTTTAGTGTAGATTTTGTTTTATAATCATATTTGATTGCTTGAATTAGGTGCATTATATTTTAATCTTGAGGCTATGGATTATTAAAAGAAATATTTTTCAAAATATATTTAATAATGCCTAGAGGGACACTATTAAGAATTAATTGACCTAGAATTAAAATGAAACAGATGTGTATAATAAATCCTCGTAAAAATTAATCCTTGACAAGCTCATCTCCCTTCTTCATCGCCAACTAATCACTGATAGACAATTATATATATTCAAAATATACTCAAAATTAATAATATGTAATTGCATACTACAATGTATTCAAAATATTTACAAGACGAGAAGATATATTTTTAAAAATTAAAAACAAATCAAGATATTCTTGAAAGATATATGATAATTGTTTGGATGTGAAGATTTTATAAATTTGGCCACTCATTAAAAAAATTCAAAAATACACTATTTTTTGACTTTGCAAAATAAACTATAGATAAAAAAATCATCAAAATATTCTTGAAGGAAATAAATTATTTCAACATGAGCAAAGAAACAAATTATTTCAAGAGTAATATTAAGATAGTAAATTATCAAAACTACTCCTCAAGATATATTTCGTAATACCTAGAGGGACACTATTAATAATTAATTATTTGTTAGAAGTTGTGATACCTAAAATTAAATGAAATATATATGTAGTATCAAGCCTCCTGCAAACTAGTGAAGAGATTGTCTCTATTCTTCATCACCAATTAGTTATTAATAGACAATTACATACACATATAAACATATAAAGCAAGAATTGTAACATTCACAAATACTACCATCCAAATCCAAACATGTAAAACACAAAAACCACTCAAAACATCCAAAAACATATGTACAAACCATTCCAAGCAAACAACACAGACTAAATTAAAGAAGAGAATGATATGGTCATGGCAAGCAAAGAAAACATAATGTGAATTTTGAAGTTAATATCAAACATATACATAATAATGCTGATATAAAAATGTGGCATTGTTGCCGTCAACTGGAACCCACTTAGATCCATCTAACACTGGATCTATCATGCAGCAAGAGGGACCAAATCCCTTGAGGCGCAAACCTTTCCTAAAGTTCTACACTGCAAAAACAAAGTTTTCACCTCAAGGGATTTGATCCCTCTCGATGAATGATAGATCTAGTGTTAGATGGATCTAAGTTGGTTAACGCAACAAAGACAGATAACCAAATTTATAGGGTAGTGCATTTAAAGTTTTGTACAACCTTACTAAGTTTGATTCATCATTATCATTACAAAGGGAAAAATGAAATTTCTTTTTATATAGCTATATGTGTAGCCTCTTCAACTAGAAGACTTAAAACTGATTCAAAATCGTATAATTATAAAAGTCCATTTTTGTACAAAATTTCGGATATAATAATGATAATATTTAAGGTGGGTTCCATGTTTTATGCATTTTTTATTTGAATGTGTTAAGTTCATCATTATACATAATAAGTTTTTTAAAATGAATATATTGAATTTTGGTGATTTTTTTTCTTTTAGTGTTAATGGTTTATGATTTTGTTTTAGTGTGTTGATTCTAGATTATTGAAATAATATATGTTCCTCAGTCCAACCCAATTTAAACTTGAGTCTATGTGCATCACTATTTGTATCCCTATAAATATGAGTTAGACATATATGTGAAAGATGTATGTGGATTCATAATTTTATCATAGAAGGGTTGTGTTGTAGCAGCTACAACCACCTTCTAAAATTTTTTCCTACACCCAAATTTAGAGACTCGCTTGAGAGTTTCACTTGATGGTTGCATATACTCGTGTTCACTCTGTGAGCTTGTGTAAGACTTCACACCCACCATGCTTTTTCATTCCACCCAAGCTTTTGCATGTTGATGTAAATGTCTTGCTTGCGACCATGTTTTGGTCAAGGTCTTTGTTTCATGTGTACATGTTATGTTCGATATGAAATTATTTGTTGCACTCACGTACAAAGTCCTATTCACTGTTGTGCAAGCGTCGTCATGCTCGATCAACGATTAATCACAAGTTTCGTGCTTGTCACTTACACCATTATCCAATCATGTTGAACATGTGTGTCTAGCTGATTTGAGTCCTCTCGTCGTCAAGTCATGGGGATGTGTGTTGTAAGATCACATGTGCATATTTCAATCATCCACACACTTAGCCACGTTGCTGAAGTTCTCACAATAAGACTCCCCTCTGATAGTCGAACATAAGCTCACCATCGACTTGATTGATTGTCACCTAGAACAGTGCAGAAGCACCAAGTAAGTCTTTTCAAGTTGTGCTGACTCTAAGAAATTCCATCAACCTTCATGTTGGCCACCCAGAGAGTTGGACCCGATGGCCACCCTGGGACTAACTACCCTCAAAATTTGTGCAGATATTTTTGACCTTGCTTGCTCTACTAACTAAGGAAATTATGTATATAGGTTGATAGACACCCAGTGCCCATCCTTGTCTCCCTCATAAATTTGCATAGTTTTCCCAATCAGTCCTCTTGACAGTTGACCAGTTGCTCATCTAGAAAATTGCACAGTTTTCATGAGCATGCCTTCTGCTGCCTAGCAGTCCACTCACCTCAGAAATTGTGCATAGATGATTAGTAGGCTGACCTCCTAGCCTCAGTGCAGTTTCTCTTGCCAACAATGCCCAGCAATGGACCAACAGTTCCCTTTAGAAATTTCACCTTTTCTGTTGCCAAGGTCCCGGAAACTGACTGCGAGTTCCCCTTGGGAATTATGCAGTTCCTACTACCAGTGACCCAACAACTGGCTATCAGTTCCCTCTAGGAATTGCATAGTTTTGGTTGTTAGGCTCCTGGCCAGTTCCTCCAAAAAACTGTGTAATTTTATCTGTTGATCCTCCATGCCGCCTTGCCTTTTCCTTCACAAAATTGTGCACATATGCTATCAATCCCTTGTTGCCTACTCATTCCAAAAAATGCACAAATTCTGTCTGCCTTGCCTTCCTACAACCCGAGCTGTCCCTCCCCGCCGAGCCAGACCTTGCGGAAAATCCCCGTCGACTTGGATTGCCCATCTTCATCACCCAGTTACTCTTGCACAATTTTCATCAATAGTGCCCAGAGCCATCATCCCACTTCACAACCTTGATACCTATCTTGGTCACCAACATCCAAAATGATCATGTGTCATGGTAGACAAGGAGATTTTTGGATTTGATGTCATCTCATCATGAGTGACTGCAGGTACAGGTACACGAACAAACATGGCATGATGATGAATGGGATGAATGAAGGGAGCACATGTAGAAGGATAGGTTCACCAATGGATGAACAAAAGATGCATGCGAAGGGATGTGCTCATGAATAGATGATCATGTAGAGATTTGTTCGTGGATAGACAGATGAGCAAACATGCAAGATGTGCTCATTGATGGATGAACGAACAAATATGCACCTTTCATGAATAGATGAGTCTATCAAGCCTTCCAACATACAAGCAAGGATCAACATGCCAAAGAAACATCAAGCAAACCAACGACCATCAAAGACTCTGTACAGTTTCCCATGTGGAGATGAAGCTGTGACACACTATGAATACATCCATCACCCAATAGCACTACAACTTGACATGTACTCTAGCAGTAGCATGAATTTACCAACATTGTCATGTTGAGTCATGTCATGAGTCATGTTGTCCACATCTCCACTGTGGGCCATGTTTTCAAATCAATGTAATGTAATTTGGAAGTCCCAGAGACCCACTTGTTGTACAAAGAGTTATGTAAAGTCGAAAAGTCATGGAATTCAAATAGTCATGATGGTAGTCGAATAGCCACATGGGTCAGTTTCACCCTTGGCTATAAATACCCTCTCATTTGTACATGTAAATGAATTTTCACCTCAAATCCTCCCACATAGCCATGAGAGTCTATAATCTTTTCTTTGAGGAGTAACTACTAGCTCCAACACCTTGCGCTCGGGGTTAGTGATGTATGGTGTAAAAATGTGTCTTGGAACTTTCTCTTAATTTAGAAGCGTGCTAACATGCCGACAGGTTTTCACACATGTATTGTAAATGTTGTAAGACTAATATTGAATGCGTGTAATGAATGTTTCTTTAACCTGTGTTGAATGCTTCAACTTATTTCACTTATTGTAATGCATAATATGTTAATGAAAATGTGTTGTATATGATGTTAACGTTGTCTTGCCCATGGTGTCTATCTCCCTAGACATCAGACATTCCTTTCACATGAAACTTTCTATAAAAATAATTGCACTCATGCGGACTCATCCATTGTGTGTTGTATGTGTTATCTTATCTTGTGTGTTGTGACAGTTGCATCCCTGTGAACTAATCCTCCGGAAGTTGTGCATGTCCTATTGTGTTGTGTGTCCCTAGCCGATTTGGGACTTCATCCAAACCAAATTGGGACTCACTCCTGCCCTCTTCCTCTATACTGAAGGAACCATTGACACAAGTACACTAACAATCACTAAACACGCAAACCTCACTTCTCGAAGACAAAGTAGACCACTCTCCTGTGTTGACAAGCAAGAGCTGAGGAAAATCCTTAAGACAATGGAAATCGAGCCATCATATCGGATGTGACTCCCACACCGAACGGTGTGAGGTCTCGCTGCGAATTCGTACCGGGGTGATCCTCTGAATGTTGGTGGGTCCAGCACTGACAACATTTTTGGTGCTAGAAGAAGGAAAGCCAATTGTATATGGTTGAACATCCACTCACACTTTCATCAACCATTTGGTGAAGGCAGTAACTCACACTCCCTCTCACCTACATGCGACTCTACAGTTGGCTACTCCTCACCTCCTAGGATTGAACAAGAGTTTCTGTATCAACACCTTTGCTTCATCCATCCCATCCCTCACCAGTTCGCAAAAGTAGTCAGACTAATCCTAGACATACAACATCTTCCATACGAATCAAGAAAGACAAAAGCCACTCCCACATTATTTGTTGTATCATTGATGGAAGAAGCAGTCCTTGCTACACTTAAAGGTCTAGAAGAAGCTATTGAAGATAGAGAGAAAGCTCTGGTATTCTAGAAAGTTGAAGAAGACACTCTTATGATTGTAGGATCAAACTCTAGTATAGGATGTGCAGGGGAAGGCAATAGAGGAGGTGGAGGCAGAGAAAAACCAACGGACTCAGAGCCAGAACCATTTGATTCTGAAAGAGAAGAGGAGGATGAAGAAGAAGAAGAAATGGCTGACCCAAATATTGAATGGATGACTCAGGGACCACTAGCTCTACTGGTTGTTCTGCATAAGATATCAAAGCAAGTGGAGAGAATGAACATCAAGTTCAACCCTAACAACATGGTGAAGGCATAAGACCACTTGGACAACTTCTACCTACAGCTGCAGATCCTTGAGGTACAATATGATGACATAACATGTAGATTATTCCCATTTGTGTTGGATGCTCATGTAGCTACATGTTATCACAGCCTTCCACCAAACTCTAGACAGAATTGGGGTGCATTCAAACACACGTTCCTTGAAATGTTTTTTCAATGACAAGACCTTGACCATGCTACTCAAAGAATTAGGAAGCCTCAATATGGATGGAAAAGAGAAAGTGAAAGATTTCAATCAAAGGTTTACACAAATATTGAAAAAGTTTGTAGTAGATACTAAACCTCATGACGCCATCATTTTTTACTACTACACATCTACACTGCCAACCAGCATTGCACAGTTCGTCAAGCGAGTCGCAAAACCAACACTCTTATAAAATTGTGAAGAGGCTATTATTTTTGAGAAAGACCTATGCTCAATTAGAGTCATCAAGGATGAAGAATCAGTAAAGGACTCCAAGGATGTGAGTAGGAAGTCCCAAGAAATAGTGAGCAATGGTAGAGACAAGGAAGCAACTGATATTGAGACCCTCACTTACCTTGTCAATAACTTTACTATAGAAGTGTTCTAACTCAAATAAAGGAAAATGGACACATTTGCAAACATCCATCCACCTAGATAGAGACGGGCAAGAAAATCATCAAGCAGCAACTGTTTCACTTCAACAATTGCGCAAAAACCTGTGTTCCATCTCAAACAATGTGTAGATCCTAATTTTTTTCTTTCCATGAAGAACATCACCCCGAGAACTCTTGTTGGGACTAGAAGTGAGTCACAAGCACTTTCTGCAGTCATACACTTGATGCAGAAAGCAATATATAGGAGTAGCCAGAATAATCGGATGATGATGAATAGGAAACACCTAATGAACCATCAAGCTCTATGCATGTGGTGTATGCATATTAGTGCTTGTGAAGAATATCAAATAAAAATACCAAGAAGCAGCCTTGGAAGCAAATTGACTGTTACAATCTTAGGAGTAAAGGGGCTTCCCCCACACTTGTGGAAATGCAAGAGAAGGTGAGACCCCTAATGCGGAAGGCTGACCGAACGACCACCCCAAAGCAGAAAACAAAAAATAAGTCTGGGAAGAAAGTGGGGGACTGGGTTAAATCCATGAGGAGCCAACTGAAAAACACTCTGTCGAACAACACAAACATCTGTTCTACCCAAGACACCCCAGTAAGTCTACCACCTCTGGACTATAACATTGTCGATGACATGAAGAAAACTCAAGCAAACATCAATTTTTTAAAGTTAGCTAAGATCCAGAGTCAGTGAGATATCCTGTTGTGTGCATTGGGACAAACAACAATAGACAACACAACCTCTACCATCAAGGGAGACAGAACACCTCCTGGATCACTTTCTACTGTGCTCAATAGACTATCGATGGAAGAAGCGAACTCAGGTCGCCCTCCATTCCTGCTATATTTTTAAATTTTCAAGTGCAATGTTCACAACTGCTTGGTTGATTCTGGTGTGGTAGACAACGTCATTCCACTCTCCATTTCAAAAATATTAATGCACAATGGAGTGAGACATCTGCGTGAATCATCTAACTTGATAGAACATCAGTACTAGCCATTGGTGAACTACAAGACATGATCATACGAATATCTCATGATAGTCGACTCCACCAGTGCGTTAACATAGTGGTTGTGGACATACCTGAAGCATATGGTCTACTACTCGAATAACCAAAAGGGTCAGTTTAACCCTTGGCTATAAATTCCCCCTCATTTGTACATGTAAAGGGCTTTTCACTTGAGCTCCTCCCACATAGCCAAGAGATTCTGTAATCTTCTCTTTGGGGAGTAAGTAGTGGCTGCAATGCCCCACACTCGGGGTTAGTGATGTATGGTGTAACAATGTGTCTTGGAACTTTCTCTTAATTCAGAAGTGTGCTAATAGTCTGACGTGTTTTCACACATGTATTGTAATTGTTGTAAGACTAATATTGAACACATGTAATTCATGTTTTTTTAACCTGTGTTGAACTCTTCAAATTATTTCACTTGTTGTAATGCATAATATGTTAATTAAAATGTGTTTTATATGATGTTAACGTTGTCTCACTCACAGTGGCTATCTCCCCGAACATTAGACAAACCTTTCACATGAAACTTGCTGTAACAATCATTGCACTCGTGCAAACTCATCCATTAAGTGTTGTACTTGTTATCTTATCTTGTGTGTTGTGAGAACTGCATCCCTGTGGACTTCTCCTCCTAAAGTTGTGCACGTCTCGTTGTGTTGTGTGTTCCTAGCTGAGTTGGGACTTCATCTCAACCAACTTGGGACTCACTCCTACCCTCTTCCTGTACACTCAAGGAACCATTGACACAAGTACAGTAATAATCACTAGGCACATGAACCTCACTTCTTGAAGACAAAGCAGACCACTCTCCTATGTTGACAAGCAAGAGTTGAGGAAAAACCTTAAGATAATGGCAACCAGATCATCATACCATATGTGACTCCCACATGAAACTGTGTGAGGTCTATTTGGGACTTCATACCAGGGTGATCCCCTAAGTGTTGGTGGGTCCAGTATTGTCAACATTTTTGGCACTAGAAGAAGTGAAGCCATTTGTATATGGTTGAACATCTTCTCACACTCATTCATCAACCACGTGTTCAAAGGAGTAAATCGCACCCCCTCTCACCTACACGCGACTCTGCAGTTGGTTACTCCTCACCTCCTAGGATTGAACAGGAGTTTCTGTATTAACACATTTGGTTCATCCATCCCATCACTCACCAATTCACGAAAGCAGTTAGAATGATCCCAGGAATGCAACATCTTCCATATGCATCAAGAAAGCCAAAAGCCACTCCCACATGATTTGTTGTATCATTGGTGGAAGAAGAAGTCCTTGCCACACTTGAAGGTATGGAAGAAGCTATTAAAGACAAAGAGGAAGCTTCAGTCTTCTAGCAAGGTGAACAAGACACTCTTGTGATCTTGGGATCAAACTCTGGTATAGGAGGTGGCGGGGAAGGAAGTGGAGGAGGCAGAGGTGGAGATGAAAAACTGGCCTTAGAGCCGAAACCATTGGATTCTGAAAGAGAAGAGGAGGATGAAAAAGAAGAAGAAATGACTGAACCAAATCTTGAATGGATGACTTAGGGACCATTGGATCTCCCAGTTGTTCTGCATATGATATCAAAGTGAGCAGAGAGAATGAACGTCAAGTTCAACCTTGACAACATGTTGAAGGCAGAAGACCACTTGGACAACTTCTGCCTAAACCTGCAGACCCTTGAGGTATGGTATGATGATGTAACATGTAGATTATTCCCATGTGCCTTGGACAGTCGTGCAGCTGCATGGTATCATAGCCTTCCACCAAACTCTATACAGAACTTGGGTGCATTCGAATGCATGTTCCTTGAATTTTTTCCAATGACAAGACCCCAGCCATGCTACTAAAATAATTAGGAATCCTTAATATATGTAGAAAATATGTGATAGGTTAACCCGATAATGCAATATAAATCAAAGAAAAATACCATAACCTAATTCTTCTATCAATTTGCGAAAACTTAAATACTAAGCTGAATAATATAACCAAAAGAAGAAGAATAAAAGGCACAATACACATGAAAATACTTTGGGGAAAGCCTCAGCTCAAAACCCTACACTATTGTATTATCATACATGGTGAAAATACATAGGAATTATACAAATCCTTAGTTCTCACATCTAGCCAGCTCTCAGTACAATCCTCACAATGCTCACAGGAAATCTTGGCCTCTCTCCAACCTTTCTCTCTACCCTCCAAGCTCCTATTTCCTTGTGATGTTTCTTGTGGATGATTAGCCTATTACCAAGTGGAAAAACAAACCTTCAAAACTGCACAATCCTCAAGGATGAATCCTTGACTGCATGCATGAGTTTTCTCCATGAGAAAACACATGCAACTGATAGCACATTGTCCTTTAACATTAATCTCAACTGGGTATTTCTCAGAATAGACATACATGAGTTTTTGATGAGGGAATCTTCAATTAACTGGAGTAGCACTAGTTGAGTGCATTAATGCATCAACTGACTATTAACTCACTATTAGTTCCACAAATAGTTTGGAACTAATTTAACTGAACTTAACTTAGTAAAATGAGTTAACTAATTAAAACTCAAATATAACTCAATCTTATCTCCCTAATTTAAGGGATAACTCTTGCATGACTTCAAACAGACTTCTTACATGAATTTATCCAACTAATTAATCTAAAATAAATTAATTAATTAATTCCAAGTACCTGTTAAGACTAAATTCGATTTTAATTCACAATTTAATTCAAGGAAAAATTAAATTGGAATATTCTTGTCGCCATATTTAAACACTCCCTCTCAACAAGAAAGGGATTATCTGCCACCGTGGTACTATCTCTATGGAACTGGAATTTACACTTTGACAATGCCTTTGTCAAAATGTCAAAATCTTGCTCCTATGTCAAAATATATTGCAGCAACATGATCCTCTCGACCTGTGAAAAACCATAGGCAACAAATCTTTCCTTATGCTTCTCCACACTACTATTAGTAGCTTTCTTTACCTTGTAAAGCCAACGGGAACACACAAATGACTTGTTCTATGGTCTCGAAACCACATCCCAAACACTGTTACAAACTATGGAGTCATACTCCTCCACCATAGCATCAACCCAAACCGGCTACTACACTACTTCCTCAAAGGAAGATGGCTCGGTATCAACACATTCCCTAGCAAGTGCCATGTATACAATGTACCTATCAGGTGACCTCCTCTGTCTAGACCGAGAACATGGTGTTCCCACATTCTCTCTCGCATCCTCCAACAATTTGTGAGCTTCTCTTGTGTGCTTCCATCCATCTCTGGAATACTTTGCTTGAGTGGATGTCTCCACTCCTTGAACCTCTACATGCAGTTGCTTTGCATCAATCTGAGGCTCCTCCTCCTTAAGAACCAATAGTTCCTCCACAGCCTGTAGTTGGAGCTCCCTCTCAAGGGAAACTTGCATGGCCTTCTGCTCATCAAACTTCATATCTCTGCGAACCATTGTTCTTCGAATGGTAGGCAAGTACACCCAATAGTTATGAGGTGTATCAGTGTACCCCACAAATATCCCCAACTCTGTTATCTGCTCGATCTTCTCCTGTGCATCCTTTTTCACATCGAAATATACCGATGAGCCAAAGATCATGAAATGACCCACATGGTCTCTTACCGGAGAAAGCTTCCTCTAGTGTCTTCATCCCAAGTATGCGATGCGGGCTTCTTTTCTATAAAAAAACCGTTGTGTTGCATGCCTCAACCCACAAGTGAAGTGGTAGGCCTTGGCCATGTAGCATTACCCATGCTACCCCTACAATAGTTCTGTTCTCCCTTTCGGCCACCTCATTTTGTTGTGGGTTATGAGGTGTCGTAAACTCTCGTTTAATTCCTTCTGTTAGTGTCGGTCTTGAAAGCCCTCCATCAGTGATCAAAGCTCTTTGCATTTGCATTAGTAGGTGTCTCATCAGTGTCAAAGTTTGCATCCCGTTAGGCATGCCATAACCCTGATGGAGGAGCTGGTCTATTCATACCCCTCTTGGCTTTGCTGGATCAGGTCATATCAATCATTGAGTTTTTCAAGCTTGTCTTGATGTGTCTTAATGTCAAAATTCTAGGTCTAGGGTTTTGGTCATTTGTCTTAGCAAGGTCATGTCTTTGAAAGTCCTTGAGTGCTCAGAAAGCCAGAGGGAGGATGGTAAACATGTTCCTTTGAAATTTTCATCATGTACAGTTCATTTCTAACCATAGATTTCAGCACTTTTGCAGGCAGAGACAGCAGTTTAGCTTTCCACTTTGCTCTAAAACCATGTCAGAAACCGAAACTTATGAGCAAAGTGATGACCATTCATCATCTACAGCGGTTGAGGAACAGAGGAGGCCTCGTAGAGGAGGTAAGGGAGGACATCATAAGCGGGAAGAGCCTACTTCTTTGGCAAAATTACAGGCTTGTCCTTTGGCAGTGAATTGCTTCCAGTACATGTCTTGCTATCAGTTTTGTGAGAGGATCTCTCAGATTCAGCATCATAGAGAGTTGACCCGCTTGTTTGTCTTACACCTCCATGATGGACATGTCACTCTTGCAGGGGTGAACTTCATATTGACACCTAAGGTGATTTCAGAGGCTACAGGGATACCGAATGTGGGTGAGGTGTGGCCTAAGCGCAGGTTACTTGATTTTGTTCACTTTGAGCCTTATGTCCGGCCATCATTTGTGAGACTGTTGACAGGTGTATTCCCATTCAGATTTCTCCGGAGTGAGTATGCTCCCCTCATGAGACTTATTATGCATTACTTTACCTGTGAGGGCAGATTTTCACAGGTGTATTCATATCACATTCGCCTTTTGATGCATTTCACCCGAGTGAGGATGATGAACGTCCCGGTCTTCCTGTTTCATAACATTCAGAGGATGGTGCCCATGTTGCAGAGGAAGACCCCGACCCAGCAGTACAGGAGCCTTTGCCATTACGGTTTGATCCAGCTCATAGTCTCTCATCAGTTGACTCAGCAGGGCATCTCATGGGAGAAGTTCATCTCCCGTGAGTTTTTCACAGTGCCACCTCAGCCACATCAGGAGGCCATTCATGAGGATGGAGGACCATCTCAGCATCCTGATGCTCCCATCACCTGACATGTCAGCTCCACTCCTTTGGTCACCTATCAGAAGGGCCCAAGGGCCTTATTTACAGCAGCTAGGCGAGTACTATCTCCACAGCAGGTGGAAGGGGTCTCGCCTTCATCGTCAGATCAGCGAGTGTTATTTCCACATCAGGTGGAAGGGGCCTCGTTTTCTTCACCAGCACAGGTATTGCAGAGGGGCAAAGAGCCCATGATTCATGAGGATCCAGTGATTGATCTCGAGGCCAGTTCTCCTAGCCAAGAGGTAAAGGAGATCATTCAGCATCTCAGGGCCGAGAATGATGTTTTACAGCGGAGACTTGAGGGTGCCCAATGGACCATCACTTATCTAGAGCAGCGGAACACACAGCTAGAGGATGAGAAGGCACTTGATGAGCTTTGGAGGATTCGTAGTGACCGAATCCTAAACCGTAGGAGGCCCGGTGATCCACTGCCTGTTGACCGGGAGTCATTGCTCATTCAGGAGAATTCACACTTGGAGAGGTTGTTGGCTAAGGCCAACCAAGAGAAAAAGCTGCTAAGGAACATGAAGAATCACTATTGGGTGAGGATGCATATTTGCAAGGCAAAAATGAAAATGTTCCAAAGGAGGTTGTCCGAGGCTCTTAGGCGGAAGAAGAAGACCAACCCCCTCCGTATCTTGGCTGAGGCATCCCTCAAGGAGCATGGCACTCATTAGCATCAGCTACAGTACAAATCCCAAATTTTTTTGAGAATTTTGGGTAATTTTGTTATTTTTGGGAAATTTACAGGTTTTGGCTTCTCAACGGGTCTCACCCCCGGTGAGACCCTTTGTCATCATAGATCCGTTTTGCGAAAACTCAACATTTCTAGATTTTTCATGCAAAGTTACACATGCCTGTGGATGGACTTGAGTTTTCATGGAGTTTTGGGCCTCCAAAAGGTCAAAATACAGCCAAATTTTGACTTTCTGCCCCTTTTTTGAGCTGCAGAAGTAGTCTTGGGAGAATTGACTTTTGACTGGGCAAATGACATCCAAATCCAAAAATTCTAGTTGGGTTGGAAATCAGACTCAGTGACCTTTCCAATGAACTATTCTGTACCTCATTCTGACTCCAGGAAGGCCTCCAAATAGGGCTCCAAAGTGCGCGACCCGTTGAGGAAGATGTGCGCGACCCGTTGAGGAATTTGTGCCAGATTTGACCAGTTCAGCCCAGAAAATGCAGTTTAGCTCCAGTTTGACTTTCTGAGGTCGATGGTGGTCCTCTTGACTGTACGTTTTTTTCAATGTGGTTCACGGGCCACCAGAGGTGGGCCGCTACGTCCACGTAGACAATCGGGGCAGCTCCACCCGAAGGGAACTGTCGGTCGGCCACATCCGGCCTAACCCCGAGGGCGTCAAGGAGATTTGACCCCATGACCTCCCAAATCCGGAGGACTAACAACGGGAACTCGACCATTTGAGCTATCCCTCGGGGCTCCTCTTGACTGTACTTGTGGCACTTTTTGGATACTTTTACTCTTGTTTAACTCTTCTAGAAGATTCTTGCATGTAAAAGGGTAAAAATTGACTGTATGAACTGGTTTCCAAGTTTATAGAGGCAAGTTGCTTTGACTGCCTATTTTGTAGTGCTTAGTTTAGAAGTGGTTCAAACAGCTCCTAGGATAGTGATCTCGACCCATGGAGGCAGGGAAAGAAGTTAGATCATCTATATTATGTACTTTCTTGCTCATTTTCATGGTTGGACTCTTGAGGGAGAAGCTATCATTGTATTATTCACTTGTATCTCTGCAATTTTTGGCTAAGGAAGACCAGGGTTTTGCAGTCATCTTTGGGATTCTTGTGGACTCATTGTGTTGATGGTGTGTTTCTTCATGTTATTGTAAGCTTTGTTATGTGATTCATTTCCTTTCTATACTGCTGCATATTAAACAAATGAAGTGATAAAGTTAGAATTCATGCTTGCCATGCTCTACTTTTAAATTTGTTTAATTTCTATATTTTCTGTTGTCTAAAGAGAATTCAAATCCATTGCTTTCTCTCTTTAGCCTTGTTATCTTTCCTCCTAATCATCCACTTTAGCTAAAGACATTAATACAGGCTCCTACCTTGCCCCAAAGACCCCCCTGCAGAAACTGTGTCAAATCCCCGCACCCTAAATTGCAACTCCTCAATTTGCCACCAAAAACCCCTAAAACCCCAAATCAACCTTTATAATCAGTTTACTAGCCTAATATCAGTGTTACCTTTGTTGGTCATCTCATCCCATTGAAGATTTGCCGAGATTTGACCGGAGAGAGCCTTCTCCTGCCCCGTAGGGCTAGCTACGAGGCTGAATGGTTTGATGTAGCTTTGAGATTTGCCTTTTCAGCTTGAGGTGAAATTTCAAGTGCTAACATACTGGCGACTATACTGGGGAGAACAAACTGATATTTTGCTCATTGACGTGTTATTTCATAGGTCTTAGACGGAGCCTGAAGTTACGCCAGGTAGCCTTCGAAAACGCTCTTGTTTTACATCAGCGCAAGTAGATAAACGCTGCTTCAGTCAATCTCCGTGAGCTTGTGAACATAGCGCTTCTTTGACATCTTATCCCCATGTATTTGTTAACTCTGAGCCGTGGATGATAGGTTGAGAGTTTTCACAGGCTGAATGCTTCTTCTTTTCTAGTTATTTTGAGAAAACAAGCTGGCTACAGATCCCAAAACCATTTTCAGATCTCATTCATATCCAGCTATTTTTTATTATCTTGAAGATTGAGATTTTGACGAAAGCTTTGAGTTATCTCTGTTTAAAGCTAAATCTGAAAGTGCACTCGACTCTTTAGTCCTTGACCCTGATTTTGCAGCTGCTGTTGAGTTTGAGAGACATAATAAATTGGTTGAACATTTCATCTGAAGACATCTTCAGTCACGTATTCAAGCTACTACTCTTGCTGACTTTGTTGAGAATATTTCTGATCACATCGGATCAACTCTCACGACACACGAAGAAGCTTATCCTCCTTATGTTTCAGTTTCACCTATAATCACCTATCCCGAAACAGCAGTCGATTCTCCGCCTTCTTCTCCTACTCCTCCGACTCCTCCATCTCCACAAACTACACCTCCTCTTGTTATAGTCCCTGCTATCATAGCTCCTCCTCCACATACACATCCTACTCCCCCACCTAGAGCAATGGCTGCCCGGTTTGCCCCATTGGTTCTGCCTGCAAATCTTCATGATATGCCAGCTGATTACCAAAGTAAAATCCCCATGTTTGATGGCACTCCACAAAGTATTACAGCTCAGCAACATATCGACAAGATGACCACATTTTTTTATCTATATGAGTTAGATGAAGAAGATGTTACCATGCGGTTATTCGTGCAAACATTTGCAGGAGAAGTTAGAAAGTGGTTCAGAGGGTTGACAACAAACAACATCACTACTTTGGAAGCACTTCAAAATCAGTTCTTAGATCGGTGGGAAATCAGAAAGGATCCGCTTCAAATCAATGCTGAATACAACAACCTCAAGCGTAATCCGGGTGAGTCAGTTCAAGATTACATAATCAGATTCAATACAGTTTATAATCCTATTCCCGATGATTTTAGGCCATCTAGAAAATCATCACTTCTTAAGTTCCCGGATGGTTTTGATCCGGAGATGGCTTTTTCATTGAGAGATAGAGATCCGCCTACCTTGGAGGAGATGCAGAAAATTGTTGTCAGCATTGAGGCAAATTTGAATGACAAAAGAGCAAGGATGAAGGCGGAAAAGCGAGTTACAATCAAGGAGGAAGCATCCTCATCAAATCAGGTTCTTGATCAGATAAAGAGGGCACTTGAAAAGATGACTATTGACAAGCCGGAGCCTCAGATTCGTAATCCCAATTTCAGAGGTCAACCGCAGCAACAATATAGAATCAAGCAGCGTGAAACAAAGGCACAAGACACGGCAGTTCAGTAGCAAATGAAACCACCTCTTCAGCAGAATTTTGTTAGTCAAGAGTCTGAAGATGAGGGTGATAATGTTGGCGAGGAAAATCATTTCTTCACTCCTGATGATATGCCCACATATATCACGGAAGAAGATGAGTTGGTGAGTAATTCTATTTTTCCCCAAGATGAGCATTATATTTTGTCAAGCGATACAATACTTGAAGAAGAATCTGAAGAATATCAAAGAGGGTACTTGAATGCATTATCAGCCCAGCAAGGACAGCAAAGGCAATTGAGAAGCCGAACCATTCCTATAAATCCCGTGCAGAAAAGGAAAGACATTGCAGCAAAGAATGATTTAGTTTCTTCAAAAGGTAAAGACATAGTTGGTCCTTCAACAATTCCATCATCACCAGAAGCTAAGGTTGACTAGCCATCAAATGCACCAAAGAATAAAGCTGAGAAGAGGGATAATCCGGCAAAGGAAGGTGAGAAGTTTCCAGTTTTCAGTTTGGAGAATGAAATTGCAAAGTTGAAGATATCTATTCCTTTAATGGAGGTCATGAAAAACACCACTTACCGAGGCCAAATTTCCAAGTTGCTGAATTTTGATCCAATGCTAGACATGGTGAATGTACAAGATGATCAGCCGGAGTTAATCTTTGGGCCAGCTTTGAATGGTGAGTCTCCCGAGAGTGATATTCCTCCATTTTATATCAGTTTGCGATTGCATGAGTTTGTGCTGCACAATGCTATGTTTGACTCAGGAGCTTCACATAATTTGGTGCCGAAAACAATCATGGAGAAGCTGGGGCTTGACATCACAAGGAAGTATCATGATTTGTATTCATTTGATTCCAGCCGGGTAAGATGTATTGGCTTGATCAAAGACTTAGTGGTGAGTCTAGATCAAATTCCAGCGAAGAATGTTTTGATGGATGTGGTGGTGGCGGATATCCCTCCACGATTTGGCATGTTGTTGTCGAGGTCATGGGGAGCCAAAGTCAAAGGTACAATTCAGCTTGACTTTTCATATGCTTCAATTCCAGTTTTCGGTCAAATGAGGAAGTTATATCGAGAACAAAAGATGAAATACATGATCACTAGTAAGGAAAAGCCCATTAATCATCCTGTAAATTATGTACAGACAGATTTAGAATCTTTTGTTTTGTTTGCGGAAAATTTCAATGAGGTAGATAGTCAGTTAGTTCAAGTAGAAGATATACCAGATATTTCAGAAAATTTCAGAGAAGTTTTGAGAAAGGAAAGTGAAGAAAGGTCTGTTGTCATAAAGCCAAATGCAGAAATAAATGGGCAGCAAGCGGAACATGAAACAAAATCAGATTTTCAGCACTTAGAAGATGATGAAGAGGGTCTTTGGACCATGGATTTCGATGGTGCAGTGGGCAGCGATGGTGCTGGTATCGGTGTGTGGATTCAAAGCCCATTCTCAGCCCAAGATCAAGTTCCAAGCAAGGTACGGGTATGTTCTTGTAAATTGGCATTTGATTGCTCGAATAATGAGGCAGAATATGAAGCTCTTATTGCTGGTTTGAAAATCCTTCTGAAGTTAAAGGCAAAGAAAATAGCAGTATATGGCGACTCCGAATTAGTTATCAAGCAAGTGAAAGGTGAATTTCAGGCCAAACATCCTCGCATGAGAGCTTATAGAAATGTTGTTTTAGATATCTTGAAAAGATTTTCTGAACATACTTTGACATGTGTGCCCCGGATTCAAAATGGTGTTGCGGATGCATTGGCTAAGGCGGCAAGTAATCTGAAAATACCCATGAATTCCAGCAATAAGTTCGAGATATATGTGAAGCATCGTCCTACAGTTCCAGATAACCAAAGGCGTTGGCAGGTGTTCCAAGATGACGAAGAAATCAAAGATTTTCTGCAAGTTAAGGGTAAGTTCGAAGACATCTCAATAGATACGGAAGCTGAAGGAGTGAATCAGATGGATGTATTGCAGCTCAAAGACAATCACATTCCAAAAGGATTGATTCCTTTAGAGGAATTGTTTGATCAGGATGATGTGGCCCGCAAGCCAACTTTGAGGCCAACGGACGAAGGAGTTGAAGATGTGAACCTTGGGACAGCTGCAAATCCAAAGATGGTGGAGCTTTCAAAAGCATTGCCGCCTAAGGTAAAGCAAGAGTATATCAGATTATTGTCTTTGTATTCTAATGTCTTTGCATGGGATTATTCAAATTTGAAAACTTATGACACAAGCATTATTCAGCATACCATTCCCATAAAGCCAAATCAAAAGCCTTTTCGGCAAAAGTTGAGAAGAATTAATCCTAAATTGTTTCCATTGATTGAGAAGGAAGTCAACAGGTTGTACAAGTCTGGAATCATAGTGCCAATCCGGTTTTTCGATTGGATCTCAAACTTGGTGCCCGTAAGGAAGAAAACCGGTGAGATTCGCTTGTGTATAGACTTTAGAAATCTGAACAAGGTGTCATTAAAGGACAATTACCCGCTGCCCAAGATGGATCACATATTACAGCGGGTTGTGGGGGCATCTAGGATGTCATTGCTTGATGGTTACTCCAGATATAATCAGATTTTCGTGCACGAAGATGACCGTGACAAGACAACATTTACTACTCCATGGGATACATTTCATTATGCCAAGATGTCGTTTGGATTGAAGAATGCGGGTGCTACATTTCAGCGGGCAATGGACATGGCCTTTGCAAACGAGAAGGATCTCTTTTTAGTTGTTTATCTTGATGATTTGACCATGTTTTCTAAATCAGATGAAGAGCATTTGTTTCATTTGACTAAGGTGTTTGAAAAGTGCAGAAAATATGGCATCTCATTGAATCCGAAGAAGAGTCTTTTTGCTATGAGTGAAGGCAAGCTACTGGGCCATATCATTTCTAAAGAAGGCATTCGTATAGATCCTGCACGAGTGAAAGAAATTCAGCAAGTGGAGCAGCCCCGTAGCAAGAAAGAAATTCAGTCCTTCAATGGTAAATTGAATTTTCTGCGTCGTTTCATTCCCAATCTTGCTGAACATCTTAGAGAGATAACAAATATGATGAAGAAGGACAACGAGCTCAAATGGATAGAAGGGGCGGTGAAATCTTTTAATTTGATAAAGGTAATCTTATCTTCAACCCCAACATTGATTAGGCCGGATTATACACAGGATTTTATTTTGTTTTCATTCGCCTCTGAGCATACATTGGCAGTTGTGTTAATGCAAAAGAGAGATGGAGTTGAGAAGCCCATAGCTTTTTTTAGCCGCATCATAAGAGACGGAGCGCTGAATTATAATATCATTGAGAAGCAAGCATTGGCCCTGATCAAAGCATTGAAAGATTTCCGAGTTTACATATTGAATTCTCATGTTTTAGCATATGTTCCCAATGCAGCTGTGAAGGATGTTTTAGTGCAAACGGAACTGAAAGGAAGAAGGGGTAAGTGGATTGCTGCCCTCTTAGAATATGATGTTGAAATTAAGCCTACCAAGTTGATTAAGGGTCAAGGTTTAGCTAAGTTGATGGCTGAAGCAAACCTTCATGTCCTTGATATAAATCTGATTGCTGCCTTGTCCAATGAAGATGAAGAAAATTCAGTTCTACAGGTGTCCGATATCTTTGTGTCTTCTCCTTGGTATGCTGATATAGTTTATGTGCTTCAAAACTTATCTGCACCTCCTGGAATGCCTAGAAACAAAGCTAGAACATTGAAGCTAAAGGCTGCCAAATTTTGCATTATCAAATCTGCACTTTATTGGAAAGATCCCAGTGGCATCTTGCTGAACTGTTTGGTAGAAGAGGAAGCAAAAACAACAGTAGATGATTTCCATAGAGGTGACTGTGGGGTTCACTTATTTTGGAAGACCACGGCTAATAAGATTTTGAGAGATGGTTTCTATTGGCCTTCTTTATTTTCTGATGTGTATAAAGCGGTAAAGAGCTATCATGAATGTCAAATCTTTCAAGGAAAACAAAAATTACAGCCATTTCCTCTCAAGCCGGTGGAAATCAGTGCACCATTTCAGCAGTGGGGTTTGGATTTTATTGGCGAAATCCACCCAGCATCTTCCGGGCAGCATCGATGGATCTTGACAGCTACAAATTACTTCACAAAATGGATTGAAGCCATTCCCACCCGGCAGGCCACAGATTTGGTAATTATTTCTTTTCTTGAAAATAATATCTTATCACGTTTTGGCTGTCCACAAAAGTTGATTACTGACAATGCAGCTGCATTCAAATCAAAGAAGTTGGTTGATTTTTGCTATAAATATAACATCAGCTTGGGGCATTCAACTGCTTACCATCCACAAGGTAATGGGCTGGCCGAATCTTCAAACAAATCTTTAGTGAATATTATAAAGAAATTGCTGGAAATCAATAAGAAGAGCTGGCATAAGAAGTTAATAAATGCACTATGGGTTGATCTGGTAAGTCAAAAGAATTCAATTGGTATGTCACCTTTTGAAATTGTTTACGGAGTAGATGCAGTGTTTCCTACTTCACTTAGTGTCCCAGTGGCCAAGTTGTTTCAAGAAGCTAGTGGTGAGGAGGATCCTATGCAACGACGGATCAGTCAAATGATTCATTTACAGCAGACACGAGAAGAAGTCCACCAAAATTCCCTTAAGTTGCAGGAGCGCATAAAGAAAATCTATGACAAAAAGGCCAAAGCAGATGAGTTTCAGATTGATGATGTTGTGTTACGGTGGGATGCTCGCAATGAAGATAAAGGGAAACATGGAAAATTCGACAACTTATGGAAGGGTCCTTACAAAATTGCAGCATACCATGGTCCAAATGCTTTCCTTCTCAAAGAAATGAATGGTGATGAATATCTTGGTGGGTCGGTGAATGGCCGGCTGCTCAAAAGGTATCATGCTTGAGCATTTTCTGCTCTAAACACTCTCATTGTAAATACCATTTCCTTTTCTTTCTACAGCAAGTGTGAAGCTGATTTCCATCTTCAGTTTGGGGCCCGCGGTGAAGGCTATAATTCTGAAAATGGTGATTAGTTGGATTGAGTTTTACAAGTTGTTACATGTCAGTTCATTTTCTGTATAGAGTTAGTGAGTTAGTGTCCAAGATAGTCTTGAATTTCAGTCAATTGTCCAAGTCAAATAAAGTTGTTTTCAAGTTGGTTACATGTGAATAAGTTGACTCCATTGCCCAATGATAAAAGCACTGGTCTACTCTCCCAGAGGTCTGAGGTTCTTGGTACCTCCAAGGAGCTACCATCCCCATTGGAGCCAATGTTAGTGTCGGTCTTGAAAGCCCTCCATTAGTGATCAAAGCTCTTTGCATTTGCATTAGTAGGTGTCTCATCAGTGTCAAAGTTTGCATCCCGTTAGGCATGCCATAACCCTGATGGAGGAGCTGGTCTATTCATACCCCTCTTGGCTTTGCTGGATCAGGTCATATCAGTCATTGAGTTTTTCAAGCTTGTCTTGATGTGTCTTAATGTCAAAATTCTAGGTCTATGGTTTTGGTCATTTGTCTTAGCAAGGTCATGTCTTTGAAAGTCCTTGAGTGCTCAGCAAGCCAGAGGGAGGATGGTAAACATGTTCCTTTGAAATTTTCATCATGTACAGTTCATTTCTAACCTTGGATTTAAAAACTCTGTTTTTAAAGCCAAGGTCATGATAATTTTTTTGTAAAAAGAATAAATTTTCAAAAAGTCTTCAAAAAGGCAGCAACAACCCTGATCCCCTTGCCACAGTCCCTCAGATGATCTACCTGCAAAAAGAATCAAGTCAAAGCACTCAAAAAGTCAACTTCAAGATAAAGGAAACCAAAAAATCAGTGTTTTAAAAAAGTGTCAAAATAGACTTTATAAAGTGGGTTTATGGATAAATTTTTTCAAATAAAGATTATAAAAGGTCATATTCCCTCCTTTCACTCTCATTGTGCATTTCAAAGCTTGCAAGAGAGGTTTTGAGAGAGTGATAGGCGAAAGAGGTGAAATTATAGTGATTGCGGGCAGTTAGCAGGTGCGCGACCCGTTCAAGGAGGTGCGCGACCTGTTGGGCAGTGCGCGACCCGTCCAAACCCTGTCTGCAGTGTAAATTTACTACGGGTGCGACCCGTTGGGCGGTGCGCGACCCGTTGGGGAGCCTGCGTGACCCGTTCAGATGTTTGCAATCAAACTTCACACAAATTCCTCAATCTCCCTTCAACTTTTCTCAATCGGTCGAGGTAGGCTCTTTATGCATGGTTTTTGATATTGGTGATGGATGCAAGTCTTCATGCTATGATTTTATCCTCCAAATTTGCAAATGAATGGATTGATATGGCTGCAATGTTCATGCCCAAATGGTGTTAGGGTTTATGATGTTTCAAGTTGTTTTCTCCCTTGGTTGATTTCCTTTCCCATTCCTTTTGCCCACACTCATATACACATTTCCTTTCACATGATTTTATAAATGATCCCCTTCCCATCCTTAAATCACTAAAACTATAAACCCTATCCCTCTCCCAAGGTATAAAAAACAAAACAAAGTGAAACCCTAATTCCCCTCTACCAAACCCTAATTCCCCTCTACCAAACCCTAATTCCCCTGTACCATATACATGTAAAAAACAAAGAAAATATTCGTGTGAAAAAGTGGCATATGTTGGTGAATATATCAACAATTTTGTATATGGTTTCCATATTTCCCTATTGATACATATATGCATATGTGCTCATGTTCACTTATATGTATGTTTTGTCCCATATGTAAAACTCTTTGCAAATGATTTCCCTTATAAAAATGTGTTCCTATATGAATATGATTTGCAAAGTTTTCCTTAAAAACTCCCTGTTGTTGTTATATATTCCCATTCCTTGTTAAAAAATTCCCTCCCCTAACATTTCCCTCATGTTTGGTTCCCCTTGAAACAGCATAGATTTCAGCACTTTTGCAGGCAGAGACAGCAGTTTAGTTTTCCACTTTGCTCCAAAACCATGTCAGAAACCGAAACTTATGAGCAAAGTGATGACCATTCATCATCTACAGAGGTTGAGGAACAGAGGAGGCCTCGTAGAGGAGGTAAGGGAGGACATCATAAGCGGGAAGAGCCTACTTCTTTGGCAGAATTACAGGCTTGTCCTTTGGCAGTGAATTGCTTCCAGTACATGTCTTGCGATCAGTTTTGTGAGAGGATCTCTCAGATTCAGCATCATAGAGAGTTGGCCCGCTTGTTTGTCTTACACCTCCATGATGGACATGTCACTCTTGCAGGGGTGAACTTCATATTGACACCTAAGGTGATTTCAGAGGCTACAGGGATACCGAATGTGGGTGAGGTGTGGCCTAAGCGCAGGTTACTTGATTTTGTTCACTTTGAGCCTTATGTCCGGCCATCATTTGTGAGACTGTTGACAGGTGTTTTCCCATTCAGATTTCTCCAGAGCGAGTATGCTCCCCTCATGAGACTTATTATGCATTACTTTACCTGTGAGGGCAGATTTTCACAGGTGTATTCATATCACATTCGCCTTTTGATGCATTTCACCTGAGTGAGGATGATGAACCTCCCGGTCTTCCTGTTTCATAACATTTAGAGGATGGTGCCCATGTTGCAGAGGAAGACCCCGGCCCAGCAGTACAGGAGCCTTTGCTATTATGGTTTGATCCAGCTCATAGTCTCTCATCAGTTGACCCAGCAGGGCATCTCATGGGAGGAGTTCATCTCCCGTGAGTTTTTCACAGTGCCACCTCAGCCATATCAGGAGGCCATTCATGAGGAGGGAGGACCATCTCAGCATCTTGATGCTCCCATCACCCGACATGTCAGCTCCACTCCTTTGGTCACCTATCAGAAGGGCCCAAGGGCCTTATTTACAGCAGCTAGGCGAGTACTATCTCCACAGCAGGTGGAAGGGGTCTCGCCTTCATCTTCAGATCAGCGAGTGTTATTTCCACATCAGGTGGAAGGGGCCTCGTTTTCTTCACTAGCACAGGTATTGCAGAGGGGCAAAGAGCCCATGATTCATGAGGATCCAGTGATTGATCTCGAGGCCAGTTCTCCTAGCCAAGAGGCAAAGGAGATCATTCAGCATCTCAGGGCCGAAAATGATGTTTTACAGCGGAGACTTGAGGGTGCCCAATGGACCATCACTTATCTAGAGTAGTGGAAAACACAGCTAGAGGAGGAGAAGGCACTTCATGAGCTTTGGAGGATTCGTAGTGACCGAGTCCTAAACCGTAGGAGGCCCGGTGATCCATTACCTGCTGACCAGGAGTCATTGCTCATTCAGGAGAATGCCCACTTGGAGAGGCTGTTGGCTAAGGCCAACCAAGAGAAAAATTTGCTAAGGAACATGAAGAATCACTATTGGGCGAGGATGCATATTTGCAAGGCAAAAATGAAAATGTTCCAAAGGAGGTTGTCCGAGGCTCTTAGGCGGAAGAAGAAGACCATCCCCCTCCGTATCTTGGCTGAGGCATCCCTCAAGGAGCATGGCACTCATTAGCATCATCTACAGTACAAATCCCAAAATTTTTTGAGAATTTTGGGTAATTTTGGTATTTTTGGGAAATTTACAGGTTTTGGCTTCTCAACGGGTCTCACCCCCGGTGAGACCCTTTGTCATCGTAGCTCCGTTTTGGGAAAACTCAACATTTCTAGATTGTTCATGCAAAGTTACACATGCCTATGGATGGACTTGAGTTTTCATGGAGTTTTGGGCCTCCAAAAGGTCAAAATACAGCCAAATTTTGACTTTCTTCCCCTTTTTTGAGCTGCAGAAGTAGTCCTGGGAGAATTGACTTTTGACTGGGAAAATGACATTCAAATCCAAAAATTCTAGTTGGGTTGGAAATTAGCCTCAGAGACCTTTCCAACGAGCTATCCTGCACCTCATTCTGTCACTAGGAAGGCCTCCAAACAGGGATCCAAAGTGCGCGACCCGTTGAGGAAGATGTGCGCGACCCGTTGAGGAATTTGTGCCAGATTTGACAAGTTCAGCCCAGAAAATGCAGTTTAGCTCCAGTTTGACTTTCTGAGGTCGATGGTGGTCCTCTTGACTGTACTTGTGGCACTTTTTGGATACTTTTACTCTTGTTTAACTCTTCTAGAAGATTCTTGCATGTAAAAGGGTAAAAATTGACTGTATGAACCGGTTTCCAAGTTTATAGAGGCAAGTTGTTTTGACTGCCTATTTTGTAGTGCTTAGTTTAGAAGTCGTTCATACAGCTCCTAGGATAGTGAGCTCGACCCATGGAGGCAGGGAAAGAGGTTAGATCATCTATATTATGTACTTTCTTGCTCATTTTCATGGTTGGACTCTTGAGGGAGAAGCTATCATTGTATTATTCACATGTATCTCTGCAATTTTTGGCTAAGGAAGACCAGGGTTTTGCAGTCATCTTTGGGATTCTTGTGGACTCATTGTGTTGATGGTGTGTTTCTTCATGTTATTGTAAGCTTTGTTATGTGATTCATTTCCTTTCTATACTGCTGCATATTAAACAAATGAAGTGATAAAGTTAGAATTCATGCTTGCCATGCTCTACTTTTAAATTTGTTTAATTTCTATATTTTCTGCTGTCTAAAGAGAATTCAAATCCATTGTTTGCTCTCTTTAACCTTCTTATCTTTCCTCTTAATCATCCACTTCAGCTAAAGACATCAATACAGGCTCCTACCTTGCCCCAAAGACCCCCCTGCAGAAACTGTGTCAAATCCCCGCACCCTAAATTGCAACTCCTCAATTTTCCACCAAAAACCCCTAAAACCCCAAATCAACCTTTATAATCAGTTTACTAGCCTAATATCAGTGTTACCTTTGTTGGTCATCTCATCCCATTGAATATTTGCCGAGATTTGACCGGAGAGAGCCTTCTCCTGCCCCGTAGGGCTAGCTACGAGGCTGAATGGTTTGATGTAGCTTTGAGATTTTCCTTTTCAGCCTGAGGTGAAATTTGAAGTGCTAACACCTTCCACTGCATAGAAGTCCTTAAACTCTTGAGAGACATATTCTCCACCGTTGTTGCTTCTCAAGGCCTTGATCTTCTTCCTTGACTCTTTCTCGACCAAAGCTTTGAACTCACAAAACTTTGTGAAGGTTTGGTCCTTCTTCTGCATTAAATAAATCCAGCATTTACGAGAATAGTCATTAATGAAAATCACGTAATACCTTTGCTTCACTGTGGATGCCATCAAGAATGGTCCAAACCAATCAATATGAACTTGCAATAAAATAGCCTCTCCTCAACTATCTCGATCATGAAAGAAAGACTTGGTGTAATTTCCCAAGGTATAACCTTTGCATGTGTCAATTTTACCTTTACGAAGTCCTGTAGATATCTTCTACATTATCTTCAAAGCCTCATGATGCAAATGGCCCAACCACCTATGCCATACCTCGCCAATGTCTTGGCTTTGCACCAATTCTGCTTTCATACTCAATGCTGCATAATCATCTACCTCTAGTTTATAGAGATTCTTCACCCGAATCTCTATCCTCTTGGTTTGATCCATGGTTATGTGTCTTAGGAACGCCTTTCCTTTACTAACGACAAAATCGTAGCCTTTTTCCTCCAACATCACAACCGATACCAAGTTCTTCTTCAGTCCAGGCACATACATCACATCTGTCAAGGTGAAAGGAGCTCCATGATCCCTCTAAAAATCAACTGTGGTCAATCCCGAAACACTATACCTTCCATCATCACCCATCTCTATGCGCATCTTGAGGTCTTTCTCCTCCAAGGCACTGAATAAATTTTTATCACTGGTCATGTGGAATGAGGCTCCACTGTCACGATATTAGACACAGCCCATCATCGATGACACCATGCATGTGATGAGGGTAAAGTCCATTTTGAACTGAGAGGCTAATGCCTCACCTTCTGATCCTTTCGAGGATCCCTTCTTAGACTTCTTCGATGGGCAATTAGTCACATAATGTCCCATCTTGTGACAATTAAAGCATATTACTTTAGACATGTCACCCTTCTTCCCTCCATGAGAAGAATTTGATTTGAAATGGGAAGCCTGTCCCTTCCCTTTCCTTTCCTTACTTGCCAAGGCTAGATTTTCTTCATCATCATTCTTGGATGAATAACCATATCATGTGCTCCTCCTGATCTTCTCCTACATAAGATACGACCATAATCATTCCCAATCCGACAGTTTATCCCTTCTATTCATAGAGTCTTGGTAGCTATTCCAACTCTTTGGTAGGCCAATGAGAGCGAGGCTCACCATATCATCATTGGAATTAGTTATTCCCACACTACCAAGCTCATCTCTACAGCTGGTGAGCTTGTTCAGATATGTGGAAATAGTATCATCCTTCTCCATCTTGATTCTTTGAAGCTTATCCTTGAGCACCAATTTCCTCTGGTTGCAACTGTTCTGGTAGATGTCCTTCAACGTCTTCCACATTGAAAATGGAGTATCCTTCCCATGGAGACTCAAGACAATATGGTCTCGAACTCCCTCAAGGATGATCTGTCTGGCCTTCACCACACAATTCTTCCACTCAGCCAACTCATGTGCATTAGTTGAAGCTGTCTTTGAGATTTCTTGATCAATGAATTCCTTCAAGCCATTGTCTTCTAATACAACCTCCATTCTATCTTTCCGTGCTATGTAATTCGAGCTACCTTCCAAGGCATACGCGAGTCTCAAGCCATAGAACGCCATTGGCCAACCTTTAAGTATGATATGAATTCGATTTGCACCTGCAACCCCGAACTTCAAACTTCAAATTCTCTTCTTAGTATATTGTTCATAGTGCTGATACCATGTAGAAAATCTGTGATATTTTAACCTGATAATGCAACATAAACCAAAACAGAATACTATAACCTACTTCTACTATCAATTTACGGAGGCCTAAATATTGAGATGAACAATATAACCAGAAGAAGAAGAATCAATGGCACAATACACATGAAAATACTTTTGGAAAAGCCTCATCTCAAAACCCCACACTATTTTATTATCATACATGGTGAAAATACATAGGAATTATACAAAGCCTTAGTTCTCACAACTATTCAGCTCCCATTACAATCCTCACATATTCTCATAGGCAATCTTGGCTTCTCTCCAAACTTTTTTCCCTCCAATCTCCTATTTCCTTTCTTTGTTCCTTTTGTATGATTAGCCTATTACCAAGTGAAGAAATAAACCTTCAAAACTATGGAATCCTCAAGGATGAATCCTTGTCTGCATGCATGAGTTTTCTCCACGAGAAAACACATGCAACTAATCTTAAACTATCCTTGAACATTAATCTCAACTAGGTATTTCTTAGAATAGAAATGCATGGGTTTCTAATGAGGGAATCTTCAGTTAATTGGAGTAGCACTAGCTGAGTGCATTAATGCATCAACTGAATGTTAACCCACTATTAATTCCTCAAACAGTTTGGAACTAATTTAACTGGACTTAACTCAGTAAACTGAGTTAACTAATTACAACTCAAATGTAACTCAATTTTATCTCCTTAATTTAAGGGATAACTCTTGAATGACTTCAGAAAGAATTATAACCTAAATTTCTCCAAGTAATTAATTTAAAATAAACTAATTAATTATTTCAAAGCACCTGTTAAGTTTAAATTCGATTTTAATTCAAGGAAAAATTAAATTGGAATATTCTTGTTGCCATATTTCAATAATATGGAGGGAAAAGAGAAAGTGAAATATTTCTATCATAAGTTTACACACATATTAAACAAGTTTTTAGTAGATACTAAACTTTATGACTCCATAACTGTTGACTACTACACATTCGCACTGCCAACCAGCATTGCGTAGTTCATCAAGCGAGATGTGAAACCAACACTCTTATAAAACTGTGAAGATGTTATTGTTGTTGATAAAGACCTTCGCTCAATTGGAGTCATTGTTGGCTTGTTGGGACCTTATCTAGGTTTGGATTTAATTAGCCAAACAAATCTCAGTACTGCTAGCCCTTTCGACAACAGTCCGCAGAGCGTGGACTGAGGTCTCACTCGAAGTAGTATTGCGGGGTGCTGGAACCAGGTTTCTGCACCCTTGAGATGTCTGAGAGGTGAGATTGGTCCAACTATTAGTCCTTATTATAGATCTGATCTGAAGTTATATGAAGATAATACCAATATACCCAATAACTGCAAATAATCACAAAAAATAACAAGATCTGAATATAGAAATGCTTCTTTATAGATAAAAAACCTTAAGGTAGGGCAACACCATACATTCACTCCTTAAGGAAGGAGAACACTCCCCAAGCCATATGCCTATTCATACAATAATTCCTTTCACATCCCTCAATGTGGAGTCTCTAGCCTCTATATAGGCCTCATACATACAATGCCATGGACCATTACCATGGTTTTGTCAATACCATCTATCTAATACCATGGGACCATTACATTATTACTAATTACTTGTGGTCCCTTACATGATATAGGTTAACCACCTTATTGATTACTATGGCCCATCCCATTATTACATTATTCCCTTGGGTACCTCCCTTTGTACCCCATATTATCCCCCCTAGGTATACTAAATTCCATCCCCTTTAATATGTTTCGTCCCTGAAACATGGTAAGAACACAAATAATAAGATCTACTCAAAAGAGTACTCCACTAGTACCATGCACGTGCATCTAGCCATCCAAGAGAAAGGTGAACCCTTGATATCATTGGTGCCTCGCTTGCTTGAGATGGAAGTTGACCTTGGTAGCTCTTTTGTGTTGATGTCTAGTAGGTGGATCTTTGCTCCTCGTTATCTGTCATGCAGGGGTTGTTGTCCTTGTGGCTAATTTGTTTCCATCTTGTTGGTTGTTTTCTTGCGAGGTGATGTGAGTGGCGATATGCTGAAATGTTAACCGACGATGTATATTTCTTTAATTCACCACCTAATGGAGTCCGATCGGTATCTGGTACCTATTGTGGTTCCTATAGTTGTTTCTTATTTTCAATATTACTTCAACCACTGAGTCCCCCTCTAATGTAACATTTTCTGCTTCCACCTCTACCTATTTTTCTGGTACCTGGTTTGATGTTTGTGTGTGTTTGTTGACCATCAATGGCTCATCATTTGATATGTCAGTCCCTAGAACATCTTCTGCTTCAACCTCCATGGACTGTGCCTATTTATTGATGGAAATATCCTGTAATGTAATTTTCTTCTTTTTATACCAGAGCTTTAGGAATTTCTTTTGCACATTAATATTGATAGCACATCCTTATAAACTTGAACATCCTCATTATCAACCTGTCTGTTTTCAATGTATTTTGCTAGAACTTGCAATTTTTTTGCCAAATTAACATTGATAAAATTATGCTTGCAACTAGGATTTATAGACATAACGATCTTCTCCTTCTGAATGAATCCATGAACGTACAATAAGGATACAACAGTAGAAAATAACCCCTTACGTGTCTCATTCTCCTTTTTTCTAGCACGAGACCATTTGTCTAAAAGGACTCTTTCAAATTCTGCATCTGAAAGTTTGGTCAACTGCTTGTTGTCAAGTGGAGAACCACCATTTGGTAGCCTCATCTTTGAAACCAAGCCACATTAAATCCCTCCAATCTATCCCATATGTGAACTTTATTTTTTTATGAATTGTTCAATAGTAGGGCCATTTTCTTTTCCTGTAAAAAGTATCTTGCTAGACAGCACGAAAAAAACACTTACTTGGTGAAAATTTAGAGTGGTCGCAGTTTAGTGATTATGGCTTAGAATAATTATTATGAACTACTTTTAGAAATGGAACAACCATTCTACATCTTCTCATGTGGTAGAAATCCTGATCTAGGCACTGGAATTTCCTATTCATGCTGCCGCTGTCCTGCCGTCACAAAAATTTGCTGAAAAAATAGCTGATTTTAAATCATTGATATCTCCCTCATCCGAACCCCGATTCGATTGATTTTTTTTTTAATTTGGGTATTTTTTTCACAAATAATCTAGATCTGCAATTAGATTCTGTAGATTTTGCACCAGAATGTATAGATCTGTGACACAAACACACTGCTCCAAAAAATGTCTACAACAGCATTGGTTTTTAAATCAACGAGATCTCCTTCATCCGGACTCCGATTCGACCGAGTTTTTCTTCAAACTGAGTATTTTTTCACCAACAACCTAGGTCTACAATAATATTCTTTATATTTTTCCCCAAAACATATAGATCTGATCTGCAAATTCGTTGCCCCAAAAAATGTCTTAAACACACTGATTTTTAGATCAACGATATCTCCTTCATCCGATCTCCGATTCGGCCGATTTTTTTTTTAAATGTGGTATTTTTTCACAAAGAATCCAGATCTACAATTAGATTTTGTAGATTTTTCCCCAAAACATACAGATCTGATCTACAAACTTGCTGCCCCAGAAAGTTCTTGCAAAAAATAATAAAAAAAATTCTCCACTTTTGCCCAAGAAAGTGCTCTAATACCACTTGTTATGGACCTAATCTAGAATTATATGAAGATAATACCAATATACCCAATAAATACAAATAATCACCAAAAATAACAAGATCTGAATATATAAATGCTTCTTTATTGATCAAAACCCTTAAGGTAGGGCAACACCATACATTCACTCCTTAAGGAAGGAGAACATTCCACAAGCCATATGCATGTTCATACAATAATTCCTTTCACATCCCTTAATGTGGAGTCTCTAGCCTCTACATAGGCCTCATACATACAATTCCATGGGTCATTACCATGGTTCCGTCAATACCATCTATCTAATACCATGGGCCCATTACATTATTAGTAACTACTTGTGGTCCCTTACATGATACGGGTTAACCACCTTATTTATTACTATGGCCCATCCCATTATTATATTATTCCCTTGGGTACCTCCCTTTGTACCCCATATTATCCCCCCTAGGTATACTACAGTCCCTTCACTAAAGTTACTTCGAGCCCTTCCCTACCCTGATATAATTGCCTTCGTGCACCCTTGCTTAGGGGTTGTGGGGCTTCTACGCTGCTAGAGCAGTGCTCTGTGCTATTTGCCTAAGGCACACCTAAGATCTGTTTTATCTTTCTACAATAGTTAGTTATCTTCACATAAATGGATGCCTTACGTTATCTTTATCTATATAGCACATTCATATGAGTTTGCGCAACAAATAAATTGTGCACTTGTAATTTATAACCAATAATACATTAAACAGGACAAGACACACAAAATTCTGATAAAACTTCTCTTTATTGATGTTTCCAATAGTTACAAACTCAACTCCCCTATGCACTCAGCTGCAAGGCTTCGCACACTCAGTTTTGGACTACTAGGCCTCTGCGCACTCAGATACAGGGATCTGTGCACTCGGCTATGGACTACTAGGCCCATGCTCACTCAACGGCAGAGCCTTTTCCAACCCTACGACCCAAGACACACTTTACACTTCGACTCAATCTCTTAGACTCATCATCCTTCTATTCCATTCACTTCTTCCTTTTACACTTAGAGCCTCGCTTTATTTATATAGTACCATACTCCATGGACCATGGGTAGGCCTATCAAGCCAACATTACATTAAAAAAAACAAGGTCAGACAACCCTCTGACTCTATTTTAACTTTGCGCTCCATGCCCACAAATCGCAGAGTCTTTACAAAGGGCTTGGTCAAAACTTTGGCTTTAAACCCAAAAACATGCTTTGTGGGGATTCCATGCCCAACGGGCCCCCAACACAAACATCGTGACTCACCCTCTTGTCACTCTGTTAGTGCAGAGATCTTCATGGGGAGTCCCTCCAACTTTTTTCGAACCACTACAAAGTTGGCAACGCACTAAGCGACTGCCTGCTAAATTTCATGTACCCATTGTTTCGAGATCGCAGTGTTAGAACTACTTCCCTAGACCTATTCTTTCATCCCCTGCCTCCATTTATAGTCCCGCGACTTTGTCCAACTACTTGGAGTGCGAAGATTATGCTTTTGTCGCCTAGTCAAATAGTCAGGCCACCCGTGTAGGGTTTGGGAAAGGGTCTCCATTTAGCTTTACTAGTTGTACTGCGACTCCATCTATGACCTCCTTAACAACGTATGGTCTCAGCCAATGCATTTTGAAAATTCCATGGAATTTACCAAAATTACTATCATACAGTAAGACTAAATCATTTATCTTGAAGGTGCACAACTTAATATGGTAAGCTTGTTAGGCCTTCTCATGCTGCTTTTGTACCTACTGATGGAAGCTTTCTAGGAATCGTTCCTCTTCAAGTTCTTCCAATTGCGTGAGCCTCTCTTCCAAGGCTTTGTGGTCCATCATACCTATGAGTGTTGTGATGCACAGACTGGGCACAATATACTCCATTCGCTTGACAACTTCCATGCCATAAATCAACCAGAAAGGTGTTTGTCCCGTCAGTTTTTTTCACATTTTCCTATAATCCTATAGTACTACAGGTACGTGTAGGTCCCAATCATTCCACTGCACATTGCATACTTTGGTCAATGCAGTCTCCAGTATTTTTTTTAATGCTTCTATTGTCCCATTCACTTGTGCATGATACGGTGTGCTTTATTGATGATATACCTGAAACTCTTTTGTTAGCGTGCTGATTTTTTCGTTTAGGAAATGTGTACCACAATCACTCATCAAGATTTTTGGACATCCAAATCAAGTCAATATGTGTTCAAACAAAAAATTCGCAACTGTGGTGATTGTGGAGTCTTTGACTGGCTATGCTTCTACCCAACGAGTCAGGTACTCTATCTCGGTGATAATGCATCTCACGCTCATATTTCCTTGAGGTTTGATAGGTCCTACAAAGTCGTTTACCCAATTTTTGAAGGGCTGCAGCATCATTTGTGGATTCAAAGGCATCTCATTCCTCCGCAAAGGTTTACCTATTCTTTGACATATATCACAGGCCTTACAATGTGCTTTTGAATCTTGATGAAGGGTTGGCCACCACAACCCTGCATGAATAATCTTTTGCACATTGCTCGCGCTACATAGTGTCCTCTTGTAGTTTCCCCATGTGCTTCCATGAGGATTTGACTTCGTTCGAATTCAGGTAGATACCTTCACAGTATCTCGTCATTCCCCATCTTATATAGGTGCCCCATGATGATAGAAAAATTAGCTATGCGCACCACCAGTTCCTTGTTTTGCTGGATGGAGTATTCTTTTGGCATAGTCCCTATTGTCAAAAAGTGGATTATATCTTCAAATTGTCCATCTGCAACATGCACAACAAAGAGATGTGTTTCAAGTAATCCTTCCTCCAAGCTAGTAGGTTCCTCTCTCATCTCAATCCGTGACAAGTAATTCGGTCCTGTGATCAGGCATTCAGGCTTCACAACGACCTCAAAATCATATTCCTAGAAGAATAAGAGCCACCTGCATATGCACCCCCCAAAATAGGATTATTGACCAAGTATTTTAGCGTAGAATGATTTGTATACATATTGAAGTTTCCCCCTAGCAAATAGTGCCGATATTTTTGGAGCACGTACACCATAGCCAACCCCTCACGTTCAATTGTGGAATAGTTCCTTTTTGCTTTAGAAAATCTCTGACTTGCAAATGCGATAGGGTGATCCATGCCCTCCCCACCCTCTTCTATTAGTACCGATCCTAGCACTATACACGACGTGTCAACATGGACATGAAGCTCCACATCCCATTTTGCAAAGACCAGGATTGGCACGAAGGTAAATTTCTCTTTTATTACATCCAGGCTCTTCATGGAATCATCATTCTAGCAGAACATGACATCCTTTTTCAACAATTTCTCCATTGGCACGGTGATCTGGGCATAGCTTTTGATGAACTTCCTGTAGTACCCCATACGTTCCAGGGTAGCGCGCAACTATTTGACACTTCGCGGTGTTTCCAAATTCAAAATTAGTGCAATCTTCGCGGGGTCTACCATCAGTCCCTGTTTGTAGACCACATGTCCCAAAAGTTTCCCAAAAGGAATGAGAAACGTACACTTCTTGAGGTTCAGCACAATTTGGTGTCGTCAGAAAGTATCTAGCATCAAGTGTAAGCTCGCTACACGGTGCTTAACTAGTCCAAATTTTGTCCAACCATCTAGATAAACCTCCAAGAATTTGTGGATATAATCTTTGAATGCTGCAACAACTATGCGTGAAAATATGGTTGGCGTGTTCTTCAACCCAAATGGCATAACGGTGTATTGGAAGCAGCCCCACTCAGTCACAAAGGTGGTCTTGCTCATGTCTTCTGTTGCGATTTTGATCTAGTGGTACCCTGAGAACCAATTAGTAAAAGAGTATGCTTCTTGCCTATCGACATTTTCCAATACTTCATCTGTGAATGGAGTTGGGAATGGGTCATGCACACAGGTGTCATTCAACTCCCTGAAGTCCATGCATATTCTTATCTCACCTTTCTGTTTCTTTTCCTACACTACCATAGGGCTTACCTAATCATATTCCTCCAATGGCTCAATGATTCCAGCTGCGAGCATTTTGTCTAGTTCTACGCGGACCTTTTCCTTGTACTTTGGATTCAAGCAGTAAGGCCTCTACTTAACCGGCTTCGTGTTGGGTTTTAAGGTGATCTTCATCATTCCTAAATCACCAAAAATTCCCTTTAGAATTGTGAACTTGGTGGGGAATAAGTCTTGGTACTCGTGGAGTAACTTAGTGACCTTATCCACTGTTGAAAATGCAACAAGATGATGGAGCTTAGTGGAAAGGAGTCGCCTTCACTAAGTGGGCCCCCGGGCTATTTTTTGGTGCAAAGTCTATTTTTAGACATATGGATCATGTTGTATGAGTTGTAGGATGCTATTTGTGGATGATTGGTCATGTTGGTAAAAATAGATGGAATTCTATTTTTAGACATATGGGCGGAGTCTATTTTTAGACTGCTAGTCTAAAAATAGAACATTCAAATATTATTAGCTCTTAATAATAGTTGGACTATAAGCATTATCTTATCCTCTTGGAGCACTTCAGTTCAAGCTATGGATGTGGCACATGCAACTGCCAAAAGGAAACACACTTTTCTTATGGGTTAGTTGAGCTATTGCATGATGGACTTCAGTTATAACTCAAGTGATTAAGTTTGGTGGAGTTGATTGAGGAGTTGATGGAGTTGTGTTCAGTTTGACTTAGTTTAACTAGTTGTATTTTAGTCTAACTGCAAATACACTAGTGATGAGTGATGTGAATTAATTATTAATTAATTCACTAATTATTAACTCATAAAGCAACTAAAGAATACATCAGTTAACTCAGTGCATGGACAGTTCAGTGGAGACAGGTGTTAGAGGTAGAGACTACTATCAGTTGTGACTATAGCTGTGCATGAGATTTGCAGAGTCAATGATTGAGATTTCCAATGAGGATTTCACAGTACAATCAAGGGAAAACAAGCTTGGATTATTCTATTCTCAACTTGGATTGTGCAGTAGAGGCAGGCAAACAGTGGAGGAGATTTGAACCTGTGACTTGATTCAGATCTGAGCTAGTTTTGTGTGTAGCAGGTGGAGATAGTACTAATTACTTGTGAGTATTGTACTATGTATTGTTACATGTTCTCTATCATTATAATATATAGATAGTTGGGGGTTTCATCTGTATGCTTTCCCTAGTACATACTGTGTTGATATGTGTGATTGATGTTTCAATGTGCGCATGCAATTGTTTCTTTAATTCCACAAATTGATGATCAACGTAGAGGAGGTTATGTATTATGCATGCATTTCACAGATAGTTTATAATCAGGATAATCTCTGTGAATAAGTGTCATATTATTCAAAATTTCTACATGGTATCAGAGCTAGATGATTTGTAGAAAAAAAAAATCTACATGGTATCGGAGCAGAGTTGATCATCAGATCTATTATTCAGAAAGTGATTACATTTTATTTCTTCAGGCAGAGTCTGTAATCGGGCTAGGTAGCCTCTAGATCCATCCTTCTTTTGGAAGGTGATATATCCAGTAAATTCCCATACAGTCAATCTTTGTATGAGAAATAATTTGTTCTTACGAATTTTAGATTAGAAGCGGTTGAGTTTTGAGCTGGTGGAATTCGAATTTGTAGTAGTGTTTTCTTGGTGTCAAAGTTGAAATGTCTTTCAACGGATTTCAATTGGAGTATGCCCTTGAAGGAAGCTCGAGTTATATTTCATGGAAGGACAGGATGGAGGTGGTGTTAGATGACAATGGGCTGAAGTAGTTCATAGAGGCTGAGGTCCCAAAGCCTACTAATGTTGCTCACGTTGAGGCTTCGCAAAAGAAGATAGCAAAGTGTCAAAGGATTCTGTTGGAGGGCATGAAGGATCACATTGTATCCAGCCTGCATGGAAAGGCTTCTCCATACTTGATGTGGAAAGCATTGACAGATTTATTCCAAAGCAAGAGCGACCAGAGGAAGTTGGCACTCAAGGATAAACTTAGAAACATTAAGTGTGAGAATGGAGACAGTATGCCCAAGTATCTCACGAAGTTCACCCAATGTCGGGATGAGTTGGGAAGTGTGGAGGTGACTGTCAATGATGAGGACTTGGTGAGCTTGGCTCTCCTTGGTCTTCCAAAGAGTTGGCATTCCTATCAGGATTTCGTCAATGGTCAGGAGAAACTGCCAGGATGGGAGAGGCTTTGATCGGATCTTATGCAAGAGGAGATCAGGTAGAATAACAGGGACAGATCTTCATCAAAGGCATCTGATGAAGAAAATTGCACTTTGGCTACCAAAGCAAAGAAGGGGGATGAGAAGGATTCTCTTTCAGAATCCAGTTCTTCCAATGATGGGAAGAAGGTTGACAAATCGAAAGTGCGATTCTTTCGTTGTCATGAGGTGATCCAGGTGGATATTGGTGGCCACCTGCCAAGTCCACCTGGACCCCCACCATTGTCTTTCTCAGCATTTTCAGTTTCCTTAATTGTAGCACAACTTACTATTTTTAGTAGTTTTTCGGGTCCTGAACTTCTGGAGCCGTTTTGAGGCCCTAAACGATGTTTTTTGGGAAATCTGGGGGCAACATGGGTCCATGGACCGATGTTGCCCTTCCCAAAGTGGTAGTGCTCGGATAGATCTTTCTAACGAGCTATTGTACGCATCAAACGGAGATCGTATGCCAAAGTTACGACCCTGGGAAGTTGATGTACCAATTTACCCAAACGGGGCCCACAGTTTGGCGTTTCATCTCCTAGGGTTAGGTTTTGGAAGGTTAAGGGTTGTCCATTGTTTCTCAACAATAAATAGGCCTTCGAGCCTCATTGTAACACAGTTCAGAGGCATGTAGCCATCACATCTCTTCTCAGAGATAAGCTACCATCGCCCTAGCTAGTTTATTGCCATTTCTGTTTGTAAGCATATTTCAGTATCTTCCATTAATGAAATGAAGTATTATTTCCGCTACATCTTTGTGTATATGGTTATCTCTGTAATTTGTTGCGTTCCTGTTTAAATCTGGATTAGTGGTATCAGAGCGGTCTGCTTTTTCTCTGTTTTTCTTTGCATGTCCCCAACAAGGTCGGGATATAAGGAGTTAGGGCTTGAACTGGTTGAACCTTTGCAAGACCAGCCTCGCAAATCCCGACGGCCTCCCATGGCGGACGAGAAGAAAGACGAGGGGGCAGGAGATCCCATCAAAATCTTGCTCGAAGAAGCGCTTGAGCGACAACGGAACGCGATGATGGACAGCTTTGCGCAGATCCTTCAGCGGCTACCCAGAAGCGGCGCATCGACTTCCAGTAGCTCCTCTGGAAATGCCACACCCTTTAAGGTACAAGTTAATTTTGAAATCCCCATATTCGAGGGTCAGATAGACGCCGATGCCGTAGATAAATGGTTAAATCTGCTAGAGGGTTATTTTTCTGTTCATGAATTTTCGAGTAGGGAAAAGATTGTTTTTGCTCTTCTCAAAGCAGCCCCCCACGTCAAGGACTGGTGGGAAACCTACTGCGAGTAGAAGGATGAAAGTACTGGCTCACTATTTTCAGCCGCACCCACCTGGGATTCGTTCCGAGATGCCATCAAGGAGCAGTACTACCCTGTCGGAAGCTATGAGGATAATACATAAAGTGGACCATGCTGCGGCAGGGAAGGGACCAAGACGTACCGGAGTTCACCAATCTTTTCCATACCGTTCGCACAAAGTTGGGTATCAAGGATTCGGAGCAACATTTGATACTCAAATACCGTGGCTGCCTGCACAAGTACATCCAGGAAGAAATACAGTTCTTAAATATCCCCTCGCTCGGCGCAGCATACTGGTATGCCGTCAAGGTCGAGCAGAAGTTTAAACAAAAGAAGCGAGACTTTGGATCTGCAAATCCAAAGCAGGGGAAAGGTGCCCCTAAACCACAGAATAAAGGACAAAGCCAAGGCGGGACAGCCCAAGACAACCAGCCGAAGCTGCAAGCAAAGAGCAACGCCGCGAAGCCGAGAAAGGACACTGGAAAATGGTGCGAGTTCCATAAGAGCTCCACTCACAACACAAGTGAGTGTCGGGCCAAGCAGTCACTGGTGGCTGAGCTAAAGGTTTCAGAATCAGATGCATGTTCCGACTATGAGTCAGAACCCGATAAGGGGTATGAAAAAGGGAAGCAGATCATTGATGCAGATCCCAGCGCCATTGTTGCTACCGCAAAGATCCAGAAAAATGAACCCGAAGATCCAGAGGAGGACGAGCGTCTCTTCCACTCCCAGATGTGGGTAAAGGGCTCCCCGATACAGTTCATTGTTGATAGCGGGAGTCAAAAGAACCTCATTTCGGCAGAGGTCGTGAAGCGGTTGGGCTTACCGACCACAGCACATCCACAACCATACACCATTGGGTGGCTTCACCAAGGGCGAGATCTTCGCGTGAGCCAGCAGTGTCGCCTTCCGTACAACATCAAGCCCTTCACGGATGAGGTATTGTGTGACATTGCTCCCCTTGAAGTTTGTGATGTATTACTAGGACAACCATACTTGTGGAAGCGACATGTTGTGTATGAATCAAGGCCCCGTGCTGTTGTTATTACATTGGGAAATAAGTTGTTCAGGATACCAGAGGTAGCACCACCTGCCGCCATCTCTTTGATTACTGCAAAACAATGCAGTAAGATCATTTCCAAAACCAGGAAATTTGTTTTCCTGATGATACGCCCTCAAGGGAAGAAGAAGACAGTGGCCGCGGCCTCCAAACGGGGTTCCTCTACATGGCAGCTACAGATGGAAAAGATTGTGGAAGAGTACGAAGACATCTTCACCTCCTCGGCAGGAGTTCCTCTGCACTGTCAAGTCAAGCACTCCATCGATCTGACCCCAGGTGCGCCGCTACCCAATGGACCAATTTATCGGCGCTCCATTCTGGAGAAAAATGAAATCAAGAGACAGATTCAGGAGCTCCTGCAGAAAGGTCACATCCGTCCGAGTTCTTCGCCCTGTGGAAGCCCGATAGTGTTGGTACAGAAGAAGGATGGGACGTGGAGACTCTGTATTGACTATCGGGCACTGAACAAGATCACTGTCCGTAATAGGTACCCGATCCCGCGGATTGATGACCTCCTAGACCAACTAAAGGGGGCGAAATATTTCAGCAAGATCGATCTGAAGTCAGGATATCACCAGGTACCAATTGAACCCTCAGATGTGTGGAAGACTGCCTTCAAATCCAAGGAGGGTCTCTTCGAATGGTTGGTCATGCCTTTCGGATTGACGAATGCTCCTGCAACCTTTATGAGGCTAATGGATGACATCTTGCGGCCATTCACCAACTCCTTTGTAGTAGTATACTTGGATGACTTTCTGATCTTCAGCCAGAGTTGGGAAGAGCACCTCCACCACATCTGACAGGTTCTCCAAACACTGCGGCAACACAAGCTATGTGCCAATTTGGAGAAATGCACTTTTGGCATGCACGAGGTTCAGTATCTGGGATACATCATTGATGAACAGGGGGTGCATGTCGATCCAGCCAAGGTCCAAGTCATTCGGGATTGGCCCTCTCCAACCACTCTAACAGAGCTCCGCAGCTTTCTAGGTCTTGCCAACTTCTACCGCAGGTTTGTGTTGGGATTTTCTCATATTTCTTGGCCCTTGAGTCAAGTCACCAAGGGTGGGGCGAAAGAAAAATTCTTTTGGTCTGAATCTCAACAGAAGTCATTCAGGGAGTTGAAGGATCGCCTCTACACGGCACCAGTGCTCGCGTTACCAGATTTACAACAACCATTTGAGGTCGAGACATATGCCTCTGACTATGCTATTGGGGCAGTCCTTACTCAACATGGACATCCAGTGGCATATCACAGTGAAACACTTTCAGACACAGTCCGGAAGTACCCCACTTATGATAAAGAGATGTATTCCATTGTACAGGCCTGCCGACAATGGAAGCATTACATTTTGGGGAAGGAAACCGTCATCCACACAGACCACCGACCTCTGCAGTTCATACAGACCCAAGGGAAATTGCAGAATGATCGCCATCAGAAGTGGTCTACATACCTGCAACAGTTTCACTTGAATATCAAGTATAAAAAGGGCAGCACCAATAATGTTGCAGATTGCCTCAGTCGACCACCGATCATGGCGCTAACCACCGTGCTCAACTCTTGCGGGCACGAGAGTTCTGATTGGCCACTTCTCTACAAAAGCGACCCAGAATTCGGCCACACATACCAGACACTCTTGGAGGGTGGGCAGGTTGCAGATTTTCACCTCTAGGATGCCGTATTATGCCACCTCGGTCACCTCTGTGTTCCTTCAAGCGAGCATGCCAAGATGATTTGGGAAGCACACTACAGTCGGGCTGCTGGGCATTTCGGGGTCGAGAAAACAGTGGCAGTACTGCAAAACTATTTCTATTGGCCGAATCTTCGACAGGATGTTGGGAAGTACATCCGATCATGTACTGCCTGTGCCATTGCCAAACCGACCATTAAGAAGCAAGGCCTCTATACCCCGTTGCCTACCCCTAGTCGACCTTGGGAATCCATCTCCATGGATTACATGTCAGGCCTTCCTTCCACTAAGCATGGAAATGACTGTGTTTTTGTGGTCGTCGACAGGTTTTCAAAGATGGCCATTATGATGGCCTGCAAGAAGAATATCACAGCAGAAGCCACTGCTAAACTCTTCTTTGAACGAGTGTGGGTGCACTTTGGGATCCCACAGTCTATCATCTCAGATCGGGACAGTCGGTTTCTCAGCACCTTTTGGTCCAGTCTCTGGTCAATGATGGATACCAAACTCACGAAGTCCACAGCCTTCCATCCTCAAACTGATGGGCAGACGGAGGTTGTCAATAGGATGATTGTGCACATTTTGTGCATGTATAACTCAAAGCATCCACGCACATGGGACGAGAGCCTCCCCTACGTTCAGCACAGCTACAACCGAGCTCTTCACAGCTCCACTAGCCATAGCCCTTTTCAGGTGGGTTTGGGATTCCAGCCACTATGCCCCATTGATGTGGCCATGCCACTTGCAGCTACTCACATGAATTCAGCTCATGTCCAGTCCGAAACAGATAAGGCCACCAGCTTCATTGAGCGAATCCAACATATTCGCCAGCAGGTCCATGACATTCTTGAGAAATCAAATGCCAAGTACAAGCAGCGACATGATCAACATTGGGTGCCACACAAGTTTCAGGTGGGCGACAAAGTCTGGTTGCATTTGCAAAAGGAACGCCTTACTGGAGCCTATCGGAAATTGAGACCACTCCGATATGGTCCTTACACCATTACTAAGGCTATGGGAGACAATGCATTTGAGCTCAGCATTCCCCCATTCCTTGGCCTGCACCCAGTATTTAATGTGGACCGCCTTCGGCCATACTTTCCACCATTGCTAGACACATCCGACATTGCAGAACAGCTCAAACCCACAGAATTAAATCCAGATTGCATGGAACAAGCTGCAACTGATCGGATCATGGACACACAGATCAAGAACACTCGCCAACAGAATATCCAACTATATCGAATTGTCAAAGCGGGCCAACTCCTTTAGCAGGGCAAGTGGCTCACCAGGGAACAAGTTCAGCAGAAGTTTCCTCATCTCATGGAGGAGCTCAACGCAATGGGGACCATTGCTTCCTAAGGGGGGAGGAATGATCCAGTGGATATTGGTGGCCACCTGCCAAGTCCACCTGGACCCCCACCATTGTCTTTCTCAGCATTTTCAGTTTCCTTAATTGTAGCACAACTTACTATTTTTAGCAGTTTTTCGGGTCCTGAACTTCTGGAGCCGTTTTGAGGCCCTAAACGATGTTTTTTGGGAAATCTGGGGGCAACATGGGTCCATGGACTGATGTTTCCCTTCCCAAAGTGGTAGTGCTCGGATAGATCTTTCTAACGAGCTATTGTACGCGTCAAACGGAGATCGTATGCCAAAGTTACGACCCCGGGAAGTTGATGTACCAATTTACCCAAACGGGGCCCACAGTTTGGCGTTTCATCTCCTAGGGTTAGGTTTTGGAAGGTTAAGGGTTGTCCATTGTTTCTCAACAATAAATAGGCCTTCGAGCCTCATTGTAACACAGTTCAGAGGCATGTAGCCATCACATCTCTTCTCAGAGATAAGCTACCATCGCCCTAGCTAGTTTATTGCCATTTCTGTTTGCAAGCATATTTCAGTATTTTCCATTAATGAAATGAAGTATTATTTCCGCTGCATCTTTGTGTATATGGTTATCTCTGTAATTTCTTGCATTCCTGTTTAAATCCGGATCATGAGGTGGGCCATTATGCTGCAAATTGTCCACGGAGGAAATCCAAGAAGGGATCTGGGGAAGGATCTGAAGGTGAGGCACTTGCTTCACAGTTTGAGTTGTATTTCACACTCTTCGCATGCATGGTTTCATACATGGTGGGAAGTGGTTGGTTTCTTGACAGTGGAGCTTCTTTCCACATGACCGGTGACAAGAGTTTGTTCAGTGCTTTTTAGGAGAATGATCTCCACATACTCATAGCGATGGGTAATGATGAGAAGTATAGTGTCTCAAGTGTAGGCATAGTTATTTTTTAGAGGGAGCATGGAGCTCACCTTACCTTGATTGATGTCAAGTATGTACCAGGACTGAAGAGAAACTTGGTGTCGATCGTGATGCTGGAAGACAGAGGCTATGATGTAGTCCTCATTAAGGGAAAGGTTTTCCTTAGACACATCATCACTAGACAAGTGAAGCAGATTGGTTCACGGGTCAAGAACCTGTATACTCTTGAGGTTCAATATGAATGTAAAGCCTTCAGTAGCGAGGAAACTGATGGAGACTTGGTGGTTGAGAGGGAGCGTATATTACCTCTCAACATGCAGAGCCAGAAGAAGTTTCAGATGATTGTGGAGGAGCCACGATTGATGCAGCAGCTTCAGGAGGTTGTGGAGTAGCCACAACAAGGGAAGCTGAGAGGAGATCGAGTAGAGACATCTAATCATGCAGAGACCTCCAGTAGGGGGAAACTTCAAGCTAGGTGGGCTGAGGGATCACATGCAGCCATACCTCCAGGTAGGAGGTGGGGTGATATGGATTGATCGTCCCAAGGAGGAGGGACAGGATCCTTGAGGTACCCAACCTCTTGGATGAGACCTTGCTACGAGAGCCCCGATGTTGAGTAGTAGGAACTTATTGATTGGGTAGAGACAGATGTGGATGGAGCGGCAGAGACAGTGACAGTGCAAGGAATCCCATGAAAGCGCATAGCTAGCAGGCTGCAGCAATGCGAGAGGCACAAGTGTTTTGTACAGTTCTAGGTGGCACAGAGAGGTGTCCAATGGTGCGAGATGCATGGAGATGTTGCAGTAGCGCATATGTCAGAGAGGGAGCACTTGTCAGCAGCAGGTAGAGCTTTAGCATCAAAGTATCTTCCTAGCCCAACAAAGTGGTCAGTTGGGAGTGTTTCTGTTCCAAGTGTTGTTGGAGCAAGTGGACCGGGCAAATGTGTTACATGCAGAACATTCTAGAGTTGCAGGATAGGGGTTGTAGATAATCCATATCTTGTTGAGAGGGAGTGTTGAAAATGCAACAAGATGATGGAGCTTAGTGGAAAGGAGTCGCCTTCACTAAGTGGGCTCGCAGGCTATTTTTTGGTGCAAAGTCTATTTTTAGACATATGCATCATGGTCTATGAGTTGCAGGATGCTATTTGTGGATGATTGGTCATGTTGGTAAAAATAGATGGACTTCTATTTTTAGACATATGGGTGGAGTCTATTTTTAGACTGCCAGTCTAAAAATAGAACAGTCGAATATTATTAGCTCTTAATAATATTTGGACTATAAACATTACCTTATCCTCTTTGAGCACTTCAGTTCAAGCTACGGATGTGGCACATGCAACTTCCATAAGGAAATACACTTTGCTTATGGGTTAGTTGAGCTATTGCATGATGGACTTCAGTTAGAACTCAAGTGATTGAGTTTGTTGGAGTTGATTGAGGAGTTGATGGAGTTGTGTTCAGTTTGACTTAGTTGAACTAGTCGTATTTTAGTCTAACTGCAAATACACTAGTGATGAGTGATGTGAATTAATTATTAATTAATTCAATAATTATTAACTCATAAAGCAACTAAAGAATACATCAGTTAACTCAGTGCATGGACAGTTCAGTGGAGACAGGTGTTAGAGGTGGAGACTACTATCAGTTATGACTATAACTGTGCATGAGATTTTCACAATCAATTATTGAGATTGCCAATGAGGATTGCACAGTACAAGCAAGGGAAAATGAGCTTGGATTATTCTATTCTCAACTTGGATTGTGCAGTAGAGGCAGGCAAATAGTGGAGGAGATTTGAACCTATGACATGATTCAGATCTGAGCTAGTTTTGTGTGTAGTAGGTGGAGATAGTACTAAGTACTTGTGAGGAGTATTGTACTATGTATTTTTACATGTTATCTATCATTATAATATACAGATAGTTGGGGGTTTTCAGTTGTATGCTTTCCCCAGTACATACTGTGTTGATATGTGTGATTGATGTTTAAATGTGCGCATGCAATTGTTTCTTTAATTCTGCAAATTGATGATCAATGTAGAGGAGGTTATGTATTATGCATGCATTCCGCAGATAGTGTATAATCACGATAATCTCTGTGAATAAGTTTCATATTATTCAAAATTTCTACATCCACCATCGTGTCATTGCAGTAGTTGTTGAGCATTTCATACTTAGGTTTGGCCCCTGTACCAATGTTCACCTTCTTTGTCTTTACTAGAGTGATTATGTCAGGGTCTTCAATCAACTACCCTTGAACCTCAAAATGGCCCTTAGTTTCTGGAATGTTAACTTTTCACGGATCTTCGACATCCTCTTTGGTATTCATATTGTAACATGCCAGCGTGCAGCTTAGCTGGGTCACCTGTTCAGGCTGAATCACTTCTATTGGCTCCTGGGTATTTTAAAGATAGCTTCCTTTAATGCTTGTAGCACATCATAAATAATATCCCACCAATGATCCTTAAACGTGAAGGTTAATAGGAATCCTTCATGCAAGCTATCCCATTCACTCATTCCATGGCGGAGCTCCGCCTCTATATACCAGTTCATGGGTATAATATCCAAGGTATGACAGAATAGGTGCACCCACTTAGTTTGTGGCTCTTCCCCATAGATCTTTGTCCATTTGGCGAGGTGCGCATGTGGATCATCCTACCTATCATACTTGTCTTTTAATCACATCTAAGGCTTCTGAAACCACATGCGCATCATCCTCCTACATTCACGCCAGTCCTCAAAGATTCTTTGCTACGTACCCCACCATCTCGCGAGCGTAGTGCACAGTACCCATTTCAAAGCTTCAAAACATTGTTGTTCCGGAACTTCTTTTTCAAATATGTTCATGAAGTCATCCACCTCACTTAACCAAACATATGTAGGCAAATACCTTACCTCCATTGATATGCAATGTAGTGATCTCGTCATCATGTTACAGTTCAAGATGGTTACCTCATGTAACTAGTTCTACCATCGTTTTATCTCCTCATCAGAATCCAATGTGCAAGAGCTTTCGCACCTCCATGAGATTCGTCCATCTACGATTGGGTTTACCCAGTCTTGCTCTCACGCGATTATCTTATAGAATCAGTCCAAGTGGTCATCGCTTTCATAGTCATGCACTGGCTCTATGTAGTGAGATCCTTCTACAGGGTCTAAATGTACAACTATGCACAGAGACTTTTTCTCAAAGATCATCTTGCGCTTCTTCAAATTTATCACCCCATTCATGTCAGTGGCCCAATCTATTCCTAATAGCGTGAGGTAGAGATTGCTATCATCAACAATATCTATCATTTCGAAATCTACTAACGTGCTTGCTCCTTCGATATCTACTATGATTCCCTGCAATCTCCCCATAGGTAGGATCTTTTTCTAGTTCGCCATTCGTAGTTGGATAGGAGACCATTGCAATGTAGGCCTTCCCATGCACTCCTAGATTTGTTTCAATAAGACGGTCACATCCGATCCTAGATCTAGAATCACTTGGTCCATCTCATATTCCCCAATCTGCACTGCCAATCTCATTTCCCTTCTCGTTCACGTCGTGTGCCTTCTGAGCTTCTGGACTACATGCAGTTCTCCTCGCTTTGTCCTAGCACATCTATTTGTGAGTTCATGTAGCCCCTTTACAAACTTGTTGTCACATAGCAGCTTCATGCATGTTTCCAAGAATGTTGTGAGCATAAATGGGTCCATTTCAGGCTCGAGTCTATCTTTACTTTCTGAAGTAGAGGCATCAGCGAAGCTCGTCTTGGCTTCCATGAAGGTTTCCTTAGTGCGCTCTAAATCAAACTCCGATTCGTTCATTGGAGCCTTGCGAACCCAAGTGCTTTCTTCAAGCTACTTGCCTTTATCATCCCCTATCGTAACTCCACTTCGGAGCACAATATTAACATTAGGGTCTTCCTCGCATAGTTCAGACCTCATCATTTGCAGGTTTTGAGTCAGGGAGGATTGGAGAACTCCTTTATCACATAGTTGCACTATTACTGTAGGACAACCCTCCATATAATGATCAAACAATGTACAATACAAGCATAATGGCCACGTTCAATTTGTACAATCACAGGCATAAATTCTTGGCTTTCCGTAATTGTAACATATACCTTGTTTGTGACCTCTTCCAGGCCCTCCTCCACTTCAGCCTCATCCATGCCCCTGAAATCAGGTTCACGCCATCCCTGCGTTCTAGTCAAAGGGCCCATGTTTTGGCTTGAACTTTGTAGGTAGGAGTCTAATCCATCATCAGCTCATAACTTCTACAGGTGTGCTCATCATGTCCCACTGATCTACAAAAATTACAAAATAATTGTTGTCAATTTTGCATGTACTTCTGCAGAAAATGGCAGTTGTTTGTAGCATGTTTTCCCCGTATCTGACAAATCGTGCACCATAGTACAGGTGTCGTGCTGGGTCCTGCTTATGACTTCTATGTCAATGGAATTGGTCCTCCTCCCACAAGGTAATTCGTGAACACCGGGTAGGGGTCCTTGTCATGTCCCTAACCTTTTCACTTTATGCACCATACCTCATTGCACACTTATGGGCGAGCCATCTTGTCTTATTTCAAACTCTACATCTTAAGGCACAAGATTTTCAACTGCGCATGAATCTGTTGAACCCCCAGGCTGGGATCCTATATCGGGGTCACGTGAAATCTCATCGTGAACTCCAAGGCCTCGGCCTGAGTTGTTAGTGTTGTGACAACGCATTCCTTCATGCAGCGTTAATGATACTACAAGCCATTCGCGGTGTTGTCCATTTATCAATGTCATTTTAGCTTCGTGGATTGTGCACTTTAGTCTCTGATCCAACTCTGAAGGGGTCTCACCTAGTAGCATTGTGATTTCCTTCAACCTAATGATCGATTGCACCTCTGACTTCGGCCTCCTAAATTATTTGTTGAGCATAGTTTGAATATCTATAATCCCCGCATTCAGATTGTCATTGGAATGCTTAATGTACCAAGTTAGTGCGCGATCCTGCAGAGAGCTGACCAATGTTTCTTTCTTTATATTGTCATCCGTAACTCCCTGTGTTTCCCTTACAGCTTTTATCATGAACCAAAACCGGTTCGGATCTTCATTCTCAACTCCCTTGAACACTAGAAAATTTATCACACTCGCCATATTGATTCATGGTGGTGGCGGAGGTGGTATGGGAAAAGATGGGGGTGAAGATGGTGAAACAAGTGGTGCTGTGTGTGGGGGTGGTATATGCAGAATCCTTTGTCTTATCAAATTCATCACACTTCTTGGTGAGACCTTCGTGAGTTATTCCTCATCCCCTCATAGAGGTGAAATCAAGGGGCTAGTTTCTAGTTCTATACTACCTTCTTTATGCAGATTCTCCCACTTCGTGTAGCCCTAAGCATCAATTTATTCATATAACCCATTTTTCACACTGTATCATTTTAATCCAATTTTTCAAAGATTTAACGTACTCACCTCACAATCCTTTGAGGAAGCATCATTATGCCTCGCTATAGCTGACTGTTGTATCTATCATGAACTCGGTGATGAATCCTCCTATTGTTTGATCGAACCAGTGATCAAAAGTGCACACGATCTTATCGTCTGATGCTTCCAATCTATACACCAATTCTGGAGTCCACACAATAGGTCTACCAAGTTTTCACCTTGTTTGGCTATCTGCTAGCTTCGTGATCCACTTATATAGCTCAGTAGGGAAAGATGTGAAGAAAATTTTGTGGATCTCTATGTATAAGTAGCAGCCTAACCACTCTTCTCTTAGTAGTTGCAGGTTCATGTTCTCCTATGTTGTGAACTCGTGAATCTTCCTATCCAACCAATCTTCAACTCCTTTCTTTGTTGGATTCCAGTGATATGAAATCATACATCTCTATCCAGATCCTGGTCCCAACAATTGAACCATTTTTTGTCTTGTTGGGGCCTGACCTAGGCTCAGAGTTAGTTATCCAAACAAATCCCGGTACTATCGGCCCTTTCGGCAATAGTCCATGCTGTGCAGACTGAGGTCTTACCCAAAGTAGTATGGGGGGGTGCTGGAACCATGTTTCCACACCCTTATGATGTCTGAGAGGTTGGATTTGTCCAACTGTTAGTCCATTCATGTATATTACTTTGTACCCTTCCCTTCCATGATATACTTGCCTTCTGCAAGCCCTACGTAGAGGCTGTGGGGCTTCAACACTACTAGAGCAGTGCTTTGTGCTATTTCCCTAAGTCGCACCTGAGATCTTACTTATCTTCCTACACCAGTTAGTTATCTTGCGTAAATGGATGGCTTACGTTAACTTTATCTATACAACACATTCATATTAGGTCGCACAGCAAATAAATAGTACACTTGCAATTTATGCCCAATAATACATTAAATAGGACACGATACATAGAAATTTGATAAAATCTTCTCTTTATTTATTTTTCCAATGGTTACAGACTCAACCTTCCTTTCACACTAAGCAGCAGGGGTCTGCGCACTCAGTTGCCGACTACAAGGCCTATGTGCACTCAGCTGCAAAGCCTTTTCCTACCCTATGACCCAAGACACACTTTACACTTTGACTCAATCTCTTAGACTCATCATCCTTCTATTTCATTCACTTCTTCCTTTTACACTTAGAGCCTCGCTCTATATATACAATCCCATGGTCCGCGAACCATTGGTAGGTATATCAAACTAACATTACATTACAAAAAACAAGGTCAAACAACCCTCTGACTCTATTATGACTTCGCACTCCGGGCCGACAAATCCTAGAGTATTTACAAAGGACTTGGTAAAAACTTGGGCTTTAAGCCCCAAAACATGCCTTGAAGGGGATTCCATGCCCAACAATCATCAAGGATTACGAATTAGCAAAGGACTCTAAGGATGCAAGGAGGAAGTCCCAAGCAATGGCGAGCAAGGGTAGAGACAAGGAAGCAATTGATATTCTGACACTCACTTGCCTTGTCAAGAACTAGACTACAGAAGTGTTCGAACTCAAACAAATGAAAATGGACACATTTGCAAACATCCATCCATCTAGACAAAGATAGGCAAGCAGCTCATCAAGTAGCAACCGGTTTGCTCCAACAATTGCACAAAAACATGTGTTCCAGCTCGAATAGTGTACAGATCCTAAGTTTTGATATTTCCATGAAGAACATCACGCCAAGAACTCTTGTTCAAACTCGAAGTGAGTCACAAGCACTTTCTGCAATCATACACTCAATGTGGAAAGAAATATGCAAGAGCAGCTGGAAGAAATTGATGATGATGAAGAGGTCACACCTGATAAGCCATCAAGCTCTGCACATGTGGTGAATTCATATTAGTGCTCATGAAGAATATCAAATACAAATACTGATAAGCAACCCTAAAAGCAAACAAACCATTACAATCTTAGGAGTAAAGGTGGGCCCCACACTTGGGGAAATGCAAGAGAAAGTGAGATTCCTGATGAGGAAGGCCAACCCACCAGCCACCCCAAAGTAGAAAACAAAAAATAAGTCTAGGAACACAGCGGAGGACAAGGTTACATCCATGAGCACCCAACTACAAAAATCTCCGCTGGACAACACGAACATCTATTCTAGCCTGGACACCTTGGTAAGTCTACCACCTCTGGACTACAACATTATCGATGACATGAAGAAAACTCAAGCAAAAATTAGTTTTTTCAAGTTAGCTAAGATCCAGAGTCAGTGAGATATCCTACTCCGCGCATTGGAACAGACAACAATGGACAACATAGCCTCTATGAGTAAGGGAGAAAGAAAACCTCCCAGATCACTTTGCATAGTGCTGAATACACTTCGGATGGAAGAAGTGAACTCAGGTTATCGTCCATTCCTGCTAAATTTTGAAATTTTCAATTGCAACGTTCACAATTTCTTGGTTTATCCTGGTGTGTTAGCCAACATCATTCTGCTCTCCATTGCAAAAAAGCTTAATGCACAATGGAGTGAGACATCTGCGTGAATCATCCAAATTGATATAATATTGATACTAGCCATTGGTGAACAAAGATACATGATCATACGAATATCTCATGATGGTTGAGTCCACCAATGCATTAACATAGTGGTTGTGGACATACCGGAAGGATATGGTCTACTACTTAGCAGAGACTAGTCTAGCAAGCTAAATGGATATTTCGCTATAGACTGGTCTAACCTATGGCTTCCATACAAGGGAAAGTGCAACCAAATCTAGGTTTTATTCGAGAGGTACATGAGCATAATGTCACTCCTCTTAATTATGAGAATGAACCATTGGACTTTGCAGATCTCATGTTTAGAAATTTTCTCTTTGAAATATCATTGGGGTGTTATCCTGCACGACCAGCTCCAACCCCATGAGACACATAGTTGTGACTCCTTCCTTGCCTAACTGATGGTAATGAAACTTGTACAGTACATTGTACCAATAGTAGTAGTAGTAGTAGTACTAGCACATGAAGCGGTCCGTGTACAAACAAGTTGTGGACCATTTACTTTAACGGATCAAAGACATAGGATAGCTTAGGAGCTGATTGTGTCTAATCGACCCTTACAACAGGAAGCATCTGTTTTCAAAACACTTGGATTTTGAGTACACAAAAAACATTATTGAGTATGGAGCACTTGTGTTGGGCTTGCAGAAAGCCATAAGCCTCAACGTGGTCACGCTAAAAGTGGTAGGTGATTTAGAGATAGTGGTATGATAGATATGTAACACCATTCACTATTTATCACCACATATAAAAAGTTACCAGCAAGACATATGGCGACTAATTTCAAACTTCCAAGAATTTAATATCAATGTTGTACTACATATGCGTAATGTAGCTTCCAATGCACCGGCAAATATAGCTTCAAGATGTCACCGATTAGGGATATATTTACGATTGAAATTTTAGACAAACCATCTATCCTAAACAACATAACTAACTTACCCGTGTTTAATTATGATCAATAGATACTGCATTTGATGGCCAATGTTGACATCTTCAAAGATGCACCGATAAATGATGACAAGCACGAGTGCTCTCTACAAGTTGAAGATGGTAACAGGAAAGGCCACCTTATCACAAAGAGTGTGGCAACATTGGAAAAGATTTATGACTTGCAAAAATGTTTTCAAGGGCGAAGGAATAGCAAGAACCACATTTCCACCATTAGGCATGAACTAATTAACCTGGGAATAGAACAAGATCTAAAGTTCGTCAATCTTGGTACATGTTGTACATAGTAAGAGAGGCAGACCTTTATCTGCTTGTTCAAATAGTACCAAGATATGTTTGTGCGGACGTATGATGATCTGAAAACTTATGACATGCGAATCATCCAACACATCATCCCGATCAAAGAAGGGGTCAAGCCATATCAACGAAAGCTGAGGAAAGTACATCCATTGCTTGAGCCTCTCATATAGAAAGAGTTTACTAAGATGTTTGATGTGCAAATCATATACAAAGTTTGTCATTCCACATGGATCTCAAATCTTGTTCCAGTACCTAAGAAGTCTAGGGAAATTCGCTTGTGTGTTGATTTCAAGACTGCAAACCATGCCTCAGACAAAGACAACTACCCCATGTTGTATATGGACCACATTTTGCAAATAATATCTGGGGTAAAAAAAATTTCCCTTCTTGGTGGTTTCTCAAGATACAATCAGGTTTTGGTAGCAGAATCTGACACTCAAAACTACTTTCCCTACCAAGTGGGGTACATTCACTTACAGGTGAATGTCATTTGGGCTTCTAAACATAGGCACACCATTTCAACGGACTATGGACATCGCTTTTTGTGGACTCATCAAACAGAGCGTAGTGGTATACCTCGATGACGTGACTATGTTCTCAAAAAGATGAGAGGACCACATACGCCATCTGAAGAAAATTTTTGAGTGATGTTGGAGATACAAAATTTCCTTGAATCTGAAGAACAACGTATTCGTAGTGTCATAGGGAATCTCCTCGGGCACATTGTTTCCAAAAGAGGGATCAAGGTGGATCCGGACTGGGTCCAAACTATCATACAGATCCCTTACCCAGCCAACAAGAAAGTCGTGCATTCCATCTTGGGAAAGATAAACTTCCTCTGGAATTTCGTCTCAGATTATTCGTAGATAGTTAAGCCCATGGAGGACATGATAAAAAAAGATGTAGTCTACAGCTGGGGTAAGAGGGAAAAATATTCATTTTCCTGGGTTAAGCAAGCCATTGTGGAAGCACCTGCACTCTATAGCCCAGACTTCAAGAAGGATTTCCTATTATACACCTTCACCTCTGATAATTCACTAATTCCAATACTCACTCAAAAGGATGAGATGAATGATGAATGCTCAATCTCCTTCATGAGTGCAAGCATGGAGAGAACATAAATCAACTACCCCACTATTGACAAGCAAGCTTATTCAGTTTACAAGGTGGTGAAACAATTCAGGCCCTATTTGGTGAATAACCACTGCATAGTCTTCATCCCTCACTCAGTAGTCCGCACATTTCTTGTACAACAAGAATTGGGTGAACAGTGTGCGAATTGGATGATAGGCTTGCAAGAATATGATCTTGAATTCAATCCAGTTCACATAATCAAAGTACATGGGCTCTGCAGACTTGGATTTGAAGTAGTACACACTTCAGAGAGTGAAGAAGAGCCCGCCAGCTAGGAGCAGGAGATTAAGATGTATGATATAAGGCAAGCAACACCTGCTTAAGACAAAAAATCTTGGTACGTAGATGTGCACCAATACCTTGAGCACGACATCGTACCCTCTCACTTTTTCATCAGACGGAAGAGGGCATATCAGTCGGTGGATGAAGTGCTTTATAGAAAGCACATTAATGGATTTTTCTCAAGTGCTTGGAGACACATGAATTAGAGAAGGTACTTCAAGATCTACATGATAGATCCGTTGGGAGTCACTTTGCAGGAAACACCACTATGCACAAAGTTATGCGAGTTGGTTTCTACAGGCCCACATTATTAAAGGATTCACATGCTTATGTCTGTAAGTTCCCAATTTGTCAACGATGCACTAGTAGAACATGAAGATCAATAGCCCCACTGCACCCCATTGCAGTGATCGAGCCATTCCAATAGTGGAGCCTGGACATCATTGGGGAAATTTTCCCTCATTCTTTAAAGCAACAATGCTACATCCTAATAAGAACTAACTACTTCACGTGGTGGATAGAAGTAGTTTTGCTAAAATAAGTGAATGACCAGGAGGTCATCAGTTTTCTCTAGCAGAACATCATCTCACGCTTTGATGTTCCGGTATCACTTATTTTTTATAATGCAAATTATTTTTCATCTTTGAAACTCTATGAATTTTAATTACAAAATGGTATTGTGTTAAAGCATTTATCTAACTATTACCCATAAGGAAACGATCTAGCACAATCCACTAATAAAAACCTCATCCGTATAATCAAGAAGATTGTTTTCTATCAATAGTGTAATTGGCATGCCACCCTAATGAATGCATTATGGGATGACCATGTGACACCCAAACCTTCTCTAAATACCTCACCGTAATTCTTGGTTTATGGTAAAGAAGCTATCCTTTCGCCAAATATCTACCTGCTTGCACTTCAACTTTCCCAAGAATCTCAAGGAAACCCTAGCCAACTAGTTCAACGTAGGATGGATGCTCTCCATAAGATTCAGGAAGAAAGAATTAAAGAAAAATAAATCGCACTCCACTAAAACCGTATCAAGATATGTTTTGATAGGAATTTTGTAGGGAAAGCTAACTATGATGTTGGTGACTTGGTTCTGAAATGGGATAAGCCCCATGAAGACAAGGGAAAACATACGAAGTTCCAGTCCCTCTAGATTGGTCCATATACAGTCCATGAGAATTTTAGCCCACAAATGCATTGTCTGAAATCACTTGATGGGAGGGTTAACAACCTTCCTATCAACAACCAAGATTTTAAGCATCACTTTTAGTAGACTGAGCCGCACCCATGTCATGTACATATTCTACTTTCTACCTGTTGTTTTTGTCCTGTTTGATTTGATTACTATCTTTTCTTTTACTTTGTTTGTTCTGCTTACTACTTTTTTTATGTTTGTTTTGTTTGCTTGATATATTACTATTTTTGTTTCTGCAAATAAGTGTTGTGAACTACTACATTTTGGCTTTTGAATAGAGTATGTGGCTAAAATTTGAAGAGACTTGTGACACTAAAGCACTTGGGTAGCCTTGTGTTCATCTTCTCTATGCTTGGTTATAACCTTCGACCGATGAAGTCTTGATGGAAAATATGAATCATCTGCAAGGGAAGTTTTGGTTCAACCATGAACCTATTTCCACACTGGGAATCCCCATACCTGTACTCAACCTTATGCTATGTGTGTTCAAGCTCATCCAACTAGTAGAAACGGAGAAGGGGAAAATCTAAATGAGCAAACCTATGTTAGAGTTCTCACATGCTTCTCTGAAGGAACAACCTCTCCTTCTCTCAATAAGTTGATATCCCTATTCTGCCCCAATAATAAATAAGTGCCTATGCACAGTCCTCTTTAAAATTACAAAGGCGAAAGAAGAGAAAGGCTCCCTACACATAGATGTGAAGCATGCAACTCCACCGGGGTACTGACCAGGCTTCCTTACAGTGGAGCAATGTATGTGATCCTACGTGACTTTGTCAGGGTACTGTCCAGGACTACTGGTAGTGGAGAAACACCAGAGATGAAAACTTATACTCTGAAAATCTTCAACTCGCGAGCTAAATTACCCTTCCCATATTCGAAACATTGTGATCAAGATGAAATGTTGATTTTGTTTGACTGAGTTGGAAAAAGGTGGACCATGTATGTCCATGGTGTAAGTGGGGCAGCCAAAATAACCCAAACAACATCTGAATACTTCGTGAAAGACCAAGGCCTTGTGCTATAAATGAACCAAAACAGAGAAGTTGGAGTTCTACCAGTGTGTCACCAAGTGTTGTAGCATCTACAACCACCCTCCAAAATTTTGGCCTGCACCCAAATTTGGAGCCTCCCTTGAGAGTTTCACTTGATGGTTTCATACACTCGAGTTCACTCTGTGACCTCATGTGAGCCTTTGCAACCACCTTTCTTGTTCATTCCACCCAAGCTTTTTCATGTTGATGTCAATATCTTTCTTGCGACCATGTTTTGGTCATGCTCAAGGTCTTTACTTTGTGTGTACATGTTATGTTCACTATGAAATCATCTGTCCCACTCACACACAGATTCCTATTGGTTGTTGCACAAGCATCGTCAAGGTCAGTCAACGATCAATCATGAGTGTCACACTTGTCACTTACACCATCAGTTAGTAAATTTGAACATGTGTGATTGGTTGGTTTGAGTCATCTCGTCATCAAGCCATGAGGATGTGTGTTGTTAGATCACATTTGCATCTTTCACTCATCCACACTCTTAGTCACTTTGCTGAAGTTCTGACGAACATAATCCCCTCTGACATTCGAACATCACTGTTACGCAACATTTTGTCATTGTCCCTTTACTCCCTATCTACGACCCTAGATGACCTCTACGGTGTACCTAACATGTTTTCCTATCATGAAGAAACTCCCAGTATGTCCCTCTTCATGAGCAGAATAATTCCCCTTTGGATCATTTCCTTTTTATCCTAGTTTACAAGACCGTTGCTACTGACTAGTTTTATCCTCATGCCAATTTATAGGGGTTAAAACTAGCCCTTTCACTGATTGGATCGACAAGGCCTCTTTCGAGTCATGTCGATCCTCTTTTGTAAGGTTTTTTAAATAAGGAGCTGAAGCTTGCATGTATAGAAGCTTCGTAACAGAATTATAGTAGAGGGTTGGGCCAGATAGAGCTAAGGAAATTAGTTTGGGCTCCTTTCCCCTATTCGGATGGAACAACCTTAAGATATAATACCTTCTCCCATGATGAGGGGAACCACCCCATCCATTCAAGCTATATAATCCTCTCTTTTACCCAAGTAAAGGCTAGTTGGAATTTTGTAGGAAGTGTGAATAACCAACAAGTGATTTATAGATTATAGCTTTCTAGTGTGTATTTGAGGGAGAATAGTGTGATTTTGGTTTGGTTTGATACTAGAGGGAAAGGGGCCTTAAACTTCCATTTATTGGGGCAAACCATGAAGTGCTAGTATAAGTGTGGGAACTTAGATACATCAGAGGAGACCAACAACATCAAGGCACCAGTTGTAATCTCTTTATGATTTATATTAATGAAACTATCGATTAATTTCCTACATGAAGTGTCATTTTAAATATTTATGGCTTAATGTTCATTGACCTATTACGTAGGTTGAATACAATATTTCATGTTGTCACGTTTTTTATTGTTTTTGTTTTCTTGTTTCATGTATTCGAAGGAAGGAAATGAAAGATAGCTGGAGTGAGGAAGCATGATCATCACCAACCGGAATAGCTTTCTAAGAGGTCAGCCCTATTAATTTATTCTAGCTTAAGGATATTTTCCATAGATTGTTTGTTTGTGGCTAGACCCAGTCTCTCAAGCTAGAGGAATTTCTTGTGTCTGCATTGAGAATTTACCTGAACCACAAATTGGCAACTCTGCTAGGGAGCCAATCCCTCTATTTGATTGTTTGTCATTTTATGGTTTTTGTGAACTTTTCTAGTATCACCACTTCCCTTTAGTGTTCTATGCTTTTCCTGGTTTATTGCTCCGAGCCTAAAATTTGCAGTGGCAAAGTCTGGTCTTAGACTTTGAATTTATTTATTTTTTCGTTGAATCCTCGATCATCACATTTATTTTTATGGCAGTCGCGCCGATCAGTGTAAGTTTCTCAAAAACAGTTGTGTCGACCCCCTTTTAGCATGTGTTGTATGTTAGGGAGTTGCACCGATTCTTGTAGGTGAATATCAAGGTTTACCCTAGATCATATCCAGTGTGTCTTGCCCTTCTAATTTTTGTCTCTCATCTCATTTTTACTCTATTCTCCCTGGCTAGAAATCTCTTTTAGCTTGGTTTGTATGATTGGTTAATTTTCATTTCCGTCACTTGGTTTCTTGAGTTCTTGGATGGTGTATAACCCTAAGGCATCTAGGTCATCACCCATTCTCTTGTTTTACTACTCATAAAGTCAATTCTATAGTCAAATTTGCTCCTTGCGTTTCATTTGATTAGTCCTTTCATTGCTTTGATTTCCATTTGACAAGTTTGGAAAGTTTCATTTAGTGTTTGAGCGTCTCTTTTCGGGCACAGATCACATTGCCCATCCTATTTTTCATTCAATCCTTGCTTCATTGATTTTGAAAAGAATTATGTTTTATGCTCGCTTGTGATTGATTGTATTGAAAATGTTTCATTGAAGTGTGAAGTGTTTGCGAAAGATTCATTCTGTCATTTCATTGAAAAATACATAACTCTAGTTTGTTGTAGCTATATGTTATGTTAATTAGCATCATTGAAGGCTAGAGTTGCATCGTCACTTGCATTGAAAAAGAAATGAATTCTCTTTATTAGCGAAAGGGCTACTTGAAGTGCATTTGATAGGAAAGTTAGGAATTGGAAAGATTTTTTCATCATTTTTGTTTTCTGTTCAGTGTGGGATCCCCCAAGGAAAGTTTTAGTGCTTAAAGCCCAGATTTTGACCATATCTAATGTAAAGACTCCCCGTTTTGTGGGCACGGAGTGCGAAGTTGTAATTGAGTCATATGGTTGTCTACCCTTACTTTTGTAATGTAACATTGGCTTGAGAGTTCTACCCATGGTCCACGGACCATGGGATTGTATAAATAGAGTCAGGCTCTAAGTTGTAAAGAGACTTCTAAGAGATGGAATAATATAAGAGAAGATGAAGAAGTGAGTCTAAGTTGAAGTGAAAAGTCAATTATTTGGTTTGTAGAGTAGGAGAAGGCTCTGCAGCTGAGTGCGCAATAGCCTAGTAGTCCGCAACAGAGTGTGCGGACCCCTGTAGCTGAGTGCACGGGGTGGGTTGAGTCTATAACTAACTGAAGTAATAATAAAGAGAAGTTTCTTATCATTCTGTGTGTCTTTTTCCTATTTTATGCATTGAATTATATTGGGTATGAATTGAAAGTTTACTATTTATTTGTTGCACGAACTTATATGAATGTGTTGAATAAGTGAATATAATATAAGCATTTGTTTATGTGAAGTTAACTAATAATTATAAGCATATGTTTATGTGAAGTCCATTGCCTTAGCAGTGTGGAAGCACCTCAGCCCCTGGTGAGGGCTGCACGAAGGCAATTATAATAGGTCGTGAAGGACTCCCAGGTCAGGGAAGTGCATGAAGTGACCTACGCAAAGGTATTCATAGTTGGACTAAATTAACCCCTCAGACATCTCAAGGGTGCAGAAACTTGGTTCCAACATCCCCCAATATTGCTTCAGGTGAGACCTCAGTCTGTGCTCTGCGAGTTGTTGTCGAAAGGGCCAGTAGTATAGGAATTTGTTTGGCTAAATAACTTTGAACCTGGGTCAGGCCCCTTCAAGCCAAAAAATGGTTCCGTTGCCGGGACCAGAATCTGCATAGAGATGTCTAATGTCGTATCACTAGAATCGAACTAAGAAGGAGATTGAAGATTGGTTGGACAGGAGAATTCACGTGTTCATGGTGTAGGAGAACATAAATTCATGACTGACAAAAGAAGAGTGGTTAGACTATTATATGTACACATAGATCCACCAAATTTTCTTCGCATCTTTCCCTACTGAGTTGTATGAGTGGATCGCGAAGCTAGCATATAGCCACGGAAGGTGGAAGCTCGATAATCCTATTGTGTGGACCCTAGAGTTGGTGTGTAGATTGGAAGCATTGGAGGATAAGATCACACGCGTTGTTGATCACTGGCTCGATCAAATTATAGGAGGATTCACGACTGAGTTCGTGGTGGATACTTCAGTTAGCTGTAGTGAGGCAGAGTGATGCTTTCTCAAAGGACCACGAGGTAAGTACGTAAAGTCTCTGAATACTTGGATTAAAATGTTATTTTGTGAAAAGAAGGTTATGCAATTACCTTGATATCGGGAGCTACGCAAAGTGGAAAAACATACAGAAACGAAGGAAGTAAGGGACTAGAGAATAGCCCTTTGATTTCACCTCCACAAGGGGACGAGGAAGAGCTCGTGAATGTCTCACTGCGAAGTGCAATAAATTTGATAAGGTAGAAGATTCCACGCATACCACCCCCACCCACACCACTACCAACCTCATTTCCTTCACCTCCATCTTCACTTGTATCGCCTCTGCCACCATCGCGAGTCAATATGCCAAGCACGATAAAGTTGATTGTGTTCAAGGGAGTAGGAAATGAAGATGTGGACCAGTTTTGGTTCGTGATAAGAGCTGTATGGGAAGCGCAGGGAGTTACATATGATAATATAAACAAAGCGATGTTGGTCAAAACTATGCAGGAATGCGCGCTGACCTGGTATATTAAGAATTCTAATGAAAATCCAAATGTGGGGTTTTTGGATATCCAAATTATGCTAAACAGAGAATTTAGTAGGCTGAATTCAGAGGCATAGTCAATCATTCGATTCAAAGAGGTCAGAATGCTACCAGGTGAGACTCCTTGGGAGCTAGATCAAAGGCTGAAGAACATGATTCATGAAGCTAATATGACTTTGATGGATGGACAACACCGCGAATGGTTTGTACCATCACTAATGCTACATTTGAGGAATGCGCTATCGCAACATAGGTTAAGGACTCAAGCAGATGCCTTGGAGATCGTGATGAGGTTGCATGAGAACCTGATACAAGATCCTAACTTGGGAGTTCAGCAGATCCACATACAGTTGAAAAAATTATGCCTTGAGATGCAGAGTTTGAAAAGGGACAGGACAACCTGACCATAAGTGTGCAAGGTATGGTGCGTTAAATGTAAGGGTTAGGGTCATGACAAGAACCACTTCTTAGTGCTTGTGAATTACCTCATGGGAGGAGGACTGATGCCATTAAGATCGAAGACACAAGAGGGACCTAGCACGAAACTTGCTTTGTGGTGTGCCGTTTTTCAAATAGGAGGAAAGCATGCTACAGAAAACTACCATTTGTTACAAAAGTACACACAGAATTTGCAACAGTTGTTCTGTAATTTTTGTAGATAGGTTGGACACAATGAGCACACTTGTAGAAGCTATGAGTTGATGATGGATAGATCTCCCACCTATAGAGTTCAGGCTAAAACATGGCCCCTTGACCAGAATGCAGGAGTGGTGTGAACTAGATTTCAAGGGCGTGGGTGAGGTCGAGGTGGAGGTCTAGGAAATTATGCCTGTGATTGTAAGAATCCAACGCGTCCATCGTGTCTGTATTGTACCTTGTTTGATCATGAGATGGAGGATTTTCCTACATTGATAGCTAGGATACGTGACAAGGGAGTGCTACCACCTCCCCTTACTCAGAACCTGCAGATGATGAGGTTTGAGCTACGCAAGGAAGGTCCAAATGTGAACATTGTGCTCCAAAGTGGAACTAGACCAGGAGATGATAAAGTCAAATAGCTCGAAGATAGTACTTTGGTCCGCAAGGCTCTAACGAACGAAGTAGAGTTTGATTTGGAGCGCACTAAGGAAACCTTCATGGAAGTGTGATGTAGGAAATATTCCCTCTACGGATAGAGGCAACCCCTCTAGCCCTAGAGTGGGTCTAGTCATAGCAAAGCAAAAAAACAAATAATTTCCTTAAACAATCATTTTTGAAAGAACGTACTTCAAGCCAGTGTTCGATGAAGTTTTCATCATGTTGCTTCAACTATCGTTTCCTTCTCCTCATTGAGAAATTCACTTGAAACAACACAAGAGAACAATATAACATGTTACTGAGAACAATAATGATCTATTTACTTACAGATTCAAGGAACCATAAGCTATCAAGTATATTTTACACAAGACATAGGAAATCATCATTGATTATATTAAAATGAATCAAAAGAAAATCTTACAACCAAGCCTTGATGTCGTAAGCTTTCTCGAAGGGTCTAGCCGGTATGTTTCTTCAACAATTCACTCTCAAGAGGGTCTCCCAAATGGATGATAAATCTCTCTCTCTCACTCACAAGCTCTAATACAAGGCTAAGGAAATCCATAACCAATTGCTATACTATCAACAATTCACACTGCAAACTATCAAACTCACACCAAAGCTAGATAATTTGCTCCAATCCAAAAACTAGTTGATCATAGCAACAGGGAGTGATTTTATAAGAATGGGGTTCACTTGTAACAATGTAGAAACATAGGTAAAAGGGTCAATCTTCAGTATGAGGGAGCACTTGTTTAATCTTCTTGAATGAGTGGGAAGATATAGACACATTTATTTGATGTATGACACAGTGAAGATGTCACTCGGGGACTGATATGAGGTCAGTGACAAATTACTATGTAACAAATGCCCCCTAAAGCATGAAGCCTGAGAGAGTGGGAGGGGTGAAATTGTTTACGAAATCATAATCGAACCAGAACACCATCGCTGAAAACCTACAAGTGCAAGTACAACTAATATCTCTGACAGTGAAATACATGTAGTCTAGGCATGGGCACAGCCATCCAAAAGACATATCAAACTTGGTCTATGGTATGGATGCATCCACCCAGTCAATAAGACCATATAGAAAAATAGAGGTATGGGCGTAGACATACAGAAAGACTTAGGTATGGTCGCTGCAATCACGAATTAATCCATGCAACCCGAACTTATGTAATCTTAGTCTGTGATCTTGAATCCCAACCGATCATAGTATAATTTCTAACATGCGAATAGATGCACTGAATTCGATCATGGTAGAAAATCACTTGATTACTGGCAAATGATGTAAACTATTAGCAATCACAAGAGAGACCACCAGTAATGTCAATGGTTCTCAAGGTACTACCAGTACAATCCACAAAGTGTGAAGAATGATCTAGAGTCAAACACTCATGGAATCACCTGGTCAAAGACCAATAATGTAAGCTTGTCATCAAGTGCGAAGAAATTTCCATTGAGGCATGCAAGCTCCAAGGTACTAAAAGGGATCTCTAAATCGAATTCCTGGATAATGAGTTGGTGTCGACAGGAAGCAACCTATCGCAGGAGGGCCATAATATTTCCCTCATCAACGACATGAGACAAAGAATAACATGGATATGGACGAAATAGAGAATCAGAGGAGGAGGTAAGGGCGCAAACTGTAGAAGGATTATACTCTTGAACATATCGGCGACACAACTCCGGAATGCAGTAGCATTTTGGTACCAAGGGATCGGAGGTCTAAGTGAGACAACAAGGATCAAATGGAATGAGGAAAAATGATAACTCAAACCCGGAAGGCCAATGACAATATGAGGATATCCCAAACCTAGTGAGAAGCAAAAAGTGTCAATTTTCAAGAGTGACGAGCTGCCGTAGGTAACCAATGAAGATTTCTGAAATTTTCACCCACCGTTGTTGGCGAGTACCCCAATTATTTTTGAAAAACAAGCTTGAAGGGGATAACATATGCTTGTGATATAAGTTCGTCCTTCAAACAAATCCAACCTAGTGAAATTTTAACGAGCCCTAGGGAGGAGAAGCTCGAGTCTCATCATGGTGATGAGTCTAATGTCATCAGGGTTAAACGAGTCCGACATAGGTAAAACTCAAAACCTTTTTAATGTTTATAGATTTTGAAAGAGACATGGAAAAGAAAACTCCATGGGGCCCCTTTTCGTAAGCTTATGTCCCTCAAGCCCAAAAAGGTAGAAAATAATACTCGAGAGAACCGATTAACCATTTCGATCAAGGATTAATTTTTGTAACTGGTATTTCTGATCCAAAAAAGTAGAAAATCGATCGAAGACGTGACATTTCATGATCAAAAATGAGCTTGAAATGACAAAATCTCGGCCATCTTTTTTTTTTCAAACAATCGGAAAAGAGCTGAAAGCGGACCACCATTTTTATTCTCTTTTAATGAGTGAGAAAGGAAAAAGCTCGAAAATATTTTCATATTTTACGAGTAAGCAAAGACCCTAAAAATGACTCGTGGGAAATTTTTGCGGTATGGACCAATCATGTATCAAATGGAAACTATAACCGTCATGCCTGTTCCTGCACAGAAAACCAAATGTAAGGTGCATTCGACAAAAATGCACATTGTAATGTTATTAAAACTAGGTCAAAAACCATAAAACCAGAAGGAAAAATTAAAAAACTATAGTAAAGCCCAAAACCTATAGTACAAAAACCCTAAAATTTCAAAAAAAAATTATATAAGACGTGTGGTAAAAACCATTTTTACATTTTATTTTCAACCTTGGTAATTTTCCAAACCATATGTACCTATGCAACTTTGGAGATTGATTTCTTCATCTTTGGTTAACAATCCCACGTTATTCTTTCATAAAGTAAGTATCTTACCTCTACCATTGCATTTTTATTTCTTTCAGTTCTAATTTCCTAAATTTTGGGTGAATTTGGGAGGATTTTCTATTTCAAAACTATGCCCTGGTTGTCGTAGAAGTCCCCCGCAGGTTCGCAACAATCGAGGATTTTACACACACCAAACTCGACATCGTCACAGGAAACACGTGTACCCCTGCGACGATCCCGCAAATGGTGAACTATGAAAGTGGATCGTCGCAACTGTTTTAAAAACAGCTGTGATGGTGCAACAAACATAAAATTTTAAATTTTTTACACCATTTTAGAAGATGAAAGTGACTCAAACAAATTCTTATCAATTGATATTTCCATATGTATGGTGCAAAATGGTATTTTCATGGCAAGAACACATGGATGACTTCAATGACAAAAGAGGGGCAACTAACCCACAATGCAAACAAGCTCTTCGAAACTATGGATTACTTAAATTTTTCCTCACACCTCTTTTACAGGCACAATTGGACTTGCTAGAGTTCTTGATTCACTCATGGAACCTGACAGAGGGTAAGTTCATAATCCAGGGTCAGGAGATCGAGTTTGACGCGACAGACATATACTTTCTCACCAGATTATCTCGACGAGGAGAGAGACCCCACATGGGCAGTGTGTGGGTCCTCGGAGAGTCTCTCGATATGTTGATTGCACGAGTGTGCCCGGGGGCACGCAAATCACCCACTAGTGGGAAGCTACAGATCCCAATAGTAGAGGACTTTCCACTACGTGTTGTACTATTTACAATCATGAGAGCAGTAGGTTCTCAAGCCCAACATGAGGTGACTAAAACCCAATTGCGGTTGGCTTTAGATTGCCTTAATCCTACCATGTATGACTATACCGAGGTAGTGTCTCTAAATATTAAGAGGCAGCTGACCAAGTGCCAGTGAGGAGAGACCAAGCAGTCGAGATATGGCTCCATTCTGGTACAGCTCATGTTGCAGCAGGTACCAATACTCTAGTTGCAAGATATGGATGTCCTGTCGTCGGGACAATGGCATACCCGAATCACTAGGTGGGCCCTGGTGATGCCACGAGGAGGTGGCGGCCAGCCAGTATCATGGGGACCTATATTCATGGAGTGGTTGCATCGTCATTAGGTTTTTTTTAAGGATTGGCCCTATGCAAGTACAAATTTCAAAGGGGACCCCGATATGTTGCTCGCACCCAGAGAGCAGTGGAACAAGAGAGGTAACACACTCGGTTAACCGCAACACTTTTTATAGTTTTTTCTATTTTATATTGTCTTTTGGATTTAAATGTATATGTCTGAATAATTATATTCATTTTCCTGTATACGTCAGACTTGAGAGACTAGTGGGTCTCGCTCCTACAGCACGGAGGGGGGAAAATAGAGAGCTTTCCCTACCACCTCTAGGTGGTGACATAGAGGAGGAGATAGCCCGAAACTTATAGGGCGTGACCGAGGGGATCCTAGACTATAGAGGGTTCGAGGAGGTCCCATGGTAGTACCAGAGACATACTACAGGTGTGTCAGCCAGGGTCCATAGATTACTCAAACGAGTTGTTCGGGCAGTGGTCTACTACAAAGAGTATAACCCAACATAGTAGTCGCCTAGGTTTCTTTTTTCTGCTATTTTGAGAAATATGTGTCTCAGATTTAACCTGAACATATACCTTATTTTTTGACATACACATTATTTTTTGAGCACCTCGGTGCACCACACAATATATATAACTATCTATTTTTTATTATTATGTCTGAGTACTTGCATATAATGTTTGTTTGATTATAAATTTCATAAATTTCTGTCTAATACATGATTTGCCAATACATCAATTAACGTATTTAACCTTCTAAGAATGTGTTGATATGTGATAAAATCAAAATTTCTTTCCAATAAGAAAAAACACAAATATAACCTTAAAATTTGAGGGTTTCTGATGGAATAATGCTCATTAAGTTGAAGAAAAACATGTTGAGAGTCCAGATTCATAATCAATGCAAAATATCGAGATTAACAGCCTTAGTCAATAATTCAATGACAGAGCTATATTCAGTGACATTATTTGTGGCACACCCGAGACAAACACCTTCAAGGTCTACCAACTCACTGTGAGGATCGTAGATCACCCATGCCACATAGGAAAGATTCTAGGTACTACGATAGGAACCATCAGCAAAACCGATTAAGGTGCACGAGACAACTACACAAGAAGTAAAAAAACACAATAAGTGGCAATAACACCACACACAAAGCCACACATGTACACACACTGAAAACACATGTATGTACACAGCAGACGCACGAAAACACATGCATAATATTTTTTAAGATAAAGCCCATTCTGGGGCTTATATAAAGGATTTCTTTCATAGTCAATTAGCTCATAGGCCCCTTTCTACAAAATGCATTTCATAGTATAAGGCCCATGCCACATAGTTTCAAATTTTGTTGCCTCCAACTTATCATTCGCTTAATCGTACAACAGGACTAAATCTCCCTCAATGAAAGAACGGGGATTAACAGTTTGATCAAAGTGATTTTTCACTCTCTTCTTCTGTGCTTCGATGACTAAAGAGGCAAGTCGATGGGTCTCATCTAGCCACTCTAGGTAAAGAAGGTGTTCTTCTACCAGACTAGTATTTGGGACCAATTCGACAGCTAACTTGAGGGAAGGTATCTCGCATTCAATCAGAAGGGTAGCCTCTAGAAAGTAAACAAGTTGAAATTTGTTAATCTGTTGGTATCCTTCATTAAGATACTGTAGGACCATAAGGCAGAAAACAACATCAAATGCGAATTAGAATTGTGCATTCCAATGGTACACTAAAGCATCGTGACCAACACCTTGTTGACGACTTCGACTTGGCCATTGGCTTGGTGATAATAAGGCATCAAAATATTGTGACGGAAGCCTAACTGGGTCATTAACTCAGTCATCATATGACCAGGGAAATGAGAAACGTCATCAATGACAATAGCCCGAGGGACTCTGAATTGAGTACTTACATGATTGAATAAGAACTGAGCCACTATCTTACCGTCATTAGATAATGTAGGTATCGCCTCGGACCATTTCGTAAAATAATCGATGGCAACGATAATATACCCATGCCCCCCAGCCAAGTGACGGTTACATCTCATAAAATCTATGCCGCATTTAGTGAAAGGGCCTATGGTAATGATAGGGTGCAAAGGGGATGGGGGTGCACGCATCTTCCATTGGTAAATTTGGCACGTGTGACGAGAACAGACACTGAGAATGTAATCCTTAAAAATAGAGTGCCAAAAATAACCACTGCGAAGGATCTTTTGCGTAGTAGCATAACCAGACATATGACCACCACAGGCACCAGAGTGGCAGTCATTAAAGACTCGTTCAGCTTCCTTGAATGTCAATCAATGGCAGAGAATTGAATCGACGACGAGATGGTACAAGCTATCCCCAACAATATGATAAGGCTAAGATTAATGACAAATACGTCGTTGAGCATCCTTAAATAAATCAGGATGGAAGGAAGACATCTGGAGGTAGACAATAATGTCCCCATAGCAGGGATCAAGGTTACTAATCAAGAAAAGGGTATCATCCAGAATATGATCCTCTATTCGAGAGGGTGTGGTAGTGGACTGTAACGAGCAAATCAATTCAGTGAAGACAAGGGACTTCTTGGACTTGGCAGTGGTAAACTCCAAATTGAACTCTTGAAGGATAACGATCCATTTTGAGTATTTTCTGCTCAGAAACTGACGTGACAAGATGTACATCATCAGGTTGCAATCGGAAATCACTGTCATCATGTGCAACAAAATATAGTGATGGAAATATTGGATAGTGTGAATGACTGCCAAAGCGAGTTTCTCGACATAAGCGTATTGAGTTTCAATGGCAAGTAGTTTGCGACTAAGATAATAGATAATGTGCTCGGAACCATTGTCATCATCTTCAACCAGAACCATGCCAATAGTGTTGTCGGAAGCAACGAAATAAAGAGTATAGTCACGATGGTAATCAGGTGGATGCAATAAGGGAGTAGAAAAAAGGAGTGTCTTGAGTTGCTCGAATGACTCTTGGGTAGTGTCATCCCAAACAAAGGGAGTGTCACACTTTAGAAGTCACGTATAGCCTTTAGCAATCTCGGCGTAGTTAGGAATAAAATGACATAGAAAGTTGGCTTTACCTTGTAAACTCTACAACTACTGCAAAGAGGCGGGAGGGGGGGGATTCAGTATAGCTTCAAATTTGAGGGGATCTAGATGAATGCCCACTTTAGAGATGACAAACCCAAGGAATCTTTTGGATTCAACGTAGAAGACACACTTATGCAGATTAACATGAATACAGTAATGTCAATAGAGAAGAAAAATCTCGCAAAGGTGGTTTGGATGGTTAGATCATTTAGCTAAATGATCTGAGGGGTCATCCAAATATGGCTAAACAATGTGAAAAATGTCGTGAAATGCATAGGACATTGTTCGCTGGAAGGTAGCACTGACATTTTTAAGGCTGAAAGGAAGCTTTTTGTAAGCAAAGGTACCCCACAGGTAGATGAAGGCTATTTTGTGTTGATATGCAGGCAAAATATTAATCTGGTTGTAACTAGAAAAGTCGTCCATAAACAAGTATATCTCACTCCTATCACAATCATCGATTAGTTGGTCAATAAAAGGCATAGGATAATTATCCTTTGGAAATGCACGGTTGATGTCATGGTAATCAACACAAAACCTAGTAGTGCCCTACCTTTTGGTCACAAGGACAATATTAGAGACCCGGTCAATCAATAGGATAGGGTAAATCAACCTTGCCTTGAGAAGTTTTTCAACTTCTCCCTTGATAGTCACGGCCTTTATCGGGTGCATGGGCGTAAACGTTGTCAAATAGGCTTGGCACCAAGATGCGTAGGGATCTCGTGCACCACGATACTAGGGTCAATACCAAGCATTTCTTCATATGACCAAGCGAAAACGTCACGAAATTCTCTAGAAAGATTGGTATAAATTTGAATCTCCTCTAGAGTACAGGTAACTCCAATGTGAATTTTCTCAACAATCCCTGGTTTGAGAGAGATGTTAATGGGCATATTTTGCATAATATTCCCCATATTTCCATCTAAGAAATATTCATGAATTTGAATAGGTGTCTAAAGTGGTTTTCAAGGCATACAAGAAGAAAACTTTTCTAGATAGGTAGTGATGGCCCCATGGCTTGTGAGAAATGTGGAGCGATGGTGATGATCGAACTAGGGAGGCTCCTCAAAAGACATAGTCTTTATAATCACTTGATCGAAAGGAAAGATGTCCTTTAATGGATTCGAAAAACCACTACCTCCAAGCCAAGGGGATTGTACATATGTGTCAAGAGGCCTGCTCGATGGAGAAAGATCAGAAGATGAAGCCGGTGCAGAAACAATTTCTACATAGTTGAGCTCAGCAGGACTCAACGACATGACATCACCCCAAGAGTCTATTTGATTGATGGGAGGGAGAACCCAAGGATTAGAACAGAGAGAAATCATATTAATGGGGGCAATGTTGGGAGGTGGGAGCAAAAAGACACCCATAAGGTTAGGATCTTTGAAGAGTCGAGCCCACACTCTCATAGGGAATGTAGGTATGCTCCACAAATGGCACATTTCCATCTGAAGAAGAAGAGGTGAAGAAGGAAAATGAATCAACCGTGAAAACTTTCCCTTGATGGGGAAATGAAGGACATGGAATAGAGATGAAGCCACAGCGTGCATGGCATATGTGTAGCTTCGGCCTAGTAGAAGGTTGTAAGTCAAATTTGCGTCAACAACTTCAACTTCAACCTCAACGGTCTTCCCCTCCAGAGTGATGGGAAAAAGTAGAAGGATACCGAAAGGATGGGAATCTCTTCCATCAAAGGCTTCCAAAGTATTGGGAGATTGACTCAATGTTGGGGAATCGATGGCCTTCCAACAAGCAATAGACATGATGCAAGTGGAGGTGCCCTCATCAATAACAGTGAAATGAATATTCTTTGAGTCAATGATGACTTGAATGAGGAAAGAAATCTAATGAGGAAATTGCTGTACATGATTATCGAGATCGACAGTGGTTAAATCCGAATCAGCTGGGTCAATGCCACCAATGGCTAATAATAGAGACTTCCTTTGGGAGGGACAACTCTGGAGGACTTCTAAAGCGGACATATTTGAAGGGGCTTGGGCTAAGTCCTCAAAAATGATATAGTGTTGCACAAAATGAGCATTACGGTTGTAAGAATATTTCCAGACCACTCCCTTGGTAGGAGGTTGAATGACTGACATAGTACTAGCCGCTTGATAAGGAGAGGAACAGTACTAGACAAAGGAGCACTTGAAGGAGATTCATGTTCCTTCCTGGTGGGTGGAGGGTATTCTTTCAATCGAGTACTGATATGAATGGGAATAGTCCCAGCCATGAAAACTTGAGAGCCAAAAGTGGAAGAGGACTGAGGTTGATTGACCACCATTTGGGTTTGTCGAGAGGGAAGAGGCTCCTTAAGCACAACAGGAGTTCCAGGGGTTCCCTTAAGAAAATAGCTAACCTTAGACAATCTAAGATAGTATTTGGTATAGTGATCCTTGTCACAGATGAGACAAGGATACTTGGGTTTGAATTTGGTACCTTCATCAGCTGAAGGCCTAAGAGGGTCTTGTTTCGATGGATCGGATTTATTTTTGCCCTTCCATTTTTCTTAACTTTCAAAACTTTATATACCGTGGTGGACTAGATGGCATTGACTTCAGAAGTTTTACCAGTATTAGATGAGGCCTGAGAAGCATTTTCATTTGGAGTAGTAGATTTTTTCTTCACAGGGGTCATGGAAGACATTCAGGAGGATGAATTAACGAAACCAATGACACCATCAACGAATGGCATTGATGGAGCCTTAGTAGTTCCGGGTCACGGAGCATCAATCAAGTAATAATATAGCATACTGGACTGGGAATAAACCAAGTCAAGATACTGAGCTTGTGTGATAGCTTGCTCTTTAGTAACGCATGCCCTCATGTCAATATCATGGGCTATCGGACCAATAAACGAGGTTGTAAACCAGTCAGTTAGAAGCTGATGAGGGATCCAGAACTTAATCAAATGGAAAAAACTTCTCCAGTCATCAATATGATCAGAGATGTGCATTTATGTGTCCTGTTTCAAAGATGTAAGGAGGTGTGTGCCTGTTTCATAATGAATTGGTAACTAAAAGTGAGTAAGAAATTCCATTGCAAGCAAATTGAAATCCTGGAAAGTTCCACAAGAAAGCTCAATATACCATTTTGCAGCTGAACCAGTGAGAGTCTGTTGGAAAAGCTGGAGGTAGATAGAATCATCAAGCCATGAATTAGACGAGCACCAAAGGTGATAAGTCATGACATGCGCTTGAGGGTCCTCTCCAAATTTACCATCAAATTTGGGATAATCACCAGGAATTTTGGTCGGAACTAGTGGCCAATACAGTTTATGAAGGATTGGATTGTTCATCAACTTGGACACATCAGGCAGTTCCAAGGTTGCCAGGAAAGGTAATTTAGGATTAAAGGATATCATAGGATTTTGACAAGAGCTGACATTAGGGTTCCATCTAGCCCCTTGTTGCCCCCATTGGTTTTGACCAGAAGGATTTTTCCCATAAGGGTTTTGTCCGTAAGGGTTCTGTCCATAGGGGTTCTATCCATAGGGGTTTTGTCCATAGGGGTTATAAGTATAACCAGATGGTTGACCTAGGTTTTGACCACCAATAGCCCATTGGTTACCAACCTAACCTACATGAGCAGCATAGGGCTACTGAAATTTTTGATAAGGATTGACCTACAGTTGCTGATAATTTTGATATGGAGCAGCTTGAGGTTGCCCTTAGGGTTGTTGAACTATTTGAAAAGTCTATTACGGCTGAGCTCCAAATTACGCCTGAGGCCCAGGCTGCACTTGATAAACAGGTTGGGCTTGAAATCCAACTTGAGTTTGGAAACCAAGTTGGGTCTGGAGTCCACCATGAGTCTGGAAACTGGGTAGGGCTTGAGAAATAATGAGCACTTGAGCGCCCAGCTGACCAAGAGATGGATTGATTTGACCAGACAGATGTCCTTGCTGAAATTAAGGTTAGCTTGTTGGGTAATAGATTGACCTTGTTGAAGTTAAGGCTAACCCGTTTTACCAGAGGGTTGAGCTGGTTGAACAGTAGGTTGGCCTACTTATCCAGAGGGTTGACTAGGCTGGACAGTAGGTAGGCCTTGCTAAATTTGAGGCTACCCTACTTGTCGAGAGGGTTGACCTTGCTAGGAAATGGGTTGGCTTGGTTGGATTTGAGGCTGACCTAGTTGACTATAAGGTCACGCGAAGTAAGTATAAGAGGAAGTTGTAAAGCACGAAGGTTGTCCCTGTATCGGTTTTCCTTATAGGTCAGAGGGTTTCCCTTGATATGGTTTCCCTTTGATATGGCTTCCCTTGATATGGCTACCCTTGATACGATGGACCTTAGAAAGTGGAAGGCTACCCTTGGCCACCATGATAAGTGGTACGAGCCCAAGAAACAGATAACAGAACGGAAACCTCAACGGTGAGTTGACAAGGAAGGGACCTAGTATGATAAATATGAGCATGTCAAGGATCATAATAATGTAATGGATTTTTTGGATTTGGGTTTTGTAGAGCAAACACGTATTGCTCATACGTCCACCTTGCCAGAATGGAATTGGATGAAAGTGGAACACTACCTGTGGGATTTACGACTCTAGAGGCTGAAGCGGAAGGACCACCACTAGTGGGATCAACTAAGGGCCTAGTAACAGTGGTAACTACCAATGATACAGCAATAGCACTAAAAATAGGAGTTGTAGAGGCCACATAGACAGTAGGCATTGATGGAATAAAGGTGAACGATGCATTGTGAATCTGAGGTATTAAGGGATCTGAGTTTGGAGCTACAGAGCGAGACCACAAAGAACTTGGATTAAGAGACATGGAACTCATAATGTTGGACAAGGCATGATAGTATAGGGGCAATGTCACACCAAGAGGGGTAATGTGAAAGGGGAAGCCCTCCATGGGTAGAGGAATTTCTTCACTTGACACAAGATTCTCTTCACTGGACACGGGCTCATCTCATCCATGTTGTAAGACGATATTGCAATCAAAACACCAGAGGCAGTAACTGGGAAGTCCTCTTCTGAAGACTCCCAAATAGGATTCCAATTGATATCGTAAGGTTCCCCTTCCAGAGCGTGAGAGTTAAGAGGTTGAATACTCAGGATAATAGGAAGGTTATCACTAACAACTAATACATTAGAAGCGACAGGGGATGAAGATTCATGGTCGCTTGGTACATGGGATGGGATCGGTGATTCCACTAGGATGAATTAACTCAAGATCCCAAAAAAGAGATAATAGAGTAGGTTCACAAATTGACGCGAACCAAAACACAATTAAGAATAACAGGGTAAATATGAGTGTGGTCCAATAAATTTTATGACACAGGAACAAAACATGACATTTTCATATTTAAAGAGTCGAGAAAAATGACAAAAGATGACTCTAGTCATCTTCAAATATTTAATGAGCTTGAAAGGACAAGTGCTCAGATGATCTTTTTCTTTTAAAGAGTCGAAAAGGAATGAAAGTGACTACTCTGGAGAACTTGACAAGAGGCTTACCACACAAACAATAAAACTGCATATATACCTTGGTGATCAAATGAAGGAGAAATGACCAAAGACTTTCCATATGGCAGTCAATCTTCCCAAATGTTGTGTTCAATGTCTTATGGTTCGTAAGGTAGTAGACTCAGCTTCCTATGGATGTAGGATGATAACTTTGTGGGGTCTCCCAATATATACTCGACGGTTCGGGGAGCACAATTCCATACTAGAAGCGATTGAATCACAGAAGGAGGAATCACCCAACCTTAAGCAAAAACAATAGTGACTAGGTTTAATGACGCCAGAGCACGTTTCTAGCCTAGACCTCTATATAAATGTGCCTTAAGTTCCAATGCATTGTTAGGTTCATTCAATTGATTTTAAGAGTTAATCTTGGATTAAGTTTTGATTTTCACGCCCTACCAAATATATTTCAACAATTCCTAGGATGCAGCTACAATGAGTAAAGCACCAATCGTTTCGATGAAAAACTACCTAAAGGAGGGTAAAGAGTTCATTTCCAAGCGAACACAAACTAAGACAAGCCAATGCAAGAACCAAGAAACATAATTCATCAATACACTTTATCTCACAACTACTGATGAAAGATTCGAACTTTGCTTCTCAATCTCTCAAACATGAAAATTCAGTAATGCAAATGAACTTTCACTTTCGTATGTTGTATGAATGCAATATTTTGATTTTTTGGAATTTTAATGACAAACAAGCAAGTGTAAACCTAACTGATCCAAACAAATGTGATCTATGCTTGATAGTGTGGAAATCAAATCAATATAAGGAACTGGTTCAATCACCAAACACTAAAGACCAATCAGAAATAAAACAAGGCGTAAAAATAGCCTTAAGCAAACCAATTAGATGGTTGTGGACAAATCTTGGATGGATGGGTAACCCAAGCAAATGACTTCTTAACTAAACCTTTAACAGAGTTAGGTCACACGGTCTGAAAAACACAAGATTCACTAAATGAAACCAAAGAGGAAATGCCTTAACCAAATGCAGTTAAAATAAGTTGATGAGAAACAAGAGGCAACAGGGGAGCAAGTAGCAGTCATTGACTCAGGAGGTAAAGTTGTAAAGAAAACTTATACAGGAATCATTGCAGGGCTCTAACTAGCAACCTGAGATGAAAAGAGAATTGCCACAAGCACAAAGCGAGCAACTTGGCAACGTTGTCACAGGTGTACACTTGTCTTCTGCGATGGTCCAATTTTAGGAATCATCGCAACTATACGACGACATAACTATGACGTTCAGGTTTACTAAAGAAGACAGGCACGACGTCATCGCGGCTATTAGGCTATCTACAGTGATGATCTCAATTAAGAGAAAAAGAAAAGTAAAAACACCTGAAGGACACCAGACTGATCTTTCAGAGAGTAAGAGGGACTAAGAGGGACTCCTAAATTGACCAAGGTAACCCAAAATAACGATGGCTCGGCCCCAAAATCAAAAGACACTATATCAAAAACAAATCAAGAGCAAATGAGAGAAAAACATACAAAGGACTCCCCAGCAGAGTCGCAAACTTGTGATGTAGAAAATGTTCCCTCTGTGGATAGAGGCAACCCCTCTAGCCCTAGAGTGCAGCAAAACAAAAAAACAACTAATTTCCTTAAACAATCATTGTTTGAAAGAGTCTACCTCAAACTGATGTTCGATGAAGCTTTCGTTGTGCCACTTCAGCTATCATTTCCTTCTCCTCGTTGAGAAATTCACCTGAAACAACACAAGGGAAAAATAGAACATGTAACCGAGAAAAACAATGATCTGTTTACTTACAGAGTCAAGGAACCATAAGCTATCAATTATATTTTACACAAGACATATTAAATCATCATTGATTGTATTAAAACGAATCAAAAGCAAAGCTTATAACCAAGCCTTGACATCGCAAGCTTTCTCGGAGGGTCCAACCGATATGTTTCTTGAAGCATTCACTCTCAAGAAGGCCTCCCAAATGGATGATAACTCTCTATCTCTCACTCACAATCTCTAATACAAGGCTAAGGCAATCCACAACCAATTTCTATACTATCAACAATTCACACTGCAAACTATCAAACTCACACCAAAGCTAGCTAATTTGATCCAATCCAAAAACTAGTTGATTATAGCAATATGGAGTGCTTTTATAATAGGAGGAGCCTCCATAAAATGAGGGAGAGGGAGCTTATCCTCAAGGGAGGTTTCTCAAAAGGTGGAACCAACATCCCAGAGGAGGAAAGGAAAAATCCCTTGACCCAACAACCAGTTCTAGAATCACCGAGAAGGCCAACTGTTTGAACTAATTTGCCATAGCTAGATTGTCACAAGTGATACACTAGGGCTTAGTGATGATGTCACAAGGAAGAAGTGTATTCAGACCAATCATCGCAAGAAATATCTTGAGGACTTTCTCCTAGCCCTAAAATTTGACCGTCGCAGGAAACAGATGTACCCCTGCGATGATATAGTTGAGCACAAAGAATCGTCGCAGGAAGAATGGGTTTCACTTGCGATGATGAAAAAAATAGGTAAAAGGTTCAAACTTCAGTATTAGAGAGCACTTTTTTAATCTTCTTGAATGAGTGGGAAGATATAGACACATTTATTTGATGTATGACACAGTGGAGATGTCGCTCAAGGACTGATATGAGGTCATTGACAAATTACTGTGTAACTGGAAGCTAAGAAGAGCTTCGTTGATGCCTTTACTTCAGGAAGAAAAGATAGATCGAAGGTGGAAATGGATCTGTATATGCTTACAAAATTCCTAGAAACATGCATGAAGCTACTGCGTGACATTAGGGTCGTAAAAGAATTGCAGGAACTTAGCAGATGCACTAGGACAGCACATAGTTTGGAAGATTGGCAACAATATGACGAGGACAGGAAGAGAAATGAGGTTGATAGCACAGGTTGGAGAATATGAGATGGACCAAGTAATTTTGTACCTAGGATTGGACATGAAAGTTCTGCCAAAGAATACATGGGAGCACATGGGAATACCTACGCTAAAATGGTCTCCTATCTAGCCACGAATGGCGAATCAACAAAAGATAATACCAATGGGGAGATTGCAGGGAATCACCATGGATATTGAAGGAGTGAGCACACTAGAATACTTTGAAGTAATAAAGATTGTTGATCACAACAATCCCCACCCCATGCTCTTAGGAATTGATTGGGCCACTGACATGAACGTGGTGATTAATCTGAGGAAGGGCAAGATGATTTTTGAGAAGAAGTCTTTGCATGTAGTTATACCTTTGGAACCTGCTAAGGGATCGTTCTATACAAAGTCAGTGTGTGACTATGAAAGTGATGATGATTTGGATTACATCTACAAAATAACCGCATGAGAGAAAGATTGGGTAAACCCCACCGCAGATGGACAGATCTCATGGGAACACGAAAGCTCCTATACATTGGATTCAGATGAGGAGATAGAGCGATGGAAGAACCAATTACATGGTTTAACCACATTAAACTACAACATGATGACAAGATCACTGTGATGCGTATCAATGGAAATGAGAGATTTGCCTACTTATAATGGACTAGATGAGGTAGATTCTTTCTTGGATAGATTTGAAAGTGAGGTGTCGAAAAAGCAGTGTTTCCAGGATTTAAAGTGGGTACTGCATACTACGCCCGCAATTTTGTGGGTATGCATCAAGGAAGCTTTGAGGATTGCCGCTAATGTAGGAGAATGATGCGCATGCATTTTGGGAAGCCTAAGATGTGACTAACAAATAAATACAATGTACGAGATGGTCCACGTGTGCATCTGTCTAGGTGGGTACATGTATATGGTAAACAACCTAAACGGATGCACATGGACTTCATGTTGGGGGACATGGTCACTAAGCTTGTGTTGGGGGGGAATTTGTGCGAATGGTTCAAGTTGGAATGGTAGAGTGTGGAAAGAACGAGTGTGCAGAAGGTTACCTATGTAGAAGAATTTAACAAAGTGTGCGAAGCATTGAATAGGGTATATAATGCGTAGCAAAGTGATTGGGACCTAGGCATACCAGCAGTTTTGTTGCTTGATAGGACAATGTGCAAGAAACTAACAGGATAGATGCCTTCTAGGTTAGCCTATGGAGCAAACACAGTAATACTAATTGAGTATATTATGCCTAGTCCGAGCATAGCAACACCCGTGGATATGACAATTCATGGAACCTTGCAAGAAGGGATGGTGCATCTTGATGAAAAAGAACACTTGGGACCTAATGAAGAGATCTAATAGGGTGATCTTAGGCTCCAAGAACTCATGAAGGAAATATCTATGTTAAGGGAAAAAAGCACCATGATGGAAGAAAAATTCAAGAATCTTGAGGAAAGAATAAAGAAGGACTTTCTTGATAAGAGAACTATGGTGATAAAACAGGATGCACAAGATAACATTCACAATTTTGGGGATGAATGCCGAGATTTTATCAGTTTTATGCCTTGGATTTGACCATATATCACTAGAGGGATCATGGATGGTGGCGTGATGTAGATGGAAAAGTGTGCGATGCAAATAGTAAAGTTAAAAGATGAACTTTTCCTAGAAAAAGTGATTGATGATTGATTGAAGTGGTATACAGGTGGCCTAGCCACTTGACTAGCCATGGGAAGTGTAGTCTTAGTGCTTCAAGCAGTTGAAAGGAGGTGCAAGACTATAAACTACTATGCCCGAGAGGTGCGTGATGTTAGGGCTACGTGCAGGAGTGAAGTGTCATAAGGTCCGTGACAGTGCAAGGGTAGTTGCGCTGCCACACAGGTTGGCTGGAAAGTGATCGTTATAGTCATTATTCAAGATGTGATGCCTGGTTTGAGACCGAATGGAGCAGGTGGTGGACATTTAGGGTGAGCTCTATGGTCAAGAATTGGGAAAATTTGCCGTCAAGGGAGCATTAATGAACCAGATTTGGGGGGAATGGTCAAATTTAAATTCAAAAGGCGCTATAAATTGCAAAGAACTGCCCAGCAAACAACACTTGTCCATTTGAGAATTGAGCTATTGCACACCCAGAGATCTATCAACCCAGTTCCATTCAATTTTTTAGAGTCGAAGGCATTGTTTGAGCACTTACTTGAGCCATTGAGAGATTTGTGGAGCAGCAGTATAACCACACCAGATGAAACCATGAATATCAGCGAAATGAGCGTTGAAGAGGCTATGTAGGCCATAATATTAGGAGATTCCCTTGAGAGCATCAGAATAGTACGGAAATCCATAAATCACTACGCACACTGAGGCCCAAGAAGGATAAGGAACCTATGATTCTAGTGTGCGTGTCCCCTTGAAACCTGCTAAGAACTAAGTTGACCATGGAAGGAAATGGGAAAGCGGTTAATGTGGAAACTGATGATGAGGAGGAAGAACTTGAGGAAATCCTGGTGGAAGAGGAGGAGGACGAAGAAATGGAGGAAGAAATCGAGGGTGTTGACCCTTCAACCAAACTGCCCACGTATGTTCCTTCATGGAAGGGTAAGGCAAAGGTGCTCAAGGACCTAGATGAAAGCAAGAGCTCTCTGCAGACTCTACTGCTGCCTGACGATATTAGTTTTGAAGGAGTGTCGTTGGCACAGGTGCTGAGTCTGAAATTGGAAAACTGGGATCTTGTAGACCATGAAAAGTTTGACACTTGGAAACCACACAGCTCATGAAGTTGAATAAAAACACTATGGTGAGAGTTGTAGAGTTGGAACCGCACAAGTGATTACGAGGGGTAGAAAAAACAGGGTTGTTGAACCTGCTCTAGGTGTCGCATTATCGTTGCACCACAACAACTATATTTGTCATCATGCAGCTGCTTTTCCTCGTGCATGACAAGTGTTTATCATTGGAGGAGCCCATCCCCATCATGGACCACCTAATTCATAGAATTAGTCGACTCCCTTGTAAGGGGGAGGACTCGGTGGATATTTCGAAGGGAAAGAGCACTGACTTGGCCATTGTGGACGCCATGAAGGAAAAATTCAAGCTAGAGAAGAAGAGAGAGAGGGTACGCGATATCAATTATCAACAATAATGTAGACAAAGTTGTGACCCATATATTGGCTAACAAGGTTATGTGGAAGTGTCGTGCGGATGAGGTGCTCGCACCAGTGATAGCACTTGCCACATAGTGTGCAAAGGGTGTCCAATTTAATTGGTCATAGTACTTGCGCAAGAAATTCCTAGAGAATTACCTTTAGGAATAGGAATAGGGGAAGACCTCCCACTATGCATGGCTTCTAATGTCCATAGTGTTGGTGGTTGAGGAATTTCTTAAGGACAACTAGTTCCCCCCGATTGAGAGGGATCTCTTAGAGGCCGAGAAGTACAATTCATTGTGTGCCACTAAAGGCATGCACAAGATCTTAGACAATAAAATATTCTGGATGTTCATGGAGATGAACATCAGAATGGGGATTAGCCATAAGATGTGGTTATCGCCCACTGTCTATAACAACTTACAAAGCTTTCTAAATTTCAAGGCAGACTTCCATCACGTCTACATCAGGGCATGCAAGGACCCCATGAAGAAGTGGAATGAACTACCATACCTGGCCATAGATGATCTTATCTTCAATGTGATGGATTCATGGCCACCGGAGTGGCTTGCTCCATCCATCGCCACGACAGAAATAGAGAAAATGGTTGCACAAAAGATGAAGGAGGATGTTACCGGGAAAAGTGTCTATTTACAACTGCTCTATCCCACTAAGGTGTGACAGCTGCCTTAGAAACAAACAGAAAAAAACTACTTTTGTATTTCCTTTATGAACTATAAATAGGGAGGAATAGAAAGAACCAACTTGTGTCTTGCGCTAATCCTTTGATTCAATCCCTCTCTTCTTTGATAGCTTCCAGCTACCTGCTCCTTTACTTGCCCAGCTTCACCAAGTACCTGTAAGATCACAGAAGAAGAAAACTATACAAAGACATGGATCTATATTCATAAACAACTTAGGATCATATTTAAGTTAACCATACAAATGTAACAAGCACCAATGATACAAAAGCATGGAGGAGAAACTAAAATAGTTTTTATTGATAAACAAGAAGATCCAGGAGGAGTTACAACCGATGATTCCTGACCCAGCATCAACCTCCCAACAAAGAAGCCCCTCTTCACCTCCAACAAAGCATAGATCACCCAATTCTATGATGTTTGTCTCAAAACCAACAACAATTCCTTACAATGTGAAAAATTCCAACCTCTGGATCTCTGGGATGAGGGATCCATATATAGATGTGTGTAAGGAGGATGAGTCAGCTTGTGATTTGATTAGTGTCTTCTCTCTGTCAGTTCTTGCTTCCACTTGGAGACTGAAGGCCTCTTACTCATCCTTGGTCGAATTCAGTGAGGCAAGTGTCATAGGAGAAGATTCTGGAAGCTTCCATTGTCTCTCCACCTCGCGGAATGACACTGCCATTTGTCATTTCTCGCCCAACGCACCCTCCTAGTGCATTTAGGTGCATTGCAACGCACCTAGCCAGTGGATTTAGGTTCTATGCAACGCACTTAGCCAGTGGAGCACCTGAAATGATCCTGTTTTGACTTATTCTGAGCAGTTTCTAGTGGAGAACTTCTGGGAGAAGCTGTAATTTGTTGACCTTGTTCCTTTAGGGTTAGAACAACACTTTTAAGGACTTAGGAGCCCTTGGTTTATGGACATTTCATGCTTGGAGCTGTAAGGCACAAAAATGTCTATAACAATTTCCCCCTAAAGTATGAGGCCGTTAATCGGGTGAAATGCTTTATTATGAGGATATGAAGTTCTTTCAATGCTGGGAGAAGACCTGTAATAAGATACAATACAATACATTATCTTCATACTATTTTCATGATCTAGCTGAGGCGGGCATTCCCATACTCGGCTTTATAAATTAATTTTCATGTACATAGGACAGACAATCGTCTGATTGTAGACTGATGATTCTGATAGAGCCATCATCCTTTTGGTAGGATGATTATCTGTGCTGCAATGTTGTACATTTGAATGTCTTTATTTCCCTAAATATATATCGCAGCCCGGATGGATGAAACTACATCCGAGGTCTTCAATCTCGTCCGATCTTCATTCGAAGTACAAGTCGATCCATGCGAGAAATGTTTTGAAGTCGAACATGGAAAGACATCGCTTGATTACCAGTCAATGATGTAAACTGTTAACAAGAGTGAGAGGAATCACCGATAATGATAATGATCCTCAAGGTACTGCAGTACAATTCATGTGGTGTGAATAAAGGACTTGGCGTCGAACACTACGCAAAATCTCTTGGTCGAAGGTCATTGATGTAAACCTATCGCCGAAAGTGAGAAACTTGCCATTGAGGCATGCAAGCTTCAAAGTACTGAATGGGGTGTTCCTAGACCAGCTTCTTGGATAATGAGCTGATGTCGACAAGAAGTGATCCGTCATAGGAGGGCCTTAATGAATCCCACATCAATGACACGGAACAGAGCAAATGATTTTTATGGAGGTGAAAACGATCTGATGATATACGGTTCAGGGTGGCAGTCATGAAAGAATGGAGAATAATGTGTGGTAGTGGGTGGGACACAGGTGGCCTTTCTGGATGACTTCTCTTGAACATGTCGGCGACACTGATGTGATGGATTGGTAGCATTAACCCCAAATGTGGATGGTATGGTGTGACCATGGCGATGTGACCGGTGAATGAAACAACCCAACCCGACTCGGACACGGAGTGGAAGTGTCATGTTCAAGAGAGACTTGCTACCAATAAAGATTCTTTGAGTTTTCTTCCCAATTTTTCCCCAGGCATTGCTGACCATTACCTCTTTATCTTTGTCAAGCCTGAGGAGGATAACATATGCTTGTTCTATAATTTTCCCTTCGGGAAAACCCATCGCTATGTTTTAATGGGCCTAGCGATAGTGAAGCTTGTTCTCGTCTAAAGACAAGTTTGTTGCTATTAATCTTTTTAACGAGTTTAACGACAAAGATAACTCGGTCCTTTTCATTTTTAGAGAGTCTGAAAAGGTACGTAAAGGTAACTCCAAAATTCCTTTTTCGTCATCTAATCCCTTAAGTCCGAAAAAGTATAAAACAATACAGAAAGGATGAATTTTCGATAGTTTTAACGAGCCGAACAAAAAAAGCGCTCGATCTTTTTGTGCAATAATCCCTCAGGTCCGAAAATATTAAAATCTAGATGGTGGATAGCACTTCCTGTCCCTTTAAGGAGTTGGAAGGCCAAGAACTCGGCAATATTTTCATATTTTACGAGTCAGTTGAAAAGAGCTTAAAGAAGACTCGTCTTTTGAGGAACGAGTGATAAAATGGGTACCAGCTGATTCCAGGTAAGGTTTGGAATTTTCCAATCACGACAGTGTCACAAGGATGGCTAGTGAAATCACTCTTCGCAGCTATTCCTCAAAATGGGTAAACAATCAAATGGAGGTGAATGATCGGCCAATGAAATAGTGGAGGTGACGGTGCAAACACGACCAGGGCTTTAATGGCTGAAGTGCTACATTCACAGTGGTTATTTACCAAGGAATAGTTCATTTTTTAACGAGCTTAAACGCGGGTGGAAACATTTGCTCGGTGCGGGTTTATTTTTTAATGAGCTTGAACCTTGTGGTAACACTGCTCGATGCGGGTTTATTTTTTCACGAGCTTGAACCCTGCGGTAACACTGCTCATGATAAGTTTTCATGCCCCCAACATAATAACGCAAATCGAGGTGCATGCCCCCCAAGCTTCATTGCATTCAACTCGGTGGTTGGAATGAAGGTTTACCTTTGAGATTTGGAAAGGGGATTTGTTTCATTTTTTAATGAGGTTGACACAGTAAAAGAACCATCCTCAAGATTCATTGTTTCATTTTTTAACGAGGTCGACACGAGATAAGAACCATCCTCGAAATCCACCGTATTTACAGTATTTGATAGAAAATAAAAAACCGAAGGATGATAAAGGTCATCAGGAGTATCTTCTCCACAATCCGGAAGAAGGGAACGATGGTGGTAATCATCCCATGGTGCCCCTTCAATTATTATTGATTGAACAATTCCTTCGTCGGTGTCATGCACTCTCGACCAAGGATTTGAAGACGTGCCATATTCCTTAGACCTATCTATCCAAACACTCGATGAGCGTTAATTTGGGTTTGCCCCCCAACCCAAGAAAATTTATTGCTACAATATTCTAAAATGGCGATGATCCATGCTGACAAAATCTTTAGGAATCTTTCGAATCCATTAGATATAGAAGATTTCATATTCCATTTCCGCCAAATTACTCGGAGGCAGTAGGGAAAAAGTACCCATTAAGGCAGGGTCTTTTAGGAGGCCTACTCCAATATTTTGAAGCGAATGATTGCTTCCATGGATCATTGGAATGCTTCCCGTAACTCGTGGACTGTTGGGGAGAAATGTTTGTTGGTCGACGATTGTAATTTCTCCTTGTAAGGGAAATGCAATCTTCCTGAAGTAGGTCGACACAACTGCGGCCATGGCATATATCCAGGGCCTTCCCAGTAGGATGTTGTAATCAAGGTTTCCGTCGATTACTTCAACATCAATTTCTATTGTTTTCCCTCATAGTTCAACTTTCAAGTTACTTAGGATACCATATGGGGTATATGTCCTTCCGTCGAATGCTTTTAATGTCGTCGAAGATTGCGACAAGGTTGGAGATCCTAAATGTTTCCATCAATTCATCGACATAATGCATGTAGATGCCCCCTCATCAATAATTGTTCGATGAACAGTTTTGTTGAGGGCTTTCACTTGAATAAGGAAAGCTAGTTGAGCTGGTAACTGAGGGTCATATCCTTTATGATCAAAGGCCACAAGATTGGAATCCATTGGGCCAATCCCACCTATTGCTGATAATAAAGCTTGCTTTTGGGAGGGGCCATTTTTCGGTACCTCAAGTGTCGACATAGCGGACGGTGATTGGGCCAGGTCCTTTATTATATTATAATTTTGTGTTGCTTTTGCACAAGAATTAAATGTCGATTTGTGTACTACTAACTTTGGTGACTTTATCATTGGTTCAGGAATGATGGGTGGCACAACTTCAGTCAAAGTTGTTTTCGAACTACTAGGTTGTTCAGTAGCCTTGTTATTTAGCAGCTGTGGATTCCCGTAATCTTTATTCCTTGTCAAAGCATTATTTTGCTACTTTGAGATAGACAACATAAGCACTTGGGATCGGGAAGCATTTTGATTAGCAACCAGTTTGGTTCTCGGGTTTGGAAACTGATCAGTCAACACTGCTGAGGCTTTAAAACTCTTAAAGAGTTTCCTAACTTCAGCTTTATGTGGAAAATCTCTTGTCCAATGATCCTCATCCCATATATGACACCCCACAGGGGGTTTCCTTTGCCCAGAAGGGTTTGTAGAAGGTTTTTCAGGAGATGACTCATCCTGCTTCTTTTTTCTCCCTTTCTTTTTCTTCTTGCCCCCTAGTTGCTTCAATTGTTTGCCCTTGTCGGTCAACACGGCATTTACTTCCGAGGCAAGAAGTTCCTCATTTGCATTTTGACTAGAAATATTACGGGCCTTTTTGGACGTAGCCTTTGTCGATTTCGTGTCTGTCGCGCCAATCACGCCATCACCGGCATGAGACTCATTGTTTGGTTTAGGAGGAGGAGGAACTAAGAATTCCGGTCTAGGGGCGTCATGTATTTTATCGTAGAGTGTGCCAGACTGAGTGTAAATCAAGTCCAAATATTGCGCACGAGCGATAACTTGCTCTTCTGTGACGACTCCCCCTTTTGCCACATCTTCCGTGATGGAAGGCAGTAATGACTTAATAAACCATTCAGCTAAGAGCTGATCAGGAACGTATGTTTTTACCATCCTACGACGACGTCGCCACTCATGTATATGATCAGATATGTGAGTGGCTGTTGTCTGTTTGAAGTTGGTAAGAAGTTCTGTTCCCATTTCTTACCTTATTGGTAATTGAAAATGGGTTAAAAAGGTTGTGGCTAAGGTATTGAAGTTGTCGAAAGAAGCTCTAGGCAATTCAATGTACCATTTTTCCGTTGGACCCGTTAACGTCCTCTAAAAGAGGCGAAGTCTTATCGAATCATCATTTAGGGTGTTTGATGAACACCACAGATGAAGTGTCATCACATGATTCTACGGATCTTCACCCGGATTTCCATTAAATTTAGGAATATCTGATGGAAGTTTATGCGGAATCGCTGGTCACCAAGAGGCGTAAGCAATTGGATCGTTTGTTAACCGGTTTAAATCAGGTAACTCTAAGGTTGCCACGAAGGGTAACTGTTGATTCAGGTTAGGTGAAGCATACCCAGGATAAGATGGAATTGCCTGAGAAGTTGGTCTTTGCATACCGGCATAATGCATTTGATGCTCGTATGTTTGGTAAGGTTGGTGGACATGACCATTGTAAAATGGTTGATTTTGACCGTTTTGAATGTACGGCTGTCCACAGTTCACAAAGATTTGCTGCTCAGAACCTTGGTATACTTGTTGTAATTGCGGTTGTTGGTATTGCACCAACCATGGTTGTGAAGCCATGTGCTGTTGCATGATACTAACCGTTTGACGAAGGTGAGGGGTAATTGTACCCGTCTGGACCTGTGTCACTCCACTAGTCGGTGATTGTGGTTGAGTCGCAGGTTCAAGGGGTTGTTGCATTACAACCTGAGAAACTTGAGGTTGGCATACAACAGGCAGCATTTGAACTTGCGACACCGTCACAATAGCTGGCGTAGTCGGGATGTTCGACATAGGTACGCATTGTTGCATCGAATACACAACTCTTGGTTGTTGAGGTAGTATAGGTACCCAACCACTTGAGGTAATTCCAGTATAACCTGAATGTTGTTGTGAACTCCCGTATGGATATCCTGTTGGAGGGGATAATGAAAGGGTATATTTCCCCCCATACGGTGGTAATCCAGAACTCAAGGGAATTGTTTGCCCTTGGGGACCGGACTGCCCAAATTGACCTCCAAATGGATCAATTTGTTGAGACTCAACATAAGAGTTTCCGGATATTATTCCGGATGAAAAAAAAGGAACGGACCATACTGTCGAGGTAGCCCCTGAGTGAGCTCCTTCTAGCGGTTGAGAGCTAGTCGGGACAGATGGTATGCCGGTGAACATTGTCATAGTTATAGCAGGGAGTTCTGTCGTCGCTGTGTCAGATGACACAGTCCTAGATGTTGACGGTTGTTTAGACATTTGTAGTCTATCCAAAAGATTACCTAGCGATTCTACAGGAGCTTCCGCTGGTGGTAGACTAACTTCTGATAACGAAGGATATAGAGTGATCCCGACTCCAAAGTGCATTAGAGTACTTGTTTGAGGATCTTCTACAATTTCTTCTATTGCAATCAGATCAGGTGGAAGGGGAAGACCGTCAGGTCCGTAAAATATTTCTGGTGCTGAAGAAGGTGTGAAATCGGCACCGACAGATGTTTGAAGAGTAAGACTCTCCGAACAGGTTGTAGATGTAACTAGCTCGGTAACACAAGTGTTTATTCTCAAACTAGGATCAGTATCACTGTCCTTTTGTGGCCGTTGAACTTCTTCTATAGAGGCAGGGATTCTAGAAATGTTTGGAGTAACCGGAGTCTCTAATGTCGTTGGAACACGTGTTCTAACTTTGATAGAAGATTTGGAACCGGTTAAATGAGTTCGCTTTGTCCGTACTGGTTTCGATTCCATAGACAAAGATGGTTGACTCGTAAGCCTCCGCGAATGATGAGGTTTCAATTGATTTTCTTCCACGATTGCGGATTACTTGATCAACTAAAATAAAGGGAAGTTATGTTTCCGAATTAAATGAATTTTAAACGCTTTTGACACAACTTGTTTTTCAGTTTTTAAGAGTCGAGAAAAAACAAAAGATGACTCTAGTCTCCTTCGATTTTTAATGAGCCTGAAGTGACAAGTGCTCAGATGGACCTTTTCCATTAAGGAGTCTGAAAAAGAACGAAAGGGACTGCTCTGGAGGTCTAGTTAGAGGGAGTACCAAACCAATCGCAAAACTGCAGAATCTTTTTACGGTACGGCAGTCAATCTTCCCGAATGCTGTGTTCAACGCATTACGATCGATAAGGCGACAGACACAGCTTCCTATGGATAAAGGATTTAAGCCTATAGGGGTCTCTCAAAATATACTCGACGGTACGTGGGAGCACAATTCTGTACTGGCACTTATTGTCTCAAGGTGGAGGAATCACCCAACCATCAGTGAGGACAACAGTTACCAGGTTTTACGACACCGGAATACGTCTCTAGCCTAGACCTCTAAATTTTGTGCGTTAAGTTCCAAAGCATTGTTAGATTCATTGAATTTATTTTAAGTTGATCTTTCTTATGAAGTTTGCCTTTTGGGTTCACCACGAGATGTAGATGTAATTCCTAAAATGCAATCTAAAGATGATAAACAAACTTTTATCTCTTTTCTTCAATGAAAATCCTAGCTACTAGGGGAAAAGAAAGACACAATATTTTCACAAAGAGCAAAGAGCACACTATAAATGCACTTTCCTAAATCAAGCCAAACAGACTGTCTATATGCAAATGCACATGCATGTATTTTTTTTTCACTTTCTTAGTATTGATGCTAAAAAGAAAGTTGATGTACAAATCTAAATTTTCTTTCAAGCGACAAACACAAACAAGCTTCTTTTCGAAATCAACAGATAGAGACGATTACGACACTTTATGATTTTGAAATGAATACTCGTTTTGACACTAGAAAATCACAAATTCTGACCAAAGGCAATAGTAAAAATATAATCGACCATCAACAACAATTAAACTTTCTCCTATGATCGAAATCGACACTTGCAACAGATCTAAATCAAAGGACGACAGTACGACTATTCTACTTTTGCAATGGAAAACTGTAAACGACTCAACAAACACAAAAAAACATCTACAGTTCTTTTGTACAAAGGAGGTGAAATATCAGTAAGGAAAAGGGGTTTTAAACAGTCATATACTGATCACATGCTGCAAAAGTCAGAGACAAAACTAGAAATAATGAAGCACAAGAACCTCAGCTACACAGGGCTAGGCTGATCAGCGCACCTGTAACACAGAGAAACTGCATTGCAGCGCAGGTTGCCCTTTCTGGAAGTGCGTTGAAATGCAGGATCTCTTCACAGTACCTGCGCTGGGCCAGAAACGAGAAATTGTCCGGGTTCTGGGTCACAGTCTGCAGTTTAGTCTTTGGTTTTTGGCCGAGTAAAAGAAATCAGTAATGCACAATCAGGGGTAGATCTAAGGAGGGTCTAAGAGCTATCACAAGGGCAATCAGATAGTCTGTCAATCAGCTGTTCAAATCATAAACAGATCCAGTGAATGGATTGAAGTAGCAGATGTCTACTTTGCATTTCTTATGGCAAATGCAGTTCGAATGCTACTTATAAGTTTATGAAACAAACAACAAGAGATACACAAACAAATTAATTAGACATTCTCCCCAGCGGAGTTACCATTTTGTTACCGGGAAAAGTGTCTATTTAGAACTGCTCTATCCCACTAAGGTGTGACAGTTGCCTTAGAAACAAACAGAAAAAAAAACTACTTTTGTATTTCCTTTATGAACTATAAATAGGGAGGAATAGAAAGAACCAACCTATGTCTTGCGCTAATCCTTTGATTCAATCCATTTCTTCTTTGACAGCTTCCAGCTACCTGCCCCCTTACTTGCCCAGCTTCACCAAGTACCTATAAGATCACAGAAGAAAAAAACTATACAAAGACATGGATCTATATTCATAAACAACTTAGGATCAGATTTAAGTTAACCATACAAATGTAACAAGCATCAATGATACAAAAGCATGGAGGAGAAACTCAAATAGTTTTTATTGATAAACAAGAAGATCCAGGAGGAGTTACAACCGATAATTCCTGACCCAGCATCAACCTCCCAGCAAAGAAGCCCCTCTTCACCTCCAACAAAGCATAGATCACCCAATTCTCTGATGTTTGTCTCAAAACCAACAACAATTCCTTACAATGTGCAAAATTCCAGCCTCTGGATCTCTGGGATGAGGGATCCATATATAGATGTGTGTAAGGAGGATGAGTCAGCTTGTGATTTGATTAGTGTCTTCTCTCTGTCAGTTCTTTCTTCCACTTGGAGACTGAAGGCCTCTTACTCATCCTTGGTCGAATTCAGTGAGGCAAGTGTCATAGGAGAAGATTCTGGAAGCTTCCATTGTCTCTCCACCTCGCGGAATGACACTGCCATTTGTCATTTCTCACCCAACGCACCCTCCTAGTGCATTTAGGTGTGTTGCAACGGACCTAGCCAGTGGATTTAGGTGCTATGCAACGCACTTAGCCAGTGGAGCACCTGAAATGATCCTGTTTTGACTTATTCTAAGCAGTTTCTGGTGGAGAACTTCTGGGAGAAGCTGTAATTTGTTGACCTTGTTCCTTTAGGGGTTAGAACAACACTTTTAAGGACTTAGGAGCCCTTGTTTTATGGAAATTTCATGCTTGGAGCTGTAAGGCACAAAAATGTCTATAACAGAGGAGGTAAAACTGCATATGGCGCAGTCGGCACAGAAGAGAAGGAAAGAGGCAGTAGTAGCAGAAGCATAGAAGGCAACATAGAAGGAGTGCAAGGGCTAGAAGTCACCTTTACCTAAGCAGGAGAAAGAAATGGAGGCAGAGATAGAGAAGGGCGGCATAGACCTACAAATAATGATGACACAGCTAAAGAGGTAGCACCTGAGAGAGTAGGTGGGGCCACGAAGGAAGTCAAAAGCATCTAAGACTTCTTTCAACCCGATCACCCTCACTAAGGGAGATCTCCACGATATAGGGGAGACAGTGCATGACATCACTGCGGAGGCCCTCTAGTAGTTGGTGGAGTAGAATAAGATTGTGTTGGCGGCCCTTTGGGCATAGATTTAGGAGTTGCAGGTGCACACTGCCTAAGCTGGTACTCTCTCCACCAAACTCGCAGTAGTAATATTTGTGGCTGAGGAAATTATGTGCACCTGAATGACCAACACAATAGTGCTACCAGAGGCAACACTGGTTAAAGAAAACGAGGCCAACAGGGCTATGGTTAGTGCGTTGAAAGGAGTAGGAATTGACATGGTTGTGCTCCCTCTGGAGACACTCTATGTCCTGTACGACAGAGTGATTGTATAACTGTGGGTCAGGGAGGGCCGCACACTATAGCTGTTAAGCGAACAAAGAGTCAACATAGAGCAACTATGCTTGAAACATGACAAGGTAATCGCGTAGAAATAACAGATGGTGTAGGTTGTTAAGGAGGCCTGCTAGATGTTCCCTGAGTTGGCCATCCCAGTGGAGGCACCAGAAGAGGCACACATCGAGAGGTTAGTAGTAGGAGTGTGCGAGGCGTCAAAAGAGATGGCCAAGGTTTAGCTAGAGCTAAAAATTTAGATAGCAGAACTTTAGTTGAAGGTGCAACCTTCAACTCCTCTAGAAGTAAGGGAACATCGTGCCTACACCATCACACTGGTAATAGAAGAGATCAACAGTGCAGTGGAGCACTACACCAAAATGTTGGAAGAGTCATTCAAGGTCATCACCACTCTACAAGAGGACCCGAACATACATCGCTTAGAAGAAGAGGCGCATTAGCTACAGCAACAGTATGAAGACATCAAAGGAACCATGAAGATGGTGAACCTTACATAGAGGCTTGTGTGAATGCAACAGGAAAAAGCGCTTAAGGAGCAAGTAGAGATAGTGCAACAAAAAGAAGCGGTTCTAAAGGCATCTGTCCAATGATGGATTGACAAGGCCTTCATCATCACGACAACGATTGAAGGAAAACTCATAAAGATGCAGGGGATGCAGGATAAGATACAAGGAAGCAGTTCAGATACCGCGGTCTCCGAGTAGCGCATCCAGGAGATACAGTAGGTAGCCGCTCAGTGCGATGCTGACCTTGCAGTATTTCAAGTAGAGTTGGGAGGTATCTGCGTGAAGATTTCCACATCGACAAAGTGACTCGAGGGTGAGTCATGATGTTTGCGTTGGGGGCTTGTTGGGTGCGGGATCTCCCAAGTCAAGTTTTGGGGCTTAAAGCCTAGATTTTGACCATATCCAATGTAAAGACTCCGTGTTTTGTGGGTGCATAGAACGTAGTTGTAATTGAGTCATAGGGTTCTCTTCCATTATTTTTGTAATGTAACATCAACTTGAGAGTTCTACCCATGGTCCGTGGGCCATGGGATTGTATAAATAGAGCGGGGCTCTAAGTTGTAAAGAGATATATAAGAGATGAAACAATCTAAGAGAAGATGAAGTAGTGAGTCAACGGACAATGGGATTGTATAAATAGAGTGGGGCTCCAAGTTGTAAAGAGATATCTAAGAGATGAAACAATCTAAGAGAAGATGAAGCAGTGAGTCTAAGTTGAAGGGTAAAGCTGAGTCTTTAGGTTGTAGAGTAGGAGAAGGCTCTATAGTTGAGTGCTCCAAGGCCTAGTAGTCTGCAGTTGAGTGTGCAGACCCCTACAGCTGAGTGCATAGGGCAGGTTGAGTATGTAACTGATTGAAGTAATAATAAGGACTGCTTCAGGTGAGACCTCAGTCTATGCTTTGCGGGCTATTGCCGAGAGGGCCAGTAGTATAGGGATTTGTTTGGCTAAATAAATCTGAACCTTGGTCAGGGCCCCTCAAGCCAACATTTTCAAAATACGAAATAGTGAAAAAATCATTTTTCTTTCAATTGCTTATTTTGTCGCATTTGAGTATGATTTATACTCTCATTAGTGTAGACAATTCATCGAATTGAAAGGGTCCTGTCCCATTTAGCTGCACATAGTTGTTTTTGAGTCACATTGATAAGACTTGAAAACTGAGACATAATTTGGAGATAAACTCTAAAATGTACTCAATTAACCTAAGGCGCATTTGAATTCTAATGATCAGATCTCATAAGGTCTAGGCTAGAGACGTGTTCCAGCGTCTTAAAACCTAGAACCTATTTTTCTCTTCGGCACTAGATAGCGCTAGTATGGACTTCTTCTCCTTGTATCATCAAGTATATAAAAGGAGACCCCACTAGGCTGCAATCCTTTATCCATAGTAAGCTGAGTCTACCACCTTGTAAATGTGATACACTAAACATAACATTCAAGGAGATTTCTTTCTTGTACTTCTTGGTTCACCAGGAGGTATTCTCTAGTTCATGGTTACCTAGTAATCCTCTTTACCTAGATCATCCTAAGTAGTCATTTTGATCTTTCTGACTCCCTAAATATAAAATATCACCCGAGTGCTTGTCCTTTCGAGCTCGTTTCAAACTGAAAGTGATAGAGTCACCTTTTGCTTCTTTCTTGACTCTTAAAACATGAAAGAGCACCATTTTGTTTTTGCATCTTAAAAAATTGTTGCCCACAATCTTATAACATCCCAGTTAGTATTTTTTAGACCGCGTCATGAGTATACTTTTAAATACATATTAAATCCCTTGAAATATATCTCTCTTTTAGTTATTTGAGACAAGATCATCATGGCTGAACCAACTAGTTCACCTAGTTCCTCTTCCTCTCCTCTCTCTTAAAGATTGTCTGAGGAGCCTTTTCCTGAATTTCCATAGTCGCTTAAGGACCATGGTGTTGAGCCTGGAATTGTTCTGAGTATCTAACCTTTTTCAACACTTACTCCCACTTTAGATACTGGTTCACCTTCTGACGTTGGCCTAGAATATTTGGATAACCCTATCTAGACCCCTGAGAGTCTGCCGACTTCTGAATGTTAGCTTGGACTGATTGTTTATCCTCTAAATCCTTTGTTTGATCCTATTGTGATATCACCATATCGTCCATACAATCCGTATGATCATCCAGATATTCCTTTGGAATTATCCCCTTGAACATCTTTCATAGTCTATCGTCATCTATTTTCACCCATGGAATCAAAAGGTGAAATCCCAATCTCCTCTTTGAGTCACTCAAAGATTTCCACTTTGCACATAGTCTAGGACTAGGAATATCCTTTCCCTCCTGAAGGTTTCCCTTACATGGGAATCATTCCAACTAGTGTTCATCCCTAGTTACCATGTAATTATGTGACTTTAGCTCATTTGGTTTTAGGCATGCATACTACCTCATCATTGTATCACAATCCTATGTGGGCATCTAGCGCTACGCCTACCATGGGTCCATTCATTCAAAACCCGACCACCCAACAAATGGTGATGTATGTAGTCACTTCAGTCATAGTGCAAACCGCCATTCCCAATCCTCTTGTTTTGTCAGTTCAGGTGACCCATCCGATTCAATCGGCGATCTCGAGTCTTGTTGTTGTTAATTCTTCGATCCCTCCAGTAAGGGGATAGGTTGTTCCACCTCCTTGGGGGAAAAGTCTGAATGTTTCTATGATGTCTAACATAACCATTGTGAGTGGCTCACAGCCTCACATGGTTGGGATTAACCCACCCTCTTTGGGTGCCATTTCAAATCCTGTTGGTCCTGCTGGATCAAGTAATGTCCAGTACTAACAGCTTAATGTTGATGTGTCTGGGTCAAGTCATGTCCAGTACCAACAACCCAGTGTTGGTCTATCTGGGTCAAGTCATGTCCAATACCAGCAACCTAATATGGCTCAAGGTCAGTACCAACCTCCTTATGTTCCATATGATTCACAAGAAATGGATAATCCATCATACATCCCACAACCTAGATCCTATGTCCATCCTGTTCCATCCACTGCACCTGGTGGTTATGGCTAGATATAGTTCGGAAACTTTCAAGCTGCCATTTTGGGAATTGTCCAAGCACCTTTGCAACAGCAAGGACAACTCCTGCAACAACAAGGGAAACATTCATTTCAATAAGGGCCATCCATGCAACATCAAGGCTAGATCATGTCACAGCAAGGACAGCTGTAACAACCGTAGAGGAAACCCTCGCAACATTTGTAGCAAACACTGTAGTTGTATTTGGAGTATGCACTACAATCCTCCCAGCCTATGCCTTTCGCAAGGTCAACCTCTGCAACCACATGGACAACCTTTATAGCCAGAATGTCAACCCTTGCAGCCACAAGGTCAACCCAAGCAATAAAAACCCTTATACTCATATCAACAGGGTCAACCCTTATAAGGGTAGGGCCAGGGACAAGTCTTATAGTAGCAGGCACAGATACCTTATGTCCATGGGAAATAGGTTCAACCTCCTTTTGTCCAAGGAAAGAAAGTCCAAAATCCTTATTTCTAAGAATAGAAAGCTCAGAATCCTTACATCCAAGGGTATAAATTCTAATACCCATTTTTCTGGGGGCAGCAGGTCCAAAACCCCTATGCTCAGGGACATCAGGTGCAAAATCCGTATGTCCAGGGCCAGTAGGATCACCAACCTTTTAACTAGCCTGTTTCTTATTAGCGGCCTCTGGTTGGATAGTTTGAAGGCTTTGAAGGTCAGAATCCTCCCTACAGGCAAGGTAACCTACAGTGGGGGAAAATCAAATGGCTTATGGAAAAAACCCTCCATTTTGGGGACAAAATCCTTAACAGTAGGGATGGGTCCCACCAGTTAGAACATTTAATCGACCTCAAATGCCTTTTAATACCCAATTTCCATTATTGGCTACGCTGGAATTGCCAAATGTGTCTGGACTCACGAATGATCTAATTCTTCATTCACCATATTGGCCTCCAGTTTCATCCAAGATTACAAGTAATTGTCCAAAGTTTGAAGGAAAAGCGAAAGAGGACCCTCAATCCCACATGATAACATATCACCTCTGGTGCTCCTCGAATTCCTATGTTGATGATTACATTTGTCTTTGTCTTTTCCAATGAACTCTTATAGGAGCTACAACCAAGTGGTATATCGAGCTCCCCTGAAATACCTATCATGACTTTAACACTCTCGCCATGGCCTTTCTCACACATTTCTAGTCATCGGTTGTTGAAAAATGTGCAACAAGAAATCTTAAATTTAGAATGTGCTAAAAATAGACCTGATAAAAATAGCATGTCTAAAAATAGCAGTTTGGCCAGTGAGGTCATTGGCCACATTGGGTGAGAGGTGAAACTACTAAAAATAGAAAGTTATAAAAATAGCATTTCTAGGTCCCTTCCTAGTTATAGGAGTCCCTATTCTATCTATAGGAAGTAAAATTAATCTTGGTCTTAACAACAGTTGGAAATATTAATTAATTAATTTACTTGACTTAATTAGTTAAGGAAATTTGAATTTGAAGTCTTTGTGAGCATGCACATGAGTTGTCCCACTGATTGATGAATTTATCCTTAATTTCCTCCACTAATTGAGGGAATAAGTATGAGTTCTATAATGAGAGAATCAGTTGACTTAGTTCTTACTAGTCAATTCCATTTAGATTATTTTAACAAGTTGTTAAAATAATAAAATATAGTTTTTTAATGCTTTCATGCATGTGACAACTATTATTTTAGATAACTGAGGATTCACTCATGGATAACTGTTGCATGTCAGTTCTGTCAGAGACCCAGTTGAGATTAGATGAGGGACAATGTACTATCAGATGCTAGGATATTTCTAGTAAGTATTCCTTGCATGAGGAAGAAATCTATTTTCTTCTATGACTACGTAGGTGGACCTGAGGTGACAACAAGTATGATTAGGCCAATTTTCAGCCTATATAATGAGGCCTAGGTAGTCCATGATTTTCATCTTCTGATTGAAGATCATCAGGATCTTCTGATTACAGAGAGAGCAGGATAGCTATTGAGTTGATTCTTTTTGTATGTTGTTGAGGATCTACACTTGATTGATAATACATGGTTGGGGTTTTATGCTATTGCTTTCCCCTAGATATATCTTGAGGTATGTGTGTTTGATTTCTCTTGATCAGTTATGCATGTTTCTACTTGATGTTGCTCATGAATTCGATTATGCTTCCATTTAATGTTTTGTAGAAGTAGAAAAAGTATTATGCTTTAGGACATTACATATGTCGGTTTGTTCTACAAGTGAAATTTCTACATCGTATCAGAGCACAGGTGATCAAGCAAGAACAATATACTAGCAGGAAAAATTTGAAGTTTATTATTCAGGATATAGATCTCAAGTTCTTATCACATCTATTTCATCGATGGCGTTCTATGGTTTGAGGCTTGAGTATGCCCTTGATGGAATCTCAAACTATATATCTTGGAAGGATCGCATGGAGGAAGTTTTGGAAGATAATGGCCTTAAGGATTTCATTGATCTAGAAATTCCTAAGCCTACTGACAAGGCTGAGGAGGTGGAATGGAGGAAGTGTGTGGCTAGAGCTAGGAGAATTCCCTTGGAGGGAGTGTGAGATCACATTGTCTCGGGCCTCCATGGGAAGGAGACTCCGTATGAAATTTGGAGAAAATTGAAAGATTTATATCAGAATAGTAGTTATTAGAGGAAGCTAGCAATGAAGGACAAACTTTGAAAGATCAAGTGTGAAAGGGATGAGACGATATCTATGTATCTGACCAAGCTCATCACATGCAAGGATGAGCTTGCAAGTGTAGGTGTCATGACATAAAATGAGGATATGGTGAGTCTAGCACTCCTTGGCCTTCCTAAGAGCTGGCATAGCTACCAGGACTTGGTGAATGGAAGGGAGAAGTTGCTAGATTGGGAATGACTATGGTCAGATTTGATGCAGGAGGAGATCAGACGGAGCACTAGAGATAGTTCTTCTTCTATGCATGATGAGGAGAATTGTGCCTTAGCGAATAAGGTGAAGAAGGGGAAGGAGAAGGTTTCTCTTTCCAAATCTATTTCTTCCAATGATGGGAGGAAAGTTGAAAAATTGAAAGTGTAAAGCTTTTGTTGTCTTGAGGTGGACCATTATGCTGCAAATTGTCCACGGAGGAAATCCAAGAAGGGATCCGGGGAAGGATCTAAAGGTGAGGCACTTGCTTCATAGTTTGAGTTGGGTTTCACACTCTTTGCATGCATGGTTTCATCCATGGTGGGAAGTGGTTAGTTTCTTTACAGTGGAGATTCTTTCCACATGACTGGAGATAAGAGTTTGTTCAGTACTTTGGAGGAGAAATATCTCCAGATACTCATAGCAATGGGTAATGATGAGAAGTATAGTGTCTCAGGTGTACGCATGGTTATTTTTTAGAGGGAGCGTGGATCTCACCTTACCTTCACTGATGTCAAGTATGTACCAAGACTGAAGAGAAAATTGGTGTCGATTGTGATGTTGGAAGATAGAGGCTATGATCTAGTCTTCAGTAAGGGAAACATTTTCCTTAGACACATCATCACTAGACAAGTTAAGCAGATTGGTTCACAGGTCAAGAACTTGTATGCTCTTGAGGTTCAATATGCATGCAAAGCCTTGAGCAGCAAGGCAACTGATGGAGACTTCGTGGTTGAGAGGGAGGGTATATTACCTATCAACATGCAAATCCAGAAGAAGTCTTAGACGATTTTGGAGGAGCCACAATTGGTGCAACAACTTCAGGATGTTGTGGAGCAGCCACAACAAGGGAAGTTGAGAGGAGATCGAGTAGAGACATCTACTCATCCAGAGACCTCCAGTAGGTGAAAACTTCATGCCAGGTGGTCTGAGGGATCACGTGCAGCCATACCTCTAGGTAGGAGGTGGGGTGATATAGAGTGATCGTCCCAAGGAGGAGGGGCAGGATCCTTGAGGTACCCAACCTCTTGGATGAGACCTTGCTACAGGAGCCCCGATGTGGAGTAGCAGGAACTGACTGATTGGATAGAGACGGATGCATATGGAGTGGTAGAGAGAGTGACAGTGCAAGGAATCCCAAGACAACACATAGCTAGCAGGCTGCAGCAATGCGAGAGGCACAAGTGTTTTGCATAGTGTTAGGTGGCACAGAGAGGTGTGCAATGGTGCAAGATGCATGGAGATGTTGCAGTAGCGTAGATGTCAGAGAGGGAACACTTGTCAGCAGTAGGTACAGCTTCAGCATCAAAGTATGTTCCTACCCCAACAGAGTGGTCAGTTGGGAGTGCTTTTGTTCCAAGTGTTTTTGGAGCAAATGGACTAGGTAGATGTGTTGCGTGCAGAACATTCCATAGTTACAGGATTGAGTTCGAGAGAAATCCTTTCTTGTTAAGAGGGAGTGTTGAAAAATGTGCAACAAGAAATGTTAAATTTAGAATGTGCTAAAAATAGACCTACTAAAAATATCATATCTAAAAAAAGTAGTTTGGCCAGCGAGGTCATTGGCCACATGGGGTGAGAGGTGAAACTGCTAAAAATAGAAAGTTATAAAATAGAATTTCTAGTTCCCTTCCTATTTATAGCAGTCCCTATTCTATCTATAGGAAGTAAAATTAATCTTGGTCTTAATAGCAGTTGGAAATATTAATTAATTAATTCAGTTGAGTTAATTAGTTAAGGAAATTTGTCCCACTGATTGAGGAATTTATCCTTAATTTCCTCCACTAATTGAGGGAATAAGTATGAGTTCTATAATGAGAGAATCAGTTGACTTAGTTCTTACTAGTCAAGTCTAGTTAGATTATTTTAACAAGTTGTTAAAATAATAAAATATAGTTTGTTAATGCTTGCATGCATGTGACAACTATTATTTTAGATAACTGAGGATTCACTCATGGATAACTGTTGCATGTCAGTTCTGTCAGAGACCTAATTGAGATCAGATGAGGGGCAGTGTACTATCAGACGCTAGGATATTTCTAGTAAGTATTCCTTGCATGAGGAAGAAATTTATTTTCTTCTATGACTAAGTAGGTGGACCTGAGGTGACAACAGGTATGATTAGGCCGATTTTCAACCTATATAGTGAGGCCTAAGTAGTCCATAATTTTCATCTTCTGATTGAAGATCATCAAGATCTTCTAATTACAGAGAGAGCAAGAGAGCTATTGAGTTGATTCTTTTTATATGTTGTTGAGGATCTACACTTGATTGATAATACATGGTTGGGGTTTTATGCTGGTGCTTTCCCCTGGATATATCTTGTGTTATGTGTGATTATTTCTCTTGATTAGTTATGCATGTTTCTACTCGATGTTTCTCATGAATTCGATTATGCTTTCGCTTAATGTTTTGTAGAATTAGAACAAGTATTATGCTTTAGGACATTGCATATATCGGTTTTTTCTATAGATGAAATTTCTACAACAATTCATTATGAAACTGGCACCCATCTGTTAATGTCACTCAAGCAAGACATAATGACTCACATCTCTGATCACATACACGAATGGAGATGTAGGAGTTTTTTGATTAAGTTTGAAATTGTTGATCAGTTGTTGACCGAGTGTTTCACCAAATCATTTGTCAACAAAATTGATGAGGACATTTCTATGGGTGGATGCATCACTAAGGAACAAGGCATCGCATGTGCCCAATCTATATACCTTGTCTATTCATAGTCTGGCACATTATATGATGTTGAAGTTTCTAAGTTTACTTAGTTAGAAACCCTCCATGCACTTTATCTGATTTATTCCTACCTACTTGTTATTTTCCCTTAACAAGTTATTTACAATGTAAATACTAAAATAAACACTAGTGCATGCTCAACATACTATAGATTAGCAACTAAAAGAAACAAGAACAAACACACCATATGACACCATTATTTTTGGATGAATGTCCATGGAAAAACCCAATGCGGGAGATTCAGTGCAGCTATCTGAGGGCCTTTTTATTAATCAATATCATAGTACAATTTGGGTGTCGAAACTGGCCTACTAAATAGGGAATTTACTTGGTAGTAATCTAGTGGCTGAAACCTTGGATAATCCTTCCGGTAGCTACTCAACACCATTATGCCCTAGAAACCCCAACGTCTGTCCAATCTAGACTGCGCTAGCCTCTCCTAGCCTAACGCTTGCCCTGCATCAGCCTATCTTGGCCTGCATCATCCCTAGGAGGCCCTGCATCAACCTTCTGGCCCCTCGTGTCAGCAATGCTGGCCTCTATGAAGGAATGCACAACCCTTGGTTGCCTCTACGTGGCCCTGCCTGAGCCCTGGTTGCTAATGCATCACTCTGTCTAGCTCCTGCACTGATTTCCCAACACTATCTCTACCTCTCTGTCTCTCTGTATCCACTTCCCCTTAGCTGCAACTCCAATCACTAATTCCATCTCTCTTAGCAAACCCCACTGTAGAGAATACAATGACTGATCATCTGGTGTGTTCTCCAAGTGACCCTCAAGCTCCTCTTATACTTTTCTTGTTGAGATCTTAATGGATGAGACTAAGTCCCTATTCAATGGCTAATATTACATCTGGCTTGATCCATGTCTTTTGGACCATTCTAACATAGATTCATATTAATACACATCAATATTTTATTTTCCCTAAGTTTAGACTTAGGGATTCCATTAAAAATATTAATTATTTTAATATCTGCTGATCTATTTAGAATCTGCCCAAACCCATTCTAGGTATTATAGATCTCATCTGCCCCAACTTCTCCACCAAATTTCATGGCTCGTCCATATCCGATGCTACCCCAAATCAACACTCCCTCTTAGCGATGACTATGCTCTAGAAATACTCCTCACTGAGTATTACTCTGATCATCAGACATCGGTACCTATGCTGATGCTAGGCGTTCCTGCCCAACATCCTCTGCATTATTGTATCATGTACTGCTGCGCATGATTCTACTACTGCCACTACTACATCTTTACGATAGTTCCCTCTTCATCCATGCTATTGTTGGTCCTTTCTCCTAGCACTTCATCCTCACTACACCTCCTCTCATCATGTTGCATTGTGCTACCCACTGCTGCACTGCAACTTAGTTACTGAGAAGTAAGTAAATGATCTCCCATCTGACCTCTCTACTAGGCTAGAGACATCCACTGATGTTGAAGCTCCCTCTGCCACTGATAAGTGCTCCCTCTCTGACCTCTGCACTATTGCAACAACTCCATGAATGTCGTACCATTTCGCACCTCTCTGTCTCATCCTACATTGGTGCAACACTCCTGTGCGTTGGGTTGTGTTATATTCTTTCCATGACCAGCCCACGTAGTTAACCCGGGGATTAGAGGGGGGTGGAACCCCCCTTCATTGCGCTGATTATGTAGCGGGGGGGGGGTCCTAGGGGGTTTGAGGCATACCCGTAGCCCCCCCTTTATGGGATCCGGGGCAGTACCCTGGAAATTTTTTGTTTTGGGCCCTATGGTCGGTTGGGCGGACCCACAAATGATTTTGTGCATGATTTTCAAACATGTTTTTTGGACGCGATGGTTTTTGGTCCATGGTATTGGATGTGATGGTTTTCGGTCCATGGTATTGGATGCTTCGGCATGTATAAATATGTATTATAACATTGAAAGGAACATAATGAAAAATCAAGCTGGTAGTCCCAGTTTTGGGATCCAAGGGAAAATCTTTATCTATATGTGCTTTATGTGTTATGCTCTCACATTTTTTATTTTATGTGTTTTAGAATTCGTATGCAGTTAATTTCTGTACAGGGTTAAAACATACATTTGGTATCATATTTATTTTGGATTCAAGGGGACGCTTTTGTTGTTGAAGGGTTTCACTTGAGCCTGTGGTAGACTGTGTTCAGTGGCAGATCTGTAAGATCGATTCTAGTGGTGAAAGAATATGGCAAGCAATGGAGAGATAGAGATCGAGAAATTTAATGGTCGGATTTTTGAGTTGTGGAAACTCAAGATGGAAGATATGTTGGTGGATAAAGATCAGCGGATCGCAGTAGAATTGGGTACTAAACCAATGGGAGTGTCTGATGAAGAATGGAAGAAGTTGGATTGGAAGGCAAAGACCACAATACAATTGTGTGTCTCATATTCAGTATTGTTAAATGTATTAGGGGAAGCTACGATAAAGCCTTTATGGGACAAGTTAGGGACTTTGTACCAATCTAAGTCTCTGGTGAATAAACTATTCCTGTGAAAATTGTTGTATCACCTGAGGATGAAAGATGTAGACTTGGTGATAGAGCATGTGAACACATTTAATATTGTGGTAATTCAGTTATCATCTGTTGATATTAAAATTTAAAATGAAGATAAGTACATCAGTTTGTTGTATTCTTTACTAGATTCATGGGATAGTTTGGTTATTGCAATAGGTAGCAATGCAATTTCCTTGCAGTTTTATGAAATAGTCTCATCCTTACTGATGGAGGGGAAGAGATGGAAAAATATGGAGAGCCAGAATGGTGATGCCTTGTCTGTACGAGGATGGTCCCAGAACAAAAAAAAATAAGTCATCGAGTGGGAGATCTAAATCTAGAGGTAAATCTAGATCTCCAGGAAAACCTATAAGGTGGTGTGGTAGAAATGCGGAAAAGAAGGGCACTACAAAAGGGACTGTAAATCCAAAGCTCCTGATAAAAGAAAGGGATCTGATTATGCTCCTTCTACAGAGGTGAAAACCACTTTAGATGAAGGTGGGGATGTGTACTTGGCTTCTTCAAGTACACATGTAGATCATGAGGCATGGTTGATTGACTCATGTGCATCCTTTCACTTCACTCCCCATAGAGAGTGATTTTGCGAGTATGAGAAATACGATGATGGTGATGTCTTCTTAGGGGATGATAGGAAGGCTAGAATCATTGGTCATGGAAAAGTAAAGTTGAACTTGCAAGATGGAAGGGTTAGAACACTTCCAGGTGTTCTGCATATTCCTGAATTGGCCAGAAATCTGATTTCTGTAAGAAAGCTGGATGATGCAGGTGTAAAAACAGTGTTCAAGAAGGATACCTGTAAAATGGTTCGGGGAGCACTGGTATTGATACAAGGAGTTCGAATTGGAACTTTGTACAAGCTGCAAGGTAGCATTTTTATTGATGGGTGCAATACTTCTGTGGTTCCTGAAAGTGGAGGAGAAAATCTAGTTGTCTCTAGAGAGAAGACCATGTTGTGGCATCAAACCCTTGGACATATTGGAGAGGAGGGCCTTAGAATACTTCATGGTAAAGGTATGGTATAAGGTATGAGTAATATCTCTCTGGATTTTGATTTCTGTGAAAATTGTGTATATGGGAAGTAGAATTGGGTGAGTTTCCCCTTTGGTAGTAAGAGGGTGAAATAGATATTAGAACTTGTGCATAGTGATGTGTTTGGACCTGTGAAGGTTCCATTGCTGGGTAAGTCTGTGTACTATGTATCATTTATAGATGAATTCTCAAGGAATACATGGATATATTTCCTTGAGAATAAATCTAAACCCTTTGACGGGTTTAAAGAATTTAAGGCTCTCATGGAAAATCAGACAGAGAAGAAGATAAAGGTGCTAAGGACAAGTAATGGTGGAGAGTTTTATAGCAAGGAATTTGAAGAATTTTGTAAGAAGTGTGGTGTATCACAACAGAAGACTACTCCATATACACCTCAGTAAAATGGAGTTGTAAAAAGAATGAAGAAGACGTTGATGGAAAGGGCAAGAAGCATGCTTAGTGGTACCAGGTTAGGATAGGAATTCTGGGTAGAGACGGTGGATACTGCATGTTACCTAATCAACAGGTCACCTTCATCAGTGTTGGAGGATAAGAATCCACAAGAGGTATGTACTGGTAAGAAACCCTCTCTTTCACATCTGAGGGTATTTGGATGTGATGCATATGTACATAATCCAAAGGAGAAATGAACCAAGTTGGATAGTAAATCTGAAAAGCGCATCTTTATTGGGTATAAGGATGGTTTAAAGGGTTATAAGCTTTGGAACCTAGTCACACAAAAGGTTGTGTATAGCCGAGATGTGGTGTTCAGAGAGGTAAAAGATGTTATTAAACATGAACTCCAATGAAAGGAACATGAGAAGATAGAGTTTGAGCTTAAGGAGGAAGAATCAAACTCTACAAAAAAGGAGGAATCAAAATATGGAGAACCACAAACTCTGGGTGTGAGAAGATTAATTCAAGAAAGAAGGCAACCAGAAAGGTATAGTCCATCTACTTTCTATTCAAAGTTTGCTTTATCTATTACTGACGATGATACTAGAACTGTGAAGGAAACAATAGATTCAGAGGAAGGAAAACTCTGGAAAGAGGCCATGGTTAATGAAACAACATCTTTGCACAAAAATGAGGCTTGGGATTTGGTGGAGTTGTCGGCTGGAAGGAAACCCATTGGCAGCAAATGGGTGTTCAAGAAGAAGACAAATGCAGAAGGAGAGATGGAGAAATACAAAGCTTGGTTGGTAGCAAAAGGTTATTCCCAGGTGCTAGGAATTGATTTTGGTGATATTTTTTCTCCTATTGCTAAGGCAATTTCTATTAGATTACTTTCATCTATTGTTACTGCTTTTGATTTTGAGGTAGAATAGATGGATGTGAAGACAACATTTCTTCACGAGGAAGAAGAAATATACATGAAGCAACCTGAAGACTATGGTGAAGGGTAAGAAAGAACTATTATGAAAGTTAAAGAAGTCTCTGTATGGGTTAAAATAGTCACCAAGGATGTGGTATCAGAAATTTGATACATTTATTCGAGGACTTGGCTTCACCAGAAGCAAAGAAGATCACTATGTGTATTTTAAATTAATTGATGACCATGTTATTTATCTGGTCTTGTATGTGGATGATATGTTGTTGGTTGGAAATGACAAAGAAATTATCCAGGATTTGAAGACATAATTTTCCTCCAAATTAGACATGAAAGATCTTGGTGCTGCAAACTATATTTTGGGCATGGAGATTAAAAGAGATTGGGTAAAGAGGAAGCTTTGGTTAAACCAGCAGAAGTATGTTGAGACAATACTGTAGAATTTTAATATGCAGGATAGTAAATTGGTGAAGGTTCCTATTCCTGTAGGTGTGAGGTTATCTGTTAAACAATGTCCCAAGACACAAGAAGAGGAAGAGGACATGTCTTGTGTTCCATATGCAAGTGTAGGCAGTAGCCTAACGTATGCAATGGTTCGTACTAGACCATACATTGGACATGCAGTGGGAATATTGAGCAGGTTTATGTCAAAACTAGGGAAGGAGCACTGGAAAGAAGTGAAGCGGCTTTTTAGGTATTTGTGTGGCACTAGTGATTATGGTTTGTGCTACCAAGGAAGATTAGGATTGGACAAAATGTTGGATATTCATGGATTTGCTGATGTAGACCGGGCTCGAGATCTGAATCATAGAATATCTACAAGCGGGTATGTGTTTAACCTATTTGGAGGTGCAATCAGTTGGATGAGTAAGAAACAATTTGTAGTGGCACTATCAACTACAAAGGCAGAATACATGGCAGCCACTCATGCAAGCAAGGAAGTAGTTTGGTTGTAGAGATTGTGTTCAACTATGGGGTTAGTATAGGGAGCTATAAGTATAGACTGTGACAACCAAAGTGCAATTTTCTTTGAAAAGAACCCCGCATATCATTCAAAGACAAAGCACATTGATGTTCAGTATCACTTTGTGAGGGATATGACAGAAGACAAAAAGGTGTTGCTGGTAAAGGTGGAAACTTTGAAGAATACTATAGATGCATTGACAAATCTATGAGCTTTGAGAAGTTCTCTTGGTGTAGAGAGACAATGGGTGTTTCAAGGATGGAAAAATGACTAAGCTCTCTTGTGGCCCCCTGTGGAAAGAAAACAACAAGTGCGAGAATGTTGGGTTGTGTCATATTCTTTCCACGACTACTCCGCATAGTTAGCTAGGTGGTTAGAAGGAGGGCGGAGCCCTCCTTCGTTGCACTGATTATGTAGTAGGGGGGGGGGGTCATAGGGGGTTTGAGGCATACCCGTAACCCCACTTTATTTTATGTGTTTTAGAATTCGTATGCAGGTAATTTCTTTAGGGGTTTAAAACCTACACTGTACCTCTCACACTGTTATAACCTACTAGCCTTGTTCTATCTCAGGACTCCTGCACTGTAACTCTCTCTGTCACTCCATCCGCATACGTCTCTTCCCGACTTAGCCAGTCGTGCTACTCCTGTTCGAGGCTCCCATAGCAAGGTCTAATCCAAGAGATTGGGTACCTCGAGGAACCTGCACCTCATCACATGTAGTCCTCCTAACTACAGCTTGATGTCTCCCCACTTCCTTTCAAGTGGCACATGCGCACTCATGGCATAGTCATTGTCTGTCAAAACTTCCTTCTCTGCCCTTGCTGGCACTGCCTTAGTCTCAAAAGACTCTCCCTTATTCTTCTTCCTTGGAAACTAGGTCACATAATGACCCAGCTCCCCACAGTGGAAGCACTTGATCTTGGAGAGATCTTTCTTCATCCACTTTTCCTTCTTTCCCTCAGATGTTAGGGCCACATGTTCCTCCTCGTGCTTAACTTTGATCCCCTTGCTACTGCTATTCGTCTTCGACTATCATCTAATCTCTTCTTGGTGAAAAGTTGCCCACATCTCATCCAAAGGTGGGAGAGTCCCTCTGCCCAGTGTACTCTGGAAAAGTATCTCCCAGTCTTCTGGGACAACATTTAGGGTTTTCCTCACCATCAACTCTTGATCTGGTGTTGCTTCTATAGTAGTCAACTTATCTTGGATATCATTTAGTCCTCCAAGGAGGGTATCAGTGAGTTGTCCCCTCTTCATCTGATACGACTTGAACTGATTCTCAAGTAGCATTCTTCTCTGCACAGAAGTGTGCTGGTACAACTTCTTGAGAGCCTCCCACATCTCAAATGTCATTTCCTTCTTGAATATGTGTGGTACTACATTATCCTTGACCCCATCAAGGATGATGCTCTTGGGCCTCACCATTGCCTCCTCGTACTTGTTGTTATCATTGGGATTGACTGAGACAACTATTACCTTCAAGGTGAATTTGTTGACATGAGTCCTATTAAGCATGGATAATATTTTGGCCTTCCATATTACAAAGTTCGATGCTCCGTCTAGTCTATCCTGGTCACTTACCCCATGTAGTGTCGTGATGCTCCTCTACATCCCTCCTGGACTTTCTCTCTTCGACTCCTCTAAGTCTCTACTTCCCATCTAGAAGTTCTCTTCTGGACTCCCTCTTAGTCCTGATTTCCCTCCTCAAAATCCCTCTCTTGCTTGTCAAGATGCCCCCTACTTTGATCGTCTTGTGCAACTGCACTACTGATTCAGATTCCTTAGCAAGAAACGCTCAGTAACAACTCCTCTAGACTTGCTATGTCAGGTACTATTCTGATTACCTCACCATCTCCACTTTGCAATATTCCTGCATCCTTCTAGACCCCAATAGCTGCCTCTCTGTGAATTGCGTCGGCGCCTCTCTGCCTCACATTAGCCCTGCGTCACCACGGATGGGTCTACCTCAGCCATGGGATACCCCTCCGTTAGCCTTTTGGTACACTAAATCAACAAAACTGGCCTCTTTGAGGCTCTATGCAGTTCCCGACTTCTTTTGTGTGGCTCTAACTAGCTCTGTGTCACACTTCCTTGGCTTATGCACTGCTAGAAACAACTTTTGTCACCTCGGGACAACTATTTTATACTACTATTTCTCTACTTAGCTGATGTCTTTTACTCCTCCTATGATCTGCAATCACCCTCTTATACCATGTTGAATTTTGTAATTTTACTTACTTCGAAACCCTCCATGCACTTTATTTGATTCATTCCTACCTACTTGTTATTTTCATTAACAAGTTATTTACAATGTAAATACTGAAAATAAACATTAGTGCATGCTCAACATATTACAGATTAGCAACTAAAAGAAACAAGAACAAACACACCATATGACACCATTATTTTTGGACTAATGTCCCCAGAAAATCCCAATATGGGAAAACCAGTGCAGCTGTCTGAGGTTTTTCTTATTAAGCAATATTAGAGTACAATCTAGGTGCTGAAATTGACCTACCCAACAGAGAATTTCCTTGGTAGTAATACCTCTCAGTTTCTGACAAATCTACTGGCTGAAACCCTGAATAATCCTTTTGGCAGCTACTTAGCACCAATCTACCCCAAAATCCCCAGCGTCTGCCCTATATACACTGTGTCAATCTCTCCTAGCCCAGCACTAGCCTTGTGTCAGCCCCAGGAGTCATTACATCAGCATTCTGGCCCTTATTGTAACCAACGCTAGCCTCTTTGAAGCATTGCGCAACTCCTGACTACCTCTGCGTGGCCCTGCATGAGCCCTGACTACTATTACGTCACACTCTCTAGCCTCTGCACTGATCTCCCGACACTATCTGTGCCTCTCTATCTCTCTATATCCACTGCCCCTCAGTTGTAACTCTGATCACTAATTCTATCTCTCTTAGCAAACCCCGCTCAAGAGAATAGAATGATTGATCATCTAGTGTGTTCTCCAAGTGACCCTCAAGCCTCCTCTTATACTTTTCCTGTTGACATCTCAATGACCGATATTACGTCCCTAATTAATGGCTAATATTAGATTTGGCTTGATCCATGTCTTTTGGACCATTCTAACACAGATTCATATTAATACACATCAAATTTTGTTTTACCTAAGTTTAGACTTCGAGACTCCACTAAAAATATTAATTATTTTAATATCTCTTGATCTGTTTAGAACTTGCACAAACCCTTTTTGGGTATTGGATATCTCATGCGCCCCAACCTCTCCACCAAATTCCATGGCTAGAGCACATCCGATGTTACCCCAAATCAACATATTGTGTGTTACCCGATGCGCCCATACCATCATCTGATTTGACAACATCTAAGTCCCGCACTAGCCCTCCTATTGATGGAGTAATCGGTTCGGTGACTCAGACCCTATAAAATATTCTCCCAAACAGGAGTCCGTCTCCAACACTACTCCCAATTACTCCTCTCACAATGTGTCCAGCCCTGGTAAGACATCAGAGGTTCACGTTGTCCAATCTACCGCAACAGATAAATCCTCTAAAGGTAAGAAGAAATGCAAAGGCAATAGTAAAGTAGATGCCCCAAAATAGGGTCCTCCTAAACCATTTGCTAGTGATGCTTCCCAATGGAAACCTAAGTACCCATCCCTCATTTTTGAGGAGGATCACTATACTAAGGATTATCCCAGAGGGTCTCAAGTTAGTTGTTTTCTTAAAGTGACCCCAATTGTCATGAAAGAGCCCTTTCCGTCCTAGCAGACTCAAATGGTAGAATAGCGTCAATCATCTACTTCCTTAGGTTCGCAAGTGTTCATGATGAGTACACCAATCAACATGGCTACTAGGTCAAAATATTATCAAACTCCTACCCCTTCAATAGGGAAAGAGAAAGAAGTTAGCCCTTCTTCTTCCATCCCATCCGGTTCTAGTCCTCTTCATATAGAGCCACTTAATCCTAATTCTACTATTTGACCACCTTATCGAGGTGTTCTTTGAAAGTCCTCGTACGATCCCAACGCTCGATCTGCTCCACATTATAACATTGTTGAGGATTTGGCTCAAGTGCCATCAGCTATGTCTACTCTCGAGGTCCTTCAAAGTTGTCCTTCTCAGCAGAAATCATTACTGTCGACTATTGGGGGAAACAATCCAACTGACTCTAATCTCATCTGCTTTGACCTGGAAAACCATGTTCCACGTTTACCTCATCAAATTGCCTTTCTCATTCAGGTAATCATAAATGAGAAAACCATTCATAGGACCATCATCAATGAAGGTCACGGAAAATTTTAAGAACCCCCCCTAAATTTATAAATATAATAAATGGGCGAATCTCCATGGTATATAGGAAAAATGGAAGGCGATTTTATCAATAATATAATATGTATATATAATTTTTTGGCGAATCTCTCACCAGGCATGGCGAATATTTTACTCAATTATAAAATCTTGTAAGATCTTGGTGAGTCTTTCACTAAATAATAAAACTTTGTAAAGCGATTTTATCAATAATATAATATGTATATATAATACCATGTGCCGTTTTGGTGAATACCATGGGTCAATACCATGTGCCATTTTTATTTTTATTAATTCTAATATTAGGGTTAATAATGGTTTTTTGCATGGTATTAATAACAATCTAGTCCATGGTATTTGTCCCATAATATTTTGGCCATAGGTTTCACCTAAATATAACCCATTTTTGAGTGTTCGTAAATATAAGGTGACTTATGGAGTAAATATAAAAAAATGTTTTATTTGTTTACCATACCTCTCGTTTATTTATATTTTTATTAATTTACCATACCTCTTTTACAAATATGGTATTTGGCCCATAGGATTCACTTAAATAAAGCCTCTTTCTTGAGCCTTCATAAATAGAACGAGGGTTATGGACTAAATATAAAAAGAGGTTTTATTTATTTACGATACGTCTAGTTTATTTTTATTTTTATTTATTTACCATACCTTTTGAGTAAGTATAAAAAGACATTTTATTTATTTACCATACCTCCACTTTACTTATATTTTTATTTGTTTACACCCTTACATGTATATAAGGTGACTTACGGAGTAAATATAAAAAATCTTTTATTTATTTACCATACCTCTCATTTATTTATATTTTTATTAATTTACCATACCTCTTTTATAAATATGGTATTTGGCCCATAGGATTCACTTAAATAAAACCTATTCTTGAAAATGGGCGAATGGAAGGTTGTAAGTCCTAATTTCAAGGGCTAAATTTACCTTTTTTACCCTCTCCCTTAAAATAAGGTGGGCTATTTGAGGTGATTTGTAAAAATGTACTATGATACAAAATATTCGCCCACTAAAAATTTAAAACCCCTTAATTTCGCCAAAGGGCGAACATTCGCCCCTAAAATTATCCTTGATGAAGGTGCTTCTACCTACATCATGTCTATTTCTTGGTGGAAGGAAATTGGTTCTCCTACTAAGAACCAGTTCCCTAACACTCTGGAAGCTTTTGATGGGCGAGATTTGTGACCACTTGGTGTCCTTACCAATCTTGCCATTACATTGGAGGGCAGGACAGTACATGTTGAAGTTGAGATCATTGATGCTAAGCTCAACTATAATCTTATACTCATACAGAGCTGGACCCAAGACATGGATGAAGTAGCCTCCTACCTCTTCCGCAAGATTCATTTTTTCCATTAAGGGAAGATAGTCATAGTCGACCAACTGTCCTTCTTTGCCTCTTCCTCCTCGGATGGAAATGTTCCCTATGCCAAGCACACCAGTGCTCCTTATGAGAGTAGGACCTTTTAAAGATCTTGCCTTGATGGGAATTTTTCCTCTCCCACCTCCTCATGTTGCCTCTGTAAACATGATTTCAGTCAAGTGTGATCCTTGGGTCATTCCTTCACCGAACCTTGTTGATACATGGGGTGAGGTTAGGCCATTAAGTCACGTCCAAATTGATTATGTGGAAATTGTTTTGGCCTCATATTCGATATCCTCTGATCATCCTATTTTGGGAACACCTCTCGATGTGTATTCTCAATCCATGTGGCTTGGTTCTTCAGAATCCTCCAATCCCTTAGCCGAGACTTTTCTTTCTGACAAAATTATCATGGAAGTAATGCCTCTATAGGAAGCACCTTGGAATGAAACTCATCATCGTTGCCCATTCTTTCCTAGCTCGATGGTCATGTCTATTTTTCTTAAGGATTTCTCTTCTCAGTTCCCCTCCCTGTTGCTTTAGGCACCAATCTTGACTCACAAATTTTGGTCGGAAGGGATCATGGGTAACATTACCCAAACGATTGCAATTGATATTTCTATCAAACCTAGTGTAATTGAAAATGTTCATATGAGGGTAACTTGTTCTCCAGAAGAGATCAAGATCTATACTCATCTTTTCCAAGAATGTGGGATGTTTTCACGTGGTCATATGAAGAAATGCCTAAAATTTACCCAAGTATAGTCATGCACAAGATCACAACTTATCCTCATGTGAAACCCATTCGCCAATGGCTTTGTCCAGTGCACCCTAGAAAAGCGGCCACCATTAAGGGTGAATTTGAAAAACTTCTAAAGGATGGATTTATTTATCCAATCCCGCTTACAAATTGGGTGTCGAATATTGTGCCGGTGACAAATAAGCAAGGCATTATTCTCATTTGCATCAATTATTGTGATATCAATAGTGTTTTTCCTAAATATAACTACCCCACTCCCTTTGTTGACTATTTCTAGTATCATCATTTCCCTTTAGTGTTCTATGCTTTTCCTGGTTTACTCCTGTTAGTGTCAGTCTTTCCAGCCTTCCTCCAGTGATCAAATGTGCTCTTACAAACTGGTCTCAGAGTGTCAAGGTCAAATTTTGTCATTTCAGTGAGTCTTCAAGCAAAATTTGGTCACTAGGCATTAGGTCTAGGCTTTGCCCAAATGTCAGTCCATGTCATCATTCAGCTGAGCCTATCATCATTCAGAGGGTTGTCATTATCATTTCAGTGCCTAATGAGTCTTTTTACAACTTATTCATGCTTCAGTTGTGCCTAGGCAAGGTCATTTCCCTCTCCTAGGGTTTTGAAGGCAATTCCTCGTGGATGGTCAAGTCACCGGCAAAACTTGTTTCCTGATGTTCATACACCTTCCCCTATCCTTAAAGTACCTTATAAAACAATTCACATCCCTTAGATCCGCCAAATTCCTCATTTTTCCACAAACCCTAGTTTCTAGCTACAACCTAGCAATTTTCTAGGTTGGGCCTGTGTTTTGCCCTTTTGGACCCCTTCCCCTCACTCAATCACTGATATTCCACTTTCCCCTGCTTCCTAACATCCTCCTCACCCCCACAAATTTCCCCAAGAATTTAGAAGCCCCCTATCCCCTTCATCTCGCTCCAGTTCGACAAAATTCCTTGCTTCACACATCGGGACAAGTTTCACTAAAATGATGTTTCAGAGCAATCAAAGATGAATTTTGGAAAACTGAGAGAGTTTTTTTTCCAAAACATGCCAAGGAAGAAAACCTCCTTCACTTTTTGCACAGGTGTCATTGTTTGAGAGAAATGACAAGAATTCCGTTGCCTCAGGAGAATCAAAGACACCTCTGAAGTAACCTTGGAAAAATCAAGCTTTCTCCTAGCTGGGTTGGCCAAATGATTTACTTGATGGGTAAAATGATAACTAGACACAAAGATATTTCCCATGAGCTATCATGAGCTCAATTTGGGGTTGAGGAAGGCATTCAAAAGTTGACTGCAACAGTACTCTTCTTTCAGGCAGCCTCATTTGGCACTTTTTGACCAGTCTTGGGAGATTTGATTTTTGACAGGTCAAATAAACTCAAAATTGAAAAATTCTACTTGGATTGGAAAGTAGACTCAAGGACCTTTCCAACGATCCATCCTGCGCCCGATTCCGACACCGGGAAGGCCTCCAAAATCCTCCTGAAAAAGCGCGACCTGTTGAGAGGTGCGCGACCCGTTGAGAACCCTTCTGGAGTTCAAATTTTGAACTGGCGCGACCCGTTGGGAGGGGCGCGACCCGTTGAGTTGTAAGCTACAAATTCACTTCAAACTCACTCAAATCTTCTTCAAATTTGCAAATTGGGTTGAGGTAGGCTCTCTACAAATTGTTTTGTTGGTTGATGATGAATGATTGACGTCCATACTTGTTTTAAAGCCTCCAAAGATGCAAGTGACAAAATCATTCAGTGGCTGCTTGTTGATGTTTGAAATTTGCTAGGGTTTTATGTGGTTTTAAGAGATTTCCCTTTGCACATTGTTTTTCCCTTCCCTTATCACTCACATGTTCATTTTCCCCTATTTTCCCATGCCATGTTGAAAATAAAAGTGCAGGCCATCCCTTGTCCCTAGTCACCAAAAAATCAAAAACCCTACCCCCTCCTAAAACAGCAAAACTGTAAACCCTAGCTGGCCTCACTATAAGCATATTGTAAACAAGAAAGGTTGATGAAATTTCAAAGGACATTGTGGACAAACTTCCCAAAACAATCCCCATGATTTTCCCTTTGTCCACACATGTATTTCCCTTATTTCCCTTATTTCCCATATCCCTGCATATATACATTCAGATCTTCATGAGATTATCAGGCAGAGAGAGGCGGAGAACCACTTGTTACAGCAGAATCTTGACATGGCTCAATGGACTATCAACTATCTTGAGCAGCGCAACAAGCAATTAGAGGAGGAAAAGGAACTTGATGAGCTATGGAGGATTCGTAGTGACCGAGTCCTAAATCGTAGGAGGCTCGGTGACCCATTTCCTGTTGACCGGAAGTCATTGCTTATTCAGGAGAATGCCCACTTGGAGAGGCTATTGGCTAAGGCCAACCAAGAGAAAAATCTGCTAAGGAACATGAAAAACCACTATTGGGCTAGGATGCACGTTTGTAAAGCAAAGATGAAAATGTTCCAAAGAAGGTTGACCGAGGCTCTTGAGAGGAAGAAGAAGACCAACCCCCTCCGCATCTTGGCTGAGGCTTCTCTCACTCATCATGACACTCACTAGCCTCTTCACAGCACCAAGCACAAAAATTTTTGGAAGTTTTGGCTCATTTTTGGCATTTTTGGGCAATTTACAGGTTTTGGCTTCTCAATGGGTCTCACCCCCGGTGAGACCCTTTGTCATCGTAGCTCCGTTTTGCAAAAACTCAGCATTTTTGGATTTTTCATGCAAAGTTACATATGCCCGTGCATTACCTTGAGTTTTCATGGAGTTTTGGGCCTCCAAAGGGTCAAAATACAGCCAAATTTTGACTTTCTACCCCTTTTTTGAGCTGCAGAAGTACTCTTGGAATAATTGACTTTTGGATAGGCAAATGACCTCCAAATCCCTAAATTCTAGTTGGGTTGGAAAGTAGACTCAGAGACCTTTCCAACGAGCTATCCTGCACCTCATTCTGACACCAGGAAGGCCTCCAAACAGGGCTCCAAAGTGCGCGACCCGTTGAGGATGATGTGCGCGACCCGTTGAGGAATTTGTGCCAGATTTGACCAGTTCAGCCCAGAATTTGCAGTTTAGCTCCTGTTTGACTTTCTGAGGTGGATGGTGATCCTCTTGACTGTAATTATGACACTTTTTGGATACTTTTACTCTAGTTTATCTCTTCTAGAAGTTTCTTTCATGTAAAGAGTAAAAATTGAATGTATGAACTGGTTTCCAAGTTTATAGAGGCAAGTTGTTTTGACTGCCTATTTTGTAGTGCTTAGTTTAGAAGTGGTTCAAACAGCTCCTAGAAGGATGAGCTCGACCCCTAGAGGCAAGGGAAGAGGTTGGCTTGCCTATATTATGTATTTTATTAGTCATTTTCAAGGGTTGGAAGGTTGGACTCTTGAGGGAGGAGCTATCATTGTATATTTCACTTGTATCTCTGCAATTTTTGGCTAAGGAAGACCAGGGTTTTGCAGTAATCTTTGGGATTCTTGTGGACTCATGTGTTGATGGTGTGTTTCTTCATGTTCTTGTAAGCTTTGTTACGTGATTCATTTCCTTTCTATACTGCTGCATATTAAACAAATGAAGTGATAAATTTAGAATTCAGGCTTGCCATGCTCTACTTTTAAATTTGTTTAATTTCTATGTTTTCTGCTGTCTAAAGAGAATTCAAATCCATTGTTTGCTCTCTTTAGCCTTCTTATCTTTCTTCCTAATCATCCACCTCAGCTCAAGACATCAATACAAGCTCCTACCTTGCCCCAAAGACCCCCCTGCAGAAACTGTGTCAAATCCCCGCACCCTAAATTGCAGATCCTCAATTTGCCACCAAAAACCCCAAAAACCCCCAAATCAACCTTTTAATCAGTTTACTAGCCTAATATCAGTGTTACCTTTGATTTTTCATCTCATTTCATTGAAAATTTGCCGAGATTGACCAGAGAGAGCCTTCTCCTGCCCCGTAGGGCTAGCTACGAGGCTGAATGGTTTGATGTAGCTTTGAGATTTGCCTTCTGAGCCTGAGGTGAAATTTCAAACGCTAACATACTGGCGACCATACTGGGGAGAACAAACTAATCGTCTGCTCATTGACGTGTTGTTTCACAAGTCTTAGACGGAGCCTGAAGTTTCGCCAGGTAGCCTTCGAAAACGCTCTTGCTTTGCATCAGCGGAAGTAGATAAACGCTGCTTCAGTCCATCTCCGTGAGCTTGTGAATACAGCACTTCATTTGCATTTTACCCCAGTACATGTATCAAGTTTAGATCTGATTGTTGATGGTGGACAACGATCAGACACTTGAAAGGCTGAAATCATTCACTTGGCGACTCTAAATCAGTTTTGAGATCAGATCCAAAGACTCCACTGGAGGATGATCCCGACCAGCAAAAACATGAAAGGACAACATGGACAGATCAGGTACTCAAGTTGGAATTTCATCCAAGACATTTTGTTCTTTGTCATAAATTATTTCTTCTCTTTTCCCAAGAATGTCAAGAAGGCTTTGCAAAGTATATTGTATTGGAGAAGAGATCCTTGGCCTGCAGTTGATTCTTTCCCTTTGAAGATTGTGAATACCAAAGATTTGCATGCCTTTGAGCTTGATCAAGATCCTTTTTCCAAATTTTGTGATGGCTATCTTCAAGTTGATGAACCTCAAGAGACCAAGACTGATTTTATACCTGTTGTACATACCCCTATACCTTGTAAAATTCCAGATCAGTATAAACCTCTTGTTTTACCTTCTATTCTTCATGCTTTCCCCAAAAATTATGATCTATACTTTTCGATGTTTGATGGTGAATGTAAGAATGTCAATGCTGAGCAACATGTCCAGAATTTTGAGAATTTTCTAGATCTTTTTGAAGTTGATGAAGAAGATGTTAGTATAAGGCTTTTTGCTCTTTCTTTTCAAGCCAAAGTCAAGAGTTGGTTCAAATCCCTACCTGATGCGAGCATCTCAGATTTCCAGCAGTTCGTCAAAGTTTTTCTCGACAGGTGGAAGATCAAACAGAACCTTCTCTTGATTGTAGAAGAGTATAACCAGCTGAAAAGACTGCCAGGTGAGACAGTACAACAGTTTTCGGCCAGATTTAATCAAGTTTATTATTCGATGCCAGTTGATATAAGGCATACTCCTAGATCTGCTCTCTTACACTATCCGGGCACCTTTGATCCGGAGATGGAGTTTCAGCTGAGAGAAAAGAATATTGCAACACTTCACGAGATGCAAAACAGTGTAGTAAGTGTAGAGGCTCATCTGCTGATCTGAAGGGCAAGGTTGAAGAAAGAAGAAATGAAAAACATAGATCCGGAAAAATCGGCATCTTTAGAGGTGAAGCTTGACGTTTTGGTAAGTGCAGTGGAAAAGATGATGGACAAGATCAACACAAGAAATGCTTATGATGTTCAAGATCATGGCTCGCTGATTGAAGAAGAACAAGTTGCTGATCCAAAACATTTTGTTTCTTATCCTAGTTGTCATACATCTGATAATGATTGTTTTGTAGATCACCTTGGTGAAGAAAGCATTGTTGATATGACCTGCATGCTTGATGATGTCTTTTATACCGATGATTTGCCTCGATTTGATCAGTATGATGATGATTATGTTCTCCAAACAGAAGCTACTATTGCAGATGAACCAGCAGCTAGTTTGTGGGAGGAAGAAGTTCATTTTCAGCAGTTTGAAAACAATGTTCAGCCATCACATATCAGTTATGACAGTGACGAGGAAAGTGCAGCAAATTTTCAAGTAAGTGAAGGATCTTTACCTTTTTGTTTTGATTCATGTCAGTTCATCAAAGACAACTTCCATGAAATTAGGAATCAGCCATCAACAAGTCTTGATCTAGACCATCTTGAAGGCAATAAAAACCTTGTTCAAGACTTTTCATATTCAGATTTGTAGCCCCCAAATGCCATTGGTTGTCAAATTGCAGATGAAGGCATGGAAGTTGACATATTTGATCAAATGATACAAGAAGGTTCCCTACCTTTTTGTTTCGAATTATTTCAGTTTTTGAAGGGTAGGTTGTATAGTAAATCTTTAAATGGACAGCCTATAACAAATCAGCAATCTCTCAGTGTTAATGTTGAGGATGAGGCAGATGATAACTTTCTTGAGCAGCCTGTAGCGTCAGATTTGCAGCTACCAAATGAAATTGAAAGGCAGATTACAGATGAAGTTGTGGCAGCCGAAATACATGATTTGATGATACGGGAAGATTCTATACCCTTTTGTTTTGAAGCATTTCAGTTTATAAGGCAGAATTCTCATAAAATCTCTCAAGAACAAGATGAACAGCTAGAAGGATGTCATACATTTTCAATGGATACATTGCAGCAGTTTTTTCAAGTTTTTCATGATCCAATAGCTGATGTTTTGGATGAGGTTTGCAGTCAAAGTCTTTCTCCATTGTCTATATGTGAGCTTGAAACGTGTATTGATACAAGCTTGATCCGGCAGTCAGTTTCTTTGTCATTTTCAACAGAGGTCTCATCACAAGGCTCAGATCAAAGTTTGCATTCATGGTATGAGGTAAAGAGAAGTAATCCATTGGATGAGCTAAGTTCCAGTGTGCTTGAATTTCAAGATCCTTATGCAGTGTTTTTGGAGGCGGATAGAGAATTCATATCATTCAATGGGTCTGTTTCTAAGTTGTCATGGGAGTTTCCTTTCAGTAGTTCTCTCTTGTTGTTCATAAGTGAGCACTTGTGGAGAATTCAACCAGCAGACGTGATACTTACTTGGTTGCATTGGTTGTTTCATTTCACTTGATCAGGGGATGAATGAAACTGTTAGAGTAGGTTGTGATGAATAAGCTCCCCTTTGAGCATCATTTTCAGTTTGTCGGTTGTGTTTAAGTGTTGAGTCAGTTTTTAGTTGAGTGAGAGTCAATTTGTGTTATCAAGTCATCATTTTTCAGCCATGCAATTCAGCTTGAATTTTTGACTCCATTGCCCAATAATTGTAAGGCACTGGTCTGCTCTCCCAGAGGTCTAAGGTTCTTGGCACCTCCAAGGAGCTACCATCCCCATTGGAGCCAATGTTAGTGTTAGTCTTTCCATCCTTCCTCCAGTGATCAAATGTGCTCTTACAAAGTGGTCTCAGAGTGTCAAGGTCAAATTTTGTCATTTCAGTGAGTCTTCAAGCAAAATTTGGTCACTAGGCATTAGGTCTAGGCTTTGCCCAAATGTCAGTCCATGTCATCATTCAGCTGAGCCTATCATCATTCAAAGGGTTTTCATTATCATGTCAGTGCCTAATGAGTCTTTTTACAACTTATTCATGCTTCAGTTGTGCCTAGGCAAGCTCATTTCCCTCTCATAGGGTTTTGAAGGCAATTCCTCGTGGATGGTCAAGTCACCGGAAAAACTTGTTTCCTAATGTTCATACACCTTCCCCTATCCTTAAAGTACCTTATAAAACACTTCCCATCCCTTAGATCCGCCAAATTCCTCATTTTTCCACAAACCCTAGTTTCTAGCTACAACTTGGCAATTTTCTAGGTTGGGCCTGTGTTTTGCCCTTTTGGACCCCTTCCCCTCACTCAATCACTGAGATTCGACTTTCCCCTTCTTCCTAACATCCCTCCTCACTCCCAAAAATTTCCCCAAGAATTTATAAGCCCCCTATCCCCTTCATCTCGCTCCATTTCGACAAAATTCCTTGCTTCACACATCGGGACAAGTTTCACTCAAATGATGTTTCAGAGCAATCAAAGATGAATTTTGGAAACTTGAGAGAGGTTTTTGTCCAAACCATTCCCGGGAAGGAAAACCTCCTTCACTTTTTGCACAGGTGTCATTTTTTGAGAGAAATGTCAATAATTCCCTTGCCTCAGGAGAATCAAAGACACCTCTGAAGTGACCTTGGGAAAATCACATTTTCTCCTAGCTGGGTTGGCCAAATGATTTTCTTGATGGGTAAAATGATAACTAGACACAAAGATCTTTCCCATGAGCTATCATGAGCTCAATTTGGGGTTGAGGAAGGCATTCAAAAGTTGACCGCAACAGTACTCTTCTTTCAGGCAGCCTCATTTGGCACTTTTTGACCAGTCTTGGGAGATTTGATTTTTGATAGGTCAAATCAACTCCAAATTGAAAAATTCCACTTGGATTTGGAAATCAGACCCAAAGACCTTTCCAACAAGCCATTCTGCGCCCGATTCCGACACAGGGAAGACCTCCAAAAGCCTCCTGCAAAAGCGCGACCCGTTGAGAGGTGCGCGACCCGTTGAGAACCCTTCTGCAGTTCAAATTTTGAACTGGCGCGAGCCGTTGGGAGGGGCGCGACCCGTTGAGCTGTAAGCTACAAATTCACTTCAAACTCACTCAAATCTTCTTCAAAGTTGCAAATTGGGTTGAGGTAGGCTCTCTACAAATTGTTTTGTTGGTTGATGATGAATGATTGACCTCCATACTTGTTTTAAAGCCTCCAAAGATGCAAGTGAAAAAATCATTCAGTGGCTGCTTGTTGATGTTTGAAATTTGCTAGGGTTTTATGTGGTTTCAAGAGATTTCCCTTTACACATTGTTTTTCCCTTCCCTTATCACTCACATGTTCATTTGCCCCTATTTTCCCATGCCATGTTGAAAATAAAAGTGCAGGCCATCCCTTGTCCCTAGTCACCAAAAAATCAAAAACCCTACCCCCTCCTAAAACAACAAAACTGTAAACCCTAGATGGCCTCACTATAAGCATATTGTAAACAAGAAAAGTTGATGAAATTGCAAAGGACATTGTGGACAAACTTCCCAAAACAATCCCCATGATTTTCCCTTTGTCCACACATGTATTTCCCTTATTTCCCTTATTTCCCATATCCCTGCATATATACATTCAGATCTTCATGAGATTATCAGGCAGAGAGAGGCGGAGAACCGCTTGTTACAGCAGAAGCTTGACATGGCTCAATGGACTATCAACTATCTTGAGCAGCGCAACAAGCAATTAGAGGAGGAAAAGGAACTTGATGAGCTATGGAGGATTCGTAGTGACCGAGTCCTAAATCATAGGAGGCCTGGTGACCCATTGCCTGTTGACTGGAAGTCATTGCTTATTCGGGAGAATGCCCACTTGGAGAGGCTGTTGGCTAAGGCCAACCAAGAGAAAAAGCTGCTAAGGAACATGAAAAACCACTATTGGGCTAGGATGCACGTTTGTAAAGCAAAGATGAAAATGTTCCAAAGAAGGTTGACCGAGGCTCTTAAGAGGAAGAAGAAGACCAACCCCCTCCGCATCTTGGCCGAGGCTTCTCTCACTCATCATGACACTCACTAGCCTCTTCACAGCACCAAGCACAAATTTTTTTGGAAGTTTTGGCTCATTTTTGGGCAATTTACAGGTTTTGGCTTCTCAACGGGTCTCACCCCCGGTGAGACCCTTTGTCATCGTAGCTCCATTTTGCAAAAACTCAGTATTGTTGGATTTTTCATGCAAAGTTACATATGCCCGTGCATTACCTTGAGTTTTCATGGAGTTTTGGGCCTCCAAAAGGTCAAAATACAGCCAAATTTTGACTTTCTGCCCCTTTTTTGAGCTGCAGAAGTAGTCTTGGGAGAATTGCCTTTTGGCTAGGCAAATTACGTCCAAATCGAAAAATTCTAGTTGGGTTAGAAAGTAGACTCAGATACCTTTCCAACGAGCTATCCTGAACCTCATTCTGACATAGGGAAGGCCTCCAAACAGGGCTCCAAAGTGCGTGACCCGTTGAGGATGATGTGCGCGACCCGTTGAGGAATTTGTGCCAGATTTGACCAGTTCAGCCCAGAATTTGCAGTTTAGCTCCAGTTTGACTTTCTAAGGTGGATGGTGATCCTCTTGATTGTAATTATGACACTTTTTGGATACTTTTACTCTAGTTTATCTCTTCTAGAAGTTTCTTTCATGTAAAGAGTAAAAATTGAATGTATGAACTGGTTTCCAAGTTTATAGAGGCAAGTTGTTTTGACTGCCTATTTTGTAGTGCTTAGTTTAGAAGTGGTTCAAACAGCTCCTAGAAGGATGAGCTCGACCCCTAGAGGTAAGGGAAGAGGTTGGATTACCTATATTATGTATTTTATTAGTCATTTTCAAGGGTTGGAAGGTTGGACTCTTGAGGGAGGAGCTATCATTGTATATTTCACTTGTATCTCTGCAATTTTTGGCTAAGGAAGACCAGGGTTTTGCAGTAATCTTTGGGATTCTTGTGGACTCATGTGTTGATGGTGTGTTTCTTCATGTTCTTGTAAGCTTCGTTATGTGATTCATTTCCTTTCTATACTGCTGCATATTAAACAAATGAAGTGATAAAGTTAGAATTCAGGCTTGCCATGCTCTACTTTTAAATTTGTTTAATTTCTATGTTTTCTGCTGTCTAAAGAGAATTCAAATCCATTGTTTTCTCTCTTTAGCCTTCTTATCTTTCTTCCTAATCATCCACTTCTGCTCAAGACATCAATACAAGCTCCTACCTTGCCCCAAAGACCCCCCTGCAGAAACTGTGTCAAATCCCCGCACCCTAAATTGCAGATCCTCAATTTGCCACCAAAAACCCCAAAAACCCCCAAATCAACCTTTTAATCAGTTTACTAGCCTAATATCAGTGTTACCTTTGATTGATCATCTCATTTCACTGAAAATTTGCCGATATTGACCGGAGAGAGCCTTCTCCTGCCCCGTAGGGCTAGCTACGAGGCTGAATGGTTTGATGTAGCTTTGAGATTTGCCTTCTCAGCCTGAGGTGAAATTTCAAACGCTAACAACTCCTTTGACACTGAAATTTTCATTGGAAAGTCTAGTCTTAGCCTTTGAAATTTTATTTTTCTCCTTGATTCCTCGGTCATCGCGTTTATTTTTATGACAGTCATGCCAATCAGTTCAAGTTTCTCAAAAACATTGGTGCCGACCCCCTTTTAGCACGTGTTGTCAGTTAGGCGGTCACGTCAATTCCTTTAGGTGAAGATCAAGGTTTACTCTAGATCATATCGAGTGTGTCTTTCCCTTCTTATTTTTGTCTCTCATCTCATTTTTATTGTGTTCTCCCTAGTTGGAAAGCTCTTTTAGCTTGGTTTGTATGATTGGTTAATTTTCATTTCCTTCACTTGGTTTCTTGAGTTCTTGGATGGTGTATAACCCTAGGGCATCTAGGTCATCACCCATTCACTTGTTTTCCTGCTCAGAAAGTCAAGTCCATAGTCAAATTTTCTCCTTGCATTTCATTTGATTAGTCCTTTCATTGCTTTGATTTCCATTTGACAAGTTTGGAAAGTTTCATTTAGTGTTTGAGCGTCTCTTTTCGGGCACAGATCACATTGTCCATCTTGTTTTTGGTTCAATATTTGCTTCATTACTTTTGAAAATAATTCTCTTTTATTCTCACTTGTGATTGATTGTATTGCGAATGTTTCATTGAAGTGTGAAGTGTTTGTGAAAGATTCATTCCGCCATTTCATTGAAAAATACATAACTCTAGTTTGCTGCATCAATATGTTACGTTAATTAGCATCACTGAATGCTAGAGTTGCATCGTCACTTGCATTGCAAAAGAAATGAATTCTCTTTATTAGTGAAAGGGATACTTGAAGTGCATTTGATAGGAAAGTTAGGAGTTAGAAAGAGTTTTTCATCATTTTTGTTTTTTTCTCGGTGTGTGATCTGTTAGCGCTTGGAATTCACCTAGGCTGAGATAGACAAACTCTCAAGGCTACATCAAACCATTTCACCTCGTAGCTAGCCCTACGAGGTATGAGAAGGCTCTCTCGGGTCAGATTTGATAGATCTTTCAATATGATTAGGCTGACCAATTAAGAATAAAGATTTTAGGCTAGTAAATTGATAAGGGAGGTTGATTTAAAGATTTTTGGGATTTTTGGTGGCAATTGGAGGGAGTGCAATTCAGGGTGCGGGGATTGAGCACAGTTTTTGCAGGGGGATCTTTGGGGCAAGGTAGGAGTGAGCGTTGATGCCTTAATCTGAGATGGATGATCAAGGATGATAGAGGAGGAGCTAAAGAGGGAAAACAACCATTTTGAATCCTCTCTAGATAGTAGAAAACATAAATATTGAACAAACTAAAAAGCTGAGCATGTCAAAGCATGAATTCAAACTTTACCACTTCATCTGTCCAATTAGAAGCAAAAGAGAGATGTGGAATACATAAACAAACTTACAAGAACATGTAGAAAGCACACTATCAACACATCAATCCACAAGAATCCACAATGATGTCTGCAAAACCCTGGCCTTCCTTTCCTTAAATTGCAGAAATAGATGTACAATACACAATAAAGCTTTCTCCCACAAGAGTCCAACCATGAAAATGAGAAGGAGAGAACATAATATAGACCATCTAGACCATCTAACTCCTTTCCCCACCTCTAGGGGTCGAGCTCAGCTTCCTAGGAGCAGTTTGAACTAATTCTAAACTAAGAACTAGAAAATAGGCAGCCAAACAACTTGCCTCTATTACTTAGCTAACTGATTCATGCATTAATTATTCACTTTTTACATCAAGGAAGCTTCTAGAAGGGTAAAGAGAGATAAAATCTATCAAAGTTCCATGAAAATATTACATTTATCCATCATCTACAAGTAAAAATGGTCAACCATAGTCAAAATAGTATTTTTTTGACAAAAAAGGTCAATTCTGGCAAAGCTGGCTCGAATGGTCGCGCCCCCTATTCAAATGGTCGCACCCCTTTGCAGCAACTTTTGAGTGGGTTCCACTGGTCCAAATCAGGTTCAATATGGCTCATTGGAAAGCTTGGTCTGTCTACTTTCCATCCCAAGTGGAATTTCTGAATTTGGAGTTGTTTTCCCCCCTAAAAAGCCATTTCTCCCAAGGTCACTTTCTGCAACTCAAAAAGTGGGCAGAAAGTCATTTGTTTGATGTATTTTGAGCTTTTGGAGGCTCAAATCTCAAAATCAGGCTTCTCCCAAGTATTGGTAATTTTTCTCTTTGCATGCCCTTTCCAAAAATGCCAAGTTTTCAAAATTACGAGCAGTCCTCCAAAATGGTCTCACCCGGGGTGAGACCATTCCACGGGAAAAACCTGTAATTTTACCAAAAATTTGCAAATGACAAAATTTTCTCCAAATTTCTTGAAATTTGGGCTGGGAGTCCCCAATCAAGTACCATGCTCAATCAAAGAGGCTTTGGCCAAAATTTGGAGTGGATCAGGCGTTTTCCTTCGTTTTTGTGCTTTGGCCCACCGTCCTTGGAGCACCTTCGTTCTCGCCGGTATTTTTGACATTTCTGTCAAACCATGACACCTGTGTAAAAAGTGAAGGAGGTTTCTCTTCCTTGGCATGTTTTGGACAAAAACCTCTCTCAGTTTTGCAAAATTCATCTCTGATTGCTCTGGAACATCATTTGAGTGCGACTTGTCCCGATGTGTGAAGCAAGGAATTTTGTCGAAATGGAGCGAGATGAAGGGGATAGGGGTCTTCTAAATTCTTGGGGAAATTTGTGGGAGTGGGGAGGGATGTTAGGAAGCAGGAGAAAGTGGAATCTCAGTGATTGAGTGAGGGGAAGGGGTCGAAAAGAGCAAAACACAGGCCCAACCTAGAAAATTGCCAAGTTGTAGCTAGAAAATAGGGTTTGTACAAAAATGAGGAATTTGGCGGATCTAAGGGATGGGGAGTGTTTGATAAGGTACTTTAAGGATAGGGAAAGGTGTATGAACATCAGGAAACAAGTTTTGCCGGTGATTTGACCATCCAAGAGAAATTGCCTTCAAAACCCTAGGACAGGGAAATGACCTTGCCTAGGTGCAACTGAAGCATGGACAAGGTGTGAAATGACTCATTAGACACTGACATGACAATGAAAACCCTTTGAATGATGATAGGCTCAGCTGAATGATGACATGGACTGACATTTGGGAAAACCCTAGACCTAATGCCTAGTGACCAAATTTTGCTTGAAGACTCACTGAAATGACAAAATTTGACCTTGACACTTCAAAATCACTTTGTAAGAGCATATTTGATCACTGATGGAGGGCTTTCAAGACCGACACTAACAAGATCCTCAAAGGCAAGTTTTGGGGCTGAAAGCCCATATTTTGACCATATCTGATGTAAAGACTCCATGTTTTATGGGTGCGGAATGCGAAGTTGTAATTGAGTCATAGGGTTGTCTACCCTTAATTTTGTAATGTAACATCGGGTTGAGAGTTCTACCCATGGTCTGCGGACCATGGGATTGTATAAATAGAGTGAGGCTCTAAGTTGTAAAGAGACTTCTAAGAGATGCAACAATATAAGAGAAGATGAAGTAGTGAGTCTGAGTTGAAGTGCAAAGTCGAGTCTTTGGGTTGTAGAGTAGGAGAAGGCTCTACAGTTGAGTGCGGAACGGCCTAGTAGTCCGCAACTGAGTGCACGGACCCCTATAGCTAAGTGCGGGGAGGAGGGGTTGAGTCTATAACTGATTGAAGTAATAATAAAGGTAATTTTCTTATCATTATATGTGTCTTTTTCCTATTTTATGCATTGAAGTATATTGGGTATGAATTGCAAGTTTACTATTTATTTGTTGCACGAACTTATATGAATGCGTTGAATAAGAGAATATAATATAAGCATCTGTTTATGCCAAGTTAACTAAAAATTATAAGAAGATAAGTAAAATCCATAGTGTAACTTAGGAAAAGAGTGCAAATCGTTTCCTTAGTAGTGTAGAAGCACCTAAGCCCCTGGTGAGGGCTACATGAAGGAAATTATAATAGGTCACTAAGGACTCCTAGGTCAAGGAATGCGCGAAGTGACCTATGCAAATGTATTCACAGTTAGACTAAATCGACCCCTCAGACATCTCAAGGGTGCGGAAACTTGGTTCCAGCATCCCCCCATATTGCTTCAGGTGAGACCTCAGTCTGCGCTCTGCGGGCTATTGCTGAAAGGGCTAGTAGTATAGGGATTTGTTTGGCTAAATAAATCCAAACCTGGGTCAGGCCCCTTCAAGCTAGCAAATGGTTCCATTGTTGGGACCAGAATCTGCATAGAGATGTCTGATGTCGTATCACTGGAATCAAACTAAAAAAGAGATTAAAGGTTGGTTGGATAGGAGAATTCACATGTTTGCAGTGCAGGAGAAAATAAATTCATGACTAACAAAAGAAGAGTGGTTAGACTGCTATATGTACACAAAGATCCACAAAATTTCCTTCACATATTTCCGTACTGAGCTGTACGAGTGGATCATGAAGCTAGAAGATAGCCAAGGAAGCTAGAAGCTTGACAATACTATTATGTGGACCCCAAAGTTGGTGTACAGATTGGAAGCATTGGAGGATAAGATTGCACATGCTGTTAATCACTGGCTCGATTGGATTTTAGGAGGATTCACTACTGAGTTCATGGTGGATATTTCAGTTAGCTACAGTGAGGCAGAGTGACGCTTTCTCAAAGGACGATGAGGTATGTACATAAAGTCTCTAAATACTTGGACTAAAATGTTATTGTGTGAAAAGAGGGTTATGAAATTACCTTGATGTCTAGAGCTATGCAAAGTGGAAAAATGTATAGAAACGAAGGATGTAAGGGACTAGGGAATAGCCCTTTGATTTCACCTCCACGAGTGGACAAGGAAGAGCTTGCAAAGGTCTCACTGCAAAGTACGATAAATTTGATAAGGTAGAGGATTCCATGAATACCACCCCCACCCACACCACCACCAGCCTCACTGCCTTCACCTCCATCTTCACCCGTACCACCTCCACCACCATCACGAGTCAATATGCCAAGCACGATAAAGTTGATTGTGTTTAAGGGAGTAGGAAATGAATATGTGGACTAGTTTTGGTTGATGATAAGAGCCATATGGGAAGCACAGGGAGATATAGATGATAATATAGAGAAAGCTACGTTCATTAGCACTATGCAGGATCGCGTGCTGACTTGGTATGTTAAGAATTCTAATGACAATATGAATGCGGGGATTGTGGATATCCAAATTGCACTAAATAGAGAATTTAACAAGTCGAAGTCAGAGGCATAGTCGATCGCTCCATTCAAAGAGACCACAATGATACCAGGCGAGACTCCTTGGGAGGTAGATCAGAGGCTAAAGAGCATGATTTGTGAAAATAATATGACTTTGATGGATGGAAAACACTGCGAATAGTTTGTACCATTGCTAACACTACATTTGAGGAACGCGCTGTTGCAACAGAGGTTAACAACTCAAGAAAAGGCCTTGGAGATCGTGATGAAGTTGTAGGAGAGCTCGATACAAGATCCTAACTTGGGAGTTCAGCAGATACATGTATAGTTGAAAAAATTATGCCTTGAGATGCAGAGTTTGAAAAAGGATAGGACAACTTGACCAGAAGTGCATGAGGAGGTATGGTGCGTTAAATGTAAGGGTCAGGGTCATGATAAGGACCACTTCCCAATTTTTTCGAATTACCTCATGGGAGGAGGACCGATGCCACTAATATAGGAGGCACAAGAAGGACCTAGCACGATGACTGCTTTGTGGTGTGCGATTTTTCAAATTGGAGGAAAGCATGCTATAGACAACTTCCATTTGTTATATAAGTACACAAAGAATTCACAACAGTTGTTCTGTAATTTTTGTAGATAGGTTGGACACGATGAGCGCACTTGTAGAAGCTATGAGTTGATGATGGATAGAACTACCATCTACAATGTTCAGGCCGAAACACGGCCCCTTGAGCAGAATGCAGGAGTGGTGTGAACCAGATTTCAGGGGCATTGATGACGCTGAGGTGGAGGGCTAGGATATTATACCCATGATTGTAAGAATCCAACGCATCCATCGTATCCATATTGTACCTTGTTTGCTCATGAGACGGAGGATTGTCCTACATTGATAGCTAGGATATGCAACAAGGGAGCGCTACCACCTCCCCTTACTCAAAACCTGCAAATGATGAGGTTTGAGTTGCGTGAGAAAGGTCCAAGTGTGAACATTGTGCTCCAAAGTGGAAATACGCCAGGAGATGATAAATGCAAATAGCCTAAAGATAGTACTTGGGTCCACAAGGCTCCGACGAAAGAAGTGTATTTTGATTTGGAGCACTCTAAGGAAACCTTCATGGAAGTGTGATGTAGGAAATGTTCCCTCTGCGGACAAAGGCAACCCCTCTAGCCCTAGAGTGGTTCTAGTCACAAAAAAACAAAAAAGAAACTAATTTCCTTAAACAGTCATTGTTGAAAGAGCCTACTTCAAACCGGTGTTCGGTAAAGATTTCGTTGCACCACTTCAGCTATCGTTTCCTTCTCCTCGAGAAATTCACATGAAACAACACAAGAGAACAAAAAAACACGTAACCAAGAACAACAATGATCTATTTACTTATAGATTCAAGGAACCATAAGCTATCAAGTATATTTTACACAATACATAGGAAATCATCATTGATTGTATTAAAATGAATCAAAAGAAAGCTTACAACCAATCCTTGACATCATAAGATTTCTCGGAGGGTCCAGCTGGTATGTTTCTTCAAGCATTAACTCTCAAGAGGGTCTCCCAAATGGATGATAACTCTCTCTCTCACTCACAAGCTCTAATACAAGGCTAAGGAAATCCACAACCAATTGTTATACTATCAACAATTCACACCTCAAATTATCAAACTCAAACCAAAGCTATCTAACTTGCTCCAATCCAGAAACTAGCTGATCATAGCAATATGAGTGATTTTATAAGAATGGGGTTCACTTGCTATGATGCAGAAACATAGGTAAAAGGGTCAATCTTCAGTATTAGAGAGCACTTGTTTAATCTTCTTGAATGGGTGGGAAGATATAAATAGATTTATTTGATGTATGACATAACGGAGATGTTGCTTGGGGACTGATATGAGTTCAATGACAAATTACTGTGTAACATATTCCCCCTAAAGCATGAAGCTCGAGAGAGTGGGAGGGGTGAAATTATTTATGAAATCATAACCAAACTAGAACACCATCGTTGAAAACCTACAGGTGCAAGTACAACTGATATATCTCTGACAATGAAATACATGTAGTCTAGGCATGGGCGCAGCCATCCAAAAGACATATGAAACTTGGTCTGTGGTATGGATGCATCCACCCAGTCGATAAGTACATATAGAAAAATAGAGGTATGGGCACAACCAACCAAAAAGACTCAGGTATGGTCGCAGCAATCATGAACTAATTCATGCAACCTGAACTTATGTAATCTTAGTCCGGGTTCTTGAATCCCAACCGATCATAGTACACTTTCTAACATGCGAATAGATGTGTTGAAGTAGAGTATGGTAGAAAATCACTTGATTATTGACCAATGATGCAAACTATTAACAATCGCGAGGGAGACCACTAGTAATGTCAATGGTTCTCAAGGTACTTCCAGTACAATCCACAAAGTGTGAAGAATGATCTGGAGTCGAACATTCCTGGAATCACCTGATCGAAGACCAATAATGTAAGTTTATCATCGACTATGAAGAAATTTCCATTGAGGCACGAAAGCTCCAAGGTACTGAAAGGGATCTCTAAATTGACTTCCTGGATAATAAGCTGGTGTTGACAGGAAGCGACCCCTCGTAGGAAGGCCATAATGTTTCCCTCATCAACGACATGAGACAAGGAACAAAATGGAGATGGATGAAACAGAGAATCATAAGAGGAGGTAATGGCATGAATTGAAGAAGGATTATACTCTTGAACATATCGGCAACACAACTCTAGAATGCAACAACATTTTGGTACCAAGGTATCAGAGGTCTGAGTGACACAACATGGATCAAACATAATGACGCAAAATGATAACCCAAACCTGGAAGGCCAATGACGATGTGAGGATATCCAAAACATGGTGAGAAGCAAAAGTGTTGATGTTCAAGAGTGACGAGTTGCCATAGGTAACCAATGAAGATTTCCAAATTTTTCCCTTACCATTGCTGATGAGTACCCCAATTATTTTTGAAAAATAAGCTTGAAGGGGATATCATATGCTTGTGATATAAGTTCGTCCTTCAGACAAATCCAACCTAGTGAAATTTTAACGAGCCCTAGGGAGGAGAAGCCTGGGTCTCATCATGGTGATGAGTCCAATGTCATGAAGGTCTAACGAGTCTGACATAGGTAAAACTCAGAGTCTTTTTCATGTTTAAAGAGTTTGAAAAAGACACAGAAAAGAAAACTCCAGGGGACCCCTTTTCATAAGTTTGTGTCCCACAAGCCCGAAAAGGTAAAAAATAGTACTCGAGAGAACCGCTTAACCATTTTGATCAAGGAGTACTTTTTGTAACTAGTTTTTCCAATTCGAAAAATTCGAAAACTGATCAGAGACATGATGTTTCATAACCAAAAATGAGCTTGAAACGACAAAATCCTAGCCATCTTTTCATTTTCAAACGGTCGGAAAAGAGCTGAAAGAAGACAACCATTTTTATTCTCTTTTAACGACTCAAAAAGGAAAAAACTCGATAATCTTTTCATATTTTATGAGACGAAAAAGAGCTTAAAGAGGACTCGTGGGAAATTTTCACGGTATGGACCAAGCATGTATCGATTGGAAACTTTATCTATCACCCTTGTTCCTGCATAGAAAACCAAACGTAAGATCCATTCGATAAAAATACACATTGTAATGTTTGAAAAACTAGGTCAAAACCCCTAAAACCAAAAGGAAAAATAAAAAAAACTATAGTAAAACCCAAAGCCTATAGTCTAAAAACCCTAAAATTTCAAAAACGTTTATATAAGACTTGTGATAAAAAACATTTTTACATTGTTTTGATTTTCAACCTTGGTAATTTTCCAAACCATATGTACCTGTGCAACTTTGGAGATCGATTTCTCCATTTATGGTTAACAATCCCATGTTATTCTTTCGTAAAGTAAGTATCTTACCTCTGCCATTGCATTTTCATTGCTTCCAGTTCTAATTTCATGCATTTTGGGTGAATTTGGGAGGATTTTCCATTCCAAAACCATGCCCTGGTCATTGTAGAAGTCCGTCGCGGGTTTGTGATGATGGGGGATTTTACACACACCAAACTCGACATCGTCGCAGGAAACACGTGTGCCCCTACAACAGTCCTAAAAATGGTGAATTGTGAAAGCGGATCATCGCAGATGTTTTAAAAACAGCTGTGATGGCACAAAAAACATAAAATTTTTACTTTTTTACACCATTTTAGATGATGAAAGCGACTCAAACAAATTCTAATCAATTGATATTTGCATATGTAAGGTGCAAAATGGTGTTTGCATGGCAAGAACGCATACATGATGCTAATGATGAAAGAAGGGCAATTGATCCACAATGCAGACAAGCTCTTTGGAACTGCAGATTACTTAAACTTTTCCTCACACCTCTTTTATGGGCACAATTGCACTTGCCCGAGTTCTTGATTCGTTCATGGAACCCGACAGAGGGTAAGTTTGCAATCCAAGGTCAGGAGATCGAGTTTGACATGACAGACATATAATTTCTCACCAGATTATTAGGACAAGGAGAGAGACCCCACATGGGCAGTGAGCGAGTCATCGGAGAGTCTCTTGATATGTCGATTGCACGAGCATGCTTAGGGGCACACAAATCACCCACCAGTTGGAAGCTACAGATCCCAATAATGGATTACTTGCCACTACGTGTTCTACTATTTACGATCACGAGAGCAACAGGCTCTCAAGCCCAATATGAGGTGACTAAAACCGAAATGTGGTTGGCTTTAGATTGCCTTAATCATAACATGTATGACTGGGCCAAGGTATTGTCTCTAAATATGAAGAGGGAACTGACCAAGTGCTAGTGAGGAGAGACCAAGTAGTTCAAATACGGGTCCATTATGGTACAGCTCATGCTAGAGTGGGCACCAATACTCCAGTTACAGGATATGGATGTCCCGGTGTCGAGACCATGGCATACCCCAATCACTAGGTGGGCCCTAGTGATGCCACAAGGAGGTGCCGGCCAGCCAGTATCATGGGGACCTATCTTCATGGAGTGGCTCCATTGTTAGCAGGATTTTTTTGAGGATTGGTCCTATGTAGGTACAGATTTCAGAGGGGACCCTGATATGCTGCTCCCACCCAGAGAGCAATGGGACAAGAGAGGTAACACACTCATTTAACCGCCACACTTTTTACAGTTTTTTTTTTAATATTTTATATTGTCTTTTGGATTTAAATGTATATGTATTAATAATTATATTCATTTTTTTGCAGATGTTAGACCTGAGAGATCGGTGGGTCTCGCTCCTACAATGCGGAGGGGGGAAATAGAGAGCTTTCCTTGCCACCTCTAGGTGGTGACACAAACGAGGAGATAGCTCAAAAATTAGAGGGCTTGATTGAGGGGATCTTGGACTATAGAGGGTTCAAGGAGGTCCCACGATAGTACCAGAGACATAATACGGGTGTGTCACCCAGGGTCCATAGACTACTCAGATGAGTAGTTCGAGTAGTGGTCTGCTAGAGAGAGCAAAACCCACCATAGTAGTCGCTTAGGTTTCTTTTTTCTACTATTTTGAGAGACATGTGTCTCAAATGTAACTTGAATATATACCTTTTTTTTTGACACACACATTATTTTTTGAGCGCCAGGTGCACCACACGATATATATAACTATATAATTTTTATTATTGTGTCTGAGCACTTTTATATAATGTTTGTTTCATTATAAATTGCGCAAATGTCTGTCTAATACATGATTTTCCAATGCATCAGTTAATGTGTTTAACCTTCTAGGAATGTGTCGATATGTGATAAAATCAAAATTTCTTTCCAATAAGTGAACACACAAATACGACCTTAAAATTTGAGGGTTTTTGATGGAATTATGCCCATTAAGTTGAAGAACAATAAGTTGAGAGTCCAGATTCACAATCAGTGCACAAATATCGATGTTAGCAGCCTCAGTCAATAATTCAATGATAGAGCTATATTCAACAACATTTTTTGTGGCACACCTGAGACAAACACCTTAAAGGTCTACTAACTCACTGTGAGGATTGTATATCACCGATGCCATAGAGGAAAGATTCCAGGTACTGCGACAAGCACCATCAGCAAAACTAATATAAGGTGCACCATACATCTTCACAAGAAGTAAGAAAAAACACAAATAGCGACAATAACTCCTACACACCAAGCCACACATGCACACACATTGAAAACACATGTATGTACATAGCAGATGCATGAAAACACATGCACAATATTTTTTAAGATAAAGCCCATTCCGAGGTTTATCTAGAGGATTGCCTTCGTAGTTAGTTAGATCATAGGCCCCTTTTTGCGAAACGTGTTTCACAATATAAGGCCCATGCCACATAGGTTCCAATTTTCTTGCCCCCAACTTATCATTCACTTGATCATATAGCAGGACTAAATCTCCCTCAATGAAAGAATGAGGATTAACCGTGTGATCGAAGTAAGTTTTCACTCTATTATTTTGTGCTTCGATGACTAAAGAGGTGAATCGACAGGTCTCATCTAGCTGCTCTAGGTAAAGAAGGCATTCTTCTATCGGAGTAGTATTCAGGAACAATTCGACAGCTAACTTGAGGGAAGGTATCTTGCATTCAATCAGAAGCGTAGCCACTAGAACATAAATGAGTTGAAACGGTGTGAATCCGGTGGCATCCTTCACTAAGGTACGGTAGGCCCATAAGGTTGAAAACAACATCAAATGCCAATTAGACTTGTGCATTCCAATGGTATGCTAAATCATCATGACCAACACCTTGTTGACGACTTCGACATGGCCATTGGCCTGAGGGTAGTAAGGCATCGAACTATCGTGACGCAAGCCTAACTGGGTCATTAACTCAGTCATCATATGACCATGAAAATGAGAATTGTGATCAGTGACAATAGCCTAAGGGAATCCAAATTGAGTAATTACATGATTGAATAAGAACTGAGTTGTTGTATTACCATCATTAGATAATGTAGGTGTCGCCTCGGCCCATTTTGTAAAATAATCAATGGCAACGATAATGTACCCGTGCCCCCTGGCTGAGCGAGGGTTATAGGTCATAAAATCTATGACCCATTTAGCGAAAGGGACTACGGTAATGATAGGGTGCAAAGGGGATGGGAGTGCATGCATCTTCCTTTGGTAAATTTGGCACGTGTGACAAGAACAAACAGCAAGAATGCAATCCTTAAAAATAGAGGGCCAAAAATAACCAACGCACAAGATATTTTGGGTAGTAGCATAACCAGACATATGACCATCATAGGCGCCAAAATGGTAGTCATTCAAGACTCGTTCAGCTTCCTTGAACGTCAAACAATGGTGGAGAACTGAATCAATGCCGAGACGGTACAAGGTGTCCCAAAAAATAAGATATGGCTGATAATAATGACAAATACGTCATCGAGTATCCTTAGAAAAATCAGGATGGAAGGAAGACATCTAGAGGTAGACAATAATGTCCCCATACCAGGGATCGAGGGTACTGATCAAGAAAAGGGTATTTTCCGGAATACGATCCTCTATTCGAGAGGGTGCGGTAGTAGACGGTGACGATCAAATAAATTCAGTGAAGACAAGGGACTTCTTGGACTTGGTAGTAGTAAACTCCAAATAAAACTCTTGAAGTATAACAATCCATTTCAAGTAATTTCCCCCCAGCAACTGACTTGACAAGATGTACATCATCGGGTTGCAATTAGAAATCACTGTCATCATGTGCAACAAAATATGGTGACAAAAATGTTGGACAGTGTGAACGACTTCCAAAGAGAGTTTCTCAATGTAAGTATATCGAGTATGAGTGTCAAGTAGGTTGCGATTAAGATACTAGATAATGTGCTTGGAACCATCATTTTCGTCTTGAACCAGAACCATGCCAATAGTGTTGTTGGCAACAGCGAGATAAAGAGTATAGTCACGATGGTAATCAGGTGGACACAATAAGGGAGTAGAAAAAAGATATGTCTTGAGTTGCTCAAATGACTCTTGGGCAATGTCATCCCAAACAAAGTGAGTGTCACACTTTAGAAGTTGTGTATATCCTTTAGAAATCTTGGCATAGTTAGGAATAAAATGACATAGAAAGTTGGCTTTGCCCTATAAACTCTGCAACTGCAGCAAGAGGTAGGAGGGTGGAGATTCAGTATAGCTTCAACTTTGAGGGGATCTAGATGAATGCCCACTTTAGAGATGACAAACCCAAGGAGTCTTTCGAATTTGATGTAGAAGACACACTTATTCGGATTAACACGAATAGGGTAATATCAACAGCAAAGAAAAATCTCACGAAGGTGGTTTGGATGGTCAAATCGTTTAGCTGATGAGCTAGGAGGTCATCCAGATATGGCTAAACAATGTGACGAATGCCGTGAAATGCATAGGGCATTGCTCGCTATAAGGTAGCGCCAACATTTTTAAGGCTGAAAGGAAGCTTCTTGTAAGAAAAGGTAACCCATAAGCAGATGAAGGCTATTTTGTGTTGATTTGCAGGCAAAATATTAATCTGGTTGTAACCAGAAAAGCCATTCATAAACGAGTCGATCTCACTCCCAGCACAATCGTCGATTAGCTGGTCGATAAAAGGCATAGGTTAATTATCCTTTGGACATGCATGGTTGATGTCATGGTAATCAACACAAACCCTAATAGTGTCATGCTTTTTGGTCACACGGACAATATTAGAGACCAAGTCAGTTAGTGGGATAGGGTAAATTAACCTTGCCTTGAGAAGTTTTTCAACTTCTCCCTTAATAGTTGCAGCCATTCTTGGGTGCGCAGGGCATAAACGTTGTCGAATAGGCTTGGCACCAAGATGCGTAGAGATCTCGTGTACCATGATACTAGGGTAGATACTGAGCATTTCATCATATAATCGAACCATGGAGGCTCCTTAAAAGACATAGTCTCTATAATCACTTCATTAGAAGAAAATATATCCTTTAATGGATCCGAAGAAATACTATCTTCGAGCCAAGGAGATTGTACATATGTGTCGAGAGGCTTGCTCGATGGAGCAGGGTCAGAAGATGAAGCCGATGCGGAAACAATTTCTACAAAGTTGAGCTCGGCAGGACTCAATGGCATGACATCACCCCAAGATTCTACTTGATCGATGGGAGGGAGAACTCAAGGATCAGAAGGGACAAAAATCATATTAATGGGTGTGACATTGGGAGGTGGGAGCAAAACGACACCCATAAGGTCGGGATCTTTCAAGAGTCCTGATAAGCCCCAGAAATGGGTAATTACGTGGGTTCATTTGCCTCTTATTTCGACTTAATCCACCATTCTCATTATTTTATTGCATGTTTTTGATTATATTTATGCTAATAGAGTGAACTGGATTAGTCATTATGCCAAAAAGTCTAATGTGTGCTTTATGCAGATTTTTGGTTAATTTTGAGATAAAATCAACGGTTTAATGAGCATTTGGCAGCCGAATTCAAGGAATAACAAGGGAGAGGATTTGTAGGAGGGTTTCCCCTTCATATATGAACCCTTAACTCAAATTATCCATTAGAAACTCGAATCACAAAGGGGCACATTGATGATTCCAAGGGGCAGCCGAGCAAGTCAAGTAGGACTGTTGTTTATCTTCAGTTCTAAGAAGCCGAGTTCCTTGATTTTAGGAGGACTGTTGGAAGTCCCTACTTGTATAAATAAGAAGGCTTAGGGAATCAATTTTTTTAGTCAAATTTTAGCCATTTGATAGTCTATTTTTTCACTTTTGTGCAGTCTTGTACTCAGCTCATTTTCGAGCTCTTTTTACAAACAATTTAGTGATGTAACTATTATTTTTTGATTAATGAAGATGAATCTAGCTTTGAACCAACACTGCTCTTTTCTAGAGGGCTTAATATATTGGGTTTGGACCCAGACCAAGCTGTCCAACACCTCCTTTGTGTATTTATATGTTTTCCTACATTCATAAGTTGATTTCTATTGTTTAGGATTAATCTTGCTTTCGTAAAATAGGTTGCTTTTGATGATAAAATTAGTTGTTCTTGCTTCAACTTGTGTAAGTAGTTTGTTGTAGTAATAGAGAAAGATCCAAGAAGGCTACCAGCAGGGCTTGACCTCCTTTCTCCCTCCTTGGGACCATGATTTGAGGTCAAGGCACTACTGCTACCACCAAAAACTTAGTTTTTGCCTTTCATGCAATTGCTAGTGTGATGTTTTGAGTTGGAGAAGCTGATATTTGCTTGGATTCACATGCTTAGACCATTTCTTGTTCATTTACCATGGATTTACCTCATATTTTCCTGTTCATAAGGTTTTGTCCAGCACTTTTCTATTTTTAGGTAAGATTTTAGGTCAAATTAGACAAACTCTGTTTTTCGGTTCTTGCTTATATCAGTTTTAAGAAGTAGGTGTGCAGATTTCTTCAAAAACATTGTAGATTTTCATCCCTCCATAGCACAACCTGTACCATCTCATCTTTCACAGATCCCTTCACTTATTCACCACATTTCGCCAAACTGTCCTAATTTCTACGTTTTTGTGCAGAGTTTCTTTCTTTGCCATTGAGCAAATCCAACCCTCTCCTTCATTCTTGAACTTCATTAATAGAGTCCTAGACCCTCCAACACCTTCATCCAGCCTTCATTTCCTTTTTCCTACCATTTTTCCACCTTCAAAACTCCAAAAATCACTTTCGGCCTCCTCCTATAGAACTTCATGTAGATCCCCTGCAGCCTCCTATAGAAGTCCATGCGAGCGATCTTTTGAAGTATGATCACAATGGAAGTCTCCAGAAGGGTACTAGGGACTTCTTAGGACCTCCCCAAACCTTCCTCATCATTTGCAAAAGCCAACTCCATTTTCCTTTGCCACCAAACTATTGTACAGTCACAATTAGTCAAATCACAAGCATAATAAATCCACATAAAAATACTCAAAATTGCAAAAAGATGATGTCTTTCGATTTCTCTGAAGAAGTAGCTTGAATGAATGCAATTTACCTTTTCAGTAATCAATGGCACCCATCTCACTAGTTTCCATCTCTTTCCTTGCACGATTAGGGTTTGCAAGGTTTTTCTAGGGTTTGAGTTCCATTTCAGTTTTCATTCTCTTTCTGCAAGTAGAATAGCCCCTGTAGAATTAGTCTTTTTCCATCACAGTAAAAGCTTCTTCTGAGAACTCATAGAAGTTGGCTTAAGCTCCTAGCAAACTTGTGCCAACTAATCAAGTGACACCCTATAGTAAGAGCTGGTACTTGTGCATATAGCACCGTCGCTTCCAAGTTTGTTATGAACTACCGGGTTGATAAAAGTAAAGAAGGGAGCCCTAGGAGTTGCAACATTATTATATCTCACCACTCTTTTTGGCGCCATTGCCAGGGAAGTGTCAGAGTATTTTTTATTATTGCTTTTCTTCTATTTTCTACTACAACATTCTACTAAGTAGTTTATTTCAGCAACAGTAAAGTAGTTGTTTCATTTCAATTCTGCAATTTCATTTCAGCAAACCTAGATTAGACATTTCCTGCTTTCATTCAATTCTACAATTTCCATTCCAGCAAAGTAGATTAGTCATTTCCTTGCATTCATTTCAATTCTACAATTTCATTTTAGTAAGTTCATTTCAGTTAGTTGCAAATTTTTGTTCAATCCATTTCAATTTTGCATGTACAAGCATAAAAAACACAAAAGTCACCCCCCCCAAAAAAAAGAGATTTCCTTTCACACCTTGTAGGAGTAGAGATAATTCAGAAAATGTTTGCCAAACACCCCCACTTCTTCACACAGCCAACCTTCTCCCTCTTCTTCAGTGGCTTCAATCAAGAAACACCCTTAAGTAACAACTGAAGATATTTGAAGAACCTATAGGGGAAGAAGAAGAAGAAACCCATTCCTCTGGAGCCAATGGCTGAAAACAGAAATGTTGGGAGTAGCGCCTTGTCTTCCAACTCATCTCTTAGAAGTGAATTTGAGAATCGGCTGAAAGATTTCAAGAGCGAGAAGAGGCAGATTCTTGCCATGCGTATAAAAAGAAAACAAGAGGAAGTAGAGAGGGCTTTGGCCATCTTTTCTCCCAGGTGAACTAGAAAGCATCCTAGGAATGAATGTCCATTGCACTCTATAGAAGTTTGTTTATTCTATGAAGAAGACCATCCTACGAATCAGTGCCCTTCCTTTCCCAGAATTAAAGCTGCTTATCAGAGGGCCAAAGGAGACACTAAATCACTCTATTTCATGAACCAAGGGAGACCACATGGACCAAGACCTTACTAGCAAGGAATGCAAGGGACATCCTAGAGTTATTACAACCCCAATCAAGCCACTTCCATGCTTTATTGGGGTCCCCCTACTTATCCTTCCTCGTCTAGACCCCCTCCTTGATTGTATCCATCTTAGTATTATTCCCAACCAGCTGCTCATCCATTTCACTCTTATGCTCAACCACGACCTCAATGGAATGCACCTCATCAGTAGTGGAGGGCCCAATACAACTTTCCTCCCACTCTTTTGCCTCCACCACCTGCTCAACTACAACCATTGTCTCCTACTCCACTAAGGCAACCCCAAATGCCTTCTCAACTGAACCCAAACCCGAATAATAGACAGGCCCAACAAGTATATAGTGGGGAACCAACATTTCTAAACCCACACATTGGAGTAGCTCAACCCAATTGCAAAGCTGAGGTACAAAACTTACAGAAAATTTTTCTTGAACTCAATGATATTCACCATAGCTCAAGAAGAGTATTGCAAAAAAGAGATTATATTGATATCATTGAAGGACCACATCTAGAGAAGAATCAACAAAAAGAGGAAGATATCAAGGTCATGGTAGAAGAAGACATGAAGAATGATCTAGATTAGTAGAAAGGCCAAGGACATCATAGCTATATTGAGATATGGTTCCAGACGGTCACTAAGGTGTAGTATCACTCCCTTCCTCAACTATGATTGATCCCTTCAAAGTCAAATCATTTGGTCTATGAAATCCGGATATATGTCAAAGAATACATTTAAAGCCTCCACATCAATTTGTCTATCATCTCGATGTGCACATGGCTCCATTGGAAGTATTCTTATACTTGAAAGTGATCTTTCATTTCAAGTAGGGTAGGGTAAAAAAAGGAAAAAAATGAAAAATAAGAGAAAAATAAAAATCTAAGGTGAAAACATCCTCAGAGGCGCCTCAGAGTGGCTCATTGATTGAAAACCTCCATGAGGCAGTCAATGGGGTGGAAAGAAGAGAAAAAAAAAGGAGAATAACATCCCTAGGTAAAAACATCTCTTGCAGGCACCCAGGGCAAGCAATTAGGGTGAAAACCTCCTTGAGGCACCCTAGCTGTTTTCAAAAAATAAAAATAAAAAGAGAGAGAAAAAGACAAAGAAAAATGAATTTCTAGTTGTATTGCAGGTTTGTAGGAGAACTTCAGGAAGCAGCAACAGGTGCCAAAGAAAGCACTGAAACCAATAACAACACCTATCCTACCTTCTCTCACCTTTCTCCATCATTCTTGACATTCTTCCCACCTCACTATGCTTCTTTTCTGAAAACTGTGTTTTCTATAGGAGGCTCCTGTAGAAATTACAGAGAGGTAGAAATGGATTTTAAAAGCAGTTTTGGGAACAGGGAAGCTTCATAAACGGTTTATAAATCCTCCTGCAGTATTTAGACCTCTCTTCCATCATTTCCAAGCCTGAATTATAGCCCAAGCTCATTTCTTTTTTCACTGTCCAAAAACTGCAGGATGCTCTGATACAAAAATACATAAAGTAGATTTTTTTTTTTCGCTAACTTGAAAACCGTGCATCCATTTAAAAAATTGTTTCATGGGCAGTTGTATAGGGATGATGGAAACATGCCTAATCAATTTCAACCAATTCCATTGCATAGTTTCCAATAAATGAGCCTCCATCATCTTCAGCCATTTTTTCATTTTCTCTATATCCGTGCATCCATTTAAAAACTTGTTTCACGGGGAGATGCATATGGATGATAGTAACATGCCCAAGATATTTCAGCGAATTGTAGTGCATGGTTTCCAAGAAATCAACCTCCATCACCTTCAACGATTTCAATTTTCCTCAAAATCCATGCACCCATTGACCACAATTTTTCTATGGGAGGTGCATAATGATGATAGAAAAATGCTCAGAAAGTTTCAGGTCAATCTACTCTATTGTTTGGGAGCTATGGAAAAAACAAGTCACTATCCTACAAAAATATAGCATTAGCATCATGAGGGTGCAAATTTGAAGGTTGAAGCAGACTCCTAAAGATCAAATCTAGCCAGAAAGGAACCTGCACAAAGCACAACCACATATCAGCAACCAGACAAACATGCATCTATAGAAACAAAGGCATGCAGTGGAAGGAAGGGCCACAACACCTCACAGCAAATGCATTCAACTTCTAGGTAAGTGTCTCAATCCATTCTTCTATTGCATCTGTGTAATTTGAAACTGCATAAGCAAGTGAAATGGTTTGGATCGAGCTAGAAACGTGGCCATTTAAACTGGCCACCCTCAACTAGTTTGATCGCACTCATCCGAAGATCACACTGCACATGGGTCTAGTCAACTAATGGAAAAATCTAACAGTCAAGTAGTGGTAGTTGTTTTGAAATCAAGCACCAATGATGGCAAGTGATTACAGGTAGAAAACATCAAGTTTTATAATAGCACTATACTGGGGACTAATGGTCTGTATGGGGCCAACGTATAGTTGGCTAGCTCACCGTCCATCACCGAAAGTCTCCATAAACAACCATAAGAACTCCCCTTGAAACACTATCACCACGTTAATTTTCATTTGTATCGTCATGTTCTTGACTGCAGCACTCACCTACCACCTCCAGAACAGTGAACCAATTGTTCTCTTCCAGTTTTCAAAACCGTACTACTTATCGGGCTCTACAGGAGAATTATTGCATTCTACAAGAGAAGGAACATTGTCTACAGGAAGCTTTCTACAAGAAGGCCAGAGAGCAGCTTTGCAGAAGGAAAATTTGAGATTTTTTTCAAATTCGAGCTTAAAAAGAGGTAGGCTCAAGAAACTACTCTTCATATGATATGTTTATATAAGGTGGTGGATTAAAAGTACAGTATTGGGTTGAAAAAAGCAAGGAAAGAGAAATTCAAAAGTCTGCCTATGTTTTTCTGAGTTCTACACAGTCTCTCTGTTTTCTTCTCTACATTTAAAATCTACCTCTTTCTTCCTCACATTCTGCTGTTAAAAAAGAAAAAAAAAGGGGGGGATGCAATCATAGAAACCAAGCCTATGAAAAAACGAATTTGCAAAGTCTGTCTACTCTAAAAACATCGTGTCATATATTCTCTGTTCCGTCAAAGTTGTTACTTTTTTCCAAAAACTGAGAAGCAAATTTAGGTTAAGAACAATTTGAAGAAAGGGAAAAATTGCAAATTGATGTTGTGAAAAAGGAAGACAAGGGAAATTCCCTCTCTAGTTTCAGAAAAGAACAAAACTCAGCTATCCCTCTGTTTTGAAAATTGTTTCCTTCTTCCTCACTTGAGTATTTTTCAGCAACCACTAAACACCATGCCAGGAGGTCTTATGAGAAAGGAGCCCTTGAACCCTAACAAATTGCATGAACACCCCGAAGTGATGGCCCTCTTCACCAGGGAAAATTAGATGTCTTTCTTTTAAATAATTGATGGATATGATGAGGAGGTGACTAAAGAAATTCTAATGTCCTTAAGACCCATTCGAAAACACATGCTACAATCAATTTCATGGGTCTGACCCTAGAGCTTACACCAGATTTTATTAGCAGAATCAGAGGTCTCCCACTTGGACTCCCCTGGAGCAAAGAAGAAAAATTACTTGGTCAAGTTGCCAAGAACACCTTCATTGCCTGAGAGATTTTTAGAAATATGGCAGGGGAAGATGAGGAGGAAACAGAAAAAGAGGAAAAGACCAAAATAGAGAAAGAAGAACTTGAAACAGAGGAGGAAATCAAAATAGAAGATGAGAAGGAAGAACCTAAAACAGAGAACAAAAAGACCAGAGCGGAAAGGAGGAAACCTAGAACAGAAAAGAAGAAAAAAATAGACTAAACCAGAGAAGAAAAAGACTAAAGCAGAAAAGGCAGAAACTAAACAAGATGAGAAGAAAACCAAAACAGAGCTTGAGGAAGCAAGATAACAGAGACAGAGAAGATGAAAGAAGAGGAAAAAGAGGAAGAAGAAAGACAGCAGTGGGAGGAGGTGGATAGAAAGGCAGGATTCCATGATAAAGAGGAGGAAATCACATCAAAAGCATGAGATGTCATGGAATCTGTTGGGTCCCTATAATACTAGTGATTACCCCATTACTATTGCAGTTATACCCCTTATTAACATTGTTGTGCCCCTATTGCCCCCATATTATTATTATTGTGCCCCATAGAATCTCTCTATTGTTATTTTTGTGGCTTTATATTATTATTGTTAGGTCGGCTGGATTATATTGTGACTCCTTAGACTCCTATATATAGAAAGGAGGTTTTGTCATTTGAATCATCCAAGCATTTTTCATTTATGTAATGTAAAGGAGGTTGACCCCTTGAAGAGGCTGAATTCTAAGGCGTTGATCTATCTTTTATATCTTTTCTTGAGCTGGTTTCATAACATTTGGTATTAGAGCTTTGGATTCTAGGGTTTCGCTGCTCCAAACAGATCAGCGTGGCATTTTAGCTATAAATTTTTTTCTGCGATGTTTCAGAAGTTTCAAAAAAAACCCATTTGAGAAGAAATTTCTATAAACCTCGGGACCAAGTTTCAGAGCTGTTCGTGCTATATTTGCGGAGATATGATCTAAGGAAGTTGGTCTTTTTTGCAGACTCCTGAATTACATTCCAAACAGGTGACCTGGGGAAAATCATGATAACTTTCTCTCTGTGGATCAGATTGAAATTTTGTAAGAAGGTACAGAAATAGGACAGACTATAGTTTCTTGAATGCATTTTTCAAATCCAAAGGTTGAAACAGTGACTCGTGGCACGTCGTACAAGTTCGCTCTACTGAAGTAGTCTATAATCAAGTCACTGTGGGAGATTTCACATAACTCTTCTTTGGAGAATCCAATTTGGGTCAGACTTGTGGCATTGGAAATAGGACACAGAGAGTTACTACAGATCAAAAATTCAAAACTAGATGATAGGAAAGTACAGAGATACATCAGAGGCAATATCGAGCTCCTACAAAGTGAAAAAAGGTGTGTAGATTTTTTTTAATTTTTGCTTAAGCTTGGTTTGAGAATTTATTTTGAAGGAATTAAAAGGGAATAGTAGAGCATTATTATCATTAACTGATGCCCCAAGGAAAGAAAATTCAAACACCTAGTAAGGAACCTGAAAGCTCTAGCATGACTCATGAAGAAGAGGAAGAAATGCTACATGATATATCAAAATTACAAGAACAAGTGCAACAAATGTAACGCTCACAAAAGTTAATAGAAGCTAAGATAAATGGCGTGGAAGCTAAGATGAATGGCATGGAAGCTAATATGGACAATTTGAAGATAGATTTGAACACAAATTTGAAGACAGGCATGGCAGATTTGAAGACAGATTTGACAAATTTTCTACAAGAAATACTTACTAATGGTGAAAAGGTAGTAAAGGAAACTCATGATGAGAACAAAAGAAATGATAATCATGATTCCATAGACGCTAATGTTGGATCGAAGACTCACCATATTCCAAAAATCGATATGAGGAAGTTTGATGGCAAGGATCCCACCACATGGATATTACAGATGGAGCAATTCTTCGATCTCAATAATGTGCAAAACACACAAAAGGTACGTATGGCAACTTTATATTTGGAACCAAATCAGTTTGTATGGTATCAATGCATTTTCTCTCGTAAACAATTTATCACTTGGGCAATTTTTACGGAAGAATTGATAGCACATTATGAGGATACAAAAAGCAACACTTTTTTTAGCCAATTGATAAGTCTCAAACAAAAGGGTTCAATAATGGAGCACATTGAGGAGTTCCAAAAATTGAACATAAGGGTAAAAGATATTCCAGAGGAGCATAGGATTGATGTTTTCATAGGGTCTTTAAAGGATAATATCCAACATGATGTTCGCCTTTGGGAACCCGATTCATTAGAGAAGGCATTCAGGTTAGCAAGAAAAATGGAAAGCAAAATTATGGCAACCAGGAAGCATACCACTCACAACTATAAAGACGGAAGTGTTGTTGCCCCTAGTCTTCCACAACCTATAAGGTTGACACCACAACAATTGGAAGAAAAAAGAGCAAAAGGGCTTTGTTACAGGTGTGATAGTAAATACAGTAAAGGTCATAAGTGTGCTGAGATGAAATTATTCTACATAGATTGTGAAGAGGAAGAAGAAAAGGAGCAAGAAAGGTCAAAAGAAGAGGATATACTCCAAGAACAAAGCCTAGATGAAGAACAAATAAATCTTACCATATCTTGTAATGCATTGGTGGGAATTACCACTCCTCAAACCATCAAGATAGAAGGACAAATCAAGAAGAAAAAGGTAATAGTGTTGATTGATTCAGGAAGCACCCACAATTTTATTCATTGTAAGGTAGCAAAAGAATTGAATTGCTTCTTATATCCAGCACCAGAGTGTCAAGTGATGATTGCAAATGGAGGAACAATAAATTTCTCTGGAAAGTGCCATAATATCAAGCTATCCATGGGAGAATATGTATTGACTAGCCCAATGCTTTCCATTCCAATGGGAGGTGCGAATGTTGTATTAGGAGTCCAATGGCTACAATAACTTTTAATTTTCAAGAACTTTTCATCAAATTTTCTATGGAAGGAAAGGAAGTTGAATTAAGGGGTGTTGCAGGGAAACCAGAAAAGATAATCAGCTCTAATGGTATGAAAAAGCTTCTAAAAAAGGAGCAAAGAGGTGTAATTGCACAATTATGCTCGCTAGATGTTTCCACATCGGAATCATCTATTTCTCCAGATCTCCAAAAAGTCTTGGACAATCATTCCAAGGTATTTGAGACTCCCAAAGGTCTCCCAGCTATGCGTGATCATGATCATGCTATTCATCAGATTCCAGGAAGTGTTCCTCCAAACATCAGGCCGTACAGATATCCCTATGTCCAAAAGAGTGAAATTGAACGTATGGTTGCAGAAATGCTAGAGGCTGGTATAATTCAACCGAGTCAAAGTTCTTTCTCTGCTCCAATAGTATTGGTGCACAAGAAGGATGGATCATGGCGCATGTGTCTGGATTATAGGGAGCTCAACAAGCTCACTATTAAAGATAAGTTCCCCATTCCTATCATTGATGAATTATTGGATGAATTGCATGGATCAATTTACTTCACCAAGTTGGATCTTCGTTAAGGATATCGTCAAATTAGAATGAAGACTGAAGACATTCCGAAAACAGCATTTAGAACTCAATAGGGTCATTATAAATTTTTGGTCATGCCTTTTAGCCTTACCAATGCACCTTCAACATTTCAAGGTTTGATGAATTCAATTTTCAAACCATTCCTTAGAAAATTTGTGTTAGTATTTTTTGATGATATACTAATCTACAACAAGTCTTGGAAGGATCATGTTGAACATGTTGACAAGGTGCTACAACTATTGGAGGAGAAACAATTATATGCAAAAAGATCCAAATGTTTCTTTGGAGTCTAGGAGGTGGAATATTTGGGTCATATTGTATCTCATGAAGGAGTTAAGGTAGACCCTAGCAAAATTAAAGCCATTAAGGAATGGAAAATCCCCACATCCATAAAGCATCTGCGAGGATTTCACGGGTTGACAGGGTATTATCGCAAGTTTGTTAAGAATTATGGGAGAATAGCAGCACCTCTAACAACATTATTGAAGAAAGATGCATTTTCATGGACTCTGGAAGCAACAAAGGCCTTTGAACATCTTAAACAGGCAATATGCCAAGCACCGGTCTTAGCTACACCGGACTTCACAAAAACCTTTATTGTGGAATGTGATGCTTCAGGAAATGGAATTGGTGCTATTCTAATGCAAGATGAAAGACCCATTGCTTTTGAAAGTCGTCCAATTAAGGGAAGTTTTTAAGCAAAGCTATTTATGAGAAGGAAATGTTGGCAATAGTCCATGCACTTAAGAAATGGCGACCCTACCTAATGGGAAGACACTTCAAGGTAAAAATGGATCATGATAGCCTTAAATACTTTTTAGAACAAAGATTATCCTCTGAAGAGCAACAAAAGTGGGTCACAAAGATGTTGGGTTATGACTTTGAAATCATCTACAAAAAAGGGAAGCAAAATGTGGTGGCAGATGCACTCTCAAGAAAGGATGAGGATGTGGAAGTATTGTTGTGTGCCATTTCTATTATCCAACCAGATTGGATAAATGAAGCAAGGGAGGAATGGAAGAATTATGATGAAGTGTGGGCACTTATTCAAAAGTTACAACAAGATTCCAGTATGTCTAATACATTTAGCTGGAAAAATGATTCGTTATGGTACAAAGATCGCTTATACCTCTGTAAGAATTCCCATCTAAAACAAAAGATTCTTATGGAATTGCACACTTCTCCCTTAGGAGGGCACTCGGGATTTTTAAAAACTTACCACAGGGTTAAGAAGGAATTTTTTTGGGATGGCCTTAAATCAGATATTCAAAAGTTTGTGGCGGAATGTTTGGTTTGCCAACAAAATAAAGTTGAAACAATTAAGACATCGGGTCCATTACAACCTTTATCCATTCCAAACCAATGTTGGGAGGAGGTTTCAATGGATTTTATCACAGGTTTACCCAAGTCTGAGGGAAAGAGTCTCATCATGGTGGTAGTTGAAAAACTTACCAACTATGCACACTTTTGTGCATTATCACATCCATTTAAAGCCAGTATAGTTTCTACTGCATTTATGGAAACAATTGAAAAGTTGCATGGGAACCCAAAGATTATTGTAAGTGACAAAGATCCCATTTTCACAGGAAATTTTTGGACATAATTATTTTCTTGTCTTGGTACTCAGTTAGCTCATAGCTCATCTTATCATCCTCTATCTGATGGGAAAACTGAGATAGTAAACAAATGTTTGGAAGGATATATTCGTTGCTTTGTATATGATAAACAGACACAATGGGTCAAATGGTTGCCTCTCGTTGAATGGTGGTATAACACTTCCTTCCATACAACAACAAAAATGACCCCATTTATGGCACTTTATGGGTATCAACCACCATCCATCACATCATATTTAAGAGAAAATTCTAAGGTTAAGGCAGTGGAACATCACATCAAACATAAAAAACAAGTCCTCCAACTCTTAAAGGATAGCCTCGTGTTGGCACATAATAGAATGAAACAACAGGCATATCAACATCGCAGTGAAAGAAGTTTTGATGTAGGTGATTGGGTATTCCTACGGCTACAACCATATAAGCAAATGTCCCTCAAGCAAGCTAAGAAGGATAATAAATTATCGCCAAAGTATTATGGTCCATACAGGTGTTGCAAAAGATTGGTACTATGGCATACAAATTGGAGCTTCCTGCAGCTTCTCGATTGCACCCAGTTTTCCATGTTTCATGTTTAAAGAAGGTTATAGGCGACAAGCTCCCATTTCAAACAATATTGCTAAAACTTGACGAGGAAGGAAAAATTATATTGGAACCGGAAGCAGTCACAGAAACAAGAACCCGATAGCTACGAAATCGATCAATTTCAAAGTATCTTATCAAGTGGAAGAACTTATCCACTGAAGGTTCCACATGGGAGGATGAGAATATTATGCAGAAGTATCCAGAACTACTCAAGCATTGAGGACAACACTTTTTTGAAGGAGAGGGGCATGTTGGGTCCCTATAATACTAGTGATTACCCATTACTATTGTAGTTATACCCCTTATTAATATTGTTGTGCCCCTATTGCCCCATATTATAATAATTGTGCCCCATAGAATCCCTCTATTGTTATTTTTGTGGCTTTATATTATTATTGTTAGGTCGGCCGGATTATATTGTGACTCCTTAGACTCCTATATATAGAAAGGAGGTTTTGTCATTTGAATCATCCAAGAATTGTTCATTTATGTAATGTAAAGGAGGTTGCCCCTTCGAACAGGCTGAATTATAAGGCGTTGATCTATCTTTTCTATATTTTCTTGAGCTGGTTTCATAACAGAATCTAGGAGAGCCATCAAGGATGAAGAGATAGATTAGTTGCTTGGAGGATGAGCAACACCTTTAGTAGGGGGTGATGATGAGCCCCAGAAATGGGTGATTATATGGGCGCATGTTTCCTGTTATTTCGACTTAATCCACCATTCTCATTAGTTTATTGCATGTTTTTTATTATATTTATGCTAATAGAGTGAATTGGGTTAGTAATTATGCCAAAATGTCTAATGTGTGCTTTATGTAGATTTTTGGTCAATTTTGAGACAAAATCAAAGGTTTAATGAGCATTTGGTAGCCAAATTTGAGGAAGAACAAGGGAGAGGATTTGTAGGAAGGTGTCCCTTTCATTTATGAAACCTTACCTTGAATTCTCCATCAATAAATCGGAGAACAAAGAGCCACATTGATGATTCCAAGGGGCAGCCGAGCAAGTCAAGTAGGATTGTTGTTTATCTTAAGTTCTTAGAAGCCGATTTCCTTGATTTTAGGAGGACTGTTGGAAGTCCCTATTTGTATAAATAAGAATGCTTAGGGCCTTAGTTTATTTTATTCAAATTTTAGCCATTTGATAGTCCATTTTCACACTTTTGTGCAATCTTGTACTCAGCTTATTTTCGAGCTATCTTTACAGACAGTTTTGTGATGTAACTATTATTTTTTGATCAATGAAGATGAATCCAGCTTTGAACCAGCACTAATATTTTCTAGAGGGCTAAATCTCTTGGGTTAGGGCCCAACCCAAGATTCCTAGCACCTCCTTTGCGTATTTATATGTTTTCTTGCATTCGTAAGCTGATTTCTGTTGTCTAGGATTAATCTTGCTTTGGTAAAATAGCTTGCTTTTGATGATTAAATTAGTTGTTCTTGCTTCAAGTTGTGTAAGTAGTTTTTTGTAGTAACATAGAAAGATCAAAAAAGGCTACCAGCACGGCTTGACCTCCTTTCTCCCACCTTGGGACCATGATTTGAGGTCAAGGCACTAATGCTCCCACCAAAAACATAGTTTTTGCCTTTCATGCAATTGCTAGTGTGATGTTTTGAGTTTGAGAAGCTGATATTTTCTTGGATTCACATGCTTAGACCATTTCTTGTCCATTTACCATGGCTTTCCCACATAGCTTCCTATTCATAAAGTTCTGTCTAGCACTTTTCTATTTTTAGGTCAGATTTTAGGTCAAATTAGACAAACTCTGTTTTTCGGTTCTTGCTTGGGTCAATTTTAAGAAGTAGGTGTGCAACTCACTTGAAAAACATTCTAGCTTGTCATCCCTCCATAGCACAACCTGTACCAGCTCATCTTTCATAGATTCCTTCACTCATTCACCACATTTCGCCAAACTGTCCTAATTTTTGCATTTTTGTGCAAAGTTGCTTTCTTTCTCCTTAAGCAAATCCAATCCTCTCCTTCGTTCTTGATCTTCATTAATGTAGTCCTAGACCCTCCAACACCTTCATACAACCTTCATTTCATTTTTCCCACAATTTTTCCACCTTCAAACCTCTAAAAGTCACTTTCGGCTTCCTCTTGTAGAACTTCCTGTAGATCCCCTGTAGCCTCCTGTAGAAGTCGATGCGAGTTATTTTTCGAAGTTTTATTGCAATGGAAGTCTCCAGAAGGGTACTAGGGACTTCTTAGGACCTCCCCACACCTTCCTCATCATCTACAAAAGCCAACTCCATTTTCCTTTGCCACCAAACTACTGCACAGTCACAATTAGTCAAATCACAAGCATAATAAATCCGCATAAAAATACTCAAAATTGCAAAAAGATGATATCTTTCCATTTCTCTTCAGAAGTAGTTTGAATAAATACATTTTAGCTTTTCAATAATCAATGGCACCCATCTCAGTAGTTTCCATCTCTTTTCTTGCACGATTAGGGTTTGCTAGGGTTTGAGTTCCATTTCAGTTTTCATTCTCTTTCTGCAAGTAGAATAGCCCCTGTAGAATTAGTCTTCTGCCATCACAGTAAAAGCTTCTTCTAAGAACTCATAGAAGTTGGCTTAAGCTCCTAGAAAACTTGTGCCAGCTGATCAAGTGACAACCTGCAGTAAGAGTTAGTACTTGTGCATACAACACAATCGCTTCCAAGTTTGTTACAAACTACTAGGTTGATAAAAGTAAAGAAGGGGGCCCTAGGAGTCGCAGCATTATTGTTGCAATATTGGAGCTCACCAAGTCCATCGACCACACTTTCATAAGGAATGTAGGTATGATCGACAAATGTCACATTGCCATCGGAAGAAGAAGAGGCAAAGAAGGACAATGAATCAACCATGACAACTTTCCCTTGATGGGGAAAACGAAGGACATGGAATAGAGATGAAGCCACAATGCACATGGCATATGTCTAGCTTCGACCTAATAGAAGGTTGTAAGTCAAATTTGAATCAACAACTTTGACTTCAACCTCAATGGTCCTCCCCTTTAGAGTGATGGGAAAACGTGGGAGGATACCCAAATGATGGGAATCTCTTCCATCGAAGGCTTCCAAAGTATTGGGAGATTGACTCAACGTTGGAGAACCGATGGTCTTCCAACAAGCAATAGACATGATGAAAGTGGAGGCACCCTCATCAATAATATTGCGATGAATATTCTTTGAGTTAATGATGACATGAATGAGGAAGGCAATCTGATGAGGAAATTGCGGTACATGATTTTTAAGATCGAAAGTGATCAAATCCGACTCGGCCAAGTCAATGCCACCAATGGCTGATAACAAAGACTTCTATTGCGATGGACAAATCTGGAGGACTTCTAAAGAAAACATAACCAAAGGGGCTTGGGCTAAGTCCTCAACAATTCTATAGTGCTGTGCAACACGAGCGTTAAAGTTTTAAGAAGATTTTTGGAGCACTCCCTTGGTAGGATGTTGAATGACTGACTCGATACTAGGCCGCTCAATATGGAGAGGACTAGTATTGGAAGAAGGAGCACTTGAAGGAGCTTTAGGTTCCTTCCCAGTGGGCAGAGGGTATTCCTTCGATCGAGTATTGATATGAATGGGAATTGTCCCATCCATGAAAACTTAAGAGCAAAAAGTGGAAGAGGACTGAGGTTGATCGACCACCATTTGGGTTTGTTGAGAGGGAAAAGGCTCCTTAAGCATAACAAGAGTTCCATGGGTTCCCTTAAGCAACCGGCTAACCTCAGACTATCTAGGACTGTATTTGGTACAGTGATCCTCGTCACAGATGAGACAAAGGTACTTGGATTTGTATTTGGTACCATCATCGGCTGGAGGCTTAGGAGGGTCCTACTTTAGTGGATCAGATTTATTTTTGGCTTTCCCTTTTTTATCACCTTTCGAAGCTTCATCTACCATAGTAGAATGGATGGCATTTACTTTTTAAGTTTTACCAGTATTGGATAGGGCCTAATAAGCATTTTCATTTGGAGCAATACATTTTTGCTTCGTAGGGGTCATGGAAGACTTTCGGGAGGATGAATTAACAGAACCAATGACACCATCGATGAATGGCATTGACGTAGCCTTAGTAGTTTCGAGTCATGAAGCATGAGGAAAGTAATAATACATCATACTAGACTAGGAATAAACCAAATCAAGATAATGAGCATGTGCGATAGCTTGCTCTTCAGTAACACATGCCCCCATGGAAATATCACGGGCTATCATACCGACAAACGAGGTTGTAAACTGGTAAGTTAGAAGCTAATGAGGGATCTAGAACTTAATCAAACAACGATGCCTTCTCCATTCATGAATATGATCGTAGATGTGCATTTTCGTGTCTTGTTTCAAAGATGTAAAGAGGTGTGTGCTCATTTCAGAATGAATCAGTAACTGAAAGTGAGTAGAAAATTCCATTGCAAGCGAACTGAAATCCTGGAAGCTTCCATGAGCAAGCTCAATATACCATTTCATAGCTGAACCAGTGAGAGTATGTTGGAAAAAGTGGAGGTGGATAGAATCATCGAGCCATCAATTAGACGAGCACTAGAGGTGATATGTCATGACATGTGCTTGAGGGTCCTCTCTAGATTCACCATCAAATTTGGGATAATCACCGAGAATTTTGGCTGGAACTGGTGGCCAATACATATTATGAAGGATTGGATCGTTCAACAGCTTGGACACATTAGGTAGTTCTAAGGTTTCCAAGAATGGTAACTAAGCATTAAAGGACATCATAGGCTTTCGATAAGAGTCGGCATTAGGGTTCCATCCAGCCCCTTATTTCCCCTATTGGTTTTGACCAGAAGGATTTTACCCATAAGTGTTTTGTTCATAAGGGTTCTATCCATAGGGGTTTTGTCCATAGGGGTTATAAGTATAACTAGATGGTTGACCCAGGTTTTGACCACCAACTACCCATTGGTTACTAGCTTGATTGACAGAAGCATCATAGGGTTGCTGAAATTTTTTATAAGGATTGACATGCGGTTGCTAATAATTTTGATACAGAGCAGCCTGAGGTTTCCGTTCGGGTTACTGAAGTGTTTGAAAAATGTATTGTGGCTAAGCTCCAAACTGCACCTGAGGCCCAGGCTACACTTGATAAATAGGTTGGGATTTAAATCCAACTTGAGTTTGGAGACCAGGTTAGGTTTGGAGTCCACCCTGAGTCTGGAAATCAGGTAGCGCTTGAGAAACAACGAGCACTTGAGTGCCGGACTGACCAGCAGATGGATTGATTTGACCAGATGGATGTCCTTGATGAAATTTAGGTTGACCCAACTGGCTAGAAGGCTGGCCTTGTTGGTACTGAGGTTGACCTATTTTCCCAGAAGGTTGAGCTTGTTGGGTAATATGTTGATCTTGCTGAAGTTGAGGCTGGCCCGTCTGACCAGAGGGTTGAGTTGGCTGAACAATATGTTGGCCTTACTGAATCTGAGGCTAGCCTACTTATCCAGAGGTTTGACCAAGCTGGACAATAGGTTGGCCTTGCTGAATTTGAGGTTTTCCTACTTGTCCAGAGGGTTGACCTTACTGGGCAATAGATTGGCTTGGATGAATTTGAGGCTGACCTGGTTGACTAGAAGGTTGCCCGAAGTAAGTAAAATAACCTGTAAATGCCAAAGGTTGTCCCTATAAGGGTTGTCCTTGTAGGCCAACAGGTTTCCATTGATACAATTTCCATTGATATGGATGCCCTTGATACGGAGGACCTTGGAAAGTGGAAGGCTACCCTTGGCCACCATGATAAGTGGTATGAGCCAAGGCAACAGATAATGGATCGGAAACCTCAATGGTGGGTTGATGAGGGAGGGACCCAATATTATAAATATGAGCCCCTCAAGGATCATAATAATGTAATGGATTTTGCGGATCCAGATTTTGGACAACAAACATGTATTTCTCATATGTCCACCCTGTCGGAATGGAACTAGAAGAGAGCGGAACACTACCTGTGGGATTTACGAGTCTCGAGGCTGAAGCTGAGGGACCACCACTAGTGGGATCAACTAAGGGCCCAATAACAGTGGTAACTACTGATGATGAAGCAACAGCAGTAACAACAAGAGTTGTAGAGGCCACATAGATAGTAGGCATTGATGGAACAGAGGTGACCGATACATTGTGAATTTGAGGTATAAAGGGTTCTGAGGTCGGAGCTACAAAACAAGACCAAAAAAAACCTGAATTAAGAGACATGGAACTCATGATGTCGGACAAGGCACAATAGGATAGGGGCAATGTGACGCCAACAGGGGTAATGTGAAAGGGGAAACCCTCTGCACGTAGAGGAATTTTGCCACTTGACACAAGGTTCTCTTCATCAGACATAGGGGTCGTCTCATCCATGTCAGAAGATGAAATTAAAATCGAAACACTAGAGGGAGTAATGAGGAAGTCCTCTCCTGAAGGCTCCCAAATAGGATTCCAATTGATATCGTAAGGCTCCCCTTTTAGAGTGTGAGAGTTAAGAGGTTGAATACTCAAGATAATAGGAAGGGTATCACTAACAACCGATACATCAGAAGCGACAGGGGATGAAAAGTCATGGTCGCTTGGTACAGGGGACAGGTTCAGTGATTCTGCGAGGATGACTTAACTCAAGATCCCAAAAAAGAGATAATCAAGTAGGGTCACAAATCGACGCGAAATAAAACACAATCAAGAATAACAAAGAAAATGTGAGTGTGGTCCAATAAATTTTATGATGCAGGAATAAAACTTGACCTTTTCATATTTAAAGAGTTGAGAAAAAGGACAAAATATGACTCTAGTCACCTTCGAATATTTAATGAACGTAAAAGGACAAGTGCTAAGATGATCCTTTTCTTTTAAGGAGTTGAAAAGTAATGAAAGTGACTACTCTGGAGAACTAGACAAGAGGTTTACCAAACAAACCGTAAAACCACATATACACCTTGGTGATCAAATGAAGGAGAAATGACCAAGGACCTTTTGTACGGTAGTCAATCTTCCTGAATGTTGTGTTTGGTGTGTTACAGTTTGTAAGGCGGCAGACTCAGCTTCCTATGGATGTAGGATGATAACTCTATGGGGTCTCCCAATATATACTCGAAGGTACAGGAAGCACAAGTCTGTACTAGCATCTATTGTATCACAGAAGGAGAAATGACCCAACCTTAATGTTATACACATTTTTGTGCCTTACAGCATTGAGCATGAAATGTCCATAATCAAGGGATCCAAAGTCCCTAAACATGTTGTTCCTACCCCTAGAGGAACAAGGCCAACAAACCACAGCAATTCACAGAAGTTCTCCACCTGAAATCACTCAAAAACAAGTCAACTCAGGATCATGTCAACTGCTCCACTGAGCATCTGCGCTGAATGTCAACTGCTCCACTGTCTACCTGTGTTGAATGTCAACTCCAACAAAGGCTACCTACGCTAAGTGAGTTTGGACAAGTGGGAGGCTCATTCCTCAATGTGTCAATGCCCAGGAAGCTTCCAAAATGACACTTGTATCGGGGAATTCGACTGGTGATGAGTAAGAGGTTCCAAATCTCCAAGTGGAAGCAAGAACCTCCAAGTGGACTCAAGAACTGAGAGAGGGAGAGGAAACTAGTCAGATCTCAAGCTGACTCATCCTCTCTCCAAAATAACTATATATAGATCTCTCCTCCATGAGATCTAGAGGCTGGAATTTTGTTATTGCAAAGAATTGCTGTTGGTTTGAGATTGGATCATTGGGTGCTTAATGCTTTGAAGGGAGCTGAAGAAGGAATTCCATTCTGCTGGGAAGGAGACGCTGGATTGGAGCCCTATGGGTTGTATCTCTTCCTGAACCTTGTTATCAATCAATAAAGCTATCTTGGTTCTTTCCTATATGCTGGTGTATTTTATATGATTTCATTAGTGTATTTGATTTACTTCTAATCCTAAATCATTTATGAATATGAATATTTTCCTTTGTGTTGTGTTCTTCTCTTGTCGCAAGTAGCTGTTCTCTTGTCACAGGTAGTTGTTCTCTTGTGATCTCGTTGGAATCAAGTAGCTGTTCTGTTGAGCAAGCGAGGAGGCAAGTAGCTGTGAACACCCAAAGAGAAGAGGATCTAGATCGAGGGACAAACGGAAGACAACAGTAAGTCTATCGATCTCCCCTCTTTCACATTCCATAAACGAAGAAACCAAAGTAGCTGTATCTGTTTGTTGCTAAGGCACTGTCACACCTTAAGTGGATAGGATCGTCCTGCATAGGCATTTTTCCCCACAACAAATTCGCGACTCTGCTAGGGAGATCTGTTTTAGTCATTTTGTTTGTGTTTACATCATTGTTTGCTTCATAGACTCAACAACAACAATCGAACTGCTTCGCAAAGTAGACTGTTGCTGCCTTGATCCTTCACTGGGTTTTTGTCTATGATCTGAAAAATGGACTCACAAATGACTTGATGATCCTTTGTGATAGTCTTTAGTACCCTCTCAAATCATCCCTTTGATTATACCTTGCTTGTGTTTCTGATTTGGCCTGAAACAGTTGATTTTTGAGCATTTTATGACCCGGAACCCAAGAGAAATGAGAGTTTCTCCTTCAGCGCAGACACTGTGAAGGCAATATGCATTTCAATGCAGGTCCCATGAAGGCTACCTGCGCTGAATGTCAAACTCACAGTGTTGAGCTTGCGCTGAACCAGTGTGGCTTTGTGCAGCTGGGGTTCTTTGTTGTCTGTTGCCCTGTTTTGATCTCTGTTTTTTGCAGCCTTTAACCAGCATAGGTACCAGTCTGATAACCCCTTTTCTTTGCTTGAATTCCGCCTCCTTTTGTACAAAAAGACTGTAAGTGTTTTTATGTGTTTGTGGCGTCATTTACAGTTTTCCTTTGCATGAGCGAAATAATCATCCTGTAGCCCTTGATTCAGATCTGATTGATTGTGATCTTAGGAGAGAGTTCATTGGCTGTTTACAGTTGATTATACATTTCCTTTTGCTTATTGGTTTGAGTTTGTCACTTTTAAGTGTCGAAACAAGTATTCATTTCGAAAAATCACAAAGTGATTGTAATCTCTTCTACCCTTGTTGATTTCGGAAAAATTAAACTTGTTTATATCTGTCATTTAAAAGCAAATTCAAAGTTGTACAGAAAAGCTTTCTTTGTAGGCATACATACTAAGAAAGCAGAAAACAAACACCTGCATTGTGCATTTGCATTTTGATAAGTTTGCATGATTGATTTAGGAAAGAGTGCATTAGAGTGTGTTGATTGCTCTTTGAGAAAAGATAGTGTATTTCTTTTCCCTTAGTAGCTAGGATTTTCAAAGTTGAAAAGATTATAAAGCTTGCTTATCATCTTAGACTGCATTTAGGAATTGTACCATACATCTCGTGCTGATCCTGAAAGACAAACTTCTAAAAAGATCAACTTAAAATAAACTGAATGAACCTAACAACGCTTTGCAACATAACGCACAACATAGAGGTCTAGGCTAGAGACGTGTTCCGGCGTCGTTAAGCCTAGTGACTGTCGATCTCGTAGAAGGTGGGTGATTCCTCCTGAGGGACGATAGCGCTAGTACGGATTGTGCTCCCACATACCGTCGCGTATATATTGGGAGACCCCTATAGGCATATATCGTTTATCCTTAGGAAGCCGTGTCGGCCGCCCTACTGATTGCAATGCAGTGAACACAGCATTCACGAAGATCGACCGCCCGTACCGTAAAACGTATTCTACGGTTTTGCGAAAAGTTTGGCACACCCTCTGCCTAGATCTCCAGAGCAGTTTCTTTTGGCCTTTTTCAGACTCTATAACAGAAAAAGTCCATCCGAGCATTTGTCACTTCGGGCTCGTTAAAACATCGAAGGAGACTAGAGTCATCTTTAGCTTTTTCTCGACTCTTTAAAAGTGAAAAAGCAAGTTGTGTCTAAAGCGTCTAATAAAATTCATTCAATTCAGAAACATAATTTCCCTTTTGTATTTTAGTTGATCGAGTAATCGGCAATCGTGGAAGAAAGTCAATTGAAACCCCGTCATTCGCGGAGACTTGCGAGTCAACCGTCTTTGTCTCCGGAATCAAAAACAGTACGGACAAAGCAAACTCGTTTAACCGGTTCGAAATCTCCTATCAAAGTTAGAACAACTGTTCCAACAATATCTGAGATTCCGGTTACTCCAAACATTTCTGGAAACCCTGCCTCTATTGAAGAAGTTCAACAACCACAGAGGGACAGTAACACTGATCCTAGTCTGAGAACAAGTACTTGCGTTACTGAACCAGTTCCATCGGTAACCGGTCCAGAGAGTCTTGTTCCCCAAACAACTGTCGCTGTCGAAACAACCCCTTCTTCGGCACCAGAAATTTTTTACGGACCTGACGGTCTTCCTCTTCCACCTGGTTTGATTGTGATAGAGGAAATTGTAGAGGATCCGCAAGCAAATACTCCAACCCATTTTGGAGTAGGGGTCACTCTTTTTCCTTCTACATTAAAAGTTAGTCCATCACCAGTGGAAGTTCCTGTAGAATCGATAGGCAATTTATTGGATAGACTTAAAATGTCTGAGCAACCGTCGACATCTAGGACTGTGTCGAATGAAACAGCGACAGCAGAACTCCCTGCTGCCACTCCGACAATGATTGCCGGTGTACCATCTATCCAAACTAGCTCGCAACCGCTAGAAGGAGTCCACCCAGGGACTATTTAGACAGTGTGGTCTGTTCCAGTTTGTTCCTCCGGAATAATATCCGGTAATTCTTATGTTGAAACTAGACAAATTGATCCCTATGGAGGTCAATTTGGGCCATCCAGTCCCCAAGGGCAAACAATCCCCTCGAGTTCCGGATTGCTACCGTATGGGGGGCAGTATTCCCTTTCATTACCCCCTCCGGGAGGATATCCATACGATAGTTCTCAACAGTATTCAGGTTATACTGGAGTTACGACAAGTGGTTGGGTACCTATGCTACCCCAACAACCAAGAGTTGTGTATTCTATGCAACAGTGTGTACCTGTGTCGAACATCCCAACAACGCCAACTATTGTAACAGTGTTGCAAGTTCAAACGATGCCTGTTGTGTGTCAACCTCAGATTTCTCAGGTTGTAATGAAACAGCCCCTTGACCCTGCGACACAACCACAATCGCCAACTGGGTGGGCGACACAGGTCCAAACGGGTACAATTACCCCACATATTGGTCCTACGGTTAGTATGGCGCAGCAGAACATGGCTTCACAACCGTGGCTGGTGCAATACCAACAACCACAATTCCAGCAGGTGTACCAAGGATCTGAGCAGCAGATCTTTGCGAATAGTGGACAACCGTATATTCAAAACGATTTAAATCAACCGCTTTATAGTGGTCAAGTCCACCAACCGTATCAATCATACCAACATCAATTACATTATGCTGGTATGCAAAGGCCTACTGCTCAGGCGATTCCATTGTATCCTGGGTACGCCTCGCCTAACCTGAATCAACAATTACCATTCGTGGCAACTTTAGAATTACCAGATTTACACCGATTAACAAATGATCCAATTTCTTACGCCCCTTGGTGGCCAGCGATTCCTCACAAGCTTCCATCGGACATTCCTAAATTCAATGGAAATACAGGCGAAGACCCATCGAATCACGTGATGACTTTTCATCTGTGGTGTTCGTCAAACACCTTGAACGATGATTCGATAAGGCTTCGCCTTTTTCAGAGGACATTGACAGGTCCAGCGGCTCAATGGTACATTGAATTACCTAGAGCCTCTTTCGACAATTTCAATTCCTTAGCCACGACTTTCTTAACCCATTTTCAATTACCGATAAGGTATGAAACTGGAACAGAAATCTTAACCAATTTCAAGCAGACGACGGCCACACATATATCCGATCATATACATGAGTGGCGTCGTCGTCGCAGAATGGTAAAGACTTATGTTCCTGATCAACTATTAGCTGAATGGTTTATAAAGTCGTTACTTCCTGCTATAACGGAAGATGTGGCCAAGGGGGGAGTCGTAACAGAGGAGAAAGTTATTGCTCGTGCGCAGTATCTAGACTTAGTGTATACTCAGTCTGGCATGCTCTACGACAAGATACCTGACGCCCCTAGACCGGAATTTTTAATTCCTCCTCCTCCTAAATCAAATAGTGACTCTCATGCCGGCGACGGTGTGATTGGCACAACAAACGCAAAGTTGACAAAGGCTTCATCTAAGAAAGCCCGTAAGACTTCTGATCAAAATGCAAATCAAGAAATTCTTGCTTCGGAAGTAAATGCCATATCAACAGATAAAGTCAAAGAACCCAATCAACCAGGAAGCAAGAAGAAGCAAAACAAAGGGAAGAAGAAGAAACAGGGTGAGTCATCCCCTGAAAAAGCTTCTTCAAGCCCTCCTAAGAAAGGGAAGCCAAAACGTCCATGTTTTATATGTGATGAGGATCATTGGACACAAAATTGTCCATACAAAGCTGAGCTAAAAAAGTTCTTCAAAATTTCACACACCTCAGCTGTGTTAACTGATCCATTTCCCAATCAAGGTCAAAATCTGGTTGATAGTGGAAATGCTTCCCCGTCGCAAGTGCTAATGTTATGGATCTCCAAGCAACAAAATGATGCTTTGATTTCGACAAGGAACAAAGATTACGGGAATCCACCGCTGTCGAACGACAAAGGTAAAGATCAACCGAGTAGTTCGACAACAACTTCGACAGAAGTTGTACCACCCATCATTCCTGAATTAACAATAAAACCGCCGAAGGGAGTAGTACACAAGTCGACATTTAATCCTCGCGCCAGGGCGGCGCAACATTATAACATAGTGGAAGATTTGGCCCAATCGCCATCCGCTATGTCGACTCTTGAGGTACTACAAAATTGCCCATCCCAAAGGCAGGCCTTGTTATCGACTATTGGTGGGGTTGATCCTAAGGATTCCAATCTTGTATCCTTTGACCACAAAGGATATGATCCTCAGTTACCAGCTCAACTAGCTTTCCTTATTCAAGTGAAAGCCCTCAACAAAACTGTTCACCGAACAATTATTGATGAGGGGGCATCTACATGTATCATGTCGATGAGTTGCTGGAAAACTCTAGGATCTCCAACCTTGTCGCGATCTTCGACAACACTAAAAGCATTCGACGGAAGGACGTACACCCCGTACGACATCCTAAATAACTTGAAGGTTGAACTAGGAGGAAAAACAGTGGAAATTGATGTGGAAGTCATCGATGGAAATCTTGACTATAACATCCTACTGGGAAGACCATGGATATATGCCATGGCAGCTGTAGTGTCGACTTATTTTAGGAAGATCGCATTCCCTTTCCAAGGAGGGATTACAGTCGTCGACCAACAGAACTTCCTCCCTAATGGTTCACAAGTTACAGGAAGCATTCCTATGATCCATGGAAGCGACCATTCAATTCAAGATATCGGAGTAGGCCTATTGAAAGACCCCACAATGATGGGAAATTTCGCGCTTCCACCTCCTATTTACATAGGAAATATAGCTTTGGTAGCAACCTGCAACATGATATCTTCCATGAAGGTCGCAGAAGAAAATATCGACATGGATCATGCCATGGTTTTTCCCCCAAGCCCAATAGAAATGTTGGAGCAATCAATGTTTCGGGCATGGGAGGCGAACCCAAATCAACGCTCGTCAAGCGTTTGGGTAGATAGGTCTAGAGAATATGGTACCCCATTAGATCCTTGGTCGAAAGTACATGGGACTGACGAAGGAATCTTGCAATCGATGTTGATTGAGGGGGCACCATGGAATGATCACCACCATCGTTCCCTTCTTCCGGAAAATGAAGAAGATACTCAACATGACCTCTATCACCCTTAAGTCTTTGAATTCCTATCAAATACTGTAAATAAGGTGGATTCAGAGCGAAACTTATCCGATATTGAAGAGACAATAGCCATAAATATCTCGACTAAACCAAATGTTGTAGAGAATATTTATGTCGGAAAAGGTTGTTCCCCTTCAGGACTAGAAATATATAACGCTCTTTTTCGCGAGTTCAGAGATGTCTTTGCTTGGTCATATGATGAAATGCCAGGCATTGACTCGAGTATTGTTGAACATGAAATTAAAATGTATCCTGATGTCAAACTAGCAAGACAATGGCTTCGGCAGGTGCACCCCAAGAAAGCAGCTGCCATTAAGGCAGAAGTTCAGAAACTTCTCCATGCTGGTTTCATCTACCCGGTTCCTCTAACCGATTGGGTATCGAATATTGTCCCTGTTATGAAGAAACAAGGGATGATTAGAGTGTGTGTCGACTATAGGGATGTAAACCAAGCTTGTCCGAAGGACAACTACCCTACACCGTTTATCGACCAGATAATTGATGAATGTGCCGGATGTGAAATATTTTCATTTATGGATGGATTTTCTGGGTATAATCAAATAAATATCCGCCCACAGGACCAGTCAAAGACTGCATTTATTTGTCCATGGGGCAGATTCGCTTATCGAAAATTACCCTTTGGTTTGAAGAACGCAGGGGCGACGTTTCAGAGGGCAATGAATTATGCCTTCCATGACATCAAGAACATAGTTCAACCATATCTCGACGACCTTCCGGCTCATTCGCGAAAGCGGACTGATCATCCACAGCATTTAAGAGCGATATTTCTACATTGTCGACACTACAAGATAAGACTCAATCCGCACAAATGTGTGTTTTGTGTCGGTTCTGGTCGTTTACTTGGCTTTGTAGTCTCTAAGGATGGGATTCGTCTCGACCCTTGCAAGGTTCAGGCAATCATTAATTTGCCTCCACCTTCAAATTTGCTTCAGATTCAGAAACTCCAAGGGAAAGCAAACTTTCTGAGGAGGTTCATTCCAAATTACGCACAAATTGCTAAAGGTTACACTCATCTTTTGAAAAAGGATGTACCTTTTGTCTGGGATCAGGTCGCGCAAGCTTCTTTTGATGCTCTGAAAGATTCTCTAGTAAGAGCATCATTAATGTATGCCCCAGACTATCAAAGAGATTTTAACCTGTATCTAGCTGCAGCGGATACAACCATTGCAATGGTTTTAGTTCAAGAAGTCGATGGAATTGAACATCCTATATATTATTTAAGTAAAAACTTGAATGATACAGAAAGTAAATATTCCTATGTTGAAAAACTAGCGCTTGCAGTTGTTCAAGCGATACAAAGGTTTCGACATTATGTCCTCTTTCGGAAAACTACCATTTTATCAGATTGCAACCCCATGACTTATATACTGTCGTGACAGTTGCTGGGGGGCAAATATTCAAAATGGATAGCGATCCTTCAAGAGTTTGATCTGGAATTTGTAAAATCCAAATCAAAGAAAGCTCTAGTTTTTGCGGAATTATTGTGCGATCTCCCATCGTCGTCCAACGATGAAACATCCGAAGAATCAATCGTAGACGAGAATTTGTTTCTGATATCTGAAAGCAATGAGTGGTATGGAGATATCATAATTTATCTCCAAACCCAAAGGTTCAGGCCTAACACCTCTCACTCTAAACAAAAATGTATACGATACCAAGCTAAAGACTACATGATCGTCAGTGATACGCTTTACCGTTGTGGTATCGATACAGTTTTGAGGAGGTGCCTTACCCATGAGGAGGCCGAAAAAGCCCTGAATGAGTGTCATTCAGGCGCGTGTGGGGGGCATCAATCTGGATATGCAACAACACAAAAAATCTTATGAGCAGGATACTTCTGGCCAACCATGTTCAAAGATTTCATAATCGTAGTCACAAGTTGCCATGCTTGTCAAATTTTTGATAGCAAAACCAGAAGACCACCTGCACCTTTGCAGCCAATAGTTGCTGTTGGGCCTTTCGCCAAATGGGGCATCGATTTCATGCAATGTAACCCCACCTCGACCGAGGGGCATGGGTATATTATAGTCACCGTTAACTATTTTACCAAATGGGCCGAGGTGATGCCTACATTGGATAACACTAGTGAAACAGCTGCCCTTTTCTTTTTCAATCATGTAGTCGCCAGGTTCGGCGTACCACAGGCTATAGTTACAGATCATGGATCGCATTTTCGCAATCACATGATGGTTGAATTAGCTGCCAAGTTATGGCTATCTCACGATAGCTCTACCCCGTACTATCCGCAAGCCAACGGACAAGTTGAAGCAATCAACAAGGTCCTGAAGCGTATGTTGCAAAGGATGATCGGGGTTCACAAAAGAAGATGGCACCTAATCCTGTACTCAGCCTTGTGGGCTTACCGAACATCGGTAAAGAATGCGACTGGGTTCACACCTTTCCAACTAGTGTATGGCCTGGAGGCAGTATTACCAGTCCAGTGCGAAATTTCGTTTCTTAAACTCGCAATTGATCTCCTCCCCAGAACTTCAGAAGAAGAGGCACGTTTCTTGGAATTAATCCAATTGGATGAAACCCGTCGTGACGCCGCTTTGGCTAACGAAGCCCATAAGAAACGAGTCAAGGCGCAGTTCGACAAAAGTGTCAAACCCCGTGTCTTCTCAGAAGGTGACTTGGTCTTGCTTTACGACCAAGAATCCGATAAATTGGGAGCAGGAAAATTTAAGTCTTTATGGATGGGCCCCTATATTGTTAAATGATTGTTAGCAAAAGGATCCTACGAGTTGATGGATTATGACGGAATTCCACTGGCGCAACCCCGCAATGGGTTGTACCTCAAGCGTTACTATGCCTAAATAGTAACTTGTGTGCTTTTGTTGTATTTTTTTTTCGCTAAAGTGTTTGTTTCGGTCGAGTAATCCACCTTTTTACGTTTATTGCAGATGTCGAACTTTTATGAGACATGTGTGGGATATGCTGACGGAGCGAGTCGTAGTTCGCGGAACTTGTCCTCCGCAGCCTGGGCCATTTTTTATCCAAGCGGCGAGTTAGTGAGTTTCAGAGGTGTGTGTATTGGGCAATCAACGAATAATATCGCTGAGTATAGCGTGTTGATAGAACTCCTCTCTGATGCCATCACCCATGGTATACGCCGACTAATCGTCAGGCTAGACTCACAACTCGTGATACTACAACTCAATGGTATATATTCTGTCCGCAATCCAGCTATTTATCGAATGTTTCTAAGGGTTAAGATTTTGGAAAGACAATTTGATTTAATTCAATACCAACATATTTCCAGGAACTTAAACACATTAACCGATTCATTAGCAAACTATGTGTTAGATAGACATTTGTGACATTTATAAAAAGAAATGCATCATCAATGTTGTACAAGTGGATCATATAACTCAACCAGAATAAACCTCGAAAATCAAAATATATATATATAAGTTGTTTATCGTTTACACATAATGTTCTGTAACCAAGACAAAAATTGGTCGCATGACCCAAAAACTCGAAAGTGCTAGGGGGCACCCTAGCCTAGTGATGCTCATGATAGCACGTCACGGCCTGTGCAATCATGCGCAAGAGACGAGTCCATCGTCTAGGCACACCAGTAGTATACCGCTGCAACTATAAAGGTAACTCGTCGATCCGTACATCCGGAATGCTGAGAGTAAGGCTCTCAACCTGCTCCTGCACAGCTGTAAGGGTCTCGGCCACGTCAAGGTCGTGAAGAATAACCCTCCCAGCAGGCTCCCCTGCTGGGACAGCGACTGGCGCTCTCGGACGAACTGCTGGACGAACAGGACCAACATCTGCATGCACACAAGAGTTTGATTAAAAGTCTTAACAGAATAAAGCACAACAACATTATGAATAAAAATAGTAAATAGTGATATGGTCAGATATTTTACCAATAGCGCCCCACTATTCGCCATCCGGTAACACCAAATCCGGATCACCTCGGAAATCCATGCCCACATATGGATACTCGGAAAAGACCATCTCCTGGCCCTCGAACCACCTGAAGAAGGTATCAGTGAAAGTAATCTGAGGTTGACCAGCATGCCTAGACATGTGATCGACCCATCTCTGCATGCGTGGCTCTGACGGAGAAGGCAAGTCGAGTGCAATATACTAAGGCTGTATCAGTGGTATTTTCTCCAAGGCGAAGGCAGTCAGAATAGAACCAAATCCAAAGTTCTTCAGCTTCCCGTCCTTTACCTTGGTCAATTGACTTTTCATCTGAACAAGTACTGCATCACACCAGTTGAATACTTTCGGTTGGAGACACTCCAAGGCATGCTGCACATAAGATCTGTTGGTGACATGAAGAGATGCGCTACCAGCCATCCTACCAATAGTATACAGAATGGACCTGAGAGACCTGTCAGTAATCTCATGGATAACAACCTCGCTGTCTCTGCTAGGCTGGGAACCTTCCCTGCAATACTGGCAAACATAGTCTCTCACGAAGTCATTCCCCCGGGCCGAACCTGACAAAGAAATGGGGGCACCCCGCCTTGACAACCCAGTCAAGAAGTAAATGTCTACGATGGTCAAGGGGATGGATTTTCCCCTAATCTGGAATGCTTGGTTGATGGGATCCCAAGCATCAAGCATATACTGCAGTAAAGAGATCTGTGCTCTCATGCTAGAGATACGAAAAAACTTCAGCAGGCCACAGTTCCGCAGCGCTTTCACCGTGACAGGGTCATGGAGAGCAATCATATCTTCTTCTTCATGTTCTCGTTCTCGCCATGTAAGGGACATTTTTCTCAAAGGTCCCTGCAAAACAAACAAGAGAATGTGTAAGATCCTGGATTTGATGAGAAACTGGCCAAATTTCATCAAAAACTGTGCCACAAAATCAGTTTTCTAAGCCCAACGCAGGTAGACAGTGTCCTACCTGCGTTGAAGGTCAAGCTGCCTTAAGGCAGCTTGACATTCAATGCAGGTTTCGAATGGACCACCTGCGTTGATGACAGGGCGCGCTGGCAAAACCCCAGGTGCTCACAAAGACTAGGAAACAGGCACAGAATGGAAATATGAAACCATGAAAAGAAAGAGTTAGGGTTTAGCTCCTACCTGGTCCAGACGGTGCCGAGAATCGTCCACAGAATCGCCTGAAATTAGCTGGTGAAAATCAAGCGGGAAGAGGCACCTCCAAAGCTCCAACAAACCAAGTTCAAATGAAATGGTAAAATGAGAGGTAAAAACACTTTTTAATTGCTTTTTACGTAATTCAAAGCGAAATATTAGGGTTTTTATCTCATGTTATGTATTTCTAACTAAGTTTGATGCAGCAATTGAGAATGCAGTACTATCCTTGAAAAGAGAAAAGCTAGTTATGGTAAAAAATCAAAATTTGACTATATAATGAGCAGTTTTAGCATAAAGCTCATGCTCGTTAAAAAATAAACGCAAGATCCGAGCAGTTTTAGCACATAGTTCATGCTCGTTAAAAAATAAACATAAGTCTGAGCAGTGTTTTGGCGCATTCAAGCTCGTTAAAAAATGAACCCATCTTGAGTAGTGTTTTGGCGCATTCAAGCTCGTTAAAAAATGAACCTATTCCGGTAAATAACCATTGTGTACGTAACCTCATCTGCCATAAAAGCCTTGGTCGTGTGTGCACCGTCACCTCCACTTTTCATTTGGCTGATCGTTCACCTCCATATGATTGTTTACCCATTTGGAGGAACAACTGCGAAGAGTGATTTCACCTAGCCATCCTTGTGACACTGCCGTGATTGGAAAATTCCAACATGTACCTGGAATCAGCTTCTAACCCTGTTCATCACTCGTTCCTCAAAAGACGAGTCTTCTTTAAGCTCTTTTCAACTGACTCGTAAAACATGAAAAGATTGCCGAGTTTTGGCCTTCCAGCTCGTTAAAGCGACCGGAAGTTCTATCCCTCCTCTAGATTTTAATCTTTTTGGACCTGAGGGATTATTGCACAAAAAGATCGAGCGCTTGTTTTGTTCGGCTCGTTAAAACTATCGAAAACTCATCCCTTCTGTATTGTTTTATACTTTTTCGGACTTAAGGGATTAGATGACAAAAAAGGAATTTTGGAGTTAACTTTATGTACCTTTTCAGACTCTCCAAAAATGAAAAGGACCGAGTTATCCTTGTCGTTAGACTCGTTAAAATCACTAAATAGCGACAAACTTGTCTTTAGACGAGAACGAGTTTCACTATCGCTAGGCTTGTTAAAACATAGCAATGGGCTTGCCCGAAGGGCAGGTTATGGAACAAGCATATGTTATCCTCCTCAAGCTTGACAAAAATAAAGAGGTACTGGTCAGCAATGACTGGGGAAAAATTGGGAGAAAATCAAGAAAACTTTGATGGTAGCAGGTCGCTCTTGAACATGACACTTTTCCTCCGTACCACAATCGGGTTGGGTTGTTTCATTCACCGGTCACATCACCATGGTCTCGCCATACCATCCATACTTGGGGTAATGCTACTGATCCATTGCATCAGTGTCACCATATGTTCAAGAGAAGTCGTTCAGAAAGAGTCAACTGGGTCCCATCCGCTGCCATACATTATCCTTCATCCATTCATGACTGCCACCCTGAATCATATGTCACAGATTGTTTTCACCTCCATTAAAATCATTAGCTCTGTTCCGTGTCACTGATGTGGGATTCATTAAGGCCCTCCTTTGACGGATCGCTTCTTGTCGACATCAGCTCATTATCCAAGAAGTTGATCTAGGAACAATCCCTCCAGTACTTTGAAGCTTGCATGCCTCAATGGCAAGTTTCTCACTTCCGGTGACAGGTATACATCAATGACCTTCGATCAGAAGATTTTGCTTGGTGTTCGACGCCAAGTCCTTTATTCACACCATGTGAATTGTACTGCAGTACCTTGAGGGTCATTATCATTATCGGTGATTCCTCTCGCGCTTGTTAACGGTTTACATCATTGACCGGTAATCAAGCGATGTCTTTCCATGTTCGACTTCAGCACAATTCTCACATGGATTGACTTGTACTTAGAGTGAAGATCGAACGAGTTTGAAGACCTCGGATCTAGTTTCATCCATCCGGGCTGTGATAGATATTCGGGAAAAATAAAGACATTTGACATGTACATCATTGCAGCAGATGATCATCCTACTCAAAGGATGATAATTTCATCAAAATTATCAGTCTACCATCAGATGATCGTCTGTTCTATGTACGAAAATGAATTTATAAAGCTGAGCATGGGAATGCCCGCCTCAGCTAGATCATGAAAGCAGTATGAATCATAATGTATTGTATTGTATCTTATTACAGGTCTCCTCCCAGCAAGTGGATTAACTTCGGACCCTCCTGGATAAAGCATTTCACTCGATAAACGGCCTCATACTTTAGGGGGCAACTGTTATAGACATTTTTTTGCCTTACAGCATTGAGCATGAAATGTCCATAATCAAGGGATCCAAAGTCCCTAAACATGTTGTTCCTACCCCTAGAGGAACAAGGCCAACAAACCACAACAATTCACAGAAGTTCTCCACCTGAAATCACTCAAAAACAAGTCAATTCAGGATCATGTCAACTGCTCCACTGAGCATCTGCGCTGAATGTCAATTGCTCCACTGTCTACCTGCGTTGAATGTCAACTCCAACAAAGGCTACCTGTACTGAGTGAGTTTGGACAAGTGTCAAGCTCATTCCTCAATGTGTCAATGCCCAGGAAGCTTCCAAAATGACACTTGTATTAGGGAATTCGACTGGTGATGAGTAAGAGGTTCCAAATCTCCAAGTGGAAGCAAGAACCTCCAAGTGGACTCAAGAACTGAGAGAGGGAGAGGACACTAGTTAGATCTCAAGCTGACTCATCCTCTCTCCAAAATAACTATATATAGATCTCTCCTCCATGAGATCTAGAGGCTGGAATTTTGTTATTGCAAAGAATTGCTGTTGGTTTGAGATTGGATCATAGGGTGCTTAATACTTTGAAGGGAGCTGAAGAAGGAATTCCACTCTGCTGGGAAGGAGACGCTGGATTGGAGCCCTATGGGTTGTATCTCTTCCTGAACCTTGTTATCAATCAATAAAGCTATCTTGGTTCTTTCCTATATGCTGGTGTATTTTATATGATTGCATTAGTGTATTTGATTTACTTCTAATCCTAAGTCATTTATGAATATGAATATTTGCCTTTGTGTTGTGTTCTTCTCTTGTCGCAAGTAGCTGTTCTCTTGTCATAGGTAGTTGTTCCCTTGTGATCTCGTTGGAATCAAGTAGCTGTTCTCTTGAGCAAGAGAGGAGGCAAGTAGCTGTGAACACCCAAAGAGAAGAGGATCTAGATCGAGGGACAAACGGAAGACAACGGTAAGTCTATCGATCTCCCCTCTTTCACATTTCATAAAGGAAGAAACCAAAGTAGCTGTATCTATTTGTTGCTAAGGCATTGTCACACCTTAGGTGGATAGGATCGTCTTGCATAGGCATTTTTCCCCACAACACTTAAGAGAAAACAATAGTGACTAGCTATAACGATGTCAGAGCACGACTCTAGCCTAGACCTCTAGATAAATGTGCATTAAGTTCCAATGCATTGTTAGGTTCATTCAATTGATTTTAAGAGTTAATCTTGGATTAAGTTTCGGTTTTCAGGCCCTACCGAATGTATTTCAACAATTCCTAGGATGCAGTTACAATGAGTAAAGCACCAATCGTTTCCATGAACAACTACCTAAAGGAGGGTAAAGAGTTCATTTCCAAGTGAACACAAACTAAGACAAGCCAATGCAAGAACCAAGAAACACAATGCATCAATACACTTTATCTCACAACTACTAATGAAAGATTCAAACTTTGCTTCTCAATTTCTCAAACATGAAAATTCAGTAATGCAAATGCACTTTCACTTTCGTATGCTGTATGAATGTAATATTTTGATTTTTTGGAATTTTAATGACAAACAAGCAAGTGTAAACCTGACAGACCCAAACAAATGTGATCTATGCTTGACAGTGTGGAAATCACCAAGGAATTGGTTCAATCATCAAACACTAAGGACCAATCAGAAATAAAACAAGGGGTAAAACAACCTCAAGCAAACCAATCAGATGGTTGTGGATGAATCTTGGATGGATGGGTAACCTAAAAAAACAACTTTTTAATGAAACCTTTAACAAAGCTAGGTCACACGGTCTGAAAAGCATAAAATTCACTAAATGAAACCAAAGAGAAAATCCCTTAACCAAATGCAGTTAAAAGAAGTTGATGAGAAATAAGAGACAACAGGGAAGCAAGCAACACTGGTTGATTCAAGAGGTAAAGTTGTAAAAAAAAACTTATATAGGAATCGTCACAAGGCTCTAACTAGCAACCAAAGATGAAAAGAGAATCATTGCAATCACAAACTTGGCAACTAGACGACATCATCGCAGGTGTACACTTGTCTTCTGTGACAATCAGATTTCAAGAATCGTCACAACGTTACTACGGGATATCTCCGACGTGCAGGTTTACTAAAGAGGACAGGCACAACATCGTCACAGTTGTTAGGCTGTCTACAATGATGATCTCAATTAAGAGAAAAAGAAAAGTAAAAACACCTTAAGGACACCAGATTGATCTTTCAAATAGTAAGAGGTACTCCTAGATTGACCTAGGTAACCTAGAATACTAATGGCTTAGTCCCAAAATCAAGAGACACTATATCAAAAACAAATCAAGAAAAAATGAGAGAAAAACATACAAAGGACTCCCCAGCAAAGTCGCCAACTTGTGATGTAGGAAATGTTCCCTTTGCGGAAAAAGGCAACCCCTCTAGCCCTAGAGTGGGTCTAGTCACAAAAAAACAAAACAAAAACTAATTTCCTTAAACAATCATTGCTTAAAGAGCCTACCTCAAGCCAGTGTTCGATGAAGCTTTCGTTGTGCTGCTTCAATGATTGTATCCTTCTCCTCATTAAGCAATTCACCTGAAACAACACAAGAGAACAATAGTGATCTATTTACTTACAGAGTCAATGAACCATAAGCTATCAAGTATATTTTACACAAGACATAGGAAATCATCATTGATTGTATTAAAATGAATCAAAAGCAAAGCTTACACCCAAGCCTTGACATCACAAGTTTTCTCGGAGGGTCTAGTCGGTATGTTTCTTCAAGCATTCACTCTCAAGAAGGTCTCCCAAATGGATGATAACTCTTTGTCTCTCTCACTCACAATCTCTAATACAAGGCTAAGGCAATCCAAAACCAATTGGTATACTATCAACAATTCACACTGCAAACTATCAAACTCACACCAAAGCTAGCTAGTTTGCTCCAATCCAAAAACTAGATGATCATAGAAATAGGGAGTGATTTTATAAGAGGAGGAGCCTCCATAAAAGAGGGAGAGGGAGCTTATCCTCAAGGGAGGTTTCTCAAAGGGTGTAACCACCATCCCAAAGGAGGAAAGGAAAACTTCCTTGACCCAAAAACCACTTCTAGAATCACCTAGAAGGCCAAATGTTTGAACTAATTCAACATATCTAGATCGTCGCAAGTCATACACTAGGGCTTAGCGATAAAGTCTCAAGAAAGTAGTGTATTCAGATCAATCGTCACAAGAAATATCTTGAGGACTTGCTCCAAGCCCTAAAATTTGACCATTGTAGGAAACATATGTACCCCTACGACGACGTCACGATGATATAGTTCAACATAGAGAATCGTCACAAGAAGAATGGGGTTCACTTGCAATGATACAGAAACATAGGTAAAAGGTTCAAACTTCAGTATTAGAGAGCACTTGTTTAATCTTCTTGAAGGAGTAGGAAGATACATACACATTTATTTGATGTAGGACACAACAGAGATGTCGCTTAGGGACTGATATGAGGTCAGTGACAAATTACTATGTAACAGGAAGCTAAGAAGAAATTTGCTAATGCCTTCATTTTAGGAAGAAAAGATAGATTGGAGGTGCAAATGGACCCATATATGCTTACAACATTCCTAGAAACATGCATGAAGCTATTGCATGACATTAATGCTGTAAAAGGATTGCGGGAACTCAATAGATGTGTTGGGACTATGCCCAGAGTACCGCTCATAGTCTGGAAGATTGGAAAGAATACGACGAGGACGGGAAGGGAAATGTGGCTGATAGCACAGATTGGAGAATATGAGATGGACCATGTAATCCTAGACCTAGGATCAGACACGAAAGTTCTGCCAAAGTAGACATGGGAGTGCATGGGAATACCTACGCTGAAATGGTCTGCTATCCAACTGCGAATGACGAACCAACCAAAGATAATACCAATGGGGAGATTGCAGGGAATGACAATAGATATTGAAGGAGCGAGCACACTAGCATACTTTGAAGTAATAAAGATTATTGATGACAACACTACCCCATGCTCTTAGGAATTGATTAGTGTTGGGTTGTGTTATATTCTTTCCATGTAGTTAACAACGGGTTTGAAGGGCACCTATAACCCCACTTATGGGGCCCGGGGCAGCGCCCCAGAAAATTTTGGTTTTGGACCCTATGTTAGGTTGGGCGGACCCACCTATGGTTTTGTGCATGTTTTTCACACATGTTTTTTGGACATAATGGCTTTTGGTCAATGGTATTGGATGTGATGGTTTTCGATCCATGGTATTGGATGCGATGATTTTCGGTCCATGGTATTGGATGCTTCGGCATGTATAAATATGTATTGTAACATTGAAAGGAAAATAATGAAAAATCAAGCTAGTAGTCTCGGTTTTGGGATCCAAGGGAAAATCTCTGTGTATATGTGTTTTATGTGTTATGATCTCGCATTGTTTATTTTCTGTGTTTTAGAATTCGTATGCAGGTAATTTCTGTATAGGGTTAAAACCTACATTTGGTATCAGAGCTATTTTGGCTTCAAGGGGACACCTTTGTTGCTGAGGGGTTTCGTTCAGCCCTATGGTAGACCATGTTCAGTGGGAGATCTGCGAGACCGATTCTGGTGGTGAAAGAGGATAGCGAGCAGTGGAAACATAGAGATCGAGATATTTAATGGTCAGAGTTTTGAGTTGTTGAAACTCAAGATGGAGGGTCTATTGGTGGATAAAGACCTGTGGATCACGGTAGATCTGGGTACTAAACCAACGGGAGTATCCGATGAAGAATGGAAGAAGTTGGATCGGAAGGCAAAGAGCACAATACGATTGTGTGTATCAGATTTAGTATTGTTGAATGTACCAAGGGAAGCTATGGCGAAGGCTTTGTGGGAAAAGTTAGGGACTTTGTACCAATCTAAGTCTCTAGTGAATAAACTATTCCTGCGGAAAAAGATGTATAAATTGAGGATGAAAGATGGTGACTCGGTGACAAAGCATCTGAATGCATTTAATACTGTGGTAAGTGAGTTAGAATCTGTTGAGGCTCCTTCTGCAGAGGTGAAAACCACCTCAGATGAAGGTGGGGATGTGTACTTGGCTTCTTCAAGTACACATGTAGATCATGAGGCATGGTTGATTGACTCAGTTGCATCCTTTCACTTCACTCCCCATAGAGAGTGGTTCAGCGAGTATGAGAAATATGGTGGTGGTGATGTATTCTTGGGGGATGACAAGAAGGCTAGAATTGTTGGTCGTGGAAAAGTAAAGTTGAAGTTGTAGGGTGGAAGGGTTAGAATGCTTCCAGGTGTTCTACATATTCCTGCATTAGCTAGAAATCTGATTTCTGTTAGCAAGATGGATGATGCAGGTATAAAAATAGTGTTCAAGAAGGACACCTGCAAGATGGTTCGGGGAGCACTAGTATTGATGCGAGGAGTTTGGATTGGAACTCTTTACAAGTTGCAAGGTAGCACTGTTATTGATGCGTGTAATAGTTTTTTGGTTCCTGAAAGTGGAGCAGAAAATCTAGTGGTCTCTGGAGAGAAGACCATGCTGTGGCATCAAAGGCTTGGACATATTAGAGAAAAGGGCCTTCGGATACTTTATGGTAAAGGTATGGTAGAAGGTATGAGTAATAGCTCTCTGGATTTTGATTTCTATGAAAATTGTGTATATGTGAAGCATAATTAGGTAAGTTTCCCCTCTGGTAGTAAGAGGGCGAAACAAATATTAGAACTTGTGCACGGTGATGTGTTTGGACCCGTGAAGGTTCCATCACTGGGTAAGTCTATGTACTATGTATCGTTTATAGATGATTTCTCAAGGAATACATGGATATATTTCCTTAAGAAGAAATATGAAGTCTTTGATAGGTTTAAAGAATTTAAGGCTCTGGTGGAAAACTAGACAGAGAAGAATATAAAGGTGCCGAGGATAGATAACGGTGGAGAGTTTTGTAGTAAGGAATTTGAAGAATTCTGTAAGAAGTGTGGTACAGCACGGAAAAAGACTACTCCATATACACTTCAGCAAAATGGAGTTGCAAGAAGAATGAATAAGATGTTGATGAAAAGGGCAAGAAGCATGCTCAGTGGTGTCGAGTTAGGACAGGAATTCGGGGCAGAGGCAGTCGATACTGCATGTTACCTGGTCAATAGGTCACCTTCATCAGCATTAGAGGATAAGAATCCACAAGAGGTATGGACTGGTAAGAAACCCTCCCTTCACATCTGAGGGTATTTTGATGTGATGCATATGTACATGTTCCAAAGGAGAAACGAACCAAGTTGGATAGTAAATCTGAAAAGTGCATTTTTATTGGGTATAAGGATGGTTTAAAGGGTTATAAGCTTTGGAACCCAGTCACATGGAAGGTTGTGTACAACTAAGATGTGGTGTTCAAAGCGGTGAAAGATGTTATTAAACATGAAGTCCAATGAAAGGAACCTGAGAAGATAGAGTTTGAGCTAAAGGAGGAAGAATCAGAGTCTATAGCAGAGGAGGAATCAGAAGATGAAGAGACACAAACTCTGGCTATGAGAAGATCAGTTCGAGAAAGAAGGTAGCCTAAAAGGTATAGTCCATCTGCTTTCTGTTCAAATTTTGCCTTATCTATTAGTGACGATGATCCCAGAACTGTAAAGGAAGCAATAGATTCAGAGGATGGAAAACTCTAGAAAGATACCATGGTTGATGAAATGGCATCTTTGCACAACAATGTGGCTTTGGATATGGTGGAGTTGCCGGCTATAAGGAAACCCATTGGCAGCAAATGGGTGTTCAAAAAGAAGACAAATGCAGAAGGAAAAGTGGAGAAATACAAAGCTCGGTTGGTAGCAAAAGGTTATTCCCAGTTGCCAGGAATTGATTTTGTTGATATTTTTTCTCCTATTGCCAAGGTAACTTCTATTAGATTACTTTTATTTGTTGTTGCTACTTTTGATTTTGAGGTAGAACAGATGGATGTGAAGACAACATTTCTTCACATGGATCTAGAAGAGGAAATCTACATGAAGCAACCTGAAGGCTTTGTAGTGAAGGGTAAGAAAGAACTGGTATGCAAGCTAAAGAAGTCTCTGTATGGGTTAAAACAGTCACAAAGGATGTGGTATCATAAATTTGATACATTTATATAGGGACTTGGCTTCACTAGAACCAAAGTAGATCACTGTGTATTTTAAATTAATTGGTGAACGCGTTATTTATCTGGTCTTATATGTGGATGATATGTTGGTGGTTGGAAATGACAAAGAAATTACCCAGGATTTGAAGACCCAATTGTCCTCCAAATTTGACATGAAAGATCTTGGTGCTACAAACTATATTTTGGGCATGGAAATTAAAAGCGATTGAGCAAAGAGGAAGCTCTGGTGAAACTAGAGGAAGTATGTCGAGACAATATTGTAGAGGTTTAATATGAAGGATAGTAAACCGGTGAAGGTTCCTATTCCTATAGGTGTGAGGTTATCTGCTGAACAATGTCCCAAGACACAAAAAGAGGAAGAGGACATGTCACATGTTCCGTATGCAAGTGTAGTCAGTAGCCTGATGTATGCAATGGTTTGTACTAGACTAGACATTGCACATGCACTCAGAGTATTGAGCAGGTTTATGTCAAAACTAGGAAAGGAGCATTGGATAGAAGTGAAGCAGGTTTTCATGTATTTGCATGGCATTAGTGATTATGGTCTGCGCTACCAAGGAAAACGAGGATTGGACAAAGTGTTGGATATTCGTGGCTTTGTTGATGTAGACTGGGCTGGAGATCTGGATCAAAGAAGATCTACAAGTGTGTATGTTTTTAACCTATTTGAAGGTGCAGTCAGTTGGATGAGTAAGAAACAATTTGTAGTGGCACCATCAGCTACAGAGGCAGAATACATGGCAGCCACTCATGCAAGCAAGGAATTAGTTTGGTTGCAGAGATTGTGTTCAAGTATGTGGTTACTACAGGAAACTATAAGGATAGATTGTGACAACTAAAGTACAATTTTCTTGGCAAAAAACCCTGCATATCATTCAAGGACAAAGCACATTGATGTTTAGTATCACTTTGGGATATGATAGAAGACAAAAATGTGTTGCTGGTAAAGATGGAAATTTTGAAGAATATTACAGATGCATTGAAAAAATCTGTGAGCTCTAAGAAGTTCTCTTGGTATAGAGAGACAATGGGCATTTCAGGGCTAGGAAAATGACTAAGCTCTCTTGTGGCCCCTTGTGGAAAGAAAACAACAAGTGGGAGAATGTTGGGTTGTGTTATATTCTTTCCACATAGTTAACAGAGGGTTTGAAGGGCACCCGTAACCCCACTTTATGGGGCCCAGGGTAGCGCCCCTGAAAATTTTGGTTGTGGACCCTATGTTAGGTTGGGCAGATCCACCTATGGTTTTGTGCATGATTTTCACACATGTTTTTTGGATGCAATGGTTTTCGGTCCATGGTATTGGATGCTTCGGCATGTATAAATATGTATTGTAACATTGAAAGGAACATAATGAAATATCAAGATGGTAGTCTTGGTTTTGGGATCCAGGGGAAAATCTCTCTGTATATGTGTTTTATGTGTTATGATCTCGCATTGTTTATTTTCTGTGTTTTAGAATTCGTATGCAAGTAATTTCTGTACAGGGCTAAAACCTACAATTGGACCACTAACATGAATGTGGTGATTAATCTAAAGAAGGGCAAGATGATTTTTGAGAAGAAGTCTCTACGCATAGTTATACCTTTGGACCCCGCTGAGGGATCGTGCTATACAGAGTCGGTGTGTGACTATGAAAGTGATGATGATTTTGATTGGATCTACAAAATAACCACGTGAGAGAAAGATTGGGTAAACCCCACCACAGATGGACAGATCTCATGGGAGCATGAAAGCTCTTGTACATCAGATTCAGATGAGGAGATAGAGCGATGGAAGAACCAATTACACGATGTAGCCACGTTAAACTACAACATGATGACAAGATCACTATGATGCGTATCAACAGAAATGAGAGATTTGCCTACTTATTAGTGCTTTGGGAATTTGAAAGGAGGCGCAAGACTATAAACTACTATGCCCGAGAGCTACGCAATGTCAGGGCTATTCATAGGAGTGAAGTGTCATAGGCTCAATGACAGCGCAAGGGTAGTTGCGCTACTACGCGGGTTGGCTGGAAAGTGACCGTTATAGTCATTATTCACATGTGATGCTTGGTTTAAGACCAAATAGAGTTGGTGGTAGGCATTTAAGTTGAATTTTATGGGCAAGATTTGGGAAAATCTGCCGCCAAGGGAGCATTAATGAACCAAATTTGTGGTGAACGGTCGAATTTAAATTCAAAAGGCACTATAAATTGCAAAGGGTTCCCCAACAAACAACACTTATCCATTTGAGAATTGAGCTATTGCATGCCTAGAGGTCTATGAACCCAGATCCATTCGATTTGTTGAAGTCGAAGGCATTGTTTGAGCACTTACCTAAGCCATTGAGAGATTTGTGGAGCAGCAATATGACCACAATCGAAGAAACCATGAATATCAGAAAAATGAGCGTTGAAGAGGCCGTGCAGGCCATAACAGTAGCAGATGCCCTTGAGAGTGCGAGAATAGTTGCATAAATACCTAAATCACCGCACACACCGAGGCCCAAGAATGATAAGCAGCATATGATTCTAGTGTGTGTGTCCCCTCGAAACCCACTGAGAACTAAACTGACCATGGAAGAAAATGGGAAAGCGGTTAATGTGGAAACCGATGAGGAGGAGGAAGACCTTGAGGAAATTGTTGTGGAAGAGGAGGAGGATGAAGGAATGGAGGAAGAAATTGAGGGTGCTGACCCTCTGACTAGACTTCTCGCGTATGTTCCTCCGTGGAACGGTAAGGTAAAGGTGCCCAAGGACCTAGATGAAACCAAGAGCTCTCTGTAGACTCAACTGCTACCTGACGATATCATTTTTGAAGGAGCATCGTTGGGATGGGTTCCAAGTCTGAAGTTTGAAGACTGGGATCTCGCGAACCATGAAAAGTTCCCACACTTGGAAACCATGCATCTCATGAAGTCGGAGAAAAACACTGTGGTGAGAGTTGTAGAGTTGGAGCCGCACAAGTGGTTGCAAGGGGTAGAAAAATCAGGGTTGTTGAACCTGCTCTAGGTGTCACATTACCATTACACCCCAATACTATCTTTGTTATCATGTAGCTACTTTTCCTGGTGCCTGACGGGTGTTTGTGGTTGGAGGAGCCCTTCCCCATCATGGACCAACTGATTCATATAATTAGTTGACTCCCTTGTAAGGGGGAGGACTTGATGGATATTTCGGAGCGGAAGAACACCGACTTGGCCATTGTGAAGGCCATGAAAGCAAAATTCAAGCTAGAGAAGAAGAGATAGGGTACGTGATATCTAGTATCAACAACAAAGTAGTCAAGGTTGTGACCTAGATATTGGCTAACAAGGTTATGTAGAAGTGTCATGCGGATGAGGTGCTCACGTCAGTGATAGCACTTGCTGCGCAGTGTGCAGAGGGCATCCAGTTTAATTGGTTAGAGTACTTGTGAAATGAATTCCTAGAGAATTACATTTAGGAACAAGAATAGGGGAAGACCTCCAACTATGCATGGCTTATGATGTCCATAGTATTGGTGGGGTGGGAATTTCCTGAGGATAGCTAGTTCCCCCCGATTGAGAGGGATCGTTCGAAGGCCGCGAAGTACGCTTCACTGTGAGCCACTAAAGGAACACTTAGGATCTGAGATAGTAAAATATTCTGGGTGTTCATGGAGGTGAACATCAGAATGGGGATTAGCCGCAAGCTATGGTTATCACCCACTATTTATAGCAACTTACAAAGCTTCGTGAAGTTTGAGGTGGACTTCCATCATGTCTACATTCGGGCATGCAAGGACCCTGTGAAGAAGTGGAATGAACTACCATACCTAGCCACAGATGATGTTATCTTCAATGTGGTGGAGTCATGGCTACCGGAGTGGCATGCTCCATCCATCGTCGCAACATAAATAGAGAAATCAGCTACAAAAAATAAGAAGGAGGAGGCGAAACTACGGATGGCGTAGTCGACAGAGAAGAGAAAGAAAGAGGCAGTAGTAGTAGAAGCACAGAAGACAATAGAGAAGACTGCGAAGGCTGGAAGTTTCCTTTTCTTGAGTAGGAGAAAGAAATGGAGACAGAGACAGATGAGGGTGGCACAGACCTACAAACAACGACGACACAGTTAAAGAGCCAGCGCCTGAGAGAGCAGGTGGGGCCACGAAAGAAGTCAAAAGCATCTAAGACTTCTTTTGACCCAATCACCCTCACTGAGGGAGATCTCCACGATATAGCAAAGACGGTGTGCGATGCCACTATGGAGGCCCTCCAGCAGTTGGTCGAGTAGAATCAGATTGTGTTGGGGGCCATTCGGGCACAAATTCAAGAGTTGTAGGTGCGAGCTCCCCAAGCTAGTACTCTCTCCACCGAACTCGCAGTAGGCATGGCCGTGGTTGAGGAAATTATGTGTGCCTGAATGATCAGCACAATAGTGCTGCCAGAGGTAGAACTGGTTACAAGAAACGAGGTCGAGAGGCCTATGGTTAGTGCATTGAAAGGAGTAGAAATCCACGTTGTTGCACTACCTCGGGAGATACTCTATGTCCCGCAGGACAAAGTGATTGCAGAACTGCGGGTTAGGGAGGGCCACACACTACTGGTGTTAAGCGAACAAAGAGTCAACGTAGAGAAACTGAGCTTGAAGCATGACGAGGTAATCACGTATAACTGACACAAGGTGCATGTGGTTGAGGAGGCCTGCCAGATGTTCCCTGAGTTGGCCATCCAAACGGAGGCACCAGAAGAGGCACACATCGAGTTAGTAGCAGGAGTGTGCGAGGCACGAGAAGAGATGACCAAGGTTCATCTGGAGCTGAACGTTCAAATAACAAAATTGCGGTTGAAGGTGCAACCTTCAACTCCTCCAGAGGTAAGGGAATGGTGCACCCTCGCCATCACAATGGGAATAGAAGAGATCACCAGTGCAGTGAATCACTACACCAAAATGTTGGAAGAGTCGCTCAAGGTCCTCACCACTCTACAAGAGGACCCAAATATACATCGCTTAGAAGAAGAGGTGCATGAGTTACAGTAACTATATGAACACATCAAAGGGATTGCACAGATGGTGGCCCTTATGCAGAGTCTCGCGCGAATGCAACAAGAAAAAGTACTTATGGAGCAAGTAGACACAGTGCGACGTAAAGAAGCAGTTCTGAAGGCACGTGTCCAACCATGGATTGACAAGGCCTTTGTCATCAAAGTAATTATTGAAGGAAAACTCGCATAGATGCAGGGGAAGTAGGATAAGATACAAGGAATTGGTTCAGATACTGCAGTCTCTGAGTAGCGCATCCAGGAGATACAGCAGGTAGCTGCTCAGTGTGATGCTGACCTTGAAGCAGTTTGAGCAGAGTTTGGAGGTTTCCACGTGAATATCTCGACACCAAAAAAGTGAATTGAGGGTGAGTCACAATGTTTGTGTTTGGGGCCTATTGGTCGCGGGATCTCCCAAGTCAAGTTTTGGGGCTTAAAGCGCAAATTTTGACCATATATGATGTAAAGACTTCGCATTTTTTGGGTGTAGAGTGTGAAATTGTGATTGAGTCATAGGGTTGTCCGCCCTTATTTTTGTAATGTAACATTGGCTTGAAAGTTCCACCCATGGTCCATGGACTATGGGATTGTATAAATAGAGTGGGGCTCTAAGTTATAAAGAGATATCTAAGACATGAAACAATATAAGAGAAGATGAAGCAGTGAGTCTAAGTTGAAGTGTAAAGTCAAGTCTTTGGGTTGTAGAGTAAGAGAAGGCTTTGTAGCTGAGTGTGCAAAGGCCTAGTAGTCCACAGCTAAGTGCGTGGACCCCTGCAGCTGAGTGTGCAGGGTGGTCTAAGTCTATAACTGATTGAAGTAATAATAAAGAGAAGTTCCTTATCATTCTATGTGTCATTTTCCTATTTTATGCATTGAACTATATTGGGTATGAATTGGAAGTTTACAATTTATTTTCTGCACAAACTTATATGAATGTGTTGAACAAGTGACTATAAGATAAGCATATGTTTACGTGAAGTTAACTAACATTTATAATAAGATAATTAATATCTGCAATGTATCTTAGGAAAAGAGCACGGATCACTGCCTTAGCAATGTGGAAGCACATCAGCCTCTAGTGAGGTTTGCATGAAGGCAATTATAACGAGTTGCGAAGGACTTGCAGGCCATAGAAGTGCATGAAATGACCTATGCAAAGGTATTCATAGTTGGACTAAAAAACCCCCTCAGAAATCTCAAGGGTGCGGAAAATTGGTTCCAATGCCCCCCCATACTGCTTCAGGTGAGACCTCAGTCTGCGCTTCGCAAGCTATTGCCGAAAGGGCTAGTAGTATAGGGATTTATTTGGCTAAATAACTCTGAACCTAGGTTAGTCCCCCTCAAGCCAACATTTTCAAAAGACGAAATAGTGAAAAAAAAAATTGCTTGTTTTGTTTCATTTGAGTATGATTTCTACTGTCATTAGTGTAGACAATTCATCGAATTGAAAGGGTCCTTTCTCATTTAGCTACACATAGGAATTTTTGAGTCACATCGATAAGACCTGAAAACTGAGACATAATTTGAAGATAATCTCTAATATGTACTCAATTAAACTAATGCGCATTTGAATTCTAATGATCACACCTTAGAAGGTATAGGCTAGAGACGTGTTTCGGCGTCTTAAAACCTAGTAGCTATCATTCTCTTCGGCACTAGACAGTGCTAGTATGGACTTGTGCTCCTTGTACCATCGAGTATATAAAAGGATACCCCACTAGGCTGCAATCCTTTATCCATAGGAAGTGGAGTCTACGGCCTTGTAAACGTGATACACTGAACACATCATTCGGGGAGATTTCTTGCTCGTACTTCTTGGTTCATGTTATATCTCCAAATCTCACTCTTCATATTTGTGATGCTACATTTATGGACTAGGGCAACCCCTCCTTCCAAACCTAGTCCAAATACTTAAAAACAATGTTTTACTACCTATGCGTGACATCACCCTGAGCTAAATGTGTGTGTACGTGGGTCTGTGTATACCCAACCCACATATATGTCTTAAAACACTTAAAAAAATTAAATCTTCTTAATTTCGGGCAGAGATCACGGGTTTTACCTATTCATTACCTATTAGTGCCCGTGGCCCAACTGTTCCCAACAAATTCCCAACTAAGAAACTATTTTGGGAGAAGTATAAAAAGGCTTCAATGGGAATGCCTAAGAGAAGAGAGAATATAGAGAAAAATCACTCTACTGAGATTATCCCTGATTAGGTCTGAAGATCCTTGTGCTTTAGCACTTCCCCCCATTGCAGGAAACCCTTGTTTCCTTGAGATTTGATATTATTTCAATAGTTGAGATATCCTTGTGTGAGTCATGGAAGGGGCTTTTTGAAGACTTTGGATTGGACGGATATGGAGGACGGTTCCGCTTGGAACCCGCAAGAGGAAGATTTAGGTGATATCATTCCTTGCTTGTTTTTAGTTATCTGCAATAAAGAAACATTTGGCTTGTTCCCCAAATCATTCTTCTTCATGCTTATGATGTCATTGTTATGGTTTGCATATGAATAGTGGTTTCAATTGTATAACTAACTACCTTCCAACATCTTACAAAGTTGATTTCTATATGATACTTGGTCCGTATAATGATATGCTTCTTTGAATTGGTTGTTTTGTAGGCCTAAAGATTGAAAGGAACTCCAACAGGGTTTCGACCTTCGCTGGATCTACCTGAATGAAGGACCCCAAAGTGCACCTCTCTTCTTGTAGTTTGCTTATTTAAGTATCATGGTTGTGTGGAATGCTTGTTTTTTATTGTATATAACCCCCGCTCTGCTAGGGTATTAACCCAAAACCCTAGGGGACTTTGTCCGTAAATAGAATTGGCGACTCTGCTGGGGACAATAGTATTTTTGTTCCTATTTTGGGTTGATTTAAGCCAATCAGGGCTCAGCCTTTGATTTTCTTGCTGTGACTGAGATGTTTGTTCCTATAGGAACTCGGACTTTAATTCCAAGTAGTTTCTTTAGACCCCTTTTTTGCTTTTTCTTGTGAACTTTTATATACGTACTTTTGTTAGGTTACAGAAGCGTATGTACGCAAGTTTCCCCATATGAATCCATGTATATGTAGGTTTCTTGGGGTTGAATCGCGTATACAAGCAGTTGTGCATTGACACAGTCGCTATGCCCTAATTTTCCAAGATTTTTGAAAATCTTTCTTGTGCAGAAAAGTTGTTTTCTGGTCTGAGTGTGTCCTAAGCAGTCAAATTTGGTTGTTAGTCTGTGTTTTTACAGCAAGTTTCCAGTTTCGAATTCTCTCTCATTGTGGAAAGTTTTGGTCTTGTTTCTGTTTTGTTGCGAGTGTCATCATTTTTGTTTGAGCACATGAGATTTCTCTTTGAGAATCTTGGCTATTTTGGTCTTCCAGGGCAGAAAGATTGGTTACAACCTTTGTGACAAACTTTATTTTTGTGATCTTCTTGCTTTGTGTCAAAACTGCATCTTGTGACCATTTGTTTTTCTTTCTTTTTGAAAGTTGTTGAGTGGTGGTCCTGAGAGTTGTCTTTCTTGATCTTTTTTATCATTGTCACCAGCCTCATCTTGCTGCTTTTTGGTCGATTGAAAGCATCTTGAAACACCTATTTTGTTGAGTTTTTGCCCATTTTGAGTGGATAACTTGCAAAGTGTTTTTGTTTCCTATTTTTCGGTCTTAAAGGTTTCAATAGCATTTAGAACACTTTTGAAAAGTTGTTTTTTGTTTTTTCTTTAGAAGAAAACTTTTTGAAAACTTGGTTTTTGCTTTCTTTGGCCTTGTTTTGATTTGGTTTCTTTTTGTGAATGAAAGTGCATTTTTGTTTGTCTTGAGATTTTCTTTTAGTGTTTCAACGAAAATGAGCATTAGCAACTTATATTCTATCTAAACATCTTAAGTGGCTAATTAGAAGCAATAAACTTGTTATTTTCATTTTTTTCTTTAGAGTAGTCTTAAGTTGTTTCATCAGCATATACTCATTGCATTATGATAGTTTGTGCATCTTTTGGGCATTCATAGTTTTTGTTAGTTTTTGTGAGTGTGAAGCTTTTTGAAAGAAAAGAAAAAGGAAAATTTATTACTTTCTTAGAAGTTCCTTAGAACCTGGTAGAAATTTCTTTCATCGAACAATGAAACAAATGCATTTGCATATAGTTTGGTTTTTATTAATTTCTTTTGCATCGATAAACACCACAAGTTTCATTTCCGCTTATCCCTTGACTTAAGAACAACCCATTTAAAAACAAGCGCTAATTAAAATATACTAGAAATTTTTTATATTTACGATATTTTAGGGCCTTGGATTAGGTGTATGGAGAGAAAACTCTCCAAGGCTGTTTTAAACTGTCAATCATAGAAGTCTGAATAACAAGTGCAAATCCAATATTGTTAGGGAGACCAAGAAAGTGCTCTGATACCACTTGTTATAGATCTAGCCCAGAAATAATATGAAATGATTCTTTATTGATCAAACCCTTAACGTAGGGCAACACCATACATTCACTCCTTAAGGAAGGAGAATACTCCACAAGCCATATGATTGTTCATACAATAATCCTTCACAATATTCCTTCACATCCCTCCATGTGGAGTCTCTAGCCTCTATATAGGCCTCATACATACAATACCATGGTTCCCTCATACCATCGAACTAATACCATGGGCCCATTACATTATTACTAACTACTTGTGGCCCCTTACATGAAATGGGTTGACCACCTTATTTATTACTATGGCCCATCCCATTATTACATTATTACCTTGGGTACCTCCCTTGGTACCCCATATTATCCCCCCTAGGTATATAACATACTATCCCGAGATAAATTCACAAGCTTAGCAAAGAGTGGAGGCCCTCATAAAGAGACTCTAGAGACTGTGCCCTAAGAAATAGATGAGGCAGAGCATGACATAACTATGGAGTGAGAATCTCTATTAGATATTGAGATTGCAGGTGACTTTGTAGAATAAATACCACATTTAAGGCTTACCAAGGGAAGACTCAATCAACATATGCACACTAATGATATATATTGTCATGTGAAATGTTGCTTGGAAGAGTCATTTTCAACAAAAAAAAAAAAAAAGCTTGTCAAGAGATCTTGATGATGCTAAATAAGCGAGTTGAAAGCTAATTAAGCCTCCTTTACAGGCACCCAATAAAAAGCCCATCACTATCAAAAAAAAAAAAAAAAAAAAAAAAAAAAAAAAAAAACATATTAATATAATCAATACCATTACATTAAAATCTCCTTTGTAAATAAATCCGCACATTTCTGATCAATTACACATTGCAATCATAAACACAATTGTAAATCGTAAACACCATTGTAAAGGAGTGTACACATTTCTCATTAATTACACATTGCCATCTTTCTTCATGATAAACTAGTTGACCATTTCACAAAGTAAAAGCTAGTAAGTTAAAATTATTAGATAATTTTTTTATCATTTATAAGTGAATTATAAACGAAAAGAGTATTTCAAAAATTTCTAAGATTAGAAGTATCAACTTAACATTATTGTGTATTTTGTGAAATGCCATCACGTTAGTATATCCTCTTCACATAATCCTTCCCAATTTTGTGAAATGCCATCACGTTGACAATGTAAAGTCGGCTCGTGAATGCTTCTTTTGGTATAAATGGCAGCGAAGGTACCATTGGATTAGTACAAAAAAGTGAAACACGCACGTGTTCTCAATATATTTCGCATACTATTGGTGGATTCAAAGAGGTCGGTTAAAAGGAGAGGGCTCAGCTTCTTGTCTATCATATTCTCACGCTGTGATTCAAGAAAATGGAGTTTGATGATGATAATGTATACGATTATGATGCATATGACACCTCTGACAAAGAAGAATCGGAATCAGAAGAAAATTACGATATGTAGGTGAGCATAGCAGCCGGCGACGCGAATGATAGATGCATGAAGTACACCATTTTAAGTTTGAATGACATTTCTGAGCGTCAGCGCAACGTTATAGCAACCGTTTGTAATGTACTTTCTGTCTGGGAAGGCGAGGGAAGCATTATTTTGCGTCACTTCTACTAGGATATCAATAATGTGGGCGATCAATGGTTTGCAAACGAGGAGAAAGTGAGGAGTCAATCAGGTGTCCAATATGTTTTGATGATTACAAGATCGGAGACATGAAGAAACTCAAATATTTCGGGCATCGCTTTTGCGAAGAGTGTTGGAGACTTTATATTCATACCACAATAAATAACGACGGTGCAGGATGCCTCAACTTACCATGTCCAAATATAGATCCCAGATGTGGTGCTGTTGTGGGTGGAGATATGGTTTTTTCTTTGGGGTTATCAAGTATAGAACATATGTTGCGAGGCCATATGTTGAACAAAACACTACGGTTAAATGGTGTCCGGCACCAGGTTGTGAGTACGCTGTGTAGATTGATGTTGTTGACGTTGATGCAAGCCGGGAGGTTGCCTGCGATTGCTCGCATAAATTTTGTTGGAACTGTTTACAGGAATGTCATTGTCCAATCGACTGTGACACAGTGAAAAAGTTGGTTTCGATGATTAATGAAGGCGAATCACAGAACTTGTATTGGGTAATTGGTAACCCTAAGCCGTGTCCCAAGTGTAAACGAGCAATTGAGAAGAATTTTGGGTGCATGCGTATGACATGTTTACCGCCCCGTGGGTTTCAATTCTGCTAGATATACCCTCGTGATTGGAACGTGCATGGCTATGACACTTCGGTTTCCTGCAACCAGTATCGTCCACCGGAAGCAAGAGAAGCATCAAAAGCAGAAAATTCCCATGAATCCGTTTCCGAAGATGTGATGAAAATGACTGCTAAAATGTCATCAGATAGATTTGTATTTTTCCTTGAGAGATGGAAGGCAAATGACAAGTATCAGGAAAATGCATTCTCTGATCTACAGCGTGTGTGAGTGGTGGAGCTAAAAGAATTGGTTGATAGTCATGTGCTAGGCACGAGTCAATCTGGCATCACAAGATTCACATATTTGGTAGATGCATGGCTACAAATAATTGAATGTAGGCGAATGCTGAAATGGACATATGCGTGGCTATTATCTTCCATTGCTGGATAATGACACTGATCGGCTTAAACAAAAGCAAAATTTCTTCGAATTCCTCTAGGGGGAGACTGAGAATAGTTTAGAACGGCTTCATCAATGTGCTGAACATGAACTCCAACATCAGATGGAGCGTGTCTGTAAAGCTGAAGCTGAGATTGAGACCAACGATATCTATTCAACTTTGAGGGATTTTGATTACTTGTTCTATCAAGAATTGAACGTCTAAGAAAGGCCACAGCTGGCCATTCTGAAAAGTTGATTCGGGCCTTTGAAAATGGACTTTCGGGAAGTTCACAGTCAGTAGCTTTTAAGTCAGTAACGTAACAGTATTTGGATTCCTGTAGTTGCTTAACTTATTCTTTTTCTGTCTGTAGTAGTTAGTTTTTTATTTCTATTGATCCCTTGCCTTGCATTTTCTCACTTGCTTTTCTATGCTCTTGATTTGATACAGTTACTCAGTGGCCTTTGAGTTTTGAAATTTTCTTCCTTTTAGAGATTTCTATTGTGATCTTTCTTTTTATACCAAATTTTTTGCACGTCAATACTCATTGTACCAATCGATTCCATCCAAAGAGAATGTTATTAAAATCATCAATATACATACAAGGTATTATGGCATTGATTTTCATGTTAGGAATTATTACAAGGTATTCAAATCATTTGCAAATTAGCTCCTTTTACGACATTATCAAATCCATCTATTTAAATTATACATAATATGAACCAAAACATCAAAGGGTCAAAATTAGGTTATTGCACCAACAACCTTACATCATTAAGAAAGTATAATAAAAAATATAATCTTTATCAAAGGAACTAATGAAGGATTATATATTATCCATGAATTAAAATATAATTGTAGTTTCTTTGATTGGATCTAGGAAACCGCCATGCTCTCAAAAAACACTAACATTAAAAATTGCCAAAAATAAATCTAAAAAATCACCCAAAAAAATGGTAGCCCCATACAAACCCCCCTACAACCCCTTGAATAAATGAAGTTTACATGCCCTTTGTGACCCTATTTATTCTCTACGCATATATATCACATGGGGTTGTTGTGTAATAGAAACATCAAAGGGAGATAAATTGGATGAATCCATCTCTGAATATGTTATGAAAATGTCATCAGATAGATTTGTATCATGAGATAGATTTGTATTTTACCTTGAGAGGTGGAAGGAAAATGAGAAGTCTTAGGAAAAAGGCATTTTCTTGACTATAGTGGGTGCTAGTGGTGGAGCTAAAAGAATTAGTTGATGGTTGTGTGTTGAGCATGAGTCAATATTGCACGATATGGATCAAATGTGTGGTAAATGAATAGCTACATATAGTTGATGGTGATCGTGTTAAACAAGAGCATAATTTCTTCGAATTCCTTCAAGGTGAGGATGAGAATAGTTTAGAAAGGCTTCATCAATGTGTTGAACATGTTATTCAACATTTCATAGATTGTGTCACTAAAATTGAAACTGTGATTGATACAAATGGTATTAATTCAACTTTGAATTATATTGATTGCTTCTATAAAAAATTGAAGGTTTAAAAAAGGCCAAAAATTGAAGGTTTAAAAAAGGCCATGGCTAGTCGTTTTGAAAAACTAATTGAGGCCTTTGAAAACGTATTTTTGGAAGTACATAGTAGCTAGGTATGGGTTAATACTCATGGGTCTTCATGTAATAATAAATAATAATATTAAATTTGGATCTTCAATATTAACAGTACTTCGTGATAGGTTTAAAGTGAAAATGTAAGAGTTAAATAATTATATCAATGGGGCTTCTTGTAAAGAGTACTCTAAACGTTAGAAGTATTTTCTTTTTTGGTAACTATTCTATGTTAAAATTTTGCAATAATTTTTTGGAATTTTCATGTTTATCATGTTTAACGGTGGATGAACTTGTTTATGAATGGTTAGTATGGTAAACCATGGTTGTCTATTGGTGAATAAGGTTAACCATGTTTGTCAATATCTAACTAAACATGAATATGGTAGACCAGGTTGATTGTGTATGACCATGTTGATTGTGTATGACCATGGTGAACATATTTGATCATGGAGACCATGGTTGACCATCGTTGACAATGGTTTGATCACGGTTGATTATGGTTGTTTTTGGTTGGTTATGGCTAAATGTGGTCAAGTTATTGTTAATGAAGGTTGATTGTGGTTGCTATGGTTTTTGAGACTTTAACATGGTTGACTATAGGTTAAGATAGTTGATTGTGGTGCTATGGTTTCTGAGACTTGAACATATTTGACTATAGGTTAAGGTAGTTGATTGTGGTTGACTATGGTTAAAACTGGTTGATGATGGTTGAAGAGGGTTAACCATGGTTAAAAATGGTTGGCCATGGTTAACATGGTTGATGAGGAGTTACGAGTTTTCATTTGCATTGAAATCCAATGCTTTCTCTTTATGTGAAATAAAAGGTACTTCATTTATTCCTTCAAAATTACTCCTCTGTATTCTCTCATGACATTTGTAGTCATCTTGAAAGTAGGTAAATGTTGTGTTAATCGTCTCAACCTAATACGAACTTACACAGGAACACAAAAAAATACAAAAAAGACATATATACATAGAGATGGAGTAGAAATAAAACTTCATTTCATTAATATCAAAGAACTGAAATATGCTTACATAGAGAAATGGAAATAAACTAGCTCAGACGATAGTAACTTATCTTTGAGAAGAGATGTGGTAGCTACATGCCTTTTAATTATGTTACAATGAGGCTCAAAGGCTTATTTATTATTGAGAAACAACATAAAACCCTAAACATCTAAAAGCCTAACCCTAGGAGATGAAGCACCAAAACTATGGGACCCTTTTGGGTAAATTGTTACATCAACTTCTCGGGGTCGTAACTTTGGCATACATTCTCCGTTTGATGTTCAAAATACCTCATTAGAAATATCTATCTTATGACTACGAATTTTGACAACAAGCATGAGTAAATAATAGTTTTTCCCATTTTCCCAAAAAAACATTGTTTAGGGCCTCAAAATAGCTTCGGAAGTTCACGACCCAAAAAACTCTCAAAATTAGTAAATTGTGCTACAATTAAGGAAACTAAAAAACTGAAAGAAACAATGGTGGTGGTCCAAGTAGAATAGGTGAGTGGTTAACAATATCCACATGGATCATTCCTCTCCCTTTATGAAGCAATGGTCCCCATTACATTGAGTGCCTCCACGAGATGGGTAAACTTCTGCTAAACTTGGTCCCTCGTGAGCCACTTACCTTGGTGCAAGCGTTTCCTAGCTTTAACAAATCAATACAATTGTATTTGCTATTGGTGATTATTCTTGATCTATGTTTCCATGATCCAATCAGTTGTGGCTTGTTCAATGCAATCTGGGTTTAGCTCTGTTGGCGTGAGTTGTTATTTAATGTCTGATGTGTTTAGTAACAGTGGAAATTATGGTCAATGGTGTTCCACATTGAATACTGGGTGCATGCGAAGAAATGGAAAAATGTTGAGCTCAAAAGAATTGTCCCCTACAACCTTAGTAATTTTGTACAACCCATATCATAGTAGGTGAACCTTGTGGTGGGTCTCACGAAGGAGCTCCTACAAATGTAAGAAAACTTCATTTCCCAACTAAAACTACTGTGACACTTGATGTTGATCATGACACTGCTTTTACTTAGCATTGGCTTTGTCGAATATGATGTGCACATGTTGGCAAATGTGCTGAATGCCATCAATGAAGTTGTTATCCATATTAGCTTCAGACTAGACATGAGTTGAATCTATCGTAGTAGCTGTGAAAGGTATGGCCACATCAATGGGACATAGTGGTTGGAAGCACAATCCCACCTGAAAAGGGTTTTGGCCAATTGATCTATGGAGAGCTCTATTGCAGATGTACTGGACATATGGGAGTCTTTCATCCCATGTGCGTGGATGCTTTGAGTTGTACATGAGCAGAATGTTTATGCTCATCCTATTGATGACCTTTGTTTGACCATCAGGTTGGGGTGGAAAGTCGTGGAATTAGTGATCTTGGTATCCAACATCGACGAGAGACTTGACCAAAATGTACTTAGGAATGTGTTGTCTCCATATAAGTGGACTGTGGGATCCCAAAGTGTACCCACACATGTTCAAAGAGTAGATTAACAGTGAATTTTTTTGTGATACTCTTCTTGCAGGCCACGAGAATGACAATCTTAGAGAATCTATTGACAACCACAAAAATGCAGTTGTTAGCATGATTAGTAGAAGGAAGGACCGGCATGTAATCCATGGATATGGATTCCCAAGGTCGATTAGTAGTAGGAAGAGGAGTATATAAGCCTTGCTTCTTGATGGTTGGTTTGGCAATGCCGCAAGTAGTGTAGGATCTGATGTACTTACCAACATCCTATTAGAGGTTTGGCCAATAAAAATACTTCTGCAACACTACCATTGTTTTCTCTACCCTGAAATGTCGAGCGACTCGATTGTAGTGCCCCTCCAAAATCATCTTGGCACGCTTTCTTGAAGGAACCCATAGGTGTCCCAGGTGGCATAAAAGTGCATCCTAGAGGCGAAAATTTGGAAATTGCTTGCCTTCTAGGAACATCTATTATATGTTGATGAATTTTGGATCACTCTTGTAAAGATGCAGCATCCCTGCAATATCGTGCCTACAAGAGTCAAGTACATTGGTCAGGACCATGACCAGTGGTTAGCTAGAGGTATTCTGCAACATTTTTGGTTCTTCCCTTCTTGTATGTAGTTTTCAAATGGAATTTTTGCAGGTATGTGGACCATTTCTGATGGTGATTTCTTTGCAACTTCCCTTGTATTTGTATGAACTTTAGAGATGAGTGGTTTGTGTGTATGACCATTTCCTTCCCCATAATGTAATGCTTCCATTGTCGGCATGCTTGCACACTAGAATACATCTCTTTGTCATAGGTGGTAAGCTTTCAGACCATGTGAAAGTGTCTCACTAGTATGCCACTAAATGCCCCCGTTGAGTAAGAACTGCACTAGTAGCATAGTCATAGGCATCGTTCTGGATCTCAAATGGTTGTTGCAGGTTCGGTAATTTGTGAACTGGTGCAGAGCATTGGTGATTCTTCAACTCAGAAAATGCCTTCTTTTTGGATTCAGACAAAAAAATGATCTTTCACTCCTCCCTTGGTGACTTGACTCAAGGGCCAAGTGATATGAGAGAACCCCAACACGAGCCTGTGGTAGAAGTTGGCAAAGCCTAGAAAATTGGGGAGCTCTATTAGATTGTTTGGGGGTTTCCAATCTCGAATGAATTATATCTTGGTTGGATCAACATGCACACCCATATCATCAATAATGTACCCCATATATTGAACCTGGGTCATACCAAAAGTAAATTTCTCCAAATTGGCACACAACTTGTATTGTCGTAGGGTTTAGAGGACCTGTCAAACATGGTGGAGGTGTTCTTCCCAACTCTGGCTAAATATTAGCATGTCATCCAAATTCACCACCACAAATGAGTTGGTGAAGGGTTGCAAGATGTTTTCCGTCATCCTCATGAATTTTGTAGGGGCATTTGTCAACCCGAAAGGCATGACCAGCCATTTGAAAAGGCCCTCCTTGGATTTGAAGGTAGTCTTCCACATATCAGAGGGTTTGATGAGTACTTGGTGATAATTGAACTTCAAGTCAATATTGCTAAAATATTCAGCCCCCATAAGATGGTCCAGAAGGTCATCAATCCATGGGATTAGATACCTGTTCCAGACAATGATCTTATTCAAGGCCCGATAGTCAATACAGAGTCTCCAGGTCCCATCCTTCTTCTCTACCAACACAATGAGGCTCCCATAGGGTGATGAATTTGGCCTAGTGTGTCCTTTCTGTAACATATCATGAATCTTCCTCTTGATTTCATTTTTCTCCGTAACATAGCATCAATAGATTGGTCCATTGGCTGCAGCACACTCGAGGTCATATCGATGGAGTGCTTGACTTGACAATATAGAGGTACCCTTATGGGTGAGGTGAATATGTCCCTGTAATCCTACACAAACTTACCTATTGATGAGGCTCATCAATAGGTAAATTATACCGACCTTAATACCACTCTTCAACTTATTAAAATCAATTTTTCTCACATTCATTTAAATATTTTATTATATTTTTCTTAGTGAGAAGGGTAAAGGTGAGATGTTATGTCATGTGGCCTAATGAGCATTACTTGCAGGATTTGGAGTAGTTTTGGGTTAATCTAAGTGGAGGAAATCGAATTAGACAAGTAAGAGGGATTTTAGACTCCTCAATCACTCAAAGATTCCTCCACCAGATCTCATTATATTGGAGTTGCAAGCAGCCAAGCCCACTGAGTTCATCGACAACTAAGCTAGTGATAGTTGAAGACAAGTCAATCTCAAGTTTGGCATCCAAGCCTCCCTAATTTTAAGGAATGTGTTGGTAGCTTCACTTGTATAAATAATAAGGCCCAATGCCTCATTAGGATTCAACTTTTTATTTTAGCCAAGAGGCAATTTCTAGCTAAGATATTGTGACTATTATTCTCATGTTATTTTTGACATTTTGATGATAACGAAAATGGTTTCTTTGATCCATCACTGAGTTGACTCAAAGGGCTGAAGCTCTTGGGTTAGGGCCCAACACTAGAATCATAGGTTCCTCTTTTTATACATGTATTCTTATATTAGAATCATAGATTAGTTGTTGAAGTTATATTTTCTTTGTTTAATTCACAAGTCTTTGAATGATTTGTAAGTTTTGCTTCCATTAGTTGGAGAAGTAGATCAATGTTATAGTAGTGAAAGAAAAGACTTTAGAAAATCTTGTGACAGTGGCCTCATCCTCATCTCCCTCATGAGATCATGGTTTGAGGGCCCCACTCTCACAACCTTAAAAACAAATTTATCTTTTAGCTATTACACAGCTTAGGATTTCTTGTTGAGTAGACCATTGTTGATGAATTCTTAGAATCATTTGCAATTGTGATTTTCGTTTCTTGAGTTTTTTGTAGATTAGAAAGCATTCCATTTCATAGATTTAAGCAATTAGCAATCAATAAACCAATTCCTCAAATTCAACTCATCTTTTCCACATCTACATAAATTTGTGCATGAATGAAGAAAATAATATGTGTTGTTGCAGGAGTTTGTGATCTACAGGGAGGAAATCATTCCACTAGCCTCATATAAGTCATCTCTACCTCTTGCCCAATCGTACCAACCACTAATTTAGATTTTTGTTCTGTAGCGACCATGGACAACCACCTTGGGATAATCCAACCATCCTGAAGATTTGGGTTGATCCTTGAATAGTGTGCACCTTCTCCATACCTTATTCCACCATCATACATCTTCCCAACACTTTTTTTCACCTTCCCTACCTTCCTACAACTTTTAGCTAAGTTTCCTATTGTAAATGAGGACATCTTATAGAAAGTATAGCAAATCGTGTAGAAACAACAGGAAACCTAGTAGTAGCCTATTTTGTGAAGAAATGATGATCATAGCGTAGGGTAGGCCATCAAGTTGACCTCCATACCCATCAATTCCATTTTGTACCATCTTTCCCATACTTTCCTCCCGTGCAAGAGATCAACTTGTTTAGATTAGAATTTACATTTATACATTGGAAAACAAAAGACTCTTTTCAGAAATATTTAGCTAGTGCATTCATACATCATTCATAGCAATTTTAGGATAATTTCCATGCCTACTTAGTCCAGATAGACAGATTATAGAATGCAAGGTTAAATTAGGTCTCTTCTACAAATTAATGTGTGGTAATTCTGAGCTAGGTAGTTCCATATCATTTCATAACACTTTCTATTCAACACTTTCATTTACATAAAATAGAAGAGCATTTAATTTATGCATTAAAGATAGCTTTACATTCACTATCAGTAGTTAGCCTCCTTCTAGTCAAGAGAAGACTAGTTTGAAAAAACCCTAGTGGTTTATTGCCCCTGTTGAGAATTGACAAGAGTAGATTGTTGCATCTGTTGCTCATATAGCACTGTCACCTCCTACAAGGAACCTTGGGTTGATAAACTAAAATTGGTTGCCCTAGAGGTTGCATCAACCTTGTTGCAATACTGGGGATCATCGCTTTTTGGTGCCATTCTTGGGGAGGTGTCTAGGTAGATGTAATTTATGCTTGCCTTTCTATTTGACATTTAGTAAATAAATGCAATTCATTCTTTCCTTTTGCTTTCATTCAATAAATAGTTACAATTTCTTATTTCTTTCCATTCTTCTAGTAGTTCAATTCAACAAATAGTTGCAATTTGTACTTTTTTTTTCCATTCTGCAAGTAATCCTGAAAAAATCCTAAAAGAAAAGAAAAGAAAATTTCTTTCATGCCTCGTAGGAGTAGAGACAACTTAGGAATTTCTTTGCCAAATACCTCCACAAAATCAAACTACCAACCTTCCCTCTTCTTTGGTGGTTGTGAGCTAAAGGACCCATTAGGCGAACAACTAGAGATATTTGAAGAGCCTATTGGGGAAGAAGAAGAAGAAACCTACACGATGGTTGAAAATAGAAATGGGATTGAAAACAGAAATGGAGCCAAAAAAAGAGTTGAGCGTGCTTTTTCCATTAGGGAAACTAATGGAGATTCTAGGATAAGAAACAAAAGCCCCTCTACCCTTCCTCACTTCCATGGCTTAACCTTGAAGGACCCTGATACCTTTTTGTTTGAGTTTGTTGTCATCTACAGAGCTTATAATTATACCTCTAATGCCCAGAAGTTGAAGTTGTTCCCATCCACCCTTAAGGATGGAGCCTTTCACTAGTTCATGTGCTTACATGGGGACAACATCACTATGTGGGCTCAAATGGAACAAGCCCTCAACAACAAGTACAGGGATTATTGTAGGTCCAAAGACACCAAAGAGGAAATCTTAAGAATGACCTTGTGACATGATGAATCTTTGGAAGATTATCAAGAAAGGTTCCAATTCACCTAAAAAAGGGCTAGATTCACCATTAATACTGAATCACTCAAGTTAGTCCTTCTTAGAGGGATCGGGGAAGATCTCCTAGAAACCCTAAACATGATATTGGGAGGGGACATCTACCAGTTGTCTGATGATGATATCAAGATAGTTTTCAAAAATCATTCCATGGCAGCCAGAAAAAATGGTAGGGCTAGTCAAGCATTGTGCAGTTCATCCTCATCCAACACATCCATCAAAAGTGAAATTGGGAACATGTTGGAAGACTTTAAGAGTGAAAATTTTCATACCCTTGCTCTACAAATGGACACCGTGCATATAAGGAGGAAGCAGGAGGAAGAAGAAAGAGCCTTAGTTGACTTTTTCCCTAGATTCAATAGGGAAAACCTTAGAAATGTTTTTCCAATGAATCTTATAGAGATATGCTCAGTCTGTGAGGAGAACCACTCCACAGACAAGTCCCCTTCTCTACCTGGATTGAAAGTTGTGTATCAAGGAACTAAAGGTGTGACTGAATAACTCTACTAAATCAACCAAAGGAGGTCTCAAGGAACCCAACGATACCAACAAGGCATGTAAGGGGCATCCTATTCATATTACAACACTAACCAAAATGCATCCATTCCCCCTTGGTGTCCTCCTTCTCATCCTTCATGGTCCACACCTTCTCCCTGGTATTTTGCACCTCAATACTATTCCTAACTTCCCAATCAATAATTTCATCCATATGCTCCCCCACAACTTTAGTAGAACACACCATCACAGGCGTGGAGGCCCCCATACAACCAATCTCTAGCCCTACTTCCTCCACCTCTATCTCAACCACAACTCCTTCACTCTGCTCCACCTAAGCAACCTTAGATGCCTGCTTATCCAAATTTTAACCCGAACAAAAAGCAGGAAGAACAGGTCTATAGTGGAGAGACATCTTACCGTACCTATGTTGTGAAAATTAAAGAAATCAACCTTTGGTCTAGAAGAGTTCTTCCAGATAATCAACCTTCATCTCCAATTGAGGAGCTTGAAGATGAAAAGGAAGATAGTGTTAGGCAATCCAATTCACCTCCTTTTCCTGAGAGATTAATCCATCCTAGCCAACACACCCCAGAAGAGACTAAGATTCTGGGTGAATTGAAAAACTTGTGTGTTGAAATCCCACTCCTCCAATCTATCATGGATGTCCCCATATACAACAATTTAATCAAGGAAAAATGATTCAAGCATCCTGGGAGGAGAAAGAAGGACACCCCTACCATTAATTTCATTGGAAAAATGTCTGACTTAATGTTGGGGAGAGTGATTTGGCTGAAGTATCTAGACACTAGAAGTCTTGTGTTAGATGTACACATTGAGGGTATCATGTGTTGGCATTATGATACAAGTGTTGTCATTGATAACAACTCACTCATAGGTTAGCTCACTTTTGATAAAAGGAAACTCTCAGTGTAATAGGTCTATACAAAGGTACCAGGGCATTGGTACCGAAGAACAGGAAGATTGAACTAAGGTCTATTGATCAAAATAAAGAAGTTGAAGGAAAAGGATGGTGTAAAGCAATTTAATGTGTATACACTGGTCCACTTAGTCAAAAAAATATATACACACTGGTTCACAGAACAAAAAGAGCGTATATGTATACACACACTATCACAAGAGGAAAAGGCGTATATGTTGGAAAATAAAGATTAAAGAATACCAGGGGTCAATACCATGGTATTAGCCCACAATATTGAGTGGAGTAGCGACTATTTGATACCATCCAAGAATACCATGTGTCTTAAGTGGTTTTGGTTCGAGGTATTGGGAAATGCCAAAAATTGTATAAGGAAGAGAAGATCAAAAGGCCAAGGTGTGCAAGTTAAAAGGGTTACTCAGGAATATTTCTATCTGAAGTATGTTTTATGTTACAGATGCTATGTTTGTGATTTGATATAAAATATTTTGTGCACCTTGAGTCAATGTTGGATCAGGATCATGAGACCTGAAATGACTTATCATTGAATGATCTAATATTGGTTGGGCTAGATCTCATTACATACACCTATTTTATTCTTTAAATGTCATGATAAGAGTTTTTCTGAAGTCTAAAATATGGGAAAAGTTGTGAGTTAATATTTGCAGATCTATACGTTGGTTCACCTCAGTAAAAGTGCGTATACATGCAAGTTTAACTCTTCCAAGTAGCATACACAACGAAAAAGCCTATTCTTTAGAAATTATTGATCTATCTTAGTAGTTTCATTGTTTCACTGTTATCTTCCAATGAAGTATTCATAGATCTAAATGTAAAACTGAATGCATAAGGAGTTTGGTGTCTGTTTGATCGATCATCGAAGTGAGAAGGGTTATCTCTGCTACTGCCTATGTAAATCTCTGTAAATTGACAGTAGATGTTTAGTATATTGTTCGTTGATACAAACTTTATTAAGAAGCTTTATGTTTCAGTAGTTTTGAAGGTATACACAGGTTTGGTTAAAGGAAGTAGCATATACACGTAGGTTGGGTTCAGTAAAGTAACATATATATTCTGATGCATGATTTTTGAGGTTACAACTAGTTCTGAATGATGATGCAGGTTTTTGGGTTCAGCACAGTGTTCTGGTGACAATGATATGACTGCTTAGATTAACTAATTATTAGTTGATGCAGTTTGAAAGTTCTGATGGGTCTAGTAAGAAAATTTGGTGAAACAAGGCCTTCATTTGTATTGTTGTGTACCAGGAGCATTCAGTCTAAAAATTTATGAAACGTGGTCCCTGGAGGAAGAGAGAAGGTTGTAGCCTTCTGTAAGCCAACACCTACGTACTAGTAAACACATTGGCTAGTACAAGAGCTACGGGGTTATAGCTCCCTTCCAGTAGAAGTTGGAAAATGAGAGAAGGTTGTAGCCTTCTGTAGGTGGGTGCCTGTGTATTGGTATGAGTCTGCACCAGTACAAGATTGTAAACATATTTTCTTAATATTAAAAGAAGACAAAGACGACAACAATAGGTGGTTTTTCTCCCACATTGGGTTTCCACCTTAAATCTTGGTGTTCATGTGTGATGGTTTATTATGTTTTTACTACAGTGTTTAACAAGTTACTGATACACTAATTAAGGTTCAACACTTGATAAATTGACTAAATCATAAGTTCTGTGGGTATATGTTGGTTTCTCTAATCACAGTACCATGTACACACAAGTTCACTTCACAAAAGTAGTGTATATAAATCTGTTTGGAAAACGAAAAATTATTGTTAACAATACTAATTCACCCCCCCTCTCAGTATTATTTCCAACAATTTGTATCAGAGCAGGTCCTTCAAAAGAAGCTTGATTTCTTGAAGGAAGATACTTCAATATGAATAATCACGAAGGCATGGGATCTATCAAACCACCAATCTTCAATGGGAGCAACTTGGTATATTGGAAAATAAGAACTAGAGCCTATCTTCAATCGCTTGGAGCCAATGTTTGGGAAATTGTGGAAGAAGGATATCAATTTCTAGCAGCAATACCTACAAACTTTACAGGTAAGACGTTATACGAAACGAATGCCAAATAAATCAATACTTTATTGGGAAGTCTGTCAAAATAAGAATTTGTCAAAGTCATGTAACTAGAGACAACCAATGAGATATGGGACAAAATCATTCAGAGCTACGAAGGAGACTACCAGGTAAAATGTGCTAAGCTTCAAACTCTTGGAATTTCGTATGAAACTCTTAAGATGCATAGTGATGTGAGTATTTCTAGTTACATTTTACGTGTATATGTGATTGTTAATCATATGAAGAATGTGGGTGAAGAGATAAAGGAAGCTATTGTAATTGAGAAAATTTCGAGATCTTTGTCTTCTAAATTCGAGTCAAAAGTATCCACCATAAAAGAAAAACAAGATCTTCAAACTATTACTATGACTCAACTCCATGGAATCCTAACTACCTTTGAAATGAGGAAAGAAGGTGCATCAGATATGAGAGAAGCCACTTTTAAAGCTTCAGCAAAGGGAAAAGAAAAGGAAGAGCACAATGAACTAGGATACATTTAAGAAGACGAAGATGAGGTAAATTTTGTTAAGAAGCTTCAACAGGGTTCTAGAAGATTTAGAGGTAAGAAAGCATTAAAATGCTTTGCTTCTGGTAGTGTCGGCCATTACCAAATGTCCTCATAAAGATAAATATGAAAAGGGAAAGGAATATGAAAAAGGAAATAGAAAGCAAGTTGTCAATAGAAGGAGTTACTATACGCATGAAGATAGTGATGGTTTATCTAATAGAGATGAAACTGAACAAGATTATAGACTTCTCATGGCCTATGAAAATGATGATTTTTTGTATGCCTTAGAAGAGGAAGACTTTCTTGAAGAAATCAAAAAACTCAAAATCTACTTAGAAGAAAAGAATATGATCATATATACGTTGACACATCAATTCATTGAAAGATAAAAACACAATGAAAATATAGAATGTGAAATTGTGGGTCTAAGAAAATAACTTGAGAAGAAAAAATATCATAATCTTAGATTTTCTAAAGGATCGGAAACTTTAAATGAAATCATCAATGTTTAGTGTTCTCCTATTATAAAAACATGTCTTGGATATATTGAAGAATCATCTCAATCACAGAAGCCGCCAACCTCCACCAGAAGTTATCTTAATGAAGCAAAGACAAGTGAACAATATGTCAATCATCAGCAAAGGTCTAAAAGTACTCATTAGGTAAATCATACTCAATTTACTCCAAGGATGAATATTAGTAGAAGTTTCAACCAACAAGGAAACAATGCCAAAAGATTCTATGATCACAGAAACTTCTTTAATGGGAAATTTTTTTCATGCCATAACTTTTGGCATAAGGCTGCTCAATGTGTTGCTTACAAAACCATCATGACTAGAGAAGCATGAAATCAAAGGAGTGTAACAACAATCAAGAAAATTTCCTATAATAACTTTTCTCCTCTTGAATATGAAATAGAATGTTCGATTTGTAACAACTTTGGTTAAGAATAATTTGAATGGAGGAGCAAATTTCGGCTATCGCTTCAAAAGGAGAAAACATCATCAAGTTCCAATATATGGAGAATATTGAAGTAATCTCAATTAGAAAGGTGTGGCAAGCTCTGTATGTAGAAGGATAAGAGAATCAATGGTACATCAACAGTGGATTCTCCAAACACATGACAAGTGATAAAGAGAAACTTCATTCATATAATTCTTTAGTAAAAGAAAAGAATGTCTCATTTGGAAATGACACACCAGCTATCATTAAAGGTAAAGGAACTGTTTTCTTGAAAGAAAAGGTTAAAGCTGAAAATTTCATGTATGTAAATGGTTTAAAGCATAACTTGTTAAGTGTCAGTCAAATGTGTGATCAGGTAAATGAAGTTGTGTTTCGATCAAACATATGTGTGGTTCGTGAGTTTGATACAGGAAAGATCGTAATCAAAAGTACAAGAACTCCAAACAATTTATATATACTCAAAGGATGATAACAATAATACTATCTAAGCAAAACAGATGAAAAATAGCTAGCATGCAAGCTCAAGGTGGTCCATGATCTTCCAAATATGAGCATCCCAGAAAACACCATATGCAAACTCAAGTAGGTAAGTAAACTAGAGTTCACTTCAGTGAAAAAGAAGGATCAACAAGTAAGCCTCTTGAACTCATCCATACTGATTTATGTGGACCAACAAGGAAAAATTCATCCCGTAGAGAAAAATACTTTATTTTATTTATTGATGACTTTTCCAGGATGTCTTGGATAGGTGTTAAAATTGGCAAGTAGGGCCAAACTCCATGTGGGTCATTTTATTAATGGAAGATGATATTTTTATTGGATCCCTCTCATCGAGAGGTGTAGGATTGATCTAAAGATCATCTGATTCCGATAAGTATTCATCGAGATATTAATTTATTTGTGTTATGGGACAATTCATTAAGGTTAGCCAGCAACCAAAAAAACCCCACTCGTGCACAACGTTTTAGTGTAAATAGAGGTGGCCTTCAAGTCATTTCAACACACTTGGGATCTCTTCCTCTCTACTTGTCTTTGGGTTTTAGTAGGAGGAGAGATCATAAGGGATAATGCTTCCCTAATCTAGAGGGAAGAAGCCAGAACTGCTGAGAATTGCTAGAATTGCCGAGAACCACTGGGAAATGATAGAACTGCCGGAACTACTGAGAATAGCCAAAATTGAGGGAACTGCCAGAATTGCTGGAACTGTTGGAATTATTGGAGCTTCTGGAATTGCCGGCAATAGACAAAATTGCCAGAGTTGTCGGCAATAGACAAAATTTCCAAAATGGTTGGGAACAACCGGAATTGCCGAAATTTCCAAACTGCCGGAACTACCTAGAACTGCTAAAACAGGCGAGAAAGCTGATGCAAAGGGAAGAAGCTGGAAGTCAGGAAAAATCAGAATTGGCGGAACTGCTAGAATTTCCAGGAAGATCCAGATTTCCAGAATTGGCAGAACTGTCGAGAATAGCTAGAACTATTGGAACTGTCGGGAACTGCAAAAATAACCAGAGCATCTGTCTTCGAAGGAGAGCATCATGCAAGAGAAAGCTAACTAACATTTGGATATTTGTATGGTACTTAGCAACAAATACACCAAGCATGCAGTGTTACATCTAGCATGCAAAAACAAGCATGCTAAGGAAAAAAAGCATGTTAGGGACAACAAGCAAGCAAGGGACAACAAGAAAAAAAGATGCAACCAACACATAGGTCAATATGGCAACATGGTGTAGCAATGGCACATAATGCAATACAATGATGGGCACATTCACGATTAATGAAGCGTGATGAGATACAACATAGTGATGATGGGTGCAACATGGTGCAGCGCGGTGAGGTGCAGCATGATGATGAAATGTAGCACAACGATAGGTGAAGGAGTCACCTTGGAGAATTAGTTGAAGTAGCATCTCTTCAACTGATCTCATGTATCATCTTATTAGAGATGATCTATTCTCTTACCTAGATAAGTCAAAGTGTTGACTTCTGTCGTAAACGTACTATCTCTCTCTCTTTGCTAAACTATTGGAGAAAATATAAGAAGAATTTATCAAGGGTTCCCCACATTGGGGTTTATCCCTGGCTAGAGCCACATCTTGTTTCCTCTTGTCTTGGCTTGTCTTCTACTATTTATGTTTATGTTATATCTGCAGTTTACTTTAATGCTGATGTTACTGCTAATCAGGAAAAGATATTGAGCTCACTATGGAAATTGAAATAAATTTCTCTGAGCATAGAACATACCTAAAACTAACATGGTATCAGAGCTGAGGTGAAGACAATGCCCAAGCAAGAGTGAAAGAGCAATCACCGAAGACAATTGGGAAAGGACAAAAGGATTAGTGGATTCCTCATCCCTCTTCAAATTCACTGAGGGTGAGTGTTGGGCCCTTGTTTTGCCTACACTTATATCACCTTTTATTCGAAATCCCTCATGCTTTTGTTTAAATTGAATTGTCATTGTTATAGTTTTGTGCATTCTCGGAGATAATAAGTAAGTATTTTTTATTCCTTTATTTTTATGAGATTTAAACATTAAAAGCATCATTAATAATAGTTTTTGTGTTTGTAGGTTTATGGAGTTGATTATATTCCTATTCTAATATAGGCCAAGTTCCTGCACCATACACTCTTTCACTACTACCAGTCTGATTCCTGCACCAACATTCCTACACAAACATTGCAAATTAGTAAATCTGCTCAAAATTCGCATAATTTCTAAATGGCCAAGTTTGACCTCTGTTTTATGCAAATGGAGGTGAAGTATGGAAATCCAAACAAATGGGGTTTTCACAAATATAACCAATTAGCCATAACCAAAACGGTTTCCTGAGATTCAAAGTATTTGAAAACTTATGAGCAGGTCTTTGAAGAACTTTTATAAAAAACACTGTTTTTTCCATAATTCTAGAAAACACAGTCAACAAGTTTCCAGACTGCCAACTTCTGCCTCAGTTTTTGTACATATGAAGGTAAATAAAGAAATTCCGTGACATGGATTTTTGACATTAGAGTGCTCTGTTCCTATGACAAGACACTGGTTCTTGTACTGGAACGGAGCTTCCTACACCAAGTTATCGATTTCGAGAAAATAAAGAAGCGTGTTAACAGTAAAATAAATTGCAAATGTAAGCATACTTTGGAAATCACTTGCACACGAAAGGAAATGATTTTAATTAACTGAACCTTGTAAAATGTAAATAAACAACTGAAACAAGAAAAAGATTTGAAAACTTAAAGAAAATCAAATTCTGTCAAAGGTGTTTTGCATGAAATCAAATCCTACTTTAAAAAATAAAGTTCACTATGATAAATTTCAATCCTTTCCCTAGAAAATGTAAAGTGCATAAATAATTCAAGATTATGAAACAACATTTTCGTGCATTTTATGAAGTCATATTTAATCGTTTTACGAATTTAACTTTTAATATCAAAGACAATTTCATATAATCTCGACACTGTTTGTAGAAAGAAATTAAATTATGTAAGGGAAAAGAATGAAATGCTTGTTGTAAAATTAACTATGTGAAAACACAATACATGAAACCAATGTGCACTGGTGCAAGATTAGACTCCCTACTTGATCTAGCAAAAGAAAATCAGAAAAGGAAATTGCAGAAATAAATGAACTGAAATGAACTTTCACACAAACGGATCCCTTCTGTTAGGCCCCTATACTACTAGTGTAACCCCTTATTGTTATTAGTATAACCCACTTATTATATTGATGTACCCATGTAGTGCCCATATTGTTACTATTATGCCACATAGAAGCCCACCATTGTTACTGTTGTGCCCTACAATATTATTGTTATGTAGGCTTTGATTGTATTGGGACCACTTAGACTCAAGAAAAGATAGAAAAGAGAGATCAACGCCTTAGAATTCAGCCTCTTCGAGGGGGCAACCTCCTTTACATTACATAAATGAACAATTTTTGGATGATACAAATGAAAATACCTCCTTTCTATATATAGGAGTCTAAGTGGTCCCAATACAATCAAAGCCTACATAACAATAATATTGTAGGGCACAACCGTAACAATGGTGGGCTTCTATGTGGCATAATAGTAACAATATGGGCACTACATGGGTACATCAATATAATAAGTGGGTTATACTAATAACAATAAGGGGTTACACTAGTAGTATAGGGGCCTAACATGCCCCTCTCCTTCAAAAAGCGTTGTCCTCAACGCTTGAGTAGTTCTTGATGCTTCTATATAAAATTCTTGTCCTCCCATGTGGAATATTAGTGGATAAGTTCTTCCACTTGATGAGATACTCTGAAATTGATCGATTTCGTAGCTGTCGAGTTCTTGTTTCTGTGACTGCTCCAGGTTCCAATATGATTTTTCCTTCCTCTTCAATTTCTGGCAATATTGCTTGAATTGGGATCTTTTGCAACTTTTGAATAAGTGGCCATACTTCTTCATTCTTCTTCCATTCATCCGTTGCTTCGTTTATCCAATTTGGTTGGATAATATAAATAGCACAAAACAATGCTTCCACATCCTCATCCTTGAAGCGTCTTCCCATTCGGTAAGGTCGCCATTTTTTAAGTTTATGTAGTATTGCCAACATTTCCTTCTCATAAATAGCTTGCTTGAGATGTAGCAGTAAAAATACCCAATCACTCACATCAAAACATTTTTCACAACGATGTTGATCTACCTGTTGTTTCATTTGATTTTGCACCGAAGTGGCATTATCCTTTAAAAGTTGGAGAACTTGCTGTTGATGCTCAATATGATCTTTCTCTACTTGAACCTTTTTCTTCTTGATATGTCCTTCTATCTTTTGAGGAGTGGTAATTTCTTCCAGTCCTTTACAAGATATGGTCGGATTCATTTCTTGATGCTCGATGTGATCTTTCACTTCTTGAACATTTTTCTTCTTGATGTGTCCTTCTATCTTGATAGTTTGAGGAGTGGTAATTTCATCCATTAAATTACAAGATATGGTTGGATTCATTTCTTCTTTCTCGATGTGATCTTTCACTTCTTGCACCTTTTTCTTCTTGATATGTCCTTCTATCTTTAGAGTTTGAGGAGTGGTAATTCTTGCCAATGCTTTACAAGATATGGTCTGATTCATTACTTCTTTCTTTAGGGTGGTGTCTTGACGTATATCCTCTTCTTTTGATGTTTCTTGATCCTTTTCTTCCTCCTCTTCATATTCTATGTAAAATAATTTCTTCTCAGCACACCTATGACCTTTAGTGCATTTGCTATCACAATTGTAACAAAGCCCTTTTTCTCTTTTTTCTTCCAATTGTTGTGGTGTAACCCTTGTAGGTTGTGGAAGGCTGGGAGAAACAACACTTCCATCTTTATAGTTGTCAGGGGTATGCTTCCTGGTTTCCATAATTTTGCTTTCCATTATGTCACAAAGCCCTTTTACTCTTTCCAATTGTTGTGGTGTTGCTCTAAAGAAGGTGTTGCTCTTTATATCCTCATAATGTGCTATCATTTCCTCCGTGAAAATTGACCACGTAACAAGTTTTTTACGAGAACAAAGCCCTTTGTACCATAAAAATTGATATGGTTCTAAATATGAAGATGCAATACATACCTTTTGTAACAGTTGTACACCATGTATATCAAAATATTGCTCCATCTGAAGTATCCAATTTATCGGATCCTTGCCATCAAACTTCCTCATCTTGCTTTTTCTTGATTTTAGGAGCTCTACCTTGAAAGGACTATAACTCTGTACTTTCAGATCTTTAAGTTCTAAACTTGTGACCTGTAGTAGCCCTCTGTGTCCTCTTTCAAATGCCACAAGTCTGATCCAAATTGGATTCTCCAAGAAAAAGTTATGCACAATCTCCTGCAGTGACCTGATTATATACTATTTCAGTAGAGCGAACTTGTATGAAGTTCCACGTGTCACTGTTTCAACCTTTGACTCTAAAAAATATATAAACAGAAACTACAGTCTGTCCTGTTTCTTTACCTTCTTACGAAATTTCAATCCGATGCTCAGAAAGAAAGTTATGACAATTTTCCCCAGGTCACCTGTTTTAAGTGTAATTCAGGAATCTGCAAAAAGACCAACTTCCGCAGATCATATCTCCGAAGATATCGCGCGAAAAGATCTGAAATTCGGACCCAAGGTTCACCGCCAATTCTTCTCAAATGGGTTTTGTTTGCAACTTCTGAAACGTCACAGAAAAAACGTTATAGCGAAAATTCCACGATGACCTGTTTGGAGCAGCGAAACCCTAGAATCCAAAGCTCTGATACCAAATGTTATGAAACCAGCTCAAGAAAAGAGAGAAAAGAGAGATCAACGCCTTAGAATTCAGCCTCTTCGAGGGGGAAACCTCCTTTACATTACATAAATGAACCATTCTTGGATGATACAAATGAAAATACCTCCTTTCTAGATATAGGAGTCTAAGTGGTCCCAATACAATCAAAGCCTACATAACAATAATATTGTAGGGCACAACAATAACAATGGTGGGCTTCTATGTGGCATAATAGTAACAATATGGGCACTACATGGGTACATAAATATAATAAGTGGGTTATACTAATAACAATAAGGGGTTACACTAGTAGTATAGGGGCCTAACAGAAGGGATCCGTTTGTGTGAAAGTTCATTTCAGTTCATTTATTTCTGCAATTTCCTTTTCTGATTTTCTTTTGGTAGATCAAGTAGGGAGTCTAATCTTGCACCAGTGCACATTGGTTTCATGTATTGTGTTTTCACATAGTTAATTTTACAACAAGCATTTCATTCTTTTCCCTTACACAATTTAATTTCTTTCTACAAACAGTGTTGAGATTATATGAAATTGTCTTTGATATTAAAAGTTAAATTCGTAAAACGATTAAATATGACTTCATAAAATGCACGAAAATGTTGTTTCATTATCTTGAATTATTTATGCACTTTACATTTTCTAGGGAAAGGATTGAAATTTATCATAGTGAACTTTATTTTTTAAATTAGGATCTGATTTCATGCAAAACACCTTTGACAGAATTTGATTTTCTTTAAGTTTTCAAATCTTTTTCTTGTTTCAGTTGTTTATTTACATTTTACAAGGTTCAGTTAATTAAAATCATTTCCTTTCGTGTGCAAGTGATTTCCAAAGTATGCTTACATTTGCAATTTATTTTACTGTTAATACGCTTCTTTATTTTCTCGAAATCGATAACTTGGTGTAGGAAGCTCCGTTCCAGTACAAGAACCAGTGTCTTGTCATAGGAACAGAGCACTCTAAGCCTTTTGGCTTTGAGTCCCTACATGAAGACATAATTCTTTAGTAAAAGTACAAAGTATAATTTTCACACAGAGTTATGTGCTTGCACTAGTGCAAGTAAATTGCTCTATTGCAGGAACGACCAGTATGAGAAGGAAATCGTTAAAAGGTAGGTTGTTTGAAGGACCCACTTGTTGAAGTTGCCAAGTACTCTACTCAAGATAAGCATAACATTTCATTTCAGAAATCCAGGTTGTTTATAACAGTGTGAGAAGTTCCTTTTATTTCTTTGCAAAGTACTTTCGCTTTATTCTAGTTTCCAGAATGGTGTGGTTTCATTGCATTAACTAGTATAGGCTACCAAGGTTCTTCTCTGGCATTTCCAGTGCTGCACCTCTAAGTTTACGAACTCCCAGATTGACAATTAAATGTTAAGTTGTTTATTAAGCTCGACAATGAGGTCGAAGTAGAGAATATTATTAGAATGGTGTAGTGGAAGTTCCTAATGGCCTACCTAAAGATCTCTTCATTGGGAAGTCCAGATCTAAGGGCGGAAGGAAAGGCAGATGCCTTGCATGCAATAAGTTTAGCCATTATGCGAAGGAGTGTCTAAATGGCAGAGACACATCACTTAATGAAGATAAAAATCATTCCAGGGACATCTTCAATGATCAAGGGAATGATAGGTAATGCAGGTCATCAAGAAAATGGCTGACTCTTCAAAGAAAGCAAAGAAACCCAAATTCTTTGGGAATATGGCTTATTGATTGTAGTGCTTCAAGGCACTTCATTGGATAGAAGGGTGCACTCTATAATTTGGTAGAGATGGAAACACTCGTGGGATTATACTTGGAGCCAATGCCACCTATCCCAAAAAGTGTGTAGGGAATGTTACCCCTCAACTGAATTAGGGTAACTCGATTCATTTACAAAATCTCTTTTATGTACCTGATCGCAAGAAGAACCTAGTGTCCATATCAGAAATGGAAGTCGAAGGTTTTACGGTGGCATTCATCGATGGAAAGGTATGTGTTAAAAAACAGAATTTTCAAAGATGCTTTTTCTCTTGGGTTCAGGGTTGGAAATTTGTATCAAGTTGCAGGATGGTCCATTGGGGATCATGTCAATTGACATATCACATCTATAACACCGGCGGTCTACCTATGGGGCCCTCCCTGATGTGAGACAGATGGTGATAAGGATGCTTAAATTCAAGAAGAGCATGAAGGTACATGTTTGAGATGTACCGAAGGAAATCTTATAAGGGGACCATTCCCCTCATGCAGCAGGTCCACAGGTTTGGAACAACCCATGGAGATTGAGATTTGTGATTAGGAATCTCATGTATACAGGTGGAAGAAAACCCTCTATGGCTTGAAGAAAAACATCCCAGGTGTAGTATGAGAGGATTGATAGCTATCTAATGAAGCTGAGATTCACTAGGAGTGAAACCAATCCAAACCATTACACAAAGGTTGTCGATGATAGGCCTATCATACCGACACCTTATGTGGATGACCAATTTCTGACAGGTGCAGACCCTCTCATTTGCAGACGTAAGAGGGAGTTGGATTCTATATGTGGAATGGTAAACTGCAAGCTCATGACTACCTCGAGGATCTTAACTTTCAGAAGTTATATGGTAGTGATGTTGGACCAGAATTGGGAAATGCCTTTGAGTTTCATAAACTCATTCACATCGATGTCCTTGGTGAACTTCCATCCAGACATATGTTTTGTAGTTAGCATGGTGAGCTCATATTTGGTTGAGCCTCACTAGATTGGTGCCAAGAATCTTCTGAGATATATTCGGGGAAAAATCTCTCATGGATTGAGATACACTACCGGAAATATGAAACTACATAATTATTCGAATGTTGACTGGGCAGGCAGTGTGGAGGATCACTAGAGCACTTCTCAGTGCTCGTTCTCTTTGGATTCTGCTTCAATATCATGGATGAATAGGAAACAGAAGTCGGTAGCTATAAACACCACTGATACTGAATACATAGCTATGAGTATGATCTCGTGTGAAGCTGCATGGTTGTAAAATATCTTAAGTGAGCTGTTTGTACACATGATGAATACCACTATGATTCTTCGTGAAAACGAGAGGGGGGATTCGAATATTGTGGAATATCATATTCAATGATTGCTCCAGCAGATACACATCAAATACTGCCTTATCTGGGATATGGTAAGTCAGTGAGCGAGGAGGCTCCATCACATTGAGACTGATGTACATGTCACAGACGTTTTGTCAAAGCCCTAGGGAAAGGTCAAATCTATGACTTTCCCAAATGACTTGGAGTCGTTGAGAGACTTTCTTATAAGAGTCCTACATGTTGCATGCATTGAGATCTGGGAGCTATGGGGGGCTTGGGGTACTTACTGGAGCAACATATGACCATGGGGTGACTCACCCTCCCCTAGTGGCGCACTATGTACAAGATGATAGGTTCAACCTTCCCCTGCAATACCCTGTGGCAACTATGGAACGAGATGATTAGTTCTCCTGTGGACTGGGATGATTAGTTCTCCTGTGGCAACTATGGAACATGATGATTAGTTCTCCTATGGGTCAGGATGATTAGTTCTCCCATGGCAACTGTGAAACAAGATGATTATTTCTCCTATGGGTTAGGATGATTAGTTCTCCCGTGGTGACTGTGGGGTAGGATGATTCGTTCTCCTATGAACATGATGATTAGTTCTCCTATCGAGACATCTTATCCATGCAGTTTGGGACTCATGGGAAATACCTCTCATTTGATCAATGAGCAGGGAAATGGGATTAGGGACCATAGTAGTACTATCGATGGACACATTGATGTATCTACCATACTTCCTATACTAGGATGACCTCCATTGATCTGGGATTAGTATGAGTGGGTTGAGACACTCTCTTGTGATATTTATCTACGATTAATAAAGCTAACCTTGGGCTAGTAATAGTGATGTGACACACTCTCTTCAGATGAAACTGACTTCAGGTCAGTAGAGAATGGTATGAGACATTCTCAATCAATTCTTCTTCTTCATGGTTCAATAGAGCAGAGCAGAGCAGTGTAGGGCACTAATGGAAGAGATAGTACAGTCGGACATATGGATCAGTGGATGGAGTTCTCCCTAGTTGAGAGGGAGTGTTAAAATTGGTAACTAGGACCAAACTCCATGTGGGTCATTTTATTAATGGAAGCTGATATTTTTCTTGGATCCCTCTCATCAAGAGGTCTAGGATTGATCTAAAAATCATTCGATTTCAATAAGTATTCATGGAGATATGAATTTATTTGTGTTATGGGACAATTCGTCAAGGTCGGCCAACAACCAAATAAACCCCACTTGTGCTCAATGTTTTAGTATAAATAGAGGTGGCGTTCAAGTCATTTCAACACACTTGGGATCTCTTCCTCTCTACTTGCCTTTGGGTTTTAGTAGGAGGAGATATCCTAAGCGATAATGTTGTGCTAATCTAAAGGGAAAAAGACGGAACTACGGGAACTATGGGGAACAATCAGAATTGCTGAAACTGCCGAAATTGCCGGAATGGCCGGAACTATTGGGAACAACCGGAACTGTCGGAACAATTGGAACTATCGAGAATAGCCGGAGCTATCAAGAACTGTCGAATCTACCAGGAAAATCCGGAACTGCCAGAACTATCGGGAATAGTTGGAATTACCGGAACTGCTAAAACTGCCAAAACTATCGGGAATAGTCAGAACTACTGGAACTACCAAGAACTACCGAAACTACCAGGAAAAGATGGAACTACCGGGAACTGTCAAAATTGTTGGGAAAAACCAAGACTACCAGAACTGCCAGGACTACTGGAACTATTGGAACTATCAGGAATTGCTGGAATTGTTGGGAACTACTAGAGCTGCCGGGAAAAGTTGGAACTGTTGGAACTACCAGGAATAGCCAAAAGTGCGAGAATTTCCAGAACTGTCAGAATTGACGGAACTACCAAAATCACTAGAACTGCTAGAATTGTCAGAACTGTCGAGAACAACCGGAATTTCCAGGAATGACCAAAATTTCTGGAATTGCCGGAACTGTCGGGAACAACCAGAATTTCCGAAACTGCTAGGAACTGTTGGAACATGCGAGAAAGCTAACGTAGAGGGTAGAAGTTGAAACTTCCAGAAATAATCAGAATTGTTGGAACTATCAAAACTTCTAGGAATAGCTGGAATTTCCGAAACTACCGGAACTACCTTGAACTGCCAGAACTGTTGGGAACAACTAGAACTGTCGGAACTGCGAAGAACTACCGGAACAGCTAGAGCATCTATCTCTGAACGAGAGCAACATGGAAGAGACAATTAATTAACACTGGGAGAATTGTATGGTACTTAGCAGCAAATACACCAAGCATGCAATGTTACAACTAGCATGCAAGGGACAACTAGCATGCAACAAGCATGCTAACGACAACAAGCATGCTAGGGACAATAAGCAAGCAAGATGCAGCCAAACATAGGTCAATATGGCAACATGGTGCAGCAATGGCACATAATGCAATACAATGACGGGTAAAATCATGATTATTGAAGTGTGATGAGATGCATTATAGTGATGATGGGTGCAACATGGTGCAGCGCGGTGAGGTGTAGCATGATGATGAAATGCAACACAATGATAGGTGAAGGAGCCATCTTGGAGAATTAGTTGAAGTAGCATGTCTTCAACTGATCTCATGTATCATCTTCTTACAGATGATCTATGCTCTTATCCAGATAATTCAAAGTGTTGACTTCTTTCGTAAACGTACTATCTCTCTCTCTGTTGAACTATTGAAGAACATATAAGAATAATTGATCAAGGGTTTCTCCACATTGGGGTTTGTCCGTTGCTAGCACCACATCTTGTGTCCTCTTGTATTGGCTTGTCTTCTATGATTTATGTTTATGTTCTATCTACAATTTACTTTAATGCTCATGTGATTTCTAATTTGGAAAAAGATATTAAGCTAACTGTGAAAATTGAAATAAATTGCTCTAAGCATAGAACATACCTAAAATTAACAATAGGTCTACTAAAGCATAAATATGAAGCATTTGAAAAGTTTAAAGCCTTCAAAGATTTAGTTGAAAATGAATCAGATCAAAACATCAAATGTCTCAGATTTGATCAAGGGGGAGAATTCATATCAGATGAATTCTTTGACTTTTGTGAACAACATGGAATAAAAAGGAAATTCTCTATCGCTAGAACTCCTAAAAAAAATGGCGTGGTGGAAAGAATTAGCAGAATAGTTAAAGAAATGGCTCGAGCTATGCTTGATGAATTTGGAACTCCTGCAACCTTCTGGGGTGAAGCTGCATTTACTGTCATGACCATTCTCAACAAAGCGAATGTTAAGGTAAATAACGATCAAACTCCATATGGACTTCAGTATGGTAAGCCTCCTACTATAAAACACTTTAGAGTTTTTGAAAGAAAATGTTTCATCAAAAGGACTGATGAAAAACTTGGTAAGTTTGAACCCAGAGCAGTTGAAGGAATTATTCTTGATTATTAATCCAGAAGTAAAGGATACAAATGTTATAAATAAAATACTTCAAAAAAAATGTTGAATGCATTGATGTTGTAGTTGATGAAGCACGCAGAAATCTGGAACAAATAAAATCAACAAAGGAATATGACAATGAGGAAGATGGGGAATGCTTTCCCGTATCAAATCAAAATGATATAGAAGAAGAAACCAATGAAGCACCAGAAGAAGATACAACAAACAAGGAAAACACTCCATCCATGTATGTTTAGAAGAATCATCCAGGATCTCAAATTCTAGGAGAAAAAGAGTATGGAGTACAAACAAGAAGAACTCTTACAAGGACCTCAAGTTATCCAACATTACTATCCTCCACAGAACCACAAAAATTAAATGAAGCTAGCAAAGATGAATGTTTGGTTAAGGACATGGATGAAGAACTTGACAAAACTGAAAATAATGATACTTGGGAATTACGTCCTAGACCTCATGATAAAAATGTTATAGGAACAAAATGGATATTTAAGAATAAGTTGAATGAAAATGGAGAAGTTATTACAAACAAGGCAAGACTTGTTTGTAAAGGGTATGCTCAACAAGAAGGTATAGATTTTGAAGAAACTTCTTGACCTGTTGTTAGACATGAATCCATAAGAATGTTTCTTGCTCTTTCTAGTTTTTGAAAATTCAAAGTATATCAAATGGATGTAAAATCAACTTTTCTTAATGGAGATTTAGAAGAATAAGTTTATATTGAGCAACTAGAAGGAATCATTCTAGGAAACGATGCAAAACTCTTATGTAAGCTCAAAAAGGTTCTTTATGGTCTGAAATAGACTCCAAGGGCTTGGTATTACTGTCTTGACAAACATTTGCAACAAAAAGGTTTCACAAAAGGTTTTGCAAATAGCAACTTATACAGAAAGATTGAAAATGATAAACTGCTAATTATTGTTGTTTATATTGATGATATCATCTTTGGTAGCAATGAAGCTATGAATCAGGATTTTTCTTCGGTAATGCACAAAGAATCTGAAATATCCTTACTTGGTGAACTTAGTTATTTTCTTGGTCTACAAGTACAACACACAAAAGATGGTATTTTTCTTTCACAAACCAATTATCTCAAGCATATCTTGAAGAATTACGGAATGGAAGATTCTAAATCAATATGTACTCCAATGGTAACAAGATGCAGTCTCAGTTCTAACAATGAATCACCAAAAGTAAACCAACCAACTTACAAATCTATGATTGGAGGTCTGCTTTATCTAACAGGTACCTTACCTAATATCATGTATGCAGTAGGAATTATTGAAAGGTTCCAAGCAAATCCAAAGGAATCACATCTTCAAGCAGTTAAAATAATTTTAAAATATCTTCAAGGAACTCAATACTTTGGACTTTAGTATCCTAAATATATAGACCTTACTCTTCATGCATATACAAATGCAGACAGGGTAGGAAATTTTGATGATAAAAAGAGCACTAGTGGAGGTGAATTTTATATCGGTTCATGGTTAGTCTCTTGGTTCAGCAAGAAACAAAATTCAATTTCCTTATCTACAATTGAAGCAAAATATGTGGTTGTTGCATCTTGGTGCAGACAACTACTTTGGATGATGCAAACATTGCAAAACATTCAGATCACATGTACTCCACCCATCTCCATTCTATGTGATAATACAAGTGCCATCATTATTTTGAAAAAACTTTTCATGCACTCCAAGACCAAGCACATACCCATTAAGTACCACTTTTAACAAGAAGAAGTGCTTGAAAAAAATGTTAAATTGGAGTATGTTCCCTCCAAAGAACAGGTTGCTGATATATTCACCAAATTGCTTCCTAGAGAAACATTTGAATATCTCAAACAAAAGATGGGAGTAGTTGTATCATCCTGCTGTTAAATCCATTTTTTGAGAGGAAGTTTCTTATACATGGGTTTCATGAAGTATAGTCGCCTATATACGTGGGTTTTTGTGGCTGTAGAAGTGCATATGTTTCTCTAACAAAAAAATAGTGAGTCAGGCTCTGATATGCATGCTCAGTCTAATATTGATGATTACATTCTAACAATATCCTTTGTTCATTGATTTTTATTTGACTAACAAAGATTCCTTGATGAATGACTTGTTGACAATGCTTAGGTAGCATAGGTTTAGGGGGGGCATTAGCCTTCGCACACATTCTACATTATTGGAATTTTGGTTGTTCAGTTCAACTATGGTTTTAGATATTTTTATCATTTGTTTCATAAGTCATGTAAAGATCTAGGGTGTGATATGAATCCTTCTATCATAGTCTATGTTTGACTGAGTCCAATTAGATAGATGATGTAATATTTGTTGTATTTCAGTCATGTATAAACAATTGGTATATCCCCACTTGGTTGGGTGGATGAGTCAAATGTGGTGTATCCCCACTTGGTTGGGTGATTGATATATGTATGAGTCATTGGTCTTAGGCAAGTCATACTCACTTAGTTGAGTTATAGAGTCATGTTATCCTTTTGAAACGTATCTCTGCAGACTCTACATGTACTCAGGGGGAGCATGGAAAACATAATGTATATCAAAGGGGGAGAGTATCTTGGTCCGCCCTTTTCCCTTCATGTCAAAGGGGGAGAGTATCTTGGTCTACCCTTTTCCCTTGATGTCAAAGGGGGAGAGTATCTTGGTCTACCCTTTGCTCTTGATGTCAAAGGGGGAGAGTATTTTGGTCTTGCTTGTTATCTCTAATATTTTTTGTATTTCAGTCATGTATAAATAATTTGTATATCCCCACTTGGTTGGGTGGATGAGTCAAATGTGGTGTATCCCCACTTGGTTGGGTGATTGATGTATGTCTGAGTCATTGGTCTTAGGGAGGCCATACTCACTTAGTTGAGTTATAAAGTCATGCTATCCTTTTGAAACATATCTCTACAGACTCTGCATGTACTCAAGGGGAGCATGGACAACATAATGTATATCAAAGGGGGAGAGTATCTTGGTCTGCCCTTTTCCCTTGATGTCAAAGGGGGAGAGAATTTTGGTGTTGCTTATTATCTCCAACAATTTCTACATCTTGTAGTAATCAACACCAACATGATTGCCATCAAGTCCAAAGGGGGGTATTGTTAGCATTATGATACAAGTGTTGTCCTTGATGGCAACTTACTCATAGGTCAGTTAAATTTTGATAAAAGGAAACTCTCAGTGTAACAAGTCTATACAGAAGTAACATGGCATTGATACAAAAGAACAGGAAGATGGAACTAACATCTACTGATGAGAATAAAGAAGTTGAAGGAAAAGGATGGTGTAAAGTAGTTTAAGATGTATACACAGGTCCACTTAGTCAAAAAAATGTATACACGTTAGTTCACAGAACAAAAAAGAGCGTATATGTATACACGCACTTTCACAAGAGGAAAAGCAGGTATATGTTGGAAAATCAAGGAAATTCAAGAGTTGAAGAATACTAGGGGTCAATACCATGGTATTAGCCCACAATATTGAGGGGAGTAATGAATATTTGATCCCGTCCAAAAATACCACGGGTCCTAAGTGGTTTTGGTCCGAGGTATTGAGAAAGGCCAAAAACTATAGAAGGAGGAGAAGATAAAAAGGCCAGGGTGTGCAAGTGAAAAGGGTTCCTCATGAATACTTATATATGAAGTATATTTCATGTTGTAGGGGCTATGTTTGTGATTTGATCTAAAATATTTTGTTCAGCTTGAATTCAATGTTGGATAAGGATCATGAGACCAGAAATGACTTATCATTGAATGATCTGATATTGGTTGGGCTAGATCTGATTGCGTAGACCTGTTTTATTCATTAAATGTCATGATCTGGATTTGTCTGAAGTTTTAAATAACACCAAAGTTGTGAGTTAATATTTGCAAATCTATATGCTAATTCACATCAGTAAAAGCTTGTATGCATGCAAGTTCGACTCTTCCACATAGCGTATACAAAGGAAAATCTTATTCTTCAGAAATGACTAATCTATCTGAGTAGTTATGTTGTTTTATTGTTGTTTGTCAATGAGTTCTTCTTAGATTTGAAAGTAAACTGAATGCATAAGGAGTTTGGTGTCTAATCGATTGATCATCTAAGTGAGAAGGGTTATCTCTGCTACTACCTATGTAAATCTCTATAAATTGATAATAGATGTTCAATATATTACTGGTTGATACAAACTTGATTTAGAAGTTTTATGTTTCAGTGGTTTTGAAGGTCTACATAGGTTTGGTTACATGAAGTAGCGTATACACATAGGTTGGGTTCAGTAAAGTAACGTATAAATTATGATGCATGATTTTTTAGGTTACAACTAGTTTTGAATGATAATGCAAGTTTTTGGGTTCAGCACATTGTTTTGCTGATAGTGATCTGACTATTCATATTAACTGATTATTGGTTGATGTAGTTTAAAAGTTTTTATGGGTCTTGTATGAAAATTTGATGAAACGAGGCCTTCATTTGTATTTTTGTGTACCAGGAGCATCCAGGCTAAAAAATTTATGAAACGTGTTCCCCGGAGGAAGAGAGAAGGTTGTATCCTTCTGTAGGCCAGCGCATATGTACTAGTAAACACATTAGCTAGCATAAGAGCTAGGGGGTTGTAGCTCCCTTCTAGTAGAAGCTGGAAAACGAGAGAAGGGTGTAGCCTTCTGTAGGTGGTTGTCTGCATACTGGTATGAATCAGCACCAATACAAGATTGTAAATAGATTTTCTTAATATTAAAAGAAGACAGAGATGAAAAAAATAGGTGGTTTTTCTCCCACATTGGATTTCCACCTTAAATCTTGGTGTTCATATGTGTTTCTTAGCACTGATTAAGGTTCAACACATGATAAATTGACTAAATCATAAGTTCTTTGGGTATATGTTGGTTTCTCTAATCACAGTAACATGTACACGCAAGTTCACTTCACAGAAGTAGTGTATATCAATCTGTTTGGGAAACAAGAAATTATTGTTAAAAATACTGATTCACCCCCCTCTCAGTATTGTTTCCAACATCATTGTCACCCATACCTTGATTGATCTTGCATCTACCAAAAATGTGATGTCTAAGGAGACAATGCTTAAACTAAATCTCCAAGGATCATTAAGGAAGAGCACAATAGTCTTGCAGCTTACAAACTGATCCACAATAGCTCCTAAGCGAGTTTTTGAGGATGTGATGGTCTCCATTGATTCCTAGGAATACCCTGCTGACTTCTTAATTCTCCAACCTAAGACCAATTTCAATGGTTATCCTCTCATCCTTGGAAGGCCATGGCTATCCATTGTTGATGCTTACATAAGTTGCAGGGATGGGAATGTGACCATTAAAAATGGGCATTTTTCCAAACAATCAGTCTTGTACCCTCCTTCTCAACCATCTCTATAGCATGACTTACCCTTATGGTTGGAAGAGGAGGAGGAAGATGATGTCTACTCTGTCACATCTTACCCAATTTTTACCCTAGATGCTACTATAAGAGGGGGGCAACTTGATGAAGACGACTTGAAAGATCATATCCTCCAGAATAAACCCCTTAACACCATGTCCCTTGATGCGTTAGTAAAGAAAGTTGAAGATAACCCTTGGACTGATTTGTGCCTAGCTCACTCAAGTCCTACTCATGTCAAGATGGTAGAATTTGGTCAAGCTAAAACATTGAAAATCAACCATTCTCTCTCTGCACATATGGAAAAGGTGTTATGTGACATGCTAAGAGAGCATCTGGATGCATTTTCCTGGAGTTTTAAGCAGATGAAAGGAGTGCACCCTTCAGTGTGTACTCACCACATTTACATCAAGGAAGGCTATAAGATAATGAACCAACCTCAGAGGAGAATGGACCCAACCTTCATAGAGATATTTAAAGAAGAACAACATAAGTTGATGGATGCATGGTTCATTTACCCCATCTCAGATAGTGAGTGGATGTCTCCTCTAGTTCTATTCCCAAATGAAAATGGAAAATGGAGGATTTATGTGGACTGCAGAGAGTTAAACAAATCTGCCAAAAGAGATCATTTCCATCTACCTTTTATTTATTAAGTCTTGGATGGTCTTGTAGGAAATAATTTATTCTATTTCATGAATGGATTCATTGGTTAAAATCAGATCCAGATTAGCCCAGAGGACCAAGATAAAACCACCTTCACTTGTCCTCAGGGTACCTTTTCTTATACGGTCCTTCCTTTTGGATTATGTAATGCCCCTGCCACTTTTCATAGGGTAGTTTTGAGCATCTTTACAAATGTAGTCCATGACTCTATAGAAATCTATATGGATGATTTCACTTCCTATGGGTGTGATTTCTTGGAGGCTCTCTCTAACTTGGGGAAAGAATTAAATAAGCGTAGTGAAATGAACTTATCCCTTAGTCTTTAGAAGTGTGAGTTCTTGATGAATGAAGGGAATTTTATAGGTCACTCAATATCGCAGGAAGGACTACAAGTGGACCCAAATAAAATTTCTATCATAAAGAGGGTCTGTACTCCTCAGAAGTAGAGGGATGTTAGAAGTTTCTTGGGATTAGCTGAATCCTATAGGTGATTCATAAAAGACTTTAGCAAAGTAGCCTCACCTTTGTTTGGATTATTGGCCAAGGATGAATTTTTCTGGTGAGAAAGTTTCCAAGAGGCCATAGAATCCTTAGAGGACAAGTTGACTACTACACCCATACTCTGAGGCCCAAATTGGGCTCTTCATTTCCACATCCATTTTGATGCCTCTGACAAATCTATAGGAGAAACTCTACACCAAATAGATGACAAGTTTCCTTATGCCATTTATTTCATCAGCAAAAAATTTTCAAAGGTTGAATTGAACTATATTGTGACTAAAAAAGAGCTCCTAGTTGTTTTCCTTTCCTTGAATACATTTAGACACTACACCACTAGTTACCAGAACATTATACACATTGACCATGTTACTGTTAAATATTTGATGAACAAGCCTGATGTGAATGCCATAATTATTATATGGTTTCTTTTATTACAACATTTTGATCTAACTACCATTGACAAGACTGGTAGAGGAAATGTAGTTGTATATTTTTTGTTTAGACTTGCTTTGCTTGCAGGCGAGGAAGGAATGGTTGATGATTAACTACTAGATGAGAATTTATTTTCTATTTTAGTTCTCTCTCCACGGTTTTCTAACATATCCAACTACTTAGTGGCCCCACAATTCCCTCCAAATCTTTCCTCCAAGAAAAAACTAGAATTATAAGAAAAATCACCCCATTCAATTGAATTGGGGGCAATATTTTCAGCAAGAGAACATCTCAAGTTTGACCTATTTGTAGGATTTATAATTGTAATGAAGGAGCCAAATGGGAAAGAGCTGAAAAGCATGGTAATTTCATTTCTTTGACCCTGAGGAACTCATGGAGGAACTTGGCAACCCTAACTCAATTGCTACATAAGCAAAGCTAGGGCTATGGTGATAGGGGTCAGATCATTTGAAAGGATATCATACTTGATTGTTGAGCATAGTCTCAAATCTAAGCATTAGAAGTTGGTAAGATGGGAGAGAGAAAGAGAATTTGGAGGAGTAAGGGAAGGCTGATGCAACAAATAGCTGTAATCAGTCTTCCAACATTAATATTGAATTGTTTTTGTACTGTCTATTCTATGGTGTTAGTACTATCATTCATTCATTTGTTTGTCCAATACCTTTTAGCATGAGTAGCTTAGTTATGTGTAACTAGATGTCTTTTATGTACTCATGTATTAGTCATCAAGGTTGTATGTTGTGATTATGCTTGTCTCTTCTATGTGCAGGACTTGATCTGGAGGTGACTTAGGGGACTTCCACCTAGCTGCATTGTGCTCTCCAACAAATCTACACGGAGGCTTGAGGTAATCCATCTGTTTTTCTTTGATAGTTAGTTAATGTTTATTGACATGAATGTAACTTTCTGACGGCTGCAGATAATCTTACAATCTTCCAAGGGTCCCGGGAAAACCCTTAAGGGTATCTCCATTCTCCATACACTATGCATTTTATCTTATAGCATAATTGGTGACTCCATTGGGGACTATACATCTAGTTCCCGATTTACCCAGATAGTTCTCAATTTCCTCCTCCTTCTAAGACCTCCCTATACTTCTGCATTCCCTTTTTGACCCACCAAAATCTTGTTGCATCCTACCTACATATATTCATCATTGAATCTGATCCAAGAAGACCTGTTTTGAACTATTTTCCCACACTAACATAGGTTAGTAGACTACACAATGCTTTATAAAGCACTATGTCTGCCCACAGAGAGCATTAGTGGACCCAATAACTCTCTGTGGCCATTGCTACAAAGTGTTAGTCTCCAAAAATCTTGATTTCCAGTTGTGTCTGCAAAGCCAAGGGGATATGAAGCCTTTTCGTGGACTGAAAGAGGATTTTCTCCTGCATTTTCTTAGCAAGATAGTTGTCCTAAAAGTTTTTTTTAGGAAATAAGTTGTTTTTTTCTTCCTTGAAGAGTTTTTATCATTGAAAAAAGCATCAATTCTTTTATTCATTATTCTGTTTAACTTGTTAAAAGATGATTGATTTTGGTTTCAAGTAGTTGTCAAGAAAGCATTCGAAAGATTTCTATTGGTTATACGTGTGTTATAATGACTAAGATGCATGGAACAAATATAAATATGTGAAAGACTCTCACCTCTAGAATATAGCTTGCTTTCATCCAATTGAATATTTTTTTAAAGCATTGTCTTGTGCATGATTTTTGAGTCAGAGTCCCATAATATTTCATACGTCAACTCCCCTACTGAAGACACTAAAAAAGTACACATAAAATTGACCTAAAATTAATCATTAAAAATTTATTGAGAAAACAAACATTAGTTAAGGCTAGGATCTTGGGATAGGTAGTGTGAGTAAACTGCCCAAAATAAAAAACAAAACTAGTGTCATTAAAAGAGAGAAAATTCCTTCTGCAATCATACTATAGGGACCACTCCAGTCAAAGTGGAGCTAAATACGAGACAACATCCAACTATAAGTGAAGGTAGCCTACCTTTGCTTGCAAATCCTTTGGGTATTCTGTGTATTGGAATCCCTTTGGGGATTTCGGAGCTGAGTCGGGGACTCAGGTATCCTGCCCACACAACGTACTATCTGCGAATATGTCCCTATTGGTAGTGTCTATGATCTAAGGTATCCTTAGTGGCCAAGCTTTTAGGGACTTACACAAGGTGACTGGGGTGGGTTGCCTTGGTACCTAACACAAACGAACCTACTCTGTCTTCCGTTTTTGGGAGGTTGCTCATCTTCACGAGAGTACTTGTCCCCTTAATCTGAGGTTCGGGTGAAGCTCTAGAGTAACCATAACTGTACACTTGGCCAGCCCTCTCTGTTATTCATTGTGATACTGGGTTTCATCTCTAATGATCCGTGCTTATCAGACAGGGTGATATCCCTCTATTTGATGATTGATCAACTTAGTGTATTTTTTATATTTTTAGGTACCTGTGTGCTATCATTGAGACTTTAACAAATGTCACGATAAAATTTATTGATAAAAATTAATGGTCACCGTGGCTACATCTGGCCCTCTTCGTCAATCTAGATGATTGTTAGGACTTCCTCCACTCATTGTGGAATATCCGCCAAGCTCTAGTGAATTGGAGTCCACATCTTTGGGGAATCAGTCTATTAAATCTTACACAGAATCTATTTGGACAATCGATGATTCAAGTTTACTGGAGGATTTCTTCCTCCCTTTAACCCTTCGCTCACAAATCTGTGGACCCACTCTTGGTTCCAGTGGCACCTGTACTCCCTATTTTTGTAGGTGGAACATTTCCATTCATCCCATCGATGACTAACAGGTAGTGGAGGTTTGTGGACACTTTTGATCCTCCGCCACTTCCTTAGTCGACAGTCACCACCACACCATTGACGGTGAACCCCGCTATCCCATTTGTCCCAGGTACAACCACTCACATGACACCCTCCATGAGTGGAACCCAGCCAATGTCAGGTTCCACCCCTTTAGTGTCAAATTGTATATCTTTGACAAGTGCTACATATAGAGCTCCATATAATCCAAAATATAGCACTATTAGTGTGGTTCATGTCCACCAACAATATGGTCGGTAACCATTGTACAATTCAATCCCCCATATTCAAGTATCTAGGGTCATTCCCAATATTCACATACCAGTTGGGAATGTAACAGTTCCCCCTCCATTTTTAGGCATTCATGGTTAGTCATTGATTGACATGAGCATTCCTTATGTCAATCAAGGACATATGGTTAGTTCTGTGGTGGGTGGGAATCCTCAAGGAGGTCCTAACTAATCCATGGGGGCACCCTACTCACAAGATCAAATGAGTCAAGGGGGCACTACTTATTCTAGGGGCAATTCTATACCCCAACATCAAATTCCCCATGGAAACCCACACTACAATGCCAAACCCCAAGGCAACTACTATACCATGCAGTATATGTATAATATTGGGACTCAAACAGTGGGAGGACCGCAAGGTTCCTCAATTCATATGTCATTGCCTCGGTCAGAGTTAAGGACACCACACACTTTACCTTTCTTGGCAACGTTGGATATCCCCGATTTTTACAAACTTACAAATGACCCCATCTATCATAACTTACTTTGGCCGCCGATCCTGCATAAAATACGAACAAACATGCCCAAGTTCGAAGGGAAATAAGGGGAATATTCGGGCAGCCATATCACCACCTATCATATTTGATGTGTTTCTAACTCCATGGTGGATGATAGTGTATGGTTACATATTTTTCCTCGCATCCTCACTGGAAATGCAACTAAGTGGTACATTAAGTTACCATGCACGTCAGTAAATACCTTCGACGCTCTAGCGATGGAATTCCTAAAGCACTTCTAGTTACCCATCTGCTATGAGACTGGGATAGAGCTCCTCACTTCACTACGTCAGGATATCACCACCCACATCTCTGATCATATACATGAATGGAGACATAGGCATTAGTCAAAGCTCCCCTCCCAAACTATCTCTTAACGGACTGGTTCTGCAAGTCCCTACTCCCCCAAATTGCTAAGGATGTCGCCTTAGGTGGTGTGTTCACAGAAGACCAATCCATACGTCATGTGCAACACTTAGATTGGATATATTCACAGTCTGGAACTCTTTACGATGTAATCCCCAATGCCCCTCGCAACTCCAATGCTTCTGCTACTCAACACCTCAGAGCACACACCGATGGGATTGTCAGCGTAAACTATGGGGCTGATGTAAAACAAATCAGTGGTCACATTTCCCAAATGCCAGTGGACCCCTCTACCAAATCGACTGCTCTTCCTACCACTCCGATAAACTCTATGCATTCTATGAAAAAACCCGGTGGTAAGAACAAGAAGAATAAGAAAAGACCGCTCCTTCTAAGGAGCAGTCAAAAAAGTAGCAAAACCAAAAGTAGAAGGCTATTGTGCCTCCTGATGATGGAAAGGATAAACCCACTCAATTCCCTTGCAAAATCTATGTGCAAGACCAAATGACATATCTGTGTCTGTTGTTGAGATTGCAACAAGATGATGGAGCTTAGTGAAAAGAGTCGCCTTCACTAAGTGGGCCCGCAGGCTATTTTTGGCGCAAGTCTATTTTTAGACTATGTCTATTTTTAGACATATGGATCATGTCTATGTTTATGGATGATTGATCAAGTTGGGAAAAATAGATGGACTTCTATTTTTGATGAAAGTGTGAGTGATCACAGTGTGAGTGATCAAGTCTATTTTTAGACTGGCTGTCAAAAATAGAAAAGTCAAATATTATTATCTCACAATAATATTTGGACTATAAACTTAATCTTATTCTCTTGGAGCACTTCAGTTTGAGCTACGGAAGTGGCACATGCAGCTGTCAGAAGGAAATTCGTTTTTCTTATGAGTCAGTTGAGTTGTTGCATGCATGACTTCAGTTAGAACTCAAGTGAGTTGAGTTTAGTGGACTGGAGGTACAGTTGATGGAGTTGTGTTCAGTTTAACTTAGTTAAACTGGTTGTAGTTAGTCTAACTGAAGATAGACTAATGATGAGTTGTTAAAATAATTATTAACTCATAATACAACTAAAGAATACATCAGTTAACTCAGTTGCATGTCAGTGCATGTTCAGTTCAACAGGGACAGGTGGTAGAGAATCAGATTGCTATCAGTTGTGACTATCGTTGTGCACCAGATCTTGCACAATCAAGGGATTGAGTATGCCAATGAGTTTGCTCACGTATTTGGCCCGCATTTTAGCCTTTGCTCACGTCCACAAAGAGTGAGTGACTATTTTGCAGGTGAAAATCGAGTTTGGGAAGCAATTCTCATCAGTTCTTGAGCAGGTATTGAGCAGTGGAGGCAGGCAAGCAGTGGAAGAGATTTGGAGATCAGATCTGAGTTGTATTGTGTGTAACAGAGGTGGAGATACTTGTGAGAAGTATTATGCAGTGTAATGTTACATGACTCAATCATTAATATACAGATAGTGTGGGGTTTTTAGCGAGATGTTTTCCCCGTGATACAAACTGTGTTAATGTGTGAATGCTCTTGATGTTTTATTGTTATTGATGCTGTTATATTCTTGATCAACGTAGAGGAGATTATGTATTATACATGTTCCGCTTAAATTGTATGATCAGGATAATCTTTGTTGAATATGTGTTAAATTATTCAAAATTTCTACATGGTATCGGAGCTAGATAATTGTAGAAAAAGTTTCTACATGGTATCAGAGCAGCTTGATTTGTAGAAGAGATTTTTACAGGATATCAAGCGAGGGTTGATCATCAGATCTACTATTCAGGAAGTGTTTACTCACGAATTTTAGATCAAAAGAAGTTGAGTTGGTTGCTGGTGGAATTCGAATTTGCAACAGTGTTGTTGAAATGTCTTTCAACAGATTGCGAATGTTATTCCAAAGCAAGAGCGACCTGGCGCTCAAGGATAAACTCAATAACAATAAAGGTGAGAATGGATCTTCATCAAAGGTATCTGATGAAGAGAATTGTGCTTTGGCTGCCAAAGCAAAGAAGGGGAAGAACGAGAAAGCTTCTCATTCCGGTGCGAAAGGCAAGAAGCAGGATATGTCCAAAGTGAAGTGTTTTCACTGTCACCAGCACGGACACTATGCCACAAATTGTCCGCAGAAGAAGAAGAACAAGCAAGCTGCTGGATCTGCAGGGGGAGAGGCTTTAGCTTCTCAGTTTGAGCTTGATTTTTCATTGATCGCATGCTTGGTTTCAAGTGTGATGGGATCAGTGTGGTTCTTGGACAGTGGTGCGTCTTTTCACATGACGGGAGATAGAGATTTGTTCTCTGATCTGGAGGACAAAGATCTTGGAGTGCACATCGAGATGGGCGATGATGGTAGATACAGTGCGACCGGTATCGGTACCATTTTCTTTGAGAGGGAGTCTGGTAAACCCTTTGTATTGAAGGAAGTCATGCATGTTCCAGGATTGAAGAAGAATCTCATCTCAGTGGCGATGTTAGAAGACAAGGGGTATGATGTTGTTTTCAGCGAGGGAAAGGCCTTCCTGCGCAGCAAGACAACTGGTGAGACCCGGAAGATAGGGGTTCGAGTGAGGAACCTTTATCAGTTGCATGTAGATGGATGCGCAACAATGGCAGGCAAGGCAGAAGGATTGGTGAGCCGGGATGATGGCGAGTTGTGGCACAGGAGATTGGGTCACCTTCACCATGGAGCCTTGAAGATACTGCAGCAGATCACTACAGGGCTTCCTAAAGGCACACTTGCGCAGTCAGATCAGTGCAAGGGGTGTACTTTGGGGAAGTTTGTGAAAGCCACCTTTCACGAGAAGGATAGTAGCACCACGACGATCCTTGAGAGAATTCACACAGACGTGTGTGGACCTTTCTCAGTTGCTTCGACAGCAAAACACAGGTATTATGTGATTTTTGTTGATGATTTCTCTCGTAAGTGCTGGATCTTCTTCATGCAGAAGAAGAGCGAGACATATTCAAAGTTCTGTGAATTCAAAGCACTGGTCGAGAAGGAGTCGGGGAAGAAGGTGAAGGTTCTTAGGAGCGATAATGGTGGTGAATACATCTCGGACGAGTTCAAGGATTTCTGCAAGGCAGAAGGGATTCGTAGAGAGATCATAGCTCCCCATAACCCACAGCATAACGGGGTAGCTGAGCGGAAGAACAGAACGATTGTGGGTGCTGCACGGGCAATGTTGCATGATCAGGGCCTACCCCTTCACTTGTGGGCGGAAGCATGCAATACAGCAGTTTATGTGCAGAACCGTTGTCCTCATAGGATACTTGGCATGAGTACACCCGAGGAGGCTTATTCTAGTAAGAAGCCTGATCTTTCTCATTTGAGGATTTTTGGTGCTAACGTTTACATGCATGTGACGAAGGATGCCAGAAAGAAGTTGGAGCCGACTGCAGAGGTTGGGATATTTGTGGGGTACACTGATACGCCCCACAACTATCGTGTGTATTTGCCAGACAGTGGTAAAACTGTTGTGCGATGGGATATAAAATTTCAGGAGGAGAAAGCCATGAAGTGTTCGCTTGAGAGGGAGCTACACTTGCATGCAGATGAGGAGCTATTAGTTCCTAAGGATGAGCTTCAGGACGTGGATCAGCCACAGGATGAGGTTCATGGAGTGGAAGAGACCACTCATGCAGCGCCAACCATCAGAGGGCGAAAGCGCTTGACAGAAGCTGAGCGACTGGCTCAAGATGCAGAGAAAGTTGTAGGACCACCTACAGCCCAACGCAGGTAGAGACAGTCACCTGATCGGTACACTGGATACATTGCTCTTATGAGCAAGTGTGTTGTGACTGAGCCATCCTCTTTCGAGGAAGCTGTGGAGGATCCCGCATGGGTAGACGCCATGGTGGAAGAGTATGATTCTATTGTCAGAAACAGTGCATGGGAGATTGTTCCTAGACCGGAAGGGAAATCAGTGGTGGGTTCGAGATGGATCTACAAAGTTAAGCAGGCAGTTGACGGGAGTGTGGAGAAGTACAAGGCAAGATTTGTTGCCCGAGGCTTTTCACAGATTGAGGGGATCGATTATGAGGAGACCTTTGCACCTGTCGCAAGGTATTCTTCCATACGGACGATTCTTGCTCTCTCAGCGCAGATGGGATCGCACATTCATCAGATGGATGTGAAGACTGTGTTCCTCAATGGAGTCATTGAGGAGGAGGTGTACATTGAGCAACCCGAAGGCTTTGAAGTCTTCAGCAGCGAGTCGCATGTGTGCAGGCTCAAGAGAGCGCTGTATGGGTTGAAGCAAGCACCACGTGCTTGGTACACACGGATAGACAGCTATTTCACAGGACTTGGATTCTCCAAGAGCGAGGCGGATCCGAACCTATACCAGATTGTGGTGGAGGGTAAGTTGCTTATCATTGTACTGTATGTTGATAATTTGATTCTAACGGGTGATGAGCTGTTGATACTGTCATGCAAGAAGGATCTTGCTACAGAGTTTGAGATGAAGGACTTGGGTCTCCTTCACTATTTCCTAGGATTGGAAATATGGCAGCGCAGTGGTGGACTGTTTGTTTCTCAGGGCAAGTATGCTCGGGAGATACTGGAGAAGTTCAACATGCATGGCTGCAAGCCTGTTGATACTCCTCTTCCTGGAGGTTGGAGGAAGGAGGATGCCACTTCGGGAGAAGAAGTGGATGCCACTGTTTATCGACAGTTGGTGGGGTCGCTGATGTATTTGGTCAATACACGACCTGATATATGCTATGCAGTTAACCAACTTTCACAAGCTATGGTTAAGCCTACCAAGCTCTTCTGGAAGGCAGGCAAGCATGTATTGAGCCACTTGAGAGGCACATCGGGATATGGTTTGTGGTACAAACATGAGGATGAGGTGAAGCTATGTGGCTTCACGGATGCAGATTGGGCAGGGAGCCCAACGGATAGAAAGAGCACATCAGGAGGGGTCTTCAGTATCAGATCGACAGTAGTTTCTTGGTACAGCAGGAAGCAGAGATCTGTGTGGATGAGGATGATCTTGGTCGGATTTTTCGGGTCCAAGCACATCAGGTACCATCATATCAGAGATTGTGTGCAGCGGAGGATCATGTTACTTTCGTACATTCCAACGGAGGATCAGGATGCTGATATTCTGACGAAGGCTCTCACTAGGAGCAAATTCGAGTACCACCGAGGCAGGATAGGGGTTGATGATAATCCATATCTTGTTGAGAGGGAGTGTTGAGATTTCAACAAGATGATGGAGCTTAGTGAAAAGAGTCGCCTTCACTAAGTGGGCCCGCAGGCTATTTTTGGCGCAAGTCTATTTTTAGACTATGTCTATTTTTAGACATATGGATCATGTCTATGTTTATGGATGATTGATCAAGTTGGGAAAAATAGATGGACTTCTATTTTTGATGAAAGTGTGAGTGATCACAGTGTGAGTGATCAAGTCTATTTTTAGACTGGCTGTCAAAAATAGAAAAGTCAAATATTATTATCTCACAATAATATTTGGACTATAAACTTAATCTTATTCTCTTGGAGCACTTCAGTTTGAGCTACGGAAGTGGCACATGCAGCTGTCAGAAGGAAATTCGTTTTTCTTATGAGTCAGTTGAGTTGTTGCATGCATGACTTCAGTTAGAACTCAAGTGAGTTGAGTTTAGTGGACTGGAGGTACAGTTGATGGAGTTGTGTTCAGTTTAACTTAGTTAAACTGGTTGTAGTTAGTCTAACTGCAGATAGACTAATGCTGAGTTGTTAAACTAATTATTAACTCATAATACAACTAAAGAATACATCAGTTAACTCAGTTGCATGTCAGTGCATGTTCAGTTCAACAGGGACAGGTGGTAGAGAATCAGATTGCTATCAGTTGTGACTATAGTTGTGCACCAGATATTGCACAATCAAGGGATTGAGTATGCTAATGAGTTTGCTCACGTATTTGGCCCGCATTTTAGCCTTTGCTCACGTCCACAAAGAGTGAGTGACTATTTTTCAGGTGAAAATCGAGTTTGGGAAGCAATTCTCATCAGTTCTTGAGCAGGTATTGAGCAGTGGAAGAGATTTGGAGATCAGATCTGAGCTGTATTGTGTGTAACAGAGGTGGAGATACTTGTGAGAAGTATTATGCTGTGTAATGTTACATGACTCAATCATTAATATACAGATAGTGTGGGGTTTTTAGCGAGATGCTTTCCCCGTGATACAAACTGTGTTAATGTGTGAATGCTCTTGATGTTTTATTGTTATTGATGCTGCTATATTCTTGATCAACGTAGAGGAGATTATGTATTATACATGTTCCGCTTAAATTGTATGATCAGGATAATCTCTGTTGAATATGTGTTAAATTATTCAAAATTTCTACATTTGTGTCTTCAGGAATTCATAGATTTCATTGCTCAAAGGGATACTGGTAGGACCACCATTGTCCTAAATAATCATTTCCCCACTCAGTAAAAAAAAAGCCTTATTACAAACCAATGCCAACCCATGCAAGGGGGAAATGGTGATTTGCAACATCCTTCAATTGGTGAAGGATATTCTACCATTTGCACCTTTGAAATGGTAGATCTACAAACAAGAGCCAAATCCTATGGAGCTCCTATCGCTCATGTAGAGGAACCTTCCTCAAGTCAAAACCCACAACCGCCCAACAATTTTCATATCAAAACGTCAGTTGCTAACCTTGTAATTCTCCCCCCCAAAGGGGCACTTCGATGCAGAATGCACAATACATCTGCACGTGCCGCCCAAAACTACAACATTGTAGAAGACTTGGCGCAAGCACTATCGGTTATGTCAGTGCTCGAAGTATTACAAACATGCCCATCACAAAGGAAAGCTTTTCTTTCGGCTATTGGTGGTATTGACCCACGAGATTCCATGCTTGCAGTTTTCGACATGGAAAAATGTAAATCTCCCCTTTCCCACTAGCTTGCATTTCAAGTGCAAATTTTTATGAAAGGTAAAGGTATACATAGAACTATCATCGACGAAGGTGCTTCTACCTGTGTCATATCGATTTCATGTTGGCTCGCTCTGGTTTCTCCAAACCTATTCCCACTGTCAAATTCCCTTAAAGCTTTCAATAAACACACTTTCATCCCAAAATGTTACCTTACTGACTACCCCATCACTCTAAGTGGGAAAATGGTAACGGTGGATATTGAAGTCGTGGATCATCAACTCAACTATAATCTAATTTTGGGCCACACTTGGACTTATGCCATGAATGCCATTGTGTCTTCGGTCTTCTGTATCATCCTATTTCCCTTAGATGGATAGATAGTCACAATAGACCCACTGTCCTTTTGCACCCCAGATTACTCCCCGTTACCTAGCAGCTATGTACCCTTAGTGGGTGGTGTACATGACTGTTACATCAATATTGGTATCAGTTTATAGAAGGGCTCTTCCCTGATGGGTTGTTTCCCTCTTCTCCCACCCGAAATTCCACAGACGGTCTCTATGGTTTCATCGATTCCTCACGAACCAGCCGATTATTGGATCCTCCTGGCCCCTTCAGACATTGACACTTACGGAGAACAAATGTCGTTGTCACCAGCTGAATTGGCTTACCAGGCCATTCAATCTGCATTTGAATCTCCAATCACTTTGGTTACGGCCAATGGTGCCACTGCCCCTCCCATAACCGCTCCTTATTTCGATCCACTCAATCAATTCCTACCTATGGATGAAGCTATTAGATAAATCATGAGTTTAGAAGAGCAACCTTGGGAGGACTCACACCATCATGTTTTGATATCTGATTCAAAAGTGATGCGTCATCAAATCCTGTCATCTAATGCATCTGAAATCGTTTCCTCACCTTATACGACTATCCAAACTTTGGAATCAGAGGGAAACATGGGCCATCTTTGAAAGACATTTCTCATTGATATTTTAGTCAAGACAAACATCGTGGAAAACAAATAGATTAGAGCCAATCACAATCCTGAGGAGATTGTGAGCTTCACCTGCCCTTTTAAGGATTTCCGCGATGTTTTCCCTTGGTCTTATGAGGAAATGAATGGCATAGACCCTTCTATTGTCAAGCATGAGATCAAGAAGGATTGAGCATTCTTTTTACAATATTTTTCTTTCTCGTTAATCCAAGAAAACATCGAGCCTCCTTCTTCAGGCTTGTTAAACTACCATGAAGAAGATCGACCATTCTTTTTATGGAATTTTTCTTGCTCGTTAATTCGAAAAATCCTTGAGTCTCCTTCTTCAAGATTATTAAACTACCATGAATAAGATCGATCGTTCTTTTTATGGTATTTTTCTCACTCGTTAATCTGGAAAACCTCGAGTCTCCTTCTTTGGGGTCATTAAACTACTAAAGGAAGATATGAGCATGTTCTTTTATGGGATGTTTTCTCACTCTAAAAACTGAAAAATCCTCAAGTTTTTCATCATTGGGCTCGTTAAACATATACGACAAAGGTCTGAGGAACTATTTCTCGCTCTTTTTCTAGCTCATTAAACTAAAAAAGACCATTAGAGCATTGTTTTTAGGCATTTTTTTCTCGCTCATAAAACTAAAAAAATCTCGAGTTTTGTCTTTAGGCTCGTTAAAAATATGTAAAGATAAGCTAAGCATTCTTTTAGGTACTTTCTCACTCGTTAAACTGAAAAATCCCGAGTTTTTGTCACTGGGCTCGTTAAAAATCTATGGCAACAACAAGAGCACTTGCCTATTTTGGATCATTTCTCACTCTTAAATCAAAAAATCCCCAAGTTTTCCCCTTGTTTGGGCTCGTTAAATCTACGAAGAAGGAATGAGCAGTTCTTTTACCTCTTTTTCCTTGCTCAATAAATTGGAAAAGATACTTTGAGTTTTCTTCGTTTACTTATTAAAATTTGATGAAGGTATTGAGTTTTTCGTCGCATGACTCATTAAAAATTCACAAAAAAAAACGATTTTAGTCCATCTCCTCGTTCTCATAACACAATGAAATTGACATCTATTGAACATAGGTTTCTCTTTATCCAAATTCAATGGATTAACTTATGAAAAAGTAACCAATCCAGGTATACTATTAACCTTTTGTCACACCTGATTAACAACTATGACAAAGGGACCACCACAGAGTCATTCTTTACACTCTTTTCAGACTCTTTAAATATGAAAAGACCACCAAGTTGTCTAGTCTGGACTCATTAAATTACACAGATAAGATATAGAGTCACTCCTTTTACGATCCTTTTCAGACTCTCAAAACATGAAAAGATCGACGAGTTTGCCTGTCTGGACTCATTAAACTAATCAGATAGGGCATAGAGTTGATATTTTCATGGTCCTTTTCAGACTCTTAAAATATGAAAAGATCGACGAGTTTACCCATCTGGACTCACTAAACTAATTAAACGGGGAAATTAGACAATAGAACTGCATTCAATATTATAAAGCGTGGTTTGGTAGCAATCATTCCCTTGAACATGGCACTCCCTCAGATAAACCTTCCTTGTGATGGCCTCTCAATATGAATCCTACAATCTTATGAGTTTAGCCTAAATACCCCGATGTTCTTGCATCTTTGTATTCTAACACTCTTTGGTGTTCATGAGTCTAGTGTTGCATGGTTAAAACCATTGTCATGCCTTCTATTGTTCAAGGGTTAACATTTTGTTTCCTCCATCAACCCATCAAACATATCCTTTCATCATGCCCTCTGTTGTTTAGACGCAATTCTCAAAGATTCCTAAAAAAAAGATCATTCTTGTCCCTTTTCGTTTTGATTGATGTAGGACACATTATTGCCTACCTTTCGACAGGTATATTCCTATCGACTTCAACACTTTATCTAGGAAGACAACCCAGAAACACATTCAATACCTTGGTACTTGTAAACATTAGTGGCAGGTTGCCTTGTGTTTGATCAGGGGTTCTCGTTATTAGCTCCTGGTTAAGCGATTCTACAGGTGTTCTATGACAAAAACATATTTCACACTCATTATATTTTACTGTGCATCTTGGAACCATCACCATTATTGGTGGCCTTCCTCGCGTCTATTAGTGGTATCCATTATTAACTAGTAATTAGTTGATTTCATGCATGTTTGACATCAACACATATCTTCACATGTATCGATCTATGTTGTTTGGTGAAGCGGAAATCAAGACCTTGGATAGAGGCTTGCATCACTCATCTTTGTTTCCTCTCCTAAGTTGCGGATACTATTCTTTGGAGATAGCTTATCAAGGCAATTATATTATGACATCGGACCCACATTGTTCTTATCGGTGGCCAGCATCATCATATCTCTTTGGAGAAAATCACTCTGACATAGCTGCTGAGCATGGGAATGCCCGACTCAGGACATGATTTTAGTAGTTTTATATATATGTGTTGTATCAGTTTTCCCGTACCACCCGAAGCTCCGATCCTCTCTCTTTTCGTCAAAGAAGGAAATTATAGTTAAGTAAAGTATTTCGGCCATCATCAAAGCCTTTGATCTCACACTTTAGGGGGAATCTATTATACAACAAATTGACCCCCTCATTAGCTCAGAGGGGAAAGACATGATAGTTGAAGCAAAGACCAAGATCACATGCCTTGTTTCCACACTAATGCTAGCTATGCACTAACAACCTGCTTTATAAAGCTTCTCTGCAAGCCTAAGGGTGCATTAGTGACCCAAATAACTCTAGTTTCTATTTTGAGAACAACGTTAGTGGACCCTAATGAAGTTCTAATGGTCAAAGGAGAAAATTGACACATAAATATCTAGATATTTACTCCTAGATCTACTCAAGAAAAGCAAGGAAACATCTTAAGTTTAACCTATTTGGGGGATTTCTAATCCTAATGAAGGAGGCAAATGGGAAAGAGCTAAAAAGCATGGCAACTTCATTGCTTTTACCCTAAGGAACTCATGGAGGAACTTGGAAACCCTAACTCAATTGCTAGATAAGCAAAGCTAGGGCTATTGTGATAAAGGTCAGATCATTTGAAAGGATAGCATACTTGATTGTTGAACTTAGTCTCAAATCTAAGCATTAGAAGTTGGTAAGAAGGGAGAGAGAGGGAGAAGCTGGAGGGGTAAGCGAAGGCTGATGCAACAAATGGTTGTAATCACTCTTCCGACAGTAATATAGAACTACAATTGTACTGTCTATTCTATGGTGTTGGTACTATCATTCATTCATTTGTTTGTCTAATATCTTTAGCATGAGTAGCTTGTTTATGTGTAACTAGATGTCTTTTATGTATTCATGTATTAGTTATCAAGGTTGTATGTTGTGATTATTCTTGTCTCTTCTATGTGTAGGACTTGATCTGGAGCTGGCTCAGGGGACTTCCACCTAGATACATTGTGTTCTCTAGCAAATCTACACGGAGGCTTGAGGTAATCCATCTGTTTTGCTTTGATAGTTAGTTAATTTTTATGGACATGCATGTAACTTTGTGACAACTGTAGATAATATTACAGTCTTCCAAGGGTCCTAGGAAGACCCTTGAGGGTATCTCCATTCTCCATACACCATGCATTTTATCCTATAGTAGGCACCAAAAGCATATTCAATAGCCCAGCCTTTCCCACTCTGTGCAACCACTTCCGCGGTTCTAGTTCTGTAACCCCCGCCGTGGTGTTTAGTTTCGGCTTCATAAGGTTCCTAGTCTCGAGGTGAGGGAAATTCTCATGGTCAGTGAGGTCCCAATCTTCGAATTCAAAGCTCAACACACATCCCAGTTGTGTGCCTTCATACATAATGTTGTCTGGGAGGAGTGGGGTTTGGAGCGAGCTCTTGGTCTCATCCAGATCCTTGGGAACTTTCACCTTCCCTTTTCGCGGGAGGACATAGGCGAGAAATTTTGTCATGTGGTGTTTAGGCTGAGTGTTCTCCTCCATGCCTTCATCCTCATCCTCCATGATGATAATATCCTCTAGATCTTATTCTTCTTCATTTGTCTCTATGGTGATGCCTTTCCTCTTCTCCTCCATTGACAGTTTGTTGTGCTGCGGGTTCTGTGGGGACACACGTACGAGAACCATTGCTTGTTTGTCCTTCTTGGGTCATGGCGTGCGTGGTGATTTCAATATTTCTACCACAATCCCGGTACCTTACAGAGCATCTCCCCAGAAAAGGCTTGTGTGGCCTCTCTAGTGGTTATCTCAGTTATCTCAATAATGTCTTGAGCAGTTTCCATCATATTCGTCCGGAAATATAGCACTCTCAAACTCAGGGGCTCAATCAATGCTCGGCTCACAACACTCATGGCTCTGCTCAATCACTCAATTCACAAATTACCAAGTGTTGTTTGTTGGGAAAACCTTTATATTTTATAATTCTTTTTGAATTTGAATTCGACCGTTCCCCCCAAATCTGGTTCATTAATGCTTCCTTAGTGGCATATTTTTCCAAATCTTGCCCATAATGCGTGTCTTAAATTCCTGCCGCTCGCTCCATTTGGCCTCAAGTCGAGCATCCCATCATGAATAGTGTCTTCAATGGTCACTTTCTATCCTGTTAGTGCCTAAATCTACCTCAGGCTGAGAAAGGAAGGTCTAAGGTAACATCAAACCACGCTTAACTTGGTAGCTAGCCCTACCAAGTCGGGAGAGGGCTCTCTCCTTGTCAATCTCAATGAAAATTTATGAATGAAGGCCTGAGATGACTGATATGAAAACTAATTTTAGGCTAGGTATGTTTTCTCAGAGAATTTGGATTGATTTAAATGGTTGGTTGCTAGATCAGATGGGGAAGGGAGCTTTAGGTCCGAGAAATCAACACAGATTTGCAAAGGATTCTGTGGGGCGAGGTAGGAAAGTGTTTTAGCACTTTGAAATGAGTGTAATGGTGAGTCTAAAGACTGGTGAGGAGCTAGAAAGGGAATGAAAATGTCATGATTCCTCTTCAGATAGTAGAAAACATGTAAAACTAAATAAACCCCAAGGCAGAGCACTGAAACACCAATAAATTCTACCCTTCACACTTGAATCATTTAGTTATGCAAAATATGAGAGGTGATGGCACACATAAAAATAAGATCAACTGATAACATAGAAGGAAACTATGCTAATTCACATTACAACAAGAATCCCACAAAATGCTGCAAAACCCTGGTTTATTTCCTTGCCAAACTATAGAAGTGACGTACAATAGTGCTCAATGCATCCACAAGGGTCCAACCCTGACAAATGACTAAGAAAGTAAAAGATATAGGCATCCAACCACCTATGCTGGCCATCAGGGTCGAATACATGAGTATAATATCTATTTCAAAAATATCTAAACTAGGAACTGAAAAATAGGCTATGGAGCAGCTTGCCTCTAAAACCATGGAAACTGATTCATTCAGTTCAAAACCACCTAAAACTAATGTATCTACCTCCTTAATTCATTTTTCATCATTTTTACATCAAATTACATTAATTTACATCATATTACATCATGAAATTGACCATGAGAGAGGAAAATTCAAACTAGTAGAAGACTAGGCGAAAATCTGAGTTTTTGAGCAAAATTGGTAAAATTTACCTGATGCATAGAGCCATTTGCCTGATGCGTAGCACCTTTTCCAAGTTCAGTTTGAAGGCCTTCCCCTTTACCAAATTTTATCCAAGATGGCTTGTTGGAAAGGTCTATTCGTCTACTGTCTAATACAAGTGGAATTGTTGGATCTAGTGTCCATTTTCCCCTTCAAAAATCAGTTCTCCCAAGACTGCTTCTGTGGGTCCAAAAAGTGGCAAAGAGGGCCTTTTTGAGGTGTTTTTCGCCCTTTAGGTGACCAAGATCTCCTCCAAAATTCATGAAATTTTCTGGGTTTTCATATTTTTTCATGAGGAATAAAAAAATTTAAGCCATTCGTAAAAATTCCTTACCAACTACTGGCGCTGCGCATCAGAGGCAATTTCCTGTGTTTTGTAAATAAAATTCATGAGAAAAACAAAAATTCCTCCAAAATGATTCAAAATTGGCAACATGAAATTTTATCAATTTCTTTGCTATGCCAAGGAATCTTCAGAAAATATTCTAAGTTTATCTCGCTCCTTTTTTTCATTTAAGGCTCTCCTTAACTTGTCTTTTAGGCTTCTTATCCTTGTCTTACAAATTTGTTCCGGACCAAATAGTGATAAGCCATGTGGCGCAACATTTTATTCTACTTATTGGCCTTGTCAAGAAGCTTCTCAAGGTGGATATTCACTCTTTCCAACCATGATTCTCGATCAGCCTCTGTTTCTTGCTCTAGCGAAGTCAGCTTGATTTTCCTTCTTTTTGCCAATTTCTAGTTTTCCCTTATGTTTTGCAGCTCCAAGATTGTTTGTTTGTCATCCAATTGCTTGTTCTGTTGCTCAAGGTAATTAATGACCCATTGAGCCCTCTCAAGATCAAGATAGAAGTCTTGAATCTCAATTTCTTTCTCCTTGATGATCACATCCTTGAGTCTTGAGCTTTGGGAGCCCAAATCAGTGTCCTCTTCCTCAACCAAAATAAAATCCCTATCTTGGCATTCAGAAGGCCCCTCATCATGCAATGGTTTCTTTCCTCTGTCTTGTACCTGTTCTGCTGAAGAAGAAGGAAATTCCCCTTTCACCCTAGGTGAAGATAACATTTTCCTATTGTCTGGTGAAGAGAACGAGACCCCTTCCACCCTTGGTGGAGATACTACTCGTTTGGCAATTGCAAAAAGTCTTGTCCCCTTTTCATAAGTTATAAACACAGGAATGTGAGCCTCTTCAGTTCTACTTTCATGCTCTCTTTGTTTCCTGGAAGGTCTAGCTTCCTCTTGAGGTTCTGTAAAAATTTGAGGCCCCTTGAAAATCTCATGGGAAATGAAGGTTTCCCATGGCACTCCCACCTGAGTGAGATGATGCACAACAACAATCTTGATGACAGTAAAGTGATAAATGCTATTAAGCTTCTATGGTATGGTTTTCTCTTTGCAAGCACAGTCATCCTCTTTATGTTCTTGCAAAGGAAGTATGGTATACTCATTATTCTAACCCTCAAAAAATGCATAAGAAATCTGATATGATAGGCATAGAGTCTGGAGAACCTTCCCTCACATGTGAAGTATTTAATGATGAGTTTCATTTGTGGCACATACCAGTCCTCCAAAAACTTAAAAGGAAACACCCTACCCAATTGACTATGATATTTGGCTCTAATGTAGGGTTCATAGTTCTGTTTGGTGATATTATGTCTTTTGTTCCATCTTTCCCCCACATCTGGCATCCTAGTTGCTTCTGCAATAATGGCTGGTGAAAGAGTGAAATTGATGCCAGCAAGCTATAACATATTATCCTCCATGTTGATGACAAATTGCCTAGCTAATTCATGATGATACTTAACCCTATCAACCATCTCAAAAAACTCAAAGCAAGATTGATATCTGAAACAAGTGGTGAAAAGAAGGCATGCAAGAAGTTCAACAATGCTAATAGGCTCCTCTCTGATTATCTTCCCACCCTAGTGAGGTCTCCTAGGTTGTACATTCCTGTCTCTTGAGCTGTCACTTTGTGTTTCCTCTTCATAGCTTGAGTCATTGTTTCTTGTTGCCATGGTGCTTGTCTTAAGAAAATGATGAGATGAAGGGATGGTGAAAAATGATGATGAAAGAGGACAATGGTGATGAGTATGAAGAGATTTTACTCTTGGGAAATGAAATTGGGGAATGAAGGGAATGGTTTTGGGAAATTAGGGTTTAGTGAGGGATTTAGGGTTTGATGAGGGAAATAATTGCTTTATGGGAGTGGGATATGGGAAAATGGGATAAATGGAGTGTATTAGGGTAATAAGAGAGTGAAAAGGGGTTTAATGATGATTTTGTGAAGATGAGATGAAAATTGCACAATAGGATGGCAAACAATGAAGAGAAACTAGGGTTTCATTTTAAACATGCAAGACTTATGAAGAACACAAGAGTGAACTCAAATTGAGCCTTAGGAGGATGATTAATTACTTGTAGAATGAAAATATAGCAAATTTGAGGGTTATGGCACAATTTGGAATGATTTAGATAAATCTGGAATGATGCGCAGTGCACTGGGCCTAATGCGCAATGCCCTCCTGATGCGCAGTGCCAGTTCAAAATTACACTACAGTTTTGCCTTTGATGTGTAGTGCCTGCCTGATGCGCAGTGCACTGCCTCTTTTGCACAGCGCTAGGCCAAGTTGCCTTGAAAAACAAGGTTTTTGTCTCCTTGGCTCCCAAATCACGATTTTTTCTCTCCAAGAGTAAATTTTCACAATGAAATGATAAAGGGGACCTACTTCACTTTAAATATGAATGACTTTAAACTTTTACTCATCTCAAACCCACTTTTCTAATGTCAAAGTCACTTTTGGTCTTGAACTCTGTTTTTCCATTGAAATTGACTTTTCTTAATCATTTGATAAAATGATGCATTGATGCTTGTGTTTTTGTTTGCAGTGGCCAGCGTTGGCAAGGTGAGCTAGGGTAGCAACTCTAAGCTTATTACATATAGAAAAAATTGAAATTACATAAAATTTTTATACATAGGAATAAAAACTTTATTTTCACCTCAAAACAGAGTGTTGAGGTAAAAACACTTATTGTGTATATCATCATTCAAATTTTGATTTTGTGAACTTGTTAGACCTCTTCATGTCCCTGCTGACGCTTTATTGAGTTTTTGCTGACCATGGTGACAAACCCTAGACCTAATGAGACCTAAAATCCTAAAAATCGCTTTTGAAAATGTAATGAAAAGAAGTAACTGTAAATGACCTAAACTTGTGAAAATATGCCAGCAGGTAAAGACCATGAGGGAAATTTTGATAATGAATCGCTACCATCAGATGATCCATGACCTAATGGAATTCAGTTGCTCAGATGGGACACCTAAAATGCATGTAAAAAGAGAAATTTGATCACTGATGGAGGGATGAAGATACCAACACTAACATTGGCTCTAATGGGGATGGTAGCTCCTGGAAGGTGCCAATAACTATAGATCTTTGGAAAGCAGACCAGTGCCTTTTCCATTGGGCAAAATGGAGTCAATAACTTCAACAATCTAAAACCAATATCTTGACTCAAAACTGACTCAATTACAAGATTAAAAACTAACTCAAAACTGACTTAAACAACCCACGCTAAATAACCAAAAACTAAAATCAGACCTTCAACTTTATAGCCTTCACTCGGGCCCCAAACTGAATGAATGACGATAGTACACACTTTGCAATGAAGGAAATAAAATGGTATGTACAGTGACAAATTAGCATAGCAGAAGGCTTCTCAAAGATAATACCGTTTCAGCAGCCGACCATTGACCGGCCCTATTGGACAATCTTCCCCATTCATTTCTTTGAGGAGAAAAGCATTTTGACCTCGATATGCAGCAATTCTATATGGTCCCCTCCATAGATTCTCAAACATTCCATGCTTTCCTTTATCCTCGTATCTATCATCCCACTTTAGCACTATGTCTTCAATCTAAAACTTATCTGCCTTTTCCTTGTTCTCATAGATTTTCTTGATTCTCTCTTGCAGCCTGAAGGTATTCTAAAAAACCTCCTCACTCATCTGCTGTAAATGGATCATTTGGCTTATTCTTCACTGCAAATTATCCTCCTCGCTGCCAGCTTCCTGTAGAAGTTTTACAACCGGGACTCCGAGAGATGTTAGGAACATCATGTCAATACCATATACTATTTCGAATGGAGACATGCCAATTGATTTCTTCTGACTTACTCTATCCACCCATAGTGCATTAACCAATTTGTTGTGCTAGCTCATTTTGTTTGTTTCCAGCAGCTTTTTGATGATGTTGACCAACGATTTGTTCAAAGATTCTACCAATCCGTTACCTTGTGGATAGTATGCAGTAGAATGCCCCAAGGTAATTTGATATTTGCTACAAAAATAAATAATATTTTTGGACTTGAAACTTGCGGCGTTATCTGTAATCAACTTGTTAGGACAACCAAAACGTGACAAAATATTATTTTCAAGAAATTGAATTATTACCCCATCTGTGGCCTGTCGAGTGGGGATTGCCTCAATCCATTTCTTAAGATAATCCATCATTGTTAAGATCCACTTATGCTGAGCTGAAGATGTAGGATGAATCTCTCCAACAAAATATAGGCCCCACTACTGAAACGGAGCACTTACTTCAATTGGCTTGAGAGGAAGAGGCTACAATTTTCTCCTTCCCTGAAAAATTTGGCATTCATGATAGCTTGTAACAGTTTTATAAACATCAGAAGAGAGGGTAGGCCAATAGTACCCTGCTCTAAAAATGTTATTAGCTGTCGTCTTCCAAAATAGATGACCTCCACAATCTCCCTTGTGAAAATCATCCATGACCTATTTTGCTTCCTCCTCAACCAAACGATTCAGCAACATACCTCCAGGATCTTTCTAATAAAGTGCATTATTCATAATGCAAAATTTGGCAGCCTTTAGTTTCAAAGTTCTACCTTTCTTTTTAGCCATCCCCGGTGGCGGTGAAAGGTGCTAGAGTACATATACAATATTTTAATACCAAGGAGAATGGAGAAAAATTTCAAATACCTCAACAAGTTAACTGTCTTCATCTTCTTTGGACATAACAACAATCAAGTTTATGTCCAAGGCATGCAAATTAGACTTCGCCATTAGTTTTTCTAGATCATGTACCTTAATGAGCTTTGTTGGCTTTATCTCCAAGTCATATTCTAACAAAGCTGTGATCCATTTTCCTCGCCTCCCTTCCGGATCTGTTTGTACCAAAACATCTGTGACAGCTATGTTAGGGACATAAGAAAGAATATGAGAATGCAGAATATATACCCAGAAATATTTCAAAGCTTTCACCAAGGCAAGAGCTTGCTTTTCAATAATGTTATATTTTAAGGTTGCATCTCTTACTGTCCTGCTGAAAAAGGCAATTGTCTTCTCAATTTGGTCTCTTTTCTACATTAGGACTGTTGCCATAGTATGTTTAGAAGAGAATGAAAATAATATGAAATCTTGAGAATAATATGGGTTGATTAAAATCAGAGCCGAAGAAAGAGACAAATTTACCAGGTTGAAATACTTGATGGCTTCTTTGGTCCACTTTACCACACTATCTTTCTTCAACATATTTGTAATTTCCCTCAAATGTTTATCTAGATTTGGCACAAAATGACGTAAGAAGTTCATCTTACCGTTAAATTCTTGAATATCCTTTTTACTATGAGGAAAATCAATTTTCTGATTGGCTTCCACTGGAGCAAGATCAATGTGGATGCCCTCCTTGGATATTATGTGACCGAGAAGTTTCCCCTCATCCATGGAAAACAAGCTCTTCTTGGGATTGAGAGATATGCCATATTTTCTACAACGTTGAAAAACAATTTTCAGATGGTAAATATGCTCCTCATCTGAATTGGAAAAGGCAGTCAGATCATCAAGAGACACTACTAAAAATACATCTTTCTCATTTGCAAAGGCGATATCCATAGCCCGTTGAAAAGTTGCACAAGCATTCTTTAGACCGAATGGCATCTTGGCATAGTGAAATGTCCCCCACGGAGTGGTGAATGTTGTTTTGTCACTGTCATCCTCATGGACAACAATTTGATTATAGCTAGAATACCCATCGAGCAGTGACATACGAAATGCCCCAACTACTCTTTGGAGTATGTGGTCCATTTTTCGTAATGGATAATTATCTTTCAATGACACCTTATTCAAATTTATGAAATCAATGCATAATCTAATCTCACCTGTCTTCTTCCGCACGGGCACTTTGGATTAATCCTTCTCAACTTCTGGCAAAATTGCTTCTGGTTTGACTTGATTGGAATGATGTGTTGAATTATACTTTTATTGTACTCCTTCAAATCTGTATAGTCCCATGCAAATACATCAGTAAATGAAGACAATAAACTAATGTATTTGGATTTTACCTGAGGAGGTAATGCCTTTGACAACTTAATCATCTTTGGATTTTCTATTATTCCAATCTTCACATCTTCAACTCCCTTTTTGGTCGGTACTAAACTTGGCTTCTGGGCTACGTCATCTTAGTCAAATAATTCCTCTAAAGGTATAAGGCCTTTAGGGATGCAATTGTCCTTTAGCTGAAAAACTTCCATTTGATTTACCTCTATTTCAGGTTCACCATCATCTTGCTTGCCATCTATAGAAGTGTCTTTATATTTACCTTCATTTTTCAGAAATTCTTCAATTTCTTTGTCATCTTGAAACACCTACCAATATCTTTGGTTATCAGGGATATTTGGTTGATGCTTCACATGAATTTCAAACTTAATGTTTGAATTCGTCAGGATCTTTATATTACTTGTAGCTGTAGCAAGGGAATCTGCGATAAAATTTTGTACACGAGGAACACATGTTAAAGTATAATCTAGAAACGATCTCAAAATATTTAAAACCGCATTACAGTAAGTCCTCATTCGAGGATGTTTGGTTTGGTATTCACCCTTGACTTGTTTGATTACTAATTCAGAGTCACCATAAACTGAAATTCTCTTTGTATTCAACTTCTTAAAGATTTTCAAACCTACAATCAGCACCTCATATTTGACTTAATTATTGGAACAATCAAAAGCCAACTTATATGAACAAACTCTTACATTACTCGGGACTTTATTTGGTGAGAAAATAGGGCTGCATATCCAAATACCAATTCCGGCACCTTCCTTACCTACTACTCCATCAAAGTCCATACTCCACAAACCGACATCTTCCTCCAAGTGCTAGAATTATGCCCGCTCTTCTACCTGTTGTCCATCAATTTTCTGCTGCTAACGGAATGTTGACTGTTCAGCGATACTTTCAATCATTTGTCGCTCTTGATCAAGTACTACTCTGAAATTTTCTGTTATCTTTGGTACATCTTCAACTTCAACTAATTGACTATTCACATCATTGAAACCACTGTCTGAATACAGAACAAAAGATTCTAAATCTGTATGTACATAATTAATTGCATGATTCAAATATTTCTCCTTGCTTGTGATAATATACTTCATCGTTTTCTCCTTATATAATTTCCTCAACTGACCAAAGACGGGAATAGTGGCATAGGAGAAATCTAACTGCAATGTCCCTTTGAGTTTTGCACCCCACAACCTACATAAAAGCATGCCAAATCTAGGGGGAATGTTGGCCAAAACTAGGTCCTTAAGACCATTCTTTGCTGGAATTTAATCTAAAGTCACAACCAAATCTTTAATGAGACCAATACATCTGACCCTACCAGAATCAAAGGAATAAATATCATGATACTTGCGAGTGATGTCCAAACCCAATTTTTCCATAATTGCCTTCGGCATCAGGTTATGAGATGCTCCTGAATCAAACATGGCATTGTGAAAAATATAATCATGCAATCTAAGGATGATGTAAAAAAGGGCTACATCATTATCCTTAGATTGGCCTTCTAATGTCGGACCAAAGATAGGCTCGGGTTGGTCATCTTCCACATTAACCATACCAGACAGTGGATCTATATTCAAAATCTTTCACACTTGACCTTTATAATTTTTGTTCTTCATTAATTCAGTCAAAGGTATTGATACTTTTAACTTAGCAATCTCATTCTCTAAGCTAAAGGCTATAGTTTTCTCTACCTCTTTGACTGGAGCATCCTTCTTTTCAGTCTTCTCCTTTGTTGCACTTGGATGATTTGACTCTTCATTTGCTGATTGTACTTTACTGGAAGTAGGATCTGCTAGCTCCTTTCCCTTTTTCTACACATTTGGAGAATCAATTTTTGGTGGTATTGCTTCCTTCTACTTCTGAATTGGATTGATTGGTACATCCCTACTCTTGAGTGAGTACTGCCTTTGCTGCATTGTTAATGCATTCATGTATCCCCTCTGGTATTCATTTGATTCCTCTTTTAGGATTGTTTCATTTCCTAATATAAAATCTTCATCTTTTTGTACAGCTGGACTTTCTGAATACTCCTCATCTTCAGTGATATAAATTGGCAAAATATCTGGTGTAAAAAAGTGATTCTCCTCTCCTATTGGAGCCTCATCATCCTCTACTTTAGTACCATGGACATATTTATGTTGTAATGGTGTTTTGACTTGTTGTTGAGCTAATGGATCCTGAGCTCTTTGCTCCCGTTGCTTAATTCTGAACTATGGTTACTGCTGACCACAAAAATTTGGATTTCCAACTTGAGTCTTGGGCTTATTTGCAATGGTTAATCTATCGGACATCTTCTCAAGCTTATGAAGAAAATGATATGAGGAAGAAGCTTCTTCCTTTATGGTCACCTTCTTCTCGGTCTTTGTCCTAGCTCTCTTAGCTAGCAGATTTGCCTCCACACTCACTGCAATTTTTTGCATATCCTCCAATGTAGCTGGGTCTCTTTCTCTCAATTTATATGCTATGTCGAGATCCAAACCATTAGGAAATTTGATCAAATCCAGCCCCATTGGTGGCTTGATATCAACTAGAATGGCACTATAAACAATATTGAATCTAATACAGTAGTCCTGGGCACTTTCACCAACATTCCTATTTATATTTTCATACTCGGAAAGGATTTGGAGTGGATTTTTCTTTACCTCCCAACGGTCTAGAAATTATCTTTCAAGAACTACCAATGTATTGATAGTTCTAGTAGGCAATGCTCCGAATCACTTTCACACTTCGCCTCCAAAAGTTTGCACAAATAATCTCATAGTCACATTCTCTTCATCTATCTCGTGGAGATCAAAGAAATAACTCATCCGATCAACATGCTGATGTGTTGTGATACCTTGGGAAGCATCAAATAATGGGATCTTACTTTGGTAATCATCAGGCATGGCATCCAAGTTTTGTGGAAAAACGAGAGGTGCATATTTGGTAGCCATTGCTCGAGGTGGATTTGAAACTGGCCTTGGGGATGTAGGAGGAGTGGGAACAATGATAGAAGTCAATGTTATGGGTGTATGGGGTGTCTAAGGAGGTGAAGAAATGCGTGATGTTTGAGTTGTAGAAGGGGTTGATGGGGGAGAAGAGACTGCAGATCTCTAATCAGATATGGTGGGCTGCACGGGAATGGTAGGAATAAAAGGAGGCTCTGTAGGAATTTCTAAACTAGACACAACAGCGGATGAGCCAGGAGTAGTAGATGCAGATTCTAGGAACTTGGGAATATTGGTAACCACAATTGAAGATTAAAGATTTAGAATATAAGCATCCATTGATCTATTTGCTCTTTCAGTTTTAAGATATTGGACAAATTCTAGATTTAGAATAGTAGCACCAACTGCACTTTCAGACTTAGTTTCAAACAACGATAGATCAAAATGTTCATCAAATGGGAGATCTTCAAGATATTCAAAAACAACTGGGCATGAATGAGACCTAAACATAGGAATGATAGAACTTTCTTGGCGAAGAATTATTGGAATGAGATTTGGGTTTTCATACATGGGAGGAGGATCAGGATCCGGATTGGATCTGGTGTATTGTTTGGAAGCCAATGTGTTGAATTATTCCCAAAAATCAAATTGACATTACAATCTTGTCAGCTTGTTGAATTATAAACTCATCATCCAAAACTATAGAATTATTTAATGTACTAGGGCAATGCTTCAAGTCAGATGTTTCAGTTCATAAACTAAACCAAAGAGTGACTGAAGCAGCATTTATCTACTTATGCACTTGCAAAGCAGGAGTAGTTCGAAGGCTACCTGGCTAACTTCAGGCTCCGTCTGTAGTTTATAAAGTAAACAACAATAACAAACAAACAAAATTGTCTTCCCCAGTATGGTCACCAATATGTTAGTGCCTAAATCTACCTCAGGATGAGAAAGGCAGGTCTAGCGTAACATCAAACCACGCTTAACCTGGTAGCTAACCCTACCAGGTCAGGAGAGGGCTCTCTCCTTGTCAATATCAATGAAAATTTATCAAGGAAGGCTTGATATGAATGATATAAAAACCAATTTTAGGCTAGGTATGTTTTCTCAGAGAATTTTGATTGATTTAAAGTTGGTTGCTAGATTAGATGGCGAAGGCAGCTTTGGGTCCGTGAAAAAAAACAGATTTGCAGAAGCTTCTGTGGGGTGAGGTAGGAAAGTGTTTTAGAAATTTTAAATGAGTGTAATGGTGATTCTAACGACTAGTGAGGAGCTGGATAGGGCATGCAAATGTCATGAGTCCTCTTCAGACAGTAGAAAACATGTAAAACTAAATAAACCCCAAGGCAGAGCACTGAAACATCAATGAATTCTACCTTTCACACTTGATTCATTTAATTATGCAGAATAAGAGAGATGATGGCACACATCAACATAAGATCAACTGATAACTGAGAAGGAAACTATGCTAATTCACATTGCCACAAGAATCGCACAAAATACTACAAAACCATGGTTTATTTCCTTGCCAAACTGCAGAAGTGATGTACAATAGTGCTCAATGCATCCACAAGAGTCCAACCCTGACAAATGAATAAGAAAGTAAAGGATATAGGCATCCAAACACCTACGCTGGCCATCTGGGTTAAAATCCATGAGTATAGGAGCTATTTCAACAATATCTAAACTAGGAACTCAAAAATAGGGAGTGGAACAACTTGCCTCTAAAACCATGGAAACTAATTCATTTAGTTCAAAACCACCTAAAATGGATGTATCTACCTCCTTAAGTCATTTTTCATCATTTTTACATAAAATTGCGTTAATTTACATCATATTAGATCATGAATTTGACCATGAGGGAAGAAAATTGAAACTGGCAGAAGACTAGGCGAAAATCTGAGTTTTTGAGCAAAATTGGTAAAATTTTCCTAATGTGCAGTGCCATTTCCAAGCTGAGTTTGAAAGCCTTCCGCTTCACCAAATTTGCTCCAAGATGGCTCGCTGGAAACTTCTATATGTCTAATTTCTAGTACAAGTGGAATTTTTTGATTTGGTGTCCATCTTCCCCTTAAAAAATAAGTTCTCCCAAGACTGCTTCCTGTGGGTCCAAAAAGTGGCAGAGAGGGCATTTTTTAGGTGTTTTTTGCCCTTTAGGTGACCCAGATCTCTTCCAAAACTCATGAAATTTTTTGGGTTTTCATATTTTTTCATGAGGAATCCAAAATGTAAGCCATTCCTAAAAATTACTTACCAGATCAATGCGTAGTGCCAGTGGTTCTATGCATTAGAGGCAACTTCCTGTGTTTTGTAATTAAAATTCATGAAAAAACAAAAATTTCTCCAAAATGATTCAAAATTGGCAAGAGGCAAGCTTATCAACTTCGTTGCTGAGCCAAGGAAGCTTCAGCCAAGATTATAAGTTTAGCTTGTTCCTTTTTGGCTTTTAAGGCTCTCCTTAACTTGGCTTTTAGGCTTCTTATCCTTGTCCTACAAATTTTGTTCCGGGCCAAATAGTGATAAGCCATGTGGCGCAACATTTTATCCTCCTTATTGGCCTTGTCAAGCAACTTCTCAAGGTTGATATTTACTCTTTCCAACCATGATTCTCAATCAGCCTCTATTTCTTTCTCTAGTGAAGTCAGCTTGATTTTCCTTCTTTTTGCCAATTATCGGTTTTCCCTTATGTTTTATAGCTCCATTATTGTTTGTTTTTCCTCCAATTGCTTGTTCTATTTCTCAAGGTAATTAATGAACCATTTAGCCCTCTCAAGATCAAGAGACAAGGATTGGATCTCAGCTTCTTTCTCCTTGATGATCACATCCTTGAACCCTGAGCTTTTGGAGCCCGAATCAGTGTCCTCTTCCTCAACCAAAATAAAATCCATGTCTTGGCCTTTAGAAAGCCCCTCATCATGAAATGGATACTTTCCTCTGTCCTGTACCTATTCTTTTGAAGAAGAAGGCAAAGCCCCTTTCACCCCAGGTGAAGATAACATTTTCCTGTTGTCCGGTGAAGAGAACAAGGCCCCTTCCACCCCTCGTGGAGATAATACTCATTTGGCAGCTACAAAAAGTCTTCTTGTCCCCTTTTCATAAGTTATAAACATAGGAATGTGAGCCTCTTCAGTTCTGCTTTCATGTTCTCTTTGTTGCCCAGAAGGTCTAGCTTCCTCTTGAGGTTCTGTAAAAATTTGAGGCCCCTTGAAAATCTCAAGGGAAATGAAGGTTTCCCATGGCACTCCCAACTAAGTGAGTTGATACACAACAACAATCTTGATGAAAATGAGTGATAAATGCTATTAAGCTACTGTGGGTATGGTTTTCTCTTTGCAAGCATAGTCATATTCTCTATGTTTTTTCAAATGAAGTAATGGTATACTCATCATTCTAACCCTAGTAAAATGCATAAGCAATCTGATATGATAGGCATAGAGTCTGGAGAACCTTCCATCACATGTGAAGTATTTAATGATGAGTTTCATTAGTGGCACATACCGGTCCTCCAAAAACTTAAAAGGAAACACCCCACCCAATTGACTATGATATTTGGCTTTAATGTAGGGTTCATAGTTCTGTTTGTTGATATTATGTCTTTTGCTCCATCTTTCCCCCACATCTAGCATCCTAGTTGCTTCTGCAATAATGGCTGGTGAAAGAGTGAAATTGATGCCAAAAAGCTGTACCATATTGTCCTCTATGTTGACGACAAATTGCCTAGTTAATTCATGATGATACTTAACCCTCTCAACCATCTCACAAAACTCAAAGCAAGATTGGCATCTGAAACAAGTGGTGGAAAGAGGGCATGTAAGAAGTTCAACAATGCTAATAGGGTTCTCTCTGATTATCTTCCAACCCTTGTGAGGTCTCCCAGGCTGTACATTCCTGTCTCTTGAGTTGTCACTTTGTGTTTCCTCTTCATAGCTTAAGTCATTGTTTCTTGTTGCCATGGTGCTTTTCTTAAGAAAATGATGAGATGAAGGGATGGTGAAAAATGATGTGTGAAAGAGGACAATGGTGATAAGTATGAAGAGATTTTACTCTTGGGAAATGAAATTGGGAAATGAAGGGAATGGTTTTAGGAAATTAGGGTTTACTGAGGGATTTAGGGTTTTATGAGGGAAATAATTGCTTTAGGGGAGTGAGATATGGGAAAATGGGATAAAGGGAGTGTATTAGGGTAATAAAAGAGTGAAAATGGGTTTAATGATGTTTTTGTGAAGATGGGATGAAAATTGCACAATAGGATGGAAAACAATGAAAAGAAACTAGGGTTTCATTTTAAACATGCAAGACTTATGAAGAACACAAGAGTGAACTCAAATTCAACCTTAGGAGGATGATTACTTACTTTCAGAATACAAATATAGCAAATTTGAGGGTTATGGCAAGATTTGGAATGATTTAGAAAAATCTGGACTGATGCGTAGCGCACTGGGCCCAACGCGCAACACCCTCCTGATTCGCAGTGCCAGTTCAAAATTACACTACAATTTTGCCTCTGATGCACAATGCCTGCCTGATGCGCACTGCCTTTGATTCGTAGCGCTAGGCCAAGTTTCCTTGAAAAAAAAGGTTTTGTCTCCTTCGCTCCCAAATCGCGATTTTTTCTCTCCAAGACTAAATTTGCACAATGAAATGACAAAGAGGACCTTCTTCGCTTTAAATATGAATGACTTTAAATTTTTACTCATCTCAAACCTACTTTTCTAATGTCAAAGTCACTTTTGGTCTTGAACTCTATTTTTCCATTGAAATTGACTTTTCTTAATCATTTGATAAATTGATGCATTGATGCTTTTGTTTTTGTTTGCAGTGGCTAGAGTTGGTAAGGTGAGCTAGGGCAGCAGCTCTGAACTTATTAGATATAGAAAAAATTGAAATTACATAAGCTTTTTATACATAGGAATAAAAACTCTATTTTCACCTCAAAATAGAGTTTTGAGGTAAAAACCACTTATTGTGTATATCATCATTGAAATTTTTATTTTGTGAACTTATTAGACCTCCTCATGTGCTTGTTGACCCTTTATTGAGCTTTTTCTGACCATGGTGATAAACCCTAGACCTAATGAGACCTAAAACCCTAAAAATGGCTTTTGCAAATGTAATGACAAAAAATAACTGTAAATGACCTGATCTTGTGAAAATAAGCCAGTAGGTAAAGACCATGAGGGAAATTTTGATAATGAACTGCTACCATCAGATGATCCATGACCTAATGGAATGCAGCTAATCAGATGGGACACCTAAAATGCATGAAAAAAGAGAAATTTGATCACTGATGCAGGGATGAAGATACCAACAATAACATAACCAACCCACATGGGAGCGCAGGCCCCATGCACAGTTGCGGACCTTGTGACTCTTTGCTTCTACGGCATCTCCAATATTGCACAGCTCCCGAGAAGAATAGTTTATAGTCCTGCACTCCCTTTTGACTGCCTGGAGCGCTAATACTATTTCTTCCTCGGCTTGTCAAGTGGCCACACCACCTATGTGCAGTTTCCTCTGATCATCCAACATTATTTCTAGGAAATACCTACCGTTTACCGTTAGTGTCTGCATCATGCACCTTATCCTTTGTAGTGCATCACCCTAGTTATTTCTCTTAGTAATATGCAGTCCAAGCCAAGGCATCAGACTGATCAATTAGCAGCGATAGTCCTCAATCTTTTCAGCATGATCGTGTGCACCTTATTTTATCACCGTGGTCTTGTTATCTAGAAACTCATCCCTTATCTCATCTTCTAGCTTCTTGACTTCTGCTTCTACCCAAGTGATTTTCCTCCTTAATTGCACCCTTTCTTTTTCAAGTTCTTGGAGCCTAAAATTTCCCTGTTGGATTTCTGCTTCCAAATTTTCGCCAACAGTCACATCCATTGGTTTGATCATGCATGGCCTAAGTTCTCCAAGAATTATAGGGTTTACTTTAGTTGCTTGATATTCTAGCCTTGGCGGTGCCTACACAGTCAGGGTTTTGTACACAATCCTATATGCCCAAAGAAATGCTTGTACGCGGAGGTCCCAGTCAACCCGCTTCACATGGTGGACCTTGTTCAGTGCTTCACGTACTTTGTCAAAATCTTCTGTGTGAATATGCTTTTGCACAGTTGGTCTTACCATACCTCTTGGTCCTAAATGGAGGGGTTGTTCATGCAATTGTCTTACTCGCCCCTGCTTACCGCTCGTGTTTCCTACTGCAAGGACAGTATGCCTCCATGTAGGTTGCGCATGATATGCCTGTATATATCTAGAAAGGTGGGCGTGTAGGCCATTTTATCCATCATGCTTGGCTTTTATCCACATCTGAGGCTTCCCAAATCATAGGCGTATCATCCTTCGGTAGTCATGCAAGTCCTCAAAACTCTTCTAGTGCGTACCCCACCACCGTGCGGGCATAGCACACAGTACCCATTTAGAGCATAGAAACGCTATTGTTTCAGCACTTCTTTTTCAAATTTGTTTAGGAACTCCTCAACTTCACCTAATCCATCATATGTAGGTAGATCCCTTACCTCTACTGCTATGAAATGCAATTACCTTGTCATCATGTTACAGTGGAGCGTGGTTGCCTCGTGTAACTAGTTCTTCCATTGTTCGATTTCTTCATGAGAATCTGATGTGAAGGAGCTTTCACGCTCCAAGAGATTCGACCATTCACAGTGGGATTTACCTAGTCTTGGTCTCGCACGGTTATCTTGTAGATGCAGTCTAGATTATTTTCACTGTCTTTATCGCCACTGGTTCTTTATAGCATGATCCTTCTACCAAGTCTAAAAGTACCACTACGTGTAGTGACCTTTTCTCAAAAATCATCTTGTGCTTATTTAGATTTATCACTCCATTCATGTTAGTGGCCCAATCTATTCCTAGCAACGCTGAATAGGGATTATTGTCATCAACAATCTCTATCACTTCAAAATCTGCGAGCATGCTCGCTCCTCTGATATCTGATGTGATTCCCTGAAATCTTCCCATAGGTAGGATCTTTCACTGGTTTTCCATTCACAGTTGGATAGGAGACAATTGCAGTGCAGGCCTGCCCATACGCTCCCATGTCTACTTTGGCAAGACATTTGTATCCGATCCTAGATCCAGAATCACTTGATCCATCTCGTATTCCCCGATCTGCACGGTCAATCTCATCTTCCTTCTTGTTCGGGTCGTATGCTTCTTGTGTTAGAAAATTATATATTACGGAGCAATGGAACACATAAAATATTGTAGAAATATAAACATAGAGAATGCATAAAACAAGAGAGACACAGATATACGTGGTTCACTCAGTTTGGGCTACGTCCACCTCGAATAGCTAGTCCTTCCTTTCTATTATCCAGCAAAATGAAGAGACACAACCTACAACAAATCCGCTATAATATCCTCTGTTTTCTCTCACAGTCTCACGTCTCTGTTTCTCGCTCACAGAATACACATCTATATCTCAGCCTCTCATACAATGCCCTCATACATAAGAGAGGGGTTTCCTTCTAAGGCAAAAAAACCCTAAACTAAACATAAGTTCTACCGTCAGATCATCTGCCTAATGAACGACCCAGATTGACTAGAAATTACTATACTTTTACAAGGCAATTTTACATTTTTTCCCCCCGACACCCCCCTATGTGGAGGGGTGTAAAAACTTCCTGGGGTATACATCCGGCTGAAACAAAGATCTCTGAACAATCATGCTCCACATACAACAATCTCCCACTTGGAGAATGATTGTAGAAACTCCACCGCTGCTTCATTTGCTGGAAAATGACTCCTCTTTGGACCTGGCTGTTTCTCATCTTCATCGTCCTCCTTGAAGACCAATTGAAACTGAGCATATTCTCATTTTCTCCCTCGTTACAACTTTTGTTAGCATATCTGCAGGATTCTTGCTAGTGTGTATCTTTTCCAGCTTCAACTCTCCATCTTCCAACACTGATCGTATGAAATGGTACTTGAGCTGTATGTGTTTAGTCCTGGAATGAAATGCTGAGTTCTTTGCAAGATGAATGGCACTTTGACTATCACTATATAACGTGCCCATATCATGCTCCTTACCCAATTCACCCATAAACCTTTGTAACCAAATCATTTCTTTACTAGCCTCTGTAGCAGCAACATACTCTGCTTCTGTTGTTGAAAGTGCAACAACACTTTGGATTTTTGAAACCCAACTAACAGTTGTTCCTCCAACAGTAAATACATATCCTGTAGTGCTCCTCCTGTTATCTCTGTCACCTGCCATATCTGCATCAACATATCCTTGTAGGGAGATGTTTGAACCACCAAAGCATAATGCTTGATTTGTGGTACCTTTCAAATATCTGAGAATCCATTTCACTACCATCCAATGTTCCTTTCCTGGATTTTTCATGTACCTGCTTACAACTCCCACTGCATGTGCAATATTAGGCCTTGTGCAGACCATTGCATACATTAAGCTTACAATTGCTGATGCATATGGAACTTTAGACATATAATCCATGTCTTCTTGGGTCTTTGGGCACATTTCCTTGCTAAGTTTGAAATGGCTAGCAAAAGGTGTACTAACTGGTTTTTCATTGTGCATGTTAAATCTTTTCAACACCTTTTGTATGTACTCATTCTGAGACAATGTTAATTTACGATTTTTCCTATCTCTAGTTATTCTCATACCAAGGATTTGTTTTGCAGCTCCCAAATCCTTCATTGCAAATGAATTTGCCAATTTTCTTTTGAGCTCATTTATTTCCTACATGTTAGATCCTGCAACAAGCATGTCATCTACATACAATAACAATATAATATAGCTGCCATCATTTTGCTTTTTCAAATAAACACAATGATTAGAGTGACATCTAGTATAACCTTGTTCAGAGATAAACTTGTCAAATTTTAGATACCACTGCCTTGGAGCCTATTTTAAGCCATAAAAGCTCTTCTTCAACCTGCACACTAGTTTCTCCTTCCCTTTCACCTCATATCCTTGTGGCTGCTACATATATATCTCTTCCTCCAAATCCCCATGGAGAAAGGTTGTCTTTACATCTAACTGCTCAAGATGCAAATCTTCAGCTGCTACAAGACTTAAAATAGTTCTGATTGAAGTCATTTTAACAACAGGAGAAAATATTTCATCAAAATCAATACCTTTCTTCTGTGCAAACCCCTTCACCACAAGTCTAGCTTTATACCTCTGTTTTCCTCCATCTTCTTCCTTCAGCCTTTAAACCCATTTATTATTCAATGTAGCTTTTCCTACAAGAAACCTGACTAAATCCCAAGTCTGGTTATGCATTAAGGAGTCCGTCTCTTCTTCCATGGCTACCTCCCACTTCTTCCTGCTTTCAACCTACATTGCTTCTTCATGACATTCGGGTTCACCAGAATCAGTCAACAATAAATAATATAATGAAGGAGAGTATTGTTCATGGGGTCTACTTATCCTGGTAGATCTTCTAACACCACATTTAGGTGTTTGGGGTGCCTGTTGCTATTGTGGTGGTTACTGTTGTTGATTATTATTATTTTCAGGAACCTTTACCTTTTCAGTGATTTCATCAAGAACTGCATATTCCTTGTTTTCTTTTTCCTTTTTCATTTCCTGCAGCTGATTCTTATACAAGACCTTTTCATTGAATATTACATCTCTGCTCCTAATGATTTTTTGATTTTCGTAATCATATAAGCGATAACCAAAATCATTAATACCATATCCAATAAAGATACATTTCTTTGACTTTGCCTCAAGCTTTGTTCTATTTTCTTTATCAATATGGACAAACGCCTCACAACCAAAAGGCTTTAAAAAAGAGTAGTTTACCTTTTTACCTGTCCATGCTTCCTCCGGAACACCACCATCCAAGGAACTTGAAGGCCCTCTGTTTATTAGATAAACAACAGTATCTACAACATCTACCCAAAACTGTAAAGGCAATCCTACATGCAATCTCATGCACCTTGTGCGCTCCATGATTGTTCTATTCATCCTTTTTGACACACCATTTTCTTGTGGTGTTCTTGGAACTGTCTTCTCTCTCGGAATTCCATGTTCTGAACAGTACCTATCAAACTCTTTGCTGCAATATTCACCTCTATTGTCTGATCTAAGACACTTCAATTTCTTTCCTGTCTCAATCTCAACCAAAGCTTTCCATTTCTTGAAAGTATCAAATACATTAGTTTTATTCTTAATACAATAAATCCAAGTTTTTCTAATTGCACCATCAATAAAAGTAACATAATAAAGAGAGCCACCGAGAGATGATACCTGAGCAGGTCCCCATACATTTGTATGCACAAGCTCTAAATTTTCATTCTTCTTTTCTTTCCCAACTCTGAGAAATCTGACTCTCTTCTGTTTTCCATAAATGCAATTCTCACAGAAGTCAAAATCAACATTCTTCAAACCCGGCAACAAATTCCTTGAGTGAATAATCTTCATCCACTTTTCACTCATGTGTCTGAGCCTATGATGCCATAATGTTGCATCTGCTCCTTTGGAAGTTAAAGCATTAACAGAGTTAGAAATACCATTGCATAAATACAATGTACCAACCTTTTCGCCTTTTGCTATTACCAGGGCTCCTTTGGTGACCTTCCAAGCTTTATCTGTGAAAGTTGTCACACAACCTTCACCGCCTAACTGCCTTGTTGAAATCATATTTTTCTTTAGATCTGGAACATGCCTTACCTCCTTTAATAGCCATTCGTTTCCATTATGCTGTTTTACAAGAACCTTACCCATTCCAACGATTTGACAGGTTTTATCATCACCCAGATGAACTTGTCCAAAATCTCCTTGAACATAGTCATGAAAGTATTTCTTATCAAGTGTGGCATGGAATGAAGCCCCTGAATCTACCACCCAGGAATCAGTAATATTTTCGAAAGAAAGAATCAAAGCATCTTGTAACATCTCACCTGTCACATTTGCTTCATGAATGTTTTCTTGCTGTGCATCTCCTTCTTTTCCCTTCCGAGATCTACAGTATTTCTTAGGTGTCCTTTCTTTCCACATTTCCAGCACATTATCCCCGATCTGGACTTGGATTTTCCTTTCCTTGATTTACTGCGATATCTTGAGCTCTTTCCTCTTTCCATTTTTCTTCCTCTAGACTCTGCACTCAAAGAATTTCCCGATGTCTCACCAGAGCTTTTTCGTCGCATTTCCTTGCTAAGGATAGCACTGACAACATCATCAAACTTTAAAGTATTAGATCTAGAAATGGAGTTACTAATGGCCATTACCAAATCATTCCAACTTTCTGGTAATGAGCACAAGAATAACAGAGCTCTAACTTCATCATCAAAGTTTACCCCTACAGAACTTAACTGACTTGTAACTGTATTAAAATCATTTAAATGGTTTGCAACAGATCCACCTTCCGACATATTCATATTAAATAACCATTTCATAAGAAATACCTTGTTTGAGGCCGAGGGTTTTTCATATAGTTTCGACAACGTCTGCATCAAACCCTCTATCGTGGTTTCCTTCGAAATGTTGAAGGCGACTGACACAACAAGGCACAAGCATATTGTTCCGAGTGCCTTTCTATCAAGAAGGTTCCATTCTTCGTCTTTCATACCCGTCGACATCTTTGTTTTTCTGCCCAATGGTAGGTATAAATCTTTCTGATACAGATAATCTTCCATCTGCATCTTCCACAGCAAGAAGTTTTGGCCGTTAAATTTCTCGACCCTAAACATACCATCTTCTGCCATTGCTCCCACTCGAACTAGGAACCCTTCTTTCGTGCGAGTTTATCAGCCAAATAGACCTTTGGCTCTAATACCAGTTCTTAGAAAGTTATATATTACGGAGCAATGGAACACATAAAATATTGCAGAAATATAAACACAGAGAACGTATAAAACAAGAGAAACACAGATATACACGGTTCACCCAGTTTGGGCTACGTCCACCTCGAACAGCCAGTCCTTCCTTTCTATTATCCAGCAAAATGAAGAGACACAACCTACAACAAATCCGATGTAATATCCTCTGTTTTCTCTCACAGTCTCACCTCTCTGTTTCTCGCTCACAGAATACACATCTATATCTCAGCCTCTCATATAATGCCCTGATACATAAGAGAGGGGTTGCCTTTTAGGGGAAAAAAACCCTAAACTAAACATAAGTTCTACCGTTAGATCATCTGCCTAATGAACGGCCCAGATTGACTAGAAATTACTATACTTTTACAAGGCAATTTTACATTTGTTCCCCCTGCACCCCCCCCGCGTGGAGGGGTGTACAAACTTCCTAGGGTATACATCTGGCTGAAAAAAAGACCTCTGAACAATCATGCTCCACACACAACATCTCGAGCTTCCAGACTACACGTGGTGCTCCCGGCATGGTCCCATCACATCTAGTTATGAGTTCTTGTAGCCCCTTCACAGCCTTGCTATTGCAGAACAACTTCATGCATGTTTCCAAGAATGTAGTGAGCATTGATGGGTCCATTTCTGGTTCTAGTTTGTCTCTACTTCCTGAAGTGGAGTCATCCATGAAGCTCCTCTTAGCTTCCATGAATGTCTCTTTAGCACGCTCAAAATCAATAATACCACTTTAGAGCATGATATTTACATTATGTTCTTCCTCGCGCAGCTCATACCTCATCATTTGCAAGTTCTGGATCGGGGGAGGTTGGAGTGCTCCTTTATAATGCAACCTTGCTATCAGTGTGGGACAGTCCTCCATCTCATGATCAAACTGCATACAATATAAGCATTATGGTCTCATTGGATTTGTACAATTACGGGCATAATGCCCCGGTCCTCAACAATTGTAACATATCAGTTGGCTGTGACCTCTTCCTGGTCCCATTCCTCCTTATCCTCATCTGCGCCCCTCAAATCTGGTGCGCCCCATTCTTGTGTTTTGATCAAGGGCCTGTGTTTTGGCCTGAACTCTATAGGTAGGAGTCTAATCCATCATCAGTTCATAACTTCTACAGGTGTGCTCATCATGGCCTACTGACCTGTAGAAATTATAGAACAACTATTGGGAATTCTGCATATACTTCTGTAATAGATGGCAATTATCTGTAGCATGCTTCCCTCCTATCTAACAAATCACACACCACAATGTAGGTGTTGCACTTGGCCCTAATTGTGCCTCTGGTCTCAATGGAAATGGTCCTCCTCCAGTGAGGTAATTTGTGAACACCAAGCAATGGTCCTTGTCATGCACCTTGCCCTTGAACTTTACGCACCATACCTCGTCGCACAGTTCTGGATGATCCATCCTATCTTGTTTCAAACTCTGCATCTCAAGGCACAAGTTTTTCGACTGCATGTGAATTTGTTGGACTCCCATGTTTGGATCTTGTATCAGAGTCTCGTGCAATCTCATCACAACCTCCAAAGCTTCAGCTTGAGTTGTTAGTCTTTATTGTGACAACGCATTCTGTAGATGCAATGTTAACGAGGCTACAAACCATTCGTGGTGTTTCCTGTATGTTAAGGTCATGTTTGCTTTGTGAATTGTGCACTTCAGTCTTTGATCCAACTCCCATGGGGTTTCACCTGATAGCATTGTGATTTCCTTGAATCCAATGATCGACTATGCCTCCGATTTTGGCCTTCTAAATTCTTGGTTTAGCACAGTCTGGATGTCTGTTATCCCCGCATTCAGATTGTCCTTGGAATGCTTAATGTACCAAGTCAGCGTGTGATCCTGTAGAGCACTGACCAATGTTTCCTTCTTTATATTTTCGTCCATGACACCCTGTGCTTCCCATACCGCTTTTACCATGAACCAAAATTGGTATGGATCTTCATTCCATACTCCCTTGAACATTGGTAACTTTATCGCGTTGGCCATACTGCCTCGCGGTGGTGGCGGAGGTGGTATGGGTGAAGTCAGAGGTGAAGTCGGAGGTGAAGATGGTGGAACTGGTGGTGGTGTGGGGGGGGGTGGTATGTGTGGAATTCTCTTCTTTATCAGATTGATTGCACTTCTTGCTAAAACCCTCACAAGCTCTTCTTCGCCTCCATGCAGAGGTGAAATCAAGGGGCTAGTTTATAGTTTTGTGCTATCATCATTTTTGTAGATCCTCCCACTTGGCATAGCCCCAAACATCAATTTATTTGCATAACCCACTTTTCACACAGTAGCATTTTAATCCAGGTGTTCAAATATTTAACGTACATACCTCACGTTCCCTTAAGGAAGCGTCGTTTTTCCTCGCTATAGCTGACTGAAGTATCTACTATGAATTCAGTGATGAACCCTCTTATGATCTGATCCAACCAATGATCAATAGTGCATGCAATCCTATCTTCCAATGCTTCCAGCCTACGCACCAACTCTGGAGTCCACACAATAGGTTTTTTGAGTTTACACCATCCTTGGCTATCTGCTAGCCTCGCTATCCACTCATACAACTGAGTAGGGTAGGATGCAAAGAAAATTTCATGGATTTCCCGATATAAGTAGCAATCTAACCACTCTTCCTTCAATAATCACTGATTCATGTTTTCCTGTGCTGCAAACTTGTGAATATTTTTGTCCAACTACTCTTCAATTCCTTTCTTGGTTAGATTCTAGTGATACGACATCAGACATCTCTATGCAGATCCTAGTCTTGGCAATGGAACCGTTTGTTGGCTTGTTGGGGCTTGACAAATCTCGGTACTACTGGCCCTTTCAACAACAGTTTGCAGAGCACGAATTGAGGTCTCACCTAAAGTAGTATGGTAGGGTGCTAGAACCATGTTTCTACACCCTGGAGATGTCTGATGAGTTTGAATGGTCCACGTTTTCTCCCTGCATGCAGGTTACTTCGCACACTTTCCCATTCCTCGCGGCCTGATATACTTCCTTCGCACAACCCTACCAAGGGGCTAAGCATCATGCTCTGCGTTATTACCCAAGACCTTGCTTATATTCCAATGTTAGTTAATTATCTTGGCCTACTTTAGTGCTTTTAGTTATACTTAACCACATAAAACATTCATACAGGTGCACGCAATAAATAAACAATATAATTGAAAATTATGTCAATCATGCACTAAACCAAGAATAGATACACAAAATTTTATCAAAACTTCTCTTTATTGATTCTTTCCCTAGTTACAGACTCGACTCACCCTCCACAATCAGGTGCAGGGGTCCACGCACTCAGCTACGGACTACTAGGCCTCTGCGTACTCATCTGTAGAGCCCTCTCCTACTCTATGACCCAAGGACTCACTTCACAATGCGACTCAATCACTCAGACTTCTCATGCTTCCTTCATTATTCCTTAGTTTTTTTATACACTTAAATCCTCACTCTATTTATACAATCCCACGGTCCGTGGACCATGGGTAGGTTTATCCCGACATTACATTACAAAACTAGGGTGGAAAACACTATGACTCTATCATACTTTCGCACCCCGTGCCTACAATTCACGAAGCTTTTAAAACAAGATTTGGTCAAAACATGGGCTTTGAGCCCCAAAACATGTCTTTGGGGGATTCCATGCCCAACAATCAAGGGAATAATTCATCAGTACCATCAGTAAGGAAGTGAATGTTCTTGGAAGTGTCTCAACTTCCATCTCCCCAAATTCTTGAAGACTATTTTTGCTTGTGGGAAAAAATGAAAAAAGAAGAAAAGAAGAAAAAAATCATAAGGGGCCTAGGTGAAAACCCATATGAGGCACCTGAGGCCATCTTTTGGGTTGAAAACCTCTTTGAGGTAGCCCAAGAGTGAAAAAAGGAAAATAAAAAAATCCTTGGGCAAAAACCTCCCTTGAGGTGCCTAGGGTGGGAAAATACATTGAAAACCTCCTTTGAGGAAACCTATGCATCTTTAAAAAAAAGGAAGAAAAAGAGAAAAGAAAAATTCCATGGAAGGGACCTCAAAGGTACCCACTAATAAAATAGTTTGCTTTTTACGTGTTTTTAAAGGAAACAAAGGAATCAACTTTCAAGGGATAGCAAGGCAAGAATCACCCCATTATTCCTCCATTTTCTTCATATCTCCCATGCCTACTATGTATCCGGCATCCATCCTCACTTCCAGGAATCAGAAACCAATTTTTATGCAGTTTTCTGACTTCTACAGGGTTTCCTGTAGTTATTAAAGGAGTTTCCTATAGTACTACATGATGTCCTCAAACACAATAGGAATGAATTCTCAATTGGAAAGTTATGTTGTAGGCATGTTCTAGGTTGAAAGAGGGGACCATACACATCACCAAATCTCACCCAACCAATGCATGACCATACCTGTCACGCCAGGCATTAACTCCACAAAACAAAAACTGATTCGTCTATTATTCCACAGGTATGTCATTGTTATATACAATAGGAGTGATTGTTCAGTTCATCTCTCGATTACTGTTCACATTCCTAATTTATTTATTTACACAAAATTCCCCCAATCATGAAGATTAGGTGTCAACATTCCCCCCCTTAATCTGAAGGGATGTTGGTGAGTCCAAGCATCATTTTGAATCGTTCAATATTTTCCCTTCCAAGTGCTTTGGTGAAGATGTCTGCAATTTTATCATTTGTGGAAAAATGACGGAGATGGATTGTTTTGGCCTCAACATGATGTCGAATCAGATGATATTTAGTATTGATATGCTTTGTTAGATCATGGAACTTTGGGTTCTTGGCCAACCTTATTGCAGAGGTGTTGTCAATCATGAGTGGAGTTGATTGTACTTGTTTTCCCTGCAAATCTTCAAGAATTTTCCTGAGCCACACAATTTCTTTCGTTGCTTCAACTGCTACCACGTATTCTGCTTCTGTTGTGGAATCTGCTGGAACTGATTGTTTGTGTGATCTCCAGGAGACAACTCCTGATCCAAGACTCATAGCATATCCTGAAGTAGATATCCCAGTTTCTTTGTCTCCATCGAAGTCTGAATCAGAGTATCCAATCAAGCTGAAGTCATCCACCTGTGCATACTTGATTCCAAGGTCTTGAGTTCCCTTCAAGTACCTTAGAACTCTTTATGCAGCAGACCAATGTCCCTCACAAGGCTTTTGCATAAATCTGGAGAGGATTCCAACAACAAATGAAATGTCTAGTCTGGTAGTAGTGAGGTAGATGAGACTTTCTACAAGTTGTCTATACTTTGTTGCATCCTCAAATTCCTTTCCTTCAATAGATGTGAGATTTAAGTTTTGTTCCATTGGAGTAGAAATAGGATTGCACTCTATCATGCCAAATCTATTTAACAAATCTCCAATGTATTTCTTTTGAGAAAGAAATATGGATTTTGGATGTTGGGTTACTTCAATGCCAAGATACTAATGAACATAACCCAAATCAGTCATTTCAAAACTTTTCCCCAATTCCTTCTTTATGGATGCAATGTAGCTTTCATTGTTCCCTGTCATTAAAAGATCATCTACATATACCACAAGATATACAACTGTTTTGCCAACTTTATTGACAAATAAAGTTGCATCATCAAGATCAAAATGATTGAAGTTGAGTTTCAGAAGATGCTCAATTAGTTTTTCATACCAGGCTCATGGTGCTTGTTTGAGGCCATACATGGACTTCACAAGGCTACATACTTTATGTTCATGTCCTTTCATAGAAAATCCTTCAGGCTGGGACATAAAAACATTCTCTTTTAGATCTCCATTCAAGAAGGCAATTTTTACATCCATTTGATGGACTTTCCAACCGTTCTGAGCTGCTAGTGCAAAGAGTGTCTGGATGGTGGCCCATTTTGCTGTGGGGGAAAATTTTTCCTCATAATCGACCCCTTCCTTCTGTGCAAAACCTTTTGCCACAAGCCTAGCTTTGTGCTTGTCAAGTGAGCCATCAGTTTTGTACTTGTTCTTGTAGACCCACTTGCAGCCAATTGGTTTGGTTCCAAATGGAGGATCAACCAGCTCCCAAGTGAGGTTCTTTATGAGGGCATCATACTCCTTTTGCATCGCTTCTTTCCATTCATCATGAGAAGAAACTTCTTTGAAGGAAGTTGGTTCAAAATTTGTAGACAAGTTCAATTCACAATCATAAGAAACATCCATATCAACAGGTGAATTAGAGTCATCTACATCACCTCCATTTTGTCGATTTGAATTTCCGGTTCCTATTTTTCCAATTTCATCAGGATGAACACTTTCAAGTGTCTTTGTCAGCCACTTTGGGGGACCTTTTTGAGATGGTCCAGGCTGCTCTATTAATCGAGTTGGGACTGAATCAAGATTGAGTCTCCCAATTCTATCAATTACATCACTTAAAGCATCATCCATTGTTTGAGTTTCAGTCGGGAGAGAGTGTTCTTCAGAAGAAGATTCCACATGTTGATCTAGTATAGGAATCCCCCCTTCAAGATGTGGAATCTGATTATCAAATTATTGAAATGATTTCGTTTTTGCGAATCTATCCCAACGATCAAGTTGCCTCTCAACAACATTGTCAGATTTGGATGATTCAAGAAAAAATACATCTCTGGATACAACAAACTTTTTGTTTACTTCATCATAGAGGCGGTATGCTTTGGAGGTGTTTGAATACCCCAGGAAGATACACTTACGACTTCTAGCACCAAGTTTATTTCTATGTACCTTTGGTATCAAAGCATAACAGGTGGAACCAAAGATCCTAAGATGTTTTACCGAAGGAACATGCCCATACCATAATTCATAAGGAGTCTTGTTTCTTATAGCATTAGATGGACATCTATTCTTTATATATGCAGCACATAGAATAGCATCAGCCCAAAACATTATCTTTACATTTTTGAAGAAAAGCATGGATCGTACCATATTCAATATTGTTCTATTCATTCTTTTAGCTACACCATTCTATTGGGGATTATAAGGCACAATTGTTTGATGTTTGATCCCATGTTGGCGAAGATAGTTTTCAAATTCATTTGATGTATATTCTTTTCCATTATCAGTGCGAATAGACCCAATATGAGATTGTGCATCGTTTTAAATCCATCTATGAAAATTCTTGAATGTTTGAAAGGCATCAGATTTGTTCTTCAATAAATAAACCCAACACATTCTGGTGTAATCATCAATAAATGTCATGATATATTTATTTCCATTTGTAGAAGGAACAGGCATTGGACCACATAAATCTGAATGAATGAGTTCAATCTTCCTATGATCTCTTGAATGTGAATCATGAAAAGACTATTTGCTATGCTTTCCTAGAATTCCAGCATCACATTGCTTATGTTTCCCAGGAATTGTAGGCAAACCAGCAACACCATTTTTCTTCAATAAGCGGAGTTTGTCATAGTTTAAATGTCCAAATCTAGCATGCCATGATAGACTTGATGGAAGTGTACCTTCTTCATGATGAGAAATATATGAGAAATGTTGTGCATGAGCAGAGGTTCCTTGCAGTTTGAGAAGCCTTTCTTCTTCTATTCTCCTCATGACAAGTGAGTGGTCAAAAGCTTTTCTTACATCAAACTTGCCATCAAACATATGAATGGAGTGACCTTGTTGGCGGATGTGGACCAAGGACAACAAGTTTCTCTTGAGCAGTGGAAGATATAGAACATGATACAGAAGAAAGTCTGGAAGACCAGGCAGTTTAAGCCTGATTGTGCCAAGCCCTGATGGCTTGATTTTTGACTGATCTGCAAAGTATACTACTCCATAAACATTATCAGTGAAATCTTCAAAAAAATCTTTTCTGTGAGTCATGTGATAGGTTGCTCCTGAATCAAGCAACCAATCATTTTTCGAAGAAGCAAGTGAAGCATTAAACAAATCTTCATTTACTCCAATGTTACATTGTGCCTCAATATAGTGAGCGGATTCAGGGGCTTTACCTTTGTCTCTATCATCAGTTTTACATTTATGTTGGTTTCTTTTCTGCTCAATTTTGTCCCATGGTAGCTTGCATGTAGAGGCATCATGTGATCCATTTCTTTTGCAGCTAATGTAGTGTAACTCTGCCTTTTCTCCTTGAGAATGTCTGCCCCCCCTGCCTCTGAAATATCTTCCTCTTCGTCCACCTCTTCCTCTTGTAGAATCTTGAGTAGGATGCTTTTGTTTATGAGCAAGGCACACAGTCTCTTCAGAAGATTCAGGGGTTGTCTTCTTTCCAAAGGCTTTCTCTCTTTCAGAAAACTTTTTCACAAGGGAGTCAAAGGTTATATCTTTAAGATTTCCATTTGCTTATAAAGACTCAAGATAATTGGAGTAAGTAGGATAGAGTGCCTTGAGAAAAGCAATAAGAGGGATATCTAGCTCAACCTTAGTGGATTGTATATCATGCATTATAGAATTTACTTCAGATGCAAGAGCAAGAGGATTATTATTTTTCAGTTCAAGAGTGAAGAGTTTAATCATGAGATGAACAAGTTCAAGTGCAGAGTGTGAGTCATAGAGTTCTTTCAGCTTTTGTAAGGCTTCAAAGGCAATTGAATATGATGAAATATGATGACTCACCTCTTCATTTATAGAAACTGCGATTAATGCATAGGCTTTGCTGTTCTTGTTTTCCTAAATGACGAGCTCTTTTTCTAAGGTAGGTTGTACAGGTTCATTGTCTCCTTCTCAGACACACACTCCTTTCCACAACTCATTGAAGATGAGGGTGTGTTTTATCATCCGGGACCATTCAGGATAGTTTTCCTTGCCAGTGAGAACTATTCCTACCATAGAGATGATTGAATGCATTCTATAAAAAAAAAAAACTTCTGCTGATAGAAAAAAATACTTTTGTTGATATACAGTGAAATTGTACTCAAAAGGGCAAAAATATTTCAAATACTTTATGCACTATGTTTTCTTTAAATCCCTCCAATGTTTATAAAAAACATCCTCATATAATATTTCCATATCACTTCCCTTTCTTCATTTAAACAAGAGCTCCACACACATATAAAGTCAACAAAGGATTCAAATGGAAACCATTCAATATATATACCATTCAATATATATATGCTAGACCATTCGCTGGACCATTCAACGGATTCAAATGCAGTTCATAAGCAATGTATATCACTCAATAAAGCCGAAGTTCAGGGTTTCAAATACCATTTCAACCGCATACTTCAATACCATATAAACTGGACAGTGTTAGAACCATTCAACACAGTTCAATGGGACAGTGTTAATATTCAAACAACGTCCAATAATTCAAACACATTCAATATTCAAAACTCAAACGTTGTGTCAAAGGCGCAATATAGTTAGAGAGAGACCTCCAAGAACATGCTCATCCCCTCGATCCGCTCAAAGAAGGCCCGAAATCTCGGGTTCTGAGACCAACGTTCATGTCAACAACGTATATATGTGAAATGGACATGAAAAACGCATATATATAAAGCAGTGTTTCTGTAAAGTAGCACAACATTTCTGTAAACCGCGTATTCACTGGATTCCATGCTCACCGCATCTCCATTCGACCTCGCATCTCCACCAGACTCCAAACGGAAACGAGGTTTGGGATTCACGGATTCCAAGCTCACGGCATCTCAACGATACCCTACATCTCCACCAGACTCAATATGACTATCTTAGCCATAGAGGGTAGGAAACCACAGAGTAGGTCTGAGTAACGATAGAGTAACGTGACCAGGAGTGCATTACTACAGTTCTGTGTGATCTGAGTTTTGGGCAGCAACCATTCTGGATATAGTTGTTTGAGCTCTTTTAACAGAGATATAAAGATGTTGGCAACGGGTCGGAAAAGCAATGAGCAGGCTCTGAAAAATCACATGGGTCACCCCCAAATAGGCAGAGATTGCGCATTTACACTTCTCAAAACCTGGAGAACATGCAGTACCATGAAGGAAAATGCATGAAGGACAATGCTAAAAATATTATGAAACGTTTATGTCAGGCCAGCCAGAGAGCAATCAATGTATTCAGAAGAACATGTAGAGGAACGTTTCACCATGTCAGGCACAGGCTTGGGTTGAAACTCACAATGAATCCATGTGTATAACGCATAGCAAAATGGAACTCACACACAACGAATATATTAAACAATGACTGAGATTTCGCAGGGATATGAAAGATATGTCAGCCTACAAAACATGGGCTAAATATGACAGAATATGCAGGAGGGAGTTACAAAGAACAAGAGCTAAAAAGGAGCTGGCTCTGATACCATGTCAGGCCAGGCGGTAACTCCACAAAATAAAAACTGATTCATCTATTATTCCATAGGTAGGTCATTGTTATATACAATAGGAGTGATTTTTCAATTCATCTCCCAATGACTATTCACATTCCTAATTTATTTATTTACACAAAATTCCCCCAATCATGAAGATTAGGTGTCAACAATACCAACCTCCGTGTCCATCAAAAACCACTCAGAAAAATACAAAAGAAAAGAAAAAGGGAGTTCAAGGTTCATGCCATGATTTTCCTCACTCACCTACCACTCCATCTCCTCCATTTCCATCCTTCCACTCTTACATCACCACTCACTCCTTCAAGTGAGAAAAAAAAAGCAAAAAAAAATGATGAAAAAGGGCAACAAAAATATTTCTTGTAGTAGCTACAAGAAACCCGGTAGTAGCCTGTGTTCTCATAGCAGTAGTTTCTCCATGCATTCTCCTTCAAAATCCATTCAAGTAAAGAGATCCAATGCCCCTTCAAACATCATGACTCCTATCCAGCGCTCAACGACAGTAGTAGAGACCAAACACCTGCACACAACAAGAAAGAAGAGAACCACATGAACAAGAAGATGTATATAGAAAAGTGTCCAAGGAAAATCACTAACCTAAACAAAAAGAAGCACAATAGAATGACCCTCCAACATGCATCAACTAAGCAAAGGAATGCACAAGTATGGTACCTTATCCAAATTCTTCCCTAAGTACGATATCATGAAAGTGCAGGAATATGAAAAAGTTTGATTTTATAAGCTAGAGGTGGTCAGTTAACTTGGCCATTCTCAACTGGAAAACAAAAAGTGAACTCTTAGTCAGCATGCCATGTTGCAATGCCACATCAAGGAGAATTATTTGAAAAGGTTTTCAATTTAATTTGTGTGAGAGTTGGTGATGATTACGAGGGGAGGCTACATGACAACTAATGCTGGGCCAATAGTCACAAAAAGGAAATCTTGTACACTTCCAACCAATATAATGCTCTAAGGAATCGATCATAAATAAAAAACATTTCAAAATCTCATGCACCATTTTCTCATTTCGAGATCATAGAAGACCGCAACCACCTTGGAGAGCCATCGAGGAAGAAAACCTATTTCATCCACCCTATAGGGTACAGAACTACAGGAACAACTATAGGAAACATAGGTAGACACAAGAAGCATTGTAAATTCACAAAGAACTCTGTAAGGGGGTACCTAGGGTCCAAATGTTAAATAATTGTTCTCATCCAAAGAATCACAGTGAAAGGTAGGTGGCCCATATCTACTGTGTTATGAATTCATAGCTAGGAAAAGAAAAAATATGTTTTTTCTAAGTGATTACAGTGGGCCTAGAGTTTTATATAGAATAGTGTGAAATTTAAAGGTTGTGTGGATATAGAAAGAAATTGCAGCCATCCACCAATATTCTAACTCCCGGTCACCCTAGAAACACTAAATATAGCCTACTAAACTACCTACAGGAAGCCAGCTAGAGAAGAGACATGAATGGAGGATTTAATAGAAGGAAACCCATATAGACATCCAGGATGCACCTCCATCCCCTTATGTTAGAAATATTTAGAAGGCGTAACTAGTTGGGATTCTTTGAGTTTCTTAGAGTGTATGATGATGATGTAGCTCAATAATTTTCCATGGCACTTATAACTAAGGATAGAACCAATGCTACTACTATGGTAAGAGGACTATCAATTACAATTACTCCAAAGGTAATTAGAAGAATCACTACACTTCCTCAAGGGATGCCATGGAGAAAGGAGGATAAGGCTGCAAGCACTTTTGCAAAGAAAAAATTGTTCTTAAGGGATGAAGAACCAATTGAGGACAAAAATGGCATAAGAAGAGAAAACCTTCCCTATCCTCAGAATGAGGTGAGCTATCATATTCTTAAATATATTTGTTATGAGGGGAGGCTCAGTATAATATATGGCTACCAATTTAGACTCCTCCATGAGTTGTGATCTGGAAAGGAGATACCCACTGATAGAAGACTCACTGCACCCTACTTCTTGTTGCAATAAATAATAGACATGAGCCTAAAGGTCCAAGAGGGAAAACATCAGCAATTGGAACACCATGGACTTACTAAGCTAATACTAGAGGATGCCTTGAGCTAGCTTAGAATCCCTATTCAATGATCCACATTTAGAGAAATGGATAGAGATGTTGTGCTTGAAATACAAGCCCTTGAATATGAAATGGAAAATACCTCTAGTGGTGAAGAGGAGGTAGAACAAGATGAAGAAGAACCTAAAGAGGAAGAATAAGAACCAGAGGAGGAAGAAACAAAGAAAAAAAAGGAATAAGAAGGAGAAGAAGAAGGAGAAGAGGAAGAATAGAAGGAAGAACCAATCCATGATGGAGATACCAAGGAAAGGGAGGAATCTTCAAAGTTGTCTCCTAAATCCACTAAGAGGGAGGAATATGTTGCCTTGATTTCCCTAAGAACACCTATCAAGTCAAAAGGGAAAAGGTAGAGGTAGACTCTCCTGTATTTCAAAACAAGGAGGAGCACCAAGATCAAACAAGGGAAACCACAAACACCCACTAGGACTCCAATCATAATTGAGGACTCACCGAAAGAGAAATAAAAGCTAGTTACCCTAGAAATAAAAGGTGAAGAGGGCACATCAAAAATATTTTCCCCAAAGTCACCCATCACCTATGTTAGGAGGCATGTCACCAGGTCATAATCAACAAAGCATGGTAAGGCACCTTTGACCCCTTTTCAGAAAGGAAAAATCCTTCTACAGGAAACTTTTTCAGCATTACAAGAAACATAGAAAAAGCTATAGGGAGGATAGTAGGGATAGAGGGAAGGCAAGGAAGTAGCAAAACAAGTGCAGGAGGGGGAAACTTCTCCAAATACATCTGTGAGAGAGTTCCAAGAGCATAAGGAGCCTAGACCACAACCCAATCTAAGCTCGTATTATAGATTCATTAAGGGAGGCATAGTAATGCCACATAGATTTTCCATCCCTCTCTTATTTGAGCTTGAGACAGAGAGACAGAGGAAACATCACTAGATGCAAATTTCCAAATCAAAGAAGGTAGAGGATGTGAGCCATATGGAAGAGAAACTACTAGATATGGACAAAGAGTTGAGTAAGATAAGATACAGGAAAAAATTATGAGATCTACACTAGAGGCAGAAAACTCATGGCTAAGGAGGCAGTTACAGGAAAATGAGATCCAATTGGCTACCATGGAAAGCCTATCCATGGAGGCACTCAAGTGTAGTATGCAACCAAAATATGTCTTGTACCTCAAAGATCAATGGTTGCAATTTTAGATCAATACACTAGAACAACAGGGGACTATGCCTTTCCAAGACTATAGGTAGTTCATTGAACTATCTAACAAGAGCACCCTAGAGGATTAGGCAGCCAAGATATATGAATTCTTCTTACACAAATTGGCCTTAACAGACTTAATTGTGTGGGACCCTAATGCAAAGTTGGGATAATTAAAACTAATGGCCCTTGCATCATGGATGAGTCATGAGGAAGCCAGGGATAAGGAGGTGAAGAGGGTGTTGGAAAGAGAATAAAGGGAACCCCTTTAATTCAGAGAATAACAATAAGATCAATGGTTGCCATTAGCACCCACATCATCATCACCAATGATCCACAAATTGCACCAAGATAACTAGCTACACAAGAACAAGAAATCAAAAATTTTGGGAAAACCTTGAGATTGCTAGGGAATGAAATCCAGAAAGAATGCCAAAGGAGATGGAGTACCCTACCATACAACCTAAGGATCGGGAAGTATCATTCCCCTGAGAAGATGAGAGTTGCACTAGAAAGGACCCCACTATATAAGAATGCACTGCGGAGACTCAAAATCAATTAGATTGGTTTGAAACTTAGTCCACCCTTTCTATTGGGTATAATATAAGGTAGAAAGGAGGAAGAGGAAAGAAAGTAGTGGGACAAAATAGAGAAACATGCAGGGTTTTATCCACAAGAGGAAAATCTATTAACAAAGGCCTGGGATGTTAGAGAGACCACAAGAGCTAAGAAATATATGGACATAGACTAAGTTTCTTAAAGGATGAGAAACACTTTCAGCAGTGGGTGATGATGAGACTCATCAATAGGTAAATTATATGGGCATTAATTCCAATATCAACCTTATTAAAATAACATTTTCTCACATTTTCTTTACATATTTTATTATATTTTTCTTAGTGAGAAGGGTAAAGGTGATATGTTATGCCATGTGGCCTAATGAGAATTAATTGAAGGATTTGGAGTAGTTTTGGGCTAATTTAAGTGCATGAACTCGAAGTAGACAAGAAAGAGGGATTTTAGGACATGGGGTCTCCCTCCTTAACTCTTCAATCACTAAAACATTCCTCCACTAGATCTCATCAACTCAGAGTAACAAGCAGCCAATCCAGTGATAGTTGAAGAGAAGTCAATCTTCAGTTTGGGGGCCAAGCCTCCCTACTTTTAAGGAATTTGTTGGTAGCTTCAGTTGTATAAATAAGAAGGCCTAGGGCCTCATTAGGATTTGAATTTTTATTGTAGCCAAGAGGCAATTTTGAGCTAAGATATTTTGATTTTTATTCTCATGTTATTTTTGACATTTTGATGATACTGAAAATGGATTCTTTGATCCAACACTGATTTGACTTAGAGGGATGAAGCTCTTGGGTTAGGACCCAACCCTAGTAACAAAGGTTCCTCTTTTTGTACATGTATTCTTATATTACAATCATATATTAGTTGTTGAAGTTATATCTGCTTTGTTTAATTTATAAGCCTTTGAATGATTGTTAGTTTTGCTTCCATTAGTTGTAGAAGTATATCACTGTTACAATAGTGAAAGAAAAGACTTCAAAAAAGCTTGTGACAGTGGCCCCAGCCTCATCTTCCTCATGGGATCATGGTTTGAAGTCCCCACTCTCACAACCTCAAAAATATATTTATATTTTCGTTATTACATAACTTAGGATTTCTTGTTGAGTAGATCATTGAAGATGATTTCTTAGACTCACCTGTAGTTTTCATTTTCGTTTCTTGAGTTCTTTATAGATTATAAAGCATTTCATTCCATATATTAAAGCCATTATCCATCAACAAATCAGTTGCTCAAATTCAATTCATATTTTCCACATCTACACAAAGTTGTGCATGCATGAAGAAAATAATATGTGTTGTTGCATGAGTTGTTGATTTGTAGGGAAGAAATCATTCCACTAGCCTCATATAAGTCTTCTCTACCTCTTGACCAATCATACCAACCAATAATTCAGATTTCTGTTTTTAGCAACCATGGACAACCACCTTGAGCAAACCCAACCATCCTAAAGAGTTGAGCAGATCCTTGGATAGTACGCACCTTCCCCATACCTTATTGCACCATCATACATCTTCCCAAAACTTTCTTTCACCTTCCCTACCTTCCTACAACTTTCAATTAAGTTTCCTGTCATAAATCATGACATCCTTTAGTAAATTTAGGGAATCTTGTAGCAACTACATGAAACCCTATAGCAGTCTGTTCTAGACTTTTTTGGGAAGAAATGATGATTAGAGCCTAGGGTAGGCCTTTAAATTGACTTCCATACCCCTCAAATACATTTTGGACTAGCTTTCCCATACCTTCCTCCCTACAAGAGATCAACTTCTTTAGATTATAATTCACATTTCTAAATTAAAAAACAAAAGACTCTTTTCTACAATATTTAGCTAGTGCATGCATACATCAGTCATAGAGATTTTAGGATAATTTCCATGCTTACTTAGTCCATATAGCTAGATGATAAAATGCAAGGTTAAATTCAGTCTCTTCTACAAAGTAATGTGTGTTAATTCTTAGCTACGTAATCCCATATCATTTCATAGAACTCTCTATTCAATGCTTTCATTTCCTTAAAATAGGCAAGCATTTAATTTTTGCATTAAATATAGCTTTACATTAATTTTCAATAGTTAGCCTCCTTCTAGGCAATATAAGATTGGTTTGAAAAACCCTAGTGGTCTATCGCCCCAGTTGAGAAGTGACAAGAGAAAAATGTTTCATCTGTTGTGCATATAACCCTATCACCTCCAAGTTTGTATGAACCCCGGGTCGATAAACTAAATTTGGTCACCCTATGAGTTGCAGCATCCTTGCTGCAAAACCATGGATTATCATGCATTTGTTGTTGTGATGCATAGGATCCCTTTTTGGAGGTTGTGGCCACAATATTGTTCTTTCCCTGAGAGAGAATCATAAGGAAGACAAATTTCCTGATCTGGGAAATGATCTTAGTACATTGCTTCACAGTGATCAAAGAAATGGTAGTAGGCAGTGCTACATCCGATATTCTGTACAAATTATCACCCATATTAATAATAGCAGTGTGAGACCTAGACTCATACAGAACATGTCATTTCCACAAGTACAGTTGGCCTAATAATATATCACAAACTTCAAGAGGAGAAATATCACACAGTTCCTCATTTGTGAATGGCTTGATGTTGAAGGGAAGGTTATAGTTAGATTACGCGAAGATATTTCCCTTAGTGAAGCCAACGATGGTGTAAAACTATGGGTGTGGTGTGGTCAGTAGGCCTAACCTCTTCATGAGCTAAACTAAAATGAGGTTCTTTTGGATCCCGTTATTGACAATGAACTGCAATGGGGAACCCTTCACCCACCTTTGTGAGTGGAAGGATCGCTTCCCCTCCTATAGATCTTCAGGCTCATCGTTCTAGATCTTGGTGGTGGAAATGGTGGCAATAGGCTCCACATCAATAATATGCTTCCCTTTATCATTCCCCTTGTAGGTTTCTGACTTAGAGTCAAAACATGCATCTAATTCGGAAGCCTTCAGCTCGGCCACCAGTGACTTCTTAGCTTGAAACTCACTCGTGTTGTAAGTGGGGATCTTATGGAACTAACACTGTTTCCCTGTGTCCTTATTTTTCTCTCTCGTGTTGTTATTCTCTTGCATCTTCGGTGGGTTGTCCTAGGTCACCCCACCTTGGATTTGTTCTTTATTTTGTGGTGTGGGGGTACCTTTCCCTTACTTCAAATTCATAGATCAAAATTATTGGTTCTTCTATTTAAATTTTTGCTTAATCTTGATAGCATATCGCTAGGCAGTGCCAAGCAAGGAGATGTCCAAGAACTCCATGTTATCCTAGATTTACTTATATAGATAGTTGTGGTACTTGAATACCAAATTTCACTCAGATTCCTTGATACCTAGCTTCGTGTGAAGGATATGTAAAAGATTTGTGAACTCCATCACATCTTGGCCCCTTCCCTGCCACAATGTGGTCCACTTTATCTATTTTTCTTCATAGCTCCTGACAAGGTAATATTGTTCCTTGATGGTGTCTTAGAAATAATTTCAAGTGGGTGTGTCTGAAAATAGTGACGACTCCCTCTCGTGATTTTCTTCATAGTAGGTTTCCCAATAGTCCTTGACATGTGGGGTGGCTTTAAGAAGTGCAAAATTAATACTTTCCTGATTGGAAAAGTCATGAACTAAAAAATATCCTTCCAATATATTAACCGTCTATCTACAAAGCCTAACTAACTAGAAGTTCGATTTGAATGGTTCAAAAAGAAAAGGAAGGAGATGTCACACATAGGGAACAAGAAAGAAAAATAGCGAAGCGTAGGGAAGGAAGACGTAATTGAATGAAAAACATAGGGTCATTTATTGCAAGAGAAGATAAAAATGCACAAGTTTCAGTAGTGTTGAGAAACTAATGCTAGTATAAATTAGGGTTTGATTCCTCTTTCTTGATAATTACTTGTGAATTATGCATGGGGCTTCACTCAATGAACCTTTGACATATCACATGTGTTTATGGCATACTAAAAAATACCCCTAATTTGAATACATATTGGAAAATACCTCTAAAATCACATTATTTAACCCCCTACCAATACTAACCCAATATACCTTTCCAATTTAAAAATCCCTTATTTTCACTAGATATTGTAGGTATCCATTTTTTCATTAACATATTTTAGACCCCTTTATATTTTTTCATTACCCTTGAGCTCCATTTTTTATACTTGCCAATATAAGAACCCCAATATATTATGTCACCTTTTCCTCAATATATATCCCCCAATATGAAGCCACAAGCTATGGCATTGCTACCCCAGTGAAGCCCCCATGGAATTATGTTGGCCTCTTTTTCTTCTTTATTAGAATATCTTTCATCAAGAAATTACCAAATTATATATGTATGAAGATCACAAGAACAAGAGACACAAGATGTAGGTGCACATCCAGGGAAAAACCCATATAAGGGGAAAACCCAATCAATAACTCTTCCTTCAGTGATTCAATTCAAGATGAGACACTTCCAGACTTCTTAAACCTAGAGAAATAATTCCTCCAACCACAAAGTCATCCCTTCTCTATAGTAGGAGTTTCAGTCCATAATTTTTACGCCCCAACAGCATAATTTCCACCCCAACTTTAGAATTTAAGACCAGTAGTAGAGACAGATTTTTGGTTGTAGGAATTGACAAAAAAACATCGCACATGTGAGATAAAGATAGTCAAAAACTTTTTCCTTCTCCATCTTCTTCGCTCTCTTTTTCAACTCCTGTGTCTTATAGATTGAACTTCTTTAGTGAGTGAGTGAATAGGTCGAATTCCTCTCCTTATAAAGCCTTTTTCTAGGTCAAGTTTCCCTCATGTAGGCCGACTTCATGAGGACAGGGCCGACTTGGTGTGGAGGTGACAAATTATATTTTTGACTCAAAAATAGTTCTTTTTACATGATACAAAAGCCCAAGAAGGGTCTAATAAAAATGAAAATGACTCTAATGACTCAAGACAAAACCTAAAATTCCACAATTGGGACTTTGACCTAGAAAAAAATTGACCAAATCATAAAACCCATGCTTTAATAAGTAATTTTCTTTAAAAGTATTTTTTTCTTTTTTTTACATGTAAAATTCTGAAGATCGAAGCTAGTTACATTCTTCAAAACTCCCTGTTAACTAGGAAGGTATTCATAATTAAATTTTACACATATATACAAGTACATGGAAGGTTTCAAAATGAGATGAACTACGAAGAGTTCTAGGACACCTAGTGCTATGGACTAGATTCCTGAGCAGGGTAATCTATCTAGGTGGGACTGAGATGGATGATCCAGACTTAAATAGGAATGCAAAAAATTACCGAGATAACCAAATACACAAAGATGCAGCGGAAATAATACTTCATTTCATTAATGGAAAATACTGAAATATGATTACAGCCAGAAATGGAAATAAACTAGCTAGGGCGATGGTAGCTTATCTCTGAGAAGAGATGTGTGGCTACATGCCTCTGAACTGTCTTACAATGAGGCTCGAAGGCCTATTTATTGTTGAGAAACAATGGAAAACCCTTCACATTCCAAAACCTAACCCTAGAAGATGAAACGCCAAATTGTGGGCCTCGTTTTTGGGTAAGTTGGTACATCAACTTCCCGGGGTCGCGAATTGGTCGTACTATCTCTGTTTGACGTGCATGATAGCCCGTTGGAAAGATCTCTCTGAGGAATACGACGGAAAAATGATTTTTAGACAGAAAAATTGCTGGCGTTAGATCTCCCAAAAAACGTCATCATCGTTTAGGGCCTCAAAATGGCTCCAGAAGTTTAGGACCTGAAAAAATGCTAAAAATAGTAAACTGTGCTATAATTAAGGAAATTGAAAAAAAAAAACTGAAAGAAGCACTAGAGGGGATCCAAGTGGAATTAGCGGGTGGCCACCAATATCCACCTGGATCATTCCTCCCCCCTTAGGAAGTAATTTTCCCCATTGCGTTGAGTTCCTCCATGAGATGAGGGAACTTCTGCTGCACTTGGTCCCTGGTGAGCCACTTGCCCTAGTGAAGGAGTTGTCCTGCTTTGACAACTTGTTAAAATTGGCAACCAGGGCAAAACTTCATGTGGGTCATCTTATTCATGGCTAATAATATTTTTATTAGATTCCTCTAGCCGAGAGGTGTAGGATTGATATAAAGATCATCCAATTCCGATAAGTATTCATTGAGATATGAATTTATTTTGATTATGGAATTATTATCAAGCCGATCTACAACTCATGTAGGCTCAAAAGCCCAATAGTCGCATCTATTCACCCACCATCGTTTTGTATAAATATAAGAGGACTTTTCCTCATTTAGAATCACTCATATCATCACATCCCTCTCTCTCTCTACTGCGCTGAAATGGGTCTCTCTCTCTCACACATGTGAAGCCAGAAGCTGTTGAATTTGAAGTTGCAACTACAGAAGTAAATATTGACTTGCGTGGCCTAGAAGATCTCCTCATCTGAACTGCATTGTAGGTTCATCTGAACCTCCTTTGGAAGCTGAAACTTTTGGTGGTGGAATGAAGTCAATCCGACTGTCGGTTTGTGAGATATGGTCTACCCTAGTTTGATAATGAAGTGCTAATGCTGATGCTACTGATCTAGGGTTTGCTACTGCTGATATGAATCAGATTTATTGTACTATTTCTCTTTGCTGAATTATTGAAGATAAAATAAGATTTGATCAAAGGGTTTCCCCACACATTGTGGGGTTTGTCCCTGGCTAGTCGCCACATCTTGTGTCTCTTGTCTTGGCTTGTTTTCTGTCGATCGTTTAATGTTCTATCTGCACTTTACTTTATGTACATGTGATTGCTAATCATGGAATATAATAAGAAAAAGAAGTAAACTGTTATAAGCATAAAACATACCATAACTTAACATGGTATCATAGCTGAGGTGAAGATAAAGCCCGAGCAAGAGCAAGAGCAATCATTGAAGAGAAGATTGGCAAGGCTATCCTAAAAGAACTATGGGGTCCTCAACACTCTTTCCTACCGAAGACAAGCTCCGTGAGAAGGCTGACTATCACAGATGGAAGATGTCTATCGATCTAACCGTTGAGAATCAAGGAGTGTTGGATCATGTGAGAGGCAATATTGTTGAACCTCCATCAAATGCATCGACTGCTGCCTGGAACAAATGAAAAAATGGAGAAGTCAAAACAATAGAAGATCATCCGGGACTCTATCGACAAGCACTTGGTGGCATACATCTCTGAACTGGACACCTCCAAGGAAATCTACGGTAGACTGGTGAGTTTATTTAAAGTTAATGATGCAAATCAAGTTTTGTTTCTTAGAAATAAGCTGAGGGAAATCAAGAAGGGTAAAGATGAAAGTATGCAAGCATAATTCTTAAGAATCATCGAGATCAAGAACGATCTCCTATCTATTGGGGAAACCATTACTGACAGAGAAATGGAACTCACAACTCTCGGAGGATTACCATCTGAATGGTATGTGTTCAGGACTACTCTTCTGAACAATAATGTAATTTCTAGTTTCGAGGAATTAATGGCTAGATGCATTCAAGAAGAAACAAGGGAAGAAGTGCAAGAAATGCACATGCCTAAAGGTCCTCCTGCTGTCTTTTCTTCTCATGCAAAGAAAAGAAATAATTCCAGGACTAAATCAAAAGGAAAGGCTGGACCTAAGGCTAGAAGAAAATGATGATGTTACATTTGCGATAAAGCAAGTCACTATGTATGAGATCATGAGCATCATGATGAATGAGATCATGGACATAAAGGGCAACATGAGATCATGGACATATAGGATAGCATGATGATGATGCACACTAGTTTGCGCAACATTATTATGGATAAAATCATGGACATGGGCAGCATGATGATAATCATGATTAGAGAAGCACGGTACAATATGCAGTGGTGCAACTCGAAATCCCTCTGATGGCAATCAAACGTATGACAAATTCAACAGCAAAGGTAAGAGGAGAGCTGGGAATCAAGGAAGAGGACAAGCATTCAAGAAGGCTAGAAATTCTAGGATGTATTAAATGCACCTGACCTCAAAGGGAACCTAGTGTCCTTCTTGGCAATGGAAGACAGAGGCTACAAGGTAACCTTCAGCAATGGCAAGGTATGTATATGGAAAAATAATGTTAAAGATGAATTTACTCTTGGGTTTAGTGTTGATTCATTATATCAGGTCGATGGAAGTCCGCTAGGTGTCATGTCTTGTGACACAACTCTTTAGTCCGAACATTGGCATCGGATTTTTGCGCACCTTCATTATAAAGCTCTACCCGATGTAAGACAGATGGTAATAGGGATGACAAAATTCCAAGTAGAGAAAGAAGGTGTATGTCCGGGATGTGCCAAAGGAAAGCTCAAAAGGGGACCATTCCCCTCAAGCCAAAGCAAGACCTCCGATATATTACAATTGGTTTACTCAGGCATACCTAAGGTTCGCATTAAGAGGAAGACTACTACACCACATACTCTTGAGCAGAATGGTGTGGTGGGAAGGAAGAACCACACGATGATGGAAGTTGTCCGGGCCATGCTACATGATCAAAGACTTCCAAAGATTCTATGGGCTGAAGCTGTAAACACTGCCGTATATGTACAAAATCGATGCCCTCATCAAGCATTGTGTTCCAAGACTCCTGAAGAAAAATTCACCGGTAAGAAACCTGATGTTTCTCATTTTAAAATTTTTGGAAGCCCTGTATACTTTCATGTGCCGAAAGAGAAAGGAAATAAATTGGGAGCATCTGGAAAGAAGGGAATTTTCGTGGGCTATGGTGAAAATACTAAAGGCTATAGAATCTATATATCCGGTCAAAGGGAAGTCATAATTAGTCATGATGTCACCTTTGACGAAGATATGGCTCTCAGCAAGGTGATCAATCTTTCGACTTTGAGGAGCTCTCAAGAAGCCGACCCTAGGGAACCGAAAGAAAAGGATGATGAATCAATGCCTGATGTAGAAGAACCCATGGATCCGATTGATCCTCCTCCATATGAGCCTTCCTCTTCTAGGAAGAGGCCTTCATGGCTTAAGGCATTACTTGATGATGCTGAAGGACATGCTGCACCCCGAGGAACCTTTCGTGAAAGTAAGAAACCTAATAGGTATCAAGGATACTTGACCATCATGAACACAATCATACAAAATGAGCCTTCGTCATTCTCAGATGCCGTCAAGCATCAAGTATTGAAGAATGCTATGACCGAAGAATATGAGTCTATCACAAAGAATGATGTTTGGGAAGTAGTTCCCTAACCCCAAGACAAGACTGTTGTTACTTCCAAATGGCTTTACAAGATAAAGCATGCAGCAGATGGAAGCATGGAAAAGTATAAGGCTCGTTTTGTTGCTCGAGGTTTCTCCCAAAAGGAAGGTATAGACTATGATGAGATATTTGCACCTGTTGCTAGATATACGACCATCCGCTCGATCATAGCCCTTGCCGCTTCACAAGAATGGAACCTACATCAGATGGATGTCAAGACTGCATGGCTCGATCAAAGAAGAGGTCTACATGGAGCAACTCGAAGGATTTGAGATTTATGATCGAAAATCTCATGTATGCAGGTTGAAGAAAGCTCTCTATGGGCTGAAGCAAGCACCCCAAGCATGGTATGAGAGGATCGATAGCTACTTGATGAAGCTGGGATTCACTAGGATTGAAGTCGATCCTAACCTTTACTTTAAGGTTGAAGATGACAAGCCTCTCATACTGGTGTTGTATGTGGATGACCTCTTTCTAACAGGTGCAAACCCTCTCATTCACAAATGTAAGAGGGAGATGGCTTCTGAATTTCAAATGAAGGACCAAGGACTTGAAGTCTGGAAGAAGCCAAGGTAAATTTTCCTATCTCAAGGAAAATATGTGGTAAATATATTGGAAAGATTCGGTATGATGGACTGCAAGCCTATGACTACCTCGATGAGCTTAACTTTTAGAAGTTATATGGTAGTGATGTCGTACCAGACTTGGGAAATGCCTCTGAGTTTCAAAAACTCATTCGCATTGATGTTCTTGGTGAACCTCCGTCTGAACATATGTTTTTCAGTTAGCATTGTGAGCTCATATTTGGTTGAGCCTCACTGGATTGATGCCAAGAATCTTCTGAGATGTCTTCACGACAAAATCTCTCATGGATTAAGATACACTGCCGGAGATGTGAGACTACTTGATGTTGATTGGGCAGGAAGTGTGGTGGACCGTAAGAGCACTTCCGGGTACTGTTTCACCTTGCGATCTGCTTCGATATCATGGATGAGTAGGAAGTAGAAGGTGGTGGCTTTGAGCACCGCCGAAGCAGGATATATTGTTGCTAGCATAACCTCGTGTGAGGCAGTCTGGTTGCGAAAGCTCTTCAGTGAGCTGTTTGGATTTACATTGGATACCACTGTGATTCTCGGTAACAACCAGAGGTGGGATTTGATTATTCAGGAATCCCATATTCGTCAATTTCTCTAGCAGATAGACATCATCTGGGATATGGTAGGTCGATGAGCAAGGAAGCTCCATCACATTAAGATGATGTACAGGTTGATATACCTTGTCAAAGCCCCGAGGAAAGATCTAATCTATGATTTTCCCAAACGACTTGGAGTCGGAAAGAAACCCTTGTACAAGGGTCCTGCATGTTACATACATTGAGCTCTGGGAGCTCTGAGGGCTTGTGGTTCCTACTGGAGCAACATATGACCACAGGGTGACTCAACCTCCCCTGGTGGTGCACACTGGAACAAGATGATTCGCTCTCTTGTGGGACAAGATGATTCGCTCTCTTGTGGAACAGGATGATTTGCTCTCCTGTGTAGCAGGATGATTTATTCTCCTGTGAGGCCTGGATTGATGTGTTCTCCATGGCAACCTGGATTGATGTGTTCTCCATGGCAATTGTAGCAGGATTGATGTGTTCTCCTGTGAGGCCAGGATTTATGTGTTCTCCATGGCAATTGTAGCAGGATTGATGTGTTCTCCTGTGATGACAGGATTGATTAGTTCTCCTGTCGAGGCATCCTACCCATGCATTCTGGGACTCATCGGAAGTACCTCTCATCTGATCAATGAGCAGGGAAATGAAGTTAGGGTCCATAGTAGTACCGATGGACGCATCGTTGTATCTACCATACTCCCTACGCTAGGATGACCTCCATTGATCTGGGATCAATGATACTTGTTTGGGACCAGTGGTAGGAGTTGTACCATACTATGACGCTGACTTCGGGTCGGTTGAGACTGGTCTAGGATCAGTGGTACATACTCTGAGACTGACTTTGAGTTAGTGGAGAATCATATTGGTCTGGGACCATTAGAGTTGTACTCACTATGACGTTGACTTTGGGTTGGTTGAGACTGGTCTGGGACCAGTGGTACATACTCTGAGACTGACTTTGAGTCAGTATGGTAAATCCTTGATCATTTCTTCTTCTTCATAATTCAGACAAAAGAAGAGTAGAACAGAACAATGCAAGAGCATAGCAGAACAGAACAAAATAGTACAGATCAGTGCAGGGTAGAACAAGACAAAGTAGAATAGGAGAAATAGAGCAGAGCAGGGCAATGGTCAGGTTGTACAAGGCAACGCATTTGATGGATGAATAGTAACGACCGATAGACAGATTGCAGATGAAGTTCTCCATGGTTGAGAGGGAGTGTTAAAATTGGCAACCAGGGAAAAAATTCATGTGGGTCATCTTATTCATGGCTAATAATATTTTTATTAGATTCCTCTCATCGAGAGGTGTAGTATTGATATAAATATCATCAAATTCCGATAAGTATTCATGGAGATATGAATTTATTTTGATTATGGAATTATTATCAAGCCGACCTACAACTCATGTAGGCTCAGAAGCCCAACAGTCGCATCTATTCACCCACCATCATTGTGTATAAATATGAGAGGACTTTTCCTCATTTAGACTCACTCATATCATCACATCTCTCTCTCTCTACTGCGCAGATATGAGTCTCTTCTCTACTGTGTTGAAATGGGTCTCTCTCCCTCACACATGTGAAGCCGAAAGCTGTTGAATTTGAAGCTGCAACTACAGAAGTAAAGATTGACTTGCGTGGCTTAGAATATCTCCTCATCTAAACTGCGTTGTAGGTTCATCTGAACCTCCTCTGGAAGTCGAAACTTTTGGTGGTGGAATGAAGTCAATCCGACTGTCGGTTTGTGAGATATGGTCTGCCCTAGTTTGATAATGAAGCCGCTAATGCTAATGCTACTGATCTAGGGTTTGCTACTGCTGATATGAATCAGATTTATTGTACTATTTCTCTCTGCTGAATTATTGAAGATAAAAGAACATTTGATCAAAGGGTTTCCCCACACATTGTGGGGTTTGTCCCTGGCTAGCCGCCACATCTTGTGTCTCTTGTCTTGGCTTGTTTTCTGTCGATCCTTTAATGTTCTATCTGCACTTTAATTTATGTACATGCGATTACTAATTGGTGGAATATAATAAGAAAAAGAAGTAAATTGTTATAAGCATAGAACATACCATAACTTAACACAACTCGATATAGTTGGATATTCTGCTGGCGAGTGTGCTTTATCTATGTGTCCATGATCCGATCAGTTGCAGCTTGTTCCATGCAAGCTGGATTTAACTCTGTGGGTGTGAGTTGTTCTGCAATGTCAGACGTGTCTAGTAATGGTGGAAAGTATGGCCGAAGGCGGTCGACATTAAACACCGGGTGCAGGCAAAAGAATGGGGGAATGCTAAGCTCAAATCCATTGTCTCCCATAGCCTTGGTAATGGTGTAAGGGCCATATTGGAGTGGTCTGAGTTTCCGATAGGCTCCGGTAAGGCGTTCCTTTTGCAAATGCAACCAGACTTTGTCACCCACCTGAAACTTGTGTGGCACTCAATGTTGATCATGTTGTTGCTTGTACTTAGCATTTGATTTCTCTAGAATGTCATGGACCTGCTGGCGAATATGTTGGATGTGCTTAATGAAGCTATTTGCCTTATCTATTTCAGACTGGACATGAGCAGAATCTACCCGAGTAGCTGCAAATTGCATGGTCACATCAATGGGACATAGTGGCTGGAATCCCAAGCCCACTTGAAAAGGGCTATGGCTAGTCGAGCTGTGGAGAGCCCGGTTGTAGCTATGCTGAACATAGGGGAGGCTCTCGTCCCATGTGCGTGGATGCTTTGAGTTGTATATGAACAGAATGTGTACAGTCATCCTGTTGACAACCTCTGTCTGGCCATCAGTTTGAGGATGGAAGGTTGTTGACTTAGTGAGTTTGGTGTCCAACATCGACTAGAGATTGGACCAAAATGTACCAAGGAATCTGCTGTCCTGGTCTGAGATGATAGACTGTGGGATCCCAAAGTGTACCCACACTCGTTCAAAGAAGAGTTTAGAAGTGGCTTCTGCTGTGACATTCTTCTTGCAGGCCGCCATAATGGCCATCTTTGAGAACCTATCGACGACCACAAAAACACAATCATTTCCATGCTTAGTGGAAGGAAGGCCTGACATGTAATCCATGGAGATGGATTCCCAAGGCTGACTAGGGGTAGGTAGCGGGGTATAGAGGCATTGCTTCTTGATGGTCGATTTAGCACTGGCACAGGCAGTGCATGACCTGATGTACTTCTCGACATCTTGTCGAAGATTCGGCCAATAGAAATACTTATGCAGTACTGCCACCGTTTTTTCAACCCGAAAATGTCCAACAGCCCTACTGTAGTGTGCTTCCAAAATCATCTTGGCACGCTCGCTTGAAGGAACATAAAGGTGACCCAGTTGGCATAACAAGCTGTCCTAGAGGTGAAAATATGGAACATGCTGACCCTCCAAGAGGTTCTAGTATGTGTGCCCGAATTCTGGGTCGCTTTTGTAGAGTAGTGGCCAATCAGAAGTCTCGTGCCCACAAGAGTTGAGGACAGTGGTTAACGCCATGATCGGTGGTCGACTGAGGCAATTTGCAACATTATTAGTGCTTCCCTTCTTATACTTGATATTCAAATGGAACTGTTGCAGGTATGTGGACCACTTCTGATGGCGATCATTCTGCAATTTCCCTTGGGTCTGTATGAACTGCAAGGGTCGGTGGTCTGTATGGATGACCGTTTCCTTCCCCAAAATGTAATGCTTCCATTGTTGATAGGCCTGCACAATGGAATACATCTCTTTATCATAAGTGGGATACTTTTGGACTGTGTCTGAAATTGTTTCACTATGATATGCCACTGGATGCCCGTGTTGAGTAAGGACTGCCCCAATAGCATAGTCAGAGGCATCTGTCTCGACCTCAAATGGTTTTTGTAAATCTGGTAAAGCGAGCATTGGTGTTGTGCAGAGGCGATCTTTCAACTCTATGAATGCCTTCTGTTGAGATTCAGACCAAAAGAATTTTTCCTTCGCCCCTCCCTTGGTGACTTGACTCAAAGGCCAAGTGATATGAGAAAACCCCAACACGAACCTACGGTAGAAGTTGGCAAGACCTAGAAAGCTGCAGAGCTCTGTCAGAGTAGTCAAAGATGGCCAATACCGAATGACTTTGATCTTGGCTAGATCCACATGCACCCCCTGTTCATCAATAATGCATCCCAGATACTGAACCTGGGTCATGCCAAAAGTGGATTTCTCCAAATTGGCACATAGCTTATGTTGCCGTAGTGTTTGGAGAACCTGTCGGATGTGGTGGAGGTGCTCTTCCCAACTCTAGTTGAAGATCAGAATGTCATCCAAGTATACCACTACAAATGAGTTGGTGAATGGCCGCAAGATGTCATACATTAGCCTCATGAAGGTTGCAGGAGCATTCGTCAACCCGAAAGGCATAACCAACCATTCGAAAAGGCCCTCTTTGGCTTTGAAGGCAGTGTTCCACACATCAGAGGGTTCAATTGGTACCTGGTGATATCCTAACTTCAGATCAATCTTGCTGAAATATTTTTCCCCCTTTAGTTGCTCCAGGAGGTCATCAATCCACGGGATCGGGTACCTATTATGGACAGTGATCATGTTTAGCACCCGATAGTCAATACAGAGTCTCCAAGTCCCATCCTTCTTCTGTACCAACATAATTGGGCTCTTGCAAGGCGATGAAATCAGACAGATGTGGCCTTTCTGCAAAAGCTCCTCAATCTGCCTCTTGATTTCATCGTTCTCCAGAACAAAGTGCCGATAAATTGGTCCATTGGGTAACGATGCACCTGGGGTCAGATTGATGGAGTGCTTGACCTAACAGTGCAGAGGAACCCCTACGGGGGAGGTGAATATGTCCTCATACTCCTCCATGACCTTGTCCATCTGTAGTTGTCATGCAGAGGGGCCCTGTCTGGAGGTTTTGGCCACCGTCTTCTTCTTTCCTTGAGGGCGTATCATCAAGAAAACAAATTTTCCAGTTTTGGAAATGAGCTTACTGCATTGTTTTACAGTAATCAAAGAGATGGCAGCAGGCGGTGCTACCTCTGGTATCCTGTACAACTGATTTCCCAAAGTAATAATAATAGCACGGGGCCTTGATTCATGTTGTATGGAAGGTGACACTATTGGCTCACGTGAAGATCCTGTCCTTGGTGCAACCACCTGATGGTGTACAGTTGTGGATGTGCTGTGGTCGGTAAGCCCAACCACTTCACAACCTCTACCGAAATGAGGTTCTTTTGGCTCCTGCTATCAACAATGAACTGTAGTGGGGAGCCCCTTACCCACATCTGGGAGTGGAAGAGATGTCCCTCCTCCTCTGGATCTTCAGGTTCATTTTTCTAGATCTTGGCACTAGCAACAGTGGCGTTGAGATCTGCATCAATGATCTGCTTCCCTTTGTCATTCCACTTTTTGGGTTCTGACTCAGGGTCGGAACATGCATATGATTCTAAAACCTTTAGTTCAACCACCAGTGACTGCTTGGCCCGACACTCACTTCTGTTGTGAGTGGAGCTCTTATGGAACTCACACCATTTTCCTGTGTCCTTTTTTGGCTTTGTGGCACTATTCTTTGCTTGTAGCTTTGGCGGTTTGTCTTGGTCTGCCCCGCCTTGGCTTTGTCCCTTGTTCTGTGGTTTAGGGGCACCTTTCCTTTACTTTGGATTTGCAGATCCAAAGTCTCGCTTATTTTGTTTAAACTTCTGCTCGATCTTGACGGCATATCGGTATGCGATGCCGAGCGATGAGATGTTCATGAATTCCATTTCTTCCTGGATGTACTTGTGCAGGCAGCCGTGGTATTTGAGTATCAAATGTTTCTCTGAATCTTTGATACCCAACTTTGTGCGAAGGGTATGGAAAAGATTGGTGAACTCTAGCACATCTTGATCCCTTCCCTGCCACAGCGTGGTCCAATTTATGTATTCATCCTCATAGCTTCCAACAGGGTAGTATTGCTACTTAATGGCATCCCGGAATGAATTCCAGGTGGGTGCGGCTGAAAATAGCGAGCCTGTAGTTTCATCCTTCTACTTGCAGTAGGTTTCCCACCAGTCCTTGACGTGGGGTGCTGCTTTGAGAAGAGCGAAAACAATCTTTTCCCGACTCGAAAATTCATGAACAGAAAAACAACCCTCTAGCAAATTTAACCTTTTATCTACGGCATCTGCGTCTATCTGACCCTCGAATATGGGGATTTCAAAATTAACTTGTACCTTAAAGGGCGTGGCATTTCCAGAGTAGCTGCTGGAAGCTGATGTGTCACTTTTGGGTAGCCGCTGAAGGATTTGGGCAAAGTTGTCCATCATCGCATTCCGTTGTCGCTTGAGGTCTTCTTTGAGCAAGATTTTGATAGGATCTCCTGCTCCCTCATCTTTCTTCTCATCCGCGATGGGAGGCTGTCGAGATTTGCGAGGCTGGTCTTGCAAAGGTTCGACTAGCTCAATCCCTAACTCCTTATATCCCGACCTCGTTGGGGACATGCAAAGAAAAACAGAGAAAAAAGTAGACCGCTCTGATACCACTGATCCAGACTTAAATAGTAACGCAAAAAATTACCGAGATAACCAAATACACAAAGATGCAGTGGAAATAATACTTCATTTCATCAATGGAAAATACTGAAATATGCTTACAACCAGAGATGGTAGCTTATCTCTGAGAAGAGATGTGTGGCTACATGCCTCTGAACTGTCTTACAATGAGGCTCGAAGGCCTATTTATTGTAGAGAAACAATGGAAAACCCTTCACATTACAAAACCTAACCCTAGAAGATGAAACACCAAATTGTGGGCCCTGTTTTTGGGTAAGTTGGTACATCAACTTCCCAGGGTCACGAATTGGTCGTACTATCTCCGTTTGACACGCATGATAGCCCGTTGGAAAGATCACTCCGAGGACTACGATGAAAAAGATGATTTTTAGATATAAAAATCATTGGCAGTAGATTTCCCCAAAACGTCATCATCGTTTAGGGCCTCAAAATAGCTCCGGAAGTTTAGGACCCAAAAAACTACTAAAAATAGTAAACTATGAGATAATTAAGGAAACTAAAAAAAAACTGAAAGAAGCACTAGAGGGGATCCAAGTGGAATTAGCAGGTGGACACCAATATCCACCTAGATCAATGGATTAATGGACAGCGAGTCTAGGTACCATCAGGATTACTAGCTAACCATCAACCTAGGGATCTAGGTACATGTCCAAGGTCAGAGCTCCAAGGCCAATGCCACAGTCTCTCTTCGAGATCTATATGTCAACACACAAGTCAGTTAGAATTCCTCCCAAGCATCTATCATTAGATGCTTTATATCTCCCTATCAACTAAATTTGTAATATCGACCAATAAAAAACATGCTTCTAAGATATTGAAACTTCTTATTCAGAAGAGGCAGTGTTAGCACATTAGCTACATGTTCATCTATTGGAATAGATTGTATCTTTACAACCCAATATTGTACCAAGATCCTAATGTAGTGGTACTTGTTGTTGATATGATTTGTACTTGCATGAAATACAAGATCTTCAGACATTTTGATATTGATTTAATTATCACAATTTATCATAGTAGGATATAGTGGCTTCCCAAACAAAATTTTTAATAGTTCTCTTAACAAGACAACTTCATTTCCTACTTTACATGTAGTAGCATATTCTACTTCACCACTACTTAATGCAACATGATCTTGCTTTCTACTCATGCACAAATTCATAAATGTCCCAAACTAAAACATCCACATGTAGTGCTTCTTCCATCAATCTCACTACCACCCCAATCAAAATCTGTAAAACATGTTAACTTGACTTCATTTCCATCATAATTAAGGTAATGATGTATAGTGCCACGTAGATATATCAAAATATGCTTGGAAGATATCTAATGGTCATGACGAGGCTTCAACTTGAAATTGACTAAGAACATTCATTAAAAAACATATATCAGGTATTTTATTTACCAAATACATCAGAGAACCCACCAACTTACGATAGCTAGTAGGATCGACAAGACTAGAGTTGGAGATTCTCAACTTCTTGATATTAATGATCATGGGAGTACTCATAGGTTTGGAATCCATCATACTGAATCATTGCAATATTTTTATTATGTGGTTCCCTTGACCCAAATATAACTCTGTAGGTTTCTCCCAAACTTCAAAACCCAAGTAATAATGCATGATTCCTAGATCTTTCATTTCAAATTTGGCTTCCAACATCCTCTTGCATTCTTGTATTATGTTCTCTACACTTGTAATAAACAAATCATCCACATACAATAGAATAGTGATTGGTTCAATGTTAACCACCTTGATGTAGAGGTTTGGATATGTAGAAGTTTTATGAACCCAATTGTTAAGAGATATGCATCCATTTTTTCATACCATGCCCTATGAGTTTTCTTTAAGCCATATAGGGCTTTCTTGAATCTTCAAAAAGGTTCATCTTTACTATTTATCTCAAAGCATTCTAGTTGTTCAATGCATACTTCTTCATTGATGGTTCCATTCATAAATTTTGTTTTTACATCCATTTGATGAATATTCCATCCCATTGTAGCAACGAGTGAAACCAAAGATCTTATAGTAATATCTCTTGCAATAAGTGCAAAGATTTCTTCATAGTATATACCTTCCTTTTGAGAAAAGCCCCTTGCAACAAATATAGCTTGGTATTTGTTAATACTTCCATCAATAACATGTTTGATTTTGTAAATCCATTTTGAAGTGACAATTGATTTGTCACTAGGTCTAAGAATGATTTCCCAAACCCCATTCTTCATGGCAGATTTGTATTCTTCTTGCATAACCTTCTTCCATTCTTCTTGAAAAGAAACTTCTTCAAATGTAGTTGGTTTAGATTCTATTAATTTTTTCATATATTTTGAATATCCTAAATATCACTCTGGTCTTTTTATTTCTCTAAAAGTCCCTTTAGAAACTCCATGTCCTTCGGCATCTTCAAGAGTATCTTTTAACCAAATTGGACTCTTCCTTGTTTCGAGTATGATCACGGGTTGAATAGGCTGACTTTGTCCTTCTACTTCTTCTTTCTTTGTAGTTGTCTTCTCATGATGCTCTTCTTCTTCGAATAATGGTGTATCTTCATCATCAGAATCTAATGGAATATACTTGGATCTTTAGTATGCATTATTCTCTTCAAATATAACATCCTTGCTTACTTCAATTTGCATTCCTTCGTTAATGTAGATTTTGTATGCTTTTTAATAAAGACTGTAGCCAACGAAGATCCCTTTAATGCTTGTAGAATCTAGTTTCTTTTTCTTGTCCTCGGTAACATGGATGTATGAGGGACACCCAAATATTTGAAGATGCTCCACACATGGTTTATTTCTTATGAAGGGTTCTTCAGGTGTCATATCCTCAAGGATTCTATGAGGACTTCTATTTTGTATATATACCTTTTTCATTGATACTTCACCCCATAGAAACTTTGATAAATCTTGATAAAATATCATAGTTCCTATACATTCTTTAATTGTTCTATTTTTCCTTTCTGCAACTCCATTCTGCTCGGGTTTATAGGGAACAATGAGATTCCTATTAATACATGCTTCTTTATAATATCAAACTATTTATTTTGAAGTATATTCCTGACCATTATCGGATCTCAATTTTTTTATCTTTCTTTTAGTTAAGGTTTTCACTTTAGATATAAACTCATTGAATTTTTCAAATAATTCGTCCTTTGGATTGAGTTCCTAGAGTGATCATCAATGAAGGTCACATACTAAATAGGGCCTCCAAGATATTTGTTAGAAATAGGCCCACACACATTCGAATGAATGAGGTCTAATATTTCCTTAGATCTTGTATCACTGCTTGTAAAATGCTTCCTTTTATTGTTCCACAAAGCACGTCCCTTCCATACTGCTTCATGATCTTCCTTGATGTTGGGGATACCATTTACCATTTTTATTAATAGAGCTAATGATCTTGTAATGTATATTCCCATATCTTCTATGCCATAGTTATATCAGATTGTTCTCCATGTGAACTAGGGCATGAGGAGATGGAGTTATGACTCCATATAACCTTCCTTCACATACTCCAATACCTTTCTCCTTATCAATGCTTGAATCCTTTCCCAAAACCAAAACCTTTCCATCTTACAAAGGAAACCCTATCTCCTTTATATTCTAAAAAATAAATTGAAAGTAAATTCTTTTTCAAACCTGGAACATAGAGTATATTGTTGAGGTGTAGCATTGCTCTATTTTCCATTTTCAAAGATGTAGATCCAAGGCCCTTTGGTACATAATTGTTGTTGTCTCCTAGCTCCACTTCATGAGATGCTTGTTCCTTTGATAGAGTATGATTTTTTCTAGTTTCTCTTGTCATATGTCTTGATGCTCCAATATCAATGATCCATGCATTGTCATCATCAAGAGTAACTGTAAGTGCAGTCAAGAACCCTTCGATTTTTACTTTCTTAGATAAGATGTAGACGATATTTCCAATCCAAATTCCTGCAATTTTTATGATATTGAACCCCATCTTCAAGTAACTTTTCATAGAGGGAGTAACATTTTATTCCAAGAAAACAAAGTGATCTCCAAACTTCTTCGAAACTAGCTTTGATAAGATGTTGAGAAATCAATGCTAGTATATATTAGGGTTTGATTCCTCTTTCTTGATAAAAACTTGTGAATTATGTTGGCCTATTTTAATTATTTATTATATTATCTCCTCAAGCAATTACTAAATTATGTGTATGAATATCACATGAATAAGAGACACAGGATGTAGGTTCATGTCTAGGGAAAAACCCCTATAAGGGGAAAACCCAATCAAGAAATGTTCCTTTAGTAATTCAATTCAAGATGAGACACTTCCAGAATTATTATACCTAGACAAAGACTTCCTCCAACCACCAAGTCAACCCTTCCCTATCATATATGATCTTGAAAAAGTACTCCAAGTGACAGCTTCCCAATAGTCGCTTCAGTCCACATTTTCATCCACCTAGTACAAGAACTTTGACACCATCTTCAAAATTTTGGACCTCCAGTAGAAATTTTTTTTTGGCCCGAACAATTTCCTAGAAAACTTTGCACGTGTAAGAGAAATATAGCCAAAAAATTTAACTTAGGGTTTCCCAGAAAAATTTGTCCTTATCTAGCTTCTTCATTCTCTTTTTCTGCTTCTTTGTCTTGTAGATCGACCTTCTTTAGTGAGTGAGTGAAATAGGTTGAATGCCTCTACTTATATAAGCATTTTGTTGGGTCAAATTTCCTTCATGTACGTCAACTTCTTGGCGACAGGGTCTATTTGCTGTGGAGGTGACAAATTATCTTCTTGACTAAAAAATCATCCTTTTTACATGATACAAAAGCCTAGGAAGGACCTAATAAAAATGACAATGAATCTAATGACTCAAGACAAAACTACAAGTCAACAATGGGAACTTTGACCTAGAAAACATTAACCCAAGCGTGAAACCTGTGCTGTAATAAGTGATTTTCTTTAGTAATATTTCTTTTTGACATGTAAAATTATGAATACAGAAGCTAGTTATATTCTTAAACATGTATCACCATGAAAGTAGTAGGGTAAACCTATGTGATTTGGAAGGTCGAAGTACAGAGTTGAGTTACACTAATCTGAAATCACTCTTGATACTTACTGCATTATATTTTTGGCTAGTTAGAATTTAAACCCTAAAGCATAGACTAACACGAAAGGTGAAACTAGACCTATGATTTTCTATGCTTGGCATTGTTCTACACTACTTAATACACATTACGTAAATGTATGTTGGGAATTTTATACTCTTTGTATGCATAATGACCCTTCAATTATGCTATTGGATCGGTTTCTCTATATCCCAGAAAGCCAATTCCTTATTGGTTTTACTTTCCCCGAGGGCAGAAAGCTTGCAGCCATGTCTTACCTTGTTTGCATTCACACTACTACATGGGCCTTATTTACTAGAAGTGAATTTCATACATAACAATACATTAATACATTTTTATTCCTATCCTAAATCCATCTGAACACTAGATTTACCAAGTGCTCGAGAGGTATCAAATTCCTTGAGGTGAAAACTTATTTTCTAGTGAAAAACTTGAGGAAAGGTTTGCACCTCGAGTGATTTAATCCCTCGCGGTGCTTGATATATCCAAGATTAAGATAGAGCTAGGTTGGTTTCAGCCATGCATGGTCACACAATATTTGTTAAACATCTAATTATTTTGATCATTTTAAATATGATAAATATGTTAAATATTAATTTGGTGATTTTAATTTTAATTCTCAATTAGAATAGTTTGTTGCGATGGTAGATATTTTTAATAGCTTGAGTAATGAAAAAGGTTGAAATAAAAATTTGAACGAAAAGTGACAACGTAATAGTGTTGAATGATAGGAAATGTGAATAAGAAGAATGTAGTAAATTAATTTAGTCTTCATTGTGATCAATCTCAAACTATTTTCTTTTATTCTTCTTATTGTCAAACTTGTTAGTTTTGCCATATTTTATTATCGATTATATGAAAAATGTAGTTGAAATCATAGATCATTCAAAACTTTAATTTGAGTTATTGTAATGAATGTCATACCCTATCTCCATTTATCTCCAATATTAATAATATCTTTCTCCGATGTCAATCATTGTGACTTATGGAGTGTTAAACCCGAAGTAAGTTTCAATGGTAGTTGTTTTCTATTACGTTGTTTGAACACAAAGTGGCTAACAATGTTGAATGATGTAAAATGGAAATAAAATAATGTATTCAATTACAAATAGTTTATAGTTTCAAGAAGAAAACATTTTACGTAAGTGAACATTCTATTTAAGATTAAAACTTAAGTATTTTATTTATGGTTGAATTCCTATAACGCAAAAATCTAAACTGAACCTTCCACTATGATTTGGATCTACTGCACTGAACCTGGCAGCATGATTTGTCACAAAAATGAGTAGGAGTTTCAATCCTGCCAAGTACAATTAGAGTGACCCTTAACAATTATGGTTAATTCACTCACTAAGGTGCAATAAAAAAAATCTCATGTTCCCCCTTCGAATTCAAGTGAAAGGGATATATATGGTATGGAAACTAACCCCCACATATTTAGTTCACTCAAAGGAAAGGAATGAACTACCTATTCTAGCTAAATCAATCCATCTAAATATATTTCTTTAGTGAGTGATTTAAACACTCTTTCTTTTTCCTTGGAAAGCCTACCCTTGGAGGTGCTCCTTTTTCCCTCCATTCCATTAACCCTCCCAATCCTCTACAAACTAGCCATTCTTTCATCTATGACACCCTTGAACTAAATAATACCAATTTTGTTTTGGCATGGTTGAAAGTAGACTCCACCATCACCAATTGGTTTTAGTCTCTCGAGGACCATATTTTTTGCTTGAAAGCCCATATTTATATTTGTTTTTTTGTATCTCTTTCTTCTTCCCTCTCTCCCCCTGTTCATCTTTGTGTCTATCTCCATCCCTCTCTCCTCTCTCTCCCCCTCCCTCTCCCAACCATCTCTCTCTCTCTCTCTCTCTTGCCCTCCATTTCTCTCTCTCTCCCCACCTCCCCCTCCCTCTCTATATCTCTCCCTTCATCCTCTTTCTCCCCCCTCCATATCTATCTATATCTCTATCTCATTGCCCCAAAGACACATGCTCTTTCTCTTTCTCACTCTGCATATATTTTTATCTCTTGCTCACTCACTCACTCTATCCCTCTCTTCTTCCATCTCTCCCCTCTCGTTCTATATCTATATCTCCCTCCAAATCTCCTTATTTTTCTCTTTATATCACCTCAAAACATAGACACATAGACACTCTCTCTCCATATCTATTTATATCTCTCTTTGTCCCTGTTCCTCTCCCTCTCTCTCTCCCCCCCTTCTCTCTCTCCCCCTTGTCACTCACTCTCTCTATATCTCCATATTTTTCTCTCTTTAAATTATTCCCACCTTCTCTCCCCCTCCAACTCCATGTCTATCTCCCTACCTCTCTCATTCTCCCTCTGAAGTCCTCTTTATTCATTCCTTTCTCTCCCTTTTCCCACCTCTCTCTCTCTCATTTTCTCTCTAATGTTGTCAAAATATCCTTCCCTCCCTATCTTCTCTCCTTCTTATCTTCCCTTGTCACTCTGTCTCTCTCTCCACTCTATCTCTCTATGTATTTGTCCTTATCTCCATTTCTCACCCCCTACAACTCCATCTCTCCATCAATCCCTCTCTCCTTCTCTCTCTCAAGTCATCACTTTCCCTTTCTATCCCACATCCCTTTGTCTCTTGCCCCGTCTCTTTCTCTCTCTACTCTCTGCCGTTGTCACTATATACCTCTCTCTCCTTCTCTCTCTATTACCATTCTTTGCCTCTCTCTCCTCTCATTCTCTCTCTCTTCCCCTTTTCTCCCTCTCTCTCCTCTCCTTCTCTCTCTCTTACCTCTTCTCCACTCTCCCCCACTCCCTCTTCATCTCTCCCTTGTTACTACCTCTCTCTCTCCAACTTTATCTCTCTATATCTTTGGTCTTCTCTCCCTCTCTCTGCCCCTCCAACTACATCCCTCTCATCTTCTTTCTCTTATGTCCATCGTCTCTTCATTCCTCTCTATCCCTTTCTCTCTCTTTATCCAACTATGTCACTATATCCCTCCTCCACTTCTCCCCTCCCCTCTCACTCCCTGCTTCTCTCTCTCTCTCTTTCCCTCCCTCTCCATCTCTCCCTTGTCACTACCTCTCTCTCTCCAACTTTATCTCTCTATATATTTAGTCTTCTCTCCCTCTCTCTCCCTGCAACTACATTCCTCTCTTCTTCTCTCTCTCATGTACATCATCTCTTCCTTCCTCTCTATCCCTTTCTCTCTCTCTCTCTCTCTCTCTCTCTCTCTCTCTCTCCAACTATGTCACTATATCCCCCCTCTCCCTCCCTCTCTCCCTCTCTCCCTCTCCCTCTCTCCCTCCCTCACTCTCCCTCCCTCTCTCTCTCTCTCTCTCCTCCTCTCTCTCTCTCTCTCTCTCTCTCTCTCTCTCTCTCTCTGCCTCTCCCCCTCTCTCTCTCTCTCCCCCCCCCCCCCCCCCCCTCTCTCTCTCTCTCTCTCTCTCTCTCTCTCTCTCTCTCTCTCTCTCTCTGCTCGAGAATTGTCACTATGTATAACCAATAATATACGTAAGGTATAATATAATAGTACTTATAATGTAGATGATTATTATTTTAATATTTTGTAATAATGATAATCAATATTACTTATTAGTATACCAATTGTAAGAACCTCAGGTTAAGTTTCAATGTAATAAATGGACATTATAAAAGCAAAAACAAAACTAATGTAATGGGATACGTATTTGAAGTTGAGTGAAGGGGAAAAAATACATTGGGATACACTTGTGGTTAATTATTTATTAGCTATGGAAATTGGAAATGCCATTGGAAAGAGGAAAAAGGCAATAAATGGAAAAATATTTATTAGAGGCTAGAAATGACATGTGGCAAGGATGTAAAAGAAATAAAGGAAAATGAAGAAAAGTGAAGAGATAAATGGAAGGATGTAATTGCATGCGAGGAAAAATGAAGAAAAATGAAAATAATAGAAAAGAAAAGTAATTGGAGAGAATGCATTCTAGAATTGATTCTTAGAGGAGAAGAGCACGTGATAAAATGAGCAAGAGACCAGCAAGGAACAAGCAAGGAAACCAAGGAGCACAAGAGGAATTCAAGTCACAACCGTGTTGGTTTGTATGGGCTTGACCCAAGTTTAGAGGTGATTTAGCCAAGCAAATCTTGGTACTACTAGCCCTTTCAGCAACATTTCATGGAGTGCGGACTGAGGTCTCACCCAAAGTAGTATGGGAGGGAACTAGAATCAGGTTTCCAAGCCTTGGGGATGTCATATGAGCTTATGAAGTTTCACGGTTTGACCTTGTGTGCACGTCACTACACACACTTGTTAGTCCCTCACAAACTATGATACTTCCTCTGCACAACCTTACTCAGGGTGTGATCCGTATTATACCCAAGGTACTTACTATTTAATATGTTATTACCCGATTACTTAACTTATTTGAGTAATAATGATGATAAATTAATAGTATACCCAGTAATCATATAAGTGCACATGATAACCAAAACAATATAAATGTAAAGAAGGCAATACACAAGCAGATGCACTGAAATTAGGATCAACTTCTCTTTATTTATTCTTTGTTCAAGATTACAGGCTTGACACTGCCCTATGCACTCAGCTATAGGGGTCCGTGCACTTAGCTATGGACTCTACTAAGCATCTACGCACTCCGTTGCATATCCTCTTCCTACTACTACGACCCAATACTCTTAGACTCTTACTCTATCTTCGAACCATTCACATTCATCTATCTCTCTAATATGCTCTTCTTACAACTTAGATCCTCGCTGTATTTATACAATCCTATGGTCTGTGGACCATGGGTAGGCTGACATGACATTACATTACTTTACAATACTTAGGGTGGAAAATGCTTTGACTCAACCTATACTTCGTGCTCCGCGCCCGCAATACATGTGACCAAAACTTGGGCTTTGATCCCCAAAACATACTGTGGGGGGATTCCATGCCTAGCAGGCCTCTAACACAATCATCGTGACTCATCCAGAGTCACTCTGTTGGTGTGGCGAACTTGGTGTGGAGCCCCTCCAACTGGTCCCATACTGCTCAAAGGTCCATGGCACACTATTCTACGATTTACTGGACCTACTGTATGCTCGCTTTCGATGCTTCTTTGTGAGGATCAAATTCCTGCCTTAGCGCGTAGAGTCCCTGCATCTGTGTGAGCTTTCCCTCAATCTCTACCATAATGGTGAAGGCCTCATCAATCCATGGCTGGACATGCGCTTTGAGAAGTGCCTCTTTTTGTCTTGCGGCATCCACCTTCTCTTTTAGTACCTTGGATTGCTGCATCTTTACCAGTCGTTGAGTGAGGATGACTGTCTGCATTGTTCCTCTTATATTATCATATTATTCCTGAAGCTCGCGCCGCCTTTGTTTCCAGGAATTCTATGTTGGGGTCCTCCCGCAAATATGTGAGGACACCAAAGGCTTGATCCAACATACCGGTATAGTCCCGCACTGCTCGTCAAATTTATTCCAATCCTATTTTAATAGCGTTAACGCACTACTCTCTAACTTTCGGAGGAGTGGATTGTTGTGCCTTCAGTCGTAGCTCGGCAATCTCGAGATTCATCTTCAGTTGCACTCGTGTTTTTTCCTCATGTGTGCTTCGGACTCCACTTGTGAGATAGTGGATCCACATCTCTGTTGGTAGGTCTATGGTGATGGACAACTCGGGGACTCTCCAGCACGCTTGATCAACTGTTTGCACTATCTGTTGGTTTTGTGACACTAGTTCATCACGCTGCAGGATGAGCTATTCGATGTTAATCTTTTTCTCACTCATCACCTGAATCGTGTGGACCTCCCTAGCGCAAATCTCTATTGTTATGCCATCCTACAGTTGGCAAAATGTGTCTCTTGGAAGAGAAGCCAAATCAAGGCCAAGTCCCTTGCTGTTAGCAACCCTTTTGATAGCACTATGGTGTTGGCCATCTTTTCACATAGCAGCTGCTCCATCGCTGATGTGCTTGTTGTGCCATAGGTAGCTAATGGTTCCTTCCTGTGGGGGCCACACCTGTAGTTCCTACAACTGCACGCTTAGGGCCCCCAACACAATCTGCTGCTCGAACATGGCTTCTTCGAGAACTTCCTTGGTGACCTCGCAAACCATGTTGCCGATGTCGTAGAGGTTGCCTTCTACTAACGTGATCAGGTCGATGGCCAATTTGGATGCCTTGACCATTTTTCTTGGACTCGATCTCTTTGTGATGTGCAGCCTTTTTAGTTGGGTGGAAGTTGTGCCCGGGCCAGTGCCTTCTTCTAGCAGGTTTATGTCCTTTGCCTCCTGTACTTTATACAATTCTGGGCCCTCTTCTTCCTATGTTGTGGCAGCCCCTGCTATTTATGTTGTTGTTGCTACTTCGGTGGCCTTTACCTGCTTCGAAGCTACCTTTTATTCCTCACGAATAGCCCTTACCTCCACGACCATTTTTTCATTGCGCCTCTTCTCGGCCAACTTCATGACATGCAAATTGGCCTCATCCTTTCATTTATGTACTAATGTCTTATCCAGCTCCACCAAATCCCGGCCACGCCACTTGGGAGGCCATGATTCTAACACTGAAAAAATTGCATCATCAATAGAGATGAAGGGGATCTTGGTCCATTACTACACCAGATCCTTACGTGCCTTGATGTAGATATTATGCATGTCCACCTTGAAGTCTGCAAAGCTCCACAGACTGTTGTGCACTGTGGGGGACAGTTATGGCCTTCTATTGATCCACATTAGGATGCTCACCTCCATAAGCACCTAGAATATATTTGTCTCGTGAATCTGCTCCGCATCCTTGGTAGCCCAGAGTGATGCGTACCTTGCAGCCTCTGGTATGTCCTGTTCATTGCTTGGGAACTAACTGTCCTCTTGCAGTTCTCCCATTACCAGTAAAATGGACAAGAGCAACCACGGGTAGTGGAGGGTCTTGCCCTACCCCTAGGCTTCCTTGCAATTGGTCAAGAATTCCTCGTAGAGGAACTCACCCCAGTTGAATTGGATCCCCTCTACGAATTGTTTGACCAACGAAACTACCCACATTGGTATCTCATCACCGCAGAATTTTCTCATTACCTTTCCAGCCAGGAGTTGGGTGGCTACGCGCACCCCTTTATCTTCGATGTTGTTGATTGCATAAACCCTTTTTTTCTTCTCAAGATTATATTTTTTTCTTCATGGGCTCTGCGAGCACCAAATCTCCACTTTTTCGTGCTATCATCACGGGGTCCTTTCCCTTACATGGGAGCCAGGAAATCCTATGGATGAGATCCGCCATGATGGGAAATTTCACCACAGAGCACACTGACTGGATCTCCTCTTCCATGTCTTTTTCTTCCTCTATCTCATCGACAAGATCCTGTAGGTCCTCCTCCTCCTCATTTATCTCAATAATGACAACCTTGCCCTTTTCTTCCATTGAGAGTTTATCAAACCACAGATTCCTTGGGGACATGCGAACTGGTCCCACTACCTGCTTAATTTTCTTGGGCCTCGACGTCTGAGGTGATTTCGAGATTTCCGGCATGACCCAAGTGTCTTTGGGAACATCATGTACTGTGGGGTTCTGCGTAGCCTCGTCGATGGTTCCTTCTACAGAGCCGAAACCTCTCCTAGTAGCCCCTATCCTATTTGAATTGTTTGTGGTCTTTTGTGAAATTTGGGGCTCAAATATCGCTCAACGCTCAACACTCTATGCTCTAATCAACTGCTCAAATTTCAAGTGAACAAGTGTTGTCTCGTGGCTAGCCCGTGGAGTTTTATAGCACCTTTTGAATTCAAATTCGACCGTTACCCCCAATTCTGGGCCATCAATGCTCTCTTGGTGGCAAATTATCCCAAATCTTTCCCTTAGTTCGTGTCTTAAATGCCCACCACCCACTCCCTTTTGCCCTAAATCATGCATCCCCTCATGAATAGTGACACCAATGATCAATTCCTAGCCTATCCGTGCAGTAGCGCAGCCCCCTATGCGTAGTCGCGAACTTTGTGACATGATGATTTTGTGTGCACCTCCCTCATTGTGTAGCTCCCAAACAGACTCTTTTATAGTCCCGTGCTCTCTTTCAATTACCTGGAGCACTGAGACTGTGCTCCCTAGGGCTAGTCGAATGGTCGCACTACCTATGTGAGACTTCAACTCGCCTTCCAGTATAGTCTACGGAAAATCCTCAATTGCCCTCATGACAGCCGATGTCTCGCATTCTATCGTATGTAGTATAGTTCCTCCCTGGCTAATGCATTTGGTGATGTGTGGTCGAAGACATGGTAGCAGAGTCATAAATTCTTGGTGACACTCTTCTAATCTAGTGCTATGATCATCCATACCTTGTTTTGTCATCCTTGGTTTATTGACAAGACATGCTTGCTTGATCTCATTTTCCTGCCTTTGGATCTCGGCATCCATCAAAATTATTTTCTTCCTGAGTCATACCTGGCCTTTTTCGAGTTTGCGGAGTCAAAGGTTCCCTCGCCGAATGGCTTCTTGAATCTTTATGTGTTCGACCTCACGTAGTTGTGTGATTTCTTCATTCTGGGCTTTTACAACTACGAAAACTCTTACGGGTGGACTCCTCTTTGCATTCTATTAAAATTACGGCCTCTACTCTGTTCCATACCTTTGGAATCGTTTCCATGGTCAGGGTTTTTCACATGGTCCTATAGGCCCATTGAACCATTGGTATGTGCATGTCCCAATTAGTGTGTCTTGCCTAGTGAACCCTGTCCAATACTTTGCACACCCTATCGAATGCTTCTTCATGGATACTTGGTAGTGCACGTTCCCTTTCCTTCTGCTGTGGTTTGTTCTGATTCATTATTTTGGGAGAGGTGTGTGCTTGTGCAGGCTATACAGCATATGTTCATACCCATTAGGAAAGGTGGGCACACAAGTTGTTCCTCCCTTGCTGACTAGTTCTCATTTGGAGCTACGGTATTCCACAGCATAGGCACATCATCCTTCTGCATCCGCATCAGTTCTCAAAACTTCCCTGATGCGTACCCCACCATTGTTTGGGTGTTGCACGCAGTTCCTACTTTAGCGCATCGAACCGTAGTTGTTCTAGTATTGTGCTTTCAAATTTTCTTAGGAGTTCATCCACCACTGTCAACCCACCATATGTTGGTAGATCCCTTGCCTCTATTGTCACATAGCACAGTGATCTAACATCATGTTGCAATTAAGCATTGTTACTTCGTGCAGTTGATTCTACCATCGCTCTATCTCTTCGTCTGAATCCGAGGTACAGGAGCTTTCGCGCTCCCACGATATCCTTCCATCTACAATCAAATTCACCCAATCCTCTTCTAGCGTAGTTATCTTGTAAATACAATTAAGATCATCATCACTATCATCATCGCACATCGATTCAGTGTATCGTGCTCCTTTGACTAGATCTTGTGGTACTACTATGTGTAGTGAGTTTTTCTCAAAGATCATTTTGTGCTTCCTCAGATTTATGACTCCATTCATATCAGTGGCCTAGTATATTCCTAGTAGCGTGGGATAATGATTAGTGTCATGGAAAATCTCTATCACTTCAAAATCTATCTGCATGCTCGCACCTTCAATATTTACTGTTAACCCTTGCAATCTTCCCACGGGCAAGATCTTTTGTTGGTTCGCCATTCGTAACTGAATAGGAGACCACTATAGCGTGGGTCTGCCCATGCATTCCCATGTTTTTTTTGGTAGTACATTCGCGTTCGATCCTAGAGCTAGGATTACCTGATCCATTTCATATTCATCGATTTGTGCAGTCAACCTCATTTCCCTTCCTGTGTGCAATGCATTCTTTCTAAGTTTCTAGACTACGCATGGTTCTCCTGACCCCATGCACCTAGTGATAATTTCTTGTAGCCCTTTTACTGCCTTTTTGTCGCATAGAAGTTTCATGGATGTCTCTAGAAAGGTAGTGAGCATTGAAGGGATCCATCCCTGATTCTAGTTGATCCTTACTACCCAAAGTGGAGGCCTCCATGAAGCTCTTCTTAGCTTCCATGAATGTCTCCTTCACGTGTTCTAAATCCAATTTGGGTTCCTTTGTAGGAGCCTTGCAAACCCATGCACTTTATTATGGTTTCCTCCCTTTATCATCGCTAGTGGTCAGACCGCTTCTGAGCATCATTTTTACATTCGGGTCTTCTTCATGGGGTTCATACCTCATCATCTATAAATTATTTGATGGAGGGGACTAAATTAGCCCTTTTTCATGTAGTCTCGCTAGCAGTGTAGGGTATTCTTCTACCTCATGATCAAACTAAGTACAGTACAGTACAAACATGATGTCCTCGTTGGGTTTTTACAATCATGGGCATAATGTTCGAACCTCTGCAATTATAACAAATTAATTGTCTGTGACCCCTTCCTAGTCCCATTCCACCTCGACCTCGTCCACGCACCTGAAATCCAACACGTGCCATTCCTACATTCGGGTCAAGGGATCCATTTCGATATGCACCCTGTAGGCAAGAGTTGAATCCATCATTAGTTTGTAGCTTCTGCAGGTGCGCTCATCATGGCCTACCGACCTGTAGAAGTTACAAAACAAGTGCCGGGACATCTGCATATATTTCTGCAATATATGAAAATTATCCAGGACGTCTACGTATATTTCTTCAATAGATGACAATTATCTAGGACATATGCGTATATTTCTGCAATAGATGAAAATTATTGCACACCATAATGCAGACGCCGCGCTTGGCCCTGCCTGTGCCTCAGGTCTTAACGGCATCGACCCTCCTCCTGCCAAGTAATTCAAGAACACTGGACAATGGTCCTTGTCATGCCCCTAGCCTTTGCATTTTATGCACCATACCTCCTCCTGTGCCTGCAGCCGAAGTCTCCTGTCTTGTTTCAAACTTTGAATTTCCAGATATAGATTTTGCAGTTGCACGTGGATTTGTTGGACTCCCAAACCATGGTCTTGTATAGGGGTCTCATGCAATCTCATCACCATTTCTAAAGCTTCGACCTGGGTGAAAAGTTTTTACTGTGACAGCGTCATCCTTAAGTGTAGTGTCAGTGATGCTACAAACCATGCGCGGTGTTGTCCATCTATCAACTTCATGTTGGATTCACGAATCATACCCTTCAGTCTTTGGTCTAGATCCTAGAGGGTCTTGCCCGAGAGCATCATGATCTCCTTAAACTCGATGATTGATTATGTTTCCGACTTTGGCCTGCTAAATTCCATGTTTAGTGCAACCTGGATCTCTAAGACTCTTGCGTTTGTATGGTCATTAGAATGCTTGATTTACCATGTCAATGTGTATCCTACAACACACTCACCAGCATAGCCTTCCTGATATTGTCATTTACGATGCTTGTGCTTCCCATACTACTCTTACCATGAACTAAAATTGGTCCAGATCTTCATTCCCTACTCCTTTGAATACCGGTAATTTGATTGCACTTGCCATACTGAAATGTGGTTGTGGCAGAGGTGGGGTGGGTGGAGATGGAGGTGAGGAGGGTTAGACCAGTGGCGATGTTGGTGGAGGTGGTAAACTAAGAATGCGCTGCCTTATTAGACTGACCGCGCTTCTTGGAGAAGCTTTTGCAAGCTCCTCCTCACTTTTCCGTGAGGGGGAAGTTAAGGGACTTCTTCACTACCTCCACTTCTGTAGATTTTCCCACTTTGCGTAGTCCCAAACATTACTTTATTCACATAACCCACTTTCCACACAATAGCATCTTAATCCAAGAGTTCAAAGATTTAATATACTTACCTCATGATCCCTTGAGAAAAATTTGCTCCGCCTCACTGTACCTGACCATCGCATCTACCCTGAACTCAGTGATAAATCCTCCTATAATTCGGTTGATCCAATGGTCCACAACTCACGCGATCTTATATCCTGGCGCTTCTAGTCTGCATACTAATTTTGAAGTCCACATGATTGGTTTGTCGAGCCTACACCTTCCCTGACTATATGCTAGCTTCATGATCCACTCATATAGCTCAGAAGGAAAGGATGCAAAGAAAATTTCATGGATTTCCATATACAAGTAGCACTCCAACCATTGTTCGTTAGTTACTCGTAGACTTCTATTTTCCTACACTGTGAACTTGTGAATCTTCTTATCCAACCACTCTTCAATTTCTTTCTTTGTTGGATTCCAGTGGCACGACATCAGACATCCCTTATGCAGATCCTGGTCCTGGCAATGGAACCATTTGTTGGCTTGTATGGGCCTGACCCAAGTTCAGAGGTGATTTATCCAAGCAAATCCTGGTACCATTGGCCCTTTCGGCCATAGTCTATAGAGCACGAACTAAGGTCTCACTCGAAGTAATATGGGAGGGTACTAGAACTAGGTTTACACACCCTAGGGATGTATGATGAGCTTCTGGAGGTCTGTGGTTTGACCCTACACGGACGTCGCTATGCACACATGTTAGTCCCTCGCAAAATGTGATGCTGCCTCTGCACATCCTTACTTGAGGCGTGATCCATATTATACCCATGGTCCTTACTATTCAATCTATTATTACCTAATTAGTTTATTTGTGTAAGATTAATGATAAATTAATAGTATACACAGTAATCATATAAGTGTGTGCGATAACCAAAATAGTAAAAATCTAAAGAAGGAAATACACAAGCATATGCACTGAAATTAGGATCAACTTCTCTTTATTTATTCTTCGTTCAAGATAACAGAGTCGACACCACCCTGCGCACTCCGCTGCAGGGGTCCGCGCACTCAGCTGCGGACTCTACTAGGCCTTTGCGCACTCAGCTGCAGAGCCTCTTCCTACTACTATGACCCAATACACTTAGAATATTACTCTATCTTCGAACCATTTGCATTCATCTATCTCTCTAATATGGTCTCCTTACAACTTAGAGCCTCACTCTATTTATACAGTCACATGGTCTGTAGACCATGGGTAGGCCGACATGACATTACAATACTTTACAATACTTAGGGCCGACAACCCTATGTCTCAACCTATACTTCACGTTCCGCGCCCGCAATTCATAGATTCTTACAATATATTTGACCAAAACTTGGGCTTTGAACCCCAAAACATACTGTGGGGGAATTCCATGCCCAATAGACCTAGACGAAGTTTAGACAATAGCAACAAAGGGTATAAAAAAGTGTCTAGTAGGAGGATTTTTGTAGGTAAGCATATTCATGTGTGATTTATCATGTTGGGATTTGAATGGATGGTTCATGCATTATTTTATTGGTGATTATTGTTGTCATTAGCATTGGATTTGTCTGGATTGATAATGAGGTACAACCTTTCCTTATGCCATTTCCTAGAAAACCATGATGTAGTGGGTTCCCTATTTGCTTAAGCTTTGGATTACCGGTAGACTTTGGATCCTGGTTGAGATGGTATTAGGAAAATTGCTAGGGCTGAGGGTGGAGATAGTTTTTTTCGAGAATCTCTTAATATGTGGGTGGATATAGGAAAATTCCTCTAGGTATGGTGAACAATTTCTATGGCATTCAAGCTTGTATTGGTTTTGGTGATTTATGGACCCGGTATTAGGTGAAGTCATTGTGGTATGAGGGTGGAGGTGGTTTCCACTGGATTCCTTATATGGCTATTTTTTGGTTTATTCCATGCGATCCAATATTCTTTCTTGGAATATGGCACGAGGGTGATTGGCTGAGTGAAAGATTTGTTTCAGCCCAATCTATGGTTAGGTGGTATGTGGAAGTCCCTGACTTGGTTGGTACTATGCATATGATTATATGTGTTATTATTTAATGAGATTAATGAGCATAATTTATATTTTAATGTGTGATTATATGAATGGTTTGTCATGGTTTCATTATGGTTAATTTTTGTTTGCATGCGTGGTATCAAGTGTCCCTGAGTGTCCCTGAGTGTTGTAGTAAGGTTTGGACAAGTTAGAATGTTAGGCCCCATTTTCATAACTAGATCTTGGAAGTGAGGTAAATACAAATTGTTATGCATATATATCTACAAAGTTCTATATATTATCATGCATGCATGGTATTTATTTTATTACTAATATTTTTTTAGTATCTTGATTCATGCATGTACTTATGTATTCTTGATATTTTTATTATGTATTGTGATAATATGAATTAACTTATGCACATGCAATAACCCCACCAACGATAAGTTGAGGTAATTCTTTTGAGTATGTTTTTTATTTTATCTAACATTGATATCCTGTAGGAAATAGAATGCCAACAGATGAAGAGTAGAATAGTTGAGTGTAGTTCATATGAATCCCCATATAGGTCAGAATAGAAATTAGTGGGATGGGAAAAATCAGGTGAACAATAGGGAGAGGGGGACTCTCTTTATCTAACAGATACATTGAGAAGTCTAAAGGAAGAGATCATAAGTTATAAATATGATAATGATAAGTTTATTGAGGCCCAAAAAAGGCTTGCAAAAGCTCAAGAAAATCAATTTGAGGTTAATGCAATTATTTTTCGAAGCCTTCCATATCTACATAAACATGGACAATTGGGGACTAGTCATGGAGACAGATGAGAAGAAAAGACTAATGCTGCAGATGGAAGTAGGTCTTAGAAAAGGTTTAGGATGGACAATGATGATACAGTAAATAGTCGTAGACTCTTGGATACACCTAAGAGGAGGGTTAGTATGCATGGATTTTATTCTATATATACTTCTAGCATGCACCATCACCATCACCGCCAACATTATTATAAGAGGAGTGAGAAGGGATAGTTAATAGAGGAATTAAAGAAACCCAAGCCTCATAATTTTGATGTTGAAATGATCAAATTAGAAGATGCAAAAGCATGAATACTTGGTGTGAAAATTTCTCAATCTACACATCATAAACCCTACTGCAATCACTGGGTTATCATCTCCTACTTGTTTTTACGTTCAAAAAATTATTTAATTATTTAAATAATGATGAAAACACTATTGTAGACTACACTGGCATATAGATCATAAAATTCAATAGATATGAGACAAACACACAAGGGACACCGTTATGTTTGGACAACACACCCCCAAAAAAACACAATGCAGGAAAATGAGTGCAAAATATAGAGGGTTTGTATTCCTAAGTAGTAGTTATAAATAAAACTCTAGATTCCCTCTTCATAATACAGTTACAAAGATAAAAATATATTGGAAGAAACCTATGTGAGATTACCTCACTTCACCCTACAAAAATCCCTCTGATACGACAACTCGACTAAATATACCCTGCTACATCTGCGTTTCCCCTTCATAGTAGTTGCGTGGGCCTATGTGGAGCACACTTGGACTCTGCATCAGCCATATGTTGGCTCCTCTTCCTCCTAGAGCTCTAACATCATCCTTCTCATCTGATCCTGCTACTCCCCACCTGAATTTGGACTTTTGCAGGAGGGCAACTCTTACCCTACCCTGGCAATACATCAATCAATGCGTGGGCCCTCCTCGCCCAACTTCAGCCTCCCTTGGTCTGTGTTGCCTCCTCCATCATCTCTTTGCATCTCTAGGTTGTGTATTCATTGTCCCAAAGAAGATCTTCCAACCCCAACTATCCTTTCCCCTCCACCGCAACTAAGATCACCTATTCAATTTTCTCAGTAAATGTCACTCCAGAAAGTTCGAACTGATTAATAAATATGGTGTATCTCTAACTGATCCTCAAGCCTCCTCTTATAGTTTTCCTATTAATGAATCAATTATTGACATTAAGTCCCTAATCAATGGCTAAGATTAAAAAATACTTTATCCTCATCACTTAGAAGTTTCTCACCCATACTCTTATTAATACACAGTAATTTCTTTTTCCTAAGTTTAGACTTAGGAACCCATTAAAAATATTAATTAATTTAGTAAATACTCATCCGGGTGGAATTTCTGCAAACAATTTCTGAGCCTTGGAGATCTCATGTGTTCTATCCCCTCCATAAAATTTCGGAGCTAGATCACATATGATGCTACCCAAAATCAAAACTGCCTCTTAGCGAGGAATGTGCTCTAGTCATACTTAATAGAAGCATCACATTGATCTACTACATTGGTCCTTTGTGCTATTGATGCTTGGCCTACTGCCCTTCATCCACTACACTGTTGCATCCTATGTTGCTTCCCATGCTTTTCCACTATCACTG